>OW388084.2:108493696-109888363 GCA_936449025.2 Sarcophaga subvicina
ATGATGCAGCAGCAGCAGCAGCAACAACAGCAACATCATCTCCAACAGCATCCTCATATACAGCACCATCAACAGCAATGAAAATGACCCAAAACTGCCAGGGAAAGATTACCTTCCATACCGCCCTGGCAATATTATTAAAAATTACTTTTAAATTTAAAATATAATCCTTTTTTTAAATAAGGATTATATGCATACATATAACTACAATATGTTTGTGTTTAATTAGCGTATAGAGGATATTTCTTATTATTTTTTTATTTTATTAAAAACATATTTTTTTTATTATAATAAAAATAATATCAGATAAGAAAATATTGAAATAATTCTCAAAAACTAAACAGAAAAGTAAACCATTTACCAGGTTATCTTAACAAAAAACAACAAAAAAAATACTAAACGTTTAACTAAATTTATGAAGAGAAGTAAAATATTTGAAACATTATACCAAGAAATACTTAAAATTTGAGACAAAAGTTTTTGTTTTTAAAAAACTATAAAGAAAATCAATATAAAAAACAATATACAAGCACAATATATATTCATCATCGAGTTAAAATTATAAATATTATGTGGTATCAATAAGAATTTTAAATATAAACTACATACATAACATGGATTTTTAATACTTGCATTAAACATACATAAAATAAATATACAAAATTAATTCCTTACATTTTCTCTGCTCTAGAACGTAGTGAAATTATACAGATAAAGATTGATATAAGCTTTTAAAGATTTTTGAAAGCAATCAAGTTGTTTGTTCTCAATAAAATTATAAAGGAGGAAAGGAAACAATTAAAACTGATATTGTATCAGACTTGGAAAAAAAAAGATTAATTAAAGCAATCAAATTTTTTTCTCAATAAAATTGTAATTAAAGTTTATAAAGCAATCAACATTGGTATTAGAATTTAAATTGAAAATTTGTGGTGTTGAGGGAAATTATGGCAAAGAAACAAATTTTGGATAATCAGCATAAGTTTTAACACCACTTAAATCAAGCGGCCTTTGACCGGAGGTGCTTACGCATAACTTCAATGCCGCTGAAATACGTATACATACATATATGGTCCTTAATAGACGAATTGGTTGATACTAATCCATTACTAAATTGTGATAGTAATGTTAATTATAATTTACAATCGGTAACATCATTTTGTATGGATTTCGATACCAATGCTGACCACAATTAGATTCTATCACAACTTCGAATATTTATCTAAATGTTATAAGGTTGATTATAAGGTTAAAAAGTCAAAATAAAGAGGAATAGGCCTATTTTAATTTCCTTCCTTAAAGTTAGAATTTCGTTTTGTTCTTATTTTTTTTAGCTGTCCATTTATTACCCTAAGCTCTATATTAAAATGTAATTTCTCTTTAGCTTCTTAAATTATATTAAAAATATATTTTGAAAGCTAACCTAGCGTTATTGCTGAGATTTTTGCCTCATGCGTGAAGTGTGCAAGGCCGACAGTACTAAAGCTGTATCCAATTCTTTATGAGTACCTTTTTCACTATCCAAAACAATTTCCGAAGCTCTATCGTGAAATCTAGCCAAAACGCGTGGACGGTAATCTAAAAATATACATAAAAAAATAGTCATACGTTATGAAATTGTAAGTCGTTTAATGAAAATACTTACCTACACTGCTGGCCAAGGGATTGCCTGTTAAACGTAATGTTTCTAGCAAAGGCAAACAGGCCACATTGTCCACTTCTTCCAAATCATCAATGAGATTACAACTTAAATCCAAATTTATTAACGATAGCAGTTTACGCAAACCCTTAAGGCATTTTAATTTGTTTTGAGCCAAATTCAATGTTACCAAATTACCCAATTCCAAATGCCAATCACTGCATTCAGCTATAACATTAACCGATAAATTCAATACCTGCAGATGAGGCAGTTCAGCTAGGTTTTTAATGGCTCTTAGGCGATTCTGTTCCAAATTAAGTACTCTAATTTGTGGCACTGTTCTAATGCTTTCGTCAATTTGCGTTAATAAATTACCTGCGAAATTCAATTCGACAATATTACGCCATAAAGGCGAACTCGAATTTAAAGCTAAATTATTGCCGGTTGTGGAGTTAGAGTTAGATAACGAACGATTTAAAGCTATAGCTTCACCTGAAGGAATGTCTATTGTGGTATCTTTATGCACATTGTCGCACAATAACACCTGATTGATGGAAGTTATGGTGGTATTGTGAACGCAAATCTTTTGCAATGTCGGCTTTAGTAAAACAATATCGATAATGTTTTCGGTAGGCAAGGCGTATACCTTCAAACATTGCAGATTACGAAAGGCATTCAAATTAAATTTTAAACTTTTCGGTATTATATTACTACGGCCTATAGGCACATCAACGGCATTGTAATCGCTGGCAAAAGTATCATTATTTTTCACCGGTGACACTTTGATAACATCCAGTTGAGTACAAAAGTCTAGAACATGGGAAAAATCATATTTACCTCTTTGTTCTATGCTTTCCGGTGGACACGGTAAATTAAGACGTTCGCTAATGGCGTAAACCTAGACATTAAATATTTCAAATATTCCAATAAATCTATAGAGTTTCAGTTTAATTGACATATCTTACCTCCAGGGCTGAAAAATTAAATTCTTTATTGGCACTTAATAATGCATCACCGTTTTCATTGCATAGCTTAGCTAAATCCTGTAGTAAATATACTATGTCGTATTTATTAAAGTCCAAAAATTCCGCTAATACTCTGGGTAATTGTATGCGAAATAATACCAACAATTCCTTTAAATACTTCTCTAATTGTTCTCGTCTTTGTTCCAAGAAGGCAGGATTTTTGTTGCCTACGATCTGAAAAAATATAGACAGGTTTTTCCAATTCAAGTATTCCTTTATGCTCTGCTACGAGAAATTTTTAGATTAACGTGGTTCTTCAGCTGGGTCTACACTTCTCCGGAGTTTTATAGAATGTAAAAGTGTAAGACAATTGAAACCATCATCTGCTACAGTTTAAGGTTATAAAGTACAGGCTAAACATGATGGTATGTTCGAATTAAACACAATGTTTTACGTTTCTTGATATATATGGTAGAAGTCTAGCTTTGGTTGGGCATAAAAACGAGAAAAGTACTAGAACTTGCTGATTGAGTAACACAACTCATTCGCGACTAAACTAAGGAGCCACTTTTTCAAGGGTATGAAAGGAAAATCTGTTGACGGAAGAATCGTATACTATTATAAAATAACCATAGTCGTATACTGTGTTATCAAGAGACGCTACAGGAAGGTAATAATCTATGTTTGTGGATATTGAAGTTCAATATGTTAGTACACCTTCCTACAATATGCAACCAATAGCCAATAAATAATCGATTTATATCAATAGAAGCCCTTTAGAAGATAATCTCGATACAAATTTAATTGCCTGCATTGTATGAATTACCACAGTGAAGACCAACATGCAACCTTACAGTCACACAGACTATGTCTATTGTTCTCCGGCAGGCTTATAAAGCATATACTTTGCAGTCTCTTCTCTAACTAGCAAAACAATATGAAAGCGATTATAACACTTTACAGCTATTATACAATATTATTTATTTGCATACGTTAATATCTATACAAAAAAGAATTTGTTTACCTTCTTGGGCGGCAATAACTTTTTCGATATGCTAATCTCTTCCACTAGTTTCTCATTAAGTTGATCAAAATCTTTGTAACGTCTTTCGACCAGCCATTCCACTTTTGCCACACGTACTTTGATGTCATAGTAAATGATACCCGTACCCGATTCCGTATATTTGGGTATAGTTATTTCGCAATCGGAATTTTGACGAAAATAACAAGACATTCTTTAACAATTACACACAAACACACGGGAAACCTTTTCAAAATACAAGGAGATATGTTTGGCACAAGACACAATAATGGGGTAAACAGATAAACACACAAACACACATACACAGTTTGGCCTTAATTTGGGGCCGCTTAAATTGAATTTATGATTATTATAAAACTCGTTAAAATTATAAGGATTTATTAAGGGTTTTAAATATTAAAACATTTAAAAAGTAATATTGCACTGGTTTCAGAGTAATTGGAATACGACTTAATTAAATTTCTTTGAAATTTTTACACAAATAAAACATTTTATTTCTATTAATGTATGACTAAAATGAAAAAAAAGAAACACTGTGGTGTCTTTTCTCAACGAACAGCTGATTTAATTTAACCAAAAAAAAAAAATTGCAGCAGTGGCTCTAAAACCTAATAATTTAGGTAGTGTTGTTTAAGGTTTTGTTTGGTGTGTTGATGCAAACTAGTAAAAAATGTTATTTTTCCTCAAATAGTTAAAGATATATTTTTCTCACGGAATACAATGTCAAGTTCAATTTTAGAGTCCATTAAAAGCATACCAAATCCCACCAAATAACATGATTCCACTTACTAATTATAACGTTTGATTTTAATATACATAACCTTTATGATAAATAAATTAAAATTTCTATTTTCAAAAACTTTAATAAGCCCGAGCAACTTTAACAAACTTTTTATTTAAAAATTAAAAATATTTTTAAATTTATTTTCGTTTTTAACAAGCTGTCATATTTTGATTGTTTTAAAATATATTAATTTCTTTTGTACATTTTGATTAGATTTTTTCCGATCTGGCATCTTTAGTTAGCAGGTGTCATTTATAAAACTGTTCTTAGTTGTGACGTTTTTTGGTTTTTTTTTGTTTACAACCCAAAACTTTTGTTAATTTTTAAAGGTGTTGGCATTTTTTCTTTAATTTTTTATTTTTAATTATTAACAATTTTAATTATAATTTTTCAAAGAAAAATGATTGAAAAGTGCTGTTGAATTATACACCTAAGCTCTTCAGTAGAAATTCTGTATCAACGATGGCATTTTTAGATGATTGTATTATAGTATTTGTGTCCCAGGTAAATGGGAAATCTAATACCGGCTTTTTATTACAGATTTAGAATATTATTAATCTGTAACTTTATTTACTTTTAAGGTTTTATTTTTTGCTGGCGGCTGGATATTCTTTGTGAAGCAATTGTTTAAAAATTATGAGATACGCCATATGTCTGTGCAACTAATATTTTCTGTGACATTTGCCCTGTCACTGACAATGTTCGAATTGATAATATTCGAGATTTTGGGTGTCTTGGACTCCAGCTCACGCTATTTTCATTGGCGTCTAGGCTTGACCTGTCTTTTGTTAATGATAATAGCCGTTATACCATTGTATATATGCCACTCTGTAATACACAGCATATCGTTTGGTAAGTAACGAATAGTTTGTACACTATATTTACAGTAACAACTATATACACAGTATTATATGTGTATGTACACATATTATATAAATCAGAAATACTTCACTCAGTCTATCCATCCGTCGACTGTAGAGCACCTCCTCTGTAACTGCCCAGCCTTTGGTAGGTTGAGGTTGAGGACCCTCGGCTGGGGCTTCTTTGATGGTTTGAATTCTGTGTCGACAGCCGACATCAAGGCTCTCCACAGTTTCATTAGTAACTTGAACTGGTTGAGGAGTGCTAGGGCTTCATCGGTGTAGTCGCGTTCTCCCATTTTGTTTTGTTCTGGTCTGTCTAATTCCTTCGCTTCCTATTCTCCCTTCCTACTTCCGCTCCTTTTTCCTATCCCCTCTTTTATCCTTTCTTAAGGACGTTATGTAACAATGGGTCAAATCGACCTCCGGGTACTGTACTTGTCTAAATTGACAAGTACACCTCCTCTAACCTAACCTATCCATCCGTTATTAACACTACCCAAACAGCCAAACCCAAAATTATCGTTTTAAATTACAAATAATCACAGTAAAATTTTGCAAATCTCTGTAAGTCTACAGTACAAATTTAGTTTATTTTTTTATTTTATTATTTAAATGTCAAAGTAATTTCTAAAAAACGCATGAATATTTGATTATTTGATATTTATTTCTCAATAACGATTTGGAATTTAAAAAATTATAGTAAAATGCCGCCTAAATAAAACTATTCACAGATGGGGCAAGCCCATAATGTTTAGTGGCTTTTGTCCCTGATAAGTCTCCATTCTGAATAAGTGGTCTTTTAGTTTGCAGTATCGTGGCAGGATACTAACCTCAGGTTATTCCCGGTAGTCTGATGTATGAATCAAATCGCCTTCCATTGTACTTAGCGTAAGAAAAGTTTAGATTGTCTCAAACGCATTTGGTTTGTGAAGATTCGATGTCTCTATTTTTCTTTCAAAACATGTCTTTTTACATATGTTTTAATTTTTAACGTATTTCAGTAGTGCTGAGCTTTCTGGTATTCAAAATAATTTTAAACTATTCCTAGCTAGTTGTCCAGTTTGTTATTCATTGTCTGCCCCGTTAATAAAGACACAATGGCGTTATTTGTAATCCTGTGTTCTAGGGTCTAGGACAACATATAGATTCATAAACCGTGATAAATTTGAAAATTTGCTTTGATGCCATCAAGTCTCATTTTTGTAGTTCCTATAACGCACAATTAGATCATTACAGCACTTATGAATACTCTCTCGCTCTCTCTTATTATGCAGCCTGAATAGAATTTCATTTACCACAAGGTGTTACCACTCTCATATTGAAATTTGTGATCCCGTCTAATCGATTGTTCTCTATCAAAACTACACGTTGAGAATTTGTTTAAAATTTAATTTACTTTTCATTTTCATCCTCTATATTTAATCAATAAGTTTTGGAAAATTAATTTTTAGTTTCGGACAAATGGGTACGTATTATGACCACCTGTTGTTGGTTCATATTTCTCTACGGCTTGTGGCGCATTGGAGAACCGTTTCCTTTGCTTAGTGTCTCCAATGGCATATTAACAATCGAACAGGGTGTTTCACGTATTAGTGTTATTGGTGTTACTGTTATGGCTATATTATCTGGTTTTGGTGCCGTCAATTGTCCCTATCAAAGCATGACCTATTTTATAAGGTGAGTGATAAACGACCAAAGGATTCCTTATTATGGATAATAATTTCCTTCTTCCTTTGTAATCCACAGACCAGTTTCTCAAAGTGATATAGTAAATTTAGAACGTAGACTTAATTTAACTGTGGATATGCTTACGGGTAAAAAGAAACGTATAGCCTTGGAAATGCATCGTCGTAATAAAACCAATCAAACCAGACCACGATTATGGAGTATTTTCAGCTCAGCGGTAAATCGTATAGACACGGGTAGAGAAAGTAAGTCATGTTGCAAACATATGTACATATTTTTTTCACTATAATAGTTCTGTTTTGTTTTCTTTTCATGTTAGACATAAACCAACTACGTATGGAAATTTATGGTCTGGAAGAGCTGTTAAGGCAATTATTTTTGGAAATCAATTATTTAAAAAATATGCAAGAACGCCAAAAATGGTCACAAACGTTACAAGGAAAATATTTCAATGTCATTGGCCATTTCTTTAGTGTGTATTGTTTATGGAAAATATTTATTGTAAGCAGCAAATTATTATCGTTTTCATATCATATTAGAGAATTAAAATTGTTTTTTTTTTCGCTTTCTTTTTATTATTTTAGTGCTGTGTTAATATTATTTTTGATAGAGTAGGTCGTAAAGATCCTGTTACCAGAGGCTTAGAGATTGCTGTACATTGGTGTGGTTTCGATATCGATTTGGCATTCTGGAATCAACATATTTCTTTTTTGTTAGTAGGCTGTATAGCGGTAACTTCCATACGTGGCTTACTATTAACTCTAACTAAGGTGGGTTTATTTCTTTACATTTAAGGTGTAGTAAAAATGAAATCCATTATTTTAACAAGACAAAGTTTTTAGTACTTCTGAAAAGAACACAGCGATTTAAAGAACCATACACCATATTTCTTTAAATTTTACGATAAAGAGTTTAAAAGTGTACCAATTGTGCACTTTTTCCCTAAAAACAACGAAAATAACGAATTTGAACGTCATGTAAGCAGTATTTCGTTATGTAACCAATATTTAGTTTGTCTATAATTACTCATAAGAGTGGCGCATTATTTGTATTGTTAAGTCGCTGAGCTACAAGACTCAGAAACACCAAAATACAAAATATTATCATAATGGTTTTCGACTTTAAAAATGAAAAGGATTAAATTTTTATTCCAATTAAATTCCTATTCTGCCCCTTTGAAGGGCAAGTCTAGAAACAAGTAAAACCCAACGATGAGCTACTAAAAGACTCCTCCTGACTGCTAATGACAATATGTCATCATTGGGGGCGTTATTTCTAAATAACCATAACCATGCCTTGCTGAAAATAAACTGAAACAAAGCTAAAGGCTTACTAAGAAGTTTCAAAAAATCCTTAAAGAAAAAAAACAAATGAAACGCTGACCAACAAACCATTTGGCACCATTTGATTAAGACTGAATACAAAAGAGAGTTCATTATATGGATTTCAAATGAATTAAGCCAAGAAAAAAATTAACGCAGGCAATGAAAATTCGAAAATTTCGAAACACTTCTAAAGCGAATGATTCATAGAAAAATGAAGGTGATTGAATTGAGGGCGGGCCAGTATCATTTGAGGCAACTAATACGGCTAAAGTTTATGTAAGTAAATCATCTATAAATTGTGGTTACATATTTCGTAGATTTGTCGAACTATTAGACTGAACCATTACTGGAGATGATTTATCGACATAAATTGATCTTGGCACGATATAAATTCGATACCTTTTGCTGGCGATTAAATTTCATAAACTTCGAGACCTATTGCAGCGAATTCACATTGAACTCTGACACGTGTATCTACTGGAAAATAAAAAGTCCACATATTTCGTATATCTCGAGATGCATTAGAGTAAACGGGTGTTGGAGGAAGTTTACCTGTATTGTCAGCAATTGCTAAAGATTACATACATACATACATAATTGGCCACTACAATCCTTCAGTCAGGTTTACGGCATAGCTTCTCACACAATTCTTATTGTGTGTGTGTTAAGTTTATACATGAGTGGCGGGACCTACAGTTTAAAGTCGACTACGAACGACAGATTTGTTTGAGAAACTTTTCATGACAATTTTATTTTACTCTCAGAGTTTTTGCCAGAAATCTGCTGAGAGGAAGTCGCTGAAGAAATGCTTTTTGTATTTTGTTGTAATGTTTGATCTGAGGTTTGAACCGTGGCCTTACGTCGTAGTCTAGTAGGTAGTGTGTTGGCTTATTAGACGTAAAGCCAGGGTTCAACTCCCAGGTCAGACATCAAAACGAAAATACAAAAAGTATTTCTTCGGCAACTTCCTCTCCGCAGATTTCTGGCAAAAACTCGGAGAGTAAATAAAATTGCCATGAAAAGTTTCTCAAAAACCTGTCGTTCAAAGTCGACTTTAAACTGTAGGTCCCGCCACTCATGTATAAAATTAACACACACAACATAAGTGGTGTGAGAAACTAGGTCGTAATCCTGACTGAAGGCTTGTAATGACAAATTATGTACTACATACTAGACTACGGTGACTTCTTGTTAAAGATTTGTTAGTTTTAATGCATAGCAAAGAAACTGTGTTCCAATAGATTAAGGCCATGATGCAACATTCCTCGATCGATGGTAGATTTTTACACAACCACCTGAGACTTGTTCACGCATAACGCGAGTGATATGATTGACGAAGAAATCGATTCGAATTACATACATAATTGGTCATTACAACCCTTAAGCCAGGATTACGACCTAATTTCTTATACCACTTATGTTGTGTGTGTTAATTTTATACATGAGTGGCGGGACCTACAGTTTAAAGTCGACACCGAACGACAGATTTTTGAGAAACTTTTCATGACAATTTTATTTTCCTCTCAGAGTTTTTGCCAGAAATCTGCTGAGAAGAAGTCGCCGAAGAAATACTTTTTGTATTTTATTTTGTTGTCTGGCTTGGGGCTCGAACCCTGGCTTTTCGTCTAATAAGCCAACACACTACCTACTAGACCACGGCGACTCTTCGATTCGAATTGGAAACTGATAATAATCAACGAAAGTTTCTAAAAGACAACTATAATTGAATTGCCTTATAAACCTAAATAAAACACCTAAACAGAACACTGCTTATTTGAACTCAATCGGATTTTTCTAAATTTGGTCAACTAACCCAACAATTTCATGCTGTATTTCTTTTTTACTACACCTTATATAATCTTTTATAATTTGAGTTATTAATTCTTTATACGTATGTATGTTACTTTGTTTTTTTTTTTTTAATTACAGTTTTTCTATCGCATTTCATCGAGTAAATCTTCCAATATTATAGTTTTAATTTTGGCCCAAATAATGGGCATGTACTTTTGTTCATCGGTTTTATTAATGCGCATGAATTTACCAGCTGAATATCGTGTTATAATAACTGAAGTCTTAGGTAATTTACATTTTAATTTCTATCATCGTTGGTTCGATGTTATATTTTTGGTTAGCGCCTTATCCACCATTGTTGTACTGTATTTATCCCAAAAACCCCAAAATTATGGAGATTCATCGTTAGATTAATAAAAATAAAAAACATACACACATGTTTCTTTTTTTAATTTGTAATAATTTATTGTATCTCTATAAAAAATGTTTATAGACGCTTAAAATAAATGTAAATTGTAAACTATTTAATGATTTCCTATTACATTTAAATTTAAGAGTATAACGTTCTTATAACGTGAAATGTGTTACTTGCTTAATAAAAACAAAAGACTTGTTTTTCTTTATTATAATTACTACCCCCCTATTCTTTGTCGTTTAGTGTTATAATCTTATATAATTACATTTTAATTTTAAATGAAATTATTTTATGCACAATTTATAAAACTTAAGTTAAATTTGTATAAACCAAACCAATATAATATATAACAAAAAAACAAAAATTCAAAAGAATTTAAAAAATTAAAAATAAGAGCAGCAGGTTGTCTGTCTACTCTGTATTTCGATGCGATACGAAATTACAATCTTTCATATCGAAATACAGACTAGGTACGCATAAATATATTTTTATCCAGAAAAAAAAACGCATTACAATGTTTAAGAAATTATTATTTGAAATGTATGCATAGATGCACGTAAGATCGCATTAACAAGATAACGCCGGCGCGTACCACTAGACTGCATTATCGGGTGGCGCGTATCACCGGCGGACGGTCTCATCGTGTGACTGTATACCACCGGTTGTATGCAATTGATCATGCTATTAGATGTTACGTAATACCAAATATTTAGATCTTCAACAATTCGTCTGGCGAATTGTCTTCACGATAGAGTGAAAAGTATTAAACGCAGTCTCCAGTAGACGATAAGCATGGATTGAAACTCCGGCGTGAAAGTGTTAAGTGTTACAATCTTATTGCCTGTTCTACTATAATGTTTATGACTAGGAATGCAATATCGTTCATATGTACGATTTTTTTTTTTTTGGCAACATCGATGTCAAAAAATATTACTTCCACCTTTATGTCTGGCATCGATTCTAAATTTTATAGTTTCCCGACTTAGTACCTTATACATAAGTTGGGCAAACTTCCTTAGTCGGCTGTAAAAAAACCTTTACCTTCTACTGTTGCAAACGGTTTGTAAACAAAAATTATAAAATTCACTATGGCCTCTGTTATTTTTATTTTATTTTATTTTGCTCCATCCTGAGTGGATACACTTTTCACATCTTTATGAAACCATCAACATTTGGCTGCGAAGGTTTTGTAGAATTGCCGCAAAAAAGAGATGATTCAATTTTATTTACGCTGCTTGAGTTGTGGGAAAGCCGATGATCTATCGTTTATTAAATGCCGATGTATCGCCAAATTATGTGTAAGACATCGATGTATCGTTTGCATCCCTATAGATAGCTTATGTGAAATAAAGTTTCTATCAGTACGATTTATTATTTGTTTTAAGATGTCCTTGAAAACGCCGTAGTCTAGTAGGTTCAAACCCCAGGTCAGACATCAAAACGAAAATATGAAACAAATATTTTTTCGATAACTTCCTCTCAGCAGAATTCTGGCAAAAACTCTGAGAACGAAATAAAATTGCTTTGAAAAGCTTCTCAAAAATTAGTCTTTTGGAGTCTACTTTAAACTGTAGGTCCTGCCACTGATGTAAAAAATTAACACACACTTCCCAAGTGGTGTGAGAAACTAGGTTCATAATACTGACTGAAGGTATGTCTAAGATGACCATCAGAAAAGTGATGACACTACCGCAATTGCAATCGCCTGCATCTTCTTTCCAACATATTGTTATGATGGCATCTTGCAAGCAGTCAATTGGAAACATTTTCGTGCTCCTTATATTTTAAATAAATTATGTCGAGTCTGTTTTAAGTATTTGCACAATAATGTTTTCAATAGCAGCTGTTGTTTTATGCTTTTTAATATCATTTATTTTATCCATTGTGAATTGCTTCTTAAAGATAATTAGCTGTTACGCAGTGTATATCGCGTACTTTAATATCTCTTTCCATCGTTTTAGTTATTCGTCAACGTTTATGATAACACGGCTATCGAGATTGGAACAGTTCTGTCTCGTGTCAACTGCCTTTTCAGGTTTCTTTGTTTCTATAGTCAGCTCTTTATAGCTTTCGTTATACGCCTACATTCTTAAATTCATTGTACTTAAATAGTGTACCAGTTAAATCAAAAAGGTACCAACTTCTCAGATAGTATCATAGAATGAAATAGATTCCTTATGTTGCAAATTAATTTCATTCCGACTTTCGAGAAATTCATTGAATAACCTTTTATTTAGTCAAGTAAACAGTTTTATTTTTAAATATAAACAGAATATTAATATTTTCAGTCTTCAATACACTTTATCTGTAATTTTTTCCTTCAAGGGTTTAAAATTGTTAGAAATTTTTTCTGGATATTTCCAATAATCACTTATTTTGGGATCCATATACATATGTACATCATTTAAGGCATATAAAAACCAAAATTTAATTCGAAAATCAGTTCCACAATTTCAAAAGTCCATCAAGAACCATTTTTATATTTATGAGTCGATGTTTGGTACCTGAGAGCCTACCCAGTATTCCGATTCGAAAATGAATCAAATGTGCATTTGAGCTTTCAAAACATTTTCTTTTAAATTGAAATAGTGTAGAGACCGACCCCCCCCCCCTTCTTTATGTAGAATTGAAATGTCTGTATATCTATAATGGCTCCATCATGCATAGCAACCGAACTTCTTAATATTTGTAATGGCTGAAAAATACATTTTGTTTTCCCTTTAAATATTTTAGAATTTAAACACAATTTTGTATGAGCTTTTATATTTATTCATATACAATAGCAATCATAAAATTATTGTTACACTGACTTTTTTGCTATTTCATCAATCTTCGTGATCCTCAGATCTTAGACTTTCGCGATCATGGAATTTTCGGTTCATAGTGAACGGACCAGAGCAAGTAAAATTACTGTTTATTGTTTCCAGCCACCCTTGAGGCGGTTTTCCATCGGATAAATAACAAGTACCTGGAGCAAAATTATTTCGCTTTCTTTTGTAGGTAAACAAGTCAGCTTCGTTTGCTTCGGCGGCAGAAAATGGAAATGGGGATTTTAATTTTCCAGGCTGGTCCCACAATATTGCAGCAACGTTCTGTTCATCAATGAGCTCTTTAATGATAAATGCGGCTTTATTTTCCACGGGCTTAAAATTGGCATATACGGGATTAATTTGTGATCCGAGTGAAGACCATAGGTTCATTACACGATCACTGTGACATAATAATCCTTCCACCGACTCACTGTCAGCAAATTCACATTCGGAGCATACTTTCTTCAAATCAGGTGATAAGCGCTCTATAGGTCGATAGCCAAGAAAGTTTTCGTTTGGTGTGCTATTTTCTGGATACCATTTGTAGGGCAAGGGTTCCCAATCGTAAGTAAAAGTAGTTTCCCCAATTTTGGCACATTCTCGTATATATTCCGACGTAACATAGGGACTCACATAACATTCGTAAATGTTATGGTTGGAGTCTGTGATTGGACCGAAGGTTCCAGACCTCATACGAAACTGATTTAAAATAATTGGTCCTTTAGGTATAGCTACATTAGGCAAATTCCAGCACACTTTGAAATTACCAGAAGGAGCAGTTGCCGGTCCGAATTTACAGATATAATCATAAATGGCTTTTGGTATGTGATATATCTCCGCATTTATTGCATCGAGAGGATTCCTCAAGTTTTGTAATTCGGGCAAATTCAGTACGTACTTTGCATGGTGTAGTTGGTATGCCACTAGGAATTCAGTCATGGCGTGCTGAAATATACAAAATGGCAAACGGTTTGTAATTTGCATCTTGTAATACACTTCTCTGACCAGTGGTATGAATCCTGAACATTCAAAGTTCTGCGCTAAAATTTTCTTCACCGGCTTACTATCGCGATAAGATCTTGGGTACAACTGCGTATTTTCCATTTCAGACGAAATTGTGTTCGATGCTTGCGGATTGGATGTGCGGCCTCTAAACGACATATCGTGCTTCTGTTTAATTTGTTTCAGCAATGACTGTTTTGTTGTGGGTATTCCCCAAAGTTGAAAACCGTCTTTTACACCATTTGTATATATTTGTCGTTTTGTAGTTTGTTTCTTTAGGTTTCGCTACATTAATAATGACGTTTTGCAACACTAGACATTTATTATTTAACAAGGTTGTCGGCTGTAGTAGTTTTTTGTAATTTTTTTTTTTTTAGCGATTTTAAACAGTTGCTTAGCGTCGTTATTTATGCTGCCTGTTACATATTCAACATTCTCTTTCAATGTTTTACATACATATGCTGTTTGTCAAAATTCAATGAAGTTTGAATTAAATATTGTTGAAAGTTCTAACACATTGTAGAACTGCAAAAGTAATAAAATCACTATAAACAAAACTAAAGATATGCATCCAGAATTGAGACAAAAGACCACTGTGAGAAGAATCAAGAGTTTCCATTTGAATTCCAGCATCCGCTGATGTTGAAAACCAAATCATGAACTCTAACCCTTGAAATTAGGTTCTTCATAGCAATGATATGCTAAAGCAATTAGATACACTAGCGATTGGATATTCCATGATTCCAGATATCTGGCATATGGCGAGACTAATACCAAAACTGAGTAAGCGTGGAACTATAGATTTTTATTAAAGGCCACGGTTAGGAGCTCTTACAATTCTCGGCGTAGAAATCTTGAATCAGAAGCGATACACAATGGCAAACATTGCAATTAATACGTAATTCCAGTTTCATCGGTTGCGTATGGACAACAAATTTAGAAAACTGAGTTGCTGTGATGAAGTCGCCGTAGTCTAATAGGTAGTATGTTGGTTTATTATACCTAAGGTCACGGTTCAAACCCCAGGTCAGACAACAAAACGAAAATATGAAAACAATATTTTTTCGGTGATTTCTTCTCAGTAGATTTCTGGTAATTGCCATGTAAAGTTTCTCAAAAATCTGTCGTTCGGAGTCAACTTTAAATTAAAACACACAACATCAGTGATGCGAGAAACTAGGTCCAACAAATTTAGGAAACTGAGTTGCTGTGATGAAGTCGCCGTAGTCTAATAGGTAGTATGTTGGCTTATTATACCTAAGGTCACGGTTCAAACCCCAGGTCAGACAACAAAACGAAAATATGAAAAAAATATTTTTTCGGTGATTTCCTCTCAGCAGATTTCTGTTAAAAACTCTGAGCGTAAAATGTAATTGCCATGAAAAATCTGTCGTTCGGAGTTGACTTCAACTTAACACTCACAACATCAGTGATGCGAGAAACTAGGTTCATAATCGTGACTGAAGGTTTGTAATGACCAATTATGTACGTATGTATGAGATGTTGCCTGTCAGGCAAAATATTGCATCGCTGACCAGACTATATATGGAGGCATGCCATCTGCCTACTCACCCTAACCATCAAATAGTTATGGCAAATCCTTTCACTATGTATTCGGCAGGATTTTAAGAGGCCTTAATGAAGACATTGCCGATGTAAAAACTGTAACCATAAATGTCTTGCTATTAAAAAAAAACGTTTTTGCGATTCCGAAAAGTGTCAGGCAAACCGGCTACATTCGGACACAACCAACTGGTACGGAAGAGAAAACCAAAGAAAAATTTGAATTATTTTTGAAAGTCTATCTACTGATCTGTAATAAGACCGTATTTTATTTAATTATTGTAATCAGGTAGAATTGAACTTTGGCGGTTGTTTTCTTTTTAGAAAGAAATTTCCAAATTTTTTAATTCAAGCAAGTAAATCTTTAATCGAATCATTGAATATTAAATTTCTTTTGAGACACTTTGCGTTATTTTTTTTGAATATATCATCCCTGTTGTTATTCAATAAATTTCTAATGTTGCCGTATTCATGTAAAATTTGATAAAGATGAGCGTCTAACTTCAGCTACAAAACGACAAATATTTCAAACGGCGTCTAGCCATAGTTTTAAATGTTGGGGAATACCCTCAACAAATCAGTCATTACCAAAAAAAGACTTGAAGCAAGATCAAAACGCTTAGTTTTGTGTCGTGATGTGCAACAGACTATTCACAAAGGACCGCCGCGTTAGTATACCAGTGGAGGAGAAATTGGGCCATAATTTCGACTGTTCTGGATTCATACCAGTGGTTAGAGATGTGTATTACAAGATGGAGATTAAAGACCGTTTGCCATTTTGTATATTCCAACACGCTATGACTGAATTCCTAGTGGCATATCAACTACATTACGCGGCGTCCGTGTTGGAGGTGCCTGAACTACAAAGTTTGATGGATCCTCTCGAATCAATATCAGCGCCTTCTTATTTAATTCCGCAAACCATTTATGATTATATCTGCGGTTTTGCAAAGATAAAAGCACCTACCGGTGATAATGTGTACTGGAACTTACCTGACGTAGCTGTGCCGCAAGGACCTATTACTGATAATCAGGTACACATCAGGTCGGGAACCTTTGGTCCAATTACTACGGAGAATCATAATGTTTACGAATGCTATGTGAGTCCATATGTAACGTCGGAGTATATACGAGAATCTGCCGATGTCCCAAAAATTTCCGGCATTAATTTTTTTAACTGGGATCCCCTTCCCAAAGGATGGTTTCCACCAAATAGCACAGTGAATGAAAACTTGCTTGGCTACAGACCTGTTGAGGGCTTACTAACTGAATCAATGAGGAAAATGTGTTCCGAATGTGAATTTGCCAATGGATACTCAATTGAGGGATTGTTATGTCACAGTGATAGGGTAATGTCACTAACCCATGCAGCAGTAGAATCTTGCCAAAAAGTTAGAAAAGTAAGGGGAGAATTTAAGCACTCTGGCAATAAAAGCGCATTTATATTTAAAGAGGTCATTAATACAGTAAACGTTGCAACAGCTTTGTGGAATAAGCCTGGAATGTTAAAATCTCCATTCGAATTTTCTGCAGACGATGCCAACAGGGCTGACTTTTGTACCTACAAAAGAAAGCGAAATAATAATGCTCCAGGTACTTGTTATTTATCTGATGGAAACCCGCCTCAAGGATGGCTGGAAACAATAAACAGTAATTTTACTTGCTCTGGTCCGTTCACTTTACAGAGTGGATTCTATGATCGTGAAAGCCTGAGAGATGAATATCATGAAGGATAATAAAAAAACGAAAAGAAAAAAACAGTTTATGAATTAAAATGATTTCTATTGAATATGAATAAATCATAATTTGCTTACGAAGAGTGTTTTTATTTTGTAAAAAAAAAAAATGGAAACCGGTAGTAACCTCTTATCTAGTTTTGATATTTTTCTACTGAATGCATGGACCACACTCAAATGCAAACTATTGCAGTGTCATGATATTTAATTTAGGGACGTTTGCATTCTTTTCCTATTCTATACTGTGATCGGAATAAAAATGTTCGATATCTTTGTAGGAGGAACAGAAATACGAACGACTTTGTTTTCCAAATGAGAGTACAAAGTAAATGGCCTGCGGGTTAGCCTAGGTATAACGCAAACACATTGCATGATAAACTGGATTTTTTTTTATTGTTTTCTGCAGTCATGGTAAGTAGTTTCAATAAAAAGTTTCTCAGTTTAACTCCATTCACTTTGTTTATGTTTTTTTTTTTACTTGGAGATACAAACACTATTTTTTCAAACCGCTAATGACAAAAGGGAGATCACATCGATTATATCCAAGATTTTAGCATGATTAATGCGTATTTACCAGCATGTCAAAAAAGAGACATTCAATCTCATTGCGTACGCAGCCGCTTGCTTTTTTTTATCAATAAGTAGCCGTGGTGGCATCCAGTTTCTGCCATAGACGATTTGGTTGTCCAAACAGAAGAAGAAAGATGATAAATTCTCCTTCTTCCTTCTATATTAATTAATAAATTAATAATTTTTATTAATTATTCTATTATTCACTGTTTATTTATAAGAATTTATATGTAAATTTTTTTAGTGCGTGTACAATTACTTTCACAAGAGGTTTTATGAATAATTTTTGAATAACATTTCACGACAATGATATCAAAAATACCTCGAATACCCCAATTACCCTAAAAAAAAATAATGATAATGGTGCCTTAAGGCATTTATAGCCGCATGTAGGAGGGCAATCGTAAAATTAGCCAAACTAACAATTGAAGCAGCCCACTTTTATGAACAATTTTCTTATTTCGTTACGGTTTTTTCAGCGATATTCAAACCTTGTGTTATAATTATTGTTGTAAAGAGGTGGTAGTGTATTGCAATCATACGATCTACTGAATTGCCCTCAGTCAATGCCACTGATATATTTCACATACAGATTATTTCAGGGAATGCCATGCATGCCACAATAATATACAGAAGGTTTGCAGAAATCTCTTGGTGAGGCAAGCTAAGTTGCATAAGATTCTAAGATTGGTATGCTTAGACCGCATGAGACTGGTCTATTAGGCAGTGTGTTGGCTTATTAGATCATAAGGCCACGGTTTAAATCACAGGTCAGACATCTCGAACAAAATGAAATGTAAAAAAATATTTCTTCGGCGACTTCCTCTCGGCAGATTTCTGGCAAAAATTCTGAGCGTAAAATAAAATTGCCATGAAAAGTTTCTCAAACAAATCCGTCGTTCGTAGTCGACTTTAAACCGTAGGTCCCGCCACTGATGTATAAAAGTAACACGCACAACATGGGTGGTGTGAGAAGCTAGTTCGTAAGCCTGACTAAAGGGTTGTAATGCCCAATTATGTATGCATGCATATAGAGCACCGTTAGGATATTGGGAGATAAGTTTAATACCATATTCATTAGGAGACATCGTGAACTGACAAATTAAATTGCTGACAGCTCAGTCTACCCTAGACAGTAACAAGACTGAGGCTAGAAGCCTCCAAAGATAGATAGTGGAATAGACGCGGAAATGTGGACATTCCGAGCCCAAGCTAATTCTCGAAACTATCTTTCAAGCGAGAGTCAATGACACGGAAAGTTGTGTTTAATTCGAGATTTGTGGGAAATTTAAATGACGGACATAGCAGTATTAACTGAGAGTTAGGACGCCATCTGTCCACAACATAGTGAGTGGATTTGAGAATAGTATGAGACTGTCTGGGCAAGTTGAATGAATTAGTCAGTGAAAATAAGGTAATCATCTGCTGGATTTCAGGTGATGTGAGAATTGCCAGCAATAAGCTTGTGAGAAGGGTAGCTCCCACGCCGAAATCTTACTGCGAAAGTAGTGGCCTAGAAATAGTAACCGGGCGTTGAAAACTCAAGGGACATTTATACAGAATAGAAATCGTCTTACGTCAAATATATAGATTTTGTGATGACTAGAACCAAAGAAAATAAAGTATAAAGAATGTGCATTTTAACATATTTTGGAATATTTTTCAAAAATATTTCATGACGCGGGGGGAAAGATAGAAGGAAAGGATACAGAAACCAAGAGCGTAACAATGCGTTGTTCTCATCGTGCGTTTTTGTTGTTTGACCACTTTTTTATTTATTTTCCTAGTGTTAAAAACAGACGTCGGCACCAATGTCCCTCAGGGGAAGAACATCTTCGGCTTTTTACACACATAGGACACGAACATCAAGAATGTTCGTTAAAAAGAGCGTAAAAATCTTGTCAGTTTTTAAAGAAGGTTCATGTCGCTTTTTTCAGACTTCAATGATACACCCAAAGAAATATCACAGTAGTATTCACTAATATCAATGAGAACTGATTTCGTTTTTTGGAAGAATACTTGCCAAGTTAAATACGGTGTCTTAGTGTCTTAGTGCAGTACAATTTTTCTATATTTTCCGATCGCATATACATATCATTGGGTTAATAAGTAGACTTGACATTATTACTAAAAATTTTCCTCTAGGTTAACACATGCCTATGGTTATGGATTAGTGAGTGAGAGAGAGAAAATAAGTTGAGAGAATTTATTTATTTACAGCCATAGAAAAGTGTTAGTAATATACTCTATTTTTATTTTCATTTCATCAACATACAACATATGTAAAGCTGTCTATCTTTGGCTTAATAATTTTAGATAAATAAAAATAAAAATAAAACATCGATTTTATTATTAAAAGAACATAAAGCTATCCATCTTTGGCTTAAAAATTAGGCCATCTTTTTTAGAAAAATAAAAAGAATAAAAAACCATTTTTTATTAAAAGAAAAAATACGAGCATTCCAAAGCATTTAAAAAACTATACTATGGGACAAAATAAAATACGTCCAGCTAATGACATAGAACATTTTTAACACAATATATTCTTCGAGTGTTATTCTGAAATAAAATGATAAAGCATCCGCAGCACATGTATTCTTGTCGCAGTCTGATTGACAACTAAATCAAAAAACACAAAACTACATACACATGTACATACGTACAATGAGAGCAACACATTGTTACGCTCTGTGTTTGTGTTCATTTTCCTTCTGTCTTCCTCCCTCTTATCAAGAAATGATTTTTAAAAATATTTTGGTGAGAGCGGGTCGTAATGTTACGACCCGCCATAAGAAATTTTACTTCTACATGTTGCGTATTCTTTATATCCACATTCTTTGCTAGAACTCATACTAGGCATTTGAGCAGCATTAATACATTTTAGAAGACAAAACGGGTGCTTAACAAATACTAAGTGCACCAAAGAATATCGTGATGCTTGCCAAGGCAACAGAATTGCGGAAGACGTTTTAGGAATACCGTACACAGATTAAGATAGTGCTCTAGCACATCCATGTGCCAATAAAAATAATAAAAAGCCATACATGGAGACGCCATTAGGAAGCTGATAAAGAAGGCAAGTTATGGAATGCATTAAAGAGACTGGCATTGGGCAAATAAAGGGTGTTTTTTATAGAGGTATAGAACTTTAATTTGCAATAAAACAACGATGGATTATTCGATTGACATGAATTTTATTTATCCGAAAGATAATCTTGTGGCATTACATTTTAAATATGATTTCTGGCATTTGACAGCCACGGCTGGCGCGGATGTAGTCCAATCTGGACGTCCAATTTTCGATGACTTTTTATAACATTTGTGGCCGTATATCGGCAATAATACGGAGAATGTTGTCTTCCAAATGGTCATGCGTTTGTGGCTTTACCGCATAGACCAATGACTTTACATAGCCCCACAGAAAGTAGTCTAGCGGTGTTAAATCACAAGATCTTGGAGGCCAATTCACAGGCCCAAAATGTGAAATTAGGCGGTCACCAAACGTGTCTTTCAATAAATCTATTGTGGCACGAGCTGTGTGACATGTTGCGCCGTCTTGTTGAAACCACATCTCCTGGACATCATGGTTATTCAATTCAGGAATGAAAAAGTTAGTAATCATGGCTCTATACCGATCACCATTGACTGTAACGTTCTGGCCACCATCGTTTTTGAAAAAGTACGGACCAATGATTCCACCAGCCCATAAAGCGCACCAAACAGTCAGTTTTTCTGGATGTAACGGTGTTTCCACATACACTTGAGGATTACCTTCACTCCAAATACGGCAGTTTTGTTTGTTGACGTAGCCATTCAACCAGAAGTGCGCTTCATTTGTCGACGATAAAATGGACGTAGTGCGCGATACGTTTTCCGCACAGAACCATTATTTTCGAAATAAAATTGCACTATTTGCAAGCGTTGTTCAGGCGTGAGTCTATTCATGATAAATTGCCAAACCAAACTGAGAATAAATCACTTGACAGCTGTTGAATCGGTCGCCATCTTGAAAAGTAATGCCAACTTAAAGTTCTATACCTCTATAAAAAACACCCTTTATAATTTCAACATACCGAGTAGAGGCCCCTGGTTTTTTTTTTGATAAGAGCCAAGGGAATTTATATATAATCCATGCAATGACGGTCTGCTCTGTATTTAAAGTTGTTTGTCTTTGAAAAAGTGTTCGATACACTCTGAAACAAAGTTATACAGACCTCACAGGCATACTAAAGCGTTCCTGAAAAGATATATAACATCATCTTTATAGGAAAGCCAATTGTTGAATCGTATTTTAAGGAGTTATGATGGCAATGGCTGTTAAACATTATTCTGAACATTCAGCAGCAAAAGAGAAAATTTTAAACAAGTGGCGCCACTTAGTTAATTTTGAGATTACCCTCGTATATACATATATTTCTATTTCAATTTTATTTCCATGTCTTTTAATGAGTGGCTTGTGGTTATAGCGACTATTTTGTGTGTATTATTGTTGGGCCTGTAATAATGGTTAAACTATAATACACACCTTGACAACAACAAAATACAAAACCTGTATCACTCTATAAATCTAAGCAAAGTATGGAGAGAGCACTAAAAAATTTGGGCATTAATCATCTGTCTAAGTAAACATGTGTTAACTTTGCCATCAGTTTGTATTCGTTTGAGCGATCACATTGACAGGCAATCACTTTTATGCGCTCAAATTTTTTCGTGTGCAGTCCTCAATAGCAGTCGTAGTAGTAGACGAGTTACAGGTGGAAAACTAAAGAAATTGTTTAACACGACCCACTACTGAAAACACTCCCTTAATTTAAACGGTTATTTTGGCATTAACATGATGTCTTTTTCATGTACGCTTGTATATACAAATACAGACAGACATACATACGCACGTGCTAATACACGTAACACTTTAAATATAATACCAATGTGAACCGACCAGCCATAGTGTTGTGGTGGTAGTGGTGATGGTGGTTATGGTGTGATGACACCATTTTCGTTAATGTTGAATCCGGTGCGTGTGTGTTGGTATGCTTACAATAACTGTATTGTAGTACATATAACGTGTCAAAATGCAATAATAGATTGTGAATATTTATTTTTATTTTCATTTTTAGTTATTTTGTCTATTGTTGTTGATCTTAAAATTGTTGCCTACTTTAAGGCTTTGAAAATGGAACTACTAGAGAGAGGGGAGTGGAATATATTATATTCCTCAAGTTAGGAAAATTATTTTAAATGTACATTTTAACTGGTAAAAAAAGGGATTGTTAAGTAATTTAAACTTAAGGGATTTATTATGCAAACAGTTTTAGGGTCATTTAATAAATAACATGAAATAAAATATATAAATTTAGTGCATACTTTTAGGTTGATGTAAGCAAATATTTCAAAAGAATTTAAAGAGTGAGTGATGGCTTTCAAATAGGAATATACGCTGACATTACTATCTATCAGGTGCAACGAATATGGACTGAAAGTTAATTTGGTTTTGTTGCTCCACAATTTGTCATCGTGTGCTTGTGGAATTACAGGGTGAGCACGCTTTATCAAAGACACAGCATATCGAGTGGTTTGCTTGTCTCTTGCAGCTATTTCAAAGCATTTAACAGTTGTGGAAGTCATTCAAAAGCTAGGAAATTGGGTGCATCACGAACTGAAACCGATAGGCGTTAAATGACAATTTTGCATGCCTGAAATGCAGTTTGATTGCTTTTTAAGCGTTTAGTATTTAGTAGTAACTTGAAGAAATTAGCTGAATAATATTTTTTCTTGGCTGAATGAAGTTTAAAAAAAAAAAAAAAAAAATAGTATTTAGTAGTAACTTGAAGAAATTAGCTGAATAAGATTCTTTCTTGGCTGAATGAAGTTTTCACAAATAAAATTTTATTTTAATATAGTTTGTATAATATAAGCAAGTAATTCTAAGCTGAATGAGATTTAGAATGCCTACAGAATTAAGATATAATATTAGCGAATTACATTTCTAAGTTTTTTTATGATTTTGCCAGCTGAATTATATATATATGTGTATATATGTGCTGAATATTTGTTTTATGACTTTTATTTTTCATATTAACTCAAAATAATTAGCTGAAAAAGTTTTTTTCGTAGCTGAATTAAGTTTCCACTAATGAAATGTTATTTCAAGTGACCATACTTAATTTTCTTACGAATTTTTTTTAGCTGAATTAGGTTTTAAGCACTCTATGAATTAAAATTTTATTAATATTTCTATTTTTCCTTTATACATTTAAAGATTATGAGATTTTTTTTATATTTTCTTAGCTGAATTGATGATTATGCCAGCTGAATAGGTTTTTTAGGCAAAAAATTCTTTCTACTAATAAAATTTCATTTTAAGGGTTTATACTTAATTTTGCTTAGATAGATGTTAGATTTTAAACACTAGATAAACTAAATTTGTGTGTAATTATTTATTTTTGTTTTATTTAATGAGTGATCATGAGGTGTTTGGCATATTTTCTTAGCTGAATTAAAAGTTTTCTTAGCTGAATAGTTTTTGAAAGCTAGAATTTTTTGTTATTGACATGAAATAGTTAGCTAAATATGATTTTTCTTTAGCTGAATTAAGTTTTTACATTGTTTTAAGAGTTAGGATTTCTTTTTGTTTGGATGATGTGAGCGGAATTTTAGTTTTAATTAAGATTTTATCTAATTTCGTATATTTCTTTTATTTAATAGGAGATCAGAAGCTATCTATGGCGTATTCTCTTAGCTGAATTAGTTATTTTAAGAGTTGAATAGGTTTTGTAAGCTAGAATTTTAAGTTATTAATATGAATTAGTTAGCTGTATACGGTTTAGTTGAATATTTAAAATTTTTGCTGATTAAGATTTAAATCTTTTGCTAAATACGAAATATATTGTTCTTTAAAGTTCAGCAAAGAGGCTATTTTACAAAAATATCTCTATTCTTGTGTATGTGTGTAGGAAATTTGCAATTCAAATGTGTTCAAGAGTCACACATTTAGCATATTTTAAGGTTAAAAACCATTTCAATTTCTCTCGTTGCCTTCTGTCTTCGATGGCTATTTTTGGTGTTTTACACCAACAAAAAATACAGAGGCAAAACTTTAACCTACCACCCCCCCTCCCCCAAAAGTAATGTGATATATAACACACACACACAGTCACACTCATATTTATCTGTTAAGCTCTTTCTCAGCTTGCCGTTGTTTTCTAACCCAGCATAACAACACATACACATACTAACGGGATTTTATTATTTTGTCACTTTCAACTCATATGACTGAACGAGAATGTATGATGGTAAATGTATAGGTATTGGTGAGTTTACTTGAATATTTATCTTTGGATTTAGAGTGTATTTTTCGTAGCATACTTTTTGGCTTTTAAAGTAACTTCCGTTGAAAATGGTGTCTTTTTAATCGAATATTTTTGTTTTCCTTGTGCTGATTTGGTTTTCCCTGTGTTCTTAAAAGGAAAACAACAATTTCTGAATTTTCTCAAGGCAACTTTAAGCATCACAAACAAACAAACATATTTTGGAAAGCAAAAGGCAAAAGAAAGAGAAGCGAAAATGACACAGAATATAAATTTTCCTTAGGGAATTGCCAAGAACATAAAATTTCGTTTTTTTTTTCGTTTGGTATGTAGTTTAGGGCAAAACCGTTATAGGAAAAATAAATGCGTATTTCTTTAAGGCCTACTGGTTTACTAAGCGAACACCAAGTAATACTTCTAAACTAAAACACACAGAAAATATTTCTTTAACAAGTTTTTTTTTTTTATAAATTGACGTTAGTGAAAAGCTGTAACCTGAATATATTTGACACCTGCCAATAAAAATAAATATTTATGATCGCACATAAAAATATGTATCCAAGAATTTGAAATGAAAATTAAAACTTAAAAAAATTACTGAAAAATAAAACAAAACAAAATTTAAGAAGAAATTTAAAAAATAATTTTATTTCCTAGCTGAATTGAAAATTTAAGCAGCTGAATTAGTTTTTCCTTGAAGGTATAGTTTCAAAATACCATACCTAAATAAAATTTTTTTGAAGCTGAATTAGATTTTAAATGTTTCCTAAAGTTTTTGTTTCATTTTTTAGTTATCATGCTAAAAAATAGTTAATTCTAAACGATTTCAATCAATTTTTCTTAGCTGAATTGATAATTAACTTAGCTGAATTTGTTTCTTTCCCAAAAATATTCACTACAAACTTAAAATGCAAAGCTGAATAAGAATTTTTCCTAGCTGAATTAGGTTCCTAACAATATTTGTCAAAGGACATATAATTCTAAATGATTTTCATTAATTTTTCTTAGCTGAATTGAATATTCCCTTAGTTGAATTTACTTCTTCCTTAAAAATATTCACTACAAACTTAAAATGCACAGCTGAATAAGAACATTTCCTAGCTGAATTAGGTTCCTAACAATATTTGGCAAAGGAAATATAATTCTAAATGACTTTTATTAATTTTTCTTAGCTGAATTGAATATTTCCTTAGCTGAATTTGCTTCCTTCTCAAAAATATTCACTACAAACTTAAAATGCATATCTGAATAAGAATTTTTCCTTGCTGAATTAGGTCCCTAACAATATTTATCAAAGGAAATATAGTTCTAAACGATTTCAATCAATTTTTCTTCGCTGAATTGATAATTAACTTAGCTGAATTTGCTTCCTTCTCAAAAATCTTCACTACAAACTTAAAATGCAAAGCTGAATAAGAATTTTTCCTAGCTGAATTAGGTCCCTAACAATATTTGTCAAAGGACATATAATTCTAAACGATTTTTATTAATTTTTCTTAGCTGAATTGAATATTTGCTTAGCTGAATTTGTTTCTTTCCCAAAAATATTCACTACAAACTTAAAATGCACAACTGAATAGGAATCTTTCTTAGCTGAATTAGCTCCCTAACAATATTTGTCAAAGGACATATAATTCTAAATGATTTTTATTAATTTTTCTTAGCTGAATTGAATATTCCCTTAGCTGAATTTGTTTCTTTCCCAAAAATATTCACTACAAAATTAAAATGCACAGCTGAATAAGAATTTTTCCTAGCTGAATTAAATTTTAAACATCAAAATTTAAAAAAAATTAATTAAAGTAGTTTCTGATGATTTTATTTTCAATATGTTGTTATAATTCCTTAGCTGAACAACATTTTTAACGCTAATTGTTTTAAAATATTAAATTTTAAAAGATTTTTATTGATTTTTCTTACGTTAGAGGACGTTTACTTGGCAGTTGAAACAAGTACAGTACTCGGAGGTCCAGTTGACCCATTGTACCAAAATTTTTCTTAGCTGATGTTTTTGTCTCTTAAAATATTCAATATTAATTGAAAATACTTAGCTGAATGGAATTTTTTCTTAGCATTCTCCGAGAAACTATGTCCCCCTTATTTTGAAGCATTTTAAAATCAACAATTGGTCAAGTTATTGCTTAAAGAAAAGAACGCTCTTCTAATTTAAATTCAAATATACCACGACATATTGACTTGAGTCTCTTATTCCTTTGATTTCTGGCAAAATATGCATGAGTTCTTTATAAAATTATGTTAAGAAACAATAACTATCAGCACACACTTACGATACAGGCCAATATAATAAAAATATATTTGAGGACAATGAATTGAAGTCAATTTTCGGCAAATAAGTTTCAATAAAATAGGAAAACAAACCTAACAACATACATATGTATGTATGTAAGAAAGAAAAGAGAACATAAAAAATGGCAGCACTTACTGACCGTTATTGCATCAATGCCAGTAATGTGACTCTATTTCTTTTACTCTTTAACTTGCTAATAAAGGGTGTTTTTTATAGAGGTACAGAACTTTAAGTTGGCATTACTTTTCAAGATGGTGACCGATTTAACAGCTGTCAAGTCATTTATTCTCAGTTTGGTTTGACAATTCAACATGAATAGACTCACGCCTGAACAACGCTTGCAAATATTGCAATTTTATTTCGAAAATAATGGTTCTGTGCGGAAAACGTATCGCGCACTACGTCCATTTTATCGTCGACAAAAACGTCCATCAGAGCAGTTAATTCGATTAACCATGGAACGTTTTTGCACCACGTTTACTCTTATTGATAACTCGCATCCCCAGAGACGCTGTACGGTGCGTACAGAAGAAGATATTGCTGCTGTAGAGCGTAGCATTGAGGAAGACCCGAATGAGTCCATCCGCCATCGAGCACAGGAATTGGATCTGTGTCCATCCACTTTATGGAAGATTTTGCGGAAGGATCTTGGTTTGCGTGCTTACAAAATCCAACTCGTGCAAGATTTGAAGCCAAACGATCATTAAGTAAGGCGTAGATTCGTCGAATGGGCCCAAAACGAGATTACCGTTGTTCCCGATTTTCATAAGCGAATTTTGTTTAGCGATGAAGCGCGCTTCTGGTTGAATGGCTACGTCAACAAACAAATCTGCCGCATTTGGAGTGAAGGTAATCCTCAAGTGTATGTGGAAACACCGTTACATCCAGAAAAACTGACTGTTTGGTGCGCTTTATGGGCTGGTGGAATCATTGGTCCGTACTTTTTCAAAAACGATGGTTGCCAGAACGTTACAGTCAATGGTGATCGGTATAGAGCCATGATTACTAACTTTTTCATTCCTGAATTGAATAACCATGATGTCCAGGAGATGTGGTTTCAACAAGACGGCGCAACATGTCACACAGCTCGTGCCACAATAGATTTATTGACAGACACGTTTGGTGACCGCCTAACGTTTCACGTTTTGGACCTGTGAATTGGCCTCCAAGATCTTGTGATTTAACACCGTAGACTACTTTCTGTGGGGCTATGTAAAGTCATTGGTCTATGCGGTAAAGCCACAAACGCTTGACCATTTGGAAGACAACATTCGCCGTATTATTGCCGATATACGGCCACAAATGTTGGAAAAAGTCATCGAAAATTGGACGTCCAGATTGGACTACATCCGCGCCAGCCGTGGCGGTCATATGCCAGAAATCATATTTAAAATGTAATGCCACAAGATTATCTTTCGGATAAATAAAATTCATGTCAATCGAATAATCCATCGTTGTTTTATTGCAACTTAAAGTTCTATACCTCTATAAAAAACACCCTTTACAAAGTGTAAATAAATAAAAATCTCTAACAAATAACATAAAAAAATATTTGGCCTCACTTTTTCTCTCTCTCTCTCTGCCCACGAAATAAAACGAGTTCTCATGTACAAGAAGGGCTTGTCTATGCATGCAAATGTGTGTACGACCGATAACATAAATATACAAATTGTACGTGAGCTTACTAACATTATTATTATTATTCACCATACTTTTTTCTTACACTATTCCTTTACCCTGTTCACGGCAATAGCAAAACAATGTTTACAATATTTATAATGCTTTTCAACTATTTATATTAAATATGTAACAAGTATATGAGTAAGAGCGTGCAGTGACATCATGGCTCTCTTTCTCTTTCTCTATTTCTCATTTCTGTTTAATATTGAATCATTGTTTCTGTTGATTTCACACTTTGTGCGTATTGGACAACATGTAATGGCATTATTGTATTATTTACACATACATACGTATATATTAATGCTATGCAATAATCTGTTTCACTTATACTCTCATACACAGATGTTTGTTTATGTTCTATGAACCGTTATATGTTTATGTTTAATAGTAATAATGAACAAGGTAATCAAAATAAATGGAATGTTTTAACAGTAATGGCAGGAAAAGAAGTGATTATTATTGATTTTTTTTTCAACAAAAATTCAACCAAAAAAATAGCTGAATGTAATGTTTGCCTAGCTGAATTGATTTTAAATTTATAAAAAATTTCTAAACTCTTAAAAATTTGCTTGCTTTTTAACAATAATTTTAAAAGAATGTTAAACTTTATTAAATTTTCTTAGCTGAATAACAATTTTTCTTAGCTGAATTATTTTTAAAGTCATTAAACAATTAAAAAACATTTATTCTAATCTTTTTTATGACATTTTTAAAATTTTATAATTATAATTTTTTAGCTGAATAAAGTTTTTCTTAAATTTTTTTATAAATTTTAAATTTCATTTAATAATTTAGTTGTTCTTTTCTTGGAATTAATTGCATTTTAGATAGTTGTATACTATTTTACAATATGATTTTTCTATTGTACTGTTTAATGTTAGACAATTCTTTTCTGTATAATTTTTCCTTTAGCTGAATTCAATTTTATTGACTAAGAGATTGAGATTTGTCTTATATTTCTAAGTTTAAAGAAATTTTCTTCAGCTGAATTGACTTTTTAGCCAGCTGAATAACATTTTTATGTGGGAAATAAGTATAAATTAAATTTTATTGACAAAGAGATTGAGATTTGTCTTATATTTCTAAGTTTAAAGAAATTTTCTTCAGCTGAATTGACTTTTTAGCCAGCTGAATAACATTTTTATGTGGGAAATAAGTATAAATTAAATTTTATTGACAAAGAGATTGAGATTTGTCTTATATTTCTAAGTTTAAAGAAATTTTCTTCAGCTGAATTGATTTTTTTGCCAGCTGAATAGCATTTTTATGTGGGAAATAAGTATAAATTAAATTTTATTGACAAAGAGATTGAGATCTGTCTTGTATTTCTAAGTTCAAAGAAATTTTCTTCAGCTGAATTGACTTTTTAGCCAGCTGAATAACATTTTTATGTGGGAAATAAGTATGAATTAAATTTTATTGACAAAGAGATTGAGATTTGTCTTATATTTCTAAGTTTAAAGAAATTTTCTTCAGCTGAATTGATTTTTTTTGGCAGCTGAATAACATTTTTATGTGGGAAATAAGTATAAATTAAATTTTATTGACTAAGAGATTGAGATTTGTCTTATATTTCTCAGTTTAAAGAAATTTTCTTCAGCTGAATTGATTTTTTTGCCAGCTGAATAGCATTTTTATGTGGGAAATAAGTATAAATTAAATTTTATTGACAAAGAGATTGAGATTTGTCTTATATTTCTAAGTTTAAAGAAATTTTCTTCAGCTGAATTGACTTTTTAGCCAGCTGAATAACATTTTTATGTGGGAAATAAGTATAAATTAAATTTTATTGACTAAGAGATTGAGATTTGTCTTATATTTCTCAGTTTAAAGAAATTTTCTTCAGCTGAATTGACTTTTTAGCCAGCTGAATAACATTTTTATGTGGGAAATAAGTATAAATTAAATTTTATTGACAAAGACATTGAGATTTGTCTTATATTTCTAAGTTCAAAGAAATTTTCTTCAGCTGAATTGATTTTTTTGCCAGCTGAATAGCATTTTTATGTGGGAAATAAGTATAAATTAAATTTTATTGACACAGAGATTGAGATTTGTCTTATATTTCTACGTTTAAAGAAATTTTCTTCAGCTGAATTGACTTTTTTGCCAGCTGAATAACATTTTTATGTTGGAAATAAGTATAAATTTAATAGGAATCAGGGAATTACTAGCTCTACCTAAGCCTATCAAGTTTAAACACAATATTGTTAAACTTTTAGTTCGGAAAAATTAAAAAAAAAAGAAAAATAATTATTTTTTAGCTGAATAAGCTTTTTAGCTAGCTGAATAACATTTTTATGCTTCAAATGGGTATAAGTTTAATAGAAATTATAAGAATTGCTTGTTTAAAAAGTTAAAAAATATTTTTTCTTTAGCTGAATTCGTTTTTTAGCCAGCTGAATAGCATATTTAAGATTGCAAAAAGTATTTTTTTCCAATTTGGGAAAATATTACAAAATTTTTCTTATTTTTAAGCAACTGCTTTAGACTTGCTTATTAAATCATAAGCCATAAAAGAGAAGAAACAAGAAAAAAACACTTTAGAAAAACTTGCTAAATAAAATGACAATAAGATTGACATGAGGACAACAAAGTTTTAATGAAACAAAAAAAAAATAAATAAATAAATAAAGTTAATAGTGGCCAATAAATAAAAATAAATTGAACACATTTGAAGTAGAAAAAAGAAAGGGGAAAGGCGAAGAATAAATAAATGTTCTAAAGGGTGACAAATGAAATCAATAAGAAAATGCCAGAGGAAAAAAAATCAATGACCATGAAAATAAATGGCATCACAGAAGGATATCTTTCAATCAAAACCAGAGCAAATAGGAAATCAGTAAGAATGAATCAAAATAAAAAGGGGGAGAAATAAAATCACTTTACAGAGCATAACATGACAATGTCATTCTGAATTTGTCGAGTTATAAACCATAGTTTTAGTTTCCAAAAGGATTTCATTTATCCTCTCCAAAAAAAAAAATAAAATAAGAAGAAAAACATTTATTTTCTTTGAATATTCATTCAGTTTAATATCCTCTTTTTTCTATTATTTGTTGCCTATATTAAGGCTTTGTTTTCAAAATAATTTTTTACTGCATATTTTAAGGGTTAAATTTAAATTTAAATTTTTAAATTTTATAAAATAGAAAAAAATTGATATTTTGTTTCTTCCAAAATAGAAAAAGATTTAATTTCTCTTTTTATTGTCTCGAGACCTTTACAAAAATGGGGAATTAAATAGAAAAACTCAGAATGTATTAGATTCGGAAATATCTAGGTACAGTGGGACAAAATATGACAAAATATCAATACAAAAACGAAGAAGTGAAAATCTAAATGTGATTACAGAGGCCTACGCAAATAGTGTATTGTATTCCACAATGGTTGTCTTCTGTGTAAGTACATAGTTGTACAACACTTGTTACAATCCAAAGACGGAACCTTAGACGGAACCTATTAGTGTAATGATGTATAACAGGCCTCTTTACATGAAAAAGGAGACTGATGCTAGTGCAAGTAACAACGTAACTGAACTGAGAAGGCAATGACTAGGCATTATGGTATCTTGCGGTTACTTGCTGCTGCAGGAAGGTCCTCATAATACTGCAAAACAATAAAATTTTGCTTTGTGACGTGGAGAAAAACTGGATCCCAAATTAATAAAATTTTAGCATTAAAATCTCATTGCCCTGGTACCCAATAGGGGTATATATGTAGTCGTTAATGGTATATGGCCAATGCCGTAATGCTCAGTAAGGGATTACAATGAATCACCACTTTTGCAGGCATTTTGAAATATTTTTACGCGGTTTTCGATTATAAAACGGTCCATTCGATTTATGCATAAATGGCAGTCCCTTTACTCAAGAAGGAACACTTCAGATGAAAGATATTAAAGTAACTGGCAACGCACTATGTGTCATTTTGCCTAAAAACCTGGCCAAAATTAAAAGAAGTGTTTTATGAGTTAATGGCTGGAATTTTTTGATAGTGTTAGTGATAATTAGGCCCAAGGATGAACCCAACCGATTTTGGTTCCAATCGGTCTGTGATTTCGCCTAGCCCCCATACAAATTCCCCTGGAAATTGCACTTATTTACACATAATTATGGTAATTATGCAACAATCATGATAACATTTAGCATGAAACAGTTCTGTGTACTTAGAAATCATGGTGTAAAGTTTGGTGAAAATCGGATCACATTTGAGCCCGGTCCCCATATAAAGTCCCCTTTAGAAATTCACGTTTGCGCTTATAAATGGCTTAAAAACATCGGTATTGTGACGAAATTCGGTATGAACGTGTATCTTGTAAATCTAAATCATAGTACGAAATTTTGTTATGGTCGGTCCATAATTGCTCCTTGGTCCAAAATAGGGCCCCTTAAGAAAATATGTTTAGCAATTATAATTGGCTTAAAAATTTTATTACCTCGATGAAATTCGACATGAACATGTTTAATATGAATGTGAATCATTTATGATCACATTTTATAATGATCGGATCATAAAAGTGCCCCTAGGTGCCACATACGGTCCATTAAGAAAATCAAACGTACATCTCATATTGTTATAATAGTCGATATACATACACATGTAATTAAGTTTTTAAACTTCTATGATAATTAATATTTATTCATAATATTTATTTTACATTATTTAATACTTAACTTAAAAAATACTTAAAAAGTGAAACTAACTACAATCGTTAAAATTGTTATCATTTTCATCATCAATGTCAGGAAGGAGTAATTTAATAGTGTCTGATGAGAATGCTTTTCTATTCCTTCGCGATTTTTGTGTACTGCAGCTTATAAAAGGGTCACTGCTTAAAAGTAACCTATTCAGGACTTCTCGATTGGTATCGCTTCTACTGAATTTCCTCGCATAATTCGTACGCCATATGGCTTTATTGCCTATGGCTTCATTACACTGTGTCTAATTTTTTTAATATTTCAAAAAAAAGTAAATTTTTCAAAAAATCGCAAAAAATAATTGCGCAAATTTGCGCAAACTTTTCTTTTTGTTCCTGAATGTAGAGAGTTCATATTTTCTTGTGGTATATAACATTAAACCACTAAAAACTACTTTCACCTTTAAAATCCTTATCTTTTTTTTGGTTAGGATAAAAAAATGTGAAATTTTTATAATTTTTAAATTTTGAACGAATAATTTTAACATTAATATATGAGATATATATATAAAAAAAAAACTGAAAGTAGCAGTTGCTCATATCTTTCAAATAGAAGAAAAATCAAAATAAAACCTCTATTCGTTTAGCCACAAAAAAATATCATATAAACCTATTAAAATTTCAAAAAAAACACCAAAAACGCATTTAATTTTCTTCACTTTCCTGACTTTGACATCGTCTCAAATCTACAAATCTCAACCTACTGTCGTGAAAATTCACTATATAATGCAGAATTTTGTTGTCTATCGAACTGCATTCTCAATTAAATTTCTTTGAATTCATTTTTGCCTTTTTGGCCAGCTTTTCAGGGTAAATGTCACATAGTGTAACGGTATCTTTCGTACTATTTGTGTTTCGTATTTATTTGCTCTCTGACAACTTCTAGAAACTTATTGCTGTTTTGTTATTTTCATTATTTTCTTTTGTTTTATCATTTTCACAAAAACTATTTAAATTTTGCTCTATTAATACTTAATTTATATTCGTTTTATCAAGTTCTAGAATCTTGATGTTGATTTGTTATTGTTATTCGTTTTATCAAGTTCTAGAATCTTGATGTTGATTTGCTATTGTCATTCGTTTCATTTTTATATTTCGTGTTTATTTTGTCTTCGCAACAATTTACTGTTGTATATTATATAATAATTTATAGCCCACTGTGCCATATTGAGAAAACCATTTTTCTTTTCACAAAACGATGCCGATTTTTTCCGGTAAAAAAATTGTTTTTCAGAGATTCTCTTTTCATTTTTGCTATTTTGTTAGATTCTAACTACAGACACCATATCACCGCATACAAACACGGCCGCAAATAAATGTTTAAACATGTGTTGGTAAATATTTCATATGCGCCTGAAGCAAAAAAAAGAAAAAAAAACAAAAAAAAAAACTTTAAAATTTTGTTGGTTTACAGGTAAAGGAGTGTATACTAGTTTAAGGTTACATGAATGACAGATTACAGACAGTTGTATACACATATGTACATGCAGGCATACACATACATCAGCCTATCATACTGAGACCTAAAACACGTTTTAAAATCACAGAGAGAGAGAGGGAGAGAGAGAGAGACAGCAAGAGACCTTACCCATCTAAGTGTTGCATACCTTAACACTCAAATGAATATTTATAACCCTTTAACATGTGATTGTGTTAGTAATTGTACATGTATGTACATATGTATATATGTTTACATGTAAACAATCATAGATTTAGGTGTATAGTGTAGCAATCAATTCACATGCAATATTTGTGTGTGTGTGTGTCTGTGCGTTTTTTTTTTCAAAACGTGTGTCTTTCTCTATTTAAGGTTCGTTTTTTTTCTCGTTCATATTTGCGGTTGTTGGAGAACTTTTTGTTGTTGTTGTTCTCTTGCTCTTTCTCTTTATCTATTTGTTTTTTGTTTTTTTTTTTATTTTTTTTTTAGTTCTGTGGTTATTGTTTACTTGTGTCATTTCTGAACATGAATCGCTACGTTGCATGATGTAATGTTTGTTAATATAGTAGCATACATTTAGGCGCACAAAGGCACTATTAACAATTGCACATTTACAATTATTGTTTATTGTTGTTGTTGTCTTTGTTGGCTAAAAATAATTTTGAACTATTAAAAACAATGGCATGAAAATGAAATTTAGTAACTTTAAATAAATCGCAAAAGTTTACGAAATAAATTGTATTTGCTGGAGAAAAAATTTTTTTTTTTTTATTGTGCTATAAAACCATAAAGATTTGAAGTTTTAGTTTAACATATTGCCACATATAATGAATGGGGTTTTATTTAGATTAGTTAGTTCAATAATGATATCCTATGTATGTTGTTTGAGTCACAAACAATCGGTAGTATCGGTAGGTGTTACCGATACGATGTTATAAAGAAAATTGATATTAAAGGACAGTAGTGTTGTAATCAATAGAGTTCTAGCAAAGAATGTGGATATAAAGAATACGCATCATGTAGAAGTAAAATTTCTTATGGCGGGTCGTAACATTACGACCCGCTCTCACCAAAATTTTTTTTAAAAATCATTTCTGGGTGAGGGGAGAGGAAGACAGAAGGAAAATGAACACAAACAAAGAGCGTAACAATATGTTGCTCTCATCGTACGTATGTACATGTGTATGTATTCTTGTGTTTTTTGATTTAGTTGTCGATCAGACTGCGACAAGAATACATGTGCTGCGGATTGCTTTATCATTTTATTTCAGAATAACACTCGAAGAATATTTTGTGTTAAAAATGTCATTAGCTGGTTTTTTATTTTTATTTATAAAAAATATGGCCTAATTTTTAAGCCAAAGATGGATAGCTTTATGTTCTTTTAATAATAAAATCGATGTTTTTTTTATTTTTATTTATCCAAAATTATTAAGCCAAAGATAGACAGCTTTACATATGTTGTATGTTGATGAAATGAAAATAAAAATAGAGTATATTACTAACACTTTTCTATGGCTGTAAATAAAGAAAATCTCTCAACTTATTTTCTCTCTCTCACTCACTAATCCATAACCATAGGCATGTGTTAACCAAGAGGAAAATTGTTAGTAATAATGTCAAGTCTACTTATTAACCCAATGATATGTATATATGATCGGAAAATATAGAAAAATTGTACTGCATTAAGACACCGTATTTAATTTGGCAAGTATTCTTCCAAAAATCTAAATAATTTCTCATTGATATTAGTGAATACTACTGTAATATTTCTTTGGGCGTATAATTGAAGTCTGAGAAAACCGACATGAACCTTCTTCTTTAAAAACTGACAAGATTTTTACGCTCTTTTTAACGAACATTCTTGGTGTTCGTGTCCTATGTGTGTAAAAAGCCGAAGATGTTCTTCCCCTGAGGGACATTGGTTTTTAACACTGGAAAAATAAATAAAAAGTGGTCAAACAACAAAAACGCACGATGAGAACAACGCATTGTTACGCTCTTGGTTTCTGTAACCTTCCCTTCTATCTTTCCCCCCACGTCATGAAATATTTTTGAAAAATATTCCAAAATATGTTCAAATGCACATTCTTTATACTTTATTTTCTTTGGTACTATGTACTTTCAATTGATATTGTTTGAACTGTTATATCTAGGACCGTATCTGCCATATCTGGTAATGTAACTTTCTTCAAGATTAATGTCCCACTTAGGCCGGAAATCAAACTGCTCCTATAAAAACTAATTTTTCCTTTAAAATAAAATGCGTTGTTCAGTCAAAGATGACTGACAATGAGAAGCCACGTACCTCTGGCTCTTGATGACGAGTCGCGAAGTTAATCTCCTTAGATCCACAGCTCCTAGAAAAGTCTATCACAGTGCCTTCCAAAAAGGGCAATAACCTATGCAATGACTACAATAATGCAATAAACGATCATGGGATTCAATGAAAATAGACAATCGATTCTCTTCTAATCCAAAATAATTCAAAAAAGCCTAGCAATACCACATATGCTGCCAATGAGATGGATAATACGCAATTTAACTAACAAAACGCCTAGTTTTTAAACAGAATTAACCAGATTGTTTGCTCTTTTACATTCATTATTACTCTTGCTAATTATGGTGGTCTTTATTTAATTGCCTACAAATTTCAATTTTCAATTAAATTTCTTATAAGCCATTTTTGGTAAAGGATTTTCGTTTTTTAATTTCTAACTTGACCCTTGTAAGACTTAAAATCATTGCTGACTTACGCTTAATTATCTGGTTTTAGAGTATAATTGTTACAGCATATATTTAGGCTGTTGTTAAGATAAAGAGAAAGAGAGAGAGAGAGAGAGAGAGAGAGAGAGAGAGAGAGAGAGAGAGTGAGAAGGTTAAACTATATTGTAATGATTTGAATAACAGGCCTTATCTTTAAACAAGCAAAATGCTTGTTATGCTTTACATAATGATTGCCGTAATGTGTCTTGTATGTGTGTGTTAGTAAATTAAGCAATAACAACAACTACATCATATGTTAAAACACAAAAGTATTGTTAGTTTATCAACCAACCATCTCTAGTATGACATACAATTTATGGTTTATGCTTTCTACTAACATTTATACACTCACTCGGATTTGTAATGCTCATTCGCTTTGCCTTCCTTGCTCTTCGCTTTGTTGTAATCGTTTTTGCATAAAACATTAACACTGCTTGAGTATAAGTATGTAGGTGTGTGAGTGTGTGATACATTCATTGACTCTTTAGCAAGCAGACGTTTTTGTTATGTGTAATAGAAGTAAAGCTTTTCAAACTCTGTTATATTTTTCTCTGTTGATGCTCTGCTCTCGCTCACTCTTTCTGTCGCCCGTTATACATATATCTCTTCGTTATTTCTAGAGTCTATTTTGAATAGTCTATTGTTGTTATGCTTGTTATTGTGTGTTGTTGTTATTAAATGTGTTCATTGTAACATAATCGAACATGTTGTCTCTATTCTGACTTGACTTTTGGTCTCATGAACATGCACTCAAACATTTAAAATTTATTTTAAGGGAAAGAGAAAAGGCGTGAGAGATGTATCTTCTAAAGGGTTTTGTTTGCTAGTTTCATGTGTATTTTCATTTGAATTATTATTGCTAGAGGCCTTAGAAAAAATCATATTTTAAACTGGAATTTTTATGAACTTTTTAAATATTTCCAAATGTTTATGTTAACAATGTTTAATTGCAAGAACATTGGAAAATTTAAACATATGAATACGTTTTAAAAAAGGCAAACAAGTGATTATAAAACTGGCAAATTAACTATTAAATATTGTTACGTTTTTATCTTTTTAAAAACGTTTAAAATATGAGTTCGTTGATTGCAAACAAAATAAAAATAAATCATTGCTACACTATACACCTAAATCTATGATTGTTTATATGTAAACATGTATACATATGTACATGCATGTAGAATTACTAACACAATCACATGTTAAAGGGTTATAAATATGCATTTGAGTGTTAAGGTATGCAACACTTAGATGGGTAAGGTCTCTTTAGTTTCAATTAAATTCTTTAATATTCGCACTATCTTTGTGTGCCACTGTATACAATAATTTGCTTGTCCGTTATTCTTCTCTGCTCATACCCTTTGCGTAAGCAACAACACTTGTTCGTTAGATCTGTTTTCATCACACGCAACGCGTCTTCACACCAGACTGACTGATTTCCTACTACTCCTTGTCTGCTTTGTCTTGCCGTTTTATATGCCCATGCAAACGGTCTGATAAAGGTTGGCGTTTTCGCTTTCTCAAGGGTTCTATCGCGACTTCATTGTTGTTTGTGTATTTTGTTCTCATTGCTTATTGTTGCGTTGGCTTACTTGTCTATTCGCTTTTCTTTCATACTAATGTTGTTGATTTATTTGTAACAAGTTCGTTGTATGTGTTGTACGATGGTACACCGTTTCCATTTTCGTAACAATATCTTTTATATGAAGCGTTATTTATTTAGTTAAAGGTTTGGGTAGTTTGATAACCAAGGAAAGCTTAAAAACAGTTAAGAGAAGACACTTTTCGAGTATTACGATCGTTCGAATCCCCTTATTGTGTAAGCAACTGGCAATATTATAAAGAAATCTAAAGAAATTCTTTTTAAGCAATTTATGCAATCTACTGTATCTTAGGAGAGTTTCTTCTTGCCTTGACTAGGATATTTTTTATGTAAGCTTATCAATTACACTCACTGTTTTCTTTTTCTTGATAGAAGTCCTCAATGGCTTTGGTAAAACATTCGGTTTGCATTAAATTTCTTCTGATAAGCTTTAATAAATCTCTCACTTACCAATTTAAGAAGATTTTTTTCTTTTTAAGTACAATGACACTCCCTAAAAATTAAATATTTTCATTAAACTCTGGCATTTTATTTTACTAAAGTAACAGAAACTATCATTTAACGAATGAAGGTCAATAAAAGGCCAAAAACAAAACCAACAAAAAAACAAAAATATTTCACTAATGAATTGCCATTAAAGTAAAGGGTGTTTTTTATAGAGGTATAGAACTTTAAGTTGCAATAAAACAACAATGGATTATTCGATTGACATGAATTTTATTTATCCGAAAGATAATCTTGTGGCATTACATTTTAAATATGATTTCTGGCATATGACCGCCACGGTTGGCGCGGATGTAGTCCAATCTGGACGTCCAATTTTTGATGACTTTTTCCAACATTTGTTGCCGTATATCGGCAATAATACGACGAATGTTGTCTTCCAAATGGTCAAGCGTTTGTGGCTTTACCGCATAGACCAATGACTTTACATAGCCCCACAGAAAGTAGTCTAGCGGTGTTAAATCACAAGATCTTGGAGGCCAATTCACAGGTCCAAAACGTGAAATTAGGCGATCACTGAACGTGTCTTTCAATAAATCTATTGTGGCACGAGCTGTGTGACATGTTGCGCCGTCTTGTTGAAACCACATCTCCTGGACATCATGGTTATTCAATTCAGGAATGAAAAAGTTAGTAATCATGGCTCTATAACGATCACCATTGACAGTAACGTTCTGGCCACCATCGTTTTTGAAAAAGTACGGACCAATGATTCCACCAGCCCATAAAGCGCACCAAACAGTCAGTTTTTCTGGATGTAACGGTGTTTCCACATACACTTGAGGATTACCTTCACTCCAAATGCGGCAGTTTTGTTTGTTGACGTAGCCCTTCAACCAGAAGTGCGCGGATGGCGGATGGACTCATTCGGGTCTTCCTCAATGCTACGCTCTACAGCAGCAATAGCTTCTTCTGTACGCACCGTACAGCGTCTCTGGGGATGCGAGTTATCAATAAGAGTAAACGTGGTGCGAAAACGTTCCATGGTTAATCGAATTAACTGCTCTGATGGATGATTTTGTCGACGATAAAATGGACGTAGTGCGCGATACGTTTTCCGCACAGAACCATTATTTTCGAAATAAAATTGCACTATTTGCAAGCGTTGTTCAGGCGTGAGTCTATTCATGATGAATTGCCAAACCAAACTGAGAATAAATCACTTGACAGCTGTTAAATCGGTCGGCCTCTATAAAAAACACCCTTTACTACAAAAGAGAGAGAGAGAATGAGTGGCAGCACACAGCTTTCAGTAAAATTCAGCCCAATAAATAATAAAAAAATTAAGGCCAAGCTATCGAGACTCCACACAAATAGTTAAACGCGCCCATTATCGTTTGAACAGAAAAAAGCAGAAACAAAACAAAAAATAAAACTAACTTTGGTTTGAGTAGCAGTGTTTAGATAAACCAAAAAGGAAAATATCAATATGAAATCATATCCGCTAAAGGAAATTCTCCATTTAAATACAAAAAAAGAAGAGATTTTTTTCTCTTTCTTAAATAGCCATACAGTTAAGGAATTTAACATTTTTTTAAAGGTTTTTATGTGCTCAAACGGAAATAAAACAGAATTCCATTTAAAATGTGCTTAACTAGACAATAGACTGACCTGTGCTAACAAAAGCACCTAATAAAACCATAAAATTTGTTAAATTTTACCCCAAAATACAGAGAGAGAGAGAGAGACGAATACATTTAAGGCTTTAACAAGATTACTTTAAGAGCTAAATTTGTTTATTGCGAGTCTATTTTATAAAAACTTAAACAGCCTTACTTCACAGCACACTGGGTGTCAGAAAGTCTGATTTCAAGTTATTTAAAGTTATCCATGCTTACTTACATACATACATAATTGGTCATTACAACCCTTCAGACAGGATTACGACCTAGTTTATCACACAACTTATGTTGTGTGTGTTAATTTTATGCATGAGTGGCGGTACCTACAGTTTAAAGTCGACTCTGAACGACAGATTTTTGAGAAACTTTTCATGGCAATTTTATTTACTCAGAGTTTTTGCCAGAAATCTGCTGAGAGTAAGTCGCCGAAGATATACTTTTTGTATTTTGTTTCGATGTCTGGCCAGGGGGTTTGAACCCTGGCTTTACGGCTAATAAGCCTGGTCATTACAACGCTTTAGTCAGGATTACAACCTAGCTTCTCACACCATCCATGTTGTGTGTGTGTGTGCGTGTTCATTCTGTACATGAATGGAATGATTCACAGTTTAATGTCGACTCCCAAAGACAGATTTTTCAGATTTTTGACAGACTTTTTGCCAGAAAACTGCTGAGAGGAAGTCGACAAAAAAATATTTCGTTTTTGTTGATGCTTAAGCTGGGGTCTGCACCACAGCGTTGCGTTTAATAAGCCAACACACTAGCTACTAGCAAAGAATATGGATATAAAGAATACGCATCATGTAGAAGTAAAATTTCTTATGGCGGGTCGTAACATTACGACCCGCTCTCACCAAAATATTTTTAAAAATCATTTCTTGATGAGGGGGGAGGAAGACAGAAGGAAAATGAACACAAACACAGAGCGTAACAATGTGTTGCTCTCATCGTACGTATGTACATGTGTATGTATTCTTGTGTTTTTTGATTTAGTTGTCGATCAGACTGCGGCAAGAATACATGTGCTGCGGATGCTTTATCATTTTATTTCAGAAAAACACTCGAAGAATATTTTGTGTTAAAAATGTTCTATGTCATTAGCTGGGCGTATTTTATTTTTTATTTTGTCCCATAGTATATTTTTTTTAAATGCTTTGGAATGCTCGTTTTTTTTCTTTTAATAAAAAATGGTTTTTTTATTCTTTTGATTTATCTAAAAACATGGCCTAATTTTTAAGCCAAAGATGGATAGCTTTATGTTCTTTTAATAATAAAATCGATGTTTTATTTTATTTTTATTTATCTAAAATTATTAAGCCAAAGATAGACAGCTTTACATATGTATGTTGATGAAATGAAAATAAAAATAGAGTATATTACTAACACTTTTCTATGGCTGTAAATAAATAAATTCTCTCAACTTATTTTCTCTCTCTCTCACTCAATAATCCATAACCATAGGCATGTGTTAAACTAGAGGAAAATTGTTAGTAATAATGTCAAGTCTACTTATTAACCCAATGATGTGTATATGTGATCGGAAAATATAGAAAAATTGTACTGCACTAAGACACTAAGACACCGTATTTAACTTGGCAATTATGCTTCCAAAAATCGAAATCATTTCCCATTGATATTAGTGAATACTACTGTGATATTTCTTTGGGTGTATAATTGAAGTCTGAAAAAAGCGACATGAACCTTCTTCTTTAAAAGCTGACAAGATTTTTACGCTCTTTTTAACGAACATTCTTGATGTTCGTGTCCTATGTGTGTAAAAAGCCGAAGATGTTCTTCCCCTGAGGGACATTGGTGCCGACGTCTGTTTTTAACTCTAGAAAAATAAATAAAAAGTGGTCAAACAACAAAAACGCACGATGAGAACAACGCATTGTTACCGCTCTTGGTTTCTGTATCATTCCCTTCTATCTTTCCCCCCGCGTCATGAAATATTTTTGAAAAATATTCCAAAAAATCAAACAACAAAAACGCACGATGAGAACAACGCATTGTTACCGCTCTTGGTTTCTGTGTCCTTCCCTTCTATCTTTCCTCCCGCGTCATGAAATATTTTTGAAAAATATTCCAAAAAATGTTAAAATGCACATTCTTTACACTTTATTTTCTTTGCTACTAGACTACAGCGACTACCAGTCCTTTCAATTTTCTTTACAATATTGCCAATCCATTACTTTGTCGGTTGATCATGGTAACCATAATGCCTATTCCTTGCTTTGTAGGACGATTATGATAACCAGAATAGCCTTAATCAATATCTAAAAGTGGCCATGTTCGAAAAGCCACTTCTATAGTCAATCTTAAATATTTTTAAGCGGAACTTCAAATGTCAATTGATCCAAATTCGTAGGTAGCAAACACTTCGCTAAATAAATGTTACTTCAGAAGAAAGACAGGCGATTTCCAGGTTCATAAATGAATAACCTAAGGTCGATTATTAATTTTTTCAAAGAACTTTTAAAAAATTTCCAATATTTACTTGAGTTTAGCTTAATAATCTATTCCTTAAGTTATTTATTACGTATTTAAGTGCGCCTAAAAATATGCTTTAATAAATAAATAAACCTTAACAAAAATACAATGAGAATAAGAGCAATAAAAATACTTGAATAATCTTGAATAATATTTTTGTATACAAAACAATAACAAAAAAAACACAATTCATTCATATGTTAAGTGGGTTACAATAACAATAATCATATATTCTCATTATTGAGCCCTATACACCACACACACACACACACACATAGGCATATATGTATGTACACAAATGCTGTGTTACAAGTACAGTTATATTTATACAATACAACAACACATTACAATTGCAATATGCCTACACAATAATAGAAGCATGGAAGCAATTTAATGCGAGTGGTGGTACTCAATTCATATACAAATGATGAGAGAAAATAAATATTTAATGAGAGCATGATGACTATAAAGAATACAAGAGTGTGGGTGTGTGTTATGTGCGTGTGTGCGTGTGTGCGTGTGTGTATAAGCGGAATGCCTTTATATTAGCAAATATATGCTGGTTTTAAAACGTTTAATTGCGTGGTTATTGTTAAAGTATTTCAATAAATTTTTAAGAATTTTTTTTTTTGGAAATTATTTTTGAAAAACAATAATAAAAACATGTCTGCTTTTAATTTTATTTTTAATATTAAAAAATATTTTTTATTTACTTATTAATAATGTATAGAAAAAGAGCAAAAAACAAAAATTATAAAATATTACCACGTTTCTGTTTAGGTTATAAAGATAAGGGAGAGGGAGAGAGAGAGAGAGAAGAAAAAAATGCTTGTTTTTATAAATACCGGCATAAATACATATTTATTAAATAAATTCTATAGTAAATAGACAATTTTTATGTTTTTATATATAATTTGTATACAGTTACAGAAAAAAATCTACATACACTCTCTTATTTAAACATTTTTTAGAGCATAAGGTGATGTTATTGCTTGGATTGCAGATTCTTATACCGGAAAGAATGCTGTGGAATGTACCGTGGTGCGAAATGTTATACTCATATTCATGGTTGGCTTGAAGATGGATGCAGGTTCAGGGGCTTGGGTTATCTATAAGCAGTTGAAGCTAAGACGCAGAAGACCTAATAATATGGATATGCAGGATAGACTAAAGAGACTTAGCAAAGTCATAAAAAAAGCGTATAATGAATCTATGAATAACTACTACCATAATAATATAATTAGCATTCAACATGATCCAAAAAAATGCTGGAGGTTCTTAAATGAAACGTTGGGTAGAAGTGTGAAAACGAAAGTTAGTTTGAAAAATTTAAATGGTGATTTGATATCAGAGGATTCTGTAAAATGTGAACTTTTTAACCAGTATTTTTTGCAAGTACCCAAAGTTTTAAAGCAACGTTCTGATTCGTTTTCATTGTGATACATTTAATAGTCTTAGGACACTTAGTTATTATATAAACTAATTTCGTCTTAAAAGCTCAACTGTTGATGAAATTTCGCAGATTATTTCTGATCTCAAAATTAATCAGAGCTGTGGTCATGACAACTTATCCCCAAAAACTCTCTTTGAATGCAATAGAGAAATATCGCCACGATTAGTTAATATATTTAATTGTATGGTACAGACTTCGGAGTACCCTGATATTTTAAAAATTTCAAAAATTATTCCAATTCCGAAGGAATCTGGTGCTAATGGTGAAGAAAATTACAGGCCTATCTCTTTACTATCAATTGTTGATAAAATTTTCGAAAAAATAATAGAAAAAAATAAACTAATATATGAGTTTGGTTCAGTATGGTTTTAGAAAGGGTAGTGGAACAGAGAACGCAGTTACGAATGTTGTGAATTACATCTGTAACGGTTTGGATGAAGGATTTAGAGGGGTAGCAGGAATTTTCTATGAGTTTTCGAAAGCATTTGATTTAGTGGATCACGAAATATTGATTCAGAAGCTTCAGTACTATGGGATAAGGGATAGTGAACTTAATCTTTTTAAAAACTACTTGAGTAATAGAAAACAATATGTTGAATTAAATGGCTGCAAAAGTACACTTGGAACTGTGGAGCATGGTGTGCCGCAAGGTAGTGTTCTGGGTCCGCTATTTTTTACTATATAAATGTAAATGACATTGTCAATCTTGATCTCCATGGGAAAATATACATGTATGCAGATGATATTTGTGTACTGTATCCATATAAACATGAAATTGCACTCAAGGCCTATATGGAAAGAGATGCAGCTCTGATTTTTGAATTTGCAAGACTTAACAAATTAGTTATAAACTCAAGGAAAACAAAAGTTCTCAGCTACCGCCCTCAATTGACTAGAGATTACGGAGAATTCAGTATTTTTGTTAATGGAGATGAAATTTTCGAAAGCCAGTCAATAAGGTATTTAGGGGTCAATTTACAGTGCAATCTTTCGTGGGTTTTACACATTGAATCATTAAAATCGAAAATATCTAATGTAATCGGTTTTATTTACAAATTCAAAAAAAAAATTTAAAGTCAAAACAAAAATTATGCTCTATCAAGCGTTGATTCAAAGCCAGCTAAATTACTTAGCTCTGATTTACGGCTGTAAAAGTACTGTAGCACTAAAATCCTTGCAACGAATTCAGAATAAAGCGTTGAAAGTTGTGTTTAATTTGCCATTGCTGTATTCAACATTGTCCTTATACCAAGATGTTGCGAAAAATATCTTACCTCTAAGGGGTATGTATATATTTCAACTACTTATTTTTGTTTTTAAGTCACTAAACAATATTGGTCACAATACAATTACTTTCCCCAGGAATCAAAATACATTTAATACAAGAAATAGTTCGAATTTACGTGTCTCAAGGTGTAGATTAGAAATCACAAAGCAAAAAATTGAATATATATTGGTGGTTTTGAATTTAATAAATTACCGAATGATTTAAAAAGTATTCAGAGAATTTCGTTATTTAAAACAAAATTAAAAATAAAAATTCTAGTATAAACATTGAATTATCTTGAAATTTCTTAATATACATTAACAATTAAATAATATTTTGATTTTTTTAATATTATAACAAATTAATTAGTAATTATTATAAGGAATTAATTTGTAATTTAGTTAATTAACTTGTTTTGCCAACTTGCCTCAATAATGTCACTTTGACGCTGAGGCCCAATGTAAATTAGTTTGAAGACAATAAATAAATGAAAAAAATAAAAAAAAGCATATCGAACTGGAGCATTATTTTATTTTAATTTTATATTTATTATATATATATATATATATATATTTTATATTTATTTTAAATGATAACTATTGGGTCTTTAAATTAAATGTTTTTTCTATTTTGTAGGCTGTTGATGACATAGCCCAGTCTTTTTCGAGTGTAAAATGCGTTTTTTTTTCACAGCCAGACTGCTCTGAGGGCGTACCCATCTGTCACGATTGGTTCGTGGTTGTAAGGACACCATAAAAACGTTTGGACCAGCTCACAACTGTCTCTGCTTAATTCGCGGACATAGTGATATATCCAGGAACAAAGTGGCGGTTGTTTTCTCGCGATTAGATGTACTTTCTAAGGACTACCTCTCTGGTCTTACCCGAAGCAGTGTCAGGAAGAAAGAGCAGATATATTGGGAGAATGGATCATGTTATTATGTATCCAGGACTTAATGGTCTTATATAGATGCGTTATTAGAACATGCTTGCTGCTGGGAAAATAAACGTAAGGCGTTTAGACTTTTTATGGATTGAGGCTCAGGGGCTTGGGTTTTCTATAAGCATGTCGGACTGGAGCATTATTTTATATTAAATGATAACTCTTGGGTCTTTAAAGAAAATATTTTTTCTAATTTATAGGCAGTTGAGGTCATAGCCCAGTCTTTTTGAATGTAAAATGTGATTTTTGTTCACAGCCAGAGTGCCCTGAGGGCATTTGTATCAGTTACAAATGGTTCGCGGTTGTAAGGACACCATAAAAGCCTTTGGACTAGCTCACCCGGAAACATATTCTCTCTCGATTATATTTACTTTCTAAGGGCTACCTCTATGGTCTTATCGAAAGCAGGGTCAGCGAGAAAGAGCAGATATTTTGGGAGAATGGGTACTGTTACTATGTATCCAGGACTTAATGGTCTTACATAGACGTGATATTAGAACATGCTTGCTGCTGGGAAAATAAACGTATGACGTTTAGACTTTTTAGAGAAATACGTTAAAGACTGTAAAAGCTCCTAATATTGGAGCATTTGAAAACCTGTAAACGTCTAGCTATTTCTAAGATACCGCTCGAAATGTAAGAATTAAATGTAGTAACCTGCCTCAGAAAGATAGAATGATGCAAATAATCCAGATGCGTACATTTAAATGACACAAAATTATGTACATAATGGCAAACTAATTCAAATTTCAACAAAGCCATAACTTTATATGTGTTTTAATCAATTGCGCATTTGAAACCAACAAATGGATAACTCTTTAGTTTCTAAGTTCATAATATTTTACAGACATTTTCTCAGTCCAAGTAAATTTTACAAAAAAAAAAATTTCCTCAGCATCAGTATTTTTCCAAAAGAATATGCTGTATGTAAACTTTTTTCTTTAACTGTATACCGGATATAAGACCAACGATACAAGCTATATATTACGGCTTTCTTCTATACACATGCATACATATTTATGTACATACATATACACAGGCATATGTATGCATAAATATACATAAATGAAAGCATTTTAGTACATGTTGAAATGTGTTTCTGTGTGTATGAGTATTTGTGTGTCTGCCACACAAATATTTTTCAAAAGAAAAATACGAAAAAATATTTGGTTTTTGTTTTGCTTTGTTTGTGTTTGTTCACATGCCGGCAGCCAGACACAAAACACAGTATAGCACACGCACACACACGTCCAAACACATGCACCGAAAAGGAATAGAAAGAAATAAGGGAGAGCAAGAGAGCGAGAGAGAGAAAGAAAGAGTAAAATCATACATATTAAGAGTATCAACATCCCAACATTATTACTGCTGTAGTGTGTTCCAGCAGCCGCAGACATATTGGAGATTCTTCTTAATATTCGTTCGTTCGTTCGTTCGTACGTGCGCTCGCTTAGATGTTATATTTCGTTTATAAATAAATAACTGTGTGTGTGTGTGTGTAAAATAACCGAAAATAAAAATCGTTTTAATAACCCTCACATTTAGAGTGTACTCAACAACAGTAAAAAAACCAAACCATTGAAGTAACGGTTTATGTCATTGCACAGTGAAGCAAATTAAGCGGAATTTATTAAAAATAAATAAATATGCTTCATATGGCAAGTGATATATCAAAATTTAGGAAATCTTATGAATTATTCAAAAATTTATCGCATTTAAAATTTTAAAACATTTTTTTTGTTATAGAGAAATAAAAACTTTAAATTACAAAATTATTGGTAGTAAAACCACACATTTAAGTTAGATGGCAACACTTGATTATATGTTATTTTCTTGAGCGGTCAAAATCAGTCAATATTGTTTAATTTGCTTTGACTGGGCACATCATCATGGAAAATCTTTAAAACCGCAGAAAAAAAAAACAATTTGCGGGTAGATTTGTTGAACAACTTTTTTGAGAAGGCAAGAGCACTTCATTGTTTGCTTAAGGTATTATAGGGTGAGCACACTCTATCAAAATCTTAGTGTCTCGAGTGGTTTGCGAGTGTAAAAAATTGGTGGTCCAGCATAGCCAAAACAGTGTTATGGACATGTGATAAATTGGAAAAATTATTCGATCACGATTCGTGTGAGATGCAAGAAAAGCTTGCATTATCACAAGGTATGATGCAAGCAGCCATTTCAAAGCTCTTAAAAGTAACAAAATTCATTCGAAAGCAAGGAAACTGGGTGCCTAATGAATAGAAGCCGAGAGACGTTGAAAGACATTTCATTTTGTTTGAAATACTGTTTTATTGCTTTAAAAATAAACAAGTTTTTGCATTGAATTATCATTGGCAACGAAAAATGGATACATTATGACAACTTCAAGCTTAAAATATCATATGTAAAGCACGGGCAACGAGCATAATCTACAACCACGCAGAATAGTCATTGTGCCAAGCTTGTGCCCTGGAATCGGTGGGATCAGAGGGGTGTGAAGTACTGTGAAGAGCTGCTAAGACCAGGTGAGGCTATCACGGGATATTCAAACAAACATAAATTCATACGTTGGAAAAGAGTATTGACTGGAATTTGCAATTAAAGGGTGTTTGTTATAGAGGTATATAACTTTAAGTTGGCATTACTTTTCAAGATGGCGACCGATTTAATAGCTGTCAAGTGATTTATTCTCAGTTTGGTTTGGCAATTCATCATGAATAGACTCACGCCTGAACAACGCTTGCAAATAGTGCAATTTTATTTCGAAAATAATGGTTCTGTGCGGAAAACGTATCGCGCACTACGTCCATTTTATCGTCGACAAAATCGTCCATCAGAGCAGTTAATTCGATTAACCATGGAACGTTTTCGCACCACGTTTACTCTTATTGATAACTCGCATCCCCAGAGACGCTGTACGGTGCGTACAGTAGAAGCTATTGCTGCTGTAGAGCGTAGCATTGAGGAAGACCCGAATGAGTCCATCCGCCATCGAGCACAGGAATTGGATCTGTGTCCATCCACTTTATGGAAGATTTTGCGGAAGGATCTTGGTTGCGTGCTTACAAAATCCAACTCGTGCAAGATTTGAAGCCAAACGATCATCAAGTAAGGCGTAGATTCGTCGAATGGGCCCCAAAACGAGATTACCGTTGTTCCCGACTTTTGTTTAGCGATGAAGCGCAACAAACAAAACTGTCGCATTTGGAGTGAAGATAATCCTCAAGTGTATGTGGAAACAGCGTTACATCCAGAAAAACTGACTGTTTGGTGCGCTTTATGGGCTGGTGGAATCATTGGTCCGTACTTTTTCAAAAACGATGGTGGCCAGAACGTTACAGTCAATGGTGATCGGTATAGAGCCATGATTACTAACTTTTTCATTCCTGAATTGAATAACCATGATGTCCAGGAGATGTGGTTTCAACAAGACGGCGCAACATGTCACACAGCTCGTGCCACAATAGATTTATTGAAAGACACCTTTGGTGACCGCATAATTTCACGTTTTGGACCTGTGAATTGGCCTCCAAGATCTTGTGATTTAACACTGCTAGACTACTTTCTGTGGGGCTATGTAAAGTCATTGGTCTATGCCACAAACGCTTGACCATTTGGAAGACAACATTCGCCGTATTATTGCCGATATATGGCCACAAATGTTGGAAAAAGTCATCGAAAATTGGACGTCCAGATTGGACTACATCCGCGCCAGCCGTGGCGGTCATATGCCAGAAGTCATATTTAAAATGTAATGCCACAAGATTATCTTTCGGATAAATAAAATTCATGTCAATCGAATAATCCATCGTTGTTTTATTGCAACTTAAAGTTCTATACCTCTATAAAAAAAACTCCCTTTACTTTGCAATAAGGCATTTGACTGTAATTTTCAATTATGCCAACGATTGGCCACATATTGCGTAGTCGGACAAAAACTATTTGGAAAACAGTGCATGGGAAGTTTTAGTTCAGTCTGACTACCATTTGTTTTGATCAATGTAAAATGCTCTCACTGTAAGCCATAAATCGCCAAAAAGATGCGACAAGTTGTAGTTTTCATTGGACATTATATTCAATGAAATGTTCTTGTAATCAATCAATCTTAATAAAACATTTATTTTCATTAAAAGTTATTGCTTTTTAAGATAAATTACCAATTGTAATAAAATATATCGAGTTTAAATTGCTATTTCAAAAGAAAGAAAAACGAAAAAATTCTAAGCAAGGACCTCTAAAACAGAACCTGATATTGAGATTACCTTGTTTTCTTTTTTCATAATTTTACCTATTTTGCACACACTGTTGTATGGCATGTCATTGCTGTTAACCTTGTGCTATTCTATTACGAGATGTCTTTCGCTCGCACGCTCTCTATGTCTCTCTCTCTCACTTTACTCTCATCTATGAGTATGAATATGAAAACAAAAAAAAAATCAAAAATCTACCGGGATTAAGTTACTTTTTCGTTGTTGTCGTTGTTGTTTTTTTTATTTATAAAGAGTATTAAATTTAATTGTTTAAATTAATTAAAACGAATTATTTTAATTATGTACATGAACATACAAGTATATGTGTGTGTAAGTGTGTGTGTATAGTCTTTATTAATTAATTTATTATTTTACTTTTTATGCTTTTATTGTTTTTGTTTTTTAAATATTTTTTTTGTCATTTAATTCCTTATAAACGTTTTTTGTTCTTTTAAAGGCAAACAAGTGTTTTGGCATTCTTTTTCTACTCGAAGGCATTTGTGTGTGTGTGAGAGCATACGAATTAATTCTCTTTAATACGCGTAATGTAAAAGAGATGTGAAACCGTTATAAGAGTGTTATGCTTAAGCAATGAGTGTTGCCATTGACTATTTTATTAAATTTAATACGTTTATTTTAATACGTTTATAATGAAATATTCAAATACGGATAAATTATGGAATATTTTCAATAAAATTTTAATAAAATATTAAAAATATACAAAAATTGAAGAGGAAATATAAAATCGAAATTCTAAACAACTTAAAAAAAGTTGAATACTACTACTGCGCTTTCAACACAATTTCAGGGTATGTCTAGCGGCTCAAATAAGGGAGAGCCTAGAATAATTCGCAATGGAGTCTGGCCATAATTGCAACTACGTCGTAAGTTATGTATGTTGGTATTGTAGGGGGAATAATATCGCGAATATATAAATAACTTGTATAGTGATATTTGAAAAAGTTGTAATGATTTAAACTATTAAAAGATAACTGTTAGGTTACATATGTACATTATTTACATAATTAGTCATTACAACCCTTTAGTCAGGATTGTGACCTGGTTTCTCACACCACTTATGGTGTGTGTGTTAATTTTATACATGAGTGGCGGGACCTATAGTTTAAAGTCGCCTCCGAACGACAGATTTTTTGAAAATTTTTTCACTGCAATTTTCTTTGCTCTCCACAAATCTGCTGAGAGGAAATCACAGAAGAATTATTTTTTTCATATTTTCGTTTTGACGTCTGATCTGGGGTTTGAACAGTGGCCTTATGTCTAATAAACCAACATACTAGCTACTAGACTACTACTAAAAAAATACATACATCCAGTGCGCCCTCAATACAGTACCAGGGTATGCAGAGTAGCTCGAAAAAAAGAGACCTGGTATAATCCGCAATGGATTACGGCCATAATTACAACTACTTCGTAAGTTATGCTCGTATTGCATTGGGAATAATATTGCGGAAGTATAAATCTGACACCTGACGATGTTGTAATGATTGAAACTGTTAAAAGACAACTGCTAGGTTCCTTTGGTAGAGTTCGGTTTTGTTTCGTTATAATAACCAGGAGCTTATCGAACTGAAGTTTATTGAAATAAAATGCCTCTTAGGGCCATTTTTTGAGTGCAAGTTTAAACTCGAGATTAAGTTAATCTCCAGTTAAACTCCGTTTTCAGTTTTTGAATTTACTTAATCTTGAGTTTAACCTTACGCTTAAGCAGTTAATCTCGAGTTTAAACCACCGACGTAGCTGGTTTAAACCCGAGATTAACTATGAAAAGTAGTTGACAAATTTTATTAAAAAAAAAGAAGCTTTTAAGTAAGGGAAAGCCGAATAAGACAAATATTTATGTGACTATGAATTATATAAAACACAAATTGACAATAGACAGTCTTAATTTATTTATTATTTTAAGAAAATAATTTTTTTACATAAAGATCAACAGTATTCAGCTTTTGTTTGTTTGTTTTTGTTATATACAAAAGCAAATTGTTGTGAAATAATTTGCAAAAAGTAGTAAACACAACAAAATAAACAAAAAAATGTTGCCATTTTTGCTTATAAGTACGGCAGCTCTACAAGGTTAATCTCCAGTTAAACTCCCATTCAAAAAATGAAAACTGAGTTAACTGGAGATTAACTTTAACTGGAGATTAACTTAATCTCGAGTTTAAACGTGCATTCAAAAAGTGGCCCTTAGTGTTTGTAAGTATTACGAAAGGGTTTCGACAAATAAATTTTGTCTCATTCTTGGAATTTTACCTTTAGGCTTGCTTTCCCCCCCGGCAAAATGTGAGTATGTGTAATTGAAAAATTTTTTTTTTCTAATTCTTATGCACTCACAAAAGAAACATTTTTCCAAAACTAATTTTGAAATTAATTCTGAATTGTTGTATTTTTTGTCGTTATTATTTATCTTCGTAGAATGCAGAAGCAATTGGTGGCATAAACACAACATACATACATACATACATACATAACACGTACATAATTGACCATTACAACCCTTCAGTCATGATTACAGCCTAGCTTCTCTCACCACTCATGTTGTGTGCGTTAATTTTATACGTGAGTGATTCCGAACGACAGATTTTTGAAAAACTGAAAACATGGCAATTTTATTTACTCTCAGAGTTTTTGCCAGAAACCTACTGAGAGGAAGTCGCCGAAGAAATAATTTTTGTATTTTGTTTTGATGTCTGACCTGACAACATACAGCACTGTAAAATACATTTTTTTTCATCAAATTATGGAAACGTTAAAAGAACAGATTATTTCCGAGCATATGCTTAAGAAAATAAATTCTTAAACAATGGCAACCCAATGTTATAAAAAAAACCTTCTTTGCTACTCTCTATAATCTACACTCTTAAATTTATTTTATTTTCTATTTAATTATGGTTGCCATACCGTTATCCCATTGCTTAGTTTGAGTAAGAGAGAGCAAGGGATAGAGAGAGAGAGAGTTTAATGTTAAGAGCATAACTATTCTAACAGAGTATTTTTATAAATGTGCATGTGTGTGTGTGTGCTAGCTAAAGGCTATCCTGTGGGAAAATTTCTTAACCAACCATTCAGTTTATTTTTAGCTGTTAACGAGTAGAGTATAGACTCATTTTTTCTTACAACACATAACAAAAAAAAAATACTGTTTTTTTAAATAAAAAAAAATTTAAATTCCTTTGTCTAGCCATTGTAAACAGTGTAACAAAAAAAAAACGGTTTCCATATTTAAATACCACAAAACCAGGAGGAAAATAAGCAATTTAAAAATACTATGCAATAGAGAGGGTGTTTGTTATTAAAATCAAAAAATTAAAAAAAAATTGATTAAACAAAACCAGCTAACGTTGCCTAGGCGAATTTAAAAGACATTGAAATTAAAAAAAAAAAACAAAAAAAAAATCAAAATTCAACAGTTTTTAATTAAATTCTTTCTTAAAAATTAAACGAAAATAAATAAAAAAAATTTCTTAATAATTTTTAATAATAATAAAAATACACGGTTTCTTAATAAGAAAAAAAGTAAATACATACTAATTTTTTTTATTAAAAAATAAGATAAAAAAATAAAACGAAAAAAAATTAAAAAAAAAATTAAGAAATAAAATAAAAAATAAAAACAAAACATGGGTTGTAATACTAGTCAGGAATTAAAAACCAAAGAAGGTTCCACCACGGCCGTTAATGGTTCGGCCCAAAATGAGGATAATGCCACTTGTGAACAGAATAGCAATAATGAAGATGCCCAACAGCAACAAAAGGGTGCGGCTTCCGGCGATTTACAAATTTCACAACAACAGACAACAAATCATATGAAAACAAATTCCATCATCTCGAATGGCAGTGCCGATAATAGCCATCACTCCAGTCAAAGCCATTCGAAACACTCCTCGGCCAACACGGTTAAACAAAGCAATGCCAATAGCAGCAGCAACAACCATACAATATCGCCAGCCAAGGAGAATGGCTCACTATTGAAACAGCAGATACAATCGTATAATAAAGCCGAATTAACGGAATTTAAAGATATGGATGAACATGAAGATGAAGGTGAGTCACCCAGAAAAAACAAAAAACAAAAGAAAAGATGCACACAATGAAAGAAAACACAGAATTTTTATTTTTAATATTTTTTTCCTCTTTTTTTTTCAAATTTAAAATTTTAATTTTTATTTTCCTTTTTTTAAATCAACTTTAATATGTGTGTGTTTGTGTGTGTGTGCGTCTGTCTGTATATACATATATTTCTTTGTGTGAAGATGTATGTAGGTTTGTGTGCGTGTGTATGTGTAATGTGTGTCCAAAGGTGTGTTTTTAGGGAGTTTCCTGTGGGTTTTTTCCTGTGCCTTCTTCTCTTTCTTTCTGTTTTTTATGTTTTTTAAAATATGTTCTTTTTTTTTAATTTTATTTTTTAATTCTAACCGTATTACAAAGTGTTTTTATCCTTAAGGGATTGTTTTTTCCCCTCTATCCTAGATGATGTATTATTTAATGAGCACACTGTGTTAAAAGCGTTGTAATAAAATACAAAAAAACAAGAGAAAATGAAAAAAAACATAACATACTTTAGGGCTTTTTAATTTTCCTTAACATGATTGTTATTTTCAATTCACAAGAAAAAAACACACACATGCACAAGAAAGGGAGAAAAATATAAAAATAAATATGACGTATTAAAAGGATTTATTAAATTAAAGCAACCCAAACAGCACATTCAGGAAAAAAAGTACCCAAAAAGTACTTTAAAAACTATACAAAAAAAATGTGAGACAAAAAACCAAAATATGAAAAGAAAATTAAAAAATAGTCTTTATTTAAATCGCTTATAAAACGAAAAAAGTTCCAACACCTGTCCTTTATGGTCTAAAGTACTTTTCTTGGTACTTTTCTTGGTACTTTTCTTGGTACTTTTTTGTAAAGACTTTAAAAGCTTAAAATCTACAAACTTTTATTTTTATAAACACAAATTGAAAAAAGTACGAATTTTTTATGTACTTTTTTGGTACTTTTTTTTAAAGACTTTAAAAGCTTAAAATCTACAAACTTTGTTTATTTTTATAAACAAAAATTGAGAAAAGTACGAAAGTTTTATGAACTTTTCTTGGTACTTTTCTTGGTACTTTTTTTTAAGGACTTTAAAAGCTTCAAATCTACAAACTTTTATTTTTATAAACACAAATTGAAAAAAGTAAGAATTTTCATGTACTTTTTTGGTACTTTTTTTTTAAAGACTTTAAAAGCTTAAAATATACAAACTTTGTTAATTTTTATAAACAAAAATTGAGAAAAGTACGAAAGTTTTATGAACTTTTCTTGGTACTTTTCCTGGTACTTTTTTTAAGGACTTTAAAAGCTTCAAATCTACAAACTTTTATTTTTATAAACACAAATTGAAAAAAGTAAGAATTTTCGTGTACTTTTTTGGTACTTTTTTTTTAAAGACTTTAAAAGCTTAAAATCTACAAACTTTGTTAATTTTTTAAAACAAAAATTGAAAAATGTACGAAGAATTTATGGTTTTTTCTTGGTGCTTTTCTTGGTACTTTTTTTAAAGACTTTAAAAGCTTAAAACCTACAAACTTTGTTAATTTTTTAAAACAAAAATTGAAAAATGTACGAACATTTTATGATTTTTTCTTGGTACTTTATTTGGTACTTTTTTTAAGGACTTTAAAATCTTAAAATATACAAAACTTTGTTCATTTTTATAAACACAATTGAAAAAAGTACAAAAGTACTGTGGAATATCACATCGCTGAAATGTCCGCCAAGTTGTCGAATTTTCCATGATATAGAAACTACTTTGGTCGTTATTAATTTTCAAAGTTTGGGAACCCCTAGTGGAAGACCCTATACCTCGTATGGCCCCTGCCGTCGTTTATAAACGTAGTTCATCGATCTTGTGTATTGGTTTCATTTTGATTAATCATTAGTGGGAGGCTCTAGAATCTTTGCTTATGCCCAGCTAAGGTGAAACCGTTTGGGAAGCTACGTGGTAGTTGTGGTTTGTGCGCAAACTATGGCAAGCATGTGTGCTCAGTGTGGAGTTATCACAAAACCATGATTCATAGAACAGTGGAAGCTTAGATAGTCCCTTTAACCGAAAGAGAAATTAATGACCAGGACTTAAATTTGGTATAAATGTGCGGTTGTGGCATCATATGGTGTGATACTTTATTTTGTACAACCACGTTTCGAGCATCTTGGCGTTACACATTTTGACAATGCATACGTTAAACCCTGGACTTTTTTTCTTAACGTCCTTGGAGGTGTTATCATTTCTACGGTTATCTGCCGTTTGATGAGAAATAAAACTTCTGTCTTGTGTGGGTTCATTGTAAACCATAAGCCACATCCTTGTTCTTATTCAGACTTTTCCCAATTTCAGTTTAACAGCAGCCATAATTTTGTATGTTACAAAGCCATGTATAGAGATTGCTAAACTAAAGGGTGTTTTTTTATAGAGGTATAGAACTTTAAGTTGCAATAAAACAACGATGGATTATTCGATTGACATGAATTTTATTTATCCGAAAGATAATCTTGTGGCATTACATTTTAAATATGATTTCTGGCATATGACCGCCACGGCTAGCGCGGATGTAGTCCAATCTGGACGTCCAATTTTCGATGACTTTTTCCTACATTTGTGGCCGTATATCGGCAATAATACGGCGAATGTTGTCTTCCAAATGGTCAAGCGTTTGTGGCTTTACCGCATAGAGCAATGACTTTACATAGCCCCACAGAAAGTAGTCTAGCGGTGTTAAATCACAAGATCTTGTAGGCCAATTCACAGGTCCAAAACGTGAAATTAGGCGGTCACCAAACGTGTCTTTCAATAAATCTACTGTGGCACGAGCTGTGTGACATGTTGCGCTGTTTTGTTGAAACCACATCTCCTGGACATCATGGTTATTCAATTCAGGAATGAAAAAGTTTGTAATCATGGCTCTGTACCGATCACCATTGACTGTAACGTTCTGGCCACCATCGTTTTTGAAAAAGTACGGACCAATGATTCCACCAGCCCATAAAACGCACCAAACAGTCAGTTTTTCTGGATGTAACGGTGTTTCCACATACACTTGAGGATTACCTTCACTCCAAATACGGCAGTTTTGTTTGTTGACGTAGCCATTCAACCAGAAGTGCGCTTCATCGCTAAACAAAATTCGCTTATGAAAATCGGGAACAACGGTAATCTCGTTTTGGGCCCATTCGACGAATCTACGCCTTACTTGATGATCGTTTGGCTTCAAATCTTGCACGAGTTGGATTTTGTAAGCACGCAAACCAAGATCCTTCCGCAAAATCTTCCATAAAGTGGATGGACCCAGATCCAATTCCTGTGCTCGATGGCGGATGGACTCATTCGGGTCTTCCTCAATGCTACGCTCTACAGCAGCAATAGCTTCTTCTGTACGCACCGTACAGCGTCTCTGGCGATGCGTGTTATCAATAAGAGTAAATGTGGTGCAAAAACGTTCCATGGTTAATCGAATTAACTGCTCTGATGGACGATTTTGTCGACGATAAAATGGACTTAGTGCGCGTTACGTTTTCCGCACAGAACCATTATTTTCGAAAAAATAAAATTGCACTATTTGCAAGCGTTGTTCAGGCGTGAGTCTATTCATGATGAATTGCCAAACCAAACTGAGAATAAATCACTTGACAGCTGTTAAATCGGTCCCCATCTTGAAAAGTAATGCCAACTTAAAGTTCTATACCTCTATAAAAAACACCCTTTATAATGGATTTCTTTCTTATTACTAAAGCTTTCATTTTATTTTCTTTTTAAACAAAATTTCTGCGAAAATCAAATATACGGAATGATTTTTACATTTATTATGAGTAATTTTCTAATGAAATCTATGGAAAAGTCATTTAAATAAACGGCGCCAATGCCATTAAGGGCCACAATTAGTTTTTATTTTTCTACATAAAAACCTTACCCAACATACAGTATACGTAAGTAAGGGAATAATTTCCATTAAAAAAAAAGAAAAAACTGCCATAAATTATGGCATTTTAAATGAAATTTAAAAAAAATACCAGGAAAAACAAAATTATTTTCATTTATTTCATTACGAATTTATGTTTAAAATAAATAATTCCATTAGAAAACCGAATAAAAAAAATGAAATTTTAATTTGAAATAAAATTTAAATTACACGCTTACACACACAAAATAAAAATTGTACGAGAAATTATTGTGGTTTAACGCAATTGAAAATAATAATATATTGTGTAGATGTAAGTGTGTGTGTGTGTGCTTTTATAATTAAACTCTGTTATCAACACAAGTTTTCTCTATTTAACGTACATGCACCATTCACTCTGCAAAGTCTATTCAAATAAATGAAATAACCATAACCATGCATATACACATACATACACGCATACAGCATGAGTAAAGAGAGTCAGAGAGAGAGAGAGAAAGACAGTATAAAACCAAATGAAATGAACTGTCGTATCAATCATAATAACGGCTGCTATTTGTTGTTATTTTGTTATGTGGCTTGTAGCTGCTACTGGTTTTTGTTTTTTGTTTTAACGATTGTAGTATATTGGGTGCGCGTGTGTGTGCTTGTTTACATTATTTATACGGCAGAATTTGTAAGCATACCAAGCCGCACGTATGTACGTATACGTTATATTTATTTGGTACACATTAAAAGAGAAATTTATTACTCATACGTCTGGGTAAATGTGTAGGGGAATACGTTTTTAATTCTTGTTTTGATAATTTAAAGAGGGTGATCCATTTGAAGTGAAATGTTCATATTGAAGATTTCTTGAATACTTTTTAAATATTTCTTTGTGACTGTTTACAAGGTCATTCAAGGTTTTTGGTTCGTTGCAATTCAAGTTTCGTAGTGATGGGGTAACAGACATTTGATACACTGTTTGAATTGCCAATATTTATACATACAGTTTAATTGCCTAACAGCTTGGCTTGTTGGACACGTCTTGAGGCATGCAGTATGCTCCATTATAGCCCTATTGCCTGCAAAATTGTGCAGTTGCTTGCGTAGATCAACGATATTGATAGGTTCGAACGTACCAAGCGTAAACGGAAGTCTGCTAGAGCAGATTTGACAATAAGTAACGGCAAAACGAAGTTTTTGTTGTTAACAAGTAGGGAAGTGAGGTGTATTGGGTCCTAACACTATGATACGGCCAATAACTATATCCTTAACGTTGATGAAGGCATTAATTTTGGCTCCGACGATAAAAATGTTGTCAGTATGGAGATCAAGCAGAAATCTCTTACGAACACTGATCCTCTACAGGCTTCTTATCCTCTCCGTGCTTTCTTATGGTCCAGTAGCATTGATGATGTCATGCACGGATGCATCTGCCTTGGGTTCGAGATAATAGCTTTACGAGCTGCATGAGCTCCTTAATGATATGGGCGTTGTTAAAATCATTAGCAACCTGGCTCGGAAAAGAAAACTTTGTTAAATAGACCTTGGTTGGTGCATCAATAGAAGCTTGCTTAACTTGATTGTGTTAATTGTTTGCCATTGAAGAACCCCTAAATGAATAACCCTTTATTTGGTTGAGTGTGGTTTTGTTTCTTGTCTGCATTTACTTAAAATATTCCCAAAAATTTATTGCTTAACATAAGCAATTATGAGCTTGGGTTTCTATATTTCCTTTTAAAAATAAAAAAGTGCTTAAAGTTGTTGTAGACAACATAACACTGGGCAACATAATGCCATAAGTAACGATAAGCAAATAGAATTTTTAGAAAATGTTTAAAAATATTTTTAGTTTTCCTTGAATTGTTACTCCTCAAAAAAAAAAAGAAAATAATTTTTCCTGGAATTCTTTTCCAATAGACTTTGTAGTCTGGTGTAATATTACTTTTGCCATTACAATTCATTTGAAAAATTATTACAAGCAATTCCTTGAATTTATAGCTTCTCTCTTACATTTATTTGCCATTAATAATAGATTTCTTATATTTTTTTATGTTTATTTTATATATTTTGGCTTTAATGAGACTTAAGGGCACCATTAACAAGTTAAAATGTTAATAAATGTTATAACAAATTGTCTACACACTTAGGCATTTTATTTCTTCAAGTAGAAAGTAGAAAATAGAATAAGAAATGAAGAAAAAAAGGATCATCATTATATTTAAATGTAGCAAATGAACAATTAAGGAATTGCGATTTAAAAAAGGCCTGCTAGGAGATAAGAAAATTAATATTTTAATGCTGACACAGACAGGAAAATTAAAAAAATGAAGAAGGGGAGAAAAAAGTTTATAAAACGTGAATAAATTTATCATAACCAATTGTATATTCGAAAAAATGTTATCATTAAAAAAAAATTCCATTAGCGCCTAAAATTATACTTCAGAAAATTATTACCCACGAAATTTATGATTTCATAAAATAAATGCAAATGTAGAACTTAAAATTGTATGATTTTTTGATAAAGAAATCCGTTTTTTAAATATTAAATTTGAGAAAACTAAAAAAAAATTTTTTGCCCACCTAAAATTATACTTCAAAAAATTTTCTTTCAGCCAAGAAATATGCAATTCTCATGAAAAAGAATATAAATTTATTCATTATACTTATTTTTCAAGACACTTATCATTTTAGACAATAAAAACAAGAAAGATATGTATGTTTGCCCCTAAAAATATACTTCAGGAAATTGTTTCTTAGACATTAAATTTATGGTTTTCTTTGAAAGCCTATTACAAAAGGAAAAATAAAAGTGAAATCAAATGTAAAAAGCCAATGATAAATTATTGTTATTCCCAAGCAGTATTTCTTTATTTATTTACTTCACATTTGTTGTTGTTGCTATTGTTTTTACAATATTTTGATTTCATTTTTATTCCGATTCTTTGTTTTTCCCATTTTTTCCATTCCATTTCATTTGAATTTTCCTGGAAATCATTTTTCAAACATTAAATGGGGTTTTTTCTGTTTTCTTGCCCTTCTGCCATCTGTTGGAGGTGTATAAAAGACAAATGGTTACCCTTTTTTACATATAAAAAGAAGGAGAGACCAATGGGCGTTAAAAAGCGTCTCTGCTTTTGGCAGTTCTCTGAAGATAATAAACTTCTCATCAGGAAAATGACTTTTTGTTTTGATTGTTTTTAGTTTTTTTTTTTCATTTGTCCAAATTGTTAAATAAATTGTGATTTTTGTTTTTGTCTTTGCTAAAGACAATAGCAAGTGACAGTAGATGTGTTGTTTTACCCTTGAAAAATGGAAAGGATATGATAAGACTTGATGAGGGTTTAACTATACTGACATTTAAAGAAATCATCATGTCATAAAGCAATGCAAGAATAAGGGTTCCAAGGTCTCTTTCCATTCTCTTTAAACAGTAGCTTAAATTTAAAAATTTGAACGATTATTTTTTATAAAATTATTATCGATTTTCTTACAAAAAAATTATCGATAACTAAATAAAAAAAATTTTCCCCATTACCCTTAAATGTTTATTTTAACACAAAAAGAAGTATTTTGGTAAATTAAAAAAAAAAAAATATCGATAACTTCAAAATATAAAACTTATCAGAAATTTTTTTTGATTATTACACTGGACTAAGAAGTATAAAACTTAAAGGAAATTGGATTTCAATAGGAAAAAAATTATCGATAACTTCAAAATAAAAAAATTATCAGAAATTGGATTTCAATAATAAAAAAAATTATCCATAACTTTAAAATAATAAAGCTCATTAGAAATTTAGCAAAATTTGTAATTATTACACTTAAAGGTGGGCTAAGAAGCATGAAACTTAAAGGAAATTGGATTTCAATAATAAAAAAAATTATCGATAACTTTAAAATAATAAAGCTCATTAGAAATTTATCAAATTTTTTAACAATTACACTTAAAGGTTGTCTAAGAAGTATAAAATTTAAAGGAAATTTGATTTCAATAATAAAAAAGTTATCGATAACTTCAAAATAAAAAAACTCATCAGAAATTTACCAAAATTTTTAAAAAATTCCACTTAAACTTAAGGGAATGAAACTTAAAGGAAATTGGATTTCAATAATAAAAAATTATCGATAACTTTAAAATAATAAAGCTTATCAGAAATTTATCAAATTTATTAATTATTACACTTAAATGTTGGCTAAGAAGTATAAAATTTAAAGTAAAATTGATTTCAACAACAAAAAATTATCGATAACCAATAAAAAAAAAAAAAAATCATCAGAAATTTATCAGAATTTTTAATGAAAGGTTGGTTAAATAGCATAAAACTTACAAGAAATTACATTTGGAATATAGAAAAATATTCGATAACTTTAAAGTGAAAACAAAAAAAAAAAATAAATCGATAATTTTGAAAATTATGTAAAATTATATGTATTTTATTAATATTTATATAAACCACTTACCATAAAAATTTTGCAACTGTATACAGTCTGAAATAAAAAATACAAAAAGTTATCGTTAAGTTATCGTTGTAAGAAAAAATAAAGTGAAAATTTTTGCTAAAATAAATTATTTCTAAATTTAATTTTAGAAATTGCAATAAAAATTCTAAAACTCTGCTTGAGGCACTCTTTATTTTGTTTTAAGCAAGCTTAATTAAATTGAAGAAAAAAACATCGATAAAAAGAAAGAGATGAACAACATTTTAAAATTAATTCCATAAGAACATTTGAAAGAGCCTTTCTTTAATCATTTGACTAATTTTCTTTTATTCCGTTTTATTTTAATTCTTTCTTTAATCGCCAAATAAAACAATTTTTTTTTGATTATTTTCTGTTCATCTTTCTTATTTGTTTATCGAAAATACTCAATAGTATCCACATAGTATTTGAGCACATGGAAAAAATAAAAAAAAAAAATCAAAAAGAAAAAAACTTTAAAACCACTCCAGAGTTTATCTGATTTGCAAGTCCTTCACTTTGGCTTGCTTTTTTCCACTTTGTGTCAGTGCAGGATTTTATTTTATTTTATTATTGCCTTCAATTATTGGAAAATGCAATTTGTTTAGCACTTGAATTTGTTTTTCAAATAAAATTTGTTTGTGATTCTCTTCGAAAAGATGCTAAAAAAGAATTGAAAATATTAAAAAAAAAATGCAAACAATTTAAGGATTTTTTTTGTAAAACTTCTCAATTCCTAACAAAAAAAAAAAAGAAATTTATTGGAATTTAATTTTGTTATTAAAAATTTAAATGCTAAGAGATTTAACAAATATATTTGATTTACCAATGATTCCAAAATATATCGATAACTTTTTATAATAACACTCACTACATAAATACATTATTTATGAAAGTTACTTGTTTATAGAAATTAATCGAAGTTTTTTTTAATTCAATAAATTTCTGTAATCAAATGTAATACATATCAAAAGCATTTTTTTACTTATATAAGTTATCGAAATTTAAGCGAATTTGTTTTTTAAAACTTATTTGAAATCAATATATAAATAATTTAATTTATATAGTTTTTTTTATTGATTATCGATAACTTTTGAAATTGAAATTATTTTTGTTCGATTTCTGTACCCAATTTTGGCAAATAGTTATAATAATAAAGATACATTTTTCGTAAGAATAAATTTGACAAATTTTCGATAACCCTTTTTCGATCTAAGGAATCGATAACTTTTTCAATATACATATTCAAATTTTAATATATATAAATATATATATATATATAAATTTCGTTATATATATATAGAATGTATATATTTAAAAAAGTTATCGAATTTAAAAAATAGTTATCGAAAATATATCAATAATTTTTTTCCACCAAAAATGTCTTATTTTATATAACAGAGAGTTATCAATATTTTTAATACATATGTAAAGGGTCCGCCAAATAACTTTTTTTTTTGAAAATGCTTAAAAAAACTACTGAATATTTTCTTAAATTTCTTTTTTTATTTGAAAGTACAATCCTTTCGGTTAATAATGGAAAAGAAATTTCATTCAAATGGCTGCCTTGGCTGGCCATGCAGGTAGCCTACACGATCGGTCCAATTTTTAAGCACATTATCGATTGTGTGCAGCTGTATTTCACCAATGGCTTCACGAATATTGTCCTTTAAAGCGTCAATTGTCTCTGGCTTGTCGTCCTAACACTTATCTTTGACGGCACCCCACAAATAATAGTCCAACGGTGTCAAATCGCAGCTCCAAGGTGGACAAACGACATCAGCTCTGCGGCTGATAATGCGATCTTCAAAAACAGGGCGCAAAACATCGAGTGTAGCTTCGGCTGTGTGGCACGTAGCGCCGTCCTGTTGAAACCAAATGTTGCCAATATCCTCCTCTTCAATTTTTGTGAACAAAAATTCGTTCAGCATGGCCCGATAACGATCGCCATTGACTGTAACGGCCACTCCTTATCCATTTTCGAAGAAAAATGGCCCTATTATGCCTCTGGACCAAAATCCGCACCAAACAGTGACTCGTTTTGGGTGCGTCGGCTTTTAAATGTATGCGTGCTGGCTTTCTGTGCCCCAAAATCCGACAATTTTGCTTGTTTACATACCCGCCAAGTTCAAAATGAGCTTCATCTGAAAAGATGATTTTTTTTTTGTCAAAAGAGGCTTCTTCTGGTGTAGGCTACTTACTGCATGGCCAGCCGAGGCAGCCATATGAATGAAATTACTTTCCATTATTAACCGGAAGGATTGTAATTTCAAATAAAAAAGAAATTTGAGAAAATATTCAGTAGTTTTTTTTAAAGCATTTTCAAAAAAAAGTTATTTGGCGGACCCTTTATATTGAAAAAGTTATCGATTTCTTATATCAAAAAAAAAAAAAAGTTAATGAGAATTTGTCAATTTCTTTCTGAGGAAAAATGTTTTTTTATATAAAGTAGTTTTTAAAATGTATGTCAAGAAAATTTAAAATTGTTGGAACATATATTATATTAATAAGTTATCGATTTTTTTATTCAAAAAAAAAATTTGCAAACTTTATCAACTTTTTTTTGAAAGAAAAATATCTTCTTTTAATATATAACAGAAGCAATCGAAATATTTTTTTTATTAAAATACGTTTTATTAAAGCTTTATAAACAAAATTTATATTTACTCACAATTTCTATATTAAAAAATGTATTGAAATTGTTTAAACGAAATTATTTTTATGTCAAATTATAGCAAACAATGTAATTAAGTGAGTGTAGGAGAAATTTATCGAATCTATTTAGTCTTTTTATTATTAAAAATGAGTTGTTAAATTTTGTTTAAATAATGTGGTTTTAAACACAAAAATTAGGAAAAAAATTTAAATGTTTGCCATGAAATTATGGCCATTGGTTCATTGAACTTAAATATAATAAAAGTTTATTGAACTTAGTTATGAACGTAGAAAAAAAAACAAATAAAAATTAAAAACAAAATAAACAATTATTCTCATACCAAATGCTTGTTAAAAAAACACCTAATTAAGTGTGTTTTTTATGTACCCCATTCAGTTGGTAGGGGGGAGGGATAAACAAACGAAGTGTAAACACAACGAACGCATTGAATGATTAACGAAACGAATCAATAATTCATTCCAATATAAACTGTGCAGCTACACAGCGTACACAAGTAATACTTAATTGGCTCTCCCTCACTCTCTCTTTCGCTCACTCTTTGTCTGGCGTCGTAGTGTTCTTGTAATATATTCTTATGTGTGTGTGTGTGTGTGTGCACACTTCGTTAATAAACAAACACATTGCGGTGCGTATGAGTAATATTTCTGTGGCTAATAATTAATATCAATCGTATGCTTGTAGTTCATGTGTTCAATGTTGGTTTGTTTATATGTATGTGTAGGTAGCAACCTCTTCAAACGATATGTGTTTTGTTTTCGCTTTAAATGATTTTTTTTCTCTCTCTCACTGACAATAACAATTTCAGTTTCTTGAAATTGTAAAACAACCTGCATAACATTACATAGAGAAAACGCATCATAATGAGTTCAATGACATTTTATGTGTGCATTTTTCTAACTCTTTATTTCTTCTTCTTCTTTCTCAATTTGCCAAAAACTTTTTCTATTTTTTTTATGAAGATTGCTCTTTCGCATAAGCTATTGTTATTGTAGTTGGTATGCCCTTTTGTGAAAAAAAAAGGAAATTTCTTTTGTTTTCTGTAGTTTATGGCAACAAAATTAGTTTTCAAGTTTCACAACTAAAATATGGAGGGGAAAATAAACAGTGGAGACTGCTAAAGAGAAGAAAAAATAAGAGAAGGGAAGGGAAGTAAAGAATTATTGTGTAAAAAATATTTCCGTCCAACTATGCTGTTTGAATATAAGAAACTGAATATTTAAAGGAAATTTTAAGACAGTTTTACGAGACATTTTCTGTGTACTTAGTCAATTGCTTAATCAATTGATCAGCAGGACTTTATATTTAGAGGGATTTTCTGCAACAACGGCTTCTGTAGAAGCTGTAAAGACACAGGGCATCTTTAAAGTGTTTCTTTCACTTGTGAAATTGCGGCGAAGGACTCTTGCAAATCAGAATTAATTGGCAGAAAATGATTTTAAGACAGTCTTACTAGACTTTTTAGTTAATACTTAACCAATTAATTAGTAGGACTTTATATTTAGAGGGAATTTCTGCAACAACGGCTTCTGCAGAAGCTGTAAAGACGACTAAGAACATCAAATAGCAGAGCATCTTCACTGTGTTTGTTTGGCCTTTGCCAAATTAGGGTGAAGACAAAGAATATGGATATAAAGAATGCGCATCATGTAGAAGTAAAATTTCTTATGGCGGGTCGTAACATTACGACCCGCTCTCACCAAAATATTCATTTCTAATAATCATTTCTTGATGAGGGGAAAGGAAGACAGAAGGAAAATGAACACAAACAAAGAGCGCAATAATATGTTGCTCTCATCGTACGTATGTACATGTGTATGTATTTTTGTGTTTTTTGATTTAGTTGTCGATCAGACGGCGACAAGAATACATGTGCTGCGGATGCTTTATCATTTTATTTCAGAATAACACTCGAAGAATATTTTGTGTTAAAAATGTTCTGTCATTAGCTGGGCGTATTTTATTTTTTATTTTGTCCCATAGTATATTTTTTTTACATGCTTTGGAATACTCGTTTTTTTTTCTTTTAATAAAAAATGGTTTTTTATTCTTTTTATTTTTATTTATCTAAAAAACATGGCCTAATTTTTAAGCCAAAGATGGATAGCTTCATGTTCTTTTAATAATAAAATCGATGTTTTATTTTATTTTTATTTATCCAAAATTATTAAGCCAATGATAGATAGCTTTACATATGTATGTTAATGAAATGAAAATAAAAATAGAGTATATTACAAACACTTTTATATGGCTGTAAATAAAGAAATTCTCTCAACTTATTTTCTCTCTCTCACTCACTAATCCATAACCATAGGCATGTGTTAACCTAGAGGAAAATTGTTAGTAATAATTTCAAGTCTACTTATTAACCCAATGATATGTATATGTGAGCGGAAAATATAGAAAAATTGTACTGCACTAAAGCCCTAAAGACACCGTATTTAACTTGGCAAGTATTCTTCCAAAAATCGAAATCATTTCTCATTGATATTAGTGAATAGTACTGTGATATTTCTTTGGGTGTATAATTGAAGTCTGAAAAAAGCGACATGAACCTTCTTCTTTAAAAGCTGACAAAATTTTTACGCTCTTTTTAACGAACATTCTTGATGTTCGTGTCCTATGTGTGTAAAAAGCCGAAGATGTTCTTCCCCTAAGGGACATTGGTGCCGACGTCTATTTTTAACACTAGAAAAATAAATAAAAAAGTGGTCAAACAACAACAACGCACGATGAGAACAACGCACGATGAGAACAACGCATTGTTACGCTCTTGGTTTCTGTATCCTTCCCTTCTATCTTTCCCCCCGCGTCATGAAATATTTTTGAAAAATATTCTAAAATATGTTAAAATGCACATTCTTTATACTGTATTTTCTTTGGTAAAGGATTCTTGCAAATCAGAATTTATTGACAGAAAATGTTACAATTTCATTAAACTGTGGGGATGGATAAGAAATCTCAATTAGAAGTTATGGTTGAATGACGAAATAGGCAAGGTTGGGTTTTTCAAAAGCAACTTAAAAAAACCTGGTAAGCAATTGCTTTTGATTTCTTCCAAAACCACAGCAGATCCTTTGCCACAGCATTAATTCAGAGCTCCATAAAGTTCCATCCTTAATTCAATACAACATCCCCTGCAACAATTCCTTTCACTGTAAAACTCAAGTATTTCCAGCATATTTATTCATAAACTTTTTCATTTTGGCTCTTGGCAAAAATCTCCCATTAATTTCTGCATTTAACGGAAATTTTCATTAACTTGCTCATGGACAAAAGACAACAACAACAACAACAACAAGTACAATATAAGAAAATGCATGTGAATGACCAAAGAAATAAAAAAACAACAACAATAAACAATAAAGAAACGTTGTGTTATAAAACATTTTAATTAAAATAGACAGTCTTTGCTTAAGACCGACGACCGTCTTGCTGCTTAAGCGGTTTTAAAATTCCTTCAATATTTGCCATTTCCGTTACAGAAATGTTCCTAAAAAGAATGCCAAGAAGAAAAAAATAAAAAAAAAATAAAAGAAACCAAACACAAGACAAAAAAAAAACAACAACAACCCACACCTTAAAATTTTTAATTTTTATTTCAAACAGTCTTCCAGTGTGGTTCGTTCAATGTTGACGGTTGACGGTTGTTTGTTGTTGTAATGGATTGCCTTGTTTTCCTCTAAACTATTCATAAACACAAGCACACACTCGTTCATATCCATATACATACATACATAGCTTCAAAATAACCCAAAATTATTGCCGATATTAACAGTAAAAGTTTGTGTTTGAAAATAAATGAAATTTTGAAAAAAAAAACTCGGAGTTTAGGGAATTTGGAAAAAAATACGTTTTTTGGCAAACCGATTAACCGATTAAAAATTATTAATCGAATAAAAACCGGTTTGTATTTGAAGTTTTGGAGAAACCTCGGAGTTTAGGAAATTTGGAAAAAAATACGTTTTAGAAAAATCCGGTTTTTGGCAAACCGATTAACCGATTAAAAATTATTAATCGAATAAAAACCGGTTTGTATTTGTAGTTTTGGAGAAACCTCGGAGTTTAGGAAATTTGGAAAAAAATACGTTTTAGAAAAAAATCAGGTTTTTGGCAAACCGATTAACCGATTAAAAATTATTAATCGAATAAAAACCGGTTTGTATTTGAAGTTTTGGAGAAACCTCGGAGTTTAGGGAAAGTGTAAAAAATATGTTTTAGAAAAATCCGGTTTTTGGCAAACCGGTTAACTGATTAAAAATTATTAATCGAATAAAAACCGGTTTGTATTTGAAGTTTTGGAGAAACCTTGGAGTTTAGGGAATTTGCAAAAAAATACGTTTTAGAAAAATCCGGTTTTTGGCAAACCGGTTAACCGATTAAAAATTATTAATCGAATAAAAACCGCTTTGTATTTGAAATTTTGGAGAAACCTCGGAGTTTAGGAAATTTGGAAAAAAATACGTTTTAGAAAAATCCGGTTTTTGGCAAACCGGTTAAGCGATTAAAAATTATTAATCGAATTAAAACCGGTTTGTATTTGAAGTTTTGGAGAAACCTTGGAGTTAAGGGAAAGTGTAAAAATACGGTTTAGAAAAATCCGGTTTTTGGCAAACCGGTTAACCGATTAAAAATTATTAATCGAATAAAAACCGGTTTGTTTAAGTATAAATTTTAGATTAGTGGGTTGTACGGTGATTTTGAGATAAAAAAACGAGTTTTCTGACACATAAATAAGGGTTTATGAAAATCAATCGTTTGAAAGAAAACCGTTTTTTTGGAAAGCCGATTAACAGATTAAAAAATTATTAACGGTTAGGAAACTGGTTTTTATTTTAAGTTTCTTGATATTCAATACAAATGAAGACATAATTATCAAATAAATACCCGGTTAATCGAATAAAATCAAATTTATTCGATTATTCGAAAGTTTTATGAATAAAAAATTAACGAAAAACATATAAATAATGATAGAAAATAATAATAGTTTTCATAAATATGAATTTTTCAAAACATGATTGCATAATTAGATATAGAATCTCCTAAATCTCTTTTAAAAACCGGATAAAATAAGGTTATAAACCGGGGTTTTGGAATTCGTTTTTTGTTCAAAATCTTTTGCGATAATATGGTAACCATGATTTCTTTTAGACAAAAAAAAACTCGAATAAAAAACCCGGTAACCGAATAATGACAACACAAAATTTATTTAAAAATAAAATTTTTTTTAAAATATTGTTACGTTTTTACCTTTTAAAAACGTTTAAAATATGAGCTTGTAGTTTGCAAGTAAAATAAAAATCAATCTGTGTTTAGTTTTAATTAAAATTCTTTATTATTTGCACAATTTTGTGTGCCACTGTTCACAACTTTATGTATACAACAACAATTGCTTTATTTGTTATTTTTCTGTTTAAGCCCTTTGCAAAAACAATAACAATTACTAGACAATTGTGCGACAGATCTTTGTAAAGGAGATCTTCAAACCACGATTACTCGCTTCAAACGCATCGCGTCTTCACACAAGACTGACTGAACTGCACTGAACTGAGTCGCCTGCATTGCCTTGCCTTTTATATGGTAGAGTAAACAGTCTGATGAATGTTCTTGAAGGCGAACGTTCATGACTTCGCCTTCTCAAAATCTCTATAATCGTTGCTTACGTTTATTATTGTAGTGTTGTTGGTATATTTTTGTTTACTTGTTTACCATTTTTTATGCTGGTGTTTGTTGGTATATTTTTGTTTAACTTTTGTTTATAATTTTAATGTTAAACGTTTTCGTAACAATATTACTTTTTTTTTTTGAATCATAAGGCCATAATTAATAAAGTCAATTATTTAACTAAACCTATCTAATAGAATTATTTCATAATGAAAATCGTTTCGAATTATTAAAATTATTTTTTTGGCAGAAAAAAACCGGTTTTCAGTTTATGATTGCAAATACTTGTATTGCTAATGAGCAATACAAGCAATGTGACCTGTGTTTATTTAATAAGTGTCCAATTACTCTAAAAAAAAGAAAAAGCAACTGTAACAGAGAGAGAGAGAGAGAGAGATGGAGAGAAAGATTTTTATTTTGGTGACGCTGAAAGCATTTGCTTTTAAATATTTCTCTTGTGGTTATGTGTGAGAGTTCATTGTAATATTTGTTTTTACCGAAAAATGTTGCTGTTGCTGTTGTTCTTGTTCTTGTTCTTTTTGTTGCTTATTATCAAAGTGTGTGTACCTTAGTGTATTGGCATGTCTTTGCTTAAGAGTATTTGTTTTTATTATTATAGTTTGTCATTTCTTTGTTGTTATTGCTGTACAGCTAAACTTAAGTGACCATGCAAAGAAATGCTAATGAAGCCACCACTGTCTTGTAGATTTTCTGTATCTGTTTACTGGTGTTGTGTTATTGCTCTTCTTATTGTTTTACTGTACGTTATTGCTTATATTTGTTATTGTTATTGTGATTATGTGTTTGTATTTGTTTTTGTTTGTGTTGTTGTTGTTAAATTACATGATATAAAGACATTAAAGGCTCCTTCTATGTTGTTTATTTATTTTATGTGTGTCTAAAAGTAACAGTAACAATAGCAACAACAAATCAGTTTTAAATACAGTAATTTTAAAGGCAGCAACAACACCAACAAACATGGTCAAGTACAATTACAATAACAATGCTAACTAATAACAATGAAAACAACACAGTAATGATATGATAAATTCAAAAGTAGAGAAAGAGAGAGAGAGAGAGAGAAAAGAACTTGTGGTGTTATTGTACTCATAAACATGCACAAGTTAATTTGTATTTATTTTTATGGCGGATATTTATAAAATTTCCGTTAACTTTCATACATTAGGGTGGTTGCGATGCTACAAAAGAATTTTTGGAAGTGTTTTGTTAGAATAAAATTGTAAAAAAATAATTTCCAGAATTTTATTAAGGGATTAAGAAAATTTTGTGTGCAGAACCAATGAACTCAATAATTTTGAGTAAAGCTTCGAAACGAGAGTGATTAATAAGCGTGAATAAACCAACTATTTAAGAACTGAAATCATTTTGTGGAGTACGGATGGTTTAAGGACAGATAATGGAGCAGGAGCAGGGATGTTCAAGTCCAGAGTAGAAAATTTGTTACTCATTGGAAACTCCCAGTTAAATTTTGATCCATCCAGGACTATACAGAGCCAGGACTATACACAGTCGGAGACAGCAATACTATCGCGAACTCATGTTGCATGGGATTGATTGCAGAATACTAAGGGAGGGATACAGAGCCGGAAACAGCAATACTATCGAGAACTCATGTTGCATGGGATTGACTGCAGAATACTAAGGGAGCCTCAGCTGAATCAGATTCTTAGGAGAAATACAATCACTCTCTATTGAATTTACATCTATGGACAGGCAATTGAGTTTTTACGGAGGAAAGTTTATACGCAGATGACGGGGCCTGAATCTTTCTGTAGAAAGGGGATTGACGTCTAGAAGAGTACACTTATCTGGAGAGATGCTAAATTGGTTTCAGACAATCTAACGAGACAGGATTTGAACCATGCATATGAACCAGAAATGGCCTGAAGACGGGACATTGTAAACTCAAAGAGCAAGAATTGTGCGAGAGGTCGTCTAGCCAGCAGATATGCCGACCAGTTGAGAGAGAAAAATTCGTCATTGCATGGTCTCAGAGTTAAAATTCGAAAGTCTCAACTTAGCAGTCGAACAGGCGTTCTCTTTGATCACTTCAGGCTGAATAAATAATTTTTGTGTTGGCGAGAACGAGTAAGCAGAAGGTAGAATCTGTGCCGATTTATAACATTTCAGAACGAGGAATTATTCTCACTTATATTGAACAGCATGACGAAGTTTATCATGGCAACTCTATATAGAATGAGGTCCGTGCCATAGATCGTTTGATGGTAATACTCTAGCACCTTTACACATCAATGAAGATTCCAATTCATCTCAGTAAGTTAAAGAAAACTTCGTTCTAAAAAATGCAATTCGCACGGCCAGTGAATCTCGCATTGGAGATGAAATTTTGCATTTGAAGTAGCCAAACTGACACGCAAGCTGTCTGGAGATTATGGTGTTGGCCATGGACATCAAACACATGAATTTTTACGTCCACTTACGCAATTTTTCGCTCCTGGGCTAATTAGTGCTGATCAAACACATGAAATTTGGAGGCTAATTATGAAGGACTTCCGGTTCTGTGCGAATTGGAGATGATTTTCGTATCTGAACCAATAACAAGCTGCCTGGGTTCCCTATTTTCTGTCTAATTTCCAGCCTAATCGTGGAAAAGAAAACCTTTAAGCTTAAATTACATAAGAAGTTGTCTAACTCGTATCAAGTTCTGTTTTATTTGTCAACAATACCATTTCTGAGAATGTCCCTAGGCATCCAATTAAGGGATACCTTCGAATAATCCACAATTTCCTGATACTGCCATTACTAGTCCAAGTTTTATGCTTTTAACCAAATGGCATTTTAGTTTAAAAAAACTCATTCATCCCAAACTTTAGCTTAAAAAACCTCTTCATTTTTATAAAGGTAAAGAGCACTGAACCAAAGCAAAGATTTGAATTCGTAAGGTGGAAAAAAATACAAAAGAAGGAGCAACGAAAAATGAAAATTAAAATTCGCAAAGTATTCTTTACTAACAAGCAAACAGGCCACTTGAAAAAATTTCTATAAACCAGTACTGCATTAAGCTTTAATAATAGCACGTTATTATAAAAAAAACCCGAGATTTCCGTTAATATTGATGTGATGTTAAAATTTACATCACTTACTCTATCTCGCTCTCACTCTCGCTCCTACTCATGCCCTCTGTTACGCTGTTTGTATTTTATATTCTTGTAAACAAACTCAATTCCCCATGTGTGTTTTTCTTTTTAATGCAGAATTTAAACCCGATACGATGCTCTTTATTATTGATAAGTTATTGCAAGCCTACACAATTTGAGTGTGATGATTTCCTTACATTGCTCTCCCTCTCTCTTTCTCCCTTTCTCTCTGGTCTATGGCCTTTTTAACTTTTGTAAACAAAGTCTTCTATAGTGTGTGTGGGTTTTCATTTTTACTTGTAATCATAATGATTTTGTTTGTTTACATTTCTCTTCTATTGTTGCTCTCTCTTTCACTGTTTCTCTCTCTCTGTGTGCGCTTCTACTTATTATAACGCCATTGTACTCATATTTTATATGTACAGTGTGCCTTAATTTGTTAATAAATTAAGGAATTTTAAAGCTTACTTGAGTATTATTTTTCAAAGACAACTGGTCTCTTAATTATACATGTTTGGAAGGGAAAATTTCTTTATAACGGGTTATCCATTTAGTGATTTCAATGCTATCGTTAAGGCAACAGTGTCAATGCTAAAGTTGGCAACTGAAGTGTCATTTATTTAATGAACAAAAGGGGCTATAAAAATAGTTAAAAATCCTTAAAAAAGTGGTCACCATCGTGGCCACTTTTAGAGCATTTCAGGGGAATTATGGTCGTCACAATAGATAAATAACAGACTCTAAGGGAGTTCACGCCTTAGCGCTTTTGCTGGAGTGCAATACATTAAGAAACTGGCGATCTCTTTCTCCTTCTTCGAGTAGTAATTACTGCAAGAATCGTGCGACGGGCCAGTCTAGCCAGCAGATATGCCGACCAGTTGATAGAGAAAAATTCTTTATTGCATGCTCTCAGACTTAAATTTCGAAAGTCTCAACTTAGCAGAGTCGGACAGGTGTTCTCTTCGGTCCAAGAAGTATTGGCCATGGAAGAGAATTTATTCCAAAATTTCAGCTTAATAATGGGGAAGAGAACTCCTATCTTGGAATTACACGTCCTTGGGCGTTGAATTTGCGAACAAAATTTTCTACAGCGTTGAAGCAGTTCATTTCTCACTTGGTGGCTAACCACTACTCCACCACTACTAAGCACTAGATCAACAAGCAAAATTCTTGCATATGGAGCTGGAAGAACCCAAAGGTGATTGTGGAGAAACCATTGCATGTGGAGAAGAAAAAATTCTGGTAGAACGTTTAATTTTAGTTTATGATTACGACAATAACCGAGTTTTTTTCTGTTATGGAATTGAAGATGATAAACTGGAAGAGTATTGTTACGAAAATGGAAAAACCTAGATACCGGCTTTTTGCTTTTACATCGCTTAACATTAAAATTATAAACAAAAGCCACAAAAACAAAAACAATGAACTTGTTTACAAATTATCGCACTGCTTAATATGACAACAAACACCAGCATAAAAAATGGTAAACAAGCAAACAAAAATACAACAACAAACACCAGCATAAAAAAATTGTAAACAAATGAACAAAAATACAACAACAAACACTACAAGAATAAATGTAAACAAAAATACACAAACAACAATAATGAAACAACGATGTTTACATTTATAGAGATTTCAAGAAGGCGAAGACATGAACATTTGCCTTCAAGAACATTCATCAGACTGTTTGCTTTGCCATATAAAAGGCAAGGCAAAGAAGGCGACTGAGTCACTGAAGTTCAGTCAGTCTTGTGTGAAAACGCGGTGTGTTTGAAGAGAGTAATCGTGGTTTGAAGATCTCCATTACAAAGATCTGTCCAACAATTGTCTAGTAATTGTTATTGTTTATGCAAAGAGTGTAAACAGAGGAATAACAAACAAAGCAATTGTTGTTGTTTACATCAAGTTGTGAACAGAGGCACATAGAATTGTGCGAATAATAAAGAATTTTAATTAAAACTAAATACAAATTTATTTTTATTTTATTTGCAACCTACAAGCTCATATTTTAAACGTTTTTAAAAGGTAAAAAACGTAACAATATTTTGGAAAAATTTTTATTCTTAAATAAATTTTGTGTCTTTATTCGGTTACCGGGTTTTTAATGCATTTTTTTCTGTCTAAAAGAAATAATGGTTACCATATTTTCGCAAAAAATATTGAATAAAAAACGAATTCAAAAAAATATTTAAGCGGATTTTACCCGGTTTATAATCGAATTTTATCCGGTTTTTAAACGAGATTTATGCGATTCCAATCATGTTTTGAAAAATTCATATTTTTGAAAATTACTAGTATTTTCCATCATTATTTATATGTTTTTCGTTAATTTTTTGTTCAGAAAACTTTCGAATAATCGAAGAAATTCGTTTTCATTCGATTAACCGGGTATTTATTTGATATATATGTCTTCATTTGTATTGAATATCAAGAAAGTTAGAATAAAGACCAGTTTTCAAACCCTTAATAAGTTTTTAACCTGTTAATCGGCTTTCCAAAAAACGGATTTCTTTCAAACGATTGATTTTCGTATACCCTTATTTACTATGTGTCAGAAAACTCGTTTTTTATGTCAAAAGACGTTTTTATTGTTCTTTATTGAATATCAAGTTCACCGTATAACCCACTAATCTAAAATAAATACTTAAACAAACCGGTTTTTATTCGATTAATAATTTTTAATCGGTTAACCGGTTTGCCAAAAACCGGATTTTTCTAAAACGTATTTTTTACACTTTCCCTAAACTACGAGGTTTCTCCAAAACTTCAAATACAAACCGGTTTTTATTCGATTAATAATTTTTAATCGGTTAACCGGTTTGCCAAAAACCGGATTTTTTTAAAACGTATTTTTTAAACTTTCCCTAAACTCCGAGGTTTCTCCAAAACTTCAAATACAAACCGGTTTTTATTCGATTAATAATTTTTAATCGGTTAACCGGTTTGCCAAAAACCGGATTTTTCTAAAACGTATTTTTTTCACTTTCCCTAAACTCCGAGGTTTCTCCAAGTAGTATGAAGAAGTATGAACATGGCTGGTGTGAGATGCTAGACTGTAATCCTAACTAAAGGGTTGTAATGGCCAATTAGGTAATCTGTATGGCATGTAGTTTCAAAAAGAAGGTGCCAAGAGCCATATAATACGATATATTTTGGTTTTATTGTATGATAAGTTTCCAGAAAGTGTAAATTCAGAGTTTTACTAGGTCAATTGGCCAACAAAATCAGGCGATTTGACATCCCTAGTTTTATTTTTGGAATGGCAATGTCGGTGACCTTAACTACGCTGATAATTCCCTAAGATGACAGCAAAGATCGGCAGATATCAGTCGAAATGTATGAAAATGCATTTGAAAACTTCTTCAAAGGAATTGACCGTCTTATCCAAACCATATGCACTCATTTAAGTGCTGCTGTATTCGATGAATAATGGCAAATCGGTTGAAGTATTCTAATGAAATAAAACTTTCATTGAAACTTCCTTTGGCAACGGTAAACTGGTTAACCCTTTATTTCTTTATTCTTTCCTGCCGTAGAAGTTTCTTCTTCTCTCATTTAATTGTTATTAATAATGGGGCGGGTGCTTATAGTGCATATTTTAAGCAGCATTATAAATGCTTAAAATGCTAAAATGCTTCAATCTGGTTGAGTTGATTAAAACAAAAACAGACAACCAAAGCAGAATAAAAAAAAGGCAAGCGAAAGACCTTAAGCCGCATAGTGAATAGAGACATGGCTAAGCCTTAGAATACATTTTGGCGTATTAAAATGGCAAAAAAATAAAGAAAGAAAGAGAAAATGAACAAGAAAAAACTGTAGTCAGTATTGTAAGGCATTAAGAGGTACAAGTGAGTGGTGGAGTGGCAAAAAAAAAAAAAAAAAGAAGAGAAGAGAAGAGAAGGTGAAAATAAAGAAAATTAATTGGGTTTTAACAACGTTTTCTTTTTTTAACACAAATATATTCGTATTCTTTAATATAACAGGATTAAATTAAAATAAATCCATTTTTTTCCATATGCAAATAGAATTGTTGAGTATCTTGAAGAACTTCAGAGCCCTGTACCAATTACTGCTTAAAATAGCATAAGCTTAGATAGAACTCCAACTATTCTGTTCTTTTCACGAAAAAAGTCTACGAATTTCGTTCTAGAAAACAGCTTTTCAAACATATTGTTACGTTTTTACCTTTTAGGTAAGGTTAGAGGACGTGTACTTGTCAATAAAGACAACTACAGTACCCGGAGGTCGAATTGACCCATTGTACCTTTTAAAAACGTTTAAAATATGAGCTCGTAGATTGCAAATAAAATAAAAATAAATTTGTGTTCAGTTTTAATTAAAATTCTTTATTATTCGCATAATTCTATGTGCCACTGTTCACAACTTAATGTAAACAACAACAATTGCTTTGTTTGTTATTTCTCTGTTTACCCTCTTTGCATAAACAATAACAATTACTAGACAATTGTTCAACAGATCTTTGTAACGAAGATTTGCAAACCACGATTACTCTCTTCAAACGCACCGCGTCTTCACACAAGACTGAATTACGTTCAGCCGATATCTGCCGATCTTTGCTGTCATCTTAGGGAATTATCGGCGTAGTTAAGGTCACCGACATAGCCATACCAAAAATAAAACGAAGGATGTCAATTCGCACGATTTTGTTGGCCAATTGACCTAGTAAAACTCTGAATTTACATTTTCTGGAAACTTATCATGCAATAAAACCAAAATAGACCGTATTATATGGCTCGTGGCACCTTCTTTTTGAAACTGCATGCCATACAGATTACTTAATTGGACATTACAACCCTTTAGTTAGGATTACAGTCTAACATCTCACACCATCCATGTTCATACTGTTTACACCCTTTGCATAAACAATAACAATTACTAGACAATTATTCGACAGATCTTTGTAACAGAGATCTTCGAACCACGATTACTCTCTTCAAACGTACCACGTCTTCACACAAGACTGACTGAACTTCATTAACTTCGTCGCCTGCTTTGCCTTTCCTTTTATATGGCGGAGTAATTAGTCCGATGAATGTTCTTGAAGGCGAGTGTTCTTGACTTCGCCTTCTCGAAATCTCTATAAATGTAAACATCGTTGTTTACATTTATTATTGTCGTTTGTGTATTTTGTTTACATTTATTCTTGTAGTGTTTGTTGTTGTATTTTTGTTTACTTGTTTACCGTATTTCTTATGCTGGTGTTTGTTGTTGTATTTTTGTTTATAAATTTTATTATTATAGAGTTCTTGGTATCTTTTTGTTTACTTGTTTACCATTTTTATGGTATATTAAGCAGTACGATAATTTGTAAACAGGTTTGCTTACTGCATTGTTTTCTTTTTGTAGCTTTTGTTTATAATTTTAATGTTAAGCGATATAAAAGAAAAACACCAGTATCTTGATTTTTCATTTTCGCAACTATATCTAAAAATGAAAACTTTACAATAACAAATCAACAGAAAGTTCTAGAAGTTGCCAAACAAAAAAAAAAAATTTGCAGAGTGTAAAAGGTATCGTTGCCAGTCAATTGAATCAAACTCTCTAAGGCATTATACACTAAGAAGGTTGTTGTTGTTGTAAAACAGTCGTACAAAAAAATTTGAGAACTCAGGGGATTATTTTTAATGCCATAGTGCAAGCCTTGAAACATTCCGTTGGTATACCAGGGCATATTGCCATGGGTTTAAGCTTTTCTTACACTAAAATATTTGGATTTTCCTTTTCAAAAACCATTCTTTAAATTTGAATTTTTTTTCAAAGAACCTTTCTTTGCCCAACCACATGACGTATGAGTAATATTTGTTTTGAGAAAACTTAAAATAAATATTAAATATACGTCTGGGTATACTATCTTCATCTTTTCTTTTCCAATTCTTCTTAGGTTTTGTACAAAAGAAAACTTTTTAACGCTTTTCATCAAAAAAAAAAAAAAAAAAAAATTTTGGAGTTTTCTTTGTGCCTAGTTTCTGCGCAAATAATGATAATCAGGCAGCAGCAGCAGTAGTCGTTGTCTGTCTAGGCATAACATTAAGCAGTAAACGAATGATAGACAGCAGAAATATACCCAAAAACAGTTTTATACACTCAAACAGCAGTACAAGTTGCCTTTAATATTTGAATGTCTTCCTGGGTTTATTTTTTCCCTTTTAAGAAAAGTTTTTTGCGTAGTTTTTCTCATGCTTTGCTCAACATTTCATTTCATTTTGTTAAGAGGAAATGTTTTTTTCAAAAACTTTTGCCTGCTTTTTTTCCACTAAAGGCCTAAAAACTTTGCTTGCTCTTCTGCTATTTAAATTCAGCAAACCATGAACTGAAATGTACTCCCCCATACAAAATCTTTAGCATTGAAATGATAACAGAACACATGTACCACGTTATGGTTGGTTGGTTTCGATTGGGTTGGGTTGGGTTGGTTTGAATCGTATGATTTTCTTCCTTAATTTCTTTGCTCTTCTCGTTTATTTCATTGTATTGAATTGCTTTTTAATTCCCTTGTCATTGATTACTTGTTTTTTGTCTTTCTCTTTCTCTCTCTTCATTTAATAAATTTAATTGTTTGAAAATCAAAATTTTCTCCTATTGTTTGCCTCTCTCTCCTGTTTTTTTATATATTTTTTTATCAAATAATTGCTGAAATCTGTGTAATTTCCACGCATAGTGAGTACAGACAGCATGACACTAACACAACCAGCAAAAAATGCCAGAGAGAGAGACAGAAGTTAAAACATGCGGCGCCATTTTAACAGCCATTTTGTCTGCACCAGGACTAGAGAGTGAACAAAAATAGTCACAGAGAAAAACAAAAAAAAAAAAAAAAAGAACTCTACTGTAATTGTTGTTTTATTAGTAATCGTAGAGACAAAAATCAAATTACACTGTTTCCTATTATATTTGCAATTTTTTTTTTGAAATTTTTTTTAAATTTTTCATTAAAATCTTTTACTATAAGCATTGGCCTTGGCTACATGGGCAAATAGAATTTGCAGATTCTTAAAAAAAAAATACAGGATATGGTGTAAAACAACTTTGCTCTAAAAATATAATGGAAAACTACTAAATGAAGTCAAATAAACAAAATTTGCAAATTTATATCCTTGGTTTCTAACAAACATTGTAAAGAGGTGCCCAGAGATGGTAGTTGAAAAAGAATTCTGATGAATTTATTTAGTTTATTCAGATGGCTTCCTGGTGGAGCTAGGTACTTTGGTGTCCTATTTTGTAGAAAAGTGTGTAGGAAGGTGAAAACATACATATGCTGTCGCTGGTGCGGGAATATGCTTTAGCGATGATGTGAAACTATTCCATAAGCTCCCTTAAGAGTGTGCAGTATACCATACTAGGCTGTTGGTGAGCACTAATGCAGCGGGTTGGTCTAAAAGCGAATTACGCCGAAAAATAGGGTAGCCATCTATGTAGATAGGTATCAGAAGGCTCTGGGGTATCATCTCATCGTCGAAATTGATTTCTAACTGCAGAGGGGCCTTAATAAGTCCGTTTACATTGAGGAGAGCGGAATAAAGATATTGAAAAATGGAACGGAATGAAGCGCCGCAGTCCACAAACGTGGAAAAACGGACGTTTAGTTCTCCATTTGTTTTATTGGGGTTCAACAATTAACTGGTCAGGAGGAAAGTCAACAATTCTTGACAGTGTTAGGAATTTTGCAGTGTCTGTAGGTCATTATGGGGCAGCTTGACTTTAATTTGGATAGAGAATATATTAGATTATCTCTAGAGTTTTCAACAGGGCATTGTGCTTTGGGGCCAAGGGTCCGTTTGTTCCAACCTCTTTTATAGGCTAACCTCAAGAAGTCGAGTATATAAGCTCTGTCTTGGGTTCTCTTCAATGGCTTTGGATAGTCAGCCTCCGCTGGGATTTCTGATGTTGAGTGCTTTACTTCTGGCATAAGTTGGTTTCTGATTTTTGTTCCCTACTTTTTTCCCTTTTTACTTCTCTCTCTTCTTTTTTACGTACATACATACGTTATGTTATGAACCTATCCTTAATTTTGTCTTCTGTTTGCTTCTCCCCTCTGTCCTTTCTCTTTTTTTGAATAGCCTGTGGTATTTGCAGTCTCCCACAATTGAAAAATTCTGTTCTGTTCTGCCTTCTTAACCAAACCTAACCTAATACTATGTATATTCGACTTCTATTTGTAAATATTAAAAGAATAAAATTATGGACCCAATGTATATTGATTCTGTTTAAGCACTATGTATGTATAGTGTCGAAAAAATAACTTTCTTTATAAACAATATTTAAGATTTTGTAATTTATAAAATTGCAAAAAATAATTATTTTTTGTGCTTTTTTTTATCATAAAATACTTTAGGACACTTAATTTAATTAATTCTTAATGTTTCTTTTAATATTCTTTATTTATTTTTATATTTTAAATTATTTTAGTAGTTGATGGCAAATACAACATGAAAACAAAACATACTACATATGCATGTACTCGTATATTTCAATAATCATGAGCTCCACGACGTGTACTTAATATTTTAATTTTTAATACGCAAATATATCACTCATACGTCTGCGTTGTATACGTGAATAAACATTTGGAAGAGCAAAAACTCAAACAAAACACGCACACAAATTACTAAGATTTTACTAAACATCTTACTTTTTTACTACCACTCCCTCTCTCTTGCAAATTGTATACTCTGAAAAGTGTTTGAACAGCGAAACAAAACAAAAACAAAAAAACAAAATCATACACAGTAACCTTTTGCGTACTACAAATTGCTTAGAATTACTTTCTTATTCTCACACTCTCTCAGCCTCCCATTCACATCGTATGCATACGTTGTAATGTGTATAAACATGTCGGAATTGAAAACAAAACATGTACAGTAACCCTATTGGTATAACAAATTGCTTAGAGAGTTTAAGCACCCACTAAAACATACACCCACTATCACGCAATCTCTCTCATGTTGGAACATGTTATGAAATGAAAACAAAACATATACAGTAACCCACTCTCACTCCCTTGGCACCTTGCCTTAGCTCTCTTACCACAAGCTACAGCACAAAAGAATAACAATTAAAATATCACAAAAACAAAAACAAAAAAAAAAACCGTTGTTTTTAAAAAAATTTTTGTTTTGTTTTTTGTGTTGTATTTGTTATGCTCATTCCCTGCCTTATTTAAATATGAAAATGTGTGTGTGTGTGTGTGTTTGAAAGAGTGTTCGTTTTATTTGTGTGCTCAAAAATTAAGTGTTGTTGATTTTTATGATTTTGATTTTTTGTTTTCATTTTCATATGTTTATTTTTAATTATCATAGGAGTATGTGTGTGCGTGTGTATATGTAAGCCAGTGTGTAAACAACTCAAAACCAGTTCTTTTGTGTTGATTAATATTTTTTTCAAATGCTTTTTCTCTCTTCCTCTCTGTTTATGTTGTTTTTTGTATATTTTTTTTCTTATGTGCCACTATTGTTGTTGTTTATACTTGTATATAAATTAACCTAAAAAATAAATAAACTGCAATAACAAAAAAAAAAAAAAAAAAAAACAACAATAACAACAATAAAAACATGTTTAAAAATTATTATGCTGCACTTGCCAATAATGAATGCAACACTACCAACCGTTAAATGCCTTTTTGATTTTGAAATGTTTTAAATAAAAACAAAACAAAAAAACCGTTGCAAAACAAAATAACCAAAAAAACCACAATAAATAATAACAATAACAATAAAACAAAACAAAAACAAAAAAAATATAAAATAAAGAGAATGAAACCGAAGTGGAATATCATATACCCCACCACCATCATCATCATGGCAGTAAAAAAATACGCCGCAATCCTTTAAGAAATTTGGATCTTGATTTTAAATTCGATGTCAATTCATTTTAGCCAATTTAAAAGCCTACAATAACAACAATAACAACAACTACAATTACAACAATTATTACTACAACAATAACAACAACTATAAAGACAGCTACTACTATTACTTGTACTACTGCTACAGCATTAAATTTTAAAATCACAACAACAAGCTCAATAATAACAACAACAACAACAACAACAGCCTTAAGAGAAATTGGTGTGTGTGTGTGTGAGTTTTAGATTTTTCAATTCTAGTTTCTTTCTCTTAACGCCTGCTTGATCAATTTCACTCTCTACCACTACTTTTTTTTTATGAACTCATTACCTTCTCTCTTTAGCTCACTCTCTCTCTCTTACTCTCTCTCTCTCGTATTTAAATGTTTTGTTAAATAGCAAGCATGCCAGTAATATTAAGAGTGTATAAGTAGTTTTCCTCATTATTTTTTGAAGATATTAGGCGTGTTCAATTTGTTTTTTTAGAATTTTTGTTAATAACACACAATAAGCAAATATGCATTATTTATACTCGTTTATATAAAATAAATTATAATTTTAATAAGCGTCAAAACAAACCATTAATGTTACAACGAAATTCTAGGGCTCTCTTCCTTCTTAAATATTGAGAAACTTGAAATTTGAGTAGATTTTTGCAGGAACTTCAGAGCACATATCTATATATATAAAAATGAATGTTTGTTTGTATGTAATTAATAGAATCGTAAACTATGCATTTGATCATGTTATGATCTTTAACAAAGTTGCTGCGCATGAGCCTTGGAAGGTTCCTAAGTTGGTATGACCAATTTCCGACAGGTGGCGCCACTGAAAATTAGTAAAAATGATTTAAATCGTAAACTGTGTATTTAATCATGCTATGATCTTTAGCAAAGTTGTTGCGCATGAGCCGGGGAAGGTTACTAAGTTGGTATGACCAATTTCAGACAGGTGGCGCCACTGAAAATTATTTAAAATGAATTAAATCGTTAACTGTGCATTTGATCATTTTATGATCTTTAGCAGAGTTGTTGCGCATAAGTCGACGGAGGTTTCTAAGTTAGTGCGATTAATTTCCGATAGATAGCGCTATTCAAAATGAATTGAATCATAAACTATGCGTTTGATCATGTGTTGATCGGACAAATACCAGACATTTTAGGATTCATTATTTTTGATTTTAATAACATTTAGTATAACTCATTCCCGCAAAATGTCAATCACAAGTTTGAAACATTTTAATTTTGGAAAATTTTTAAAAATGCTATTGGGTTCAATTGGCTTGGGTACATTGTGAGATTCTAGTAAATTTAAACGCATTTTTCACGTCATTCCCGTGCAATCATGCCTCCAAAGCGACAAGCAATTAGTGGACCTACACCTCAAGAAGCATTGAGGCTGGAAAACCTTCGAGTACAAGCCGCTGAGACCCATTCGCATGAATCACATGAACAACGACAAGTGAGATTCGAAACTGATCGAATGCGTACTACTCAGGCCCGTTCGTCTGAATCATCTGGACAACGGGAAACAAAATCCATAAAATGATTGAAAATTAATTGGATATTTGTGTAATTGATGTCTTTCCTTCAAATTAATTTTAGTTGGTGGCTTAGCAACACGCGCAGGGTACAGCTAGTCATACATAATTGTCAGGATTACGGCTTAGCTTCTCACACCACTGATGTTGTGTGTGTTAATTTTTACACACACCTACAAGACCTACAGCTTAAAGTCGACTCTGAACGACGGTATTTTTAAGAAACTTTTCATGGCAGTTTTATTTTACTCTCAGAGTTTTTGCTGAGAGGAAGTCGCCGAAGAAATATTTTTCCATATTTCGTTTTGATGTCTATCCTGGCGTTTGAACCGTGGCCTTACGTTTACACAATACCTACTAGACTGCGGCGACTTCTAACTTCAAACCACGTGAATAACAAAATTTATGCTTCAGCGCCATGATACAAAGGATCAATCTGTAGTAGCGGTGAGTTCAGATTGGGGGGAAGAGTAGGTTGTTTCATTCTCATTGGGTTGAGATTCTACCAGCTCAACCTGGCGATCTAAAAGGTCCTCTCTTCTACTCAGAAAGCGTTATTCTCCTTCCCTTAATTTCCGATACAAAAACTTTGCTACCCGCGGATTACATGGAATGTGTTTCAGTGTGGTAACAGTACGTTTGCAAAACACTTCCTATGTATGTCCCTATGACCAGGAACCTAACTAATATAGTCCTTAGAGTAAGTTCTCTTTTCCTTTACAATATGTGATCATTTTAGCCTATGTTGCATAGCATATGTACGAGTTAACCGTGATTAGGGTTGTCGTAGGAGCCCCATATTCCATTGCTAGTTAAAACTCAACATAAACCTGACCTTCTTTATGGCATTTAAAGAGTATTTTCCCCATATAACGAATGCTTTTCGAACTCCATTTTCTTGGATAGCAAATATTGTACCTTTTGAATGAATCGCACAGCTTGTAAATGTTATAAAATTGTTTCTCGACTGTCTTGTAATGATTTTACCTTTTCAAGATATTCTTAAGTTAGACTACAAATTTCAATAAGGCCTCCATATTCATCATGCGTCCACTTGTAGTACATATATCGTACTCTAACAGGAGGTTGCTTGCCTTTTTAGCTTCCGTAAAAGCAAAGCAGTGAGTAGTTGGCACAGGGTTTATGAAGTAAACTTTATGGCTTAAACTAAGCGATTTGAATTCAGGATTATAAAGTTCTTGATAATGTCTTTGACACCTATATCGGTGCTGGAACTTCATCTATATACACATGAAGGATTGTGACCACTGCTGAGTCCATCAAGTACCTTATCATCTGTTTTCGGCTATTAATCCCTCCTCAGGGAAATTTCATACCATTTTTGCTTTTATATTGATTCCCTAGATATGGGGATAATGTGAGAATGACATAGAAAGAGCGTGTACAAGCCTTATTATTTCCAAATTAGTATGGGGCCTAGGCCTTTAGATTACCTCAGTCAAACTGGTTCAGTGTGTGTTTAGTGTATTGGAAATTTCGTTGACATCATATGCAGTGCAGTATTACTAGGATCCAGTTGTCTGTCTTGGATAAAAGGAGTCAGAATTGTCTTATATTCCAGGATCGAATGGCCAACCATACATTCATAGGAAGGCATGTCAAAGGACAACGCTTTCCCTAGCATGACTTCTGTAGGATCTTTATTTTTATAGCTTTACGAGCTAAAGGCTGGGAATCTTCGAAAGACATTGGTAGCCCGGCCTACCAATGTGCACGATTCACCGCAAGACTTACTCTCGGCTTGCTAAACGCATACGTACTAAACCCAAACCTAGTTCGTCACACACTTTCAACCATTTGCCCCCGTCCCCGGGACCACAATCAAGTATTACTTCGGGGGGTGGAGATTCAGCGAGTGCTTCCTTCAAATTCTGCTGACCTTACTCTCTCAGCCAATCTTTGCTGCCTCAACGCCTTCATTGCGAAAACACATACTGCATTCCAATTGTCGCATGAGGTTAACATCGGGTTAACTATGTTATCGGGCGTTACCCGGAATCCTACTGTCCTCTCCAGGCGGGCAAGTAAAGAAAACATGCTCCGCCGTCTCCCTTTCATTGGGGCATTCTGGGCATGCCTCGTCTACATCATGACCATACTTATATAAATATGCCCTATAACATCCATGGCTGGTTAGTAACTGTGTCAGGTAGAAGTTCACCTGACCGTGTCTCCTTTTGGTCCATTCGCCTATGCTCGGTATGAGTCTGTGGGTCCACCTTCCCTTGGTTGAATTGGACCAGTCATGCTGCCATCTATGCATAGCGTCAGCCACTAACTGAACAGGACTGGGGAGATCCATTCCCCTTCTTGTGTCATGTTTCCTCCTCTCTACATCCACTACTAGCCTCAGGGACATCATCCCCGCAATCACCAATGCTGCATCAGTAGACACCGTGCGGAAGGCAGAAATCACCCTCAGAGCTGATCTCCTGTAGGCCCTTTCTCTGCCTGCTCTATAGGTCCTCTTATCCATGGCCCCGGCCCATACAGGGGCCGCATATACAGCGATCGAAGTCACTACCTTCATCAGTAACCGCCTCCTCTCCTGTTTTGGGCCTCCAAGGTTAGGCATTCTGTAGGATCTGTATTTGCTGAATTGCAGAACGAGACTATCGTTCACATCAAGTGTCAGTGCCCAGTTCTTGTCATAAAGCGATAGAGGATCTTAAACTCTTTTTTGCTCATCCTTAGCTGACTTCTCCAAAATGGAAATTATTTCATTAACACGATTTGGTTTTTAATTGAAATGTTTGTCCATAGGAACTGTTTGTGTGATTTTGTTACCACTATGGACATGACCTTGCAACCTTTAGAGAGATTCCTTATCCTACCTAACCTTACTTTCTAAAAGGCAATATAAGTTATCAAAGACAACAACCATACGTAACATTTACGCCATCTCTGGCACCTTTTTAAAGGTATACTGTGATACATAGTTTGATTTCTAGCTTCACCTTCTTTGTAACATTAAAAACAAGTTTATTTTGAATTTCCTAATTTGAACTGAGGCTAGGCCCTGAGTGAAACAAGTAAGTAAACATATTTTAGTTTTGTTTTTAAGCATGTTTTCTTTGTATATTCCATCATTTAGACAAAAAATCAATTTATGAGTGAATGTTTTTTCTCTTTTCTTAGCTTTTACTTTAAATAAACACACAATTTTCAAAATTTATAATCAAAAAACCTTAGAATTTAACTGAAAATATAAAACAGTGTTGCCTTGTATGTTTAATTTTCTTCACATATAACTTTTTCATACTCTTTCTCTTTCTCACTCTCTCTTTTTCTCTGGCAATTTTAAAACAAACAAAAAAAGCTTCATAGCATCACACCATTTACTTCTCTTCTACTCAAAAAACAAAACCATTTCCCTAACTGTTGTTTTCAAACTGTAAAACTGTTTTAAAACTGTTCTAAAACTGTTCAAAATCCATATAGAAACCGAATTTAACATTTAATTAAAAATTTTCTAAAAAAATATACTAAATTTGTTGTTAAAACTGTTATAAAACTGTTATAAAATAGTATTGTTGTTCTAAATCTGTTCTATAACTGTCTTAAATGTGTTATCTTAAATTAAAAATTGTTATACAAACTGTTATACAAAAATTGTTATACAAAAATTGTGTATAATTGTTGTTTATTTTTTTTTTATTGCAATTGGCTTACAAAATTTCATTTGTTGTGTTGTGTATATGAGATGTGGTGTTGTAATTGGTGTTTATTTTCTCAGATTAATTGAATTTTTCTGAAAACTGAAATTAATTTCTTTTCTTTTTTATCTTTTCCTTGCAGGTAAATATTGCTAAAAATTATAACAAAATTAAAAAAATAAAATATCAGGTATTTATAACAGTTATTATCATTAATTATAACAGTTATTATCTTTGGTATAACAGTTTAAAAAGGAAACATAAAGCTAACATAAAGCTTTGCAATACAAAAATCATTAATATAACAGTTATTACCATTAGTATAACAGTTAAAAATTACGGTACCAAAAACTTATTGAAGTTACTTTAACTGTACAGTTACCGCTAAAAGCTTTTTTTAAGCTGTTAAGCCATTATATTCTCTTTAAATTTCTCTCATTACTCTCCTCTCAATATTATAACACTTATGGTAGAAATAGCCGAACGTTTACGAAACGTAACGAAACGTACATTACTTTCTAGCATTAGTTTCTGTAGGCATTTGCATTGCATTCCATGAACGTTTGTCTAATTCTAGCTTTAAATCCATAACATTTCCGAAAGCAAGTCAAGCTTGTATTACAAAACAACACATCATGTATTACAAATCAAAAACCTCATTTGTTTAGAGGGGACAACGGACACAGAATTGGGAATTTATTTCGATAAACTTGACCTTTCGGGTTAGTTTTCGGATTGCCCTAAGTTGATATGAAAACATCACAGAATCTACATGTTGGGCTCATAATAATCCTCTTCAGAATAAATGTTTCCTTACAACAGAGCTTTCTCAAGAGATCTGCCAATCTCAGGTTATTCTAGGATAGTTTGATGCATGACTCAAATCTTCTCTTGTTGAAGCTTACATACATATAAAGGGTGTTTTTTATAGAGGTATAGAACTTTAAGTTGCAATAAAACAACGATGGATTATTCGATTGACATGAATTTTATTTATCCGAAAGATAATCTTGTGGCATTACATTTTAAATATGATTTCTGGCATATGACCGCCACGGCTGGCGCGGCTGTAGTCCAATCTGGACGTCCAATTTTCGATGACTCTTTCCAACTTTTGTGGCCGTATATCGGCAATAATACGGCGAATGTTGTCTACCAAATGGTCAAGCGTTTGTGGCTTTACCGCATAGACCAATGACTTTACATAGCCCCACAGAAAGTAGTCTAGCGGTGTTAAATCACAAGATCTTGGAGGCCAATTCACAGGTCCAAAACGTGAAATTAGGCGGTCACCAAACGTGTCTTTCAATAAATCTATTGTGGCACGAGCTGTGTGACATGTTGCGCCGCCTTGTTGAAACCACATCTCCTGGACATCATGGTTATTCAATTCAGGAATGAAAAAGTTAGTAATCATGGCCCTATGCCGATCACCATTGACTGTAACGTTCTCGCCACCATCGTTTTTGAAAAAGTACGGACCAATGATTCCACCAGCCCATAAAGCGCACCAAATTCAACCAGAAGTGCGCTTCATCGCTAAACAAAATTCGCTTATGAAAATCGGGAACAACGGTAATCTCGTTTTGGGCCCATTCGACGAATCTACGCCTTACTTGATGATCGTTTGGCTTCAAATCTTGCACGAGTTGGATTTTGTAAGCACGCAAACCAAGATCCTTCCGCAAAATCTTCCATAAAGTGGATGGACACAGATCCAATTCCTGTGCTCGATGGCGGATGGACTCATTCGGGTCTTCCTCAATGCTATGCTCTACAGCAGCAATAGCTTCTTCTGTACGCACCGTACAGCGTCTCTGGGGATGCGAGTTATCAATAAGAGTAAACGTGGTGCAAAAACGTTCCATGGTTAATCGAATTAACTGCTCTGATGGATGATTTTGTCTACGATCAAATTGACGTAGTGCGCGATACGTTTTCCGCACAGAACCATTATTTTCGAAATAAAATTGCACTATTTGCAAGCGTTGTTCAGGCGTGAGTCTATTCATGATGAATTGCCAAACCAAACTGAGAATAAATCATTTGACAGCTGTTAAATCGGTCGCCATCTTGAAAAGTAATGCCAACTTAAAGTTCTATACCTTTATAAAAAAACACCCTTTACATAATTGGTCATTACAACCCTTCAGTCAGGATTACGACCTAGTTTCTCACACCACTTATGTTGTGTGTGTTAGTTTTATACATGAGTGGCGGGACCTTGTCAATAAAAATTTCGATCGTCTCAAACCCATTTGATTTGAGAAGATACTTTGCCTCTCTTTATCTAGCCTTTCGTTGAGCATACCATGCAATTTCGTATGTTTGCTCATTGCCAAGAATTCTCACATAATCTGGGATCCAGTAGAGAGAAACCTTATTTTCTCTATCTAGCAGAAGGCGAGAAATCTCTGTTTAAACTTGTTTAAAATCAACCTAATGTGGAACTATTTAGCAGATGACAACTGTCTAACAAGCTTTAAACGTTTTTGTTGTCTCTCTTTGCATTTACTTAAGATTTCCTTTTAAAGTCTCTTTCTCTCTTTAGAGAGTAAACAAAAGCCATCAAAAATTTACTGTGATTTCGTTAACAGTTTAATGAACTTTTCTCAAAGCTTTCTTAATACTTTTACCAAGCTTTTGTTAAAAGTTATTTTTGTTTTTCATTGCATACTTTGTAGCTGATAAGCTAGAGAATTTAACTAGGCCCTATACATTCAGCTGAGGTAAATATATAGCAGAGGTGTTATAACAGCAACAAAGTTCGTATCTTATGCGCTTGTCTCTATTCATATAACAGGTGAGGAGGTTTGGTAAGGTGGAAAGGGGGAATACCAAAATCATTTATTGCCATAAAACTGCTAAACTGAACAGAACGAGGCCATAGACGCTATTAAAACCAATTCAAGCGTTGACCGAGTAACACTCAGAACGGGTTCGAAGAAAATTAATTTAAAAATCTTATAAAAAAAAATCTGTTTAAAGTTTAAAAATAAATTTAAATTTAAAAAAATAAAACTAAAGAATAAAAATTAAATGTAAAGAAAAGCTTTATTTATAAACAATAATTAAATTAAAAAAAAATTTTAAATTCAAATTCATTCATACGATATAATAATTGTTATAAACACTAAGCATAAGGCCTTAATTAAAATTAAATTAAAATTAATTAAAAAAAATTAAATTAAAAAAAAATTGTTAAACTGTTTGAATTAAAAAGAAGAAAAGCTTTAAATTAAAACATTTGAAATTGTTTTAAAAAAATAAATTTAAAAAAGAACACTCGCACTGGCACTCACACTCTCATTTGCTTGAGTGTTTCAAATAGCCCGGGAGAATAAAATTCTAAACAACTGCTTAAACTTTAAAACGCCAAAAAAATAACTGCAACCGAAACCATTAGCAAGAGTAACAGTTAAGGTAGGCGATTTACTAAAGGTATGTAACGTTTTTTTCTCTCTCTCTTCTTAAAATAATTTAATAAAGCCTACCTTAGGGCTCAACATCCATTTGATGATTTTATTTTTGATTTGATTTTTGGGTTGGGCTATTATTAATGATTTTCACTCAATTTTTTGTTTGTTTTCTTTTCAATTTTGTTGATAGATTTTCTTGTTCACGTTGTTGTTTACTTTATTACAACCATATTTCCTTGGAACCATTAAGCAACCTTAAGGAAATTAATTAATTTATCAAGGCTTGCTGGGCTGGCAATAATCATTCATATTCTTTAATGTGATTGATGAACAGAGAAATACATTTTTAGTTTTACAAATAACGGGTAAATTTCCACAGAAAATTTTGTCAGTATAAAAAAAGATTCCTGACATGTGGCAATGCCACAAAAATGCTCAGTAAGGTTTCCCAATTCACCATGAACACCGCTTGCAAGTTATTGTATTTTACCATTAAATCGTGGGTTTCGATTTTCGACAGGAAATTTGTTAGTATGGAAAAAAGATTCGTGTCATGTGGCAATGCCACAAAGGTTCTCAATAATGCTATCGCTATGAACAACGCTTGCAAATTATTGAATTTTGTAATAAAATCGTGGCATTCGATTTTCCACAGGAAATTTTGTGAGTATGGAAAAAAGATTCGTGAAATGGGCAATGCCACAAAAGTGCTCCGTAAGGTTGCAAATTATGGAATCGATATTATTTGCGTTTCCGAAACTTGGTTTCCTCTGGAAGTTCAGGATTCGGTGTACAATCTACAGGGCTTTAGGCTTTTCCGGTCAGACAGGAAGATCTTAGTTAACAATATGGCAACCAGCGCAAAAGGTGGCGGAGTTGCAATTTATGTTCGAAACGGTATTCCGTGCAAGGTAAAATTATTAACAGAAATTGGTAGTCAAATAGAATATTTATTTCTTGATATTTCATCCACCAATAAGAAGAAGGTTTTATTAGGTAGTGTCTATAGACCGAATTCTAATATAAACTTTGATCCCTTTATTTCTATTCTTGAGGAAATTTCTATTCAATATGATGACATTATTATTATTGGTGACTTTAATAATAATCTCTTACTTGATAATGCGCTATCTGATTCAATGTTGTCTCTCCATCTTAATCCTGTGAATGTGTCCTTGCCAACTCACTTCCATTCTTCTTCCAGTAGTCTAATCGATCTAGTATTTGTTAATGATATGACTAAGGTACTGTTATATGATCAAATTTCAGCCTCTTGCTTTTCCAATCATGATCTTCTCTTCTTAACTTATAATCTGTCTACGAGTCATGAGGACAGGTATATTACATACCGTGATTTTAAAAGTATCGATTTTACAGTTTTGAACAGAAGTGTTGATGATATCTGTTGGGATCAAATCTACCCACTGGGTAATGTAAACGACCAGGTGGCACTAATTCAGGAAAATGTGCGTCTGCTATATGACAGTTGTGTTCCTATCAAAACAAAACTTGTTAAAGCCAAACACCAACCGTGGTTTAATGCTGAAATTAAAGCATTAATTGATAAGCGCGACATTGCCTATCGGCGATGGAAGAGGTTCAGAACGGATGATCTGAAAGCCGTTCATAAAGCCGCTCGTAGTGAGGTTACCAAACACATTAAAATTGCAGAAACATTGTTTTACGGCAGGAAGTTCGCTTCCGCATTAGATAATAAAGCTAAATGGAAGGTAATCCGCGATATTGGTATTGGACATAAATGCCATAATACTTCTCCTGATGTCGATGTAAACGGTCTGAATGACAAATTTGTTAATATTAATGTTCCTACACCTGACAGTAACCTATATGATGACCTTTGTTTTGTTCCGCTAGAAAACCCCTTTAGTTTTCATTGTGTTAGTCAGCTCGAGGTTTTGGAATGCTTATCTTCTGTGAAATCGAATGCGATTGGTTCTGATGACTTAGATCCTCTGTTTTTAAAAGCTTTGTCACCTAGACTTTTGCCGTATTTGACTCATTTATTCAATACAGTTTTAACTATATCGTCCTTTCCTGATGAATGGAAACGGTCGAAAACCATTCCCATTCCTAAATCCAACAACGAATTCAGGCCAATTGCCATTCTTCCATTCCTGTCCAAAGTTATGGAAAACCTCATAGCTAGACAAATGAACGATTATCTCACGAGTAATAATTTTTTATCCGATAAACAGTCGGGATTTATGAAAGCTAGGAGCTGCACTACTGCTTTAGTCAAAGTAGTTGATGACCTTAGGTTGAAGCTGGATGAAAATTACATAGCGTTTTTGGTTCTTTTGGATCACACTAAGGCTTTTGATACAGTTGATCACAGAATATTATTGGAAAACTTCAGACCCTCTTTCATTTTTCTAATTCAGATTGCAGCCTTATACATTCCTATCTCATTAACAGATCTCAACGAGTTTACCTAAACGGCAACATCTCGAATTCGGTACACGTTGGAAGAGGTATTCCTCAGGGATCAATTCTAGGGCCCCTTTTGTTCTGTATATACATTAACGACCTACCTGATGTTTTGGATAATTGTAGCGTACATATGTACGCTGATGACGTTCAGCTCTATAGGAGCGCTTGTATTGATAATATCCGACTATGTGTAGATACGATTAACGATGATTTACGGAAAATTGACAACTGGGCTAGTGCTAATGGACTTTGTATTAATCCCTCTAAATCGAAATGTTTATTGCTCTCCAGGTCTAAGAGAGCGTTTGACGTGCCGGAAATTATTATCACGGGGAATAAAATTGATTTTGTTGAATCGGCATCTAATCTGGGTGTTATCTTTAATGGTCGGCTAACGTGGTCTAGCCACATTAATGTCATCGTTGGGAAAGTTTATGGTATGCTTAGGAACTTATGGGCTGTTATAGATTCGACTCCTTTTGCTATACGCCTGCAACTGGCAAAAACGTTTTTGATTCCTGTTCTTTTATATGGATCGGAAATTTTCGCAAACTGTGATGCGGATGATAGGCGGAAACTCAACTTGGCTTATAATAACATAGCCAGATATGTATTTATTAAGGGACGTCGAGACCATATATCACAATTTTCTCACCAGATATGTGGTATTCATTTTGATAATCTATTGAATATTAAGTGCCTAATTCTCCTCCATAAGATTATTACTTTGGAACAGCCAGTATACTTATTTAGCAGGATTAGATTTGCTAGATCCAACCGCGGTAGGAAAATTATCCAATTAAGGCATAGGACTCTTTTGTCGAAACGACAGTTCTTTATACACACCATCAGTCTTTGGAATGCACTACCTAATTATATTCAGAACATAGGCAATGCAACTAAGTTCAAAAAGGAGCTATACAATCTGTTTAAGTAGCTTGTAACATATTTTGATTGTTTTATACATTTTTACTCTTCATTTTTATTAGTGATTAATTATTTTCATTTTTCTAATTTATTATTTAAGTTTCATTGTATCTCATTATATGAATATATTTCCTTGTTTGTATTTTTCTTTATATTTGTATCTTTCCTAATTTAGTTTTTTACATATACTCATTTTCTTATCCTAATTTTTTTGTATCGATTGCTATTTCCTGAGGTTAAATCATGTTCTTATTCTTATTCATTTTTATTTATACTGTACTTCAAACAATTCATTACTCATATAATGAGCGATTTGTTATTACTTTTTCCTATTTGATGTCCTCCCATAGCACTTTCATTTATAAGATTATTATCTTGTTGTGCTATGATTAATAAATAAAATAAATAAAAAAAAAAAAAAAAAAAATTATTGAATTTTGTTATTAAATCGTGGCATTCGATTTTCCACAGGAAATTTTGTCAGCATAAGAATAGATTCGTGACATGTGACAATATCACAAAAGTGCTCGGTAAGGTTTCCCAATTCGCCATGAACAACGCTTGCAAATTATTAAATTTTGTTATTAAATCGTGCTGTTTAAGAAACTATTTTCACACATGAATCCCATTTCACGGTCGTCATAATCCATCCACTAGGCTTTACAAGCTGTCGTGATGAAATTTTCCACGTGTTTCCCTTTATAGGTACCTTACTTAACTCAATTGGCCATTACAACCCTTCAGTTAGGATAATGACCTAGTTTGTCACACTACCCATGGTGAGTGCGTTAATTTTATCCATGAATGGCGGAACCTACAGTTTCAAGTCGACTCCGAACAACAGATTTCTTGAGAAACTTTTCATGGTAATTTAATTTAATTCTCTGAGTGTTTGCCAGAAAACTGCTGAGAGGAAGTCGTCGAAAGAAATATTTCTTTTCATATTTCGTTTTGTTCGAGATGTCTAACCTGGGTTTTGAAACATGGCCTCACGTCTAATATGCCAAAACACACTTCCAACTAGACTACGGCAACTTCAACTGTTTTATCACACGATGTTAATTCATAGTAATTTAGAGCTTGCTGTAGTCCAGGGAGTAGTGTGTTGGTATACTGGACGAGAGCTGTAGAGTTCAAACAGTTTTTCTTTGTCTACCAACTTGACATTTAGTATGTAGCCTCTGTCCTCACGGGACACTAACTATTCGGAAAGCGCACTTACTTGCCTATTTAATTGGTCATTACAATCCTTTAGTCAGGATTATGACTGCACTTCTCACACACCTCTTATGTTGTGTGTGATAATTTTAAAACTCCGAACGACAGACTTTTGAGAAGCTTTTCGTGGCAATTTTATTTATTCTCAGATTGTTTGCCAGACGACTGTTGAGAGGAAGTTACAGAGAGAAATATGTTTTTCGTAGTTTGTTTTGTTAGAGATGTCTGACTTGGGGTTTGAACCATGTTTGCGGACGTACTGGCCAGAACGGGTATCACAGTGGAAGATTGCCTATGATGTTCAACCGCTAGATTCAGCTGAGCGAACCTTAACCCTGAGGAAACCACTCCTTTTTTGCCCCCTAATTTGCCCCCTCACAGTGGTCAGGCTTTTTAAAGAAAATTTCTCTCCAACCATATTTGCGAGGTAGGAACCATCCATGTAGACTTCCATAAAATTCCCAGCGTTGATCGTTTTCGAAGACCAGTCTTCTATGCTTAAAATTGGAATGCGAAATCTCCTATCAAGAGGTTAGATTCAGGCGAGGTATAATTAATTTAACGAGGACACTGGGTATCTTCGGAGGAGTTTCCAGAGGGCATAATGTCCTAGCATGACAGGGCAAGTATTAATAGAGACGGTAGTCAGTTAAAGACAACAAACAGGGGGTTTTTAAGGTTTCCTTGACTTTGCCAATAACAGTCACACTACAATAGCCAGGAACGTGGAGAGATATCTGAAGATTAAGCATTTTGGAGAAAATTCTATAGTCTTCCTAATTATCGAGAACTGAATAGACTGAAAATAGACTTCCATAGAAGTCAGAGGACCAGTCTTTCCTATCTGGAATTATAGGTGGTAGTGAGAAAAAACCTATTAAGCCAGGGCTCAGCTGCGGTATAATCAATTTCACTTAGAATTTGGGAATTCTCAGATGGGATAGAGGCCAGTAATCTAAATGAAAGCCTGCTAAACATAACACAGAGGACCTTTGCAGAGTTTACTTAATTTTATCGGTAGCATTACGTGACGCCTGCTCTTAAAATTATAGGCGGCCTTTCTTCCTCTGAGGTTGATGTGAAGTGAGGATGTTGAAGTTCAACTAAACTGCATAAGAATCGTTAAACCTTTTGAAAATTGAAGGAAAATTGTATTGAAAAAACGTACTTTTTATGTTTTAGTAGGGTATACATGGCATTTATGCCCAAAGCAACACATTTTCTGAAACTGTGAAATATCATTTCCAAGCATAGGTCATCAGTTATTAAGGAAGCCTCAGTTCTCAAGGCATATTATGTAGGAAGTCACGTTATTTCTGCAGAAGTTGCAACGCGGAAAAGGAAGTGATAAAGAACACCTATCACTTAATATATCACTTGCCAGAACACCATTAAAGACTTTCCTGGCAGAAACTTCTGAATTTTTAATAGAGAACACGCCCGAAATTCCACTGAGTATGAATGGATTGTGCTAGAAGACTTTGCCTAACGGTGTACATCGTTGTGTTGTAAATTTAAAGGAATGTGTAGCACACATTGAAACTCACGCCACCTAATCTAACGTATTCATATTTCTAATACAATTTCATTTTTATTTTTATTTTCATTTTTATTTTAAATTTCTTTGTGTATCTTACACTCGTAGTGTGTTAAAGACAATTTCTACCAGCCTACACATATACCCATTAGTTCCGCTTTATAACAGCGCCGTTATGCATACACTAAACTTTTGTTATACTGCCTATTGCCTGTTGTTTCCGTTATAAATTTTTAAACAAAACATTTTAAAATACCGTTATTTCTATAAAAACATTTCTTAAAATTCTGTATTCCATAGTAGAACTATGGGGGCAATCGGAATAAAAGCGCATTATAAATAAGTTTTTTTTTTGCAAAACAGCCTTAAAGTATACTTCATTAATTCAAAAAAGAGAAAGAAAAAACAAAAACAAGAAAAACTAAAGGTTTCCGCTAAAGCCGAAATGGAAAAAAATGAGGCCAAATTTTGTTGGAAAAGAAAAACTGCACATACATATAAACACACTTAATAATGGCGAAAGGAGGAAGGCAGACAGGGGCTCTGGGGGGGTGAGAAAAAAGGAAAATAAAGCAATAAATTTTTATACTTTAAATAAAAGGACGAGAAACAAGCGAAGAAATTTTAAAATTTTCCAAATAACCTCCTCATTTTTAAGGCTTAAAAAGGAACGAAACTTTGTTTTTTTCTTGCATTCTTTCCTTACAAACAGGCCGTGTGTGCATAATGTTGGCAAAAAGCAAGGCAAAGAATGTAAGAAAAATTTTTAAATTTAAATAAAAGGAACTAAAAACGTTAGAAGAGGAGGAGAAGGAGTCAGATAGGAAGAAAATAACCTGCATACTTAAGTCAATTAAAAACTACTTTTTTCTGCTTCTTTTTTTCGGGTGAATTCTGTTTTTTTAATGCATTTTATTGACTCACGTATGCCATAAAATGTTTGCGTCTTTTAACACTTTTCACCACACAATTTATTAAATGGTGGCCTATTTTATGACCCTCCTCCTCCTTTCTCATGCAATGTTTGTTTAAATTCAATTAATTTTAATAGGATTTGATTTCGTTTTGTTTTGTTATTCGTTATTCGTTTTTCGTTTATCATTCTCATTTATTTGCTCCACTAAATTTTCTAAATGAACTTAATGAACCTTATTTTGGTTGACAACCTTGATTCGCTCACTCACTTACATCACTTTTAAAGGATTTCACTCACGTATCACGTTGGTTAAAAATTAAGCCAGGCATTGTTCACACTATCTGACCAGCACGTTCTTTCATGCTTGTCCTCATTGCCCTTTCACATACTCGTGTGCTTGCATATGGCTGTTCAAGGGATTGGTTTGGTTCTTACTTTATGGTCGTATCGTCGTATAAAATTTAATTTAAAATCTATAAATATGGCATGTGGCAGCAGGACAACCCTTAAATGTGGCTAATAAAAGAGAACTTTTGGCAATATAATGTTGTGTGCATGTGGACCAGGATCAAATATAAAACGTTCACTATAAAATGACAGAATATATGTGGTATGGATGTGTTTGCACAGACAAATAAATCTTAAAGAAAAACTTTTTCTTTATTTTGTTTCATTTACTGGCAAATTGTAGGAAAAAACACTGTTTAGTTAGACTCCATTATTATTATTGTTACGAACATTAAAATTATAAACAAAAATACAACAACAAACACCAGCATAAGAAATAGGATAAACAAGTAAACAAAAATACAACAACAAACACTACAAAAAAAATGTAAACAATATACACAAACAACAATAATAAATGTAAACATCGTTGTTTACATTTATAAAGGTTTCGAGAAGGCAAAGCCACGAATATTCGCCTTCAAGAAAATTCATCAGTGTGTTTACTCTGCCATATAAAAGGCAAGGTAAAGCAGGCGAGTGAGTTAGTGAAGTTGTCAGTCAGTCTTGTGTAACGATGCGGTGTGTTTGAAGAGAGTAACCATGGTTTAAAGATCTCCCCATAATTGCTTAGTGATTGTTGTTGTGTATGCGAAATGTATAAACAAAGGAATAACAAAGAATAGCAATTGTTGTTGTTTACATCAAGTTGTGAACAGTGGTACACAGAATTGTGCGAATAATAATGAATTTTAATTAAAACTAAACACGAATTTATTTATATTTTACGAGCTCATATTTTAAACGGTTTTAGAAGGTAAAAACGTAAAATTATTATTATTGGTTAGAGTTGCTGCAGTACCGCATTCATCCGATTTATTGTACTGTCCTCAATCTAAAGGGTGTTTTTTTATAGAGGTATAGAATTTTAAGTTGCAATAAAACAACGATGGATTATTCGATTGACATGAATTTTATTTATCCGAAAGATAATCTTGTGGCATTACATTTTAAATATGATTTCTGGCATATGACTGCCACGGCTGGCGCGGATGTATTCCAATCTTGACGTCCAATTTTCGATGACTTTTTCCAACATTTGTGGCCGTATATCGGCAATAATACAGCGAATGTTGTCTTCCAAATGGTCAAGCGTTTGTAGCTTTACCGCATAGACCAATGACTTTACATAGCCCCACAGAAAGTAGTCTAGCGGTGTTAAATCACAAGATCTTGCAGGCCAATTCACAGGTCCAAAACGTGAAATTAGGCGGTCACCAAACGTGGCTTTCAATAAATCTATTGTGGCACGAGCTATGTGACATGTTGCGCCGTCTTGTTGAAACCACATCTCCTGGACATCATGGTTATTCAATTCAGGAATGAAAAAATTAGTAATCATGGCTCTATACCGATCACCATTGACTGCAACGTTCTGGCCACCATCGTTTTTGAGAAAGTACGGACCAATGATTCCACCAGCCCATAAAGCGCACCAAACAGTCAGTTTTTCTGGATGTAACGGTGTTTCCACATACACTTGAGGATTACGTTCACTCCAAATGCGGCAGTTTTGTTGGTGACGTAGCCATTCAACCAGAAGTGCGCTTCATCGCTAAACAAAATTCGCTTATGAAAATCGGGAACAACGGTAATCTCGTTTTGGGCCCATTCGACGAATCTACGCCTTACTTGATGATCGTTTGGCTTCAATTCTTGCACGAGTTGGATTTTGTAAGCACGCAAACCAAGATCCTTCCGCAAAATCTTCCATAAAGTGGATGGACAGAGATCCAATGCTCGATGGCGGATGGACTCATTCGGGTCTTCCTAAATGCTACGCTCTACAGCAGCAATAGCTTCTTCTGTACGCACCGTACAGCGTCTTTGGGGATGCGAGTTATCAATAAGAGTAAACGTGTTGCGAAAACGTTCCATGGTTAATCGAATTAACTGCTCTGATGGACGATTTTGTCGACGATAAAATGGACGTAGTGCGCGATACGTTTTCCGCACAGAATCATTATTTTCGAAATAAAATTGCACTATTTGCAAGCGTTGTTCAGGCGTGAGTCTACTCATGATGAATTGCCAAACCAAACTGAGAATAAATCACTTGACAGCTGTTAAATCGGTCGCCATCTTGAAAAGTAATGCTAACTTAAAGTTCTATACCTCTATAAAAAACTCCCTTTACATACTATGAAGTCAATCCAAACCTATCGCCTTGACAAACTTGTCGACACGGACAACTATCTGGCCAGCATCTTAATGACACCCACTTGTTTTACTTTGAACATTTGATGAAAGCTGCCTTCAGGGTACTGGCTTCCAACATAATATCCTTTACGACGATCTATGACAGCCACAAGCTCGTTAACGAGATGGGAGTGCAATACCATTTCTATTCTACTTCACATGGGTGCATGGATATGATGGCATTTGAGAAGAGTACGGGGCCTAAGAGATTAATGACTTAGATGATCGATTCGTAAGAATACATAGCTCCATTTAAGCACTGAGAAAGCACGAGCCAAAAAATGGAGTATGCCTCCTGCCAGAGGCGGCCATAGTCAAATAAAGTTTCATGTCAACCGCTGGAAAATCTTTACAGAAGTAATTTACCGGTTAAGCGAAATTTTTTTGCAAGGCTACCAATTACAGAATGACGCGGAAAAATAAATACAGTGACAGAAATATTTGTACGATCCAGTGTAAATAGTTGATAAATACGCTTCCTATTCAATTTACATCAGGTGAAGAAGTAATGTTTCTTTCTGAGCTTAGAATTTCTTAGCGTTTGACAATTACTTTTGCCTCCACAGTGCTGAAAGATGTACACATATTCGTATGAGGATTGTTGCTTGGCGAGAATATGCCTACCCCAGCAAGTACATCAAATACACAATTACCGCCTTAACTGTCGATCCAGGCAGTTGCGATATTTGCCAACCAGCTTTTAACTGAGGGTTGCACCCGAAAGACAACTGAATGCCATCTGACCTATGTAGTTGGAGGTCTCTTATACGGAATCAGTTCGGCTGCATGATTTATGTCTATTACATCGGCTTGAAATATACTTCAATGGTCAGGTTGGTGGAGAGATATGCAAAGTTTAAGCTTTTCAAAGAAAATTTCTCTCCAACCATACTTGCGAGCTAGGAGCCAGCCATGCAGATTTCCACAAAATTCCAAGAGTAGATCGTGTCAGAAGATCAGTCTGCGCTGCTTAAAATTGTAATACGAATTCTCCTATCAAGAGATTAGATTCAGGCGAGGTATAATTAATTTAACGAGGACACTGGGTATCTTCGGAGGAGTTTCCAGAGGGCATAATGTCCTAGCATGACAGGGCAAGCATTAATAGAGACGGTAGTCAGTTAAAGACAACAAACAGGGGGTTTTTAAGGTTTCCTTGACTTTGATAATAACAGTCACACTACAATAACCAGGAACTTGGAGAGATATCTGAAGATTAAGCATTTTGGAGAAATTTCTATAGTCTTCCTAATTATCAAGAACTGAATGACAACCCTTCAGTTAGGATAATGACCTAGTTTCTCACACTAATTTTATCCATGAATGGCGTAACCTACAGTTTCAAGTCGACTCCGAACAACAGATTTCTTGAGAAACTTTTCATGGCAATTGCATTTCATTCTTAGAATTTTTGCCAGAAAATTGCTGAGAGGAAGGCGTCGAAAGAAATATTTGTTTTCATATTTCGTTTTGTTCGAGATGTCTAACCTGGGTTTTGAACCATGGCCTCACGTCTAATATGCCAAAGCACACTTCCAACTATACTACGGCGACTTCAACTGTTTTATCACACGATGTTAATTCACAGTAATCTAGTGGCCGCCGTAGTTTAGTGAGTAGTGTGTTGATATACTAGACGAGAGCTTTGGAGTTCAAACAGTTTTTCTTTGTCTACCAACTTGACGTTTAGTATGTAGTCTCTGTCCTCACGGGACACTAACTATTCGGAGAACGCGCTTACTTGCCTTACGTGGAGGGATATTTGAAGATTAAGCATTTTGGAGAAAATTCTATAGTCTTCCTAATTATCAAGAACTGAATAGACTGAGAACAGATTTCCATAGAAGTCAGAGGACCAGTCTTTCTTATCTGGAATTGTAGATGGTAGTGTGACAAAACCTATTAAGTTAGGGTTCAGGTAGGGTATCCTCAGAAGAGACCAGTAATCTGAATAGAAGCCTGTTAAGCATAACACAGAGGGCCTTTGTGGAGTTTTCCTAACTTTATCGGTAACTTTACATGATGCCTTCTCTTAAAATTCTAGTCAGCCTTTCTTCCTTTGAGGTTAATGTGCAGTAGGGCTGCCGAAGTTCAACTAAACTGCATAAGAATCGTTAAATCTTTTGAAAATTGAAGGAAAATTTTATTGAAAAAACGTACTTTTTATGTTTTAGTAGGGTCCAGAGGGCATTTATGTCCACAGCAACATATATTCTGAAGCTGTGATTTATCATTTCCAAGCATAGGTCATCAATTTAAATTTTTCTTTTTTTTAAATAAAAATAAAGAAAGAAAACAAATGCAAGTCTTAAGTTTTCACACATTATAACTCAATATGTAAGGATCCAAGGCGTATGAGTGATAATTTCTTATGATGTGTCATATCACTCATACGTACTGGCCATCAAAACAAGTTTCTCTTTCAATCTTACTTTGTCTCGCTTTCCCTTCCTTTGTATGTGTGTGGCTTGGCAAATCCCCTTTAAGAAATTCTTGGTTCAACGAAAGAAAAACAACAGCTGGCTGGCTGCCTGGTATTGCAGCAAACATAGGAAGACAATGGCAAAGCCAAAGAGAGAGAGAGAGAGAGAGAGAGAGAGATAGCGTTGATGTATAAATGAAAGAAGAAAACAAGTTCTTACAAGGCACTTAACTTTTTATCAAACCAACTTAACACTTGTATTGTTTTGTGGTTGTTGTTGTTGTGGTTGTTGCCGTTGCTGTTGGTTTTGCATAGTCATTCGTTGTTCAGTAAATCCATAAGACTTAAAAGGGGTAAGAAACTGATGATTGCGAGGGATAGGAAGGTGGTGGTGGTGGCTCACATAACAACTAAAACCTAAAACTGTTAACCTTCAGCAATCGATAACTAACCACTGACAATAAACAAAACCTACAATGACGACCAGGGTAGCAATGATGACGATAGTGGTGGCAGTGTGATGATGGTGATAATGGCGCTGAGAACATGTAAAACAATGTAAATGAGTACAATGACAGTGTGCAAGTAAAATAGTGTGACTGGCAAGAAAAGAAACTGTGATTATGATGACGTTGCCATTGCCGTTTATAATCATTAGGGTGGTGGTAACTGGTGGCGGTAGCTGGTGGGTTGTTATAACACTTCAATCCCGTTAAATCATGCCTTATCACTTTATTTCTTCGACTAACAATTGCTTACTATTGTTACAACAATGGAACGAGATGTTCTAAATGGCAACAGAATCATTCACTCAGCCGTAGAAGGATTTATTAGAGCCATAAAACAAATTCAAAAGCAAAAAAAAAAACAAACAAAAATACAAGAACGAGAGAACGTACACAAAAAATCTGTGTTGGACATGAAAAATTTCCAACAATTAAGAGTTTGAAACCCAAACTGTTGTAAAGGGTGTTTTTTATAGAGGTATAGAACTTTAAGTTGGCATTACTTTTCAAGATGGCGACCGATTTAACAGCTATCAAGTGATTTATTCTCAGTTTGGTTTGGCAATTCATCATGAATAGACTCACGCCTGAACAACGCTTGCAAATAGTGCAATTTTATTTCGAAAATAATGGTTCTGTGCGGAAAACGTATCGCGCACTACGTCCATTTTACAACGTCGACAAAATCGTCCATCAGAGCAGTTAATTCGATTAACCATGGAACGTTTTCGCACCACGTTTACTCTTATTGATAACTCGCATCCCCAGAGACGCTGTACGGTGCGTACAGAAGAAGCTGTTGCTGCTGTAGAGCGTAGCATTGAGGAAGACCCGAATGAGTCCATCCGCCATCGAGCACAGGAATTGGATCTGTGTCCATCCACTTTATGGAAGATTTTGCGGAAGGATCTTGGTTTGCGTGCTTACAAAATCCAACTCGTGCAAGATTTGAAGCCAAACGATCATCAAGTAAGGCGTAGATTCGTCGAATGGGCCCCAAAACGAGATTACCGTTGTTCCCGATTTTCATAAGCGAATTTTGTTTAGCGATGAAGCGCACTTCTAGTTGAATGGCTACGTCAACAAACAAAACTGTCGCATTTGGAGTGAAGGTAATCCTCAAGTGTATGTGGAAATACCGTTACATCCAGAAAAACTGACTGTTTGGTGCGCTTTACGGGCTGGTGGAATCATTGGTCCGTACTTTTTCAAAAACGATGGTGGCCAGAACGTTACAGTCAATGGTGATCGGTATGGAGCCATGATTACAAACTTTTTTATTCCTGAATTCAATAACCATGATGTCCAGGAGATGTGGTTTCAACAAGACGGCGCAACATGTCACACAGCTCGTGCCACAATAGATTTATTGAAAGACACGTTTGGTGGCCGCCTAATTTCACGTTTTGGACCTGTGAATTGGCCTCCAAGATCTTGTGATTTAACACCGCTAGACTACTTTTTGTGGGGCTATGTAAAGTCATTGGTCTATGCGGTAACGCCACAAACGCTTGACCATTTGGAAGACAACATTCGCCGTATTATTGCCGATATACGACCACAAATGTTGGAAAAAGTCATCGAAAATTGAACGTCCAGATTGGACTACATCCGCGCCAGCCGTGGCGGTCATATGCCAGAAATCATATTTAAGATGTAATGCTACAAGATTATCTTTCGGATAAATAAAATTCATGTCAATCGAATAATCCATCGTTGTTTTATTGCAACTTAAAGTTCTATACCTCTATAAAAAACACCCTTAATAAAAGAAAAAACAATCAATTTCTTTTTCTCTGTTCCTTTTTTGTTTTTGTTTTAAGAAATATTTCCTTTCAGAGATTGTCTTCAATCAGTAGTTCTTAATGGCAATCAATAAAGGCTCAGGCTTTAAAAGAACCGGAGACAGAGAGCAAGAGAAAGACAGTGGGTGTAGGATAGCAAGAATAAATGGCAAATCATTTAGTGGTTATTAAGGCTAGTTTATATAACGGTTTTAACTACTTAAGTAATGCCATTAAAGTGCTTACCAAACAGTAGTTCATGTAACAGTAAATGAAAATAGGAAAGGATAATAATTTCGATATTTAGTTAAAGAAAAAATAAAAAAAAATAAAAAAACCATGACTCATCGATAATTTTTAAAACAAAAAAAAATTTTTTATCCTGCAAGATTTCTTTTTAATCAAGAACTCTAAGTAATGCAAAGGAAAGGATAGAAAAGGACGGAATACAAGTGTAAATTCTTCTATAAGTCGCCGTGTTGTAGTAGATAGTGTGTTGGCTTATTAGACATGAGGCCTCGGTTCAAATCCCAGGTCAGACATCAAAACGAAAACGTGAATAAATACTTCTTGGGCGATTTCCTCTCAGCAGATTTCTGTTAATTGCCGTAGTCTAGTAGGTAGTGTGTTGGCTTATTAGACGTAAATCCATGGTTCGAGCCCCAGGCCAGACATCAAAACAAAAGACAAAATAAAGTATTTCTTCGGTGACTTCCTTTCAGTAGATTTCTGGCAAAAACTCTGAGTGTCAAATAAAATTGCCATGAAAAGTTTCTCAAAAATGTGTCGTTCGGTGTCGACTTTAAACTGTAGGTTCTGCCACTCTTGTATAAAATTAACACACACAACATAAGTGGTGTGAGAAGCTAGGTCGTAGTCCTGACTGAAGACTGGCTTATTAGACGTAAATCTAGGGTTCGAGCCCCAGGCCAGACATCAAAACAAAATACAAAAAGTATTTCTTCGGCGACTTCCTCTCAGCAGATTTCTGGCAAAAACTCTGAGAGTTTATAAAAAAAATGCCATGAAAAGTTTCTCAAAAATCGGTAGTTCGGAATCGACTTTAAACTGTCCTGCCGCTCATGTATAAAATTAACACACACAACATAAATGGTGTGAGAAACTAGGTCGTAATCCTGACTGAAGGGTTGTAATGACGAATTATGTGTGAAATTCTTTTAAACTTGTAATTTAAATTTAAAATCCCTTAAACTAGGCAACACTTTTTTCATTTATCTTTTATAAAAAAACATTTGAATTATTTTTATTTTAATTGTTATAAACTGCATTTGATTGTAATTTGTTTTGTATAAAAAGTATTTACAGTACCCTATAACACCTTAAAATAGGCCTTGTTCTAAATTTTTAGGATGTAATACTAAAATATTGCCTTAAAATAGGCAACAAAATTTTTAGTTTTTTACTTTATTCCTTTTTTTCGTATTCTAAAATAGCTTAAAAAGGCTTTTTGTGTTTTCCTAAGTTATGCTTTAACAGTTTATATAAATGCCTTAAGCTAGGCAACACAATTTTCGTTTTTTTCTTAAAGAAAAAAATTAATTTTCAAATGCCTAAAATACCTTAAAAATGCCTACTAAAGTAATATTTTTTTAATTTGTGAATTTAACAGCAAGAAAGGAAATCAGTTTCCTTGAGAAACTTTTCATATATCCTTTTAGGAAGTGTTTGCATAACACAGTTGGTGGTTGAAGGAAAAGGTGAAAATGGATTTCAATTAAAACTCAGAAAGATTTTTTGTTAAACAAAAAAAAATTAAAAACACAGCAGGACTTAACTTATTTCTATTTGAAATTATTTGCTTTTGTGTACACATACATTGTCTTTGAAGAATTTAATTAATATTTCTTATTCTCCCTCGTCTTCTTCTTTTTATTCTTCATCATTCTTGTTTTCAATTTACTAATCATGGTTTTATTTGCTTTGCCTTAAGCCATATTGACAAATCATTTTAAAAATCCTGGCCATTATTTACAGCCATTAAGTAGAAAAAAATCAATTCGTTTAAAGTATTTGAGTTTCACAAATGATTGCCACACTCGTTCTGCTAAACGACAAGTCACGCAAACTTAAATACTTAGTGGGCAGGTCCTTGTAGTATTTTTCTCCTTTTTTTTTGTTGTTTCTGTAGTTGTTGTATTTTAAGTATAATTGCATTGGATTAAAGATAAACAACCATTAAATTGAAAACAAATACAATGATTATGAGCAGAAATAAATCAAAAAAATATTACAGGAAAGAAGGAAAAGAGAAAAAAATTTTTAATTGCCAATTGAGAATAGAAGGAAAAGGATAAGAGATTATTTTAATAGGGGATTCATTAGAGTTTATATTTTTGCAATAAAATAAAGAGATTATAAGAATAATTAAACATTTTTTAATTAAATTTAAAATTTATTACGGCCAGGGGGCATGTGGCGGCATGGAGTAGTGGTCAAAGATGTGAGAACCCAGGTTTGAGTCTCACTGGAGGGAAGAAAACTCAGGTTCGAATCATACTACACAAATAAAAATTCGTTTATCATGGTTTTCGAATTTGTAATAAAGTGGCTTGACCCCAATATAATCCATTCAAGAAGCCAATTTACTGGCTAATAATGGAAAAACTAGCGATAACAACTTAGGAAGGTCAGGCAGTAACGCCATCTAGTGGAAAAAAGTGCCGGGATCAAAGATTAGCAAGGTTCCCCACCATTACGCCAATTACTCGAAGGGCTTTGTTTCTCTTCAGCCCCATTATCGTAGGACTTACTACAGAAGACCAATCACCTGCTTTTCTATAGAAAATTGTTGTTATCGAATGATTTTCTATAGAAAATTGTTATCGAATGATTTTCTATAGAAAATTGTTATCGAATGATTTTCTATAAAAAATTTTTGTTATCGAATGATTTTCTATAGAAAATTGTTATCGAATGATTTTCTATAGAAAATTGTTATCGAATGATTTTCTGTAGAAAATTGTTATCGAATGATTTTCTGTAGAAAATTGTTATCGAATGATTTTCTATAGAAAATTGTTATCGAATGATTTTCTATAGAAAATTGTTGTTATCGAATGATTTTCTATAGAAAATTGTTGTTATCGAATGATTTTCTATAGAAAATTGTTGTTATCGAATGATTTTCTATAGAAAATTATTATCGAATGATTTTCTATAGAAAATTATTATCGAATGATTTTCTATAAAAAATTTTTGTTATCGAATGATTTTCTATAGAAAATTGTTATCGAATGATTTTCTATAGAAAATTGTTATCGAATGATTTTCTATAGAAAATTGTTATCGAATGATTTTCTATAAAAAATTTTTGTTATCGAATGATTTTCTATAGAAAATTGTTATCGAATGATTTTCTATAGAAAATTGTTATCGAATGATTTTCTATAGAAAATTGTTATCGAATGATTTTCTATAGAAAATTGTTATCGAATGATTTTCTATAGAAAATTGTTATCGAATGATTTTCTATAAAAAATTTTTGTTATCGAATGATTTTCTATAGATAATTGTTATCGAATGATTTTCTTTAGATAATTGTTATCGAATGATTTTCTTTAGATAATTGTTATCGAATGATTTTCTATAAAAAATTTTTGTTATCGAATGATTTTCTATAGAAGATTGTTATCGAATGATTTTCTATAAAAAATTTTTGTTATCGAATGATTTTCTATAAAAAATTTTTGTTATCAAAAGATTTTCTGTAGGAAATTGTTGTTATCGAAAGATTTTCTGTAGAAAATTGTTGTTATTGAAAGATTTTCTATAGAAAATTGTTGTTATTGGTACAACAAAAATGGTTAAAGAAACACAAACAAAACGGAAAATCGTTTGTGGAAGCAATATGCTCCCAAGGGCCGAAACATATGAATTCTTAGGTGTATCTATCTAATCAGGCTTCTTACAGAGACTAATTGCAATATGGGATTTGTTGTTTTCCCGGTAGAAACTAAACTGCAGTATTATTAAAGTCTTCCAAAGAGTTCAAGCGTGTTTTAGGTTGTGATGCTGGCCTTTAAGGAAACCTGTTCACTGCTACCTTAGGGCAAGGCACTTAAATGCAACTGTTTTTGCATTGACAGCGAAATGTCTACACCTGCCATTTGATCCTACATTACCATGTTACTTTACATTTAGCCAATCGGATACAATTGCCCAAGGATGTGGAAAGCTATTGGATTCTGGCCGAAACATCACATAAGATGCTCCTTTTCGCTGATAGAGCAGAAAGAGATTACTGCAGCTACCAGCTATTTCGGAAGAGACAGATGATCGCTTCTATAGTCTTACATAACTTCCTCAAACTTGAGTCAGGCTATGAATTTAGGTAATCTTTACATAGTAATATTTGCATTATCGTGTTGGAGCCATACAAATTTCGTCAAGAGTCTCTAGAAATTGTTTGAAAAGCAAGGAAATCTTATTACAAATGTTTTCTGTATAGAAATATAATATTTATTAAAAAAGTATTGCATACATTAGGGAATATTGTATTATTCTTTGAGGAGAAAACAAATCAAGCATTTGTTAAATCCTATTGTCAATAATATAACAAAATGTCTGATTAAAATATTTTCAATTGAAAACTTGTATCCTTAAGCTTATAAACATAATTCAATGCAAAATATTTTTCTTCCTTTTGCTTGAGCCATTGTCTGGTAATCAAATCCTCTTTGTATTGCCCATTCAAAGTTTATTTGTTAAAAATTTGCTTAAATTATGCTAATTTTTCTTTATTGGCTTAAGCAATATACAATAATCGTAAACAGCTAGGAAAGAAAAGGAGAAAGAAAGAAATTTGCATATTTTTAGGGATTTAAAAAAAATAACCAAACAAATGAGCTCAATTATATGTTAAAAAGAAAAAAAAAAAAGAAAAATAAAATTATGTTAACATTTTGGACAGAATGTTGGGCAAGATAAAATAAATAGAAAAATGTAAAGCATAATTTAAGGCGTTTCGGGGATATAAATAAGGGGTTATTGAAATTTTGTAATAAAATAAATTACACAAGAAAATAGGCGTTATTGTAAGCAGGCGTTATCCTTTTGGAAATATTTATACTCGAAAATTTAAGCATATTTTGAGGCATAATTGTGAATTTGTATATTTGTTATCATGACAATATCATAACTTTATGTAATGTTCGTATATTCCAATCAATTTTCAAACAATTCTAGTACATATTTTTTTACAATTTAAGTTAAGCATACTTTAAGGCGTATTTATATAGCAAGCACTTTATATATAATCTTTTATTACCTTTTAAGCTGATAAACTAAAGCATATTTCCAGGAGTATGTATGTATATGTTAATGTAATTCCTGTAAAAATATAAAAAAATTGAACAAAAATTAATTAAGGAAACCATAGTATCGATAAATATGTATTAAAAACTTTTCATAAGTCTAATAATGAAGCATAGTTTAAGGTTTGGTTTTTAGTAACTGTTTCAAAAATATTACATTGTGTAAAAGGTTTTTTCTGTTGTAGAAAGGAAAGGAGGACAGATAGAAAAATGGGTAATTCCATATTTTCCGTCATTTACAGCATACTTTCAGGTATCGTTATTGTATTACTTAAAAGATTCAATCTGTTATATTATAGAATATTTCATACAGTAAATAAGTCATCATAGTTTTAGAACTTTTTTGTTTTTTAACAAAAGAAAAGAAAAATTTTATTAAAAAATGTTGCATACTTTTGGGTATTATAATAAAAGTGAAACAAAATGTTTATCTAATTGGCAAAAAATTATAAATTTTTTATATGGCTTATTATGAAGCATAGTTTAAGGATTACTTCAGTATTTATTGGTGGAAAATTATGCATAAAATATTAAAAATTTTAAAGACTGAGATTGAGAGAGAAAAAACGATTATTTCCTGTGGACTCAACTGTGTAGTTTTATCTATGCACGATAAGAATTAAGGATTATGATGGAAAATAAGAAAAAATTCTAAAATTTTATAGGTGGATTGAGCAATTTCGTTTTCCTTCTTTCATATGGCCATACCTGATCACAAACCTAAAATTATGCTTTAAATTTTAAAATGAAGTTCTAAGTATTTAAAGATACATTCTGTTTAAATTCGAATAAAACTTTGAAATGTTTTTATTTTTAAAATGAAATTTTTTGCATGTTCCTAAAAATATGCTGTAAATTTGTTCGTTAGATGCTCAGAAATGAAGTTCTAAGTATTTAAAGATAAATTCTAGATAAATTCGAATAAAACTTTGAAATGTTTTTATTTTTAAAATGAAATTTTTTGCATGTTCCTAAAAATATGCTGTAAATTTGTTCGTTAGATGCTCAGAAATGAAGTTCTAAGTATTTAAAGATAAATTCTAGATAAATTCGAATAAAACTTTGAAATGTTTTTATTTTAAAAATGAAAATTTTTGCCTGTTCCTAAAAGTATGCAGCAATTTTTTTGTTGGTTTCTTAGATTTTAAAATTGAAAGTAAAAGTTTATTAAAAACAATTCTTTTAAAACATTTTTTGCTTTCATAATTATTACCATTATATTTCCTTTTTCGTTGGCCACATAAAAATCCCAGGAAAATATTTTTTCTTTTCTTCCGTTTTTCCACTTATTTTCTTGCTGATTGTCTTGATGTGTTTAAACCACAATGTCACGCAAAATGAATTAAAATTAATTTGTGGTCTAATGTCCATTTCTTATGCTCTCTAACTCTCTTCCATTATTTTTTATTTCCTTTCTCGGTTGTAGTATGTTGGCGAACAAAAAAACCCCAGCATACTTTTAAGCGCTAAACAAAATACTTTTTGTTCGGACTAAACAATGGCGCAATTAAAGCGGATTTTTGTTTGAGGTTTATTTGTTGAGAAGACAAAGAACAGAACCGAAAGAGATTTTTATTGATAAATGAAGAGAAATGTGGTCATCAAAAATATTTTCTGTGTGTTTTTTTCTTTCACTTTAATTACACAGGAAGTAAAAGGTTTTCATTTTTATTATTAAGAAAAAAGGAATTAAAAGCCGCTTAAAGCCAGGGCAAATATTTGCCTTTTTTTTCTTTGCTTAGCCTTAAATTCTTCCGTTTAGTCCTTTAATTTCGTCATGGTTAATGGTTATTGTTTTTATTGCCTTTTTTCTTGTATTTTTTTGGGGTGTTAATTTTTATTTTCATGACTTCACGATATTATTACAAATAAAGCCTTAAAAATACGAATTTTCGGGAGGCAAGGTAGCATATGAATGGCTGGGAACTAATGAGGTCAATGATGACTGACGATTATGATTGTGATGATAATGATGGGTTGTGGTGTTAATAATTCTGATATTTCTATTACATTTTCTCTTGCATGTTTATTGTTATTTTTACGCCTGAAAACAACAGCATAAAATTATTTTATTTACTTCTTTTATTACATCCACAATATAAAGGGTGTTTTGTATAGAGATATAGAACTTTAAGTTGCAATAAAACAACGATGGATTATTCGATTAACATGAATTTTATTTATGCGAAAGATAATCTTGTGGCATTATATTTTAAATATGATTTCTGGCATATGACCGCCACGGCTGGCGCGGATGTATTCCAATCTGGACGTCCAATTTTCGATGACTTTTTCCAACATTTGTGGCCGTATATCGGCAATAATACGGCGAATGTTGTCTTCCAAATGGTCAAGCGTTTGTGGCTTTACCGCATAGACCAATGACTTTACATAGCCCCACAGAAAGTAGTCTAGCGGTGTTAAATCACAAGATATTGGAGGCCAATTCACAGGTCCAAAACGTGAAATTAGGCGGTCACCAAACGTGTCTTTCAATAAATCTACTGTGGCACGAGCTGTGTGACATGTTGCGCCGTCTTGTTTAAACCACATCTTCTGGACATCATGGTTATTCAATTCAGGAATGAAAAAGTTAGTAATCATGGCTCTATACCGATCACCATTGACTGTAACGTTCTGGCCACCATCGTTTTTGAAAAAGTACGCACCAATGATTCCACCAGCCCATAAAGCGCACCAAACAGTCAGTTTTTCTGGATGTAACGGTGTTTCCACATACACTTGAGGATTACCTTCACTCCAAATGCGGCAGTTTTGTTTGTTGACGTAGCCATTCAACCAGAAGTGCGCTTCATCGCTAAACAAAATTCGCTTATGAAAATCGGGAACAACGGGTATCTCGTTTTGGGCCCATTCGGCGAATCTACGCTTTACTTGATGATCGTTTGGCTTCAAATCTTGCACGAGTTGGATTTTGTAAGCACGCAAACCAAGATCCTTCCGCAAAATCTTCCATAAAGTGGATGGACACAGATCCAATTCCTGTGCTCGATGGCGGATGGACTCATTCGGGTCTTCCTCAATGCTACGCTCTACAGCAGCAATAGCTTCTTCTGTACGCACCGTACAGCGTCTCTGGGGATGCGAGTTATCAATAAGAGTAAACGTGGTGCGAAAACGTTCCATGGTTAATCGAATTAACTGCTCTGATGGACGATTTTGTCGACGATAAAATGGACGTAGTGCGCGATACGTTTTCCGCACAGAACCATTATTTTCGAAATAAAATTGCACTATTTGCAAGCGTTGTTCAGGCGTGAGTCTATTCATGATGAATTGCCAAATCAAACTGAGAATAAATCACTTGACAGCTGTTAAATCGGTCGCCATCTTGAAAAGTAATGCCAACTTAAAGTTCTATACCTCTATAAAAAACACCCTTTATAACAATAAGAATAATAATTATTAATGTTTTTATTATTGCATAAATGATAACAAAGCCATGATTTTTAATACTTTTGTTATGGAAGATAGAATTTCAAAACAAAACAAAACAAAACAATACAAAAAAAATATGACAACAAAGCCATTTTCATGAAAATAATGGAATTAATTACCCGGAAACTTCTATTTTTTATTTGGTGCTTTGAGCTTAGTTTTGTAATGCTGTAAACGTGGTTACAAGAAATTTCTAAAGAATACTTTAATGGAACCCACATGTAGTGAGTAGTGATTAAAAGCGAAAACGAAACTTTAAAGGAAATCTAAACTAAAAATTTTTTGTAATGAAATGGTAGTCATTGCCATCACTGGTTCCTTTATTTTCTGCCGTAACAAAGCTTCTCCATAAGGATCTGTATTTCACTAGTATCTCTAGGTTTAGGTTTAAGTCGGAGTGGTAGCTCTGACACCACAAAGCTCACTTGAGCACGCATCGCTGCCCATTGTGATGCCACGGGTGAACGCAGTCCCTGTACTGACCAAGTTCCACCAACATCAGTGAAGAGGAAGAAGTTGGTCAGCACAAGGGCTGCACATCAAAAGCACGACTACCCTACACTGGAAAACCAGCCAGAAAGTTTGATGAACGAAGCTATATCCTTGATATCAACAGATGATAGCTCCGTCAAGCTGAAAAGAAATGGGGAGCCAAATAACCTATATCTACGCCTAGCAAAAGGCGGGCACTGACAAAGAAAGTGGGTAACAGTCTCCTCTTGCTCAGCGGATCTGCATCCACGGCAGAAGCCGTTAAATGGCATCCTCATTCTTTCTGCGTGTTTACCCATAAAGCAAAGACTTGTAAGCATGGCCACTGTGGTTGAGATGACATCACGACCAAGACCAAGTAATTGGTTGGTACGCCTTCTATCCATCAAGGGCCAGTTGAGTCTAGCGGTGGAGCAGTACTCCTCATTGACCCAGGATAGGTTGGCGTCCCGAAAGAATTTCCCCACAATATCCAACTTGACCTAGGCAAGTGGCATACCCAATTCAATTGAAGAGAATTCCGGAAGGAGCGCACCAGCTCTGGGAAGCTCGTCGGCCCTACAGTTTCCCGGAATGAGCGCACCAGCTCTGGCGAGCTCGTCGGCTCTACAGTCACCCGGAATGTTACTGTGCCCGGGGACCCATACCAGTGAGACACTGGTGAAGCGCCCAGAAAGAAGGTCGAGACAGCGGCGACATTCCCTAACGATCCTAGAGTTATTCCCGAAACCCGACAGAGATCTTATTGCGGCCTGACTATCAGAAAAGATCGAGACGCGAGTGAAAGAGGCACCGTTGACGAGGATCCATTTAGCGGCCCGTTAAATTGCCGTCACCTCTGCCTGAAACACGCTGCAGTAGTCCGACAGACGGAGAGAAATGTTTAGGTCCAGTTTCCCAGAGTAGACACCGCTTCCAACCCCATTAGCGAGTTCAGAGCCGACTGGTATCTCTAAATCAAAACAAAATTTTCCGTATTCCACTGCTTTGAAATTATCTTCACCACGGTCTCTTAACACGATCCCCTAGAGACTGTCGAAAAACCTTCATAAGATTTTTTCATATCGCCACAGTGCTTTCCTCATTAATCCTGAGTACGTATCATCTTCCGGGCAATATGATGATGATATTTGACGTAAAAATCTTTACTTTGTAGCACACTATTGTGTCACATGAGACGACAGGCTTAGGCTTAGTAAAGATTTAGGCTTAAGTAAAGCAAGCAGATTTGATGATTTCTGCAAGAACTGTGTGTACGAGGAGAATGGGTAGACTATAATATAAAGGGTGTTTTTTTTATAGAGGTATAGAACTTTAAGTTGACATTACTTTTCAAGATGGCGACCGATTTAACGGCTGTCAAGTGATTTATTCTCAGTTTGGTTTGGCAATTCATCATGAATAGACTCACGCCTAAACAACGCTTGCAAAAAGTGCAATTTTATTTCGAAAATAATGCTTCTGTGCGGAAAACGTATCGCGCACTACGTCCATTTTATCGTCGACAAAATCGTCCATCAGAGCAGTTAATTTGTTTACTCTTATTGATAACTCGCATCCCCAGAGACGCTGTACGGTGCGTACAGAAGAAGCTATTGCTGCTGTAGAGCGTAGCATTGAGGAAGACCCGAATGAGTCCATCCGCCATCGAGCACAGGAATTGGATCTGTGTCCATCCACTTTATGGAAGATTTTGCGGAAGGATCTTGGTTTGCGTGCTTACAAAATCCAACTCGTGCAAGAATTGAAGCCAAACGATCACCAAGTAAGGCGTAGATTCGTCGAATGGGCCCAAAACGAGATTACCGTTGTTCCCGATTTTCATAAGCGAATTTTGTTTAGCGATGAAGCGCACTTCTGGTTGAATGGCTACGTCAACAAACAAAACTGCCGCATTTGGAGTGAAGGTAATCCTCAAGTGTATGTGGAAACACCGTTACATCCAGAAAAACTGACTGTTTGGTGCGCTTTATGGGCTGGTGGAATCATTGGTCCGTACTTTTTCAAAAACGATGGTGGCCAGAACGTTACAGTCAATGGTGATCGGTATAAAGCCATGATTACTAACTTTTTCATTCCTGAATTGAATAACCATGATGTCCAGGAGATGTGGTTTCAACAAGACGGCGCAACATGTCACACAGCTCGTGCCACAATAGATTTATTGAAAGATACGTTTGGTGACCGCCTAATTTCACGTTTTGGACCTGTGAATTGGTCTCCAAGATCTTGTGATTTAACACCGCTAGACTACTTTCTGTGGGGCTATGTAAAGTCATTGGTCTATGCGGTAAAGCCACAAACGCTAGACCATTTGGAAGACAACATTCGCCGTATTATTGCCGATATACGGCCACAAATGTTGGAAAAAGTCATCGAAAATTGGACGTCCAGATTGGACTACAACCGCGCCAGACGTGGCGGTCATATGCCAGAAATCATATTTAAAATGTAATGCCACAAGATTGTCTTTCGGATAAATAAAATTCATGTCAATCGAATAATCCATCGTTGTTTTATTGCAACTTAAAGTTCTTTACCTCAAGAATCTACTGCCACAACCAATCCAGTGACGGTCTTTAAATGCGAAAAAGAAGAGATAAATTTGCACACTCAGTATACTGCAATATAAAAATATTTGTTTTTAATTCTAAAAAATGTATAATATAAACAAACCAGAAGCAATAATATGTTGTATTTTTATATGTTCGAACATATTTTTTTTTTTTTTTTTGCCTAAAAAAAGTTTCAAAAATATTGCCTGCTTTCAGGCTTATTTAAAACTATTTTTTTTTGGTGCATTTTCCAACTAAAATATTACCTTCCGTTGCTTATTTTACCCCATTATAATACACAAAATGTATTAAAATATTAATTTTTTCTCTCTTTTTTTTTGTGCTGCGTTAGCAATATTTATTTCCCCCCATTTTTAGTGTACTTTTTTTGGTGTTTTTTAATTGAAAAGTTTTCAATTTCACACCTGACTAAATAATTGAGACCTTAAAAACGAGTTGAAATAAATTGAAAAATATATTATTGCCATACAACAACGCAAGCCGGGGGGTGTGAGGGGAGTTAAAAATAACTAAAATTAAACGCATGAATTAATAAATATTTATAAACTATTTAGAGTGCCGGCCACCATTAGATGGTACTCAAAGCGGTAGGCCACTCACTAATGGGTAGAGAAGAAAAACTAAATTTTGTAAAATATATGCAGCATATCCAAAAGGGGCCAGTAAAGAAAATTTACGGCATTACTAGGGAGATGGTTAATGAAAAACAAACAAATTATTTTCAAATTTCGAAAACAACAATGCTAACTACTTCTATAGCAAGCGATCTAGAAACATTTTATAAAAAAATTTTTAATTAGAAATTAAAAAAAAAAATCTGTTGGGGGTAAGGTGTAAAAAAGGCATACAAAGCTTTTAAATTATGCAAGCATGCTCTTAATGGAAAAGGCTACGGCGGAAACAAAAGCAACTTCTAATGCGAACATAATAGTCTGTCTTGATAGAAAGGCTTCACATCAGTTAAATCAACTTGTCACGAAATGTAGGGAGAAGCCAGGTCATCAAATAATCCTGAATGGGTTTCCAAAGCACAATAATATCACCGATTTATACTCGACAAAAGAATGATGCGTATTAATTTGGTTTTCCATACGTTTTCTCCAGGATTGGCCGTAACGTGATTCTGTTTTCTGCTCAAGCTATTCATACGTGACATGCACTACCCGCAGAATCTGTTCCAGTTACATACGATATGAATAGACACATGGCGCTCCCTCCTTCCTCTCTTGCACAATCTGATTTAATAGATTCAACACAATGCAAAGCATAAGTAGGAGCCATCCTCTGAGTAGTTGGCGTAACGTGAATCTGTTTTCTGGCCCAACTATTCATACGTGGCATGTACTACCCGCAGAATCTGTTGCAGTCACATACGATATGAATAGACACATCGCGCTTCCTCCTCTCTTGCACAATCTGATTTAATAGATTCAACACAATGCAAAGCATAAGTAGGAGCCATCCTCTGAGTAGTTGGCGTAACGTGTATCTGTTTTCTGGCCCAACTATTCATACGTGGCATGCACTACCCGCAGAATCTGTTCCAGTCTCGTACGATATGAATAGACACATCGCGCTCCCTCCTCTCTTGCACAATCTGATTTAATAGATTCAACACAATGCAAAGCATAAGTAGGAGCCATCCTCTTAGTAGTTGCTACTCCAAAGAAAAAATGATGGGATTTACCTTTTTAATTTACTTCTCTTAAAAAGACTTACTGTAACTACATATTAATAACAATATTTTGTCTTAAAGCCCCTAAAAGTATGCTTTATTTTAATATAAATTTTGCTGACATATGACCCTTTCTGTGGTGTTAAGACATCAATTTCCATTTCCTTTTACTTCCCTTTCTTAACTACTCTTTGGCAACATTTTTCCCACTTTTCCTTAACAGCTTAACAGTTTCAGGGCAACTTTTATGCTCGTTTTCATAAATATTTAACGTTCTAAACTCGATAAGACCGCACCTTTTGTAAGGAGAAGCCAGAGGCAGCATTTGTTAGATAACCTTGAGGCATGAAATTTACTTTATCATACAATATATTAACATTTAAAGAAAAAAAAATAAATACGAAAGCAATAAAATACAACAAGAGGCTGACAGACAATCACAGAGAAACTTAGAGCAGAAGAAACTTCTCCAGTGATTAAGGTTGGCTTCCATTTGCCACAAGAATTGCTATGAACATGTATGTATGTACGTTTGAATGGAAGAGCGAGGATCTCGTTACAGTATATTCTTTTATTTTCTTTAATTTCCTTTTTAATAATTTTTCTTTCTTTTTGCCTCCCTTTTTTTGCAAATAAATATGAAGTGTTTTTGAGAAAGAAAGGAAATACATACTGTGAGTATCATAACTCAAGAGTGTAACATCAATCACTTACAGTAGGTCTATTAAAAGAGAGAATAAAAAGAAATCCTTCACATAAATACTGTGTGTGTATGTGTGTGTTATTAACTAAAATAGAAAATTATTTTTAATTATATTGTAAGCAAATGGTAATTATTTGTTGGTTTTACTTAATTGCTATAAATTTCCTTTCTTTTTCTCACTCTCACTCTCTGTGTCTCTCTCTCTCTCTCTCTCTCTCTCTCTCTCTCTGTGCATTTTCTTTTAAAAACTTTTGCTTATTATTTTCTTTTATTTCCGCACTGTTTTCGTTTTCGTTTTTAAAATACTACTCTCTCAACTAAAGATTTCGTGACGGAAATATAAATAATATTTTACAGCAATTAATGCTAAACTTTTATTGAAGAAAAAAAAAAAAAAAAAAGTATACCTTAAGGGGCTTAAGTGTAATAATTCTAAATAACGTGTTGTTGTTCATAAATCTTAATAAAACGGATTTTCACATTTTTATTAATTAAGGCAGCGATTAATAGTTTGTATAAACACCGAAGCAAAAAAAATGAAGCATATTTTTAGGCTTTGAAAATTTTTTTAAAAAAAAATTGCAAATTCAATGAAGTATTAATTTGGGAGGTCATCCAATTTTCGAATTCAAAAGTAAAGTTATATAAAACACATAGGAAGCAACTGAAGCATATTTTTAGTCTTAAAAAATAACAAAAAATAAAAATTTGCAAATTCAATGAAGTATTTATTTGGGAGGTCATCCAATTTTAGAATTCAAAAGTAAAGTTATATAAAACACACAGGAAGCTAGGTCTTTAAAGACTCTTTTATTTCATTAGAATGGGTGAACCTCTCCCTTATATGTATATGAACGATAATGTATTTTAAATGTTCATCTTTGGATTAGTGAAAGCAGTCGTTATTTTTGAGGTACAGTTCCACCACTTTTTCTTACATTTCTGACGATATCTCGCCGATAACTTCACACATATTGGTTGTTAAATGTGATCATTAGCGTAGTCAGTCGCTTGGTCTTGCCGGCCAAATAATATTGCTGAAACATGAAAAAGCTTTTTTTGGAAACCTCTCATGCTTGCTTACTTACTTAATCGGTCATTATAATCATTTATTTGGTATTATAACCTTGCTTCTCGCACCACCCATGGATTGTGTTAATTTTGTGTACAAGTGGAGAGACCTTGAGACAGATTTTTGAGAAGCTTTTCATGGGAATTTTATTTTAATCACAGAGTTTTTGCCAAAAGACCGCTGAGTGGAAGTTGTCGAAGAAATATTTCTTTTCATATTTTGTTTTATGCGAGATGTCATGGAAATAGACCCAAGATCTCACGCCTATAAGCCAATTCCCTTATTACTTGTCGGCCTGACCCATGTCAAATACATACATACATACATAATTGGGCATTACAACCCTTCAGCCAGGATTACGACCTAGCTTCTCACACCACTTATGTTGTGTGCCTTAATTTTATACATGAATTCCGGGACCTACAGTTTAAAGTCGATTTCGAACGACAGATTTTTTTAAGAAATTTTTCATGGGAATTTTATTTACTCTCAGAGAAATCTGCTGATATTTTTTCATATTTCGTTCTGATGTCTGACCTGGGGTGTGAAGCCAACACACTATAACAGACTACGGTGACATGACTCATACCCTTAAAACTGAAATGAAATTGCTTGTGAAAAGCTTGAAAACAACAATGTACACAGATAACTAAAAATAATAACAAATTGTAGTAAAATAATCGTTTTATTATCGATTAATTTCTACCCAATGACAAGCCAGCAAAAAGAAAACGAAAAAAAATATTTAAAAAAAATCCATCCTAAAAATATACTACAAATAATTGAGGTTAAATTCAAACCAACACACAACATTAAGGAAAATAAAATGAAATTTTATTTTTCAAATTAAATACAGTAGATAAACAACAATAACAATGATATATGTATGTGTACCTCTATGAGTATAAATATTATTTCTGTGTTTTATTGTATATTTATTTAAAAATATATGTCTGATGTTATTGTAGTTATTTTTATTAAACTCAATAGTTGAATAACAATCTTTATTTAATTTTTATTTCTGTTTGTAGTTGTTCGTGTTTTTCCCTTTTTTGTGGCATGGGAAATATTAAAAGTTTTTTTTCATTTTCGCCTATAAAAATATAACTGCAATGGCTGGAAATAAGCCATTATGTTTGCCAATACGTGAGACCATTAAATAGCCATTTTATTGTTGTTATTGTTAGTTTACTCTGAGAACGTGAGAGAGAGAGTGAAGTACTTAAAAAAACAAAGAAAATCAAACTTTATAAACAGGTTGCCATGGAATTTTAATTATTTTTTGCAATTGTTTGCTTTGATAAAGGGCGAAGGTTTTAATTTAATTAAAGTTTTTCAATAATTTTATTAAACCAATTTAAAAAATATGTACCATACTTTAAGGCATAAAAAATTAAAATTTAAAGCATACTTTTAGGAGTTCAATTGAAAAATAGTGGTCAATAGTAGTAATGAGGCATTTTATAGCTCTTTTTCGAAAAATTCCTTTCCAATTCTACAATAAAAATATGTAACATAATTTAAGGCACAAAAAATTAAAGCATACTTTAAGGGTTTGTTTGGAAAATAGTGATCAATAATTTTATTAAATCAATTTAAAAATTATGTAACATAATTTAAGGCATAAAAAATTAAATTTAAAGCATACTTTAAGGGGTTCGTTTGAAAAATTTTTATCAATCATGTTAGTGACACATTTGATAGCTCTTTTTCGAAAAATTTCTTTCCAATTCTACAATAAAAAATATGTAACATACTTTAAGGCATAAAAAAATTAAATTTAAAGCATAATTTAAGGGGTTCGATTGAAAAATAGTGATCAATAGTGGTGGTGATGTATTTTATAACTCTTTTCCGAAAAATTCCTTTCTAATTATACAATAAAAATATGTAACATATTTTAAGGCATAAAAATAAATTTAAAGCATACTTTTAGGAGTTCAATTAAAAAATAGTGTTCAATAGTTGTAGTGAGGCATTTTATAGCTCTTTTTCGAAAAATTATTTTCCAATTCTACAATAAAAAAATATGCAACATACTTTAAGGCATAAAAAATTTTATTTAAAGCATAATTTAAGGGGATCGTTTGAAAAATAGTGATCAATAGTGGTAGTAAACAATTTTGTAGTTCTTTTTCAAAAAATTATTTTCCAATCCTACAATATGTCCCAGCTTTGACACTTTAACATACGTTTATCTCTACATTTCTATTCAGAAATATGTTTTCTTTTTGTTGTTCGGTTTCTTTTTATAAAAAGTATATTTTATGGCCTTTAAATTGAATTAAATGTTCAGAAATTAATTAATAAAAAAAAGTTTTTCACCAAAACAAACAAAATATTTTAGCCTAAAAGCAGACTATGAAAGACTTTCGAAAAACATAAAAACAAAATTTAAATATTTTAACAAGCAGGCATTATGTTTTAATTAACAAACATGAAATTTTATAGAGAATTAATTTCTGTTTTTATACATAAGCCTAAAAGTAGGCCATTAAAAACATGCATTAAAACAAGAAGCCTATAAATATGTTAGAAAAAAAAAGAAAACTACAAAATTATTTGGAATTTAAAGGCTTTATAACTTATAAATAATAAAAATAGGCGTAGTTCTTAAATAAACCGTCCCCCTCCCCTCTTTCTTTTTATAACACGTCTTAATTTATGCAAATATTATTCAAAACTTTAGTTCCTTATTTAAATGTAAACTTTTTGCAACTTTTTCCAGACTTTCTTTAAAAAAATTTCTTGTTTATACGAATAGTTTGCTTAGCTTCCTTAGCTTTGCCAGATTTTTATGTAAATGACCTGCTATGCTTTGCACTGCTTTAATAAATATTTCGTGTTGCAAACACATTCCTGCCAGCCAGATTTTCGAGAATTTTTTTGCCAAATATTTCTTCTGCTCCCTTTTTTTTTTCTTGACATTTCAATTGTTGGTAAATATGCATGAGAAAGTTTGTATGCAAAAACGCATGCAGGCATAAGTTATGCATGACCTAAAATGTGTATGCAAAGGCACGGCACTTATGCAAAGGAGTAGCTTTTTAAGCATTAAAAACTAAACTGGGATATGCGTTTTTAAGCATGTAAATATTTGAGCATCTAAAAACGAATTACCAGAGGATAAGTGGGATTTTTTTGCCGTGCCAGCTCTACAACTAAATGGTTTTTTATTAACATTTTTATTGGATTTGTTTATTTACATTAACCTCCTTAAAGCATGCTACAAAATGCATGGGAATTTGTAATCCTAATTTATATGCTTTAAAATTTTTAATTTTTTTTAATGAAAATTTAGGAAAAATTTAATGAAACCCCTGAAGTATGCTATACAACTTATAAAATTGTATGTATGGTGCAGAAGCGAATTCAAAACCATACACACTGCATGGTAGGCGGTACTTTAAGTAAAACCATGCGTATTAAGGGCCCGAACAGGTGCCTGTTAATCAATCTTACTGAACACAGAAATGTATGGGAAAAAGAATTATTTTCGGGCCAATAAAGGCATATGTGAGACTATTTGGTTCATAAATGGAGGTCCTAAGTTACCCCTAGAGTACTGTTTGTCAATTTAGGAAGTTCTTTGCATGGATTCTAAACAGATACCGGCTCAAAGACGGATAGGTACATCTACCCTCGGTTGAATTTAATAGCTCCAAGGACATCCTTACTTACTTTACTCATTTAATTGGCCATTAACGACCTGATTAACGGATTTCGACCTGCCTTAACACAGCCTTCCAGGCGCATCTGCTTAAAGCTTCTTCAACGGCAGTTAGTCACACCAATCGATGACAGGGCTTCTTCGATTTGATCCTTCCAAAGCAAAGAAGGTCGTCCTCTTCGCCGACTTCCGCAGATCCGCGCATAAAATACCCGTCTCGCCGGAGCATCCTCCTTCATTCGAACGACATAGCCGACACATCGCAGCCACTGATGTTAATATGCTGCACAACGTCTATGTCCTTGAGGAGCTCATACAGCTCACTGATGCGAAAAACATCGCCAACTCGCACTGGACCGAAGATCTTACGTAGGACTTTTCTCTCGAATACTCTCAAGGCTATTGCATCAGTGCTTAAAAGATTCCATGCCTTTGTGCCATAAAGAAGCACGGGAAGGATGAACTTCCATCCGGGAGTTCTTATATTTGCCGCTATGGCTATACACCCCCTCCAACGTATCTTCCTATCAATCCTATCTTCCCTTTTTGATTGAGTTTCCTTTTCATTTCCTTGTAATCCACAGCCAATTTGTTTTGATGTTAAAAAAACTTCCCACGATGATAATGTGGAGGCAAATAATGATGTTCAGCCAGGTAATAGGAATTGATGTTGAAAATGAAAACTGTTTAAGGGAAAATTCAATTTTCTTTCACTCTCTCTCCCTCTCTCGCTCCCTCTCATTTCCTATCGAAATTTTAATATGAAAAAAAATAGAATGCAAGTGACGTTAAAAAATTGCTTTTGAAATCCGAGTAGCAGAATGGCATCAGCTGCATAATAAACACACGTTATTCACGTTTCTATTTTCCATTTTTTCTGATGGTATTTTTCAATTCCACTTTTTTATTCTTTTTTTTTCTGTTTGTCAAATACCATAAAAGCTTTTAAATGAAATGCTTTTAACAAAATACGTTAGGTTGTGGAGTTATGACAGCAGCTTTAACGTTATGTAGAGAAGCTATCGTTTCTATTCTAATATTCAATGGCCGGCTATTAACGTTATTGCATACAAAGCCAATGCCGAGCATCCATCATTGGCATGTTTGTTAAGCGAAATGTAAAGCGAGGTTTTGCACGTAAAATATTAAAAAAAAACCCCCAACTATTGTGTTCTTTTTTTTTGAAATGGAGAAGAAAAGTCAAAATATGTACGACGGTTATGTGTAAGATTCTTAAAATTTTTAAGAGTTATTTAAGGGAGAAGTCAAAAGACAAAAAGGATAACAAATTTAGTGGAAATTAAAATCATCAAAAGCCTTCAGAACAGTAACAGTTTATGCATTAATTGTATGCCCTTAATCTGTAGCATTTTGACACTCTGTATTGAAAGACGCGAAAAACCTGATGTATTCTAGTTCAGCGAAAACTTACTTACTTAATTGGATCAACTGCCTTAAAAACGAATTACCAGTGGATAAGTGAGATTTTTTTGTCTTGCCAACCCTACAACTAAATGGTGTTTTTATTACAATTTTTATTGGATTTGTTTATTTACACTAACCTCCTTAAAGCATGCTACAAAATTCGTGGACATTTGTAATCCTAACCTATATGCTTTAAAAAAATTTATTTTTTTTAATGAAAATTTTTAAAAAAATGTTGTGAATCCCCTGAAGTATGCTACAAAACTTATAAAATTTTATATAAAGGGTGTTTTTTTTATAGAGATATAGAACTTTAAATTGCAATAAAACAACGATGGTTTATTCGATTGACATGAATTTTATTTATCCGAAAGATAATCTTGTGGCATTACATTTTAAATATGATTTCTGGCATATGACCGCCACGGCTGGCGCGGATGTATTCCAATCTGGACGTCCAATTTTCGATGACTTTTTCCAACATTTGTGGCCGTATATCGGCAATAAGACAGCGAATGTTCTCTTCCAAATGGTCAAGCGTTTGTGGCTTTACCGCATAGACCAATGACTTTACATAGCCCCACAGAAAGTAGTCTAGCGGTGTTAAATCACAAGATCTTGGAGGCCAATTCACAGGTCCAAAACGTGAAATTAGGCGGTCACCAAACGTGTCTGTCAATAAATCTATTGTGGCACGAGCTGTGTGACATGTTGCGCCGTCTTGTTGAAACCACATCTCCCGGACATCATGGTTATTCAATTCAGGAATGAAAAAGTTAGTAATCATGGCTCTATACCGATCACCATTGACTGTAACGTTCTGGCCACCATCGTTTTTGAAAAAGTACGGACCAATGATTCCACCAGCCCATAAAGCGCACCAAACAGTCAGTTTTTCTGGATGTAACGATGTTTCCACATACACTTGAGGATTACCTTCACTCCAAATACGGCAGTTTTGTTTGTTGACGTAGCCATTCAACCAGAAGTGCGCTTCATCGCTAATCAAAATTCGCTTATGAAAATCGGGAACAACGGTAATCTCGTTTTGGGCCCATTCGACAAATCTACGCCTTACTTGATGATCGTTTGGCTTCAATTCGTGCACGAGGCTTGCACGCAAACCAAGATCCTTCCGCAAAATCTTCCATAAAGTGGATGGACACAGATCCAATTCCTGTGCTCGATGGCGGATGGACTCATTCGGGTCTTCCTCAATGCTACGCTCTACAGCAGCAATAGCTTCTTCTGTACGCACCGTACAGCGTCTCTGGGGGATGCGAGTTATCAATAAGAGTAAACGTGGTGCGAAAACGTTCCATGGTTAATCGAATTAACTGCTTTGATGGACGATTTTGTCGACGATAAAATGGACGTAGTGCGCGATACGTTTTCCGCACAGAACCATTATTTTCGAAATAAAATTGCACTATTTGCAAGCGTTGTTCAGGCGTGAGTCTATTCATGATGAATTGCCAAACCAAACTGAGAATAAATCACTTGACAGCTGTTAAATCGGTCGCCATCTTGAAAAGTAATGCCAACTTAAAGTTCTATACCTCTATAAAAAACACCCTTTATATGCTTTAAAAATTTTAATTTTTTAATGGAAATTTAAAAAAAGTAATGAAACCCCTGAAGTATGCTACAAAACATATACAATTTTATATATACTGCAAAATGGAATTCAAAACTATACAAGCCGCACAGTATAGTGCCTTAATTAACACAGGCGCCTCTGCCTGAAAGGAATTTCTTACTCTCGAAATCTCATTCCTTCGAAATTAATTCATATTCCTTTTATTAATTTTCTTTTATTATTTTCTTTTATTAATTTTCTCCTTCTCTCTCTCTCTCTCTTCTTTTTTAATATTTACTGTTTAATCAATTCTTTTTTTTCATATTTTTTTCAAGGTAAACATCATAACAATATTTTTTTTTAATAAAACAAAAACAGATTGTGAGAGAGAGAGAGAGAGAGAGAGCGAAACAAAATCTGTCATAATTTTTTTTTCATTCTTTTTATTGTCAAAACATACGTTTCTCTCATAAATATGACAGTTTTTGTTGTTGTTTGTTTTATTATTTCTGTTTTGTTTAGCCGTAGCTAAGCAAACAGGAGAAATTGTATTCCTTTCTATGGAAATTGTTCATTTCGGAACAGTTGTTGACTGTTTCTGCTCTAAGGAAGACAAGTAACATCAGAGGAAAAAAAAAAATTCATTAAAAAAATGCCTCAAGAAGTAGAAGAATGAAGGAATGAAAATAAATAAGAAAAAAGCAATAAAAATAACAATAACCTGAGGCAAAATAGTTTCTACTTTTTACCATAAGTTTTTTCTTTTAATAAAAAAAAAAAAAAAACTTCAAAGGATTTCTCGTTTAAGAAAACGAGGAAACAATAAAAAGAGAAATATATCGGGTTATCCAATTAGGGAATTCAAAAGCACCAGTCTGGCAAGGCTATCAGTTGTTTAATACCTTTCATCGGAAGTGTCATTTACTGAGAGAGAAAGGTTTGCCATTTACGAATATGAATCGTTTAACAATCAAATAAAATGTCTTACAAGAGTGGTGATTCAAACGTAAGCTTATTGCGAGCAATACAGGGTGATTATGATCATCACAAAGAGCTAATAAGCAACGAACTTACTTAGCTTACTTAATTGTTCATTATAACACTTTAGTCAAGACTGCAACCTAACCTCTCACAGCAACCATGCTAGGTGTGTTAATTTGATCCATAAGAGGCGGAACCTACAACAGTTTAAGATCGACTCTGAGCAACAAATTTTTGAGAATACTTTCGTATCAATCTTATTAACTTGCAGTGTTTTTGCCACAGAACTGCTGAAAGTAAGCCGCCTAAAGAAATATTTCTTTTCATATTTGGTTATTTGTTCGAGATGCCTGGGCTTGGGTTTTGAACCACTGCCTACTATTTATTATACGGCGACTTCGTTATGCAAGGAAATAATGACATTGGCAAGAAATTGGAAGAGATTAGAAGCACAATGTTCGCATTGTCGAAAATGTCCATGTTGTTATAGAAAGTGTGCTGGATAATACCAAAGAAAATAAAGTATAAAGAATGTGCATTTTAACATATTTTGGAATATTTTTCAAAAATATTTCATGACGCGGGGGGAAAGATAGAAGGGAATGAAACAGAAACCAAGAGCGTAACAATGCGTTGTTCTCATCGTGCGTTTTTGTTGTTTGACCACTTTTTATTTATTTTTCTAGTGTTAAAAACAGACGTCGGCACCAGTGTCCCTCAGGGGAAGAACATCTTCAGCTTTTTACACACATAGGACACGAACGTCAAGAATGTTCGTTAAAAAAAGTGTAAAAATCTTGTCAGCTTTTAAAGAAGAAGGTTCATGTCGCTTTTTTCACACTTCAATTAGACACCCAAAGAAATATCACAGTAGTATTCACTAATATCAATGAGAAATGATTTCGATTTTTGGAAGAATACTTGCCAAGTTAAATACGGTGTCTTAGTGTCTTAGTGCAGTACAATTTTTCTATATTTTCCGATCACATATACTACATATCATTGGGTTAATAAGTAGACTTGACATTATTACTAACAATTTTCCTCTAGGTTAACACATGCCTATGGTTATGGATTAGTGAGTGAGAGAGAGAAAATAAGTTGAGAGAATTTATTTAATTACAGCCATGTAAAAGTGTTAGTAATATACTCTATTTTTATTTTCATTTCATCAACATACATATGTAAAGTTGTCTATCTTTGGCTTAATAATTTTGGATAAATAAAAATAAAATTAAACATCGATTTTGTTATTAAAAGAATATAAAGCTATCCATCTTTGGCTTAAAAATTAGGCCATGTTTTTTAGATAAATAAAAATAAAAAGAATAAAAAACCATTTTTATTAAAAGAAAAAAACGAGCATTCCAAAGCATTTAAAAAAAAATATACTATGGGACAAAATAAAAAATAAAATACGCCCAGCTAATGACATAGAACATTTTTAACACAAAATATTCTTCGAGTGTTATTCTAAAATAAAATGATAAAACACCCGCAACACATGCGTTATTGTCGCAGTTTTATCGACAACTAAATCAAAAAACACAAGAATACATACACATGTACATACGTACGGTGAGAGCAACACATTGTTACGCTCTGTGTTTGTGTTCATTTTCCTTCTGTCTTCCTCTCCCCTCACCCAGAAATAATTTTTAAAAAAATTTTGGTGAGAGCGGGTAGTAATGTTACGACCCGCCATAAGAAATTTTACTTCTACATGATGCGCATTCTTTATATCCATATTCTTTGATAATACTAATTTATCATTTATATGTATAAAGGGATCTGCACTTGAATTTATATAAAGCCCCATTTAAGTGCCAACAAAAACCTGCTGACCATTTACAACACGGTAGATATGCTCATTGCAAGCTAGGGCATCAGGTTTCCAAAGCTGATTTTCCCCAAGGAAATTTTCTTCAGCAATGAAGTAAAATTATCGTGTATGGGGCTTAGATAACTTATAAATGATTGTGGAAAAACCATGGCATCTGGAAAAAGTGAGGTCTGGAGGTTGTAATAAGGCCGTGGTTTTTCGAAAATTACTTTTAGAACAGTGGCTACCATCAATTCAAAACGTTATGCTCATAACTGACTTGTTTTTGGACAGAAAGAAGATTATAAAGGGTTTGAAATGTACTTTCAATAGAACACTATTATGAACCACGCAACACGATCCATTATATTCGAACATAATAAAAGTATTGGAATAAGAATTTTTCCACAAAAATAAAATTATGCACGTTTAAAACAACCGAATATGAATATGAATCTTAACATTGATTACTTATTGTGAATTAAGATGCTTATATTACGAGCATAATACTATGCAACGATAATAAAAAGAATACATAGTTATTCTGCATGTGTTTATGTTCACATTTAAGGTACAAATGCAAATACGAAGCTAAACATTCATCTCCTTTCGTTTTAAGATGTTTATATTGTGATATTTTCAATGCAAAGCAGAGTATTATCGTATGCACACAAATAAGCATCTGTTTAAGTGTGTGTAAATGTTGGTTATACGGCTCAACCATTTGAATGTTAGCTTATGCAGTCGTTACTTCTCGAAGAACAACTTCGTTTTAATAAAAAATTATAATAAATGTTCGTGTGTATACCCATATATATGTATGTATGTATATGTATGTATGTATGCATGGCTTTTATATGCTTTCTCTATTTCTCTAATAATTACTCCATTTCAATTCGAATTATAGTTAGTAAATGTTCATATTCCGATAGTTAATTTTAATTAATAATTACAAATACGATGCTTAACATTGATTTCTCATTTTGCATAGACATGATTATACTGTATTATAATGTTATGAGGGAATACATAGTAATACTTAATGCACATGTGTTTGTGTTTACATTTACAATGTGAGCACAAATATGGCAACTTAACATAGTTTTCCTATTGCATTTACCGCATAAAGAGTTATCATGTCTACAGTTAACATCTGTAGTAAAGGGTGTTTGTTATAGAGGTATAGAACTTTAAATTGGCATTACCTTTCAAGATGGCGACCGATTTAACAGCTGTCAAGTGATTTATTCTCAGTCTGGTTTGGCAATTCATCATGAATAGACTCACGCCTGAACAACGCCAAAATAATGGTTCTGTGCGGAAAACGCATCGCGCACTACGTCCATTTTATCGTCGACAAAATCGTCCATCAGAGCAGTTAATTCGATTAACAATGGAACGTTTTCGCACCACGTTTACTCTTATTGATAACTCGCATCCCCAGAGACGCTGTACGGTGCGTACAGAAGAAGCTATTGCTGCTGTAGAGCGTAGCATTGAGGAAGACCCGAATGAGTCCATCCGCCATCGAGCACAGGAATTGGATCTGTGTCCATCCACTTTATGGAAGATTTTGCGGAAGGATCTTGTTTTGCGTGCTTACAAAATCCAACTCGTGCAAGATTTGAAGCCAAACGATCATCAAGTAAGGCGTAGATTCCTCGAATGGGCCCAAAACGAGATTACCGTTGTTCCCGATTTTCATAAGCGAATTTTGTTTAGCGATGAAGCGCACTTCTGGTTGAATGGCTACGTCAACAAACAAAACTGCCGCATTTGGAGTGAAGGTAATCCTCAAGTGTATGTGGAAACATCGTTACATCCAGAAAAACTGACTGTTTGGTGCGCTTTATGGGCTGGTGGAATCATTGGTCCGTACTTTTTCAAAAACGATGCTGGCCAGAACGTTACAGTCAATGGTGATCGGTATAGAGCCATGATTACTAACTTTTTCATTCCTGAATTGAATAACCATGATGTCCGGGAGATGTGGTTTCAACAAGACGGCGCAACATGTCACACAGCTCGTGCCACAATAGATTTATTGAAAGACACGTTTGGTGACTGCCTAATTTCACGTTTTGGACCTGTGAATTGGCCTCCAAGATCTTGTGATTTAACACCGCTAGACTACTTTCTGTGGGGCTATGTAAAGTCATTGGTCTATGCGGTAAAGCCACAAACACTTGACCATTTGGAAGACAACATTCGCCGTATTATTGCCGATATACGGCCACAAATGTTGGAAAAAGTCATCGAAAATTGGACGTCCAGATTGGACTACAACCGCGCCAGCCGTGGCGGTCATATGCCAGAAATCATATTTAAAATGTAATGCCACAAGATTATCTTTCGGATGAATAAAATTCATGTCAATCGAATAATCCATCGTTGTTTTATTGCAACTTAAAGTTCTATACCTCTATAAAAAACACCCTTTATATGTACATATGTGTATGCTTATGAGTAATTTTAAATAACAAGCTGTTTACATTCGAATATCATGGGAATACTCTCTATCAATAGATAGTGTGCCAATGTTTATGTTTAGATTTGCAATACGAGTAAATTTCTCATTACACTGAGATGTTTATATGTATTGTGATATTTTTAATATCAAGCAGAGTTATGCTGTAGTTACCCACACGTAACGTAATGTACCGTACCGAACGTTCCCTTTTTAGCATATGGAGAATAATGTAAACGATTGCCGAAACGTTCTCTCTCGTTAGCAAAACGGAACGATCTATATAAAAAAGAGTTCTCCAACGTTTTTACGTGACATTTGAACGTGAGAGATGATGAGCAGTGTTGCCGCGAAAAAAAAAATTTGTAACCAACATTTGTGAAAAAATCACCAAATAAGGAAAAATATGACCAAAATTAAATTCGCAGTTTTTTTTATTTTATTTTTTTCAAATTTAAATTATAATTGAGAAAAGAAAAAGAAACAAAAACTAACAAAATAAAATTATAGTCCTACTAATTAATTAATTTTAACAAAAAAATTTTATAGGAAAAATAATAACCGAATCCAGAATAATCTACGCATTGAACAAAAACGGCAACACTGATGATGAGTCTGTATACCAATTTCTTTGCATTGTGTTGTGTTCGTTTGTGTTGTGCTTTGTGTTCTGTTTCGTTTTTATTTACACATTCTTCATTGACGGATGTCCCGTTTTGAACGTTTCTATAACAACACAAACGTTTTTAAGGCTACGTACGTTACGATTTTACGTTTCTTACGCTTGGGTAACCAGGGCATTATGTATGTTATTCAGAGCGAGCTAAACATTTATTTGAGCTTGAGTTTATGAACATTTGCAATGTAATAACACGCATAAGATGTTAATGTTCGTGTGTTCAAGAATAACTCTCAATAGTGAGCATAAACACGATGCAAGCAAATCGAACGAACGAATTTTTACTCGAACGTGCTTCTTTTAGTTTTGGGATTCTCTTATTCGTTATCGAGTAAACTGTATCGAAATTTCTAATAATGGGATTCGATAACGTGTGATCATTCGAATGCCATCTGGCGAGTTTTTACTCGTAAGCACTAAAGCTTTCAAATTAACGTTTTTCTGCTCTAAAGAACAGTATAAAAAATGTAAATAACGAATTTATAATAATTCATGAATAAAAAATTAATTCCAGTATTTGTAGGTCAAAACTTCCAAAAATTAATTATACCCAGAAGGAAATTCTCGGAAATTTCATGGTTAAGCATTCAGAATTGGCAAAAAGTATTATACCAAATACTTGTCAGGGAAAGCAAGAGCTAATCAGCTATGGGAACAGCTCACAGCTAAGCTCAATGCTACCGGCCCACCAATCAAAGATGCAAAGGTAGCAAGCGCAAGGTAGTTTAACAAACTGTTGTTTAGTTTAAAATTCTGTTAAAGGTCTAAAAAATGTCCAAACTTTTGGGTCTTCAAAAACATCAGAAAGCAGCCCAAAGGAGAATTGTGACAAAGAAAATGTTACCCCAACAACTTCACCAAAAAATAGTATTCCTGACGTATCTTCCTGCTGTTTATCGGATTATGAAGAAGACAAAATGGAACCTACCATATCTTCTTTTATATAATTTGAAGATGATACTGCAGAAGAAACTTCAGCCCCAGCTAATAATAAAGTAAAACCAAAATATATTATGCCTACGAAATATTACAATTTTAATAAATTTTTTTTTTCTTTGGATTAATTAAATTTCTTTATCTTTTGTTAGAAAACATATGTTTTTTGTTTATAATTTTTGCATTTTCGCCAGTGCTGCAAAACCAAATAATTAACTCGTTTCACAACACCTAAGCAACAAATCGATTAGTTTCGTATCGAGTAACATCACATCGCTATCGAAATTATTTTCTATTCGAACGCAATTTCGATCACGACTGCGAGAATTAGACCCCAGGTGTCATTGATATGTTTCTGTTATGATATTAACAGAGACTAATAAAAGAGACAGTTTACGTGCATATGTTTATGTTTACATTACAATTACATTTCATAGGAATACAAAGTTTAACATTGATTCCTTATTACATAGAGATGTTTGGTAGCCAGTTATTTGAGTATTTATAAGAATTGGTCAATTCACACAAGCCGTTGTATCGTTGTATTAATTGTATTGTTGGACGACTATACAACAGTGTATGCTTGTTGTTGATAATTTTCATGTAAAAATCCGATACACTGATACACATTTTTTTCATCTGTTTTTTAAAGGTGGATTGGTTTTGTTCTATCAAATTGTGTGAATGAAACAAAATGTGTATATGTTTTCATATGTTTTTAATAAGTTGTGTTGGTTTCGTGCTATCAAATTGTTTGAATGCCAAAAATTATGAATAAGAATACGACGTACACACATAGCTGCCAGATTTGACGATTTATCGTCATTTTGACGATTTTAAGCTCCAAAAATATCATTTTGACGATGTGACGATTTATGCTCTTATTTTGACGATTTTTAAAAATTAAAAATTTACATCATATTCTTTACTTTAATATATTCAAAGCCTCCTTAAGCTTTGTATTTACTTTGCAATTGTTACTATTGGAAATTTATGTTAGTAAAAACAAGGAGTAATATTTCTAAGTTACTTTCGAATACCTGTGATGATTTTTCTGTATTTTATCCTTTTTAACCCCTTAAAAGTCCAAAAATTGCAACTCCTAAATAACCTAACAATATTAAAAGTTTGAGTATAGCATCTAATATTACCATCGGAAGAACAAAGGCAAGCGCAGTTATTTTTTTTCGTACGACCAACACTCAGGGAATGGATGGCATTGTGTTTGGAACTATGAAAATATGTTGTTATGGGAAGAAGGAAAGAGGGAACATGTTTATGGAAACTAGGCTTATATATTTTTCTCTGCATGAATTGAGTTCCACATACGAATAGTCCAACTAAAAAACGTACTTTTTCTGTAATGCAGTGTGCGATCCACTGGACAATCGACCACATACGGATGTGCTCGAAAGGCGAGCGTTACGTAGGAATATATGATTTTTGGGAACAAGTCCCCTTATTTTGTTCGAGCAAAATCCTTTTGTAGTAGTTATAGGACAGTGAAACACAAACCACATTGCAACGATGCTCCAATGATTTAATGAGGTTGGATACATTACCGTCTTTAACGAGCTACTAAGGCCTCTCCTGTACACGGTCGAGAAACCTCAAAATAGACGTTGAGGCATCGACCCTTACATGAGAGTTGTATTCCATTCTCGGCCGGTTATAAATGGTGTAAATAGTAAGATCAAATGATAAGATCTTAAGAGGGAACTGAAGAAACTGAAAAATGTGTTGGTTCTAGCCAACATTACACTGAATTTTCATGCTCAGAATGAGCTTCTGACTCCTTAATATTTACACCACCTACAGATAAGATTAAGATGATGCAATATTATTGCTGCGCTTATGTCTCAATAAACAACACTGGGATAGATTGTTTAATCCTTAAACAATTTTTTCCTGAAAATGATATAAAATTTCTCTATTTTTGGAAAAAAAAATGAATAAATGAAGATGAGGGGCGCTAGCTTTTAATTTCTAACAATTTTTTTTTAAATTTTTTTTTTATATGTTTTACTACAATAGAAATAATTTTTGTTTTTAAAAACTTTTAATTTATATATTTATTTTTTCTGACGATTTTGACGATTTTTCTCAAATATTTGACGATTTGGTGCCTCATTCATTTGGCAGCTATGCGTACACAATACAGCATATCATTGAGCGTTCACAAGTAACTAAGCGTATTCAATACAACATACACGTAACAAGTCGTGTGAATTGGCCAAATATTTATGATTTAAAACATAATTTTATACACACTCATATCCAGGTTCTGTTCATACACAATAACATGTGTTTCTTGCATACCATAACGATTAGAAACACGAAGGTTAACACATTGATTACTTATTTTGCATTATCATATGCATGCTGTTTACATTACCCATTTGAATATAAAATACGAAGCTTAATGTGATATTTTTCATAACAAGCAACATACACAAAACATCTGTTTGTTTGTGTATAAGAGTACATATAAATATTAATGAGGGTATGCATAATTTTATACAATAACTCATTTGCAATTCACTTTTGTGTATACTCTCTCTCTCTTCTTCTCTCTATTCTCTCACAAAACAATGTCATTAACAGTGGTAAACAATAACAGAGCCATTGCCATATTATTATAAGCAGTTATCTTGAAAACAACAACAATAACAAATCACGCACACAAACAAAAACAAACACGTTTATATAAGAGAATATAATGCATACGTATTCATATAATGCATCTCTGTTCGTTATATGAAAGTATAATCCACAATGGTTTGTTTGTTTATATTTTTTATTAAAAAATTACGGCATGAATAAGCTTAGAATATTTTTTCTTTCTTTCTCCCTGTTCAACACATATACTAATACAATTTTATATGATCATACTAATGCAATTGGCGTCTCATATACATAGATAACGCATACAGTCTGGTTTACTTACTTAAGTACTGGTGGTTAAAAGAAAAAATATATGCATGACCTTGCATTTTTAATAATGCTTTCTCTCTTTCGTTATTTTTTTTTAATTGAAATAATAAGTCCCTTGTAATTGCTAGCAATTTAAAACAAGTGTTTCAGTTCCCCTATAATAAACTTCTATTAATTCTACATATTATTTATTTATGATAAATTTTTTTTCAATTGCTTCCTCTACAATGTTTTCTTCTTATGGTTAAAGTTATTAATTAAAATAAGAATGTCTTCTACAGGGATAGTCATAATTCGTTTACAAATATGTATATTGTTTAATAAAACACCTAAGAAGCTATGATTTGAATGTACACTCAGCCACAAAAGTATACATACGGTTAACAAATTTCCGAAATTTTTTTAACCAATCCGTTTCAGTTGAAAATCTTTATAATTGTCTGACAACTCTCCTTGATTTTAAGACGGTCTTTTGCATTGGTTCAGAAATTTGTGTAATTTGTTAATCGTATGTATGTATACTTTTGAGGGGCTGGTAATTTTTTAATCAATCCGTTTCAGTTGAAAATCTTTATAATTGTCTGACAACTCTCCTTGATTTTAAGACGGTCTTTTGCATTGGTTCAGAAATTTGTGAAATTTGTTAATCGTATGTATACTTTTGTGGGCCTGTGTAGCTTTTGCTTTAATACATGGAATTTTCCTGTCATTCTGGGTGAAATAAAATGTCATTTCAATGGCCGCTTGTTCGTACTTTTCGGGCGATTATAGGGCTAAACTTCATGAATAATGGTTTTCAGCTTTAGTTTTTAATTTTTTTTCATATCTTACTTCCTATATTTAAGTATTGCTTTTCTTTTTTAGGTAAGTGTTTTTATTCAACTGATATTGGTCTTATTAAATCCTTACAAAGGTAAGCTAAGTTAACAATGTTTGATAGATTTTTTTCACAAATTCTTTTTCCTTTTACTTTTCCCCATAAAAATATATTTTTTTTTTAATTTTTTTTTCAACTTTCATTCTATTATTTTATTTAAACGTAATAAACATTTTTAAAACTTTATTTCAAATCAAAAAAATCTCTTTTCTATGATTTTTCTTTACTTTTCCTTCTTTCCAATAAAAATCGTTTTTCATTCTGGCAAAAAAAATTTAAAAAAAAGGCACACAAAAATGAGCATATATTCAGTCTATAATTTGACTCTTGAAAATAATAAATAAAGTAAGCACAGAGAGAAGAGGGGTAAAGTTGTTAGAGCAAAGAAATCAAATTTCAAAGCATTGAAATGCACGTAGCAATAGACAAGGCACCACTGTATGTGCCTTCATTATACGATGAAAGAGAGATAAAAGCAAAATGAAGGCATGACTGATGCATGAACTAAAGCAATCAGGCATGAACTAAACTGCATTAACAAACGAAAAAAAAGCAACCAAGCAAAGAAAAGAATTGAATAAAACACGTACTCTACCAGTGATTTTAAATAACACATACATGCATACATTTGCATGCACTCACTGTGGATAACAGAAAAGAAACAAAAACAAAAAATGCATTGCGAACACATACGCTCACATTTAAATTGACTCTTTAATGGCAACAATTGCAATAACAATTCAAAATGTTGGAATTTAAAAGCAAAAACAACAAACACGCCATTTAAAATAAACCTGATTTTACTTAAGAACCATAACAGTTCATTTATGTATGCTTGTGAGTAAAATAGAGTAAATGCCTTTGGGTATGCATATATAAATAAAAGAGGCAGAGAGAGAGCATTTTCTTTGATTATCGATAAACTCAAAATTTATGTAAATTGCACATGCAGGAGTTTATTAAAAATCAACAACAAAAACAATAACAAGAAATATAAAAATAACTGTGTTATGCAAATTTAATACAGTGTTAGCATGAAAGAGAGAAAGAGAGAAAGAAAGAACCAGAGTTGGAAAAAGTGACGTTTAATAAGAAAATGTAGGTTTCAAAAGGTTTCAAAATATAATTTTGGAATGAAAATCCATTTCGTAGAACCTAGTGGCCTTTCGAATGAAAAAAGGTACTTAGAAGCAGCAAAAATTTTCCTTACAGAGAGAAAACAGTAATTTTTGAAAAGAAAAAAGTGACTTAAGCAAATAAACCCCAGTATTAGTAGATCAAATAACCTTAGAACTTTGTCCAATACGGAGAGAAAAGGCCACCGAACTAACGTTCCATTTAGAAATATGGATTCAAATGCCTTGTCTTCGCATTACATTTTTCATTATGTCTATGTCTCCACAGTAATGAGTATGTTTATACTTCATAGAGCATTATTGCCATCAGCTCAGCCCACTGCTTTAATGGAAGTTCAAAGGGGGGCCAATTGAGTACTGGAAAAAATGCCTTTTTTGGTGTGAGACAGAATGTACTGTCTACTAGACAGCTGCCTACTAGGCCACTTAATGTATTAGTCTTATTATAACGGGTGATTTTTAGCTATTATCTTTTTGGCAACACTGGTCCAACATCTTCAGTTTGGTCTATAATTTAACCATGGATCGTTTTACAAACGAACAGCGCTTGCAAATCATTGAATTTTATTATCAGAATGTGTGCTTTGTTAAGAAAGTTCATAGCGCGCTTCTTTCGTTTTATGGTCAGTTTAATCGACCCACTGAAGCGGCTATTCGGACTATTGTGACTAAATTTCGCACCAAATTTACATTGTTGGACATTAAACCACCAACACGCATACGTAGAATGCGAACTGAAGAAAATATCGCAGAAATTATCGATTCGTCGCCGTTCGCAGCAATTCGGCCTCTGTTACTCAACAACGTGGAAAATTTTGCGGAAGGATTTAGGCGTGAAGCCTTTCAAAATACAGCTGGTGCATGAATTGAAGCCGAACGACCTACCGCAACGCAGAATTTTTGGTGAATGGGCTCTTGGAAAGTTGGCCGAAGATCCATTTCTTTATCGAAAAATTGTGTTCAGCGACGAAGCTCATTTTTGGCTCAATGGATACGTAAATAAGCAGAATTTCGAATCGATTTTGGAGTGAATATCAGAGAATGCAGAAAGCAATGCAAAAGCTACCAATGCATCCAGAAAAAGTCACAGTTTGTTGCGGTTTATGGGCTGATGGCATCATTGGACCGTACTTCTTCAAAGATGCTGCGAATCGTAACGTAACTGTGAATGGTGAGCGCTACCGTGAGATGATATCCACCTTTTTTTTTGCCCAAAAGGCAAGAGCTTGACTTGCATGACATGTGATTTCAACAAGACGGTACCACATGCCACACAGCACGCGTATCAATGGATTTATTGAGAGGCGAGTTCGGTGAACATTTTATATCACGTTTGGGACCGGTCAATTGGCCGCCTAGATAGTGCGATTTAACGCCTTTAGACTATTTTTTGTGGGGCTATGTTAAAGATCATGTCTATACAGATAAGCTCGCTTCAATTGACGCATTGGAAGACAACACTGCAGCATTTATTCGTGAGATACTGGCCGAAATGTTGGAAAGAGTATGCCAAAATTGGACTAAGCGGATGGACTATTTGAGAAACAGTCGCGGTCAACATTTGAATGAAATAATCTTCAAACATTAAATTATATGGACCGTACTATCGATTCCAATAAAGATTTCATGAATTTTACTGAATTTTATGTTTTTTTTTTAAATTTTTCCTATAGCTCTTAAAAAATCACCCATTAGTAGTTATTTTTTGTTTTCTAAAAGAAAAATTCGCCTTTAAAAAATAAACTTTCAGAAAAAAGTACTTTTACAAAAAAGTATGTACCTTTAAATAAAAAAGTACTTTTACAAAAAAGTATGTACCTTTAATTAAAAAAGTACTTTTACAAAAAAGTACCTTAGATGAAAAAAAGTACTTTTACAAAAAGTACCTTTATTGAAAAAAGTACTATTCAAAAAATACCCTTTAATGAAAAAAGTACATCTACAAATAAGTACCTTTAATGAAAGAAGTACTTTTACAGGAAAGTACATACATAATTGGCCATTACAACCCTTCAGTCAGGATTACGGCCTAGCTGCTCACAACACTCATGTTGTGTGCGTTAATTTTATACGGGAGTGTCGGGACCTACAGTTTAACGTCGACTCTGAACGACAGATTTTTGAGAAACTTTTTCTTGCAGGTTTATTTACAGAAAAGTACCTTAAATGAAAAAAGTGCTTTTACAAAAAAGTACCTTAAATGAAAAAAGTCCTTTCATAAAAGTCTAGTTCTACAAAAAAGTACTTTTCATATTTAGTTTCGTTTGAGATATCTGTACTGGTATTTGAACCACGTCTAATATGTCAACACACTTCGTGCTAATATGTAAACAACTGTTCAGATAGTTGTAGTTGACCATATAATCAATCAATGTCGAGGCATGAGGGTCTATAACTGCTATCATATAGCTGCAGTATTCTAAGTTCAACTGTTCACAACTTGATGTAAACAACAACAATTGCTTTGTTTGTTATTCCTCTATTTACACCCTTTGCATAAACAATAACAATTACTAGACAGTTGTTCAACAGATCTTTGTAATATATCTTCAAACCACGATTACTCTCTTCAAACACATCTTAAATGAAGAAGGTACCTTTAATAAACAATTTAGTTGTTTACATATCCGATAAAGGTACCTTTACAATGACAAATCAGTCACTGTAAATTAGGAAAACTCAGCAACATTTAAAACTCATTGAGCGTTTATTACAGTGTTCCATCTCTGGCTTAAAGATATCAATGCAATGAGAATAATAACAAGGAAATTACAAACATGTAGTCTGAGAGATGGAAAGAGAGAGAAAGAGAGAGAGATAAAAACAACAAAGCAAGTGATAGAAAAAAGGGAGATAAAAAACCATTGAGTCGTTATTTAAATGGCTTTGAGAACGGAAATGTAAGCAAACATAACAGGAAATCTATTGTGATAAAATGATAAAATTTAAGTTACTGGTTTTTATTAAATTTTTATATAATTTTGATATCTTTTTACCTAAAAGTATGCTTTAGATTTTCAATATAAATTGCTTTGAATAATAAAGTAATCCAAGGAGATTTCCAAGCATGAATGATGAATACGAAATGAGAAGACAAATTGATAAATAAAATTAGGAAAAAGAAACAAATTGTTATAAAAACGTACGTACCACCAACCAAAGGAGGAGAAGGGGGAAAACTATTAAGGAAATTAAATTCTATTTGTCAAAAGAAAAGAAAAAAAAAGAAACAAATATGGAAACAAATTTTCTTTTAAGCACAAGCCATAAAAATCTGTAAATGTGATGCCTAAGCTAAATAGGAAAAGTTATGTTAGATTTACACTAGGCAACAGCACAGGCACCAGTACCATTACATTATATTACCCTGTCCCTTAAAATATGTAACGCATTTGGGCCTGTTTATTATACCAGCCTCTATATATGTTAAGAGAGAAAATAGTTGGCTTAGAAGTCTGCTTTTGTAAAACAATATCATAAACTTGCCATTTATATTCATATAGTGTAGCATCATATGTTGTTGTTGCTGTTGTTTGGCATTATTGTTGCCATATTTGTTGCCATTATTGTCAAAATGATGCCAATGATGATGACTCCATTATCATTATTACGGCTGAGAATTATAATTTCCTTGTGTTAAGTGTAATGGACAGAATATAAATGATGGAGGTGGTAAACTACACCTCATCATGAGTAGACAACACACATGAATATGGATTTTATTTCCTTCTATTCATACAGGGCAAAATAAAGGATATTAAAATTTTTGCATGAGTAAGAGTAATTGATTGGACTATAATGGCCTATATTTGCTACATACGAAATGGAAGAATGGGATTCAATTTGTTTTCAAGCCCATTTTCGAAAAGAAATTTTGTGGAAAGCAATGAAATGGAATACAGCTTGAAAAACGATTTCACATACGGGAAATAACACCCGATTGCTCACAATTGCGTTAGGAACAACGAGTGGGAGAGGGAAAAGTAAAATTGTATCGTAGGCTTATAATTCCATTGCGTTAGCCCTCCATGAGAGGTTGTGAAAAAGCTAATACTGAGAATGTCTAGGCTAACGGAGTATTCTTAGTATCGCTTGACACTATATAAACAGTCTGCAACATATTGTTACGCAAATCGAAACGACCTAATATCGCTTAACAATAAAAACGATAAACAAAAGCCACACGATACAAATACACACTAACACAAGGAATACAATGAACGTGTTGATTATCTAAAGCTGTGACACACACATATGTATGACGAACCTGGTTGCGGCTGGTACCAACAACAATGTAAAGTAAACCAGCTACGACAAATATGTAATAGACAACATAAGCAAAGTACACAAACAACAATGTACTGGCAATAGAATCCTCGAGAAGGCGAGAGCAATAACCTTCCACTACAAGAATGTTCGTTAGACTGGTTGTGTCGGACTATAAAAGGGCTGGACAAAGCAGGCAGCAGGCAACAGTCCGAGTTAATTCAGTCAGCCTTGTGTGAAGTTACGTGTGGACAAAATAAGTCGTGGTTGTAAAGATCCAGTGAATACTTGTGTGAACTAGTAAAGTATATAAACAGATTATTATTGTTGTTGTATCGTTAAGTTATATACGGTGGCACACAAAAGTAGTGTAAAGAATAAAGAGAGTTAAAGAATAAAGAGAGTTAAGAGTTTGCAATTAACGAACTCATATTTAAACGTTTTTAAAAAGGTAAAAACGTAACAATATTAATACCTAACTCCCTCGATAATATCATCGGACATCCGTTAAATCATGTCCTAGACAGACATGATATATGCTCAAACCATTGGTTCTTTCAAAACCTACAAAGGTCCAACCTATAGTATGGCAATGAGTTGATCGAGCTATACCACCACATTAACGGCTCTTAGAACTCGAACATCCTAGCCTGTAGTGTCACGCTTGAAGACTATTTTAAGCAGTTAACGTATGGAAAGTATGGCTATTCTCTACTAGGTTTAGGTTTAGGTTAGAGGACGTGTACCGTGCCGGAGATCAAGTTGACCCATTGTACAAACGTCCTAAAGCAGAGAAGATAATATGGGAGATAGGGAAAAAGGAAAGGAAGTAGGAAAGGTAGTATAAGGAAGCAAAGGAATTACACAGACTAACAAATTGTACAAGAGATCGCGACTTCACTACTGAAGCCCTAGCACTTTTCAACCAGCTCAAACTGGTAATAATAAAATATTGAGAGAATTAAGGTCGGCTCTCGGCACAGAATTCAAACCCTCAAAGAAGCCCTTGATAAGGGTCTTCAATTCAATGTACTAAAGGCTGGGCAGTTACAGAGGAGATAGTCTTTAACTTCTCCTCATCACAATCTATCTTGCAATAGTCCGGCTGGAATTTATTTCAGATCCTTGTCAGCGAGAAGTCGCTGTAGTCTAGTAGGTAGTGCTTATTAGACGTAAAGCCAGGGTTCGATCCCCAGGCCAGGCATCAAAACAAAAATACAAAAAATATTTCTTAGGCGACTTCCTCTCAGCAGATTACCGGCAAAAACTCTGTGAGAGTAAATAAAATTGCCATGAAAAGTTTCTCAAAAATCTGTCGTTCGGAGTCGACTTTAAACTGTAGGTCCCACCACTCATGTATGAAATTAACGCATACAAGATAAGTGGTGTGAGAAACTAGGACGTTGTACAATGGGTCAATTCGACCTCCGGGTAATTGACAAGTACACGTCCTCTCACCTAACCTAACCGAACCTTGTCTGCGATCTAATCTCTCAGGGCCCCGTAATAAACCCAAGCCCAGCAGCCAATCTGTTCTTACACTGTCTATAGCAGGCCATAGACGGACTAGAAACATAACATCCACCCGATCCATTCCCCCAACACCTCTGCTCCGCCCTCCCGACCTATCCATTGATGAGACCGTAGAGGTACCAGATTGGGGAATCAGGACCAACTATCAAAACGCCCTCAGAAAGTATTCTCAACTAGATCTGAGATCATGTAGCGATTCAATAAGCAAAGAGCTCTCCGCAACGCTAATAGGGCCAGAACCTCGTTGTGGTGTAGGAAGAAATGTTGAGAAAGGTAAACCTACTCGGCGAAAAGGAAAAATGGAGAGAAGCTTAGATTTTTCTCTAGCTAAATAGATATGAGGTAATCTTCCTCTTGTTTTGGCAGCCCTTGTGCTGACCAACTTCCTTCTCTTCCCTGATTTTGGTGGAAATTGGTTAGTACAGAGACTGTGTTCATTCGTGGCATCAGAACGGGCCACTATGCGTGCTCAAGTGAGCACTTCGACCTAACCTATCCTCTTGGTTGGGTAATTACAATGACAGGAGACTTGTGTCATGTATCAGATCATTTAGAAGTAGCCTAAGGATAGTAAACGACTTTTAAGCAGACACTGTAGGCTTAAAGAACACTCCTGCCATATAGGCAACCCTTGAAGCCATTATGAAGATGCTGTAATAAGACGAACGAATAATCAAAGCAAAGGAACCTAAGCAGAAACAAAGCTACAGCTTCAGCCTAAAAAACCTTTTCACAAACAAGACGTAAACGTTTCGTAGCTGTTGGAGAATGAAAATGAATAGGAGAGCTTTGTAGTTTCAATTAAAACGAGTTTAGAGCAAGGGAAACTTGCCATAATTTAAAGAAATTTTCAAAAACATGAAAATTGTTTTTCCTTGTTTTTTTTTCGCAAAGTTTCTTTTGTTCATTTTTCGAATTTAAATTTGAAAATATTTCCTCTCTATTATTGTGTCTCCTTTTTGAAAATTGAATTAATTTTTGGGTGTTTTTCTAGCTGGCCTTTTGCCAATTAAAACGGAATTTATTTGTCGTATCCACACAGACCTTGTTGTCCATGTTTTGTTATGTAAAGTCTAGGCAAATGTCAATTTTCATTAATGGCCATTACAATGATAGTTCTGCAAAAGAAAATGAGAGAGAAAGGAAGACACAGAGAGAGAGAGAGAGAGAGAGTGAGAAACGTAATAAATTTGTGGCTATTTTTTCTGGTTTATTTTGGTAGGCCCGTAATTGGTATAAATGGAATTCCAATGGCATTTAGGAGTTTGATTTTTCTCGATAACCAACCAATAAATGGCTGTGACATAAATTTTATTACGTTTTACTTGCTTGGAACAGCCCTATTCACCTGTACTTTGTTGTCATATGTGCCATACTACACCACACAAAACAATGTCAAGATAATTTATTAGCAATTCAACTGTCATTTTAATTTTTATCGTTTTTTTTCTTGTTTTGAGATGGTCCAGAACATGCCTAAACATGTTTGGTTTTACTTTTTTCTGCTTTTGAAATGGCAATAAATTTTGTAACAACAAATTAAGTGTAGAATATATGCAAAAATATTCTTGGGAAAGTATAAACACATAAGGCACATACACATAAATAAATAATTAAAGAGCAGAGGCAGTTCATATCTATTTTATAAACAAAGCTTTCATTAAAATTAATTGTACGAACAACATAACAAAAGTAATTAAATTTGAAGCAAAAGACATTAAGACGATATCAATTAACATTTAATAAAAAATAAAAAAAATTTGTCATTAATATGTACTAAAATGTTGCATACTTCTGGGCTGCTAAACTTAAAAGGTGTATTTTTAAACAAAAGACATTAGGACAATATCATTAACAGCCTTAATAAAAAAATGTATCATTAATTGGGAATAAAATGTTGCATACTTTTAGGCTTTTAAACTTAAGAGACGTATTCAATTTAATAGAATTAAGAAAACTAAACTTTAAATTTTGTAATACGACCTTGCCATAGTCTAGTAGATAGTAAGTTGGCTTATTAGACATAAGTCCGAGGTTCAAACCCCAGCTTAGACATCTCGAATAGAATGAAATATGAAAAGAAATCTTAATTTCGGCGACTATCTCTCAGCAGTCTTCTGACAAAAACTCAGAAAGTGCAATAAAATTGCCATGAAAAGTTTCTCAAAACTCTGTAGTTCGGAATTGACACTTAGGAGGTCAGAGGGAAGCCAATTAAAATTGGATCGCACTGGTGCTAACTGCCTGCATACTCTATCTATCAGTTTGCAGTGGTATTGGTGTTTACACACCATTCAGAAGACATGTACACCGTAGAGCCGGGTTGTCTCTGTTACGGCTCGATAAAGTCAGTATGTGGTGCTTAGTGCTAGACCCTAAATCTTATCTACGGTCCTTATGCAGGTGTAAAGGTCTACTTTCGCTCTCCTTGGCCTATAAATAATGTTATGCTTCCATGAGAGCTTAGGACCGACAGTGACTCCCCCCAATATTTCAACCTCTTGGATAAGGGCAGTTGAATGCCAGTTAAGATCGCGAAGTAACAGTGCTACAGGCATCAATTCCGTTTTGCGTGGATTGACACTCAAACCACACGATGTGCATCATTCTGTTGTAAGCTGTAGAGCCTGGTTAGAGTAACGAATGGCTGGTGATGGTATTTTATTATTCGCTTAATATTGCCAGTGAATAATACACTTGCTTGCTTTACCATTCTGTCAGACGCTATGAATTTAAATTCATTTTAAATTTTATTTAAAAAACTAAACTCCATCACACAATGAAACAAAAATGAAATAAATTTTATGGGAAGGCAGGCCCCTGAATAAAAAATATTTTTTTTGTTAAAACCACAGTCATTTTCTCCATTTTGTGTGTGTTTTTCTGAGTGAAATTCGATTTTTATTTCACATTTTTTTTTTGTTTTTGTTTATTTCATTGTTGTTGCTGTGGCTTAAGGCACATCTACTACGAGACTAGAAAAGGAAAATCATATCAAATCTCTAGCAGAGCAGAAAACAAGAAATAAAAAACGAAAAAAGAAACGAAATATAAATAATTCTTATAGTACAGATGTCACATCAAGAGAAACACAAACACAAACAACAATAAATAAAAAAAATCCATTATTTTTGGTTTGTTTTTATGGTTAAAGGAAAAAAAACTAAAAAAAAAAAATAAAACCGAAGCCATCACAGTTTTGTGGTCTGACCTTATTTCCCTTGATATATTTCATCTTCTTCAAAAGAAATCGAATTTTAAAATTCTTTAAAGTCAAGTCTATTAAAAAGGGGGGAAAATATTCAACAACAAAAATTTCATTTCATTTTGAAAGAAAATCCTTTAAAGATTAAAGGACTTAATGTATCGAAAAAGTGTTAAAGAGAAAGAATTTTATTGTGAAAGCTTTTAAACGAAAACTAAAAAAGGCATAAATGGTGGTAAATGGAAATATTTGTTTCAAGAATCGACATTAAACATACATATATACATAATTGGCCATTACAACCCTTCAGTTAGGATTACGGCCTAGATTGTCATACCACTCACATTTTATGTGTTAATTTTATGCATGAGTGGCGGATCCTACAGTTTAAAATCGACTCCGAACGACAGATTTTTGAGAAACTTTTCATGGCAATTTTTTATTTTACTCTCAGAGTTTTTGCCAGAAATCTGCTGAGAGGAATTCGCCAAAGAAATATTTTTTTGTATTTCATTTTGATGTCTGACCTGGGGTTTGAACTGTGGCCAACACACTACCTACTAGACTACAGTGATTCCTATCGATATTAAAACGGTAGAAAATATGCCATAAATATCGGGTCCGCCATCTAACGTTTTTTTTTTCAAATAGTGCTTATTTCGTGAATGGTAACACTTAGCTCATGTCTGATTTGACAGATAATTAGTTTTATCCTTCCGCTGAACGAATATGGTTGTGTATACGCTTGAACAACGCTGGGAAATATTGCGACATTACTTTGAAAATCATGGTCATGTTGCAGAATGTGTGCGAAAATTGCGCACGGATTTTGGAAGAAGAGAAGCACCGTCAGCTCCTTATGTTCGTTATCTTGTGAAAAAAGTGAAAGAAACTGGCATCCTCATCGATAAACCAAAGCGTGAAAAGCCAAAAACAGTGCGTACGTCCGAGAATATTGCTGCTGTGGCAGAAAGTGTGCGTGAAGTGCCATCAACATCTATTCACCGTCGTTCTCAACAATTGAACATTTCGGAGACATCATTGAGACGAATTTTGCATAAAGACCATATGGTATGACGCCATACAAAGTCCAATTGGTTCAGGATTTGAAGCCAATTGACCATCCAATGCGTTTTCGCTTCGCTAAGTGGGCCTGCGATCGATTTACAGAAGATGCCGATTTTTGGCAAAAAATAATCATCTTTTCAGATGAAGCACATTTTGATCTTGGCGGGTATGTAAACAAGCAAAATTGTCGCATTTGGGGCACAGAAAACCCGCACGCATACTTTGAAAAGCCGACGCACCCAAAACGAGTCACTGTTTGGTGCGGATTTTGGTCCAGAAGCATAATTGGGCCATTTTTCTTCGAAAATGAGCAAGGAGTGGCCGTTACAGTCAATGGCGATCGTTATCGCGCCATGTTGAACGAATTTTTGTTCACAAAAATTGAAGAGGAGGGCAATTGGCAACATTTGGTTTCAACAGGACGGTGCTACGTGCCACACAGCCGAAGCTACACTCGATGTTTTGTGCCCTGATTTTGAAGATCGCATTATCAGCCTCAAAGCTGATGTCGTTTGGCCACCTCGGAGCTGCGTTCGGACACCGTTGGACTATTATTTGTGGGGTGCCGTCAAAGATAAGTGTTACGCCGACAAGCCAGAGACAATTGACGCTTTAAAGAACAATATTCGTGAAGCCATTGGTGAAATACAGCTGCACGCAATCGATAATGTGCTTAAAAATTGGACCGATCGTGTAGGCTACTGAATGGCCAGCCCAGGCAGCCATTTGAATGAACTTATTTTCCATTATTAACCGGAAGGATTGTACTTTCAAATGAAAAAAGAAATTTGAGAAAATATTCAGTAGTTTTTTGTAAAAGCATTTTAAAAAAAAAAAAGAGTTATTCGGCGGACCCTTTATGTCTAACCTTGTGAAACTTTGTTATTTTCAATTAATTAAAGCGTATGATTAATATTAAATTGATTTCTTTCAAATATTTGCGTTAATATTACTCATACATCATGCAATTTCAATAATACTCTCCTTAAAATATGCTACAATTCTCATAGGAAAACAATACTTGTATTGTTATTCTATTTGCAAAATAAACACACATACATACACTGTCAAACACACAGCATAGTATAGCAATACATAGGCATTTGCTAAATAAACATGGAGAAGCCTTTTGAAGTAGAACCAGTTATTTGTGATAAAAACAAAAACAAATACAGGAGCTACTAGATAAACAAGCAGCAGCCATGATAAACATGTTCTCTCTCCTGCTGTACCTCTTAACGGTCTCTCTTGTGCGTGTAAACATATGCACATACATAAACATAAAGAGTGTAAATACTTGATAAACACATTTACTTCAAATGTAAAGGTAAAATTGGTTTCTCTCGTAATGTCTCTCGCTCTCTCTTTCTCTCGTTATTTCTTTGTAATTTTTTATTGGAATTTATTTTTATAAATTATGCTGTGCAAATGGCCAAATGGCTATACTATGTATGCACGTTATAAATACTATGACATAAATTATCATTTTCTAGCTGGAAACTAGGGAAATAAAATGAATTGTGGTGTTATTTTAAGCTGTTTTAAAAACTTTTTTTTTTTTTTTTTTTTTTCTTTTTTCCAATTTTAATAGCCAAAAAATGTTATTAAAAATATCGTATTTATTTTGTATTTCTTTTTTATACTCTGGCTTCAATATGTAAAATTGTTATTTCGTTAGAGAGATTATCAAGAAAATATATCATATTTATTGTTTTATTTACGGGCAACTGCTTTCATCTGATAAATATTTATTCCACCAAATGGCCTTCAAAGCAAGAGAGAGAGAGAGTGAGATAGAGAGAAGGCGAAAAGAACCAGCTTCCCCCTAAACCATATAAAAACGTTGTTTATGTTCTGTATTGAGTTATGCTAATGGCTAGGAAAGAAAAAGGAAGAAAAAAATTCTTCAAATTTATTCTGCATTTGATTTGAATTATTATTTTTATTATTTTTTTTCTTGTGGTAGTATAGGTAGAGCGAACACAACACAAATTGTGTTATGAAAAGCTTTTTCCAAGCCAGTTATGTGTTTATTTTTATTCTTTAATGAGCATATTTTATAAGCAAAATAACACATTCAGCTTCTTTTAAAAGGCAACAGAATGAAAACAAAATAATGGAATAAATTTGTTGTAAAACAAAAATAAAAATTATAGCTCATCCAAACTAGAATCATGTATTTAATCGAATCAAATTGGTATTTCAGTCCCTTTTAAATTGACTGCTGTTTTCTCCGATTTTCAAGCGGAGATTTACGCAATTCTTAGGGGTCTTATAGTGTATTCAAGAACTAAATTTCGAAGTTTACATTACTGTAATTTACGAGGTTGGTATTTTATACATCAATACTGTCAATACCAAAATTGTAGGGTTCACAGAGCTGCAATAGCTTACTGAAGAGATGCCTTAGTACTGCGACCATACTCCCCTTCAACTTTATAGGATATCCCTAGTATATGTTACTTCTGGTGTTTCGCAGGGTAGCCATTTGGGTCCTTTACTGTTCTTATTGTTTCTTAATGATCTTCCTTGTACTATTTCTGATTGTAATATTCTGATGTATGCTGACGACGTTAAATTATTTTATACTTTTGATGATGATCATGGTCAGGCTGTTCTTCAGCGAAATATTGATTTGTTTGTGACTTGGTGCAGAATTAATTTAATGGATCTTAACTTGAAGAAATGTAAATGCATGGTTTTCTCTCGCGAGGGCATAATTTCGCCCACTTATGTGATTAATTCTTGCCCTTTGGAAACTGGGACTACATTTCTTGATTTGGGAGTTGAAGTTATTGGATATGAAATTGTCTTTTATTGATCACACGAGTATTAGTATGATGATTGGCAAAGCTCGGGCTGTTCTTGGTTTTGTGAAAAGATGGGCTAGGGAATTCATTGATCCTTATATAACAAGACTGCTATACATTTCACTTGTTAGACCTATTTTGGAGTGTGCGTCTATTATTTGGAATCCATACTATCGTTGTCATAGTGATTCAATAGAATCTGTGCAGAAGCAGTTTTTATTATTCTGTTTACGTGGCTTAGGATGGGATTATGCCAATAGGTTTCCGTCATATGAGGCTAGATTAGGTTTGATAAAACTTCCAACTTTGGAACGTAGAAGGACTGTTTTAGGCGTTTGTTTTGTTTTTAATCTGGTTAAAGGTGATATCGATTCCGAGTTTTTGCTTTGTAACCTGAATTTTAGTATTCCAGCAAGATTTTCACGGCACTATCGTCCTCTTTCTTTAGATTTTTATAGAACGAAATATGGATGTAATTTTCCTTTTCGTAGATTATGTAATGATCTTAACTTATATTATGATTTTATTGATTTTAATAGTAGTGTTTGTAATATAAAACGTAGCTTATATGCTGGCATTAATTTGTAAATTATTATATAAAAATGTATTATCGTTCTTGTCATAGGTAGTTCATGTTTATTGTTACTTTATTCAGCTTCTGATTAAGTTCTGTAGCTGATTTATGTTCTCGTTGCCATGTCTCCTCCAGGCCTATTGCCTTGACAAGCTTCAGAATTCTGTTCTAAAGTTCTATTTAGCCTGCACTGGCGTCGTAATTTTTTTTTCTTCCACCAACACACAGGAGATGGAGCCTACTTATGAAGTGCATTGCATTGGAACTAGTAAAGTAAGTAGTGGGAAAGGCAAAAGAGGGAGTACTGTTATAGACTTTAGATTTGAATTCATTTATGTCGTAAGTGACAAGAAAACCTTCATAGAAAGAAAGTTTCACCCATGTTCGACTTACATTCAACTTTAGTGTGACTGAAGAACGAATTTTCTCTTTCATTGACTACAACTAACAAATGTTTTCTTTTTTATTACAATCCTTAGTCAGAATTGCAGCCCAGCTTCTCACAATACCCAACTTGTGTGTTAATTTTATACATGAGTGGTGGGACAGTTTTTCTATTGGAATGACAGATTTTTGAGTAAGTTTTCGTGACAATTTTTGTTTATGCTCAGAGTTTTTGTCAGAAGACTGCTGATGCAACCATACTACTGGGCACTAAAGACATTTGTGTTCAATACATGCCATATAGCTCATGCCAAATTGTATATTCTGCATAATAATCTCACGTGGAGAGGATATGAACTTGTTACCGATATCGTGGCTTTTGTCTCCGTTAAACTTTTTCTTGTGGAGTTTTCTTAAATCTTAACGTTAGTTTTTCACAATATCTCTTCCAATATCCTCTTTATTTTTCGCTATTAAACTGGATAATATTACAAAATTTCAGAATTTCAGAATTATTCCGAACTTTTGTTGATTTTATTGATTTTTTCTTTCTTTTTCTTACTTTTTTTTCTTTCTAAAACATTTCATTTTAATTTCCTTACAAATTCCTGAAACATATTTTCCTTTATTATTTCGCATTTTCCGTGATATTGTTTTTTTCTCATTTTTTTTTGCCTGTTTAACAAAGTTATTTAATTTTAACGTGTGTATTTCAGTCATTTATGACACACAATTGCTTTTATGCAAACAATTTCTCATATAACGTCATACACAAACACACACACACACGCTCATATGCTGCTTATAAGGCTGAAGAGCATTAGGAAACAAAAATTCATTTCCATCATACCCACGCTATAGTATTGCCAGTACTCTGCTACAGATGTAGATGGGGATGTATTAGTAGTAGGTAAGGCAGACAGCCATATTTGAATTGTTTGGTTACAAGGTTAATATGCTTGTAGTTGTGCAAGAGCAACAACAACAGAAAGCAAAGCAAACAAAAATGTGTATAACCGTTATAATGATAAAGGCATATGAATTATTATGCATCACTCTCTTGCTCTCTCTCTCTCTCTGCCACTCATCCACTTGCACTCTTGTGCTCTTGATATGTTTTTGAGTATTGTCGCAACTCATCTCATCTCATACCATCTCATCTCGTTCCCTTATCTATCTATTCATTTCGTTACAGTATTAAACTGCTTCGTCAGCATTCGTTTATATGATTGCATGATTATCATTATAATAATGATGGGAACGATGAGAATGTTTTAACATGTGTGTACTTATACTCATGCATAGAATGAATGAATATGAATATGAATGAATGTGAGTGAATATGAATAATTTGTTGTTTTGAATGGATTATTTGACAACGAGGCTGATGACGTTAGCGTTGATAACGACGACGGTGATGATGATGATAATGATGATGATAATGATGATGATGATGATGATGATAATGATAATGATGATGATTTTGTGTTACAAAAAACCAGGAGTAATAAAAATGTCATGGATAAAATGAAGACTTCTTGTTGAGTACCGAAATATATATAAAATATGCTTAAGAGGTGAAATAGAAAAAATTTCTACCTCTCCCTCTCTCTTGCCTCTCTCCATTCTGTACTGTATAAATTTTTTGCAACAAATTCATGTGCAAAAAAGAAAGAAAAGAAAAAGAAAACCTGCATGCTTAAGATGTTTCCTTGATGGGTGTGTTTATGTAAAAACAAAAACAACTGCCGTTAGTAATTGTGTGTGTATTTGTATGTTTAAGCATATGAAAGACAAACAACTGTGTCTTAAGCAATTTCAAGTATTTTAGTTGTGTTCGCTTGTCTCTCTCTCTCCTACAACCGCTACTAAAACAGTGCTACCAACTAAAGGAATGGCAAAATTAAATCTTTGTATGTATGTGAGTGTATGTGTGCGTAAATTTTAAAAGCATATAATGTGCCGTAGTAAAAGCATTTCGAATTTAGCAAATATTAGTTGAATTTGCCCTGAAAAGTAAAACGTCTTCTATTTCCTTAAGAAGAAAATATTTTAAAATTTAAATTGTTTTTTAGCTTAGTTTTCGTTTAGTTTTGCTTTACCAATGTTTTTTGCCATTAAAAATGCAAACGAAACGATAAAGAAAACGAAAAGAAGAAATTAAATTGTTTACATTGCATTTAAAAGCTTTACATTGAAATTTTTTAAGTACAGTTTGAGGCAAATTATACAGATTTGGATTCTACATTAGAAAAACACTTTCGTAAACAACATAAAGACATTTGAAGGCAAGTTATAATATTTATACTAATAATAATAAAAAGAAAAACTTTCACAATCCAAATAAACCATATAGTATCGTGGCAAAAACTCTGAGAAGAAATAATAATTGCCATGAAAACTTTTTCAATTCTGTTGTTCTTCCTCAATTCTGTAGGTTCCGTTACTCTTGGATAAAATTAACACCTATAACATGGGTGATGTGAGAAACAAGGTTGTAATCCTTACTAAAGGGTTGTAATGATCAATTAAGTAAGTAAGTAGGTCCTATGATAAATTGGTCAGACCTAAAGTACCATATGCCACTGCAATATGATAGGGAAAGTCTAAACAAACAACGTCTATCTCAAGATTCCTTGGAGTACAGAGATTTGCTTGCCCATGCAACACAAGGCCTATGAAATCGATCTCAACGAATATTATTAAGGCTCTTGTGAATTTATTTCCACTGAACGTAGAGACATAAGGGGAGACTGCTATGCAGAGAAAATCAAAACAAAATAATAGGAATTTAAGGCATACATTTTATTAGGTTAGGTTAGGTTAGGTTAGAGGACATGTACTTGTCAATTAAGACAAGTACAGTACCCGGAGGTCGAATTGACCCATTGTACAACGTCTTAGTTTCTCACACCACTTATGTTGTGTGTTTTAATTTTATACATGAGTGGTGGGACCTACAGTTTAAAGTCGGCTCCGAACGACAGATTTTTTTGAGAAACTTTTTCATGGCAATTTTATTTACTCTCAGAGCTTTTGCCAGAAATCTGCTGAGAAGAAGTCGCCGAAGAAATACTTTTTGTATTTTGTCTTGATGTCTGGCCTGGGGCTCGAACCCTGGATTTACGTCTAATAAGCCAACACACTACCTACCAGATTTCTGGCAAAAACTCTGGGAGTAAATAAAAATTGCCATGAAAGGTTTCTCAAAAATCTGTCGTTCGGAGTCGACTTTAAACTGTAGGTCCCGCCACTCATGTATAAAATTAACATGCACAACATAAGTGGTGTGAGAAACTAGGTCGTAATCCTGACCTCTCTACCGTTAAGCTTAAACAAGAGCTCCTTAAAAGGGGGAACATCCATCATAGCAAAATATTGATTCCATTTAATCAAGAATATCGATTCGATAGCTCAGCATTATTCATGTAAGCAACCCTTATGATATCGGCTCGATGAGCGGATTGTGCTTTAAAACTAGACAGAAACTTTTGGGTGCACTTATAGGTCACTGTGCCTGCATAATACACTTGTTCAGAGGATACTAGCACCTATAGATTATGTTGTAGGGAAGTGGACGCTATAGAGCACTTGATACCCTATAGTGTGGCATTGGAAAATAGGAGATAGAAGCTCCTACAAGCATATACGCTTTATGAACAGAATTTGCAGATACTCTCTTTTAAGGGGATACTCCAGTTCTCGTGATGTATTAAGTCTGCAATTGACAATTAAATTCTACTGTGGTTGCCATTCAAAAGACCTTCAAAAATTAGATTTTACATGGTTTTTGAAAAAAATATTTTTTAAAAATAGTTTTTCAATTAAAAGCAACGATTTTTTTAAGCAAATTCCATTCTTAAGCACCATTTCTATGTTATAAATACTCATTTTCTTAACAATACTTTAGAAAAAAAAGAAGAAGAATTGAAAAAAATCCATTAAAATTTGTTCCTTTTTTTCTCTCGTATTTTGTCGCCCATAATTACAATATCGTTGAGTGCACTTTACATGCATAAATGAATAAATGAACACTAAAAAACACAGATAATAACGGCACATAGTACATGTACATGTTTGCATGAATGCCGTACCATTAGTTTGTATTTGTGTGAGATACATACAAATACTAGCCAATGCATGCATGTCTACAATTAATGCCGAGCTTAGAAAATTGAGTAGAAAAATAAGGCACAAAAAGAAAAAAAAAAACAGAGAAAAATGTAGAGAGGATATGTGTACCAGCTGAGTGTAACAAATAAATCTGGATAACAATGTTCACACACTTATTGCTAACATGCTCATTTGAAACACATACACATGCACATAAACATACTGTTGAAGCAATTTTATTACCACAATAAAACAAATGAAAACAAAAAAAAAAAAACGAACGAACAAACGAATGGTTTGTATAGTAGATTGAGAGAGAACGAGGAGAGCAGAACGAACGGAATTTCTTGTTTGCCTAACAAAAAAAAAATGAATTTTCTTGAGTACAAAACAATGAAGAAGGAATAGTAAAGTAATGCACAGCCATACATTGAAAACTATTGTGTGTGAAATATTTTGTTTAAGAGCTTAGGAAAGGTATGCAATTTTGAACAGTTTTGTTTTGTAGAAAAAAAATCATTTAAAATGTATAGAGAGAGAGAGAGAGAAAGAGTAAAGAATTTATTTAAAATGATATGCATGACAGGGATGGAAAAGTTGGTACAATTGTACTTTTTTAGCACTATTTGGAAGTGAAAAACACCATAGCACCTCAATGACTGATTTAGCACTATTTAAAAATTTTCCCTACTTTTTACATTACTCAAATATTTTGTTTTATCACTTCTCCAAATTTTAAGAATATTTTGGTACTAATATTTACGTCCTAAAATACTCAACAACCCGTTGGCTGTCACGTGAAGCAGTATTTAACAGAATTTTGGAACAGTGGGAGCCACTACAATATTATTTTACGCTCAACGATTTTGAAGCTGATTTGCAAAACGATAGAATTAATTCAATTTTATCCGGACTTTCAAATCCACTTTATAAAATGATATTTTTATTTTTACAATATGTCCTTAAAATTATTAACAATATTAATTTTGAAACGCAATCCGAGGATGCCAGAATGCATATTTTTTTTGAGACCGCTTAAAATTTTTGTTCAGTCAAATAGTTCGCAATTTTATACAAAAGGCTGCATTAGATGAAAATGATATATTAAAAACCAATATCAATGAAAACCATATTCCTATTGGCGAAATATATTGTGGAACAGAAATTGATGTATACATATCAATAAATAACACAGTATTATTTTGGAGCTTAAAGAAATAGCAAAAAAAATTTATTTAAAGTTTTAAAAGCAAAAGTTGATTTAAATACTGAAATGTTACTATACTTCAAAAAATTTACACTAGAAAACGTTGTTTCAGGTAAAACTTTAAGTGTTGTACCGTTTATATTCAAAATGTTTCCCAATGAAATTGTGAATATTGAATCAATAAATAATCAATTTCGAGCGCTTTCGGACTTAGAATCTATTAAAGCTTTAAAAAATGAGAACATATCGATGGCTTAATATAAAAAAGGCCTAACTCAATTTTTTTCAAAATATGGTTTTTTGTTTATTCTGGTAGACAAATGTCAGAGGCATAAAAAAAATAAAAATTTTTAAATGTGTGATTAAATGTTTTACTGTTTCTTATTAAAAATTGTATTAAAATTTTTGTTGTATCTAAAATTTCACGAATTTTATTAAGTTTTGTAAAGTAAAGTAACCAAAAATCGAGTTAGGCCTTTTTTATATTAAGTCATCGATATGTACCTTTTGGTCGAAGGTGTCAGAAATAAAAAATGAACTAAATGAACAAATGTTCAATGACATTTCAAGGGTTATAAAACGAATATTAGCCATTCCACATTCATCTGCAAATGTAGAAAGGGTATTTTCATACCAAAATTTAATAAAAACCAAAGGGAGAAATAGACTGTTTGCTTCGACTGTCTCCAATTTAATCCAAACAAGGGATTTATTGAAGTCATTTAATTCGTGTTGCAACAATTTTGAAATAACAAATAGTTTGCTAGCAAAAAGTGTATCATAAATAGTGCTTTAAAATTTAGATCTCATAAAATTTTGTTTGCCTTTATAGTTAAGTATTAAAGTAAGTTGTTAAGTTTACGTATTATATGTATATACAAGTACACAAGAAAATGCAATGTACCTTTTTGTTAATTTTTATGTTTTTTTACGCATATATCGACTCCTCCATTCTATAACGTTCTATGTGCACTTAGAACGTTTTTAATGTTATTGCATTTTTAAATTTTACGTTCTCTAACTTAAATACTGTCAACATTTGGTTAAGATGCGCCGATCCGTTCCGAAGTTATTGGGAAAATCGCCTTAGAAGACATATATGGTCGTATGTCGCGTGAAAACTTTGAGAGCTCATAACTCAAAACACACTTTTTCGACTTAGAATGTTATAGAACGGAGGCGTCGATATGTACATAAATATATGTAAAATGAATTGTCATTTATATTTTTATTTCATTTATAAAAAAATATTATTAAAAAAGAAAAAAGTGAATTTAGTACAATCGGGCTGGGAAAAGTACAATTTTTTGTGAAAATTAGTACAATTTGTTAAGATCAATTTCCCATCCCTGATGCATGAGTATTTTAAGTGAATACACATACTCAATATTAAATGGGTTGCTGTTTGTTTGCTACTCATACATATGTATGTACGTACAGTTAGTTGAGTGGATTAAAATTAATTAAAATGCAAATTAAATGTATTTCGTGGCCATATAGCGTATGATTAAGAAAAACGGATTTATTTTCTGCTATACGAGCGTGATTAGAAATTTTTGGCGATCTAATGTTTAGATGGGAGAACAGTCAGTTAGCAGTGGACTGGATTGAAATAAGCATAAAATTAAAAGAAGAAGGCGAATCCATCTGTTTTTTTTTCTTAGGAGAAGCATGATATCCAATGTAGTTTTATTCCAACTTTGAAATGAAGGAAAAATAAGTTGTGACACTTGTGTAGAGCACTCAAGCTAAGGTGTATGGAATGAATACTGGTTACGCCATTTTGAAAATTTCTAATGGAACTGTCTGAAATGGAAATTGAAAGGCATTGCTTGTTTCATAAGCTCATTTGTTTCTCATGAAACTTGATATCACAATGAACACAATAAACTAACTTAAGCAAAAATTGGAGTCAATTACGTTTTTATAGAAGTCGACGTAGTCTATTAGGTAGTGTGTTGGCTTATTAGACGTAAAGCCAGGGTTCGAGCCCCAGGCCAGACATCAAAACAAAATACAAAAATTATTTCTTCGGCGACTACCTCTCAGCACATTTCTGGCAAAAACTCTGAGAGTAAAAAAATTGCCATGAAAAAGTTTCTCAAAATTCTGTCGTTCAGAGTCGACTTTAAACTGTAGCTTCCACCACTCATGTATAAAATTAACACACACAACATATGTAAGTGGTGTGAGAAACTAGGACATTGTACAATGGGTCAATTCGACCTCCGAGTACTGTACTTGTCTTAATTGACAAGTACACGTTCTCTAACCTAACCTAACCTAACGTGTGGTGACCTCACATAACCTAACCCTGTTTATGTTGAATCGTCAATCGCGCCAAAAACCATAGCTTAATTGAGACCTTTACGGTGTCCTTTGTATTGGTATTCCTTAACCATTCTGAAAGTCTTAAATTATGAGAAAAAATGTTCTCCTCTTCTTTCTTAGCATTACAACTTCTGTTGATCAATTACTTGCCTCTCCTTCAGAGTGATGCCACACTCAGATACAAATTCATTCGTATGTCCCGCCTTTGCCAGTGCGTCAGATATGTCACAGAGCTTCAAACCGTCATATGTTCCGGTGTCCTGTCTACATCTTTGAACAATCCCTACATTTTTGAACAATCCTAAATGTGGTGCTCACAGTCTCTAGGGAATCAATGACAGTATTACTGTCAGTATATGTGCGTAGATTTCCATTCGATGTATATATTCTGATGCCAGATCCGTAAAACGGCTGTCTTTATAGTCATTCTTTCAGGGGGGACAGAAATCGAGTAGACCAAGGGACAATCGAACATTCAAATATTCTGGCAAGATGCCACATCTGACTTTGTCGCGTAATCTGGAACCGACAGTAAGTAGTTGGGTGATGTTCTTCCGGAATGTGTAAAGCACTATCACAATAAAATGGAATAACATTTTAGTTTTTCTTCTTTAAAAGGCTCTATGTTTTGTCTATTTGACCTCAATATGAGTTTTTCTAACAACAAAATCGAGGGGTCCCTAGCTCTTTTTTCTTTCTCTCTCTGTCTCTGCTCATTCATTTACATAAACTTGTATGTAAATCACTATAATTTTGATATGATTTGCATGAGTTCTTGTGTATACAGAATACAATTTATTTTCGTTATCCCAATTATACTATCATTTAAACCCTCATTTATTATTATTTGCTGTCCCATCATAACAAAATATCTCGTTATGTCACGTAATATCTTAATTATAACGAAAACCAGAGCAAAAAACCAAAACTTAAACCATAAATCATAACCGAATCCAAATGGAAACAGAAAAACACGTAATTTTACACAAAAATTACCATATTTTTTTGGGTAAATAAAGAGGAGAGATATGCTATCCCTCCCCCCCTCTCTCTCTCTCTACCATAAATACAGCAATTAACAAAATTAATCTCATGTGAGACAGAAAGAAAAAACTTGTAAAAGTTTTTATATGTCACAACGCCACTAACTCACTCCACTACACCCCACTAATCCTCTTTTCACTCCTTTCCTTTGAAAAGTGTTTGGTATTACAGTGACACAATTCTCTTATCCATCCATACTTATATAGTTTGTTGTCACATTATTAGTGTCATGTAGTTGGTGTTTGTGTTGCATGTTGTTATACAACATGTGTGTCATAAGCCCATTAGATTGACAAACAAAATTTTGCTGTCTGTTACTGGCTTCTGCATGTTAGTCTTCTTCATTACCCCATGACAAGTTATAAATAATTTCCCTATTGATTAATTAAATACAATTAACTTGGCTTCATTTAATGCTACCAATAAATACCCTCCTATCTCTCTCTGTGTCTCTCCTTTTTCCCTCTGTACAAAATAAAACTTTTACTGGGTAAATTTGTAACAGATTTTCTAGTTTTTTTTCTAATTTTGTATCAAAAAAAATTTTTTTGTTTCTTTATTTTTTAGCCAAGTTAACTGATTGTGTTGTCCTAAACAGCTTTACAGTATAATACACAGTAAAACCTCTCTAGTTAACCCATATCATCACTAGTACACAAATTTAACAGTTGGCCTAGTGAAGCCAGTGTTGTCACAGCTTAAATAAAACAACCGCTTTAAATATGCAGATCGAATGCTAGAGCAATAGGCTTTCAATGCTAATTTTACGAATAAAATTTTCTTCAGTTATTAAACTAATGTTCCACACGATGCTTACGACAACAAGCAAAATTGTTATCCAGAAGTGTCTTCAGAAAAGGCCCTTACCTCCGGACAAAGTGACTGTTGGTCTGGAGGGGCCATTAGGCAGTATTTTTTTCATAAATAACCCTGTAAGCATCTCTTTTACTGCCCTATGTCCCTATTATATCTGCCAATCCTGTAGTCTTGATAAAATCTACGAACAACGATTACTGCCGGCCTCGTGTTTTAGCTGTAGCACCCAACTTTTGCCTTAACCCCTAACACTTTCAAAATATTGTTACGAAAATGAAGAATCTAGATACTGGTGTTTTGCTTTTACATCGCTTAACATTAAAATTGTAAACAAAATCTACAAAAACAAAACATGCAGTAAGCAAACCTGTTTACAAATTATCGTACTGCTTAATACAACAACAAACACCAGCATAAAAATGGGAAACAAGTAAACAAAAACACAACAACAAACACCACAAGAATAAATGTAAACAAAATACACAAACAACAATAATGAAACAACGATGTTTACATTTATAACGATTTCGAAAAGCGAAGACACGAACTTTCACCTTCAAGAACATTCATCAGACTGTTTACTTTGCCATATAAAAGGCAAGGCAAAGCAGGCGAGTGAGTTAGTGAAGTTCAGTCAGTCTTGTGTGAAGACGCGGTGTGTTTGAAGAGAGTAATCGCGCCTTGATGATCTCTGAAAAAGCGGTGCGTTTGAAGAGAGTAATCGTGGTTTGAATATCTCCGTTACAAAGATCTGTCGAACAATTGTCTAGTGATTGTTATTGTTTACGCAACAAGTGTAAACAGAGGAATAACAAACAAAGCAGTTGTTGTTGTTTACATAAAGTTGTGAACAGAGGCACATAGAATTGTACTGAACACAAGTCCTTTGAGCTTATAATGTCTGGTCGACAGCTTGGATTGCTACTATCCACAAACAAATTCACGATAGTTTGATGCATGACTCCAATCTCCTCTCATTGTAGTTACTTAGCAAAAGTTTAGATTTGCCACTAAGCCATCTCTATTCATCTTAATTTTCGTCAAATATTCGCTTACAAAACCTCCTCATCATAGATAATCAAGTTGAAAGATCAAGTATATCCTCTATAAATCATCTAAAATCGTATAGAAATGGACCTAGTGAGGGAAATGGACATAGTGGGCTGAAAAGCCATTGTATCAAGCATTTCAAAATAGTTTTTGCTTAGGATCGGAAATATAGGCGACAAAGTTACAATTTCTTTTCAAATGAGCAAAAACTGCTCCATAAAAACCGGGCTAATTACATTTTTTTTTCGTGGAAGGCTTCCATTCTTTTATCGATGACTTGCATTTTTTTTTTATCGATAACTTGTATTTTTTTTGTGGATGACTTGCATTTTTTGATCGATAACTTGTATGGTTTTTTTTGTGGATGACTTGCATTTTTTGGTCGATGACATGCATTTTTTTTGATCGATAACTTGTATGGTTTTTTTATGGATGACTTGCATTTTTTGGTCTGTTACTTGCATTTTTTGATCGATAACTTGTATGGTTTTTTTTTATGGATGACTTGCATTTTTTGATCGATGACATGCATTTTTTGATCGATAACTTGTATTGCTTTTTGTGGATTACTTGCATTTTTTGGTCTGTGACTTGCATTTTTTGATCGATAACTTGTATGGTTTTTTTTGTGGATGACTTGCATTTTTTGGTCGATGACATGAATTTTTTTGATCGATAACTTGTATTGTTTTTTGTGGATGGCTTGCATTTTTTGGTCTATGACATGCATTTTTTGATCGATAACTTGTATTGTTTTTTATGGATTACTTGCATTTTTTGGTCTGTGACTTGCATTTTTTGATCGATAACTTGTATCGTTTTTTTTGTGGATGACTTGCATTTTTTGGTCTATAACATGCGTCTTTTTTGGTCAATGATTTTAAATTTTTTGCTACATAGATGACTTGCAATTTTGTGGTCGATAACTTACACTTTTAGTCTCAGAGTTTTCCCCGAAGACTGCTGGGAGGAAGCCGCCGAAAGAAGTATATTTTTTCAAATTCATTCTAATCGGGATGTCGGAGTTGATGTTTGAACCCTGGGCTTGCGTCTTTTAAGCTAACAAGCTAACTACTTGACTAAAGCAGTATTCTTGCTAAAGCTTATTGATCTACGTATTTGGGACCCCACTTTTCCTGTTACCACTTCTCCTAGCATTTTAGATTCATCTTTATAACATTTTTGTGCATCATTGTCAAGCAGATAATCAAAAAAAAATGGCAAAAAGTCATGGTTACAAATGGCGGACATATTTTAGCTCAATCAAGAAAAACTTAATCAAAGAAAACTCTCTTCAAACTACTCAGTGTTGCATAAGAATTTAACTTCCCCTTGACGGAAAGGGGTTGTGCAAAACCTATTCGTACGAATACAAATCTAATTTACGAAACTGCATAATTAATGATTTTTATTTAATTATTTACAACAATTTATCCCTACTGTCTTGAATATACACAATATTGATAAACGTGTCCTTTTTAATCAATATTATACGCTTGATTATCATTGGCTGTGTTTCTATAGCAAATATAACAACGATGGACGTGAAATCCATAAGACAAGTGGGAGTTAAGGGGAGTTCTCCTTGTGTACATATGGCGATTGTGTAAATGGAAATGGCTGTACAGGACAGCAGGTCACATTGCCACTCTGCCACATTTCAAATGCGGACATTGACAGAGAACCAGGTGGGAAAAAACAGGAAAACAAAGCACTTGTGTTGTGTTGTAAAGGTTTATCCATTTTATAGGTTTTCGTCTTACTCATTTTAGTCGGGATTGCAACCTAGCTTCGCACAACACCCATATTGGGGGTAATAATTTTATCGATGAGTGGCGGGACCTACAGTTTAAGGTCAACTCCGAACGACAAATTTTTGAGAAACTTTACACGACAATTTTATTTAGGAGTTTTTGCCAGAAGACTGCTGAGAGGAAGTGCCCGAAAGAAACATTTTTTCCGTCTTTCTTTTTGATCGAGATGTCTGAGCTATGAGTTGAACTGCAGACTATCGGCTAATAAGACAACACTCTACCAACTAGACTACGACGACGTTAATAAGCCGTACAAAAGACCCAATTGCAAAGATGCTGTGGAATCGATAAATACGGATTATCTGCCACTCTTCCTCTGCAGTACAGTAATCCCTCGATTTACTTCGCGGTTGGTTCCAAAAAAAAAAAGTCGACGTAAATCGAATGACGACGCAAATTGAAGTTAGAGAAAAAATTTGACGACGTAAATTGAAACAACGTTAATCGAGGCGATGTAAATCCAAGGATTACTGTACGCTGATACCTAGGTGATGTCTACATCTGCAAATATCCTTACAATCTTCCGAATCCCTTGCATAGTATGAGGATGATGGCAACCATAAACACCCTGTATTGCTTGAAAACTGGTTACGTTTGTAGCACCCCGTTTCAACTATTTATACTCAGGCTTCGAATGTTAAGCGATCTATTAAGGCTTCAGATGAAATATATTTAACAGCTAAATGGATAACCCGTTATGTGCCTTAAACACAACACTCAGTCGTCTATAGAAAGACACTAAGTTTTCAACAAAATGTCCGTTTCTAAAGGAGAATTCTTCTCTCTATCTCTCTTCTTCTCTTTACGTTAATATTTTATTTACATTGTTGTTGTTGTTGTTGCTGTTGTTTTCTCTTTTTGTTTTTTGTTCTCATTTATTTACCGTTATATCTGCTGTGTATAGTCTTCGTGCTCATAAATCATGAAAAGAAATTAAAGGCAGACAGTGACTGGCTCTTGATTAATATTTCATATCGAAAATAAAAGTGGAGAGGATTTCATTTTAATACCCTCGTTCATTAACAGCTTAAAGATTTCTAGAGATAGAAAGATAGCATTATAGAGGGAGAGAGAGAGAGAAACAAAGTGAGAGAAAAGAATTAAGAAGCATGAGTAATTTTATCATTATTTTAATTCAAATTAATCACACGCTATCTACACTTAATGTATGAGAGGATAAAAAGAGATTTCCAGTCAATGCCTGCATTAAATTAAACGTGATTTGCTATTTCATTCAAAGCGTTTACAATTCGCTAAATAGGCCTTGAAATGTAGAAGGACAAGAATTTTAATTCTCATCAAGATTGAATATATTGTGTTACGAAAATCAAAAAATCTAGATACTGGTGTTGTTTGAGTCTTTGATTAAATTTCCTACAGGGTATGCGTTTGTAAAAAAGTTACAAAAAGAAACATACAAAAACACAATAAAATTCTTTACTAAAGTACCGCTAATCATCGTACTTATTTAAAATCTATATAAAAAAAATGTAAATTTGGTCACCGAATTCTTTGTGCTGGTAAATTGCAGACAAATATTATTTTGTAAGTTTAAAATAAATTCCATTCTTTTTGCGACCGTCAGTGGTAAAACAAGTGTTTTTCTTTAACATAGAAAAAGTGTGTTAAAATAAAATATTTCACATTGGTGAAATATTAGAGCACAATTTCTTTATAAGTTTTTCGCTTTGTGCCAGGAAAAAGCTCTTGGCTCATACAAGGTCCTTCGAACCGGATTACTGCCCAATAATTTTCATCGGAAAATTATAGTATAAATATATATGGCTGGAGATAAAGAAGAGGAGGAGCAGCAAACTCCATCTGCCTGTGCCTATAGGGGCACAATTCGCACCCGGTCACTGCAACGTGACCAATTAATCACTCAAATTTGTTCAATGAAAACCAATATAAATCAGTTACTTCAATTATCCATGTACCAGCTAGAGGTAAAATTGTCGCTATTGGAGCGTCAACTTAAATCATTTGAAACAATTCAATTGGAATTGGAATCACTCGATGAGTCGGAAATCCTACAAAATCCTAGATGCACTTTTGAAGAAGCCTATTATGAAATAAAATCTGTCATACTGGAACGATTAGCCTCACTTCGTGGACCACCAAACGAGTCTCCACTTTCAAGTACACGGGTATCACATCAAACTTCGATTTCTCAACGACCTCAGTTACCAACGCTACAACTATCAAAATTTAATGGCAATTATAAAGACTGGATGGAATTTTACAATGTATTTTGCCTCTTAGTTCATGAAAATCAAGAATTGTCTCCAGTTTCCAAATTTCAGTACTTGAAATCATGTCTGACTGATAGCGCCGCTCGTCTTATTCAGTCCCTGGAAGTCACCGCTCAGAACTATGACGTCGCATTCGATTTATTAAAAACTAGATACAACAATAAAAATTATTTGTTCCAGTCACACTTGCTGCAAATCTTCAATATTCAAAAATTGTATAAACCAAATGTACCGTCGCTTCGTTTATTTATAGACACCATTAACGCTAGCTTACGCGCATTAGAATCGATCGCTAGTAAACAGCAAATATCAGATGGTATCATAATGCATTTAATTGTTTCTAAACTTGATCCTAACTTGCAGGCAAAATGGGAGGATAATCTAGCTGCCTTTGGAAGTGGAACCGCTACATCGTTGCAATTACCCAGCTGGGACGATTTAGCAAAATTTTTGGAAAGACGTTGTAAGTCATTGGAAATTCATGAAACTAATCACTCTTTTTCATCCAGGGAACAGTCATTAACCCATTCGCAACAAAATCGATATAACCGTACATCATCATTTAACCATCATACTACAGCCTTTGTTTCCTTAAATCAAGCCACGAAATGCATAATATGTGACTCCGTTCCAAATCATAGCGTATTTCGCTGTACAAAGTTTATTGACATGAGCGTCACAGATCGATTTAGAGCCGCTAAACGACTTAAATTATGTCTAAATTGTCTCGGAACAAGCCACATTGCTAAATCGTGCCCATCTCTCAACAAATGTCAAAAATGTAATGCAACACACCACACCCTGCTACACAAGGATCCAGCTAGTACATCAGCTTCTAACACCGATAAATTAACCAGTGCCCAATCTAATAATACAACCGTAGAAGAGACCGACTTAACCCCCACCGCCTGTCTTCATGCTTTCAAGGACAAAGATTTTGCAATCCTGGCAACTGCAATGATTGAATTATACAGCCCCAATGGTGTCTCTATCATAGGACGTGCTCTACTTGATTCGTGTTCGCAATCAAATTTTATTACAGAACGAATGGCTCAACATCTACGTCTGCCTCGAAAGAAAATTAATATGAGTATAAGTGGAATTGGAGGCTCCAAATCAGTTAGTGCAAACTATTCATGCATTCTCAAAGCTAAATCGTTAACCAGTGAATTTACATCAACATTTAATGCCGTCATTATCCCGTCAATCTCATCGAATCATCCACACCAGCATTTAAACACAAACTCTTGGAATATACCACAGAATATAAAGTTAGCCGATAAAACCTTTAACGTTCCGGGTCCAGTTGATTTGCTCATCGGCGTGGAAATCTTCTGGGATCTTCTTATGGTGGGAAAAATTAAGATGGCAAATCAAATAAATCTTATGAAAACAAAATTAGGTTGGATAGTATCAGGCTTAGTCAGCACACCAAACAGCAAATCAAATACAATATCAACTGAAAATTCGATACATGAAAATTCTGAACCCCAACAAATTGTTAGTATGACGACTACGAAAAAGGATGACTGTGATGTAACGACAGTATCACCAATGCAACCAAGTGTGAAATATAACCAATCCACTGCACTATCCAATAAACCGACACTTGATAAACTTTTGGAGTCATTCTGGAGAGTTGAAGACTGTGAACCAAAACAAAAAGAAATAATGTCGGCAGAAGAAATATCTTGCGAAAAATTCTTTTTGGAGACTGTCAAAAGATGTCCAATTACAAATAAATTTATTGTTCGCCTCCCATTTAAGGTGCTTCCTCCAGACTTAGGCGAATCACGTTCAACTGCTCTTCGAAGGTTTACATATTTGGAATCAAAATTTGCCCGTGACAAGGGTATTCAAAGGGAATACATAGAATTTATGGAGGAATACATTTCCCTAAATCATATGGCTCCAACAAAAATTGATAACGCACGATACTTCATTCCGCACCACTGTGTAATTAAATCCGATAGCACTACAACTCGACTGCGGGTTGTATTTGATGCCTCTTGTGTTACGACTAATGGAAAATCATTAAATGATATGTTGAAAGTTGGCCCAAATCTTCAGGAAGACATCTTTACAATTCTTTGTCGCTTTCGATATCATAAGTATGCTGTGTCTGCAGATATTGCAAAAATGTACAGACAAGTGCTGGTGGATGAGGCTGACAGTTACTGGCAGTGTATTCTTTGGAGGAAACATATCAACGATCCAATCCAAACCTACAAACTTCAAACTGTCACATACGGGACAAGTAGCGCGTCGTATTTAGCGATAAAATGTTTACAACAGATCGCAATTGAAGAAATGGATAATTATCCTATTGGTGCCAAGGTTACACTTAACGACTTCTACGTTGATAATTTGATGACCGGTGGTAGTACAGAAGAAGAAGTTATAGAAATAAAGCGGCAAGTAACTGCCCTATTGGCTTGTGGTGGCTTTCCACTCAGAAAATTCGTCTCCAACAGTGAAGCACTTTTACGTGATGTCCCTCCATCTGATCGAGAAACCCTAGTAGAGCTGGAAGGAATTCATTACGTAAAGACATTGGGCTTGAAATGGTCACCTACTGAAGACATATTCAGCTTCTCCTATCCGGCGCAGCCATCAAAGGTCTCAACTACTAAACGGTTTATTTTATCGCACATGGCAAGCTTTTTCGATCCTTTGGGCTTTATCAATCCAATCATAGTGCGTTGCAAAATTTTGATGCAAGAACTTTGGAAGCTTAAATTACATTGGGATGAGAGCGTTCCACACGATGTCTTTTTTGAATGGAAGCGAATATGTGGTGAACTAAATCTTATTTCTCAAATTAAAATACCAAGGTATGTAAAATTATTTGCTAACACTAATATCCATGTATTCGTAGACGCAAGCAAAAGGGCATATGGTGCCTGCATATATGCTGTATCAACTGATGAAACAAAGGCTAGCTCTAGATTACTCTGCGCAAAGTCGAAGGTGGCACCCATCAAAGAAATTAGTCTCCCACGTTTAGAGTTGTGTGCTGCACTACTTGGCAGTAAACTTCTACAGTCAATAAGAAATAGTTTTCCAATCATCCCACAACAAATTGTATGCTGGTCTGACTCTAAGATAACACTATGTTGGATTGCAGGGGAACCTTGCCGTTGGCCAACATTCGTAGCTAATAGAGTAACAAAAATACAACACCTCACCAATGATTGCACATGGCGATATGTGCCATCCGAATTAAACCCTGCGGACTTATTATCACGAGGAGCCACAACTAGCACCCTTAGTAAACCCTTTTGGTTAAATGGACCGGACTTTTTACTTAAGAAAGATGGATGGCCGGAACAAGATCAGTCTTTTGATTTAGCACCATGCGTTGAAACCCAATTTTCATTATTAGCTGAAATTGAAGGAGATATAATAAGCAATCACAAATATGTCAACAACTACGAAAAATTGCTGCGAATTTTTTCATATGTGCTTAGATTTATTAAATTAAGTAAAGGTCAAGAAGTATATCAAGGTCCAATTCATCCTGAGGAAATGCAAGCAACACTCTTAGTAATTTGTCGAATCATACAGAATGCAAGCTTCTCTGATGAAATAAAACAATTAAGCCACAAAAAACCGCTAAGTAATAATTCAAAATTGCTGCAATTATCTCCATTTATACATGAGGGAGTCTTGCGTGTGGGAGGAAGACTTAAAAATTCATCGTTGCCATTTTCAACTAAGCACCCAATACTTTTACCCAGCAATCACCTCTTTGTAAAAACAATCGTAAATTACTTTCATATTAAGAACTTGCATGCCGGCCCCCTGACACTTCATAATGTGTTACGAGATCAATTTTGGATTATAAATGGGAGAAATGTTATAAAAAAAACCGTACACAAATGTATCTTATGTTATCGTTGCCGACCTGTTACAGAGTCCCAGATAATGGGCGCACTCCCTACCCATCGCGTAGAACAAACATTTCCTTTCTTCGTTTCTGGAATCGATTATTGTGGCCCGTTCCAGATTACACCCAGGATTCGTGGTCGATCTCCTTCAAAGGTTTATTTAGCAGTTTTTATTTGTTTTTCGGTAAAGGCAGTTCATTTAGAGCTGGTGCCTGACCTCACCACATCTGCGTTTATAATGGCTCTAAAGAGATTTATATCAAGAAGAGGTCGTTGCTCTGTGATATACTCAGACAATGCCACAAATTTTATAGGCGCAAATCGTGAGTTACAAAATCTTCTTCAGCATTTTTTATCTGAGACACACAACGAAGAGGTTCGCAATGCCTGCCGTCAAGAAGGTATAACGTGGAAGTTTATTCCGCCACGTTCTCCTCATTTTGGAGGTTTATGGGAGAGTGCTGTTAAGCAAGCAAAACATTTCATTCGACGAGCGGTTGGCAATCATATATTGACTTATGATGAGCTTCATACAGTTTGCTGTCAAACAGAAGCAATAGTTAACAGTAGACCACTTACTCCATTTTCTTCGGATCCCAATGATCTTCGGCCACTTACTCCTGCGCATTTTTTGGTCGGTCGGCTACTAACTGCAGTTCCCGAGCCAACAGTATTAGCAACCAATCCAATGTCATTAAAAAGATACCAATTGGTCCAGTGGGTTCAACAAAATTTTTGGGAAAGGTGGCGAAATGAGTACATAAAGCTACTACAAGTTAAAACAAAATGGTCAGCTGCAAGGCTTAACTTGAAGGTAAACGATTTAGTGTTGCTCAAAGAAGATAATATACCCCCCCTCAAATGGCCTATCGGACGAGTTACTGAATGTCATCCAGGAGACGATGGTATGGTAAGGGTGGCAACGATTAGAACTGCAGAAGGTGTATTTAAAAGAGCCATTACCAAAATCTGTAAATTGCCAATATATGATGTTTAAAAAAGGGGGAACCTAAATATTGAAAGCCTTGCTTTCAAGGCGGGGAGGATGTTTGAGTCTTTGATTAAATTTCCTACAGGGTATGCGTTTGTAAAAAAGTTACAAAAAGAAACATACAAAAACACAATAAAATTCTTTACTAAAGTACCGCTAATCATCGTACTTATTTAAAATCTATATAAAAAAAATGTAAATTTGGTCACCGAATTCTTTGTGCTGGTAAATTGCAGACAAATATTATTTTGTAAGTTTAAAATAAATTCCATTCTTTTTGCGACCGTCAGTGGTAAAACAAGTGTTTTTCTTTAACATAGAAAAAGTGTGTTAAAATAAAATATTTCACATTGGTGAAATATTAGAGCACAATTTCTTTATAAGTTTTTCGCTTTGTGCCAGGAAAAAGCTCTTGGCTCATACAGGTGTTTTGCTCTTACATCGCTTAACATTAAAATTATAAACAAAAGGTACAAAAACAAAAACAATGCAAGTAAACAAACTTGTTTACAAATTATCGTACAAACACCAGCATAAAAAAATGGTAAGCAAGTAAACAAAAATACAGCAACAAACACCAGCATAAAAAATGGTAAACAAGTAAACAAAAATATACCAACAATACTACAATAAACAACGATGTTTACAATTATAGAGATTTCGAGAAGGCAAAGTCATGAACGTTTGCCTTCAAGAACATTCGTCAGACTGTTTACATACATAATTGGTCATTACAACCCTTCAGTCAAGATTACGACCTAGTTTCTCACACCACTTATGTTGTGTGTGTTAATTTTATACATGAGTGGCGGGACCTATAGTTTAAAGTCGACTCCGAACGACAGATTTTTGAGAAACTTTTCAGGGCAATTTTATTTACTCTCAGAGTATTTGCCAGAAATCTGCTGAGAGGAAGTCGCCGAAGAAATAACAAACAAAGCAATTGTTGTTGTTTACATCAAGTTGTGAACAGTGGCACACAGAATTGCGCGAATAATAAAGAATTTTAATTAAAACTAAACACAAATTTATTTTTATTTTATTTACAATCTACGAGCTCGTATTTTAAACGTTTTTAAAAGATAAAAACGTAACAATATGAAGTCGCCGTAGTCTAGTAAGTACAGTGTAGGCTTACACAACGCAAGCACGTGATTATAATCCCAGCGCAGAGATCTCGAACAAAACGAAATATGACTCCCTCTCAGTAGCGTTCTGACTAAAGCATGGAAAAAATTTGTCATGTAAAGTTTCTGAAATTTCTGTCGTTTGGAGTCGGCTTTAAACTGTAGACCATGCCACTAATGGGTGAAATTGACACACACAACATATGTGGTGTTAGAAGCAGGCAGACGAAGGCTGACTTCCAAAATGTATCAATACAAAGTTTGTATGCAGTTCTACTACTGTATATAAATTTTGTAGATATACAAAGTTACCAAACAATGCATCAACTATAAATCCGATGCCTGATTGCTTTTTGACTGTGTTAAAAATACACATTGACGACGTTTTGAAAGAGAATACATTGTATATATTTTGTACAGCGGCTTTATGAAACACTATACTTTGTTCAAACACAAAGCAACTAACATTTTGGAAGTCAGCCGAACTTACGAGAAGGGGAGCTATCATGCAGCTGGTAGGGCCATCATCTTTCTGTGGCCAGAGCCTTTAAATTTCTGTTGAAAAATGCCATGCTCTTTAAGAATGTAAGCGATTGTTCTCTAACATTAAACAGGCCCTTTCATGGAAAAAATTTCAAGTGGTTTTATTACCTTTTTTTGTTTTGATTGAAGCCATTAAGCCAAATGGTTTTTTGTTTCTTTGGCTGTCATTAGCAATTTATCACCATCAATCTTAATTCATGGCAATAAAATAAAATCCTTTTAACAACAATCTCCTGTTAAAAGTCCTAGACAGGCACTAATGATGAGTGCAAGCAAAGTGGCGAGTGCTAAAGGTACTTAAATTCAATAAAGATTTGTGCGTTTTCTTAATAATCAAATCAAACGTCAATCATTCATAACAAATAAGATTTTAAGTTTTATTTTTAAAATGTTATTCGATTCTTCTTTTTGAGTTCTTGTCAGGATTTAACAAAAAAAAAAGTTTTTTTTAATTTATTTTTTTATTTTCTTACTAAAACCATGTGTAATAACCAGAACCATAAAATTCTTTACTTTTTCTTTCATGAACTTTTAATTTTTCCTTTAAGAAAGAAAAGAGCAATCAACTGTTGAAAGCCATTTTAAGTTCCATTTTCTTTGTGAAAATATGTGTGAGTGCGATTGAGTGCGTAAGTGAAATCTATCATTTGCTGCAACACTTTCAAAATGAAAATTTATTATTTTCCTTTGACTTCTAAGAAGTAAAGAATGAAAAATGAAATATGAAAAGCCATAAAACTCTTTAAAACTATAAAGCAAGTGTGAAAATATACTCTACAGAGTGGAAATAGTTTTTTTTTTATGGAATTTTCTTGGAAAATAATTTCTGTTTTTGGTGTCAATCATGTGCAGCAACAGTTTCAAGGATTTTATTCTCATTCCTTCTATGCTTTAGCTATCATTTCTCTTAAGAATTGAAAAACTTTAGAGAAATGACTAATTGGAAATATTAAAGAAAAAAATGCTCTCTATTGAAAGGTTTATTTACTAAGACTTTAAAGAGTTTAAATTTAATTTGTTTTTTCGATTTATTGTAAAATTTTAAAATATTTTATACAAAAAAATTTTGCTTTAAAATTAAAACTAACATTTTTATATAAAAATCTCAAAATTGTTTAATTTTTTAATTTATTTTCAAACGATTTTTTATTCGATTAATCGGTTTTTATTCGATTAATAGGTTTTTAATTCGATTAATCGGTTTTTATACGATTAATCGGTTTTTAATTCGATTAATAATTTTGCTTTAAAATTAAAACTAACATTTTTATATAAAAATCTGAAAATTGTTTAATTTTTTAATTTATTTTCAAACGATTTTTTATTCGATTAATCGGTTTTTATACGATTAATCGGTTTTTAATTCGATTAATAATTTTGCTTTAAAATTAAAACTAACATTTTTATATAAAAATCTGAAAATTGTTTAATTTTTTAATTTATTTTCAAACGATTTTTTATTCGATTAATCGGTTTTTATTCGATTAATTGTTTTTTTTTCTATTCGATTAATCGGTTTTTATGCGATTAATCGGTTTTTAATTTGATTAATCGGTATTTATTCGATTAATTGTTTTTTCTATTCGATTAATCGGTTTTTATTCGATTAATCGGTTTTTAATTCGATTAACCGGTTCTTATTCAATGAATTTAGTTTCTATTGAATTGATTGGTTTGTTGCGCATAAAATTTTAGGCATTTTCCTTCTTTTTAAATCATTAACAAACCGGTTTTTAGTCGATTAATCGGTGTTTTTAATTGGATTAATCGGTTTTTGTTATTTGTTTATTAACAAACCGATGTTGTTATTTGTACAATCGATAATTTATTCCACTAATTCCGATTTCTGATTCGCTTAATCGGTTTTTCCGATTCGATTAATCGGTTTTTTTTATAAACAAAAAGTGTTTATTATTCATTGACATCTTAAAACTTCCAAGAAACAATTTTAATTTCTTTCATTTCGAATAATTCAATTGTTTGGTTGGGTTAACCGGTTTTTTTCGATTCGATTATCCGGTTTTTTAACAAAAAAAAATTGTATTATTCAGTGATATTTTATAAGTTCCAAAAAACAATTTTAATTTCATTCATTTCGGATAATTCAGTTTTTTATTCGATTAACCGGTTTTTTAACATAAAATTTTTATTATTTACTGATATTTTACCAACCCTAAGAAACAATTTAATTTCATTCATTTCCATTAATAAAATTTTTTATTCGATTAACCGGTTTTTTCCGATTCGATTAATCGGTTTTTCTAACAAAAAACTTTTTTATTATTCAGTGATATTTTAAATGTTCCAAAAAACAATTTTAATCTCATTTATTTCGAATAATTCAGTTTTTTATTCGATTAACCGGTTTTTTAATATAAAATTTTTATTATTCACTGATATTTTACCAACCCTAAGAAACAATTTAATTTCATACATTTCCAATAATAAATTTTTTTTATTCGATTAACCGGTTTTTTCTATTCGATTAATCGGTTTTTTTAACAAAAAAATTTTTATTATTCAGTAATATTTTAAAAGTTCCAAAAAACAATATTAATCTAATTCATTTCGAATAATTCAGTTTTTTATTCGATTAACCGGTTTTGTTCGATTCGATTAAATGAATTTTAAAAAGTTATTTTAAAGTATACAGTGATTTTTACACAATTCCAAAAAGCAATTTGAATGACATTACTGTGATTAACCGGGTTTTTTTAATCGATGAGTCGGTTTTGAAAGAGATGTTCTGCTAATTCTAATTCTGTTGACGACTTTCTAATGAATAAAGGCCTGTTTAAATTTAATTTTTATGGGAAATTTTTATATCCTTTGCTGCTTACATGTACTATTTAAACACCATTATATTGCTTATACCAGTGACAGTGACATTATGAATTAATCACACTCAGATGGCTGAAAGAACTGTCAGCAGACCTTTTAAATCGTTTATTATTTCAAAACTTATTTTTTATATCGTTTTAAAGATTTACCCCCACGGGCTTTGCTTTCCATAAATCATTCAAAATAAAAATTTGTTTTCGCTCCAAATCTATGGGGGGCTGTGGTAGCTCCTTTGTGTATAATCGATTAAGAATTCTTGTTTGTTTTCTAATAAAAATTTTGCAATACGTACACACTTGTTTATGACCTTGAATTGTTACTCGTATGGTTTCCGCCTGGCATTTGAGTATATATATAATTGTATGCGTGCGTGTGTATGTATGCATGAGAGAAGGAAATTACTTTCAAATTTTATTACATTTCAATAGCAGGAAACACAGAGAAATAATGACTTGAGGGCCAAACGAATCAAGTCATGTAAATAAGTTTTAATGCCACACACACACACACACAGCAAATCCTTGAATTTTCTTTCATACGTTTCTGCCATGTTGACCTTAACAACGTGAGATTTTTAAGAAGAATTTAAAAAATTTAAGAAATTTGCTTTAAAATGTTTTTATTTTTGAATGTTTTTCTGACCCTTTTAATCTTATTGAATTTCTCTTATTCTATTATGCAAATAAAATCCCTTCCCGTGTCCCCATCTCTTGGTTATTAAATATGTATTCCATACCCTGGATTTTATGTTTTGGCGTTTCATAAATTATTTATAATCGAACCCGATAAACACTCACACACACATACATATATACATAAACACCCACACAATACCCGCCTTTAGCATGAGCGCCTAAAAATATCCTGCATTTCTTTCATTTTATTTACACGTCGATACCTTATTTCTGCTTTAGTTTCGTGGATGTTTTTTTATTTTCTTTTTTCTTTGTTGTTGTGAATTATTAACCGTATTCGTAAAAAAACAATGACTGTTTATAAATATTTCTATCATAAGTTCATAGCCAGCCTGCCAGCTTACTTTAGCCCACATATGGTTTTCGTTTTGCGTTAAGTAAAGGCTCTGGTGAAACGCTTTTAGCCATAACGACTTTATTACGGTTCATTGGTTAGGAATGAAAAAAAACGCTTTATTTTCTTTATAAAGCGTATCGCATAAAGAGCACAAACTGTATACAGAGTCTCTATTGCCACCATAAAATACAGTGGGTTATAAAAATATTCTGTTGATACAAAAAAAATAAATTTAAACAAAATTTCTAGCCAAAACAAAATAACTCTCACCAATCAATTGGTTTTCTTCATTTACTTAATTAGCCATTGCCATACTTTAGCCAGGATTACAACCTAGTTTCTCACACTATTTATATTGTGTGCGTTAATTTTTATACATGAGTTGCGGTAGCTACGGTATAAAGTCGACTTCGTTCAACAGATTTTTGAGAAACTTTTTATGATAACTTTATTTTACTCTGAACATTAAAATTAAAAACAAAAGCTACAAAATCAAACCAATGATGGTAAACAAACCAGTTTACAAAGTATCACACTGCTTAATATAACAACAAACACCAGCATAAAAAAATGGTAAACAAGTAAGCAAAAGTACAACAACAAATACCAGCATAAAAAAGATATTTCGAGAAGGCGATTAACAGTCATTGGAATTCTGTAGGAATAAGTAGTGGAATCAAGGCAACCAGCATAAAAAAATGATAAACAAGTAAACAAAAATACAACAACAAATACCAGCATAGAAAAAAGGTAAACAAGTAAACAAAAATATACAAACAACACTACAAGAATAAATTTAAACAACGATGTTTACATTTATAGAGATTTCGAGAAGGCAAAGTCATAAAAATTCGCCTTCAAGAACATTCATCAGATTGTTTACTTTGCCATATAAAAAGCAAGCCAAAGCAAGCGACTAAGTTAGTGGGTGAAATTCAGTCAGTCTTGTGTGAAGACGCGCTGCGTTTGAAGAGAGTAACCGTGGTTGGAAGATCTCCGTTACAAAGATCTGTCGAACAATTGTCTAGTAATTGTTATTGTTTATGCAAAGAGTATAAACAGAGGAATAACAAAGAAAGGCAATTGTTGTTGTTTACATCAAGTTGTATGCTGACGACGTTAAATTATTTTATACTTTTGATGATGATCATGGTCAGGCTGTTCTTCAGCGAAATATTGATTTGTTTGTAACTTGGTGCAGAATTAATTTAATGGATCTTAACTTGAAGAAATGTAAATGCATGGTTTTCTCTCGCGGGGGCGTAATTTCGTCCACTTATATGATTAATTCTTGCCCTTTGGAAACTGTGACTACATTTCTAGATTTGGGAGTATTATTGGATATGAAATTGTCTTCTATTGATCATATTAGTATGATGATAGGCAAGGCTCGGGCTGTTCTTGGTTTTGTGAAAAGATGGACTGGGGAATTCATTGATCCTTATATAACGAGACTGCTATACATTTCACTTGTTAGACCTATTTTGGAGTATGCGTCTATTGTTTGGAATTCATACTATCGTCGTCATAGTGATTCAATAGAGTTCTGTGCGGAAGCAGTTTTTATTATTCTGTTTACGTGGCTTAGGATGGGATTATGCCAATGGGTTTCCGTCATATGAGGCTAAATTAGGTTTGATAAAACTTCCAACTTTGGAACGTAGAAGGACTGTTTTAGGGGTTTGTTTTGTTTTTAATCTGGTTAAAGGTGATATCGATTCTGAGTTTTTACTTTGTAACCTGAATTTCAGTATTCCAGCAAGATTTTCACGGCACTATCGTCCTCTTTCTTTAGATTTTTATAGAACGAACTATGGATGTAATTTTCCTTTTCGTAGATTATGTAATGATTTTAACTTATATTATGATTTTATTGATTTTATTTGTAGTGTTTGTAATATAAAACGTAGCTTATATGCTGGCATTAATTTCTAAATTATTATATAAAAATGTATTATCGTTCTTGTCATAGGTAGTTCCTGTTTATTGTTACTTTTTTCAGCTTGTGATTAAGTTCTGTAGCTGATTTATGTTCTCGTTGCCATTACTTCTCCCTAACCCGCTACAGTCCGGACTGTAGTGTGTACGTGTCCCTACGTAAGGGGGACGAGCCCTCCGCGGTCGGGTGAGGGTGGGTTAGTGTGAGGCCAAGTTGTGAACAGTGGCACACACAATTGTGCAAATAATAAAGAATTTTAATTAAAACTGATGTCGCCGTAGTCTAGTAGGTAGTGTGTTGGCTTATTAGACGTAAAACCAGGGTTCGAGCCCCAGGCCAGACATCAAAACAAAATACAAAAAGTATTTCTTCGGCGACTTTCTCTCAGCAGATTTCTGGCAAAAACTCTGAGAGTAAATAAAATTGCCATGAAAAGTTTCTCAAAAATCTGTCGTTCGGAGTCGACTTTAAACTGTAGGTCCCGCCACTCTTGTGTAAAATTAACACACCACAACATAAGTGGTGTAATAAACTAGGTCGTAATCCTGACTGACCAATTATGTTATGTATGTATGTAACACTGGCACCTTGTGCTCTCTTGTCAGTCTATTCTATCTTAGGATCTCCAGATTCTATGTGAAATTGTTTATACCGGAACTTCAGTATTGGTAGGAGATCTTACACTAGAATTCAAAGCAGTGAAGACATAGGTGCTCTAAAATGGTATGTTCCATAGATTCAATGGAAGGCTGCGCGTACGATTCTAAACTTGAGAGTAAGATCGACTGTGAAATGTTTGTCTGAAAGGGTTAAACCTGACTGAAGGATTGTAATGACCAATTATGTGTGTATGTAATTAAAACTGAACATAAATTTATTTTTATTTTATTTGTAATCTACGAGCTCATATTTTAAACGTTTTTAAAAGGTAAAAACGTAACAATATATAAGTTGGGTTTTTAACCACACACTCTCTTCTAGACTAAAGCGACCAGTCTAGTTTCCAACCAGTTTCGAAGTAAAAATCAGTTTTTTTTCAGTATTTTTTAAGAAATTTTTTCTCTTTTAATTCAGTTCTACTTGGCTGTTCTGTAGAGCTTTTGACTATTCTTGACTTGACTTGGCTTGTATGGAAATGTAAGCCAAATTTTGCTAGGTACTGTATTCGTTTATATATATTAAGTTACACTTCATAATTTACAGTTCAGAAAATTCAAATAAAAATTTAACGATTTTAAACCCATTTGGTGTTAAATTATTGGAAAATGATTTAAAAATTTCAAAATTTTTTTAAAAGAATTTAAAACAGGAAAATTTAATTAACAAAAAAAATAATAAAAATTTTTTTCTTTTTTTAGAAAAAGCCGCTGTTAAAATCCAAGCCGCATTTAGGGGCCATAAAGTTCGTAACACCATGAAGAAATCTGAAACTAAAACAACCACCTCTGCTCCATCAGCTGGTAATGGCGCTGCTGCCGCTGCTCAAGCAGCCTCAAGTGCTGCTGAACATGAGCCAACCAAAGCTGAATTGGAAGCTGAATTTGATCCCAATGACAAAGGTATGTATGTACATAGTATGTTCACAATAAATTCTTGTTCTTTCTCTTTATCAAGCTTTACAATACAATATTGCTTGAATATTTATTTTTTGTTGTTTTTTTTTTGTTTTATAAAAAGACGAGTCCTTTGTTCATATCCTGCCCTTAGCTGGGTTATGTCTGTCTGTCTGCATACATACATATACACGGTACGTGTAGGTTTCCATAGCTGTATGTGAGAGGTCGCGCTCTTTTTTTATGCAAATCAAGTTGCTTTTCACTACACAACGGCGACATGTTGTTCACAAAGCCATACAATGGAGATGAAATGAAAAGCAGAAGAAAAAGAAGAAGAATAAAAAATTGAATTCTGGCCTGGCATTTGAAATTGATTTCAAAGCGTAGAGCGTTTCATACGCATTTATCGCAATAAAAAAAGAAGAGGAAAAAAACAAAGAGATGGAGGAGGGAGAAGGACGAAGGAAATGGAAAACTTACAAAAGACTACTACAGAGAGATGACATGTTTTCAGCACATAAATTTACAATGAATGGCAGGGGTTCGAGAAAAGGGTTCACAACCACATATGGAAATTAGAAAGGCATTCATTATGAAAGGAAAGAAATACAGAAAATATTAAAAAGAAACAAATTTAAATCAGGAAAAATTTTATTAAAAAAACAAGAAAACTATGGTAGTAAAGTTTTAATTTGTTGAAGAACGTATGTAAATAATTCGTGGCATGTTAAAAATAAAAATCTTTAAATCACGAAATTTCAAAAGAATTCCATCAACCTGGTCTTTTCTTCTTAAATTCACTCTAAAATTAAAATTTCATTATAAATTTTTATTGCATATTTATAGGCTGTAATTAAATCAATTTTTGTTGCCTACTTTTAGGTTTACAAAATGCAATATTTTTTAAATTCCCATGTAAAACATTTATAAATCTCGTGTTAAGAACTGATTATTTGTACAAATTGTTGTCTGATATATCAAGCTTGTCAAGCTTAAGTAGCCTTTAATGCATGTGACTCTCTGGCTAAATCGTTTTAAATCACTGAAACTTTAAAAGTAAAAAAGTGGTGCCTTTTTTTTTGTTTAAAAGCAACTCGTTAATATCCCTTTTATAACCCATGTCATGCATTCCAAGCACATAAGCACAGTAAATGGAAGTATATGTGTATGCAACAGCTGTTGCATGCCACTTGCCATTTAATTGCTAACAAATGAAGGCGGTGGTTGAAAAAAAGGGTAACTGAAATGAAAAAATAATTCCATGGAAAACTAAACACATGGCCCATTTAAGGTTCAGTGTTATGATTTTTCGCCAAATGGTTGCCAGGCATGTCTGTATGAAAACAGGGATTTAACAACTCACAGATACAGCCAGGGCGGAGAGGTAAAGAATGAAAATAATTTTCATGTCTTTTGTTTAATTTTTTACTCGTTTGGAACAGAAAACAATTTCTTTTTCTGCATGAAAAACAAAAATGGTGGTTTGGTGTTGTCACCTCACATAATTACGTGATGTTTCCACTTAGGCCAATTTGGTAAACCCATTACGTGTCTCCATATCTTTCTTTTTCAAAGAAAAAACGCTGATGAACAACATAAGGTAGAGCCTTTTGACCTAAGAAATCCAGACTATCTTATATACTGGGCCTTGATAACAAGGGGGTTCCCGAGAGTCTCTTGCATGTGTCTCTTGGGTAGTAACTCACTAAGAGACAGACGATCTCTTACACCTTCTCCGAATCGCAAATTCTGCAGAGATCATACGAGGCGGTACCTAGCTAATGTGCATTCGTCTCTATTAGGCAATGGCAATTATTTTTACAAAATATTTTAAACAAAATAGTGTTCCGCGATTAGCTTATAGAAGAATACATGGTCCCAGCGTTGCCCCAAATGCCTGGCATTATGCTTTCACATGTTCTCTAAATGCCGATTGTAGTTACCTGTAATTGCCTCCCTGAAAAGTGAATTTTTTAGGCAAAATCCAGATTTTTAGCTTTTCTTGCTCTCTATTAGGGCTTTGCCACCATCTCTAAGACTTTATAAAGGGTGTTTTTTATAGATGTATAGAACTTTAAGTTGCAATAAAACAACGATGGATTATTCGATTGACATGCATTTTATTTATCCGAAAGATAATCTTGTGGCATTACATTTTAAATATGATTTCTGGCATATGACCGCCACGGCTGGCGCGGATGTAGTCCAATCTGAACGTCCCATTTTCGATGACTTTTTCCAACATTTGTGGCCGTATATCGGCAATAATACGGTGAATATTGTCTTCCAAATGGTCAAGCGTTTGTGGCTTTACCGCATAGACCCATGACTTTACATAGCCCCATAGAAAGTAGTCTAGCGGTGTTAAATCACAAGATCTTGGAGGCCAATTCACAGGTCCAAAACGTGAAATTAGGCGGTCACCAAACGTGTCTGTCAATAAATCTATTGTGGCACGAGCTGTGTGACATGTTGCGCCGTCTTGTTGAAACCACATCTCCTGGACATCATGGTTATTCAATTCAGGAATGAAAAAGTTAGTAATCATGGCTCTATACCGATCACCATTGACTGTAACGTTCTGGCCACCATCGTTTTTGAAAAAGTACGGACCAATGATTCCACCAGCCCATAAAGCGCACCAAACAGTCAGTTTTTCTGGATGTAACGGTGTTTACACATACACTTGACGATTACCTTCACTCCAAATGCGGCAGTTTTGTTTGTTGACGTAGCCATTCAACCAGAAGTGCGCTTTATCGCTAAACAAAATTCGCTTATGAAAATCGGGAACAACGGTAATCTCGTTTTGGGCCCATTCGACGAATCTACGCCTTACTTGATGATCGTTTGGCTTCAAATCTTGCACGAGTTGGATTTTGTAAGCACGCAAACCAAGATCCTTCCGCAAAATCTTCCATAAAGTGGATGGACACAAATCCAATTCCTGTGCTCGATGGCGGATGGACTCATTCGGGTCTTCCTCAATACTACGCTCTACAGCAGCAATAGCTTCTTCTGTACGCACCGTACTGCGTCTCTGGGGATGCGAGTTATCAATAAGAGTAAACGTGGTGCGAAAGCGTTCCATGGTTAATCGAATTAACTGCTCTGATGGACGATTTTGTCGACGATAAAATGGACGTAGTGCGCGATACGTTTTCCGCACAGAACCATTATTTTGGCGTTGTTCAGGCGTGAGTCTATTCATGATGAATTGCCAAACCAAACTGAGAATAAATCACTTGACAGCTGTTAAATCGGTCGCCATCTTGAAAAGTAATGCCAACTTAAAGTTCTATACCTCTATAAAAAACACCCTTTATTAGAGTTTCCATATGAATAACCAACCAAATAGTTTAAAAAAGTATTTAAATTTCATAAGTAAACTCATGCCAAAGGTAAATCTATACAGTAAAGATGGAAGTTGAAGTTGAATGTATGTTTTCTAGGAAGTTTTGAGAAGAAATCTTTACGTTCAATAGGTTCTTAGGGGTCACAGAACATATTATAATAAATTTTTATAGAATTTTTCTTGCAATCCTTTGTGTGATACTTGAAAATCTTTTTAAAAAATCTGAAAAATGAAGATGAAAAATATGTTTTTAAGTTATCGCTACCCATTTGACAAATAATATTTGAATGTTTGGCAAGAAATTGAAACGGAAATGAAATTGTATGCAGGGAAAGGGAAAGAGAGAAAGAGAGTGGAGATGGGAAATGAAAGAACCACTCAAGTGTATTAAAACAGATAAGAACGAAATACAAGCATAACAAGTGGTAACAAAGGACTTCAGAAAAAATTAAAAAAAAACGAAAAGAAATGAAAAGATTTTTTTTAATCGTATTGACAGCTGCATAAAGGGTGAAATAAGGCAAACAATAAAAATGAAATAATATTCATAAAAAAACATAAATTAAATTACATTACAACGCTGTAATTGTAATTGTAACCGTTCAAGGTCTTATAATGTAAAATGAATATTAAATGAGCAGCCTTAGCAATGTGAGTGAGTGAGTGAGTGAAAAGAACAGTGAAATGAAAATGAAATTATAACGATTAAAAAGGTGTTTCACAAGGCTTAAAGGTGTTAAAAGAAGCCTCCAGTAATTATCTCAAGTGCAATGAATAATTGAATAATTTAATAAGACAGCAGCTGGCTATCTCATACAATAAATAATGATGACAGTTTTTAAATCAGGGTATTAAAAAATGTTTTACAAAGTAAAACGAAAAAAACAAACTGACACTTGATACGTACATATGTGATTAATGTGAATACAGTTCATTATTAAAAAGACAACAGGCATATGTCTTTTTATTGTCAATTATTTAAAATAAGACTGATTAGACAACATTATGATAAATTTTCCAGCAGAGTTCAATTCTTTTTTTTATTCCCATTCGACGAATCTACGCCTTACTTGATGATCGTTTGGCTTCAAATCTTGCACGAATTGGATCCTTCCGCAAAATCTTCCATAAACTGCATGGACACAGATCCAATTCCTGTGAGTTATCAATAAGAGTAAACGTGGTGCGAAAACGTTCCATGGTTAATCGAATTAACTGCTCTGATGGACGATTTTGTCGACGATAAAATGGACGTAGTGCGCGATACGTTTTCCGCACAGAACCATTATTTTCGAAATAAAATTTCACTATTTGCAAGCGTTGTTCAGGCGTGAGTCTATTCGTGATGAATTGCCAAACCAAACTGAGAATAAATCACTTGACAGCTGTTAAATCGGTCGCCATCTTGAAAAGTAATGCCAACTTAAAGTTCTATACCTCTATAAAAAACACCCTTTATAAGGGTTTAAAATATTGAACACATTTTGAGAAAATACGATTTTAAAAAACAAAGAAATATTTTAAAACATTTTTGCAAATTTCGAAATTAAGTTCGAAAATTTGATTTTGACTATTTTAACGTCCAATATCATAAACAAAACTATTTTCTTATATTAAAATATGTTTTAAAGAACAAAATAACTTTTATAAACAAGTTTTTCAATTTTCGAAAATATTCGAACTTAAGTTCGAAAAATTCGAAATTAATTTTTATGTGCAAAAATAGCAAAAACGATTTGAAGAAGCAGAGAAATGTTTTAAAACATTTTTGTAAACTTCGAAAATTATCAAAATTATGTTCGAAAATTCGATTTTGGCTATTTTAAAGTCCAATTTCATAATCAAAACTATTTTCTTATATTAAAATATGTTCTAAAGATCAAAATAACTTTTTTAAACAAGTTTTTCAATTTTCGAAAATATTCGAACTTAAGTTCGAAAAATTCGAAATTAATTTTTATGTGCAAAAATAGCAAAAACGATTTGAAGAAGCAGAGAAATGTTTTAAAACATTTTTGTAAACTTCGAAAATTATCAAAATTATGTTCGAAAATTCGATTTTGGCTATTTTAAAGTCCAATTTCATAATCAAAACTATTTTCTTATATTAAAATATGTTCTAAAGATCAAAATAACTTTTTTAAACAAGTTTTTCAATTTTCGAAAATATTCGAACTTAAGTTCGAAAAATTCGAAATTCATTTTTATGTGTTAATGGCAAACACGATTTTAAGAAGCAGGGAAATGTTTTAAAACATTTTTGCAAATTTCGAAAATTTTCGAAATTAAGTTCGAAAATTCGATTTTGACTATTTTAACGTCCAATTTCATAAATAAAACTATTTTCTTATATTAAAATATGTTTTAAAGATCAAAATAACTTTTTTAAACAAATTGTTAAATTTTCGAAAATATCCGAACTTAAGTTCGAAAAATTCGAAATTCATTTTTATGTCTCAAACGGTAAATACGATTTTAAGAACCAGAGAAATGCTTAAAAACATTATTGCATCTTTCGAAAATTTTCGAAATTATGTTCGAAATTATGTTCGAAAATTAGATTTTGGCTATTTTAAAACCTTATCCCATAAACAAAACTTTTTTCTTATATTAAAATATGTTCTAAAGATCAAAATCACTTTTTTAAACAAATTTATCAATTTTCGAAAATATTCGAACTTAAGTTCGAAAAATTCGAAATTCATTTTTATCTGTCAAATGGCAAACACGATTTTAAAAAGTAGAGAAATGTTTTAAAACATTTTTGCAAATTTCAAAAAGTTTCGAACTTAAGTTCGAAAATTCAATTTTGACTATTTTAAAGTCCAATTTCATAAACAAAACTATTTTCTTATATTAAAATATGTTTTAAAGATCAAAATAACTTTTTAAACAAGTTTTTCAATTTTCGAAAATATTCGAACTTAAGTTCGAAATATTCGAAATTCATTTTTATGTGTCAAACGGCAAATACGATTTTAAGAAGCAGAGAAATGTTTTAAAACATTTTTGGAAATTACGAAATTTTTCGAAATTAACTCCGAAAATTCGATTTTGACTATTTTAAGGCCTAATTTCATAAACAAAACTATTTTCTTATATTAAATTGTGTTTAAATGATCAAATTAACTTTTTAAACAAATTTTTCAATTTTCGAAAATATTCGAACTTAAGTTCGAAAAATTCGAAATTCATTTTTATGTGTCAAACGGCAAATACGGTTTTAAGAACCAGAGTAATGCTTAAAAACATTATTGCAAATTTTGAAAATTTTCAAAATTAAGTTCGAAAATTCGATTTTGACGATTTTAAAGCCTAATTTCATAAACAAAACTATTTTCTTATATTAAAATATGTTTTAAAAAACAAAATAACTTTTTTAAACAAGTTTTTCAATTTTCGAAAATATTCGAACTTAAGTTCGAAAAATTCGAAATTCATTTTTAAGTGCCAAATGACATACTATAAAGATTAGCGCTATTAGAGAACAAATTAACTAGGTTTTGAGATTGATATTAATATAAAAATCCTTGGTTTTTAGCAAAGGAAATATAAAAAAGTCGCCGTGGTCTAGTAGGTAGTGTGTTGGCTTATTAGACGAAAAGCCAGGGTTCGAGCCAGACATCAAATAAAATACAAAAAGTATTTCTTCGGTGACTTCCTCTCAGCAGATTTCTGGCAAAAACTCTGAGAGTAAAGAAAATTGCCATGAAAATTTTCTCAAAAATCTGTCGTTCGGAGTCGACTTTAAACTGTAGGTCCCGCCACTCATGTATAAAATTAACACACATAACATAAGTGGTGTGAGAAACTAGGTCGTAATCCTGACTGAAGGGTTGTAATGACCAATTATGTATGTATGTAATATAAAAAAGTTTCCCAAATTAATGTCATCAGATTTTTTTAAATTTGTTTTCTGAATTTTTTTGTTAAAAAATATATTTTTTTCTCTTTTGATTTGCTCATGGTTATTAGAGGGATTTTAATAATGCCTTCTTATTTAACTTTCTTGATAGTCCTTTTGAAAATATTCATGGTTATTAAAAACTTTTTTGCTTGCTTGTTATGCTCTCATAGTGCATATAAAGTTTTATATTTTCGGCGGTTTTTTCAACCCCAGAATTTTTCTTTTCTTTCTTGTTGGTGGCTTAACTACAAGGCTGTTATGTTTACTACCGACACATACTAGCACCACCACATGGTTAACATGGCCTGAAAACAATTGTAAATTACAATATGCAAGTGCCTCCCTCTTAACTTGAAATTACCAAAAAAAAAATGAAAAATATAAAGAAAAATGTAAAGAAAAAAATATTTGCTGCTGGGAACTAGGACAGCTTTATTAAAGCTTTATTAGCTAAAAAATTCTGAAGTATTCATATCAAAATTCGTAACTATTTTCAATTTGTTTTAAATTTATTTTCCTTAAAACACAGTCACGTTTTTAATTATGTTTCTTTAATTAGGGGTGCGTATGGGGAATATTAAAAGTAAATATTTTTCAAAATTAAATTTTTTCTTACCTTATGTAAGTGTAAACATAGTAAAACAAATATGTTCCCCCAACCCAGTATTTGTTTCATATGCCATGTGTATATGGGTGTATCAGACAGAGGAAAAGGTGGCATAGTAAAGATTTACAAAACTACGCCTCAAATAACGTGTTACAAGGATTTGTTGTATAGCAACACAATAAAAGCACTTAAGCTAAGGTTTTACTAAGGATTTGTTCTATTTTGTAATATATTAAGTGTTATATGCGATAACAACAATCGCATATTCAGTTTTATAGTATTTCCTTCTCATTTAAGGCTTATAATTTATAACAACTAAACACGCCATAGTATTTGAATTGAACTTAAGTACTTTGGAATTTTCTTTTTTTTTACAGAAAAATGTTTTTAAATTGTTGATTTTATTCCAAAACAACAATTAGTAATCAAAAAACTGTTGTTTTTAATTTTCGAAATTATGTTCGAAAAATTCCAAATTGATTTTTATATGTTCAAAAGTTATTTTATTCAGATTTCTATCATTTAGAAACAAAATTTCCTAATTTCAAGAATTTTTAATACAAAAAAACTGTTTCAATAACTTTCGAAATGTGTTCGAAAAATTCGAAATTGATTTTTATATATTCAAAAGTTATTTTATTCAGATTTCTATCATTTAGAAACAAAATTTCCTAATTTCAAAAATTTTTAATACAAAAACTGTTTTAATAATTTTCGAAATTATGTTCGAAAAATTCGAAATTGATTTTTATATATTCAAAAGTTATTTTGTTCAGATTTCTATCATTTAGAAACAAAATTTCCAAATTTAAAGCATTTTTAATGCAAAAAAAAACTGTTTTAAAATTTTTCGAAATTATGTTGGAAAAATTCGATATTGATTTTTATATTCTCAAAAGTTATTTTATTCAGATTTCTAGCACTTTTAATACAAAAAACTGATTTAAAATATTTCGAAATTATGTTCGAAAAATTTTAAATTGATTTTTATATTCTCAAAAGTTATTTTATTCAGGTTTCTATCATTTAGAAACAAAATTTCCTAAATTTTATGAATTTTTAATACAAAAATTGTTTTAATAATTTTCGAAATTATGTTCGAAAAATTCAAAATTGATTTTTATATTCTCAAAAGTTATTTTATTCAGATTTCTATCATTTAGAAACAAAATTTCGTACTTATCAGCACTTTTAATACAAAAAACTGTTTAAAATATTTCGAAATTATGTTCGAAAAATTCGAAATTAATTTTTATATTCTCAAAAGTTATTTTTTTTCATATTTCTATCATTTAGAAACAAAATTTTCTAATTTCAAGAATTTTTTATGCAAAAAAACATTTTTAATAATTTTCGAAATTATGTTCGAAAAATTCGAAATTGATTTTTAAATGTGCAAAAGTTATTTTATTCAGATTTCTATTATTTAGAAACAAAATTTCTAAATTTAATGCATTTTTAATGCAAAAAACTGTTTTAAAATTATGTTCGAAAAATTCGAAATTTATTTTTATATTTTCAAAAGTTATTTTATTCAGATTTCTATCATTTAGAAACAAAATTTCATAACTTCGAGAATTTTTTATACAAAAAAACAGTTTTAATAATTTTCGAAATTATGTTCGAAAAATTCAAAATTGATTTTTATATGTTCAAAAGTTATTTTATTCAGATTTCTATCATTTAGAAACAAAATTTCCAAATTTAATGCATTTTTAATGCAAAAAACTGTTTTAAAATTGTTCGAAATTATGTTCGAAAAATTCGAAATTGATTTTTATGTGTGCGAAAGTTATTTTATTTAGATTTCTATCATTTAGACACAAAATTTTCTAAATTTTATGCATTTTTAATACAGAAAACTGTTTCAATAACTTTCGAAATTGTGTTCGAAAAATTCGAAATTGATTTTTATATATTCAAAAGTTATTTTATTCAGATTTCTATTATTAAGAAACAAAATTTCCAAATTCCAAGCATATTTAATGCAAAAAAAAACTGATTTAAAATTTTTCGAAATTATGTTCGAAAAATTCGAAATTAATTTTTATGTATTAAAAAGTTATTTTATTTAGAAAGATCTTTCATACGTCATCTTGTACACATTTTCTTTTACTTAAAATTAAAGGTACACTGAGGAATAGTTTTTTTTGTTGTCTCTTACTAATTTAAATAAATAAAATTCTTTTTTAAAAATATACTATAACACTGCCCCTTTTCGTTCCAACAATACAAAATAATACAAACACTTTTAAAACCCTTAAAATGAATGACATTCTCTGACCAGCAGTGCGTATGATTATTATTAAGTTTTGTATTTTAGACCCTTGAAGCGTATGATTAATAATGGCAGCTGTTGCTATACATATTTACAAATAAAATATTTGAATTCTATTCTTTTCATTTTTGTTAATTTATTTTGCAAAATATCGTTTAATTTCGTTTTAAGCTTTTGATAAATAAAATTTATCGATTTTTTTTTGGTAGCTCTTAAGCCAAAAAATAAATATGAAAACCACAAAAATATTAAACAAATACGTATGTACGCATGTACACATGTATGTACAAACGTAATGAATTAAATTTATTATTTGTTGCAATAATATCCCCAAAAATATTGTGGTTTTTCCAAACAACATTAAGAAGATTAAATTTGTATACGTTTCTAACAGAATTCCAAACATTAATTAAAGCTGTGGGGTTGAAAGAAAAGCTGAATATTTGTTTTTCATTTATTTCCAAATAATGTGGGCCTGGTAGACCGTATAGAAGTATACAAAATATACTATATAGCCTAACCGAAAAGTTCGATTTTCCATTATTCTGGCGCATAAATTGGGCTGAATTTAACCGATTGCATGGCTTATGTTGGCTTTGTGGCCAACTCGCATACACCTGAGACTTAAGAAAACCCCTTAGGTTCGGTTAGGTTAGGTTAGAGGACGTGTACCTGTCAGTCAAGACAAATAAAGTACCCGAAGGTCGGATTGACCCATTCTACAACGTCCTAAAGGAGGGAAGGATAGTATAGGGGATAGGATGAAAGGAGGGAATATGGGAAAGGGGGGAGTGGGAAGCGGAGGAATCACACAGACCAGACACAACAAAAGGATGGGAGAGCGCGACTACACCGATGAAGTCCTAGCACCTCTCAACCAGCCTAAGCCACTAATGAATCTGTGGAGAGCTTTGATGTCGGCTCTCGACACAGAATTCAAACTCTCAAAGAAGGGCCTACCAAAGGTCCTCAACCTCAATCTACCAAGGGCTGGGCAGTTACAGAGGAGGTGTTCGATAGTCTACAACTCCTCCTCATCGCAACACGCCCTGCAATAGTCCGGCTGGGATCTGGAACAGATCAGTGACCTAATCCTAATCCGTCAGTGACCTAATCTCGCAGTGCCCCGTGATAAAACCTACAAACAGCCTTAATCTGGCCTTATCCAAGCCCAGCAACCAACCTGTTCTCTTACTGTCTACAGCAGGCCATAGACACCTAGAAACAAAACAACCCGATCCGTTCCCCCAACGCCTCTGCTCTTTCTCCATGACCCATCCATTGATGAGGCCATAGAGGTGGCAGACTGGGGGGTCAGGACCAACCATCAAATCGCCCCCTGAAAGCGAACCTAGCCTAGCGAGGGCATCCGCCGTCTCATTGCCCAGTATTCCGCTATGTCCCGGAACCCAGCATAGACGGATACGGTCCGATCCAAAAGTCCTCAACGACTCCTTGCACTCGCGAACAAGCCGTGATTTGCGCCAGACCGACGCAATGGCCCTGAGGGCAGCCTGACTGTCAACGAAGATCATGTAAGATTCGGAATCCGAAGCTGAGCCACCAGCTATGGCCCCAATAGCCTTCAAGATTGCGAAGAAAACCCCTTAGGAAGAAGTGTACTGCCGTCAAATTGCAGGATTCAGTGGCTAGTTCACTCAAATCGCTTGGGTAGACTATCCAATGTATTAAAAGCTGTGGACCCGTAGCGTGTCGTCCAGTTAAAAACACATGTTGTTGGTGTCCACATCATTCAATTCGTGGCAAAAGAAATTAGTAATCATCGTACGTTTTGGGTGGCCAGTTCACTCGCATGCACGTGCCATCTCACGGACTCACGAATGCATTCAAATCGCTCGTACAGAATATTCCATGAGTACAATTGAAACTATATGTTCTTGATGTCTACGTCATCCAATTCAGACTAAAATAAGTTGGTAATCATAACTGTGGACAGTGATGGCCTGGCCAATGTTGTTCTCAAAGAAATATGGCCCAAAGACAATGCCACACAAAAATTCATAAAAAACCGTAACTTTTGCGGGATGCTTTGGATGCTTTGGGATATCATACGGATTGGAATCGTTTCAAATAGGACAATTTTGTTTGTTTTGTATCCATTCATCTAGAAATGAGAAATGAGCTAACAGAGGTTTATCGTCCATTTTGATAAAATAATTTTATTATTTGCCTGTGTTGTTAAATCCTTTATCAGTCCCCGAGGATTTGACAAAACTGACTGAATAAATGATAATTAATTTGATACATGTAGCTTCAACAAGAAGACCTAGTAGGAAACTAAGTAATATGTCTTCTAAAGGGTGTTTTTTTATAGAGGTATAGAACTTTAAGTTGCAATAAAACAACGATGGATTATTCGATTGACATGAATTTTATTTATCCGAAAGATAATCTTGTGGCATTACATTTTAAATATGATTTCTGGCATATGACCGCCACGGCTGGCGCGGATGTATTCCAATCTGGATCGTCCAATTTTCGATGACTTTTTCCAACATTTGTGGCCGTATATCGGCAATAATACGGCGAATGTTGTCTTCCAAATGGTCAAGCGTTTGTGGCTTTACCGCATAGACCAATGACTTTACATAGCCCCACAGAAAGTAGTCTAGCGGTGTTAAATCACAAGATCTTGGAGGCCAATTCACAGGTCCAAAACGTGAAATTAGGCGGTCACCAAACGTGTCTTTCAATAAATCTATTGTGGCACAAGCTGTGTGACATGTTGCGCCGTCTTGTTGAAACCACATCTCCTGGACATCATGGTTATTCAATTCAGGAATGAAAAAGTTTGTAATCATGGCCCTATACCGATCACCATTGACTGTAACGTTCTGGCCACCATCGTTTTTGAAAAAGTACGGAACAATGATTCCACCAGCCCATAAAGCGCACCAAACAGTCAGTTTTGCTGGATGTAACGGTGTTTCCACATACACTTGAGGATTACCTTCAATCCAAATGCGGCAGTTTTGTTTGTTGACGTAGCCATTCAACCAGAAGTGCGCTTCATCGCTAAACAAAATTCGCTTATGAAAGTCGGGAACAACGGTAATCTCGTTTTGGGCCCATTCGACGAATCTACGCCTTACTTGATGATCGTTTGGCTTCAATTCTTGCACGAGTTGGATTTTGTAAGCACGCAAACCAAGATCCTTCCGCAAAATCTTCCATAAAGTGGATGGACACAGATCCAATTCCTGTGCTCGATGGCGGATGGACTCATTCGGGCCTTCCTCAATGCTACGCTCTACAGCAACAATAGCTTCTTCTGTACGCACCGTACAGCGTCTCTGGGCATGCGAGTTATCAATAAGAGTAAACGTGCTGCGAAAACGTTCCATGGTTAATCGAATTAACTGCTCTGATGGAAGATTTTGTCTACGATCAAATGGACGTAGTGCGCGATACGTTTTCCGCACAGAACCATTATTTTCGAAATAAAATTGCACTATTTGCAAGCGTTGTTCAGGCGTGAGTCTATTCATGATGAATTGCCAAACCAAACTGAGAATAAATCACTTGGCAGCTGTTAAATCGGTCGCCATCTTGAAAAGTAATGCCAACTTAAAGTTCTATACCTCTATAAAAAAAACACCCTTTAAAAGCATAAAAATTAATTTCGAATTTTTCGAACTTAAATTCGAAAATTTTCGAAATTGTTTAAAATATAGAAAAACATCTGTTTTCATATTAAAATCATGTTTTAATGCAAAAATAACATGTTTTTCATGTCTACCACCTATCTTATAGGCCTCCATACAACAAACTATAATCAAATTTGTTTGCTTCATGAGAAAAAAAAATATTTTCGAAATAACTGAACAAAATTAAATGCTTAAACATTGTCACAAATTATTTTTATTTCTATTATAACAATGTTTTCCTTGTTTTTTTTTTCCGATGCTTCATATGTTCAGGTTTTAATAATAACGGAGAGGAGTAGATAGTTTTAAGTGCTTTAGCATATCATTGTCGTTTGTTTTTATTTTCTGTAGTTTTCATATGAAAAATTTTTAATAACAACAAACAAAAAAAAAGTATTTTGTTTATTCAATTAGAATTTTAAAAAGTTTTATTTTTTATGGAGTGTTTAATGACTTTTTGAAGTTGAACGAACAACGACAGCATTAAACATGTTGGCAATCTATAGGCAGCCTATTCATAGGCAGGCAACCCCAAATGGTAAAAATAAAAACAGGGTTGTTGCAGTTGTTGTTTTTTATAAATATTTAAACAACTTTTTGTAAACATGTACGAACGACAACAATAAAAACAACAACAACAATAATAACAGCATAAAGTTGGCCTCTTAAAAAGAAAGGAGGAAAGAACAAAAAAAAAAAACAAAACAAAACGTGGAAAAATAAATTGAGGAAAACAGAGGAAAAACATTATATGACATTAACTTTTGACAAGAAAATGACCTCAATTTTTTCTGGTTGGTTGTTCTCTCTTTTCATAGCTGAATCTTTATTTTTGTTTTTATTTCTGTTGTTTTATGGCATTTTTGTTAATGTAAGAGTTTGTGTTGTTTCTGACAACCAATTTAGAACATGAGTGTTGGATACTTAAACATGGAAAAAACAACGAAGAAAAAATTAACACTTCTTGAAAATTAGAAACGGAAAAACTTGAAAAAAATATGCAAAAACTACTTCAGTACAGAAATAAATTTTTCAACTAAAAATACGAAAACTTTTTACTTGAAAAATTGAATTTTTAAACTTTAAAAAATGAGTTTCAAATACATTCCTTAAACCTTTAGTAATGTTTTAAAACAAAAATTTTCGTATTTAAACTTAAAAATGATTTTCGAATTTTTCGAACTTCAATTCGAAAATGACTAATGTTAATAACAATAGTTCAAATACATTCCTTAAACCTTTAGTAATGTTTTAAAACAAAAGTTTTAATATTCAAACTTAAAAATGATTTTTGAATTTTTCGAACTTCAATTCGAAAATGGCTGGCATTAATAAAAATGGTTCAAATATATTCCTTAAACCGTAAATGATGTTTTAAAACAAAAATTTTTATATTCAAACTTAAAAATAATTTTCGAATTTTTCGAACTTAAATTCGAAAATGACTGGCATTAATAGCAATGGCTCAAATGCATTACTTAAACCTTAAATGATGTTTTAAAACAAAAAATTTAGTTTTTAGACCTAAAAATAATTTTCGAATTTTTCGAACTTAAATTCGAAAATGACTGGCATTAATAACAATGGTTGAAATATATTCCTTAAACCTTTAATAATGTTTTAAAACAAAAATTTTGGTTTTTAAACTCAAAAATGATTTTCGAATTTTTCGAACATCAATTCGAAAATGACTGGCATTAATAACAATGGTTCAAATACATTCCTTAAACCGTAAATGATATTTTAAAACAAAAATTTTCGTATTTAAACTTAAAAATAATTTTCGAATTTTTCGAACTTCAATTCGAAAATGACTGGTATTAATAACAAATGGTTTAAATACATTCCTTAAACCTTAAATGATATTTTAAAACAAAAATTTTCGTATTTAAACCTAAAAATAATTTTCGAATTTTTCGAACATCAATTCGAAAATGACTGATGTTAAGAACAATGGTTCAAATACATTCCTTAAACCTTAAATGATGTTTTAAAACAAAAACTTTATTTTTTAAACTCAAAAATGATTTTCGAATTTTTCGAACATCAATTCGAAAATGACTGGCATTAATAACAATGGTTCAAATATATTGCCTAAAACCTTAAATGATGTTTTAAAACAAAAATTTTCCTCTTTAAACTTAAAAATGATTATAGAATTTTTCGAACATCTATTCGAAAATGACTGGCATTAATAAAAATGATACAAATATATTCCTTAAACCTTTAATAATGTTTTAAAACAAAAATTGTCGTATTTAAACTCAAAAATAATTTTCGAATTTTTCTAACTTCAATTCGAAAATGACTAGCGTTAATAACAATGGTTCAAATACATTCCTTAAGCCTTAAATGATGTTTTAAAACAAAAATTTTAGTTTTTAGACCTAAAAATAATTTTCGAATTTTTCGAACATAATTTCGAAAATTTTCGAAATTACAAAAAATATTAAAAAAATTAAATTTTAAACATAAATTCTTTTTTTAAAGTTATAAAACTGTTCAGCTGCCAAAGATATTGTGTTTAACAGCGTAAAATGGTAATTGCGGTAATTTTTCTTAAAACTTTTCCAAAAAAAAGTATTTTTTTGCGTTTTCCGGTATAATAAACTACTTTTAACACCTTTAAACTTTTTGCTAATTTTTGTTGTTGTTTTTTATTACGGCTTTTAATACTTTAATTATACCACATGCACTATAAATTTAAGGAATTAAAAGACAGCCAGCCAGTGTTAAATATTTTAATTAGTCCAGCATTATAAAGTGGTTGTAAAAAGAGCGACAGGGGGAGAGAGATTGTGTGTGTGTGTAAATGAAAAATCGACAATAAAAGTTTAAAACTTTTAACACCACAAAAGAAAATACGAAAAAAAACGATCGTATTTAACACAAAATCCATCTAAACGGGTAAACCAATGTAAACAGAGGGAGGTGGTAAGCGGTAAAACATTGTTGTTGATAATTAACATTGTGTGTGTGCCTGTGTGGGTGTGTGTATGTAAGTAACTTAAAAAAAACTCGAACACGAGTACATAATGGCTTTTAAGCATGCAACATGCATGTACAACAAATACAACATTGAACGCCATGTTGCCATGTTACAATGGATTAAATAATGCTTAGCTTGCCTATTGATGGCAAATCAATGGCGGCATTAATGAAAACATGAACCCATCGATTTAAACCGTTATCAGCTACCAGCTACCAATGCAACAAACTAACAACAACAGAAAGAAAGAGAGAGAAATGAGAAAGACAAAACCCCCCCTTTAACATTTTGTAACATTTTATTGAGAGCGCGTGTATATGTGTGTAAATGTAAAGCGATGAGTGCATTTTAAAGCTATTTTAATGAGAGTCGCTAATAAATGAGATTAAAATGAACCATCCTTTTATTTTCACATATACACATACACATGCCGTTCTATATTTACACACATTTGCAATGGCCTTAAATTAAAGAATTTTTCTCTTTTTTTTTTGATGCTGCTGCATAATTTATTTCCTCTTTTTTTTGGTCACATTAATTATTGCAACACAATACAAATGAAAATGAATGGAGGGAATCGTATGTCGTAGTGGAGAGTAGAAAATTAATGATGAGAACAAATTCCAATTAATTTATTCGATAAATTTATCAAAATAAATTTCAAAATTTATTAAGTCACAGCTCACTTAAGCACATTGTGATACTAAGAGAGGCGATGGGCCAGAACTAACTAACAACACCACTGAATATGTCATGGATATAAAGAATGTGCATCATGTAGAAGTAAAATTTCTTATGGCGGGTCGTAACATTACGACCCGCTCTCACCAAAATATTTTTAAAAATCATTTCTTGATGAGTGGGAGGAAGACAAAAGGAAAATGAACACAAACAAAGAGCGTAACAATGTGTTGCTCTCATCGTACGTATGTACATGTGTATGTATTCTTGTGTTTTTTGATTTAGTTGTCGATCAGACTGCGACAAGAATACATGTGCTGCGGATGCTTTGTCATTTTATTTCAGAATAACACTCGAAGAATATTTTGTGTTAAAAATGTTCTATGTCATTAGCTGGGCGTATTTTATTTTTTATTTTGTCCCATAGTATAATTTTTTTTAAATGCTTTGGAATGCTCGTTTTTTTTTTCTTTTAATAAAAAATGGTTTTTTTATTCTTTTTATTTTTATTTATCTAAAAAACATTGCCTAATTTTTAAGCCAAAGATGGATAGCTTTATGTTCTTTTAATAATAAAATCGATGTTATATTTTATTTTTATTTATCCAAAATTATTAAGCCAAAGATAGACAGCTTTACATATGTATGTTGATGAAATGAAAATAAAAATAGAGTATATTACTAACACTTTTATATGGCTGTAAATAAATAAATTCTCTCAACTTATTTTCTCTCTCTCTCTCATTAATCCATAACCATAGGCATGTGTTAACCTAGAGGAAAATTGTTAGTAATAATGTCAAGTCTACTTATTAACCCAATGATATGTATATGTGATCGGAAAATATAGAAAAATTGTACTGCACTAAGACACTAAGACATCGTGTTTAACTTGGCAAGTATTCTTCAAAAAATCGAAATCATTTCTCATTGATATTAGTGAATACTACTGTGATATTTCTTTGGGTGTCTAATTGAAGTGTGAAAAAAGCGACATTAACCTTCTTCTTTAAAAACTGACAAGATTTTTACGCTCTTTTTAACGAACATTCTTGATGTTCGTGTCCTATGTGTGTAAAAAGCCGAAGATGTTCTTCCCCTGAGGGACATTGGGGCCGACGTCTGTTTTCAACACCAGAAAAATAAATAAAAAAGTGGTCAAACAACAAAAACGCACGATGAGAACAAAGCATTGTTACGCTCTTGGTTTCTGTATCATTCCCTTCTATCTTTCCCCCCGCGTCATGAAATATGTTTGAAAAATATTCCAAAATATGTTAAAATGCACATTCTTTATACTTTATTTTCTTTGGCCATACTCAGTCTAACGAAGGCAAGAGATATAACAGTACTAGTGCGTGGATTGGTATTGGATTGGTGGATTGGTGGATTGGTGTATCGGCTCACTTAAGCACATTGTGATACTGAGAGAGGCAATGGGCCAGAACAAACTAACAATACCACTCACTATCCCATATACAGTCTAACGAAGGCAAGAGATATTACAGTATTAGTGTGTGGATTGGTATTAGATAGGAGAGTGTCTTCGCCAGCAAGTTCATTAGCTACAGTTACCCCATATACCCCTATGACTAGGAACTCATTCTAGATTGACAAAAAACTGCCGCGAGAATTTACCGAGGAAGTCGTGGCAAGTGCTAAACAGTTTAGAACTGAAGGTTGTACCCAAAAGAGATTTGTCTACTGGCTGGCTGTTAGGGGAGATAGATATGTTAATAGATGGAGATCTCTAGCTGAGACCCAGTTCCGCAGTGTAATTTACGACCATTACATCGGCGTGAAATATACTAAAGTAATGAAGTAAACGGATTAACCCTTTCAGACTAACATTTAACAGTCGATCTTATTCTCAAGTTTAGAATCGTTTAGAATCGTAATGAATCTACGGAACATACCATTTTAGAGCACCAATGTTTTCACTGCTTGGAATTCTAGTATAAGATTTCCTATCAATACTGGGATTCAGGTGGAGTATAAGCAATTTCACTTAGAATCTGGAGATCCTAAGAGAGAATAGAGTGGCAAGAGGGCACAAGGCGCCAGTGTTAAAGGACTTTAAATTGCATTGCAACAATTGCTGCAAATTGTCTAGCAAGTACTGTAAGTGGAAGCAAAGAAAATAAAGTATAAAGAATGTGCATTTTAACATATTTTGGAATATTTTTCAAAAATATTTCATGACGCGGGGGGAAAGATAGAAGGGAATGATACAGAAACCAAGAGCGTAACAATGCTTTGTTCTCATGGTGCGTTTTTGTTGTTTGACCACTTTTTATTTATTTTTCTAGTGTTAAAAACAGCCGTCGGCACCAATGTCCCTCAGGGGAAGAACATCTTCGGCTTTTTACACACATAGGACACGAACATCAAGAATGTTCGTTAAAAAGAGCGTAAAAATCTTGTCAGTTTTTAAAGAAGAAGGTTAATGTCGCTTTTTTCAGACCTCAATTAGACACCCAAAGAAATATCACAGTAGTATTCACTAATGTCAATGAGAAATGATTTCGATTTTTGGAAGAATACTTGCCAAGTTAAATACGGTGTCTTTAGGGATTTAGTGCAGTACAATTTTTCTATATTTTCCGATCACATATACATACATATCATTGGGTTAATAAGTAGACTTGACATTATTACTAACAATTTTCCTCTAGGTTAACACATGCCTATGGTTATGGATTAGTTAGTGAGAGAGAGAAAATAAGTTGAGAGAATTTATTTATTTACAGCCATGTTAAACTGTTAGTAATATACTCTATTTTTATTTTCATTTCATCAACATACATATGTAAAGCTGTCTATCTTTGGCTTAATAATTTTGGATAAATAAAAATAAAATAAAAAATCGATTTTATTATTAAAAGAAGATAAAGCTATCCATCTTTGGCTTAAAAATTAGGCCATCTTTTTTAGATAAATAAAAATAAAAAGAATAAAAAAACCATTTTTTATTAAAAGAAAAAAAACGAGCATTCCAAAGCTTTTAAAAAAAATATACTATGGGACAAAATAAAATACGCCCAGCTAATGACATAGAACATTTTTAACACAAAATAATCTTCGAGTGTTATTCTGAAATAAAATGATAAAGCATCCGCAACACATGCGTTATTGTCGCAGTTTGATCGACAACTAAATCAAAAAACACAAGAATACATACACATGTACATACGTACGATGAGAGCAACACATTGTTACGCTCTTTGTTGGTGTTCATTTTCCTTCTGTCTTCCTCCCCCCTCATCATGAAATGATTTTTAAAAAGATTGTGGTGAGAGCGGGTCGTAATGTTACAACCCGCCATAAGAAATTTTACTTCTACATGATGCGTATTATTTATATCCATATTCTTTGGTAGAAGTCAATTAAACATAATAAAAAGGGCTTTTATAGGGGAAGTAAACACAATAGGTCTCCTTACTTTATCAAGAAGCTTCACATTGCCGTTTTTTAACTGCAGTACACTAGAAAACAACTTTACAAAGAAAATTAGTTTCGATAATTACCGACTATATCCAGCCTACAGGCCTCATCTTGTGCCAATAGCCGCAGTGAAGCTGGAGGTTGCACCAATTGGATGTTTAAAGAAAAGCTGAGAAAAGTTGGATAGTATGTATGGACTTCTTCTATCCCTTGCAGCAATGGCAATGGCATACACTTACTCCCTCCGTCCAGCGATGTAGATAACCCTTCGAAATTTAAGAAGGTTTGACATAAACTTTATAAAATAAATTTGATTTTGAATATTTTAAACTGTTTCGCCGAACAGTTTACTGGTTTTCATCATATTTTGCTAACATTTCCTGCACAAAAAAGTTGCAAGTCTGCAAAAAAAATATTTCAGCGAATTTCCAAAATATTAACATTATAATTTCTTGTTTTTGTTGTTTTTTTTTTAGAATAACTAAACAAAGTTGCCAACAAAATTTTGTGCACATTAATAAAGCAGTGGAAAGTTTTATCAGCCATTAGCTGCATAAAAAAAAAATTATAAAAAAAGACCAAATGAAGCGGAAATTGAAAGTTCAAACACAACAAAATAGAAATGTTTTAAAAACTATTTTCTATGAACCAAAAAAAAAACAACAACAACACAACATTTATTTATTATTATTTAAATAAATTTTTAATAAATAAACATTTTTATTGGAAAACATAAATTTAAAATAAATTAAAAACACTGGGTGTTGGGCTAATACTATGTTCAGATATGCACTTTTATTGAGTCAATATTCGGGTTATTGAGTATAATATTTTAAGTGTTTAGACATAACAATATACGCAGTTCAGCTGCTTATTCAATATTCATTTGACAGCTAGTAAACAAAACAGCTGGTTGTTTCAACAACATTGTTTTTGTTTTGTTCGTTGCTTTTTTGTTTTGATTTGTTTTTTTGTTTGTCGTTGTTGATATTTGAGTTGTCAAATACCAATAGAAAATTGTCGGAAAATTTTAACATACTCACTGAACGTACTTAGGACAATGTTGTATTTCAAATTTTAATCAATATTATAACAATTTATGAATTTATTGAGCAATAATTAATTGACATTTGATATGAAATATTGAGATCAATAATGCCGTTTATTGCGATTTACTCAATATAAGTGCATGTCAGAACATAGTATAAGGTCGTTTAGAAATTTGCAGAGAGAAAAATCTGAGTAATCTCAGTGGATTATCAAAACTGTGTGCGGCCTGGCATTGTCATAATGGAACTCAACACATATTTTCTGTTCTGATCAATTCAGGCTCTTTAAATTGATTTGAATGCTTCAATCGCCTTAATTATTGACTGTAAAGCAGTGATGCTCAAAATCCAAATTTCCTATCACATGTGATAGGCAAAGAAAATTCTGCTGACGCTGCGTTGACACACCTACACTATAAGCTTACTTTTGTGGTTTCTTATAATGATCGTGTGTTTGTTGCTTTGTTTGTGTTGTGTGTTGAACTCAGAGAACAAAATCAATTCAGTTGATGTTTAGCTCTTGATGAAGCAAGACCTCGCTACACAACTTTTTTGAATGATTTTTTGTTTTTTGCGAATACACGCAGCAAAATTTTTGATGAAAATTGGGAATATGATTCTTTTTTATAGAGAATATAGATGGTAATGCACAATGTATTGTGTGTTATCGCACTTTATATCGTAATTCTTTTTTTTTATAAAAAGACATTACGGGGCTAGCCATGGATTTTTCGACAACATTAAAGAGAATGATAGGACTTTAAAATTATTGCATCATCATACATACATACATACACACATACATCAATGTATTCATCAATACATACATACATACATACAAAAATACATATATACATACATACATCAATATATTCATCAATACATACACACATACATCAATATATTCATTAATACATACATACATACATCAATATATTCATCAATACATACATACATACACACATACATCAATATATTCATTAATACATACATACATACACACATACATCAATATATTCATCAATACATACACACATACATCAATATATTCATCAATACATACATACATACACACATACATCAATATATTCATCAATACATACACACATACATCAATATATTCATCAATACATACATACATACATACATACATAAGTTCATTATGTAATAACACACGCAACACAATAAACCAATTTTTTTTATTTTTTTATTTTCCCAGTGTACGATTCTCAAAAATTAAGTTGAATTTTGTTCTCCGCTGCTTTACCAACACAACCAAAACTATGGTAGTATGTGTTTGAGCACCACTGCTGTAAAGGCAAGAATTTGGCGTTGAACCAGTTTATTAAGAGCTTAGAAAGCACAATTGCCTTCCAATCCCATTAGATACACGTCAAATACCCTGAAGTTGGCTTCATTTAAGGCCAAAAAAGCGATTTTTATACAATTTTCTAAAAGAAAAAATGTTTTACTTTTATCTGAGTACGGTTATAACATGTAACATGAATAGAAGATGTTGCTTATAAAGCCCCAATAGATTCATCGCCTTTCACGTATGCTCTAACTGCCGATTGAAGGGATTTGAAGTTTACTACATTAAAAGTAAAATTTTTGGTGGCATCATTTGCGGCATCAGACTCTCTGGACCAATAATTAACTGGCGTTTATACACGACTTCAGCCGCTGTTATGCAGCAAGTGACTACAGTATAAACAATTTCGTATAATTAAGGTTTAAACTTTATATTAAAAAAAAATGTAGTCGCCGTAGTCTAGTAGGTAGTGTGTTGGCTTATTAGACGTAAAGCCAGGGTTCGAGCCCCATGCCAGACATCAAAACGAAATATGAAAAGAATATTTCTCCGGCGACTTCCTCTCAGCAGATTACTGGCAAAAACTCTGAGTAAATAAAAGTGCGCATGAGAAGATTCTCAAAGATTTGTGGTTCGGAGTTGACTCTAAATTGTAGGTCCCGCGAGCATGTACAAAATTAGCACACACAACATAAGTGGTGTGAAAAACAAGGTCCATAATCCTGACTAAAGGATTGTAATGACCAATTATGTATGTATCACACATAGCGGCCTGCTTTAATGTCACGTAAAGTGATTAGCCAGGAACTAACTGACAAGCCCAGCATCAGAGCTCCACATTTAAAGCATGGCTGCGAACAGAATCAAACCCGAAAATTTTATGAATATAGTGACCGAAAAGGATGTATCAAATGAAAGTTGTCTACGCCGAGCATTGGCAAATAAAGAGGACAACACCCTCTTTGTCCTTAATCGATCTACAAACTCTGCAGAAGCTATTTGCTGGTAAGCGAAGCCTCTCCGCATGCCTACTCATAATACGTAATGGTCCGTTACAATAGATGCTGGAGCAAAAATAACCCGAGGATCTAACATAAGTCGTTGATTGATAAGCCTCCTCTATAAATTAGTAAAGATAACTCTGACCCCAGGTCAGGCATTTCCAACTGAACGAAATATGAAAAACAATATTTCTTCGACGACTTCCTTTCAGCAGATTTCTGGCAAAAACTCTGAGAGTAAATAGAAAATTGCCATGAAAAAGTTTCACAAAAATCTGTCGGTCGGAGTCGACTTTAAACTGTAGGTCCCGCCACTCATGTATAAAATTAACGCACACAACATAAGAGGTGTGAGTCAATTATGTATGTGCTAAGAGTATTGCTGTCCACTGTATATACACGACTATAAGGCACCCGTTGCGAAAGGGCTATAATTTGATATAAAAAAATTTAAAAAAAATTATTTTAAAATCTACTTTAAGGCTGTATTTCTTTCCTGTTATTATGTTTTTCTCTTTCTGTTATTATCATAGAGAAAAAACGCTCATTAATCTGTTATGAAAAGGCATAGCTTTCACTTTGATAAAGATAAGAAGATTATTGTCTATCAGATTGACTTGTAAAACAAAAACAAAAGCAAGAAACGGTCTTGCTTTTTATGAAGACAGCCATCATTGGAATACAAATCTCTTTTGGTAGTTTTATTTTAAGCATAATAAAAAAGCAAAACTTCTTCCGCTTTTCTAAAGATAATAATATTTCTAAAGAAAAATACTCTCTTTTGTAATAAATTTATTTGTAAAACATAAGTTAAACAATTATGCTCTTTCACTTTTAAAAACAAACTATGTTTTAATGCTTTTATTACGGGTTTACTTTACATAAAACACAACAACAATAAAACAATATTCTTTCACTTTTATAAAGACAACAATATTTCAAACAAAACATAGTTTTTTTATGATTCTATTATGGATTTACTTGTAAAACAGAGACAACACAACAACACTCTTTCACTTTTACAAAGACAACAATATTTCAAACAAAAATTCTCTTTTATTTACTTTACATTGTATATGGCATGGCATAAAAATATTTTGCCATGTAAATGTCAAGTTGTTTTATTTAATGTTTAAAAAAGTTTTTTTTATATTTCAATTCCCTCTTTCCATTTTTCTCTTGCATTATAAAAGAAATTTGTTTCAAACATATAACATAACCCAACAATATTTCAAAATCAAATTTTTGTTTTGATTTTGTTTTTATTATTACGTGCTTGCTTATACAATAACAACAACGAATATTATTTTCATTGTAAGGGTTGTTTGCTATTCTATCATAATCAATACTCTATGCATGTAAATGTCCAGTTATGTATATGCTTTACTCTTTGTAAAATGTACTCATATTTCAATGCTGGCTCTCTCTCTCTCACTCTTTCTTTGTATAATTTTTTACTCTCTCTGTATACAAGCAAATTTGTTTTAAACAAGCAAAGCATGGTTAGCAAGATCGAAAGGCAAAGAAGAGCAACGAAGTAAAAACAAACAATGCAGCACACATACACAAATACACGTTCTCTTGCTGTAACCAATACAACATGTCTGTTATAAAAAGCTTTTTGTTATTGTATTATGACATGTGTCATAAATGTTTTAATAATAACATGAATGAAAGGGGGAAAAAAGAATAACATGACAAAAATATTGACTTGTGTGTAGTAAAGTAAAGAGATTAAATAACAGGAAAAGAAACAAAAAAAGAAATAACAAAAGAGTTTTAAAATAAGATTTTAAATACAAAGTTTTTTTTTAAAGAGTATAAAAAGAAAACAAAGAAGCCATTATTAGTGCAATGGTAAACCTAAACGTATGATGAATATTTGAAATTAAAAAATTTCAATATTTAAAAGAACATTTTATTTAATTTAATCACATAATTCTATGCAAATACGGTGTAAAATATTTTTAGAACATTTCAAATAAATTAATTATTTTAAATTAAACGTTTTTTTTATCTAATTTAACCAATAAATGTTAATTACTGTTCTCATTATATCCACTTAATTTAGTGGCTTTTGGTAATAATTAACATGACCTAGTTTCACAATTTAACACAATTTAATGGCATTTTTATTCCAAGCATTTAACAGCAAATAAATTGGTTTCTCCAAGGGGGGTTGGGTAACAAATTGTCGGCTTTTAAATGTAATATCTGTGTTAATATATATTAATTGTGTCCAGCAACACTACAACATCGTGTTGGAGAGGAGGCGTTAATTTAACTATCATTTTGTCAGTGTTTGTTTGTTTTTGTTTATTTTTGATTGCTCCGTGTAGCGTCACAGACCAGAGTCTCTGGTGGAAATCGAACCCACGACCCTCACGCTAATAGTCTATCATAATACCCACTAGACTACCAGGGCACCCGTTATCAACACTTAAAACGCAGTCAAAATGCACAACATTACTTACAGATTTGTTTTTTCTATCACAGGAAAATCATGCATACGTGCCAGGCTGCTGAAAAAATGTGTTAACTTCACATAGACGATGCTGTAGCCAGAAAAGCAGCTGCAATATGATTTATTTTGATTTATTTGTTTCAATCTAGTAATTTTAATGTCTTGGTCTACCAATCACTAAACAAATTTCTGAAATCAATCATGAAAGATTGAAGATTGGCATGTTAGATTGGCATATAACCAGCGTGGACTTTCTTAGGGAACTAGGAACATTTTGTACACGGATTTAGATAATCGTAGAACACTTTTTCTCTTATAAGATTTTTTAAATTGTGTTTTTACACACTTCATAGAGACAACTTTCGAGTATTTGATGTATTTCTAGTGAGATTGAGAGGCAATTGTTCTAAGATTTTAGTAAACTGGTTAAACATTAACATCTTGCCTTAACAGTCAATAATTAAGGCGATTGAAGCAAGCAATTCAATTTAAAGAGCCTCAAATTAATCAGCAGAAAATCTATGTTGTGTCCTATTATGAATGAACACATTTTTGTTAATCTGTTACGGCACTGAGAGAACTTGTCGAACAAGTTTTAATGCAATCACCATATTACACAGAGCTTGCACCTTGAGATAACCATTTATTTTGATTTCTCCCGAACTTTCTTAATGATTGTAAATATAATAGCCTTCTAATTGATAGCCATCTTCTTGGGAAACTTTCGAACAGTGTGTTTCACATTTTATTGCTTGAACCACTTTCCAGAGGCCTATTGCTCTTTATCAATATCGCTTCATATGCTCTCAATTAAATTGAGGTCTGGCCTTTATGCTGGCAAATGCTAAAATCTCAACTCTTGGCTTTTTTAATATTTTTTACAAATTAAGAGTAGGTTTTTAATAAGTTCTTTTTAATGTAAAATGTTTTCCTATTTATTTTATTTTTTAGCCTTAATATTGATTATATTTCTGCCACTATTAATGGTTTTAAGCAATAAAAAGCAATTATATATAAAAAAAATAAAAAAAATTTTAGCAATTAAAATTAAAACTAAAGTTACTAAAAGTTAATCGCTATTGTCTACCACAAAAACCAATTTTTTAACCTTTTTTTCCACTTTGTTTAGAAATAGAAAAGATTTCCTATTAAACTTTAGCTACACTAAACAGATACCACATGTGGTTTTAATCTCAAGCATACTTTTAAGCGCTATTACGTTATGAAAAAAAGGAGAAAATAAAAGCACATCTCTTTTATCTACCAGTGTGTGGGAGAAAATTCCTTTAAGCTGTTTACGTGTATGAAAACAAATGCAAAAACAAATGAGCTTTACATTATACGCACTTAAATTCAGTTACACACAATGTATGTGTACATACACTGTTGCTGTTTGAAACATAGTATTGCATTTCCTTTTTTATTTCTCTACTAGTTCTTGATTTTTGTTGTTGTTGTTGTTGTTTAAAAATAAAAAGTGAGTAGTACAACATAAATTTACGGTTGTTTGAGAGAATTTGCAATTTAGTTACTTTGCTTTGTGTATGCATGCATGTGTTAAAAGAAATATTTCAGTTTTTATGGCATTTTTTTCTTTTCTTTTCGTTTCTTACTCATCCATAAAAAGCGAGAGAAGAGAGTGTTTATATGTATAAAACCAAGGTGTATGAAAGTTAAGTGTTCTTTTTATATTCTTGTTGTGTTTTTTATTTCTGTTTTTTTTTTTGTTGCTTTAAATTCAGCAAGCAAGAAGAAGAATTTTAAACAGAATGCTGTTCACACTATCAAACATACTCTTGTTGTAACCATGTACGTATTGTGTATTTATTTTTGTTTTTTGCTTTCATGCATTTGCTTAAGCACCACAACTCATATGTGGGTGGTGTTTTGTTTATGACTGCATAAAAGAGAATTCAATATTGATTTTACTCAATGCCATGTTTTTTTTGTTTCTTTTTTTCTTTTTGCTATCTTGTGCAAACAGGTTCTCTTCTTGTTGCCTGTCTTTATTAATTGTTATTGATGGTTAGAGTAACTAAGTATGGTGCACTGTAGCTACTGCGAGTGAGTGCTTAAAGTAATTGTAAAGCAAGAGTGCAAGAACTGGTTTTATAGAGTGTAGTTGTTACATTTTTAAAACTGTATATTAAACATGGGAAACTGGAGGTCAATTAAAGGAAATTTTATGTAAATTGGGAATTTAAAATTTAAAAAAAATAAGTAATGAATGGATATAACGGGTGTTTGAGATGTACAGGAAAGTTTTTAACGAATGTAGTGTTTTTCAGGCGAATGTCATGGCAATTTTGATGCTTGTTGGATGACGAAAAGTTTCCCGAAAATTTCTTGATTTATGCAGGCTGCAACTAAGTCCCTAACGAACATAGTTTCATCGTTAATGCTTGACGTGGTTAGAGCGAATTTCTCAGGGATATTTCAGGTCATTCAAAGGTAACTCTTATATGGCTTCTGGGACATAGGGATATCGCTGGAAACTGCATTTTTGATGAGTTGGCTAGAGTCGGTACGGAGCTTGCAGTCTCCAACACGTTGCAGGGCATAGGTATTTCGATTACCTCAGTGATATTAGATATAAATCACTTTTTTACAAGGAGCATCATTGCTGTTGGCAGAAAAAGGGTACGTACAATATTGCTAAACTCTGCTAGACGCGTACATATGTTCAAGAAGAGGACCAACGTCCCCACTTAAATCACATGGTCATTTATCGCACAACAGAGATTCTCACGGGCCACTGTTCCCTTGCTAGGCATGCCGAAACTCTCGGCATTACGACAAATGATTTCCTCAGTAGCTATGGGCTTCAGAAAGAGAAAAGACTGTCTTTCATCTCATGTGTTATTGCCCATGACAAAACATTTAATCTTTTGTTTATTCTTTCAATTTTCCTTGTTTGAAATTCCATTTTCCATTAAAATTTAATTCAATTTTAATTAAAATTTTCTGACAGTAACTGTTACCTGCATAAGAATTTTATTTTCTTTACAATTTCAACAATTTGAAATTCATTCTTCTCAAGACAAGTGTATATAACGGAACTTACATTCTTGTAATGGTGAAAACAGTTACAAAATAATATTTTACGTTTGCGGCAAAAAAAAGAGAAAAAACAATAACAAGCATAAGCATACATTTCTCTAAATAAACTGTATTACTTTGAACAGCAGTAACCACAATAAAACCAAGACACAAAACACAGTACAAATGAAAATAGAAAAAATAGAATGCTTAAGGGCCAACCACCTATGCTGTTTTATTTTTATACAGACACATACAAACACACAACTTAACTAACTGCTGTTTTATTTTTCAAAAACAGACCCTCTTACAATTTTTTTTTATTTTTTTTCTTATTTTTTTAAAGAAACCAAAACAACAACAGCAATTACTAGTTAGTTACATTAGTTTGTATCATAAATAATCAGAATAAGAAAAACAAAATACAAAACAAAACAACCCAAAATTATAACTGTTCAAATAATAATAATAAGAAAGAAAACGAAAATGTTGGCTTATGATGCTCTTGACCTACATGTTTTCCTTTTTCAACAACAACAACACAACAAAAGCAGAAAAACTTAAATTAAAATATAACAAGAAGAAGAAAAAGAAAAAACAAACAGCTTTAAACAGTATAAAGCAAAAGTATAACAACACAATACACTCAGACTTGCTGTAATAACAACTGTATTCTCAAGAAAAGTAAACAAAACAATTATATTGCTCTTATGAATTACTTACATATTGTTCTCGCCCTTACTTGTATCACACACTGTGTTGTGCGTTGTATGTTGTTGTTTTTTCAAGAGAAGTACCGTATAAATTCTGTGTTTTTATTTGTAGTATTTTAACTTATGTATTGTTTTGTACTGAAATAGAATTCTAATTTAAAATTTGAATGCCTATGTTCAACAGAGAGAGAGAGAGAGAGAGGGTGTGGGTGGGTATGAGTATTCTTGTGTTACGGCAGTAGTAACATTTGTAATTGCTTTGTATCTTACTCTCTCTTTCTCTCTCTATGTATGAGTTGATGTTTATATTTGTTCTAAAGCAACAATAGCACAGGCAGCCGTATGATAAATGTTTGTATGGTAGCAGAGTGTTAAAGGAAACCTGTTTTAAATTTAATAAAACCCAACAAACATGTGTTTAACTCCTAAAGTAATGCATTTCTATTAAAATGAAAAACGTTATCCTAAAAAAACAATGTTTGGGAAGGAAACAACAACTGTAAATGACAACTGTTATCATAACTACTTCTAATTCTATCGCTATTAAAAGGAAACTACTTTTTTGTGACCAGTTTCATTTGAAAAAATCCACAATTGTTTGCTGGCATACCATCTCACTTATACAAGCGTACGGTGTATGTATATGTGTATGTTTATGTGTATATATTTGTTTGTTCTTTTTTTATTAAACAATGTGTCAAGTGTGATAAGGAAACTTTCTGCATTTGACACAAGCCCTGACAAACGGAAAATGTTTACAAATTTCGTATACACCACTTACACATTCACACTCTAAAATGTATTTACATACTATGATTGTCTCTCTCTCTCTATAGCTCTCTACTCTTAAATTTGTTGTTATGTTGAACAGGTAAAAGTTTATTTAACGCAAGAATATAAAATAAAATTGTGTAGGCAACGCAAATTGTTTATCTTGAAATGAAAATTCAATAAAAAAAACTTTTCCTTGTTGATAAAAATTTGCTCAGGTTTGTAGAGGCAACAAATATGTAAGAAAACATAGAAATATTTACCTAAAAAAATAAATTAAAGCAAATTTTTTTTTCGTTATTTGGTAGGAACTGAAGTCTTTCAATGTCGAAATTTAAAAAATACCACTTAAATCTGACCTAAACTAAATTTAAATACTCAACTTTTTTAACTCTTTAACTTAACTCTTCAACTTTAACCTCACCACCTTGATAGGAGGGATCTTCTTTGCTTATTGCTTTTACTTTGCTTACCGAAAAAGGAAGGATTACACAAACAAAAATCGATAACTTCAGCAGCTGATTCCTACGTTATATTGAATTAATCGTAAAATATTTGATTAGTATTGGTTAGATGATACAGTTTTATAAGGGATTGGAATTGGTTCTCATTTATATTGTTTCGGGCGTATTCTAATTTGTTTTCATTGGATTCCGAAGACTACAGTTGCCATTGATTTTGATTGGCGGCTAGCCAGAATAAATGCCAAATGAAACATAACCTATATCAATGCCTTTTATTACCACAGCAGATTTACTGGGCCAATTTAAGAGAGCCTCTAGCCAGAGTATTTAATTTAAACGCAAAGGCAGTGTTGGCACCAGACTACCGGGAGCAAATTCTACTTTCAGATCAAAATATTCCAAAAGCAATGTTTGTGTTAAAGTCCTTAATAGAGTTTCATTTTTAAAATCTATACAAACTTTGCTAGATAATTCCTAAACAGATAATTCAAATAAAAATTGCAAAATAACGGTAGTATGAATTTGTTTTTTAAAGAAATAAATTATTTTACTTACCAATTTGCAGACATGATGGAGTATAGATGCATTGGGATTTTTGGCTCTTATTATTATAATATATTATTATTTTATTTATTATATTATTATATTATTATTTTTACACTTATCGTAAACAAAAATAACGAATAAACGCATCAGCATCAACTGATGTGCAGACTTTAAAACAGCCGGCTTTTTTTTCTAATTTTAATTTTTTATTATTATTGCCCTTTAACACACACTTTATTATAATATAATTATTAAATATTTTACTTAATTTTTTATTAATACTTTCATATTTAATTTATTAATTTTATTTTAATTTCTTTGACATTTACGCTGTAATTAAAATTACTTTTGCAGAAACAGTGCTGCATAACGATTTTTGCTAATAATTAACCGTTTCGTGAACATTGGTTAGAACGCATTGAAAATAAATTGTTGAAATAGTAAAAAATTTAAAAAGAAATAGTATTTAGAAAATATTCTGGAATTTTATGGAATTTAATTAATATCTAAGTAGCAATTTTATTATTAGTAAAGATTTTTTCGGAAAATTGACTGTTTAAGTTTTATTTATTGTGCAGAAGCAGTGTTGCTTAACGATATTAACGCAAGATTATAATTTATTGTAACTTTTTATTACAAAACTGTTAAAGGAAGTTAAAATGATCCTTTTGAAATTGTATAAAACTTCTAAAAAGAATGTAATTTAAATTATATGGGGTTTTATTATATGGGTTTATGAAATTTTTTTTAATATTCAGAATGCAGTCTTGGTGCAGATTTAGTGTTGAGCAACGTATTTTTTCTACAGAAAAAATATTTTGTTATTGCTTTAAAACACACATGACATTAATAAGAAAAAAATTGTGAAAATAGAATGTACTACATACACTTCCTTAATATTTAACCGCCCGTTTTATTATTTTACAGAATCAGTGTTGACCAACGATTTGTTTGTGAAATGTAGCCTTTTTAATGTAGCCTATTCTTTAATGATCATAAACCTTATGTTTACCAACACTTGTTACCAGTGTTATAAATACATATATATAAGTATGTATGTTTGTGTAAGAAAATACTTCTGCATATGAATATTGTATTCCAGAATATTCTACTAAACATTAATTCTTTTGCAATTTGCAATTTTTAACACTTTACAACACTCATGTAATAAACATTTTGTATGTAAATTTGTTAAAAAACAAACGTTAAACACAAACATTATTAAACATTTATTTATTTATATATTGCAACCAAGTTTAATAATCTACCGAAAAGACACGTTAAAAGAACACGAATTTATTAATTTATGTTTCGACAAAGACGCGTTAATTTGGCCGCCATTTCTTTTGCACAATGCATTTTATAAGCGATGATTTTTTACACTTTTCGAACGATTTATTAAACGGGCCCGAATTAAAAATATTAGCGATATGCGACTCACTTCTATTTTTGTTATAAATTGTATTCACTACGTTATTATTTTAATAAAAACTTTCAATTTTATTTTTACTTCCGCTAAATTACGTGTTGTCCCGACCGGCTTCAGTTATGTACTGTATAAACATAAATACGTTATCAAAGACAGTGTTGATCGCCTGGTACTATAGGAATACAATTCCTTTTGAACAATTTAGTGTTCGGCAATGTTACTACAAATTGTCGTATTCTCCTACCTTTAATAACACTTTACAACACTTTTACAACAAACGTTTGTTAATGTAGTTTTGTATAAAAAAATAATACAGGAACAGAAACATTAGAATTATTAAAGTATTTTTAAAGCAAAAATGCTAATGAATGCAATAATATACTTAAAAGACATATTAATGGCACAGAACTTGTATAATTTATCTTTGAGAAGAGACGCGTTAATTTACCCGCCATTTTTTTTTTGCTCAATGCATTTTACAAGCAATGACTTTTTCACTTTTCGAACGATTGCTTGCACGGACCCGAATGAATGAATATTAGCGCTAAACGCACTCACTTTTATTTTTATTATAAATTATATTCACTTGATTATTTATAAGATTAATAATTTTAGGTTTAGTTTTACTTCCGCTGAATTACGTGCTGTCGCGACCGATTTATGTTATATACTGTATAAACATAATTTCATTATCAATCACAGTGTTAACCACCTGTTACTATTTCTGTAATATGTATATAAATCAGTGTTATATAACGTTTTCCTAAATAGTTTTATTGTCTGGTACATGATAACGCTTAACAACACTGTTGTAACAAAAGCTTTTTGATGTAATTTTGTTTTAAAACAATAGAAGTGGGGCATTAAAATTAATTTTATTAAACAATTTCACGTTCGAATAAGCGACCATGTCCAATAGACTACTTAAAAAACATATTAATATGCCAAGACTAGGATAATTTCTTTTTACGAAGAGACACCTTAATCTACCCGCCATTTTCCACCACAATGATTTTCACAACCTATAATTTTTTTTACTTTTTTGCAGAATAGCTTACAGCGACGCGAATTACTGAAAATTACCTTAACAAGGCTTGCTTTTGTTATAAATTATATTCACTCGATTATTATAAAGATTAATAATTTTAGTTTTATTTTTACTTCCGCTAAACTACGTGTTGCACCAACCGGCTTAAGTTATATACTGTATAACTATAATTACATTTGTAAAATCAGTGTTTATATAGCACATGTTACCATACCAAATATACGCTATACTATACTACATACTCAAATTAGTGTAATATAACGTTTCTCAAAATTGTTTGCCTTTCCTGCAATTGATAACACTTAACAACACTGTTGTAACAAACGTTTTTAAAGTATTTTTGTTTAGAAATTAGAAAAATCTAATTTTATTTGAATAAAAGCCGCTATTTATTAGTGAAGATTTTATTAACACTGTTGGTATGGTATAGGTTATTGGCTTAATTTATCTGGGATATTCTTACTTAAAGAATTTCAGCTAACATTTGCAAGATCAGTGTTTTTAGCAGAGTCTGGAGAGAGTGTAATTCAAATTTTATTTTTACTTTTAAAATTAATATGTTTTTAATAAAGATATTTCGGCAATTTCATTTATAATTTTATAAAACAGACTATTTAATTCTTATCATTTTAGAACTCTGTGATGCTGCTTTAAAAATTCAAGCCACTTTCCGTGGCCATTTAACCCGTAAATTGGTGGCCAAAGATGCGCCTGAGGATGTTGATATACAGGAGATAACCAAAAAGGTGGCTGAGGAATTGGATATTGATTTAAGTGATCCAGAGTTAAATAAAGCGGCTACCAAAATACAAGCCTCATTCCGGGGACATAAAACCCGTAAAGATCAACAACCAGTTGAATAAGAAGAAACTCTAGAGAAAAACTAAAAAATTTGATAAATTTAAAAGAAAAAAAAAACAAACAAACACACACAAATAAAAATTTTTTTTGGGGAATAAAAGAAAGGAAAAATGTTTTAAAAAATTTAGCAATTGTCTTAAAAATAAAAAATTAAAAGAAAATCTGAAAATAAAAATAAAGAAACTTAATTTAAGTTTAAAAAATTATACAAAAAAAAAGTCCATTACAAAAAAAAACAAAATTAAAACAACAAAGAAAACAACATTATTAATTTAATATTATTAATAAAAAAGAATTGTTAATTTTAAGTTTTACGTCTATTATCATTTTTTGTAAGCATAATAGCAGCAAATGGAAAAAAAGAACATATTAAGTTTTTATGTTGGCTTTTATAGGAGTTTAAAAATTAAAATTTAAAAATAAAAACTCTCATGTTAGTTACAAAAACAGCTTTAAATATTAACATAGACAAGAGAAAACAAAAACTACATTAAAAAAACTCAATAATTTATGCAATTTATTAATTAATTAATTAATAATATATTTAACTTATTAATAATTAAAAAAAAGATTAAAATTAAAAAATAAGAGCTTGATTAAAACAAAAACAAACAAACAAAAAGAAAGAAATTAAAACAGAAAATTCATTCCAATATGAGACAGTTTCAAAAAATTATTAACAAAAAACAACAAGAACAACAATTAATATTATTCTTAAAAAACTCTCAATTATTTATTAGCAATTTATTAAAAACAAATATTGTATTACGAACAAGACAAAATATTAAAATTTAAAAAAACAAAAAAAAAAACTTGCCAAACTTTTCTTAGTAAAAAACAAACAATTTATGATTTTAAAGCTTTTTTAACTAAAACAATATTTTTTTTTTAACTTAATTTTTATTTTATTTTAACAAATAACACTTTGCACTTTTCAATATCCCTTTTTAAAATTGCACAGTGAAAGTTTTAAAAAAAAGACAATTAAAAAATGACAACAAATCTATCCATTATGTATTATTTAAACCTCGTCCCCCAAAAAAAAGAAAACCATGAGAAAAAGAACATTTTGAAACAGCAAAACTGGTGAATTACATTTAATAGTGAAAACTAAAGAGATAAACCTGCAAAATATTGTTAAATTAAGCACTTCTGTTTAATGAAAACAAAATTTGTTACTTATTAAAAATCATAATAATAATTATAAATTAAAGTAAAGGATTTAAAAAGATATGAAATCATTTCAAAAATAAAATAAAGCTTAAATGTGTTAAATACTGGAATTTTCATTAAGAATTAAAGAAAAATTTCCATGATTTTAATAATTTCCTTGAATTTAAAAATTGAATTTGACAAATAAATTAAATTTCTCATGTATTTCAAAGTTTTCAAATATTCTATTTCTAATTAATATTACTTTGTATTCCATATAGTGTCTCATGTACTTTTTATAAATATGTAATCAGAAGTTAAGAAAATTAATAAAAAGTTTAAACCCAAGCTTAAAATCATTTTAAAAGATATAATGATCTTCTCAAAACCAATAAGTTTTAAAAACGTTTTGTATTTTCAAAAGATTTTTATTTCTCCAAATAAATTCTAATGTTAATTCTTAATGTAAAATTCCTCAAAAGCAATTTTAAGCTTAAATAAATTAATATAAAATGTTTTATTTTTAAAAATTTAATATATTTTCTATTTATAATTATATTTTTTAATAAAAAAAAAATACTTATCTTGTATATGTATGTAAATGCATGCATATAAAAAAAATTAAATTAAAAAATGATAGAAAACTAAAATTGTTAAACAACCTTTTTGAATTTATTTACTTTTAAAATAATTGTTTAAACTAAAGATACGTGTAGCAAAATAATGTTTAAACTATTTTGTAATAAAACAATTATTTAATCATTTTTAATTTAATTTAATATTTTTAATCTGCAATGTAAGATATAAAATATATTATGTACATACATACATATACAATAAGTATTAATTTTCTTATTATTTATTTATTAATATTAATTGTTATATTTTTATGTTATTTGTCTATTTATTTTTAGTTTAATTTTTTTTATTAAAAAATATTATATTTGCAATTTTAATTTTGTTTTTTGTAATTTGTTTTATTTTTGATTTAATTTTATGTTTTAATTTTTAACTAATATTTTTTATTTAAATGTTGTCTAAATAATATATTAATTTAAATTTTATTGTTGTTTATATACTACTTCTCCCTTTTATAATATACTTCTAATCTAATTATTATTTAATATTAATTTTTTAATATTAATTAATTATGTTTTAATTATTTAATATATGTATGAGGAGATGGTGAACAAAACCAGACAAGTTTATGTTTCAGAGGAATTTGCGTTTTCTGAGCAATCTAATCTATTTGAAGTCGCCGTAGTCTAGTAGGTAGTGCGTTGGCTTATTAGACGTAAAGCCAGGCCAGACATCAAAACAAAATACAAAAAGTATTTCATCGGCGACTTTCATTCAGCAGATTTCTGGCAAAAACTCTGAGAGTAAATAAAATTGCCATAAAAAAATTTTCTCAAAAAGCTGTCGTTCGAAGTCGGCTTTAAACTGTAGTTCCCGCCACTCATGTGTAAAATTAACACACCACAACATAAGTGGTGTGAGAAACTAGGTCGTCATCCTGACTGAATGACCAATTATGTATGTAAGCAATCTATATAGAGACCAGTCAAGAATTTTTCTTTCTTTTCACAGGAAAAATTATTCACTCCTTGGAATGGTCTTCTTTAGTTTTAAGCACTAACTTGTGCTTTTTTATTTTGTTTTTTTTTTAAAGAAAATGTCTGGTTTTGTTCAAGAAGCTAGTTTTAGTTAATATTTTAAGGTAGAATCGAACTGGTTTTAAATGAAAATATTTCGTGGCTTCATAGATGTGTACTTGGAGTACGCGGAGAATTAAAATAAATACAACCATTTACTAAGGACATGTCTCGTTTTGTTTGCCAGCTCCTCATATGCATACAATATACATACAATTTTTTTAATTAATTTTAATCTAAAGCTAATTATTTTTGATTTCATTTACAATAATCCTTTATGGGAAACTAAACTTTTTACACTTTGTTCCATTATGCCCTCCTTTGACTACTAAATAGTTCCTTATTAATTAATTAATAATTTCGTATTCCTTATTTTTAATCATATGTAAAGAGTTTATTGTTATTTTTCTCTTCTCTAGTTCCTTTTTAGTCAACACTTACAATCTAACTACAATTGATCTTCTAAATAATGAAAGATTATAAACCTAAAAAGCTAAGAATTATTAAAAAATAAAAAAATATTACTAAAACAACAACAACAACCAAAAAAAGGTAAACAAAAAAACCAGAAAAATTTTGTCAATCTTAAATTAAAGAAAAATAAAGTTTAAAGAAAAATCAAGTAAACCAACAACAACAACAACTACACTTTTTGAGTAAATAAAATGATAAAATAAATAAAGAAAAACTTTTCCCAAAAACAAAAAAATCCTTTTTATTCAGAAGAAAAAGCCACAGGCAAAAAGGGTAAATATTAAAAAAATCCAAGAAAAATTTATTTAAATTAATATGAAGTGCATCTAACAGCATCTTAACTTTGTTATATGAAAGCAGTCTTTGCAAAAAGTTCAGCAGAAATTTAGATATACAAACCAAAACAATTTTAACTGAGATAGTTCCCCAATTAAAAGGTTAAAGAAAACTTTAAAGTGAAAATAAAAATTATCTTTGCTTAGGATGTGTGTGAAGATAGATTTTAAAATCTATCTCTCATGTTAGCTAACAGAACTCTGTTATGTTATTAACAAGAACTAACAGAGCTCTGTTATGTTATTAACAAGAACTAACAGAGCTCTGTTATGTTATTAACAAGAACTCTGTTAAATAATTAATTTAAGACTGGGAAAGAAAAACAGGAAAAATTAATTAAATTCAAGGGTAAAAAAAGTAAAAAAAAAAGCAAAATTGCATAATAAGAACTACAATAAATAGATAATCACACATTTCGGAAAGCTATTGTAATTCGATAAATAAATTAATATTGTGGGAATACAGGACAACATGGGCGGCCAATGAAAATTGTTTTTAAAGGATTGTACGTCCCTTTAACTAAATCAATCGCCAGAATCCTTAACAGCGGGCGTTTTGATACTAGATTTTGAAATTTTCTGAGATTTCAGATTTTAAAATCCACTGTAAGTCCTTTTGTGGGAAAAAAGGACAACATTGTGAATGGTAAATGTAATAATAATCAAAGACGGTGTGAGGGACGGTGTGAGGTGTGGGACGGTGTGAGGGACGGTGTGAGGGACGGTGTGTGGGACGGTGTGAGGGACGGTGTGAGGGACGGTGTGAAGGACGGTGTGTGGGACGGTGTGAGGGACGGTGTGAGGGACGGAGTGAGGGACGGTGTGTGGGACGGTGTGTGGGACAGTGTGAGGGACGGTGTGCGGGACGGTGTGAGGGACGGTGTGAGGGACGGTGTGTGGGCCGATGTGAGGGACGGTGTGTGGGCCGGTGTGAGGGACGGTGTGTGGGACGGTGTGAGGGGCGGTGTGTGGGACGGTGTGAGGGACGGTTTGAGGGACGGTGTGTGGGACACGTGGTGTAAGTGACACCAAGAAAGTGTTGTGAGGGACGTGGTGTGAGGGACACGTGGTGTGAGAGCCAACCTCCCCCTTTAAGAGATACCTATAAATCGGCTACTTCGATGGTTTATAACTAAGTATGGACATATATAACATGTATGTCTGTTAGTTTTTGTTTTGGAGTGAGTACAACAACTACATCTTCGTCAGCGCTACCCATGATTCGGACCTCTTATTGTTATTCTTTGTATGCCTCACCTAAATAACGTACCGACTTCGATTAAATTTTAAACTAGGTAGATGTGGGTACCGTAGAACACATATAGTTTACGTTTGCCTTTTTAAGAAGTATTTATTTCTCCCTATTCCCCACTATCAAACCAATTTTGATTAATTTTGTTGGCGTCTTTGATTATTATTACATTTACCATTCACAATGTTGTCCTTTTTTCCCACAAAAGGACTTACAGTGGATTTTAAAATCTGAAATCTCAGAAAATTTCAAAATCTAGTATCAAAACGCCCGCTGTTAAGGATTCTGGCGATTGATTTAGTTAAAGGGACGTACAATCCTTTAAAAACAATTTTCATTGGCCGCCCATGTTGTCCTGTTTTCCCGCAAAAGGACATAGAGTGGATTTTAAAATCTGAAATCTCAGAAAATTTCAAAATCTGATATGAAAACACGCCCTGTTAAGGATTCTGGCGATTGGGTTAGTTAAAGGGACTTACAATGCTTCAAAAACAATTTACTTTGTTCGCCCACTCAGTTCTGTTTTCCTACAAAAGAACTTACAGTGGATTTTAAAATCTGAAATCTCAGAAAATTTCAAAATCTGATATGAAAACACGCTCTGTTAAGGATTCTGGCGATTGATTTAGTTAAAGGGACGTACAATGCTTTAAAAACAATTTACTTTGTCCGCCCACTCAGTCCTGTTTTCCCACAATATTGATTTATTTATCGAATTACAATTAATTTCGGAAATGTGTGATCATCTATTTATTGTAGTTCTTATTATGCAATATTTTGTAACAGTGGATAACCAAAGGACTTATTTTTATCAATTTTTGCTATTTTTGTTTCTTATTTTACCCAGGAATTTAATTAATTTTTCCTGTTTTTCTTTCCCAGTCTTAAATTAATTATTTAACAGAGTTCCTGTTAATAACATAACAGAGTTCTGTTAGCTAACATGAGAGATAGATTTTAAAATCTATCTTCACACACATTTGCTTAGGCACGTACTATTATATTTGTTTATTCAAATTTTATTTTCTTTTGACAACATTCATTTTGAATTACCAAATCTCTAATTGAAACTGTACCATTTGATTTACTTTAATCAAAAGTACATTGATTACGAAACTAAATTAAAACTTATAGCATATATTCCATGAACTAGTAACTCCGAACAGAATTAGCGGGCATCAAAAACAACCACTGTAAAGGGAAATTAAAGATAAATGTGATTAAAAGAACAAAAATACGGTTAAGAAATCATATAAAACCTACATCTCTTGGTACGTTTTTTGTACATAATACGGTAACCACATTCACGGCAACGTATGGGATCACGGGGACGCATTTCGTTTTCATGATGACATTCTGAAATAAAATAGAAAAATGATTATAATTATTCTTTATAGTAATGGATTTATGAAAACAATCAAATAAACTGCGTCCGGAAAAAGTAAACTGCATTTTGCTAGATGCATATAGTTCCCTTTAGTCATATTGTCTGTGTTAACTTTATAAATGAGTGGCAGTTTTAACATAGAAATCATAGATTTGAGAAGTCCTATTAAATTATGACCACTTGTGTTTGTTCAAAGCCAAAATTCTTACACATAAGGAAGCAGCTTTTGCCTGTATTGATCTTCTTTAAGTATGCCACGGTCTTTTAATTCTTCGCCTCCCCTTGTTGATTTCTGTAGCAACACTCTTAATGGCGGGATAAGTTTTTGGGCATTAGGTTTCAATCTATGTTACCTAAACCCTACTTCCATATGCAGTGCGGCTGAAGATGGAAAGAACACAAACCGTTGTAAGGGCGATAAAACATTGAATCCGAGAAAGATTACGACGGTTTTTCAATGAGTCACTTCAAATACAAGTTCTTAAGACGTAAGCTGGTTCCTCATTGGTATGACTATAAATTCCTTTTTAGGAGTCACCAAATGAATGGAATTCTACGCCATGAGAAGGCCGTATTAATTCCGAAAAACGAATATTCTTTACAGAATCAATGAAACAGAATTTCCCACTCACTATTTCACCACATAAAAAAGTCCACCGTTATGTGGCAAACGGTAAAGGACCAGAAGGATCCATTTGGCATTGTTTTATTTCATATCTCAGCCAGAAGTAAATTTACAAGACTAGGTTCATATTCTTGATAGTTGAAGACTCCGCCGAAACTTTTGAAGTGCGTCCCTTTCGTTAGCACGTTTTTTGTTAAGAAATTCTTTATTTACCAAACACCGTAGATTAATAAAAATTTAATATTCACTTTACTTACCACCACAAATGTAAGTCATGGCTGTCTTTAAAACAGTATCCTTAGAGCTGGTCTCTGACATTTTTTAAGAATTTAAACACAAGATTAACTCCAAAAGCGATTTTACAAGTTCAAGATTATTCTGTGTATGAAAAAAAATCAAACAAATGTTTCGCTTTCATATTGTTTTGACAGCTGAAGAGTTGCTAATGTGCCTAATGACACTTTATTGTTTTAATACCATAAAATACAACCCTACATGGAAAGTATGTAGCCAACTGGGATTTTATTTGGGAACAAAAGGGTTTTAACGTAAAAAATTAAATTTTGTTATTATATTTTATTATTCTTAATAATTTATTTTTATTTTTATTTTCCTTTAAAAATATATAAGTATATATAAAATCCTTTTTGGTCATTTCTGAAATAAGAAACCTTTTACACTTTCTCTATAACAGTGTTGTTAAGTGTTATTAAAGGCCAGGTATTGAAACTATTTGGGAGAACTTTTTACGCCAATTATTTGAAAAAGTAGTTGCATTTTAAAAACGCAATTTTATTTTATACGATTTGGATATATTTTTGTTTCAAAAATTGTTTAATAACTTAATTTTCTTGTTTTTTATTGTCTTAAAACTAAGTTAAATAAAATAGTGTTCATTGGAATAGTGTTGTTAAGGTATCAGAGAATTAAACTATTCGAAAAACGTTCTACAATACTGGTTTAGTAATTTTTATACAGTACATAACATAAAACGGTCGGGACACACGTAATTCAGCGGAAGTAAAAATAAAACTAAAATTATTAATCTTAATAATAATCGAGTGAATATAATTTATAATAAAAATAAAAGTGCGTCGCTTGGAGCTAATATTTTAAATTCGGGTTCGTGGAAGCAATCGTTTGAAAAGTGAAAAAATCATTTCTTGCAAAATGCCTTGTGCGAAAAAAATGGCGGGTAGATTAAGGCGTCTCTTCGTAAAAACAAATTATCCAAGTCTTGGCCTACTGAATATATTTTTTAATTAGTCTATTGGACTTGGTCGCTTATTCAAACGCAAAATTGTTTAATAAATTTAATTTTAATGCCCCTATTCTATTGTTTTAAAACAAAATTACATCAAAAAGCGTTTGTTACAACGGTATTGTTAAGTGTTAGCAGGTACCAGACAATAAAACTATTTAAGGAAACGTTATATAACACTGATAAACATATTACGGAAATAGCAACAGTTGATTAACACTGCCTTTGATAATGCAATTATGTGTATACAGTACACAACATAAATCGGTCGGGAAAACACGTAATTCAGCGGAAGTAAAACTGAACCTAAAATTATTAAACTTAATAATAGTTGTGTGAATATAATATATAATAAAAATAAACCTTAACTGCATAGAGCTAATATTTTTTAATTCGGCTGCGTGAGAATAATCGTTCGAAAAGCAAAAAAATTTTATGAAATGCATTGTGCAAAAGAATTGGCGGGAAGATTAACGCGTCTCTTCGTAAACATAAATTATACAAATTCTGTGCTATCAATATGTCTTTTATGTGCTTTATTGAATATAGTTGCACTTGTGTTTCAAAAATTCTTTAATAATTCGAATGGTTCTGTTCTTGTATTATTTTCTTAAAACAAAATTGCATTAAGAAACGTTTGTTGCATCAATGTTAAGTGTTATTAAAAGCAGAAGATTAAAACAGTTTCTAGAACATTTTCCAACACTGCATAGTGCAAAAAGAATTATATTCGTATAGTACCAGTCACACTGCCGTTGATAATGCGTTTATGTTTATTCAGTACAGAACTTAAGTCGATCGGGAGAACACGCAAGAAAAAATACAGCGGAAGTAAAAAGAAAATTGAAATTATTTATCGTAATAATAACGGAGTGGATATAATTTATAATAAAAATAAAAGTGAGTCCAATAGCGTTAATAATAAATTTGAATTCGGGTTCGTGTAAAATATCGTTCGAAATGTATAAAAAATCATCGCTTGCAAAATTCTTTGTGCAAAAAATGGCGGGTAAAATAAAGCGTCTCTGTTGAAACATAAATTAATAAGTTTGAGTCCTTTTAAATTGTCTTTTCCGTAGACTATTGGACGTGGTTGCAATATTTGTTTTAATAATTGTTTAATAATTTAACGTTTTTGTTTTCTTCTATTTTGGCTTTTAACAAAATTGCTAATAAAATGTTTGTTAGAAGAGTGTTGTTAAGTGTTAAAAATTGCAAAAGAAATAATATTTGGTAGAATATTCTAGAAACCACATTCATTGTGCAGAAATACTTTTTTACACATATCCTACATACATGAATGTACTTATAACACCTGCAACAAGTGTTAATAAACGTAAAGTTTATGATGTTTAAAAAAGGGTTATGAATGAAATTTTTAAAGAAAGCTAAATAATACTTTAAATACATATCCATCTATGAATACATATTCTTTAAATTAAATTTATAAATACTTTAAATCACTTTGATAGTGATCTAAGGCTACATTCAACAGGTTATACAAACAAATCGTTGTGCAACACCGTTTCTGCATAAACTGGAGGATTAAAATTAAAAAGTTTGCTTATAAATTACAAAAGTTTACAATATGCGTTGTATATAGAATTTCAATTATTATTAATATTTTTTTTGTTTAGTTTCATTAAACGTTTACGATTTTAATAAATTATTTTGCAAACTTCTTTTGCTCAACACTAAATTTGTACAAATGTTAAATCTGCAGAGTGAACTTACTGTTCACTGTTCCATTAATAGCCAGTAATGAGCATAAAACCCTAAATATATTTCCATTGCATTCTTTCTGCAAATTTCTTATTACATATTTCAAAAATTTGTTTAAATGCTTTTAAAAGTTTTAATATAAAAATCGTTAAGCATATAACACCAACACTATATCTGCACAAAAATGAAAGTGTTATCAGCAATGTTAACAAGCCGGTTAGTTATCCGTAAAAATCGTTATGCAACACTGATTCTGCAAAAGTAATAGAACTACAGTGTAAGTGTCCTAAAAAATTATATTAAAATTAATAAAATAAATATTAAAGCATTAAAAAAATGTTATTAAATAACATATGTTATTTGTTTAATAATTTAAATAAAATTAAATCGTAATAAAGCGTGTGTGCGTGTGTAATAAAAAATTAAAAGTTGTGTTCGGTTAAAAAAGTATTGCGCCATAAAATAACAGCCGGCTGTTTAAAACGCTGCAAAACAGCTGATGCTTGTGCAGCGCTTATCCGCGTTTTTGTTTACGAAAAGTGTTTTGATTAAAAAAAAAGCATTTAGCACATAAAATTCATTTTGTTTTAAATAAAATGTTTAATAAAGAGCCTAAAAATCAAATGCATCCCCGTAATATATTTAAAAAGCCTCCGGATTATACTGAATTGGCCATTAAATATCATGACTTCCGTCTTGTCTGCAAATTGGTGAGTAAAACAATTTATTTCTTTAAAAAAATCCGTACATACCGTTATCTTGCGATTTTTATTTGAATTATTTGTTTAGGAATTATCTGGTAAAGTGTGTATAAATTATAAAAACGAAACTGCCTTAAGGACTTTAACACAAACATTGCTTTTGGAATATTTCGATGTGAAAGTAGAATTTGCTCCCGGTAGTCTGGTGCCTACACTGCCTTTGCGTTTAAATTACATACTTTGGTTAGAAGATCTTTTAAATTGGCCCAGTAAATCTGCTGTGGTAGTAAATGGCATTGATATAGGCTGTGGTTCATCTTGTATTTATTCTTTAATGGGCGCCAAGAAAAATCAATGGCATATGTTGGCTTTGGAATCCAATGAAGTTAATTTAAAATATGCTCAAAACAATATAAATGAGAACCAATTACAAACCCTTATAAAACTCTATCCTCAAACCAATAAAAATCAAATATTCCAGGAGTACTTTAATACATTACAGGAATCTGCTGCTGAAGTTTATGATTTTTGTTTGTGTAATCCTCCTTTTTTCGACAACCAAAGTGAAAGTAATAAAAGCCGTAAATCTAATAAAAGACCTCCTCCTCATAATTGTCCTACTGGCTATAAAGAAGAGCTCTCCTGTCAGGGCGGTGAGGTTAAGTTCGTGGAAAAGATTATCGACGAAAGTTTAGTATTTAAACAGAACATCAGGTAGATTTCTTGGATTTCATATTTAGAAATGCAATTTAATTTTACTTTTTCATACCAATTAGAATATTTACTACCATGTTGGGCCTTAAAACAAGCTTAAATCAAATATTAAATATCCTAAAGGCAAAGGATATTGTGAACGTGTGTACTACAGAGTTTCATCAGGGTAATACTACCAGATGGGGTGTGGCTTGGTCCTTTTTTAATGAAATTGATTTAAAAATCCATCAATAAAAATAAATTATTATGAAAAAAAGCTTACTCCACTCATTTTAAACAGTTTTTTTGCTATGATTTGGTGCAATTTGAGTCTTCAATATGACATCCGTATAAAGCTGTCAAGGTAATAGGCCCCCAATCCTGAAAATAAGCAAATTTCCCTTACTTAAAAAATAAAAACAAGTAAAAAAGCTTTTTAACTCTTAAGGCAAAGTAGAGACCTTCAAAACAAAAATATTCAAATCAACGCCTACAATAGAATTTACCTTCATTTGAAGTATTTTGCATAGTTTTGTTGTCTCGGCAGTATCCCAATAAGGCTTAAATTTAAGCAGGCCTTCTGTTTTTTTGCCGATTAACTACTTTAAAAGGAGTTTACAAAACGAATATACGAATACCTTTAACTTGTGTGTAAATAGCAGCCTTTTTGCGGTTGCGAATTGTACATCATTGAGGTCGGGGATGCCAAGCGCTGTTTACGGTGCATTCTGAGTACAAGCTTATCTTGTGGAAAAGATTATACAAAGTTCTTGACGACGTACCAAAACTAGGCATAGAATACCACCCTTAGGGAAGATGAACAATCCGAAACGAAACCAATCTTTAGAGGATATGGGTGGAGAAGAAAACACCTTCCTTGCAGGATAACTTAGATACAGAAAAAGGTGCAGACAATCGGGGTTGTCATAGAAACTAACCTTGTCGGAATTGGTTTTAAAAACGAAGAGAAAAAATGCTATGGTGTCATGAAAACCGATATTATCGTTTTTATGTTCGAATTGGAATTAATATCGTTTTTTGGTGTCACAGAAACCAACCAGCTGACAGTTGCCAGTTTTAATAAAAAAAAAACATAAAAAGACTCAATTTTGTTTGTTTTAGTTGCTTTTATTAGTAATAAAAGATATATCGTTATCCTATATCCAAAATGGTTTATCCACAGAACAAATATATTGCAGGTAGGACATTTTCGATATATGCCAACGATATCCTGATTTTTACTAAAAGTTTTTTCATTTTTCTATAAATTACTTGCTATTTCATCCCTGATTCCCTGAGTTTCACTTTGTTGAGACGTTGACAGTGGTAATGGAACATTTTCCTCTTCTATGTCATTGGATGGTAAAAGGATATTGTTTTCGTTGTATAAATGCTCGTTAATACTAGGTTTTATAATTTTTATGCGAGTCCCATCGATGGAACAAATTATTGCAGGAATTTTATATTTGTTGGAGAAATAGCCTCTTGACCTACGTTTTTCATTTCCATTCATTTTCAGCTGGCCCCACTGTCGGCAAGTGTACTCCATGACTTTGATTACATCAGTTTAAATTTCTGATACTGTACTTCTACCAAGGCTTATACATGAATCGTTGCCGACTGATCTTCTGCTAAAAAGCGAAACGTAGCAGTAAGTTGTGAAGTCGGAAGAATTTTAGATTGCGACAAATGTTCTTTAATAGCATTAATTACCATTCGAAATGCTTCTTTGTTTAAGTGATATATATATATATATATAAGTTCCTGTTGTTCCTATAAGGAGCATAGGGTAATTAGAAACAAATATTTAAAATATAGTTAAATATATGAGTACAAGCATCCTCCTGATTAAAAAACTTCTTCCATTGCCTCCGGTAGCTCTAGTGGATTGCTACAATCTCTCAGGATTCTTCTCCTCACTCTTTCCGATCCCTTTTCTTCTAATAATAGAAATATCACTATTCCTGTTGACATTGTATTTATTTCTTAACATAAATAATTTCAATTTTTTAGCAAAATTTTCTTTTTATAGGTATTTTAGTATATTTTTTTTCAATTTTTATCAAAACAGCTGATTCGAACATTGATTTTAATTTACGTTCGAAATTAACGATACCAACTTGGTTTCATGACACCAAATGAAACCAACATTGGTTTTCAAAAACGACAATCAAGAATCGGAATCGTTAAGACAACGGTAATGGATTTATTTTTACTACACCTAATACAATCTGAAATAAGACGTATAGCGATCCTCTTGTTACCAAATAAAACCCAAAAATTTTGTTTTTTTTTTAATTTTTTTTGTTAAACTAATATTTTTATTGGTTTTCCATTTTGTTGTTGTTGTTGTTTGAGAAATGTTTGTATTATGTTTTCTTGTTGTTGTTGGTTTTGTTTGTTTATTTTGTATATGTATACGTAACTCATAATTAAACTAAATATTTCCATTTCATTTTCATTTAAACATTATCATTTCTCCACGTTTTCATTGTCTTTTTAAATATTTCGGTTACGACATTGTTTTTTGTTTTTCGATTTAATTTTCTTAAAAAATAAAGTAAAAGTTTTTTTCTTTTGTTTTTGTTTTTTTGTATTTAATAAAAATTTGTTTTTTGTTTTGTTTTTTTATAAAATCATAAATTAATGTCTTTTTGTTTGTTTCCTTTGTTTTTGTTATTAAATTGCCTAAAAATTTATTTTTAATTTTTGTATTTTGTTTTTATAATTAATTTTGTAGAAATTTTTTGTTTTCTTTTTTTTTTTATACCAAAATTTGTTTACATTTGTGTTAATTGTTTTATAACATTTTTTGTTTATAGATCAAACGTTTTGTGTTTTAAAAAATACAATTTTTTTTATACTAAAAAATAAAAAATATGCCGTAAAGTTTGGTTTTAAAATATTTTTTTCATTTATTTTATTTTTATATTAATTTGTTACCATTCATCAGTCGTTTTTTATATTTTATTTTTCATTTAATTCTTCATTTTTACCTTCATTTTTAGATTCAATTTTTTGTTTTTTTTTCTTTTTTAATATTAAAAAATTAAATAAAAGGGATTTTTTAATACATATATGAGATGATGATAATTAAAGAGGTTAAGGTTTATTTGTTTTGTGTTGTAAAAGTATTTTTCAAGGATAATTTTTGTTTTAAAGAATTATTTTTAAAATTTGGTGGTGGTTGTTGGTTAATTTGTTGTTTGTCTTTGTGTGACTTTTTTTCCTTTGTGTGTTTGTTTTTTTTTTTATCTAGTTTATCTAAATAAAAGTATTTAATTTATGCTTAAAAATTATTAAAAAAAAATAATAATAAAAGCGTAATTAAATATTAAATAAGGCATGATTTTTAAACTTATTTTAAATTGTTCTTCTATAACCTATAAATTATTACTAATTAAATGGCAAATTAAAGCTTAATTATTTATTAAAAAAAAGAGCATTTTATTATAAATCAAAATAAAAAAATATTTCCTTAAATTCCATTTTTTTTAAACTTTAAAATAAACTCATATTTCAGGTACATCACAACTTAAAATTTTAACTTAAATTCTGCTTAACAAACTTAAATTTAAAAATACTTCTTAAAAATAAAAAGAAATTATTTTTGTTTTCTTAAGTAAATATTTTTTGTTGTATCTTTGAGTATGACTTGTGAGTATTAATATTAAAAAATTATTTTCTTTTATTTATTTTTGTCTTTAATTGTTCTTAAGCTAAACAGCTTTAATTTTTTAATCATTAAATAAAGTTTTTTATGTAAAAATAAAATGTTTATTTCATAAATTATTCCAAATTTAAAAGAAAATTCAATTCATGTTAAGTTCCTTAAATACATACAAAAATATCATATAATAACATTAAACATAAAAAAGAGTATTTATAAATAATTAAGAGACAAAATAATAATAAAAAATTCTTATAATTACAAAAAAAAAATTATAATTTGTACAAAAATTTTAAAGAAAATTAAAAATATTTTTCAAAAGGCAAGCAGTAAGTCTTTTATTCAAGGTTTTCTAAAGCTTTAAAACTTTAACTGTACATAGTATACAATAGAAACCTAGTAACCAAACTCTTTTCATTATTTCTCGCTTTATATCCAATGAATAGGCAAGAAACCTATAAAAAATCCTCCAAACATGACTATGAATCTGATGATAATTTTGCTTATTAGTCTTGTCTTGAAAGTCTTTTAAAATCCCTTCTTTTTAAAGCTTTCTTCTTAAAACATATTGTTCGTTTAGAAAACAAGTGTTTAAAATAAGCCAGTGTTAATGTTTGGAAGGAATTCATTTTAAAATTCATTTTAAAAATCTTCATAAGTCTTCTATAAAATTTGATACTAAGTTCTCTTAGTATTAGTCTATTAAAAGTCCTTTTCTACACTCTCTGTCTTTTAAAAAGATCGCAACATATTGAAGATTCTCTTCCTTTAGAAGACGACTAAGAGTGATAAAAGCAAGGTAATGTTTGAAATTAGAACACTAAAGGATTTTTTTAAAGATATTTTTAAAACTTCTTTAAAATCCGCTACTAATTTCTACTTAATTTTGTTTTGAAAGTCTTTCCACACTCTGTTTTAAAAAAAAGACATCTTTAGGAAGAGCAAAATAATGAAATTAGAACACTAAAGGATTTTTTTAAAGATATTTTTAAAACTTCTTTAAAATCCGCTACTAATTTCTACTTAATTTTGTTTTGAAAGTCTTTCCACACTCTGTTTTAAAAAAAAGACATCTTTAGGAAGAGCAAAATGTGTAAAAAAAAGCAAGTCAAGGTTTAAAATTACAAGGTATTCACAAAAAGTGCATTTTTAAAGATCTTCTTAAGCCTTCTATTCAATCTTCTTAAAACTTTTTAAAACTCGTTACTAATTTCTGCTTAATTTTGTCTTGAAATTCTTTCTACACTCTGTTTTAAAAAGACATCTTTAGGAAAAGCAAAATAAGTGATAAAAACAAGCCAATGTTTAAAATTACAAGGTATTCACTGAATGTTGCGTTTTTAAAGACCTTGTTAAGCCTTCTTCTATTCAATAGGGTGTAGCCTTGAAACTCAGAAATGAAATTTTATTAAAGAGGCCTTTTTAGTGATCTTAAGTCTTGGTTGATGGCTATTTTGGAACGCTAAACAAGTTCTTGCTAGAAATAGAATATAAGAAATCGGTTGATAACAAGCAAAACAATCCAGCTTTGAAACTTAAAAATGAAATTTCATTAAAGAGGCCTTTTTAGTGGTCTTAAGTCTTGGTTGGTGGCTATTTTGAAAGGTTAAACAGTTCTTGCTACAAATAGGGTATAAAAAAATCGGTTGATAACGAACAAGACAATTTTCAGTGTTGAAACTTGAAAAAGGAATTCCACTAAAGAGGCCCTTATACAGATTTTAAGCCTTGGTTGATGGCTATTTTGAAACACTAAGCAAGTTCTTATTGCAAACAGGGTACACAAAATTGATTGATAACGAAAAAACGATCCAACATTGACTCTTAAAAGGAAATTTCACTAAAGAGGCCTTTTTAGTGATCTTATGCCTTGGTTGATGGCTATTTTGGAACGCTAAACAAGTTCTTGCTACAAACAGAATATAATGGAAATCGATTGACAAGGATGACGTTGATCTTAAGTCTTGGTTGATCGTTGTTTTGAAACGTTAACGAGATCTTACTACAAAAAGGCCGGAAAGAAATCGGTTGATAACGAACAAAACAATTCAGCGTTGAAACTTGAAAAGGGAAATTCCTAAAGAGATCTATTTAGCGATCTTATGTCATGGTTGATGTCTAAGCTAAGTAGTTCTTGCTACAAAGTATAAAAAAATCGATTGATAGCGAACAAAACAATTCAGCGTTTAAACTGGAAAAGGGAATTTCACTAAAGTAGTCTTTAGAGGCCTTAAGCCTTCTAGCAAATTCAATATTCATTATCTAGAACTGCTCTATATATCTATAAAAGAGATCTTCATTCTTCTAGAACTGCTCTATATATCTATAAAAAGTAAAGCTTGGTTCTCTTCTTTTAAAAGAAGCTAAGTTTAGAGAAACTAGCATTTATTGAAGCAGGAAGTATATGAAATGGTGAAATTTAAATTTGAATAATTAGACAAAATGAAAGTATACATAAGTAGATAATGAGGTCTAACGAAATTGAAGAACAACCGCTAATACAAACACTTTACAGAAGGCTTTAAGAGAGTTAACTCAGGGTTTGGGTATTACTATCAAAGAGTTTAGCTACTAGACAAATATATTATGATCTTAATGCTTTCAAGCTAAAGTTTTAAAGCTGATGAATGAATTCTACATTCAAAAGTGAAGTATTAAAATGTTTTTAAATAAATTTAAATTAAAAAAATAACAATATTATGCCAAATATTAATTATAAAATAATTTTTTGTGTCATTTCATATGGAAATCTAAAATAAAGAATAAGTTTAGGATGTGATATGTAAAGCAATTGGCTTATTGATGTAGAACTTAGTATTTCGATTGAAGAAAATCATATGAAAGAGTTTAAGAAAAAAATATTTTCAATTTGGCAATTCAAATTACATAATAGTTCCATGAAACAAGTGCTATTAAAAACAAAATGCTTTAAAAACTATAACATATTATATGTATCTGAGAAGCTTTAAGCTCTCCTAGTTATTTTCAAACCTTCAAATAATTTAAAAAACTATTAGATTTCTTAACTAAAAAACAAAATCCCTTTTTCTTGTTATAAAACAACAAAATAAGAAAATAATAAAAATTAATAATAAATTAAAAATTAAAATCCTTAAGCTTTCCTCCACTCTTTAAACAAAAGATGAAAGGATGAAAGCTTCTAAAAAAGTAAATACTTTTTTTATATAATACTTGTGTTGAATAAATATTCGTGTTTGCCAATATTATACGAATAAATTGTTTCCTTAACATTAAGCACCAACTAATTTTAGTTTACATAAGTAGAAGATCCAAAATGACCCTCCTAAGGATCTTCTTGATTTATTTATTTATTTGCTTTCTTTAGCTGTTGTTTGTGTTGCTTCAATTGATGCAATTTTAATTGATATTTCTGCTTGAATTTCTCCTCACAATTTTTACATTTCTGGGGTTTTTCCGAATGCTTCCACAAGCGATGCAAACACAACGACGATGTGGTATGATAATTAAACACCAGCATAGAGGAACGTTTCGATTTAATGCAATCCCTACAGCTTAGCTTATGATCAACCATGCGATTTAAGTACTTATCACGCAGCATTGCTATAACCAGTTCGGGTGGACAGCGTATCTTTTTCGGTTGGGCCTGTTTGCGGGAAGAACGTTTATCCATAGAAGGATTTGGGTTAGCATTATTGCTATGGTTGTTGTTAATGCTTTTGCTATTATTGTTATTGTTGTTGTTTTTGTTTAGCAAAGCTTTTACCAAAAAATTGTTACAAACTTTAGCATCTAACTGTGTTGTCCGAGTTTGCTCTTCTTTGCAGGGTGGTTTAACTTCTAAAGGTTCTTGTTTTATGAAAACTTTTGTTTCTGGTTCCTCAATTATTTCCTGTTTTATACATTTTACAGGCTGTTGTTTAGCTGCTTTTATTTCGGTTGTGGAACAAGAAGGCTTTTTGCTAAAATCTAAGGGCGCTGTTAAATACTGCTGCTGTGAGGCGGCATCTGCCAGCAAAGGTAATAAAGTAGCCAATTGCTGTAAAGATTTCTTTGGGGGTTTTTGTGGTGCTGCCGCCGTCATTAAGGGCAAGGGAGTAGCACAATTTACTATCACTGCTGCTGTTGTGGGTAATGAGGCTGAGGCTGCTGCTGCTGCAGCTGCAGCTGCAGCTGTTACATTGGCTAACATTTGTTTCTTTGGTGGTATACGTTTATAATTATCCGAAGCCAAGTCTCGTTCTCTTTTCAAACTTAAAGGCGATTGTTTTTGTATAGCATTATTGCTAATGCTACTGTTGTTGTTGTTGCTGCTGTTATTGTTTTTCGGTGTTATGGTTAAAGTTATGTCCTCTTTATTCTTTAAATATTCTATGTACTCTTCCGTCTCGCTCATTACGCGCTTGCGTTTGGGTGATAGCCGTTGCGGCGGCGTCGTTTGCAATTGCCCAGTGGTGGTGGGTATGGGCATATTTGGAAATGTTATGGGAGTTTCAGCGGCATAATATTTACTAATGATATCCTTGACATAATTTTGAAATTGTGTACCAATTTTATTTAGATTTTGAAATTCCATTTGTGTTAGGAATGTGGCGGCATTGTTATTATTTTCCTTATTATGTTGCAGATCCAGGCGATGTTGATGTTGGTAATGTTGATTTGTTTGTTGCTGTTTACTATTATTTGACGACTTGTTGTTGTTGTTGTTATTATTGTTATAATTTTTAGTTAAATTATTATTATTGTTGTTATTGTTATTATAATACGTTGTATTATTATATTTATACGCGGGAGACGATCTAATAAGCTGCTGCTGCTCTTGATTTTCTTGATCTTCTTCATTAAAGATTTCTGCTGTTGATTTTATAATATCATAAGCATTATTATGGTTATTGTTGTTATTGTTATTAGCAGCTACTGCATTATTTAAAAAACTATCATTTGCATATGTGATCGATGAATTGGAAGATTGCTCTTGCAAATCATAGTTTTTATGTAAATATGTACGCGACATCGCCTTTCTCTGCTCGGCATTGTTATTCAACACCAAATTGTAAGCCTTAACAGCAGTAGCATTATCCATTTTAATGGGTGATATCTCATCACATGATGATGTTCTGCTGGATGTTGGTGGTGATAATGTGGTTGATGGTGTATTTTCTTCATCCTCACCCGAGGAGTTTGAATGATGACTATGATGACGCATATTTGATGTGTTCGGTGCATATTTGTTGGTACGCTGTTGCTGTTGCAATTGTGGATGTTGATGTTGATGTTGTTGCTGTTGATAGACAAAGCTTAAGTTGTTGGCATTGCTAAGACTTTGTAATAAAGCAGCTGCTTCTTTAGTCGTCCATTGTGCAGGCAGTTTATTATTGAACAAGAGTTGATGATTAGCTGGTAGTTTCAACTCATGCACGCCTCCCGCCTTATGAAAATCCTGAGCGACTGAAGAGGTATTGCGACTAATTGCGTCCATTTTTAAAAGACTACGATAAATAAACAAAAACAAAAATACAAGGAAATTAATGGATTTTGAAAGAATTCACAAGAAATTTTTAATTTAAAATAAGAAATACGGAAACAATGCTTAGTTAATAATTAGGAAACAAACTTAAAACAACAAAAATTACATGTAAATAAATAGGTTGACCTGTGTAAGTATGTTTAACACAAAATTGGCAAAAAAAAATTGGAAAAAAACGAATTAAATCAAGAACCAATGTTTGGGAAAACAAAACCATCCATCAATGGCTCTAATCACACGAGAACAATTATTAGTCGCATAATTTTTGTTCTTTTTAAATCACACGGCATGAATATTGGTTTCACATGAAATGTATACGTATACACAGCTTTGTATGTGTTAGTGTTTTTTGCATTCATTTGATGTTTGGCTGATTTTTAAAAACGTGCATGTATTAGTTTTGTGCTGGTAATGCTGATTGAAACTTTACGCCACCAAAAAACCATTCTCTTCACCTCTCTTGCCTATAAACTATCATTTTATGCCAGCACAATTGTTCTCGTGTGATTAGAGCCAATAACAATGATTAGAACAATAAAACCATTTTGATGGCTACAGCAGCAGCAAGAAATTCTTCTGCCCTTAACGGCAAAAATTTTTAACATAAAATTGCCAAAGAAAACAAAGAAAGAAATCAAAATTTATGACGAGGAAAAGCAAAATAAAACGTCGAAGAATTACATAAACAAACAGAAGCTGTAATTTAAGAAAAGGTTTTCAATGTAGTATACCGCGCATAGTCCTCTGGATCACTTCCGTCAGCCTCAAGATATTGAAATAAACGTTCGGAGCCTCGTTTTTGTGTGGCCGCATTTGGTAGGCCGCCCGTTAATAAATCATGCGGTGGTATTAAAGAGCCATTGGCACTTAAACGCCAACCCACCATAGAGGTGGGATTTACAATGATTTCTTGTAGAGGACCGCCCGTTGTAATATTACCACCTTGATTATCCGTTGTCGTGGTGGTATAAATCGTAACGGAATTACCATTTGTGGTGGTGGTAGAAACGTTATTAACACTGCATATGGCACGAAGCACAGAACATTGCAAAGGAATTTAATTTTTTTACAAAAATAACAAAAGAGAGAAGAAATATTATAAAGAAAATAGTGAAAGTGAAAGAGAAAGAGAGAGAGAGCACATAAGTTACAATTATTTTTCTTTATAAAATTAGCTTTTAGATTTGTTTACCTAAAATTGTTATTATTTTGAAATTGATTCAGTTGATTGGTATTATTGCCTAAAGTATTGCCAATTGTACGTAAAACATTTAAATTATTTGAAGAGTTATTATTAGTAGTTGTTGTTGTTGTATTATTAGTATTATTTGTTGTTGTATTATTACTAGTATTACGATTAGAATTAGGAGCCATAGGACTAAAGAAAAGATTTTTAATTAATTTTGCTTGTCAAACACTTAAGAAAATGTTGTTCAGATACTTACTGCACTTCATTCATGTGTAATTGATATTCTTCTAATGTATCCCCCAAATATGAACATTTGTTGCAGGCCCGTTTATTGTGTACCTTCAATACATGCGTTGCCAAACGTTCGGAACGTGCTGCCTTATAATCGCATAGCAGGCATACAAACGGTTTTGTGTGCGTATTTAAATGTCTTTTGAGACCCCATTTATCGGCTCCAGACCAGGGGCAATAGCAGCAGGTGAAACGTTTCTCTCGTTTGGGTTTAAGATTGGCCGTTTGGCCTTGGCCCGTTACCAAAGTGCCATCGTCGTTTTTCTCCTGTTTCATTTGTGGCAAGGGTGCATCTGTGGCTGTGGCTACGGCCTCTATGGTTTCGGCTATGCTGAGACTAGATGAAGTCGGCTGGCGTTGTTGTTCCAAGAAGGCCTGTTCCAAATTAACATTTGCCTGTGTCTGGAAGATTATGGAAGGTTTTTGTTCAATTGTATTTGTATTTGTTATTGTATTGCCTTCTACTACAATATTATTACTATGATTAGTTGTTGTTGTATTTACCGTTGTTATAGTAATATTACTTCTGCCGCCACCATGATGATGATGATGTCCCCCACTTGTGCCCGAGTTGTTCACATGCCGGCGCGTCTTATTGATGTCGTATTGCATTTCGCGATGCATGCGTAGGAAATGTTTTTTAACATGATCGGCACGATTGAATTGTTTCAAACAGGCATAGCATTGGAATGGCTTTTCGTCTTTGTGTATGTTTTCGTGTCGTGTATAGAGATCACGACGATCCGTTGAATAGGGACAGTGTGTACAGGCATAACGTTTTTGTACCAAAGGTTGCCCATTGTTGTTGTTGTTGTTATTTTGATTATTTTGTGACTTTTTGCGACTATTACTGCTCGTACTCGAACCACCCGATGATGAGGTATTCGAGCTAGTCGATGTATTAGCATTGGGCGGGGTTTGTTGCTGTTGCTGCTGTTGTTGTTGCTGCTGTTGCTGTTGATTTATAGTTGCCACATTGGTAGGACTAGCATAAATGACTTCAGGGGTATTATTAAGCGGTGGTGAATTGTGATCATTACGATTTTTATTAATTCTGTAAAGGAAAGAAAAGAAATAACGGTTTTAGAGAGAGAGAGAATATGCCTTGAAAATTAAATAAAATTAGTAGAAGAGATTAGCATTCATGTGGGTCCAAGAACTAAAACCATTGTAATGATCCTTGTGGACAATATTAACCCAAGAAGAAGTACCTACTAAAGGGTGTTTTTTATAGAGGTATAGAACTTTAAGTTGCAATAAAACAACGATGGATTATTCGATTGACATGAATTTTATTTATCCGAAAGATAATCTTGTGGCATTACATTTTAAATATGATTTCTGGCATATGACCGCCACGGCTGGCGCGGATATAGTCCAATCTGGACGTCCAATTTTCGATGACTTTTTCCAACATTTGTGGCCGTATATCGGCAATAATACGGCGAATGTTGTCTTCCAAATGGTCAAGCTTTTGCGGCTTTACCGCATAGACCAATGACTTTACATAGCCCCACAGAAAGTAGTCTAGCGGTGTTAAATCACAAGATCTTGGAGGCCAACTCACAGGTCCAAAACGTGAAATTAGGCGGTCACCAAACGTGTCTTTCAATAAATCTATTGTGGCACGAGCTGTGTGACATGTTGCGCCGTCTTGTTGAAACCACATCTCCAGGACATCATGGTTATTCAATTCAGGAATGAAAAAGTTAGTAATCATGGCTCTATACCGATCACCATTGACTGTAACGTTCTGGCCACCATCGTTTTTGAAAAAGTACGGACCAATGATTCCACCAGCCCATAAAGCGCACCAAACAGTCAGTTTTTATGGATGTAACGGTGTTTCCATATACACTTGAGGATTACCTTCACTCCAAATGCGGCAGTTTTGTTTGTTGACGTAGCCATTCAACCAGAAGTGCGCTTCATCGCTAAACAAAATTCGCTTATGAAAATCGGGAACAACGGTAATCTCGTTTTGGGCCCATTCGACGGATCTACGCCTTACTTGATGATCGTTTGGCTTCAAATCTTGCACGAGTTGGATTTTGTAAGCACGCAAACCAAGATCCTTCCGCAAAATCTTCTATAAAGTGGATGGACACAGATCCAATTCCTATCCTCAATGCTACGCTCTACAGCAGCAATAGCTTCTTCTGTACGCACCGTACAGCGTCTCTGGGGATGCGAGTTATCAATAAGAGTAAACGTGGTGCGAAAACGTTCCATGGTTAATCGAATTAACTTCTCTGATGGACGATTTTGTCGACGATAAAATGGACGTAGTGCGCGATATGTTTTCCGCACAGAACCATTATTTTCGAAATAAAATTGCACTATTTGCAAGCGTTGTTCAGGCGTGAGTCTATTCATGATGAATTGCCAAACCAAACTGAGAATAAATCACTTGACAGCTGTTAAATCGGTCGCCATCTTGAAAAGTAATGCCAACTTAAAGTTCTATACCTCTATAAAAAACACCCTATACATCTGTATGAAAAAAAAACGTCAAATGTCTGCCCCTAGTCTTCTACTATACAACAGCTTCAATCAATATCTCAGTACTTCTCCGTTTGGGTCTAAGAAGTAACAACATTGTAATGATCCTTGTGGACAATATTAACCTGAGAAGAAGTAGCTACTAAATCCCAATGAAAAAAACATCGAATGTCTGTACCCTATCTAGCAGCTCACCGCCTTCTAAGTCTTCAACCACAAAATGCAGAGAACTACAGAGTCATGCACTGTCTATAGATTGAATTTTTTTTGATTCGGTTAACCGCGTTATTTTTTTTTTAGTATTTCCCTGACTTATAAAACTGACATTCCATTTCATTTCAAAATAGTATGAAAAATTTTCATTTCAATTTATTTTTAACATATTGAGACACACATTAAGGCTTCGCAGTTTTTTTTCTCTGTCTGCTGGACACCATCATGATACGCATACACACCGATAACTTTGTGCCACGCTATGTAAATGGCACTTGGGTTTGGAGTGAAGACGAGGAGTCTTTACGTTTCGATTCACGTTATGAAGCAGCCAAAGAAGTCAGCAAAGAGGAGTATGTAATCATTGGAGGCTATAAATTCTTAGCGGAAATCAATCAATTGGAGGAGTTAATATTCCGTCAAGAATTCCAACGATTGGATACAACACATGACTATGAGGCTGTGCTGTTGCAGGATATTAAGGATTTGGTGCTTTACCTTGCGCCCACAGAAATATTAACGAAAGATTTTATTTATTTTCTCAACACCAAAACAGTGCATTCGTTCCTAAAGGCATTGGTAATATATTTTGAACATTTTCTTAAACTGGTGGAATTCATCTTGATACGGCGTGATGAAATCTCAGGGGAAAAGGCCCAAATGCAAAGTGAAGAGAGTACCGAGATTAAGAAAATATTTTCTTTGCATTTAATGCAATATCGTTTGCTTTTGGCCAGGGAATACAGTGAGATATTGCTGGGCAATGGTGAGATGAAAAAGTTCTATCACATTAAGCCCATTGTGAATATATCGCAATCGATTAAGGACAAGGCATTCCATGAGGGTTTCCTGGCCTTTTGTACATACTTTGTGTGGATAGCAATGTATCGAAGGGATTTCGATTTAATAAACATGGAAATGAATCGTCTGTTCCGTTCGGAACATTTTTCTTTGGTGCGCTGTGAACGCTATCAATTCACACCCTTGGAGGCGAGCATGTTGTATGGCAAAAACTATAAACGTTGCAATTATCGCGCCCAAAACTCACCTTTGATAATGGAGCTAAGCAATGTGGATAAGGAGAATGTGCCGATTTTATGGATTGGCGAACGTAAATATCGTGGCAATGATTTGCGCATCTTTCAAATTGAATTGGAATTCATAGTACCCGAGTCCCAGCTCTGTTTGATTGATGTTAGTCATGGTATTTTGGGTCATCCGAGGAAACTGTATGATACCATGCTGCGTATACATTGGGAAGTGGTACGTTTTCAAAACTATTCTGAAGTCTATGATCCGTATCGCATTATAAGGCAACCTTATCTGGAGGTACCACAATTGGATGCGGAAAAAATACGCAAGCAATGTGAGAAATATGAATCGTATTATAAGATTGTGAAATCGTTTGAGGGTTGGGATCGTAAAATGCTTAAGAAATGGTTGAAACGTGATGAGATTATAAATTATTTCAAAACAGAAGGCTTCTTGACCGATGTCTGGATGAAATGCGAAAAAGAAATCAAGGATACTGGCTATGGTCCCAGCGTGCAAGAGATCACGAAGAAATTTATCGCACGCAAAGAGAAACTGAGAAAAAAGAAGTAAAGGCAGGCAGGCAAACAATTTTTTCCTGTACTCCAGTATATTTTGTTTACGGTTTTCATTTATTGTGGAACATATTTCTGTTTTATTTTGGCGTGAATACAAATAAAATCTTGTTAATGGAACGGAACTGGGAATATTCTCAAGGGGAAATACTTCTACAACACAATCTTATTGCCTGCTTCAGAGCTGAAGCCTTAATTCTTCAAAAACAAAAAATCTTCGGGTTTTATTACGATTATAGGGAAGGCAAAGCTATACGAGGGGTTAAGAACTATTAACCTACACTTGTCACACTAGAGTCACACATGTTGACATTTTTGAAGGGAGCCCCACTGCAGTTCAACACATGGGCGATATTCCATCTCCGTTTTATTAGAGGAGTTTTGTTTTGTTTTACTTGCCAACTGCTAAGTGCACTACTTAGAAGACAAATACGCCAAAACAAATAAATTCAAGCTTAAAAGGTCATTCCATACCATGAAAAAGACTATCTAAGTACTAAGCAAAGCAGGTGAGATCTTAAGCCAACAAAAAAAATTTCTTTTTGGAGGGAAAACTTCAAACAAAGATACTGGCTTTCTAAGGCAGTTAGGCCCTTAGACTTACTTTGTTTTTGGTGTTGTTAGTTGCTGCTGCTGCTGTTGTTGTTGTTGTTGTTGCTGCTGCTGTTGTTGTTGTTGTGGCTGCTGTTGTGGTTGAGCTGTTGTTGTTGAATAACTTTGCAATTTGCCACTCGGTGTTGTAGTCCATTGAACAATTTGTGTAGTTGGTGCGGGTTGTTGTTGATCTTGCTGTTGATTGTTGGCCTCATTCGACCATGTTTGCTGTTGTTGTTGTTGTTGTTGCTGATCACCTGTCACATTTTGCTGTTGTTGTTGTTGGGGAGTTTGTTGTTGCTGCTGTTGTTGTTGTTGTTGTTGCTGTTGACTACCAGCAGCCGTTGTTATAACCTTATTTATAGCCTGTGTACTTAAAATCGTACCAGTTGTGGTGGCAAAACCATTCTGTTGCATTAAGGCCGCCAAACCAAATGCGGTACTCAAATGATCTTCCGATTTAAAATTGCCACCTGCATTCGTGGTTGTTGTTACCACAACAGAACCCTCTGGTTGCTGTTGTATCACCACATTCGTGGTATTCTGTGTAGTGGCTGCAGCAATAACAGCTGCTGTGGCTGCTGCCGCCGAAGCAGCACTAACAGATGTAGCTGTTGTGCCTACACCAACACCAACACCACCGCCACCAACAACAACTGCATTATTATTGGGATTTTGGTGTTCGTATTCAATCGTGGGTTGTGTGGAACGATCAATTTGCTAAAAAAAAACAAAAACAAAACAAAGGAAAAAATTAAAATTTTTTTTTTTTTTATTTTGCAAAAGAAGACTGGGTACTTACCAAATTTGTAAATGATCTTTGCTCACCCTCGGGTGCTGCTGTGGGTCCCGTTGTTGCCACTTGGGCTACAGGGGTACCTAATGTATGCAAACCATTTCCGGTCTCTTCGCCATATAATTTTCTTGTGATTTCTTTGAACATGTCTTCATAGGCGGCCTCAACATTTGAGGTCGGTGGTATTACTGTTGCCATGGTTTCGCGTTCAACACTCTGGCGATGGCGAATGGCGACGATGACAACGATGCTTTAACAACAATAAAACCTTTTAATGGTATTTTGCAAATGCTGCTATTGCTGCTGCTGCAACTACTGCTCTTCTTAGTGCTGCCACAGCTAGTGTTGGTTGTGTTGGTTATTGTGCTGCTGCTGCTGCTATTGCTGCCAATCCCTACCAACTGAAACGAAAAAAACAAGAAGAAAACGAAGAAAAAATTAAATAAAATGAAGAGAAGAGAAGTAAAGTTTTTTTTTGGATTTTTTCTTGGTTAAAACAACATCCGCTTTATTGTTTTGTTGTTGTTGCTTTTCCCTGTACGTTTAGCATTTCAAAACAGAAAAAAAAGCACAACTCCTTGGAACAGAATAAGCCACAAAAGGTAGGGGGCGTTTGGCTATGTATATACACTCACTACACTCTCATATTATGGTGATCTTCTTGTGGTTAAGCTCTTAATAGTCTTCTTTTTGTTGTTATTGTTTTCATCAATATGTATGTATGTATGTTGGATTATTCCCAGAATATTATCAATATATGTATGCATAAATTGTTTAAAAAAACAGCTCTTTGGAGATACAATCCATACCCATACCCATATAACATGCCACACTCCTCTCTAAACTCTGTAGAAAACCATACAAAAAAAATTTCATTTAAAAATGGGGGTTTTACTGGCCCACATACTATGAGTATTCTTTCAGTTTAAAAGTGTCTTCTCTGGCTTGGCTTATGCTTTGGCTTTAAGACAAGATTATGATGACGAAGACGCTTATGATGATGATGATGATCGTATGTGCAAATAACAAAGTGAAGTGAGTGAGTGAGTCATTTTAATAGTTGGGAGAAGATTGCAATTCGTTATTCAAAAAGAAATGAAAACACGTTGGATTTTGAAAAAAAAAATATATAAAATTGTTGTGCTTTTTTTCTGGTTTTTAAAACAAATTTAAAGAATTTTTTGAAATTGAAAATTATAACACTTACTACGCTTGGCATAGCAATGGCGAAACGAAAATCAACCCCCTTGCAAATGTCACCTAAACTTCCGTAAGAATCCATTAATGCTAGTATAATGGAATCTTAGTTCTCTAGAGTACCTAACCAACTCATTATGAGCTGCAGACCAATACTACCTTCAGAAACAATCTGTCAAAAATTACCAGCCTTAGACAAGAGCAGAAAAATTGTGTTTATCAGGAAAATCTTGCCTGAAGCTTGAAAAATTTGCTTGGGTGAGCAGCTTACAAGAACGCTGCATATGTCATAAGAATTCGGATGCTTTTAATTGTGCGTAAAGGAACTGTTTTCGGCAAGGGAAATATGGTCACCTTTTGACCAGCTCTTGTGGCAAATTTCGGTTAATGGACAGGCAGATTAACTTGTTATTTCTCGAGGGAAGCTGCCACTGATAGGGCCCTTACATTCCTGTCGAATAAGAAGAGGAATTTGGAGAGTTGTACTCCACTGTAGGGAAGATAAAGAGAGAGAAGATGAGATTTTTCGGAAGCCAAATGTGTTTGAGTCTTGCATCAAACTGTCCAAAAGATCAGCCTGACGATAGCAGCCTGCTTTTTGGGGCAGAAAGAAAGAAAAAACAATCTCAACTTGAAGAAATTCATTCAAGCTTGACAGTTTTTCTTATGGTTTTTGTAATTGCAACCCTTTGCAGCCCTTCAAAGGAAAATGAGGGGTCTTCCACCTTACAAATTGCCCCTATTAAGAAGTTCTCACCTTAATTAAAATCATTGCAAGCAAATTATTTAAGAAACTTGCTTAAAAGCTTCATAATATTTCACACAATCTTGTGTTGACATCTGAAATCAGGACTTTGAAAGAAAAAAAAAATAATTCCTTGAATTAATATTCCACCTTAATTACAAGCATTTTTGCTAAGTTCCTTAAGAAACGCACTCAAGCATGACCTTTTGGTTCTCATGGTACTTGTAATGCCAACGAAAATCAACCCCCTCATTGGGAAAAGAGCTCTCTCATGTCAGAAAATGGTTGTATTAAGAGTTTTCCACTTCTTTTATAATGATTGTGGTCAAGTTCTTTAAGAAATTCGTTCAAGCGTGATCATTCTACTCACATATTAAAGAATTAGGCACCTTACCCTTCTTTTTCTCACAGTCCTTGCAAGCATAATTAACCACCTTATCAAAGAGAAATGAGTCTCCTGCCATATAAATTAATTCCAATAAGAATTTGTCAACTTAATTTTAGGCATTGTAAGCAATTCCTTAAGAAATTTGTAGGAAAGACAAACAGAGAGGATGAGACCCTTCTCTTCAAGCCAAGTGGTTTAAGACAATTTATACTGAAATTTGAGTCTTTCATCAAAGTATTCGAGAGCAGACTGAGAATAGTATCCGACTTTTTAGGGCATTGTAGGCTCAAAGAATAATTACTTAGAACCGAGAATTACTTCAAGCCCAATATACAAATTTTGTAAAGATGATCCGAGCAGCGTTAATGCATGCCTGGGTAGGTGCTTGTCGAATACTAGACAGAGAGTTATCGTTATTGGCACCAAACAATATCCTGAAGTTCTCTAGTGTAATAGGTTTGGGGGAGACAATATAGGGAAACCCCGATATAGATTGAAGGCAGCACAATAGCACTACTTTAGTAGCTCTGAACACAACAACAACAACAACATACAGTGGTGGCCTTATAATTAGAAACGATTTAGCAACATATATGTTTGTTAATTTGTTTTACAGTTTTCACAGTGTACCTGGGATCAAAGGCTTTGTTGGGAGGACGTCTTACATACGTTTTTCTATCAGATTGGGACCAAATTAAAATTAGATTCGTCACTCCAGAGAACTCTGTTCCAGAAACATCGTTTCTAATTATAAGGCCACCACTGTACATACATAATTGGTCATTACAACCCTTCAAGTTAGGATTACAACCTTGCTTCTTACACCACTTATGTTGTGTTCGTTAATTTTATACACGAATGGCGGGACCTATAGTTTAAAGTCTACTGAGAGGATGTCGTCGAAGAAACAATATTTCTTTATACTTTCGTTTGAATGTCTGACTTGAGTTTTGAACCGAGGCACTAACTACTAGACTACGGCGACTTTAACAACAACAGTGCTTAATAAAGGCTTAATTTCTATTGTGTGTGAAGATAAATTCGAATTTAAAAATCCAAGACGCAATCCATCAATTTTAGCAGCGCCACATTTAGCGTTAACAAAGCAAAATTTCTTCTTAACAGAACAAAAATTTGCCCTTAACCCATCCGCTGCCAAGCCTAATTTATATGAAGTCATTCCCATTGCCATTTCTATTTTGAGTGTTATTGTTACCAAAACCCTGTTATTTCTTGGTAAGAGCACATATATTATCATATATAATCATTTACGAGCAGAAAACCAAAGACGAGCATACTCGTCGTTGGCAATAGGAAGGCAGAAGGACTCGAGGCAACACTTAGAAAAAAATTTGATAATTCAAAAGCCTGCATGTTATAATATATTTAAAGTAGGATGAGTATACTCGTCTTGGCAGTGCGAAATACCCTGTCAAAGACGAGTATACTCGTCCTTGGCAGCGAATGGGTTAATAGAGCACTGTTTGCTATCTAACAGCATTCATCTGAACAAGCTTACTTGTTTAGGAGCTAATTTTGGGAAATACTCTAGGTCTATGAGTACCGTAATATATGTAAAAGAAGGCCTTTTATTATAATCAACAACATAGTCACATATAAAGTGATATGATATTAAGAAAACTGGCTTGAAATATCAAATTTTTTGCTGGAAAATTCTCTAGAAGATCAGTGGCCATTTTGGAACATATAAAAAATAGTACACCATACAGACTATATGCAAATGGTAGTCCAAAGAGTTGAGAAAATTTCTAAGAATGCTGTTCACAATCATTTAAATTTGGAATCATAAATTTGTTTAAAAAGGCCTTCAATTTTACGCGAATTCTATGAACTTAAATTTTTCAATTCAACTGCAAGTCTCGCTTCATTTGTCAATGAGAGTACCATCCTTTTTAAATAACTTCATTTTTACTTATTTTTTTTAAATTCTTAAAGTCTTTATTTACAAAGTGTAACGTTTTTTAACTCACTTTTTAAAGCTTCTTTTTATTGTTTTTATTTTTTTTTTATTTCTTTCCCTTAAAGTTCAAGGTTATGTGTGACAATTCCTAGTAGAACACAACAAAACCTCAAACTAAACTTGCAAAAAAGTTTGTTGTTTTTATTATCGTTTATTCAAATCACATACATTCACAAATCAAGCCGACAGACAGACAAGCCACCCACCCACCGTTTTTTTGTTGTTTTTTTTTTGTTTTTTCTGTGTTTGTTTTTAAGTCACCACAGACTCGTATTTTGACGCCGCACAGTTTTTTTGAATGAGGAGTGTAGCTTACACTCACCACACATACTATTTGCGTTTTATTTAGTTTTGTTGTTGTTGTTTTCTCCAGACTTTTTCTCTTTAATTTTTTGTTTATTTAACTTTTTTTTTTGGTATGGAAATAAAATAAAAAAATTTCGTTTTTTTTTGTTAAATAAAAAGAACTTGAATGAATATAAAATGCTTGGAATATAAAATAAAATTCAACAACAACAACAAAACAAAAAAGTGGGTGGATGCTGGCTCTTTACCCAAAACCTAAAGCCCAAACCATGCATCAATTTTTACATCTTTTTAAAAGCAACAGTGTGCCTGTGTCTGTGTCTGTCTATGGCTGCCTCTTTTCAAGTATTCAAGACTCTTTGAGAAATAAAGGAAAGAAGAAAAAACAGAAATCAAAAAAAGAAGGTATGAAAAAAGCCAGTGTTGTCTAGTGTTTGTAGGGTTTGGTTAAGACATTTTATGCTGCTGCATGGTTAGGTTAGGATGAATGTTTGTATTTATATGGGATGCTAAGCAATAATAATAACACAAACACCCAAACCTTAAAACAGTTTTAAAGAGTTTTTTGTGTGGTTTTTTTTTTCTTATATTTCTTTAGCCTTTTTAAGGCTTTATGGGAAGGCTTGGTTAAGGGGTTCTTATGTTTGGCTTTGTCAAATGTGGGTGTTTTTGGAAAGGAAATATAATGCACATGCAACAGTTGTTTGTTAAAGAGAGACCTTTAAATATGATAAAAAGTTGTTTTTCGTGGTCAGGGTTGGTTGTCTGGTGGTATAGATTGTAATTGAGAGAAAAAAAGTTTCTCAACCGCCAAAGCAAAGATTTCATGGAGTTTATGGTAAGATTTTTTACATTTAATACATATGGCCACTTGTAGTTTATTAGAGTCCTTTAGGGGTTGCAATAGATCACTGTGGATCTGAAAACAAGAACTTAGTCCCTGTCTAGCAATTGATTGCATAGCAAAACACACAGTAAAATCCATTTGAATCCACTTTCCATCATCAGTTAACAAATGCACTCGTGTAAAGGATCAAGTTTATTGCATTTATTTAGAGATACGCAGCTAATGTATGGTTATTCTGCACCAAAGCATTCTAAACCTGTAACTTTTCCTGGTATAAAGTTGTCATAGTCTTGCAGCTACTGTGTTGGCTTATTCGGCACCTCGAACAAAACGAAAATATGAAAAAAAAAGATTTCTTTCAGTGACTTCCTCTAAGTTATCTTCTGGCAAATGCTCTGAGCGTAAAAAAATTGCCATGAAAAGTTTATCAACTCTGGCGACTGTGAACTCATAAATACAATTAAAACACATAACATGGGTGGTGTAAGAAGCTAGGTTGTAATCTTGACTAAAGGGTATCAACAACCAAGTAAGTAGCTATTGTCTTTTAGAATCTGCATCCCCTGTGATCATATGTTGGTTTTTTGTATTGCGTCCCAAGTGATAACGTAGCTTGACCTCTCCGGAGAGCTAAGATTTCCTTTCATGGAAAGGAACCCTCAAAATATGGCACATTTTTAACAGCAGCTTAAGGATTTGGCTCCTACAGTTTATTCAGTAAGCAGGGCATACAGTTGTGTCCATAAAAATAGGAGTGAGCCCATTGAAAAACAAAAGCTTAAATTTTAATAAATAAAAAACATGTTTTAATTCAATTTTTTGGTGTAATGTAATGTTGATTCAATACTAAATTATTTAAGTTATTCATTAATTAAATAAAGCTTTCAACAAGTAAGTAACAAGAAGTTTAAAAAAAAATATCTTAAAAAGTGCTGTTCAAAATAATAGGAGCATTTCAGTTTTCATAAAAAATTACTATTAAAAAAGTTAAAAATGCTTATGACTATAATCAGAAACTTTAAATACGATTAGTATTTGGTAGAATAGCCTTTACTTTTTATTACAGCAGCACATCTACGAGGCATGGAGTCAACTAAATCCTGACATTGTTTTAGTGGAATTTTATTCCACCCATCTTGCACTACAGACCACAACTCCGTTACATTTGACGGTTTTCTCTCGGCAACATATTTTTTAACATCCCTCATAGATGTTCTATGGGCTTAAGGTCAGGAGACTGAGCTGGCCACGCCATAACCTTTACCCCATTAACCCGAAACCACTCATTTGCTAATTTACTGGTGTGTTTCGGGTCATTGTCTTGTTGGAATATCCATTTTAGAGGTGTGGGATATGGTAACATCACTTCTCTCAAAATGCCAACATAGACGTTCCTATCCATTACGTCTCTAATTCGATGTATTGGGCCTAAACCATTATATGAAAAGCTTCCCCATATCATTAGTTTTGCACCACCATGTTAACCTGTCTTTTGTGTATACTGAGCTCTATATTTGGTGTTGGGCCGACGTCTAACATGCTGTCTAGACCCAGTGCCACCAAATAAAACAATTTTGCTTTCGTCGGTCCACAATAAGTTCTCCATTTTTCTTTCGGATATTTGATATGTTCTTGGGCAAACTTTAAGCGTGCTGCTGCCTGTTTTGTATGTCAACAATGGCACCTTTTGTGAACTTCTTGCGAATAAATTGTTGTCCATCAGACGCCTACGAATAGTAGGGACACTTACTTCAGATCCTTTTGAATTTTATTTGAAGACGCTGAAGGATTTATTTTGCTGTTGCAATTCGGCGGTCATCGACAGTAGATGTTTTGGCCTTGCGCCCACGCGTTTCGGGCTTTTTTTTATATTTTAATGGATTTGCAATCATTTGATTGGAGTAACTTAAGATTTCCTCAATTTCTTTGTAAGTTTTGCCTTTATTTCGAAAATTTTTAATTAGTTTTCTCTTTTCTTCAGTACAGTGCTTTCCTCGTCCCACTATTACAAAAATTTATGTGAATCACTGTAGAAAATGTTTTAACTACATTTTTTCGTATTTATTTTTCACTTTTTTCTTTAAATTATGTGGTGTTATATTTTTATTTTTAAAGGAACACTCACACTCCTATTTTTTTGATCAACTGAATTCAGGGGCAAACACAGAAATGAATCAATTTCATCGTAAATATTAAAGTTATTACGAAATTCTTTTTTTTATTTTATTTCTTACATATCGTTCTAACTACCATTAAAATATACCATGTTTTGCAAATTGGTAGAATAAAAAATTTTAACTTTGAAAATATTACATGGTAGCACTCCTATTATTTTGAACACAGCTGTATATACCAAATTTTAGTACTCATCGGCCCATTGTTAAACAGATTCCAGTCCAGAAATTGCCTTGTAAAAACCACTTAAAAATTGTTGAATACTACAGCACAGCACTTGATTCTAAAAACCCCTTTCAGTTGAACTTTAAAAAGGACTCCTGGTTCCATTATGTATAGAAACCAATTTTTTCCATATTCTTCCAACAGGATATGCCGTTTTTTTTTCTATTACAACAACGCACCCACCTTTTTAAAAAATTTTGTAACATAAAATGAAATTGATCATAAACACCAGACACTGTCAAACAAAATAAAAAAAAAAACACACACAGAAAAACAAACACAAACCAACAACAAACGCACAAAAAAAAAAACACAGAAAAAAAATGTCACCCACTCTCTATTTGATGCGAATTCTGTGCTCATTATGAAATTCATGTTTAAAAAACATGCACATCATCCTCAACAACAACAACAAGACAAACAACAAGTAAATGCCAGCCAAGCAAAGCAATAACATTATTAGACACACACAGCATGTATTGGGTTAATATTTGCTAATGTTTGTTGTTAACATCCGCCTCACAATAATAATAATAAAAAATAAAAATACTCACACATACAAACGTAAGCAATAACCATCATTTATTCGCACATAAAAACCAGACACACTAACTAAAAGCAAAACAAATTTGTCTCTTCTTAAAAACTAAAACTAAACTAAGGAGCTTGTGAGAGTGAGGGAGGGAGAATGGTGGAGGGGATTTTGTAAGTTGTGTTTGTGTTTGTGTTTGTAATTTAAAAAGAATTGAGTGGGTTGAAAATGGGCGCGTAGATATTATTTTTTGTGAATGACACAAACGTCAACAATAATCAAACACATCTAACTGATGCTATTGTTTTTTTGTTTTGTTTTTGTTGTTGTTTATTAATATTAACATCCATCACCCATTACCACCACAAACACCAACATCATCAACATCAACATCATCGTCAACATTAACACAGAAATCAGACGCACGCGATTTTGTTTTTTTTTTGTTTAAATCTTCTCCATATAATTTCTTGCTGTTTATGTGTACAAAGATCACAATATTTTTGTTGTTTTTTTTTTGTTATTTTTATTTTTAGTGGGAGAGGTATTATTATAAGAGAGTGTGATTGTAGTTAGGAGTGGGCTTTTATTGTGGGTAGGGGGATTTTTGAAAATAAAAAAACGAAAAAAAAACAGCAACAAGACAAAGTATCAACAAAACCGGTCGGTCGTTCGTTTGGCGCTGTTCGTTGGGTGTTGGAAGATCATCATCATCATCACCATCAACGTCGTTATTATTGTTGTCATCGTCATTATCGTTAAATATACGCAATTTTTTGAAATTTTTGTTTTTATTTCTTCTTATACGGAGAGCAACCATTAAGCATGCTACTGGATGTGTGTGAGGCAATTTGAGTTTAACATATTGCGCGTAACATTGTGGAGTTATTGAATAGAATTTTTTAAATTTCAAATAAAATTTAAGAAAACCTAACATAACATAAAATCAGAAAGAAGGCCTATTTAGTAAACATAATTTTTGCATTTGTTTTTTAGCAATTACAGGGCTATTTAGCTTATTAGTAGAGTTAAATATGATTGCTAAACATAAAGGGTTAACCATTAATCGAGTTTCATATGGAAAATTCAATTAGAACGCATATAAAGTTGTGATTTCGTTGAAATACAATATCATTTATAAGGTCCTGTCTGGATTTGCCAAAGCCGTTCACTTTTTCAAAGATTTCTGGTATTATCTCGGCAATAACTTAACAAATGTTCGTGTTTATATGCTGCAATATTAGGGGACTATCCGTGAAGATATAGTAGCCCTACAAATAGAAGAGTTTAACGCTGCAAATCATACGATCTAAATGGCCATTTGGTGTCGTCAAAACGCAAAATTAAGACTTTTTGAAACTTCTGACGCAATAAAGCCAAAATTGATCGTGTTTGAGGTAGTTTTTGTTTACTTTTTTGCACATTTTTGGTGGTATTTTGGCAATAACTTGACAAATGTTTGTTTTCTTCTGGTGCAACATTAGGGACTATCCATGTAGGTACTGTTTTTGGCATTACCCTGCAAAAAATCAAGTTTAACGGCACAAATCTTATGATCTTGATGGGCATTTAACATCTTCAAAACTCGAATTCGTTTTTTTGAAACTTTTTATGCAAAAAACTCGGAAATTGGTTGTGTTTGAGGTAGTTTTTGTTTACTTTTGTGCACATTTTTGGTGGTATTTTGGCAATAACTTGACAAATGTTTGTTTTCTTCTGCTGCAGCATTAGGAACTATTTATGTAGACACGGTTTCAGACGTTGCTATACAAGAAATTAAGTTTAAGGGCACAAATCTTATGATCTTGATGGCCGTCTGACGTCTTCAAAACGCGAATTTGTTTTTTTTTTTAACATTTTATGCATAAAACTCGGAAATTGGTTGTGTTGTAAGGCTGGTGGCACTGTCTTGTGGTAACAGCTTGGTGTTCCCTTCATAATCTTCAATTAAAGGCTCCTATCATGAGCCCATAGCTTTCTGAATTGATAAAAGCTGTTTTTTCAGCGTCATGATGGCCAAATGACCCTGATATGCATCAGACAGTCACTTTTTACGAATATAATGGAGTAGTATGTTTATGTATGTTCTGGCGCACTTATTTCATACATGCATGCACCAAATTTTGTATGAAATAAGTGCGCCAGAACATACATAAACATACTACTTAATGGCTTTCTCACAAGCACTTGTGGGAATTTCCTATGTAGAGGTACAGCACACTTTATAAGGCTATCGAATTAGGGTAGAGTCTTCCAGGCAAAAGACATTGAAAGTCCCTATAACTTCATTAGAAATTCCGGATAATTCCAGAACTAATAAATAAAAATAAGAGAACTAAAAAACTGTGGCATTTCTATAAGCCACACATGGCCTAAGTGTACCTATCTATACTCCCGATTCCTAAACATACTCCTGCAGTAAAAAAAAAAAAACAAAAATTAAAAAATTTGTTTAAAAAAAAAACTGTTATTAAAGCTGCCTACTTTTCGTATGACCTTTCATTTACACAATTTAACAAGCCTCTCCCCTTCACCGCTTTTAAAATCGTTAAAAAGAAATAAAAAAAACTTTAAAAATTAAAAAATAAATTTTTTGTTTTGTGTACTAAAAACACAGACTCCATATTCATAATCAAGAGTTGGTTTATGGTGTATGGTGGTGGTGTGGTGCGTGAGTTCAATCGTCCATTTCGTATGACAGACACAAAATGAGAAGAAAAAAAATTTTTAAGAAAAAGCGAATGGGTTGGGTGGCTAAATGACTGGCTGGCTGACTGGCTGTGTTATTACAAGGCTGAGTATATTTTTTTTCGTTTCTTTTTATACCAAAACAAAAATCATGTTTTAAGACATTACTTAGGCCTCGTCGTCGTCATCGTCATCGTCTATAATGAAACCCAAACACACCCGCCTTTGGCTACAAGAAAAAAAACCAATTCGAGTTTATTTTTTTTCTGAAATATTTTGCACTTTGAAAACAGGCAGATGCGATCATTAATAACGTTTTTTTCCTCTTCTTCTTTATTTTCATATTCCAATGTTTTTTTTTTTTTTTTTTTTTTTTTGGCTAGAAACACTTAGTAAATATGGACTGAAAACCAAAAAAAAGAAATAGAAATAGAAAAACCTAATGAAAGCGTATTGAAATCATTTTACTGTCGCCAGACAATCGAAAAAGCTGACTGTGGCGGCCTATAATGGTTTAAAATTGTTTTCCGTGTAAACTCGGTATGACAGATTGTGTTTTCTGCTCATATGCTTTGATCAGTTGCAAGGATTTTCAAGTGAATGTTATTTCAGATTTTCGAAAAATTAAAAGCGTAACCAATTAGGACCTCCCACATAAAGGGTGTTTTTTTATAGAGGTATAGAACTTTAAGTTGCAATAAAACAACGATGGATTATTCGATTGACATGAATTTTATTTATCCGAAAGATAATCTTGTGGCATTACATTTTAAATATGATTTCTGGCATATGACCGCCACGGCTGGCGTCCAATTTTCGATGACTTTTTCCAACATTTGTGGCCGTATATCGACAATAATACGGCGAATGTTGTCTTCCAAATGGTCAAGCGTTTGTGGCTTTACCGCATAGACCAATGACTTTACATAGCCTCACAGAAAGTAGTCTAGCGGTGTTAAATCACAAGATCTTGGAGGCCAATTCACAGGTCCAAAACGTTAAATTAGGCGGTCACCAAACGTGTCTTTCAATAAATCTATTGTTGCACGAGCTGTGTGACATGTTGCGCCGTCTTGTTGAAACCATCATGGTTATTCAATTCAGGAATGAAAAAGTAAAGTAATCATGGCTCTATACCGATCACCATTGACTGTAACGTTCTGGCCACCATCGTTTTTGAAAAAGTACGGACCAATGATTCCACCAGCCCATAAAGCGCACCAAACAGTCAGTTTTTCTGGATGTAACGGTGTTTCCACATACACTTGAGGATAACCTTCACTCCAAATGCGGCAGTTTTGTTTGTTGACGTAGCCATTCAACCAGAAGTGCGCTTCATCGCTAAACAAAATTCGCTTATGAAAATCGGGAACAACGGTAATCTCGTTTTGGGCCCATTTGACGAATCTACGCCTTAATTGGTGATCGTTAGGCTTCAATTCTTGCACGAGTTGGATTTTGTAAGCACGCAAACCAAGATCCTTCCGCAAAATCTTCCATAAAGTGGATGGACACAGATCCAATTCCTGTGCTCGATGGCGGATGGACTCATTCGGGTCTTCCTCAATGCTACGCTCTATAGCAGCAATAGCTTCTTCTGTACGCACCGTACAGCGTCTCTGGGGATGCGAGTTATCAATAGGAGTAAACGTGGTGCGAAAACGTTCCATGGTTAATCGAATTAACTGCTCTGATGGACGATTTTGTCGACGATAAAATGGACGTAGTGCGCGATACGTTTTCCGCACAGAACCATTATTTTCGAAATAAAATTGCAATATTTGCAAGCGTTATTCAGGCGTGAGTCTATTCATGATGAATTGCCAAACCAAACTGAGAATAAATCACTTGACAGCTGTTAAATCGGTCGCCATCTCGAAAAGTAATGCCAACTTAAAGTTCTATACCTCTATAAAAAACACCCTTTACTATTTTGGACGTACTATTTGAAAAATATCCTTAAAGTAGTGTCTAACAATTTTTTTTCTACTATTTTTACATTTGGAATCGACTTTAAACTGTAGGTCCCGACTTTCATGGATAAAATTAGCACACGCACAACATGGGTGGTGTGAGAAACTAGGTTGCAATCGTGACTAAAGGGTTGTAATGAACAAAAGCTGCCATTAGGTTTATTAAACTGACAATAAACTGACTTGGCTCTTGACAATCATAAAAATTTGTATTTTAAATGGCAAAATGAAGGGCTTTTAAACAAAATTCCATTTGTTTTGAGTTATAAGGGCGGCAGGTGGTATTTCTTTAATTTGTTTAATGGTAATAACCAACAACAACAGCATCATCTTTAAATAAATACAGTAAACTCGTGGTAACGTGAACACGTTGACTACTGTGTAATGTGTAAGAGCTCTATAACGTGAACATTTTTTCATTTCATTTTTTGGGAATCCCCTTAAATAAACCTTGATATGTACACCGACGGCTCAAAGCTTGACATGACATGGTGTTGAAAGCGGAATCTACTCTGGGAAACTGGCCCCTGAACATTTCTCTCCGGCTGCCGAACTACTGTAACGTGTTTCAGGCGGAGGTGATGGCCATTTACCGGGCCGCTCAATGGATCTTCGTCAATGGTGCTCCTTTCACCTGCGTCTCGGTCTTCTCCGTCAGTCAGGACGCCATAAGATCTCTGTCGGGTTTTGTGAATAACTCCAGGTTCGTTAGGGAATGTCGCCGCTGTCTCGACCTTCTTTCTGAGCGCTTCAGCTGGTCTCGCTTGTCTGGGTCTCCGGGCACAGTAATGTTCTGGGGAACTGTAGGGCCAACGAGCTCGCCAGAGCTGGTGCACTCCTTCCGGAACTGTCTTCGATTGAGTTAGGCATGCCACTTGCCTCGAAGTCGCCGTGGTCTAGTAGGTAGTGTGTTGGCTTATTAGACGTAAAGCCAGGGTTCGAGCCCCAGGCCAGACATCAAGACAAAATACAAAAAGTATTTTTTCGTCGACTTCCTCTCAGTAGACTTCTGGCAAAAACTCTGAGAGTAAAAAAAAAATTGCCATGAAAAGTTTCTCAAAAATCTGTAGTTCGGTGTCGACTTTAAACTGTAGGTCCCGCCACTCTGGTATAAAATTAACACACACAACATAAGTGGTGTGAGAAACTAGGTCGCAATCCTGACTGAAGGGTTGTAATGACCAATTATATATGTATATATGTATGCCACTTGCCTCGTTCAAGTTGGCTATTGTGCGGAAATTCTTACGAGACGCCAACCTATCCTGGGTCAATGAGGAGTCCTGCTCCATCTCGCTAGACTCACCTGGCCCTTGATGGATAGTAGGCGTACGAACCAGTTGCTTGGACTTGGTCGTAATATCATCTCAACCACAGTGGCCATGCTTACGGGCCATTGCGTTAAGGGCATACATGCGGAGAGGATGCGGCTCCCATTCAACTACTTCTGCCGCGGGTGCGTGCAGATCCGCTGAGGGAAGAGGAGACTGTTATCCACTTTCTTTGTCAGTGTCCGTCACTTGCTAGGTGCAGGAATAGATTATTTGGCTCTCCATTTCTTGTCAGGTTGACGGAGCTATCATCTATTGATATCAACGATATAGCTTCGTTCATCAAACTTTCTGGCTGGTTTTCCAGTGTAGGGTAGTGGTGCTTTTGATGTGCAGCCCTTACGCTGACCAACTTCTTCCTCTTCCCTGATTTTGGTGGAACTTGGTCAGTACAGGGACTGCGTTCACCCGTGACATCACAACGGGCCGCTATGCGTGAGCTTTGTGACATGATCAAAGCTACCACTACGACCTAACCTAACCTAACCCCTTAAATAGAAAAACTATGTATTTTAGGTTGAGTTTTCCTTGCCCATTGGTTCAAGAGTGAAATAAAGACTCTTGTGTGGTTGATACGACTGAAATCCATGAAATTGGGCAAAACAAAGAAAGTGACGATGATGACTGCATTGCCGATTAATCTGATAAAAAATAAAATGTTAGCAAGTGAGGCAATTTAAATTTTTAACAAGGTATTGTTGGCATTGGCCCAGAAACACTGGATGTTAAGAAGCGAACAAACGCACTGGTATCGGTACAGAGAACGACTGCATTGCGTATCGCGTCGGCATATCGTACGGTATCCGCTCCAGCCGTACTGGTGATAGCAGGTATTATCCCTGTGGATCTGCTGGCAGTGGAGCGGATGGAGATTTATAAGGCGAAATCGGCTGGAAATCACATAACCGCTCATTTCAGGGAAAACACCATTTCAAAATGGCAACAACGATGGAACGAGGAAGATGGATGGCGAGACTTATTCCAGACATAAGGCCATGGATTGGTCGGAAATTTGGAGAGGTAAATTACTACGTCACACAGATGCTATCGGGTCACGGATATTTTAGAAAATATCTGCAAAGAATGGGCAAGGCCGCCTCCCCTTACTGTCTTTACGAGGAAGGGGAGATAATTGATGACGCAGAGCACACCGTTTTCGAGAGTGCACGCTGGCAGAGCTATATATAGTTGGGACGATCACGGCCGGTAACAATTGGACCTCAGTGGCGAATTACGTGGAGAGCATTCTAAGACTGAAGAAGAGGGATCTTGAGGCTGCGGAACATGTGGGCACGCCGGAATAGATGAAACTGGCACACGTGTCAAGCGAAATTCGAAGCAGGGACCTGGCGAAAGGAATAGTGGAGACACTTAGATGTCTCTTCAACTTTCGACACGCAATCCGGACGCGGATATGAACACGCAGGGGCCAAAGGGACTCCACTCCGAAGTAATACCACCGTAGTTCCGGAGTGGGCACAACAAGTCCGCGAGACGAGGGGGGAGGATGTGACGACTTCCTCTATGGTGCGGTTAGGTACATTTACCCCTTCTCGGCGTAAAAAAAAAATTGTTGGCAGTGGCCAGGAGATGTAATGTTGAATCAAAGTGACATGAGTGTAAGTGCTAAGACGCATAAGGAGGGAAAGCAGTATTTCAGCTATTGGAAATGAAAAAGCAGCAGAAAAAGATAACGTATTTCAAGCTTGAAATTCACCAATCGCTAACATGAACAATTTCGCTGACATGAACTCTCTTGATTCTAATTAGTTCACGTTATCGCGAGTGCACTGTGTATGGTCATAAAAGTAACAGTAAGCATGGTACAAAACCTGGTCAAAAGATGTGTATATATTGGCTTTAAAAAGACCTTTTATTTTCAAAGAAAAATTTTTTTTTAAAAAAACAAGTGAAGTGTTATTGATGAAATAAACCCAACTTAAAACCAAAAAAAAAAAATTATGCTGGCTAAAGTTAAGCACAATAATAATGGGTGGCTAGACGGGTGTTGGTCTAAACAAATGTTAATTTTTTTTGGTTTAAAATTTAAATTGAAAAGTTGTTTTAAACCACACTTGAAGAGGTCACAGCGTTAATTTTCAAATTTAAAAAATTTTTAAATGGGGGCGGTTGTTGTTTTGACGTACATATTGTATGTATAGTGGTTCCAAGGTTAGTTTATATTAAAATTTGTTGGTTTATGTTTCATTATATACAAGCTGTTCTTGCATTGCAATAAAATAAAGGGTGTTTTTTATAGAGGTATAGAACTTTAAGTTGGCATTACTTCTCAAGATGGCGACCGATTTAATAGCTGTCAAGTGATTTATTCTCAGTTTGGTTTGGCAATTCATCATGAATAGACTCACGCCTGAACAACGCTTGCAAATAGTGCAATTTTATTTCGAAAATAATGGTTCTGTAAGGAAAACGTATCGCGCACTACGTCCATTTTATCGTCGACAAAATCGTCCATCAGAGCAGTTAATTCGATTAACCATGGAACGTTTTCGCACCACGTTTACTCTTATTGATAACTCGCATCCCCCGAGACGCTGTACGGTGCGTACAGAAGAAGCTATTGCTGCTGTAGAGCGTAGCATTGAGGAAGACCCGAATGAGTCCACCCGCCATCGAGCACAGGAATTGGATTTGTGTCCATCCACTTTATGGAAGATTTTGCGGAAGGATCTTGGTTTGCGTGCTTACAAAATCCAACTCGTGCAAGATTTGAAGCCAAACGATCATCAAGTAAGGCGTAGATTCGTCGAATGGGCCCAAAACGAGATTACCGTTGTTCCCGATTTTCATAAGCGAATTTTGTTTAGCGATGAAGCGCACTTCTGGTTGAATGGCTACGTCAACAAACAAAACTGCCGCATTTGGAGTGAAGGTAATCGTCAAGTGTATGTGGAAACACCGTTACATCCAGAAAAACTGACTGTTTGGTGCGCTTTATGGGCTGGTGGAATCATTGGTCCGTACTTTTTCAAAAACGATGGTGGCCAGAACGTTACAGTCAATGGTGATCGGTATAAAGCCATGATTACTAACTTTTTCATTCCTGAATTGAATAACCATGATGTCCAGGAGATGTGGTTTCAACAAGACGGCGCAACATGTCACACAGTTCGTGCCACAATAGATTTATTGAAAGACACGTTTGGTGACCGCCTAATTTCACGTTTTGGACCTGTGAATTGGCCTCCAAGATCTTGTGATTTTACACCACTAGACTACTTTCTGTGGGGCTATGTAAAGTCATTGGTCTATGCGGTAAAGCCACAAACACTTGACCATTTTGGAAGACAATATTCGCCGTATTATTGCCGATATACGGCTACAAATGTTGGAAAAAGTCATCGAAAATTGGACGTCCAGATTTTACTACATCCGCGCGAGCCGTGGCGGTCATATGCCAGAAATCATATTTAAAATGTAATGCCACAAGATTATCTTTCGGATAAATAAAATTCATGTCAATCGAATAATCCATCGTTGTTTTATTGCAACTCTATAAAAAACACCCAACACAATATATACAAGCTGTTCTTGCATTGCAATAAAATACTAGAAAAATCCTTTTTATTTTAAAACAAAATTAAAAGAAAAAAAAACTTAAGAATCCCTTGCATTTAAAGCAGGTGCTGGCTGGTAGCCAGCAGCCAACCCCTATATAAACGTAGGAAATAAATTTTAAACAACAACCTGTCGTTCTTTTCAAAAACCCAAACACCATTTTAAGGTAATTTTCTTAAGAAACAGGTTGAATTTTAAGACGTTTAAATACAAACAAAAAACACCCTGCGTTTAAAGCAATTTGCCACCACATCTCCCTCTCTCTCTCTCTCTCTGTCTTTCTGCATTAAAACCCAAATGCATTGGGATAAAGCCCCTTTACATTACCCACCAACCAGCAGCACCAGTTGTTTTCTCAGCAAAGCAAAGAAGACAAAGAATTCAAAGAAAACGTAGCATAAAACGGAGAGGAAAAAAAAATCTCATTATCCTGTTTGCTTATACTCATCCTTATGGCGTTCAAAAAAGGAAAACATAAGGAAAAAAAACAGTAAGCAGAAGCGAAAAGAAGAAGAAAAAAAAATGTGGTCAGGCAAAGTTAGCGTACATGCAACATGTGCTAAAAGTTCCCAGACATTTATTGTGGATTTCTTCTTTCTTTGTTTGTATTTGTTTGCCTTGCCTTGCTTGCCATAGAATTCTTCTTCAAGGAGGGGTTGTTTTCCCCTAAACCAGGCTCTTTTTTTTTCTTTTTTTTTTGAACACAAACCAGTTGCATTTCTTTAATGCATTCGTTCATTTGCTTGCTTAACAAGTGTTTTCTTCTTCTGCTGCTTCTTATGCTTCTTCTTCTTCTTCTTATGCTTCTTCTCCTTCCTTAGTAGTCCTTACAAACGTTTTTAGGGGTGGTTTTTTTTGTCTTCCTTCAAATAGTCTCTTGGCTACCAACAGGTTTTCTTCTTGAAACTTCTTTCGTGTTTTTTTTATTTTTTTATTCTTTAAAAATTATACGGGGTTTTGCAAACGGTTTTCTTTAAGAAACCTGCTCAAGCTTGACCATATTTCCCACGTTCGGTTATGTTATACACCCTTATAGCCTTAAATAAGGCAATTTTCAAGGAAACCTTTCATAAATAATCATAGAATTAGGGGATGCCCCCTAATCAGTAGTGTGGTGGCCGGCCTATTCAAGCTTGAACATACTTTTCTTTCCCACAACCTTATTTACCATTGTTTGCACGAAAAGTCTCTTCATCTATCAAGTAAGAGGAGATGTCCTCCTTAATTTGCCTGTTTAAGGAATTTCCCACCTTAATTTAGTCACACGTGACCAATTTGTTGATGAAACTTATGTTTACAACCCAAATCAGGAACTAGAAAAGACAAAAGCATCTCAAGCCTGGAAAAAACAAACCTTTTAAGTCATTCCCCATCTTATTTCCAAGGATTGTGGTCAATTTCTTTAACAAATTCGTTCAAGCTTGACAGTTATTCCCACGGTCCTTGTAATTGCAAGCCTTTTGCAACCTTTCAAAGAAAAAAGAGGGCTTTTTGCCCCTAAATCAGAACAACCCAGGAAAAGATATCCTTTTCCCGTCTTATTTCCAAGGATTGTGGTCAGTTTCTTTAAGAAATTCGTTCAAGCTTGACAGTTTTTCTCGCGCTTCTTGTAATTGTGAACCCTTTGCAAGCCTTCAAAGGAAAAGAACGGCTATTTGCCCCTAAATCAGAACAACCCAGGAAAAGATATCCTTTTTCCATCTTATTTCCAAGGATTGTGGTCAATTTCTTTAAGAAATTCATTCAAGCTTGACAGTTTTTCTCATGGTTCTTGTAATTGCAAGCCTTTGCCGCCCTTCAAAGGAAAAGGAGGGCTATTTGCCCCAAAAACTTGTATTTATAACCCAAATCAGAGCAACCCTAGAAAAAATACACCTTTTAAGTAATTTCCCATCTTATTTACAAGGATTGTGGTCAGTTTCTTTAAGAAATTCATTCAAGCTTGACAGTTTTTCTCATCGTTCTTGCAATTGCAACCCTTTGCAGCCCTTCAAAGGAAAAGGAGGGCTATTTGCCCCTAAATTAGAACTACCCAGGAAAAGATATCCTTTTCCCATCTTATTTCCAAGGATTGTGGTCAATTTCTTTAAGAAATTCATTCAAGCTTGACAGTTTTTCTCATGGTTCTTGTAATTGCAACTCTTTTGCAGCCCTTCAAAGGAAAAGGAGGGCTATTTGCCCCTAAAACTTGTGTTTATTACCCAAATCAGAGCAACCCTAGGAAAAATACGCCTTTTAAGTAATTTCCCATCTTATTTCCAACGATTGTGGCCAGTTTCTTTAAGAAATTCGTTCAAGCTTGACAGTTTTTCTCACGGTTCTTGTAATTACAACCCATTGCTGCCCCTGAAAGGAAAAGGAGGGCTATTTGCCCCTAAATTAGAACAACCCAGGAAAAGATATCCTTTTCCCATCTTATTTCCAACGATTGTGGTCAGTTTCTTTAAGAAATTCGTTCAAGCTTGACAGTTTTTCTCACGGTTCTTGTAATTACAACCCATTGCTGCCCCTGAAAGGAAAAGGAGGGCTATTTGCCCCTAAAACTTGTGTTTATAACCCAAATCAGAGCAACCCTAGAAAAGATATCCTTTTTAAGTCATTTCCCATCTTATTTCCAAGGATTGTGGTCAGTTTCTTTAAGAAATTCGTTCAAGCTTGACAGTTTTTCCCACGGTTCTTGTAATTGCAACACTTTGGCAGCTTTTCAAAGGAAAAGGAGGGCTTTCCCACCTTACAAATTGCCCCTATTAAGAAGTTATCATCTTAATTTAAATCATTGCAAGCAATTTGAAAGGATTGTGGTCAAGTTCTTTAAGAAATTGACTCAAGCGTGAGTGTTCTGCTCACGAATGTTGTAGTTTGCACCTAAAGAAACCCCCTTTAAAGAATTAAGGATGTCAACCCTAGAATATTTACATTTTATGGAACTTTTCATCTCACTTAAGAGGGTTTTATGGGCAATTACTTTAAGAAACCGTTTCAAGCGTGACAATTTTTCTCACGCGTTTGCAAGGTCCATACAGTTGTGGGGTGCAAGTAAGCAGCAGTGAAGTATCATATGAAATTGTCAAATGATTTTTGAGGAAAAGGCAACGAGATTGGGCAATAAGAAACCTTTGCTTAGCACTAGTATGTCTAGTAGGTTTAGGTCTGAGTGATAGCTCTGATTTCACAAAGCTCACTTGAGCACGCATAGCGGCCCGTTGTGATGCCACGGATGAACGCAGTCCCTGTACTGACCAAGTTCCACCAAAATCAGGGAAGAGGAAGAAGATGGTCAGCGCAAGGGCTGCACAAGGTAGTAGGTAGTGTGTTGGCTTATTAAACGCAAAGACAGGGTTTGAGCCCCAGGCCAGATATCAAGACAAAATACAAAAAGTATTTCTTCGGCGACTTCCTCTCAGCAGATTTCTGGAAAAAGTGAAAAAGTTTCTCAAAAATCTGTCGCTCGGAGTCAACTTTAAACTGTAGGTCCCACCACTCATGTATAAAATTAACACCCGCAACATAAATGGTGTGAGAAACTAGGACGTTGTACAATGGGTCAATTCGACCTCCGGATACTGTACTTATCTTAATTGACAAGTATACGTCCTCTAACCTAACCTAACCTAGCACTAGTATAGTCTGGATCTAGGTAAGGGGGGGAGCACGCCTAGCTTAAAATAATCTGATTACGCGAGCAAATTTAGCATTTATGTAGCCGGAGAAGAAATGGAATTGATATCTCTCTTAATTTGAAACTTTTCTACGGGATTTGAACCTGAACTGCACACGCAAGGTATTGCAATTGAGGTTAGGGTTCGTTTGACACCAAAATTCTTGGTGAATAATTCTGTATCGTTGATGCCACAGGGGGAGCCATCCAAAATTGCAGATTTAGGAAGAATACACGTTTCTCGAGGTGAATGTGGACGTTTGGATTGCTATTTTTCGCTTTTTACCTCGGTAGAATGGCCTAATATTACTCCAGAGAATCTCTGCATTTTTTAATCCATTTTCTTTACCCCACCCTAACCTTTGCCAACCTTTTTGTTAATTTAAATTTCTTTCAAAAAAGACGATAACATTTTGTGGACATTTATTTGGATTTTAATTTTTTCGTTTCGTACTCATTTGCTGGTCTACACCCACAACCCACGCATTATTTAGTGTTTGTTTTTGCTATGGTTCTTGGCGTTGTTGTTGTTGTTGTAAATTTCATATTAATCTTATCTTAGGCTTGATTGCTAATTCACGCTCAAGTCAGTTTGTTTTTTTCATCGATTTTTTTTTTAAAGCGAAACTCATTTTAATAGTCATGGCATGGCAGATAAATTGTATGTTTTTATGATCATTTCATAAATGTTAAGACGGGTGTGTGTGTATGTAAATATTTTTTTATAAAAAAAATCTCAGTGACAGCTCTACGCCTGTACCACCACCACCACCAGCCAGCCAGCCAACATCATACATGTCAGCCTCATATGGCGTATTTTTTTTTTTTAAACTTAAAGACCAAAAATACAGAGAAACCCACCAACCAACCTCTAAATTGAAAAAAAGAAGCAAAAAAACAAAATCAAAATCAAATGTACGTACACCCACCCAAAAATTAAAATAATTTTACAATTTTTTTTGGTTTGATTTCTTTTTTTTCCGATTTAAAACAAGAAACATTCAACAAAAACAAAATGTGGTTTTGAAATCATGGGTCAAAAGTTATTCTAGAGGCCTAAAACAAACAAAAACAAACACAATTTAGTCTTAATGTTAACATTCCGGCCTTAATTTTCTCTGACACAGTCTCCAGAAGCAGTGGCACCTCCTGGAAGGAAGTATTACGGCAGGCAAATGGGTTGTTAAAACCAATTTCGCATCTGCCTTGCACTACAGATCGTCTGCAATGACCTAGTATCTGTAATGACCCAGTCTCGATGGTAAAAACGTGTTTGGTTTCATTATTTTTAACACACACTGTTAAGGATATCTAAGCTATTTCCCGTTGGTGGGAGCTGGTTATTCCCCCTCTGTGGTAGCCTTTTATAAAGGGTGTTTTTTTATAAAGGTATAGAACTTTAAGTTGCAATAAAACAACGATGGATTACTCGATTGACATGCATTTTATTTATCCGAAAGATAATCTTGTGGCATTATATTTTAAATATTATTTCTGGCATATGACCGCCACGGCTGGCGCGGATGTAGTCCAATCTGGACGTCCAATTTTCGATGACTTTTTCCAACATTTGTGGCCGTATATCGGCAATAATACGGCGAATGTTGTCTTCCAAATGGTCAAGCGTTTGTGGCTTTACCGCATAGACCAATGACTTTACATAGCCCCACAGAAAGTAGTCTAGCGGTGTTAAATCACAAGATCTTGGAGGCCAATTCACAGGTCCAAAACGTGAAACGCGGTCACCAAACGTGTCTTTCAATAAATCTATTGTGGCACGAGCTGTGTGACATGTTGCGCCGTCTTGTTGAAACCACATCTCCTGGACGTCATGGTTATTCAATTCAGGAATGAAAAAGTTTGTAATCATGGTTCTATACCGATCATCATTGACTGTAACGTTCTGGCCACCATCGTTTTTGAAAAAGTACGGACCAATGATTCCACCAGCCCATAAAGCGCACCAAACAGTCAGTTTTTCTGGATGTAACGGTGTTTCCACATACACTTGAGGATTACCTTCACTCCAAATGCGGCAGTTTTGTTTGTTGACGTAGCCATTCAACCAGAAGTGCGCTTCATCGCTAAACAAAATTCGCTTATGAAAATCGGGAACAACGGTAATCTCGTTTTGGGCCCATTCGACGAATCTACGCCTTACTTGAAAACGTTCCATGGTTAATCGAATTAACTGCTCTGATGGACGATTTTGTCGACGATAAAATGGACGTAGTACGCGATACGTTTTCCGCACAGAACCATTATTTTCGAAATAAAATTGCACTATTTGCAAGCGTTGTTCAGGCGTGAGTCTATTCATGATGAATTGGCAAACCAAACTGAGAATAAATCACTTGACAGCTGTTAAATCGGTCGCCATCTTGAAAAGTAATGCCAACTTAAAGTTCTATACCTCTATAAAAAACACCCTTTATTTTACCGTTCCTCTCGCAATGGCCACTCTTTTCACAATTAAATGATTTCACATTGACCTTCAGCAGTTTTTCGCCAAATACGTGACCTATTTGTCCCTTCACCACCATTGCTATATGCCGCCCTTGAATACAAGACTATGCCCTTAAAATTACCCGAACGATTTTGTAGGCTAGTTTGATCGAATCCGACTCTGCATTGCTTACCCTGCAAACAAGTGTCTTTGACTGTATTACACTTTAAATTTTGTTCCCAATTTTTTTACTCTTTCAATAGGAATTAAATCTTCTTCTGCTTTGCTTCTAATTTATAACGGTTTTTTGCAACAAACACCCACTTTTTGTCAATTAATTTGCAAAAAAAAAATAATTTTTTATTTCACAAGTACTTTGTAGTACTCTTTCATAATGTGTTTCTCTTTCTTACTCCCACTTGAAGTGTAAAAAAAGAGAAAATGTTAAGCTCTTTTAAAACCGTTACTTTTCTTTCAATTTAAGGTGACCAATGCTATATTCCTACAAATAAAATTTTAATTTCTTCGTAAATAGTTTACGAAAGTGAAAATCAATTTTCAATAATTTAAAATCTCGTGTTTTACACAAGAATAATTAATTTCAGGTACATTTCCTTGAATTATGATTTGTAAACTAAACAACAAAGAATATCCCGCATACATAGTACATGCATACATATATGTATGTATATGGGAAATTTTTAACTCCCTCTTCAGTTATGCTTTATTTTCTTTATCTTTACGTTATTTAACAGCAACAACAACAATAACAACGAAACAAATTGACAAGCATATCATCTATGGATTCGTCATCACTCGCCATCATTGTCCACAATATTGCCAGAAAAAAAAAACAACACAACGCACACACACACAAAATAAAAATACCAACTAAAACGGCTTACTAATGGCAATAACAACAACACTATAAGAAGGTTATACCCAAACAACAACAAAAAAATCACAGAATAAAAGATCTCTTTTGAAATTTCAAACCAGGCAAGTCAGACAAACAGTGCTGAGTGAGTGGAGTAAATGAATGGTGGCGGTGGTGGTGGTGGCAGTATTGGTAGTGGTGACTGGGTGAGAGAAGGTATAAATTATTACTATGATGAGCTCTGGATATCATATAGAGTTTCCAAGAAAACCACCTACCACTACCTACCTACACGTACTTATGTATGTACATACATACATACATACATAATAAAACAAAAAACAACAACATATTTGTAGTTAAAGCAACATGTCAAGTAAAATGAAACAACAATGTTTGTTACTCAAACAAAGCCAGGCACAGTCCCAAACTAGAGGCGAAATAAAAGAACCCACCACCTTCTCTTGTTTTATAGGCCGGCATGTATGTATGCATGCATGCATGTACGTGTGTAAGACAGAGGGTTATAGAAAATTTACAAAAAAAAATCCCTACACTTAAACTCAGTTTGAGAAAAAAAGGGATCACTTAAAAAAAACCAACAACAACAAAAGAAAAGCAAGCAACAGCAACACGAACAAAAAAGCCACCACACAACGCAAACCAACCTTAAAAAACCCCCATACAACAGCAACAATAAAAACGTGTTTTATTATTAAAAAGAACCCACTTTTGTTGTTTTTTTTTGCCAAAAAACACAAAAATAACCAACATCCTCTCTTTTTTTTTTGGTTCAGCGTAGATCAAAGCAAAGGGGATCTCTTTAAAAAAGAAAAATACAACAACAAAGAGCCTAGCACAGTATAATGATACTGAAAATAAAATCCTGTTAAATAATGGGGTGGAATGCATGCATACTAGGGTACTTCTTACCTTCTGAGGAGAGTTAATATTAAAGAGAATGTAAATGTAAAAAAAATCAATTTTAAATTCGTATTAATTAAGAGTGTAGGTGTAATACTAATGAGTGCATGCTTAAGCATTCATAAAATGTGTAAAATAAAGGCAGTAATGTTAACTTTAAAATTTGAAAATAAAAAATTAAGTACAATAATGCGTTTTTTTTGCGTAAAATATTAAAAAATTATTTAAAAAAATAAATTTTAAATAAAAAATTTTATTAAAGCAAAAAATGAAGTTAAAAAATGTTTTTTTAAAGCCTTTGAAGCATGCTTGAAATCAATTTAAAATATTCATTTAAGTATTTCAACTTTTAAAACAGTTTTTTTTATTGTACAAAATCTTTTTCATTCCTATGCTTGCTTAAGTCCCCCTTTTTTTTACAACTCTGCTGGCGTTTTTCTTTTTTGCTGTTTTCTTATATCCCTTCTTTTAGCTTAAAACCGCCACAGATAGATCTGTTCTCCCTCTCAACCTTTTATGCTGTTTTGTTGTTGTTGTGTTTTGTTTCCAAAGCAGGTAGAAAATTTTTTTAAAACAGCTGCGGGGTGTTGAACAAATACCTCCTCCTACTCTTTGTGTTTTGGATTTTGAAAATGCAGGTAAAATTTTACCTGTTTGCTTTTAAAATTGAAAAAAAATGCTAACAACCACCACCATTTTTACTATTTAAAGCAGTACAAAACGACCCTGTAACAGGAAATTGCTTGGCGATCGTGATTTTGTATAGAAATTTACGATTTTCTCAGGTTTGTTTAATACTTTAGTGTTGGTGTTGTAAACATTAAAAGTTTTTTTTTTTGCTTACAAATCTTAATTTTTAAATTTCTCTTAAAAAGAAGAGTTTTTTGTTTCACTTAAGACACCGGCTAAAGGAAATGTAATGCTTTTTTAGGGGCAGCAAAAAGGATTTTTAAAATCAATTTTTTTTGCATATAAATTATTACCGTCTCTTTTTCTTTTTTGTTTGTTCTCTATGTAGGTTTTTTTTTTAAATAAAAAAACATAAGATTTTTGGCGTCATTATTCAACTCGCCGTAAAAAAGAATCTTAAAATCTTTCAGGCATAACTGTCTGGCTCCTTAACAAAACAACAACAAAATACTTAAAACTCTTGAGAAAAAAAAAATCCCTTCACGGACAGCACAAAAATTTTAGTTAAACAAAATTTTTAAGGGAAATTTATAAATTTCCCAAATAATATTGGCATTAGTTTTAGTTGATTTACATTCACCACACTTTAATACATATTTCTCTCTTTTAAAAAATGTATTTGTATTTTTCTCCCTCTCTTAGTGATTATGTGTTATAAATAAAATATTTAAAAGGAAATTTATTACACAAAATTTCCTCAAATAAACAAAAACCTGACCTTTCCCTATTTCATTCACATTTACAACAATACTTCAAAACTCTCGTTTTCAAGACAAAAAATTTCCTTTTGATTTAGTATACTTTCTCGCACCCACATTGTTCTTATTAATTAATAAGAAGGAAATATTTTTTTGCTATTAATGGTCACCTTTTCACCCTCCTTCCTCTGGGCATACGTTATTAATAACTAAAAAGGAAATTTATCACTACTCCTTACTTGATTCTCTTTTAAAATTGTTCTCTTCAAATAGAAAAAAATCCCCTTCAGTTTTATTATTTCAAAGAATTTCTTACAAAATCAATTCATTGAAAGCTTACTCACTCCTATAGTTTCCATTTCACGTAAAAGGGAAATATTTTGTTTTTGTTAATTATTAAACGTCCCCTCCCCCTCTTCCTCTATCACTTATCATTAAAAAATTTCCCAAATAGAAAAAAAGCTCTGACTTGTTTCCTTATTTTATTCGCATTTACATCTCTTTAGAAGAAATCTTAAAAAAAAAATTCCCTTTTAAAAATTTGCCGTTAGAGTACGAAATCTCTCTCCCATATATTTATACTTTGCCTTATACTCCCCCCCCCACCCCTTTGCTATACAACAATTGTAAATAAATCCTCTTTATTTTATTATTTGTTTCAATTCTTGTGTAAAACATTCTCTGCTCCCCTCTCTCTTGCAATATGTAAGAGTGTCACTCTATATAATTATTGTTATTACCGTAGTTTTTTTATTTTTGTAATAATAATTGTTTGTGTATATTTTTTTGCTGATCACTGCAAATATACTCGCGTGTTGTATTTGTATTTACATGTGCATTTATGTTTAGTGAGCATTTTTAGAGAATGAGAATGTTTTTTTTTTTGTTATTGTTATTCATGTTATTAGTTGTATAGAGAAGGAAATAACGCATGTTAATATTGGGGAATATTGGAGTACATTTCACCTATTGTGGTGAAGATATGAAGAGATGTGCTTATATGCTGTATAGGGGGGATTTTGTTATTGTTTGACAATGTTTCTAATTAATGAAGACATTGAGGTACATGGAATTAAGCCTTTGATGTATGGAGAGAATTAAACCCTTAAAGACCGGAATTTTTAGATGGTCACCTTAATTTTAGAAATACAAAAATTGAAAAAAATCTATCTAAATACTGGTCTTTTATCATATGATCGCGGTGTCCTGAATTCCAGCGTCCTTTTCAATAAAATATAGTCCCATGACACCAAAACAGTTTGATTTGTTCGATTATTCCACAATCACTTCTAGATTTTCCAAAGCCGTAAGATAAAACAAACTGCTGAGAACGCTGGTAGTCTATTTTTTTAATTTCTTTAGAATTTTGTCAATTTTTCGCACAGTAGGTCGGTCGATAACGACGACCATAATCAAGCTTGAAAAGCGATAGTTTGATATACCTATCTTGTGTCAAGTTTCAACAATTTTGACGTGTTATTAGTGCCCCTTATGCGACTTAATTCATTCATTTGAAAAAAATATTAAACGAAAATGGCGATGGTGTATAGAAATATATCAATTAATGACCTGCTATATTATGACAATCACAAAGGGCCTTAACTGCGACAGGTTAAAATTAATTCCGTACTAATAATAGAAAATTTCTCTCTTTAGGGCGATATTGTATAAACGATTTTGTAAAACATAACAAATTAATATTCTTAAAATATAGTTTTTACATCGTTTTTTTTTTGCAAAATTAATTAAAAAATCCTTACTATACTGAAATAATGATTTTTCAAGATTTTCTTTAAATATCACACACATCTTTCTATTTTAGTACACTCTGGCCACTCTAATACTACAAATGCTTAATATTTAACTGTGTTTCAAATAATAATACACCACCACTCTCTCTCTCGCTCTATATGTCACTCAGTATTGTGATTTTGCACACTCTCTCTTTATTTTTAGCGGCTATTTTGTTTGTTAAAGCAACAGTGGTGGGTGTTTTATGTGTGAAAATTAACAAAATTTTACAGTAAAATTAAAATATTTGTCAAGACTGGTCACCTTTTTTTTTGCTTAAAATTATTAATAACGGTTTATTTAAAAAAAAAACAATTATAAAAAATATTTATAAACCTACCGTTTTTCTTTAACAGCGTGGGAGGGACAGTACAGGGGGTGGTTTACTGCCTCAAATAAACCGTTTATTTTTGTTTCTTTTTGATTTTTAAAAATTAAATATTTTTTTAAAAAACAAATTCATAATTTTTTTCCTTTTTAATTAAAGTTTCTTAAGGCACTTTTTTTTTTTTTTTAATTTCAAATTAATTTTTTGCAATATTTTCTTCTCTGTTTATTTATATTTTTACAACTTTATTTAGATTTTTTTAAAAAAGTCACCCGCTATATGCGTTTTGTTTTTATTTACAACCGTTCACATTGAAAAATTCCTACAGACTGATCATTGCAAAGCTGTGTGTCGTCGTTACTGAGAGATGGTGTTTGGGTTGGAGTGGTGGTGTGGTGTGTATGGGTATGTTGGGTTGCTTGCCTGCCCGACGTTCGGCCTGCTTAGTGGTGGTGGTGGTAGTGCTAGTGGTTGTTTTATTTTTACATTAGTTGGTGGCGTCGTATGTATATTGTAGTTTTTGTTACTGCTAAAAAAGACAACAACAACAACAACAGCACAAACTCTCTCAATAAAACAATATAAATAACAACAGAACCTATCTACCATACCATTAAGCAGCAGCAGCAGCAGACAACACCACGCAATTAAGCCACACAGTGCACGACAGACCTTACGAACGACCCAACCTTTTACACACCACCACTAACACCATCATGAACGCCACCATCCTCAACATGATTTTTTGTTTTGCTTTTGCTACACAACAGATCACAGCAACAACAAAATAACCCACCGCCACCTTACGTTTAAAACGAGTGATCATTTTGAAAGGGAATACAGAAAAAGCGAAAATAACAAACAAAAAATCAACATTCGATACGAAACAAAATAAAAAAAAACACAACAACCCAGCATAAACCTTAAATAAATACACACGCACTCATACCTTTAAGCAACTTACTTAGCCAAAAATACTAAAAAACATAGACAACAACAACGATAAGAAGTAGAAGAAGCAGAAAAAAATTGCAAGTTTTTGGAACCTAAACAAAAACATATAAAATAGCAGCAGCAGCAAGAGCAGCAACAACAACTTAACATAGCACCATTATCATACAAAACAACAACAACAATAATCAACAACCCACTTGCCTTGTGCATGCGTACGTCATTGAAATGAGTACGTATTGATATTAAAAACAAAAACAAAAACTGAGACGAAGAAATTATTCGTGTGTGAGACAGAGAGAGAGAGAGAAAGAGAGTTATTAAAGAGTGACGAGAGCCAAAAGAAAAAAACAAAACAAGTGTTTATTATTCTCCTTGCATATGCAGTGTTGCTAAGCCCATTAATTTAATTTGTTGTAAGGGAAGGGGTATTTTTTTTTAAATCACCGAAATGCCCTTTTAACGAAATGATTTAAAGGAAAATTTTTACTTTTAATTAAGAAAACAGATTTTGCGTTTCATTAAAACTAAATTTGGATCGTTGATAATTTGCGGATGCCTCCACTCATTAAGGATTGATGAATTCGAGGGAAAATTATTGCTGCTGATTATTTCAATACATATTCTACAGAGCAAGTCCGGAACGAAATGTCATTGAGTTGGTACGTTATGCAGTATGATGGCCTCATTTAATTGCTAGGATAATAAACTCATGATTTAAGGAAAATAAAGCATCCCTAATGGAGCCTCAGTCTCAAATGCCGTACCTAAAACTTGTTCGAGAGGTTTCGGCAAGTTCGAAAGTGTAAAGTCTGTTCTTTTTAGTCCCAAAAATAGAAAAGAAGTGTGCAATTACATTTAGGAAGCTTGCTGACGCCTTATAAATTCTATGTTTTTAGGAATTGAGCCTAATCTACACCATCATATGGTGTATTTTGTTATTTTGGCTTATTATTGGGACGTCGTAGTCTAATAGGTAGTGTGTTGGCTTATTAGACGTAAAGCCCGGATTCGTATCCCAGGTCAGGCGTCAAAACAAAATATGAAAGAAAATATTCCTTCTGCGATTTCCTCTCACCTGATGTCTGGCAAAAACTCTGAGAGTAAGTAAACCTGCCATGAAAAAGTTTCTCAAAAATCTGTCGCTCGGAGTCGACGTTAAACTGTGGGTCCCGCCACTCGCGTATAAAATTAACGCACACAACATGAATGGTGTGAGAAGCTAGACCGTAATCCTGAATAAAGTGTTATAATGGCCAATTATTTAAAAAAAAATTACACTTGAAACGGCACAATAGTCGTATGATAATCGAATTTTTTGTCCAGCAATTGGAGATTATGAACGGAATGGTGTGTGGCGTCAATAAGACGGCGACAGAAACCGTACAACATGACCGATTTCGTAACATATTGTACTGTTGTAGGCATATTCGCTAAAAACCAGTAACTTGCTGCTGTGTAGAGAAGACACTTGAAGGTTCGATGGTATCTGGAATTTATTCACTTTCAAATTTCCCAGAAGGTCACATTGTCCCCCTTTTGACGCAACATAATTTTTATTAATCGTTCTGTTCTCAAAACACAGTTTCTTTTATTATTGAAGCTTTGGCAACTCTCATTGTAACTTTAACTCTTGCAAAGAGATCTTTAATGGTAAAAATCTTCTCTCTTTCTTTAAACATTGTTTTTGTTTTGCTTTAATTTAAGCGTGGGGTGGTTTGAACGACACATGCACACACATACACTCACCACACCGCACCACCACATTGTATTACTTCAACTGTTGCTGCTTATGTTGTGTGTGTTCTCATTATGTTGTCACTTTTTGCTTTGAGAGTTTCTTAAGAACCCACGCGGTTTCTCAAGTAAAATTTCTATAAACAAACACATACACATATGCACACGTTTTGTATATATGTATGAATGTATGTTGAGGAGAGTGTTTGCATTTGTAAAGATTTTTTTTGTTGGTGTTTACCATTAATGATGATCATAAGAAGAGAAGCCATCCATCCACCAAAGCGACCCATACACCCAGGCTTAATAAAAGCAAAAACAACAATATGAAAGGTTAAGAATAAAGTGGAAGACATAAGGAGAGGGCGAAAAAAGAAATACAAAACTAAGGCAAAAGCAGAAGATTCTCCCTTTTTAGCAAGATTTTGTTGTTGTTGTCGTCTCTTAAATACTCTTCTCATTACAAAATTTAAAGCAGGTCATAATTTTTTATGGATTGTTTTTGTTTTTCTCGGGTGTTTCTTTCTTTCAGTAGTAATGGTGGCTGTTGTTGTTTTCCTTTTCTCCTCTACTGGGTGTATAATTTCAACCGTCTTAATGGCGCGTTAACTATGCATGTATGGCGTGGGATCATTATAATGTTTGTCCAGTTTTTTTCAATTTTTTGTTTTCATCAACTCAGTTCAGGGCCATAATTTGTTTCAAGACATTCATTCGTTCACTCCGCTACTCGTTCAGTGGAATATGATTGTTTTTTTCTATTTTTTCTTTGTTTTTCTGTTGAAATTTTTTTGAAAAGGAAAGAAAAAATAAATGATTTTCTGCACTTGGCTTTGGGTGGGTGTTTTTTGTGAATTTGCGGAGGGTATAGATAGGGTTGCCTAATGTTTAGAAAATAATTTTTCTTAAAATGAATAAAGTTTTGGTCCAATATTTGTAATCCACGACTGCCCAGTGCTTCTGACGCACTTGTTACGATTGGCAAGGTCACGTTCGAAGTATATTTTTTAGACTTGAACTATTGCTTGAGACATGCTGCATATTTTCCTATTAAGGCAGGTCCTGTCTGTCATATAATGGCGTCCGAAAACTCCTTTAAATGAAATTATATTCCTCCTTCTTTGCAAACGGTTTTAAGTTGCCGCAGATCTTCTAAAGGCATAGCCGTGCAGTACAATATTCAAATTATATAGGTATATAGGGTACAGGGTCATGTGAAATTCCAGAGCAGAAAAATTGGCCACAGGTGGCGAGAATTTCCAACTTAAGTACGATTTTCATGTTGGGATTCCCAGTGTTCTTGGATTTGAAAATGTTCAGCAGTTTCAATAGCAAAATAGCACAACAAATCTAGTTAAAGATGGCTAACATGCGCTCGAAAAATCTGCTCCAACTTCCAAGAAATTTGTTCAGCATCGCTGTTGAGAGTCATTACTGGACGTTGCATTTTGAGTCCATATTGCGAAACGCATTGATCTTGGCCTTATGGCCAATGATTACTGCGGGAGTTCCAGAGAAGAGGAAGGGGAAGAAACTATTCTTCATCTCTTGTCCAATGTAGTTACGGAAAAAAATCTATCGGGGTTAAATCACAGGATCTTGGCGAGCAATTGGCGTCGACAAAACCTATGTTATCTTTTCTGCGAAGTCCTCATCCAATAAAGCCCAAATTCGTCGTAATGTGTGGCTTGTGGCTTCGTCTTGTTGAAACCATATATCGTCCAGTTCATAATCGTCAACCATACCCCAAAAAGTCGGCTTTCATACGTTCTTAGTGTTGTACAATGGGTCAATTCGTCCTCCGGGTACTGTACTTGTCTTAATTGACAATTACACGTCCTCTAACCTACGTTCTTAGTGCTTTAAATGGACGTAAGCGGTTCCTCCAGGGATAATTTCCAAAAGAATACGGGCCAATTACATCTCAAAGCCATAATTCGCACCATCTGCTCATCTTCCCTTAGTTGCCCTTCCTCAAACAGGTTACGTGGCCTAGTGAAGTTCGCAGTGCTTCGGTGATGAGCTCCTCAGCCAATTCTAGTTCTTATTGACATTATTTGAATGAATTACTGTCTGTATCTACTTGTTGACGATTTCAATTTCCATTCGATAGTTCCCAAATCCCAGTATTTGCGCCGTTTCTTCATAATTTGGGCATCCTTTAAGGTAGCAGAAGCCGTGTAGATGTGCAAACATCGAGAGAATATTACTGAAACCGAGATTGGCTCGATGGAAATACAATTAATGATCCAGAGGGAAGAACGAGGCTAGCTAAAGCAGTTACTAAGCTGCCACTTAAAGACATTGATTACGTGATTATCTGCCATAACATGGTCAATCCAAGGTCTCTACAAAACATCTCTTTTAGCAGTATTCCCAGTGTGTTGTGATTCCTGATCACTTCTAAGACGAATGATTATGAAATTAAACCAAGAACAGAGCTTATCTGATAGGCAGGAAAGGCATGTCTTAATATTTTTATTCTTTTTTAAAGAAATTCACCCTATTTTTATCAATCAAACCTCATCTAATGCCAGGATGTAGAGGAATTTTCCAGAAGAAAGAAGAAGTTTTTGGTTTTCAAATTTTTGTATGCTTCTTTTGTACCTGCAGGAGGTAAAGAAATAAATGCCGCCAAAAAAGGAAGGAAATGCCACAGGTTGAGTGTGTATTTAAAAGGGGAATATGAAAGACAAGTACATATTGTAAAGGGGGAAACAAAGGTTTAAAAAGAATTGAAAAGAACATGAAAGAAATTTGAAAAAAAAGAAAGAAAAAACATTTCAAAGCTTAACGAAATAGGACTTTAAATCAAAAAAAATTCTGTGTGATTCATTTTGTTAAATGCTAAACGGAAATACCGTTAGAAAAAGTACCCCCTTTTATTCAAATTTAAACCCCCCCAATACAGCAATGCAAACAAATGTTCCATATTTTCAATGAATTTTTGCTGCGTCATTATTTGCATGCCTGAATTGTTATTAATTTTTCCGTTAAAACGGAATTTCATTTGAATTTTTAATTAAAAATCGTCATTATTAAGCCATTAACCAACTGATCCTAAACACTTTACTACGCTAAACAGTTATTACTCACGTCATTATTCTTTACTACTACTACTCACCTTGTCTGTAGTTTTGTTTTGCAAAAAAAAAAAAAAAAATTCACCACCACCCCGTTAGCAACGTTATATTGTGTCAATAAACAAGTTGATCTTTGCCTAGTCACTGCTGCTGCCAATCACCTATAAATTGTTTTACTCACTCACTAACACGTGCACAAAATCATCTGAGCACTTAGTATTGTTTGTAAAAAACCAAGCATCGCCCTGCCTATCTCTCTTCCGCTCCCTCTTTCTTACTCGCGAATCCTATTAAAAACGAACATTTTTGAATTTCATTCAGTTTTTTGGTTTTGTGCGATTCCTCTCTTCTCTGCTCCGTTCAGTGATGCACTTTTTCGTTAGTCATCCAGCCAGCCAGCCATGCATGCATCCATTGAACAGCAGCCACCAGTATCAATTGACGCCGTTGGCTACACAGTTTAGCAGACGTTGTTGAAGAAGCAGAAGAAGAACGAAACCGGTTTTGAATTCAATGTTAAATGTGTTACTCGGTTGATGGTGGTTGTTAAGCAACCTGATGGCTTAAGAATGTAAGGGATTACAAATAAAACTCAATAGCAACAACAACAACGATAGCAAAAAACAACTTTAAATTAAGGTGACCAGCTAGTAATGTAAACAGCTGAAGACTTAAATTCATTAATTTGTAGTTTTTCAAGGATTTTAGACTTGTTTTGATTGTAATACTTGTCAAGACGGTGAAGGATGCAGGCGAAACTCTCTCTCTCTCTCTCGCTCTCTCTCTCTCTTTCCCTGTGCTCTAAACTTTGAAGTGCGGCGTATTCTAACTTAAAGGGAGCAGTTAAATCTACTCTACAAGCTAAACTACAGGCAATGCTTCTTTAGGCGCTACAAATCGTTACCCAGGTCCAAAGAAGCATTTGGTTTGTTATAGTGCCGGGGGAAGACGGCCATTTAGTTTTAAATGAAGTTGGCACTGGTCGACGCTCGATCTCTACTACTTCTCTTTCTAAAGGGTGTTTTTATAGAGGTATAGAACTTTAAGTTGCAATAAAACAACGATGGATTATTCGATTGACATGAATTTTATTTATCCGAAAGATAATCTTGTGGCATTACATTTTAAATATGATTTCTGGCACATGACCGCCACGTCTGGCGCGGATGTCCAATCTGGACGTCCAATTTTCGATGACTTTTTCCAACATTTGTGGCCGTATATCGGCAATAATACGGCGAATGTTGTCTTCCAAATGGTCAAGCGTTTGTGGCTTTACCGCATAGACCAATGACTTTACATAGCCCCACAGAAAGTAGTCTAGCGGTGTTAAATCACAAGATCTTGGAGGCCAATTCACAGGTCCAAAACGTGAAATTAGGCGGTCACCAAACGTGTCTTTCAATAAATCTATTAAGGCACGAGCTGTGTGACATGTTGCGCCGTCTTGTTGAAACCACATCTGATGGACATCATGGTTATTCAATTCAGGAATGAAAAAGTTAGTAATCATGGCTCTATACCGATCACCATTGACTGTAACGTTCTGGCCACCATCGTTTTTGAAAAAGTACGGACCAATGATTCCACCAGCCCATAAAGCGCACCAAACAGTCAGTTTTTCTGGATGTAACGGTGTTTCCACATACACTTGAGGATTACCTTCACTCCAAATGCGGCAGTTTTGTTTGTTGACGTAGCCATTCAACCAGAAGTGCGCTTCATCGCTAAACAAAATTCGCTTATGAAAATCGGGAACAACGGTAATCTCGTTTTGGGCCCATTCGACGAATCTACGCCTTACTTGATGATCGTTTGGCTTCAAATCTTGCACGAGTTGGATTTTGTAAGCACGCAAACCAAGATCCTTCCGCAAAATCTTCCATAAAGTGGATGGACACAGATCCAATTCCTGTGCTCGATGGCGGATGGACTCATACGGGTCTTCCTCAATGCTACGCTCTAAAGCAGCGTCTCTGGGGATGCGAGTTATCAATAAGAGTAAACGTGGTGCGAAAACGTTCCATGGTTAATCGAATTAACTGCTCTGATGGACGATTTTGTCGACGTTGTAAAATGGACGTAGTGCGCGATACGTTTTCCGCACAGAACCATTATTTTCGAAATAAAATTCCACTATTTGCAAGCGTTGTTCAGGCGTGAGTCTATTCATGATGAATTGCCAAACCAAACTGAGAATAAATCACTTGACAGCTGTTAAATCGGTCGCCATCTTGAAAAGTAATGCCAACTTAAAGTTCTATACCTCTGTAATAAACACCCTTTATTAGCTAAATTGAAATAATTGACGTCAGTAGGCCCCGGTGGTACGTTGACACCCAATGGTAAATTGGTTTCCAATGCCGGTCAATTATTACCCAAAAACTAGGCAAACACTGGGCGAATACGCTCATTATGTCTTTTACAGAAGAAAAACTAGGCCAATTTAATAGCGGGGTTTCCTGATGACTCTACGGTTCGTGGGTTCACCGCCCCCCCCCCTGATGTGCGCGCATTGTGTTCGTGGTTTGAGAACTAATTTGGTGGCTTTGTATCACGAGGTTTGAGGTAAAAAAGATAAGCTATGGCAACACTGTGGGACAGTCAGGCTGCCTTTCCAGCTGTCTGCTCTTTTAAGGTTAACTCGAAGATACATACATAATTGGTCATTAGAACCCTTCAGTCAGGATTACGATCTAGTTTCTCACACCACTTATGTTGAGAAACTTTTTCATGGCAATTTTATTTACTCTTAGAGTTTTTGTCAGAAATCTGCTGAGAGGAAGTCGCCGAAGAAATACTTTTTGTATTTTTGTTTTGATGTCTGGCCTGGGGCTCGAACCCTGGCTTTTCGTCTAATAAGCCAACACACTACCTACTAGACCACGGCGACTACTCGAAGATAGTATGGGATTATCTGGATAAGCTGAATCGGCCAGGTAGGGAACAGAAGCTTACCCTCTGCTTAGTCCCAGGTCATGTGAGAATTCTCGGCATTAAGCAAGCAGTCGAACTTGCGTGAAGGCGGCCAGAACTTACGTACTTACTTAATTGGCCATTAACAACCCGATTAGCAGATTCCGGCCTGCCGCAATACATCCTTCGAGGCGACTGTGCTTCTTAAGCGATTACGCGAGTTGGTCACACCAATCGATGACAGGGCTTCCTCGATTCGGTCCTTCGAACGCATACAAGTCGTCCTCTTTGCAGACTTCCACAGATCACCGCATCAAATACCAGTCTCGCCGGACCATCCCCCTCCATTCGAACGACATGGCCGAGCTAGCGTAGCCGCTGGATATTAATACGCTGCACAACGTCCATGTCGTTGAGGAGCTCATACAGCTCACTGTTGTATCGGATGCGGAAATCATCGCCAACTCTTATTGGATCGAAGATCTTGCGTAGTACTTTTCTCTCAAATACTCTCAAGGCTGCTGCGTTCAGTGCTTAATAGCGTCCATGTTTCTAAGCCATAAAGAAGCACGGGTAGGATGAGCGTCTTGTGGAGTATTACTTTTGTCGTACAAGAGAGGTCTCTGCTACTCAATTGCCTATTGAGACCATAGTAGCACCTGTTGGCAAGAGTGATCCTGCTTTTGATCTCCAGACTGGCATCATTGTTGGTGGTAATGGCGTAGCCAAGATAAATAAATTCCTTGACAATATCAAAAGTATGGTTATCAGCCGTAAAAATTAAGTTCTGTCTTCAGACCCAACTAAGCTTAGCCGAGATATGTTAGCATGGAGTTGCATAATTGCTTGGGGTCTATGGTAGGCGCATTGTATTTTCATTTGTGTTTTAAGTAGCATGGCCTACTTCAGTGCAACGATATTTACGTTAAGCTATGGAGGCTGAATGTAAAAAATGCTTTAAAGATGGCGAACTGGAGGCACATTCCATAGCACTTGTTTCCCGCCTATTCGACTGCCTGCCTGGTGTAGGGATTTCTTGGTGGATGTGGCAAAAGGACAAGTGAGGTTAAAGGAATCATAAAACAGATTGGAAGTCCCATCGTACTGCGGCTTGAGATACTAGAATTTGTAACACACTGCAAGTATTTCAGAAATTAAGCTGGTCACTCTAATGGATCGTATTGTTTTTTGCTTTGAAAAGCGATTGTAATAACACCTCAATGATGCATGCATTCGATCAGTACTGCAAACGTTGTGGATGAAAAGATGACGATGACAGTGACGTTACACGAATGCAACGGGAAAAGGTAAAATTATGATCACAGCCTGCTGCAATTCGATTACAAGCTGCTAAGCCATGCAAGTGAGTACAACCTGTTATCGTATTGTGGACAATAATGCACTCCCTCTCCACTTGCCAAACAGAGAGAGAGAGGGGGGATCTATCCCACAGCCATATTGCCTTCCTTTGTGTTTATCACGCAGCAGCAGCAATACAAATACAAAGTGTAACAAAGTGATATAAGGCCTCTTGGCCAAATCGAGTGCAACAAAAAAAAAAAAGAAAAGAAGGTCAAATTGACATAAACAAAGGAGAAAAAGAAGAGAAGAACGCAAAGAAGAAGGGTAAGAAACCTCCACCACCATCACCACCACCACCAATAAGTTTACATTGATGGAAACAATATGATTGAAAGGAAAGTAAGTGAGTCAGCCAGCCAATCAGTGACTGAGTGAGTGAATGAGTTAACGAGTTTATGTGAGTACAAGTGCATCCATGCCATGTTATTCATGCTGGCTTTACCCATAATTGTGGGAAGTTTCAAGGATTTTGTGCCGTTTTTTTTCTTTCTTCTGCTTTTGACACCAAAAAATGTGTTAAAATTTGTTGCTTTACCACCGCTTCTACTTCTTTTTTCTTCTCCGTTATCACGTTTGCTAAAGTGTGGTGAAGTGAGTGGTGAAATGATGATGGCAACAGTCATTGCCATTATTTGCCCCAGCTTTCGTTGCTTCATTATTAAGGTTTCATTGGCGTTCAAGAAAAAAAACGTTTTTTTTTTAATTGAAAGGCGTTGGGTTACATTTTATTATCCTGTAGAGGAATTGAATATCAATTTAAACTACTGCCTGCCTGCCCTCGATTTTTTTGTTTCTTTTATTGCAGTCAACAAGTGTAATTTACATCAGTTACGATTCTTTTTCTTTGTAAGGAGCAGAAAAGGTTTCAAAAAAAAGCTAAGAAAGGTCTCATGCGAGAAGGTCTCCAGATCTGAGATTGTTAATCCTTGAAGTAAGGCTCAAGTGCTATTAAAAAATTTACTGAAGGAACAGTTTCTAAAGAGATACAGAAAACATAGTGACACCAATATTTCAATATGGCAGTTTGGCATGACAGCATAGCAGTTTTGGTCATGAGAATATCTAATTTCCAATTCCCTAAGACAACCGTATACCTTACGGGTTTTATAACAAAAATATTCGAGAGGTCCCCCTATGACAAGTGCCTCCAACTTCCACAGAACATCATTCAAGTCTTCATTGAGGAATCACATGACCACATGAAAAAGTCGAATGTGGAATCTTTTCAAACCGAAGATTCAGGTTTAAACAATGCTTATGGATCAATTTCATTATCAAGGTGTATAGAATAGAGAAACACCCAGCCCTAGAAAGGGTGTACATCACATTAAAAATTGTACAAGAATGCCGGATGTCTCTCAAGCATATAGGAAGCAATTCAATAGGATAACCGGGCTCCTTGATATGAGAAATTAATAGCATAGAGACCATAAGATCACCAGAGAGAGAGTGTATACCACAACGAAGATTGCCCAAGAACGCCGAAGGTAGGTTTATGGAGACATTCAACGGCTACCCTAATGTCGGTTGATAGCAATGCGGGCATAAGATAACTGGATGGATACAACGCAACATCTAAGATTGTTCATGAATAACGAAGTGGGGAAATTAAGTGGGTATTATAACCCGGTGAAATTTTGAGGGTCAGAGTTCAAAAGGCGGCTGAAATCATATAGCCTTAAATCCCATCAGTCTGGAAGGCAAAAATGCAACCTTCAAAGATATGTCTTCCTAATTCGAAGAATATCGGAATATTTCCCGCGTAATAAGGGTCACTACGAGGCTCAAAAGTTCCTCGTGCAAGATATTTACCACCAATATCGTTTTATAGGGGCAAAGTGCTCTCTAACAACTCAGCTTTAGAGCTATTGGTGATTATGGTAATTACGGTTATTTTAATGCCAAGAAGGCAATAGTAAAGCTGCTTGATGATCACATAAGGGAGATTAACCTTGTACAATGCCTCTTACTCTGTTCGTACTGTTCGCATGTATGCAATTTCAAACAAATTTGATTGTAGAGACATCTCTATCATTGTATATAATCTCGCGGGCCATTGTACAATGGATGGGAATGCGAAGAGACTTAAATGACTCCTGCAGAGATTGTAAATCGGTTGAGATGATAGAGAGTTTTGTCCACTTTATTTGCTGACATCCAGCTTAGGCTCGTTAATAGGTATTGTAGGCAGATTACCAGCTTAATTGTAATGAATTCATGCAAATAGTTCTGTGGCATCGCCTTATGTGTTACCACAAGTCGCCGCTTTGTGTGCTCAAGTTAGCTTTAATTAAACAAATCTGCCTCTCCCTCTTATTCCTCCAGATCTTATTCCAAATTTTAAATCAAAAAGCGAAGTTATTATGCCATGGAAAAGCCAAAAATCTGTGGTCTATTTCCACAGCCTAATGTTCTAGTTTCATAAAAATACTCTATATAAGTAGGCAACATCCCCTGAGTTGTACATGCAAATTTTAAACATGATGCCGTCGTTATTATGCCTTCTAAACATTGCCCACTTTCCACAGCCTATTTAAGTAGTTTCACAAAAATGGCCTACATAAGTAGGGATCATCCCCTGAGGGAATTTTAAATCTTCGAACCAAATATCTTGCGTTTCCCCACTGCTTCATAGTTTCACCAGAATGCATTGAATAAATAGAGAACTTCCCCTGAGTTTTTTATGTACATTAAAGCGGAGTATCCTTAAGGAACTCGTAACCCGGCGTTATTATATGATTATTATTATATTTGGCCTTTTTAAGTTGTTTCACAAAAGTGTCCCCCATAAGTAGGGATCATCCCCCTAATAATTCTGAAAGAATTGAAAGTCTTAGCACGTAGTTATTTTGCCTTCAAACCGTTTCGCCACTGTTATATTTTTATAATTTCACCAGAATGCATTGCATACGTAGTGAACATCCCCCGAACTTTTTATGCACATTATAGCGGAGTATCCGTGAGAAAATCGTAACCCGGCGATGTCATATAATTGAAACAAGAGAATTTTAAATCTTAGCCCGTCGATGTTATGCCTTCAAACGAAATATATGTTGAGTTTCCCCACTGCTTTATTTTCATTGTTTCACCGGAATGCATTGTATACGTAGGGGAAATCCCCTGAATTTTTTAATCCACATTAAAGCAGAGTATCCTTAAGAAATTCGTAACCTGGCGTTATTATAGAATTGAAACACGTACAATATTTTGCCGTTTTAAATTATTTTACAAAAATGCCCTACATAAGTAGGGATCATCCCCTGAGATGTAAACGCATATTAATCCTGATAGAATTTAAATCTTAGTCCGTCGTTATTATGTCTTCAAACAAAATATCTTGCGTTTCCTCACTGCTTTATTTTTATAGTTTCACCAGAATGCATTGCATACGTAGGGGACACCCCGTGAATTTTTTATGTACATTAAAGCGGAGTATCCGTTGGAAAATCGTAAACCGGCGTTATTATATGATTGAAACACGTACAATATTGGGCCTCTTTCCACAGCCTATTTAATTAGTTTCACAAAAATGGCCTACATAAGTGGGGATTATCCCCTGAGTTGTATATGCGTATTAATCCTGAGGGAAATTTAAATCTTAGCTCGTCGGTATTATGTCTTCAAATGAAATATTTGTTGTTTTTCCCCACTGCTTTATTTCACCGCATAGTTTCACCAAAATGCATTGCATACGTAGGGAACTTCCCCTGAGCTTTTTATACACATTAAAGCGGAGTATCCTTAAGAAAATCGTAACCCGGCTTTGTAATATAATTGAAACACGTACAATATTTGGCCTTTTTAAGTAGTTTCACAAAAATGCCCTATATAAGTAGGGATCATCCCCTGAGATGTACCTGCATATTAATCCTGAGGGAATTTTAAATCTTAGCCCGTCGTTGTTATACCTTTGAACCAAATATCTCTTGCGTTTCTCCACTTCTTTATTGTCATAGTTTCACCAGAATGCATTGTATATGTAGGAAACATCCCCTGAATTTTTTATGCACATTAAAGCAGAGTATCCTTAAGAAAATCGTAACCCGGCGTTATTATATGATTGAAACACGTACAATTTTTGGCCTCTTTCCACAGCCTATTTAAGTTATTTCCCAATAAGCCCCACATAAGTGGGGATCATCCCCTGAGTTATACACGCTTATTAATGCTGAGGGAATTTTAAATCTTAGCACGTCGTTATTATGTTTTCAAATCAAATATCTCTTGCATTTCCCCACTACTTTATTTCACTGCATAGTTTCACCAGACTGCATTGTATATGTAGGGAACATCCCCTGAATTTTTAATGCACATTAAAGCGAAGTATCCTTGAGAAAATCGTAACCCGGAGTGGTAATATAATTGAAACACGTACAATATTTAGCCTCTTTCCACAGCCTAAGTTATTTCGTAAAAATGCCCCACATAAGTAGGGATCATCCCCTGAGATGTACACGCATATTAATCCTGAGAAAATTATAGATCTTAGGCCGTCGATGTTGTGCCTTCAAACGAAATATCTGTTGTGTTTCCCTTCTGCTTTATTTTCATAGCTTCACCAGAATGCATTGTATACGTAGGGAACATCCCCTGAATTTTTTAATGCACATTAAAGCAAGGTATCCTTAAGAAAATCGTAACCCGTCGTTATTATATGATTGAAACACGTATAATATTTGGCCTTTTTAAGTTGTTTCACAAAAATGCCCCACATAAATAAGTATCATCCCCTGATTTGTACACGCATATTAATCCTGCGAAAATTTTAAATCCTAGTCCGTCGTTATTATGCTTTCGAACCAAATATCCTTTGAGTTTCCTTATAGCCTTTTTTCCTCTTTTCACCGGAAAATTAGGCACCATTCTCTAAGTTTTGTATGCATATTAAAGGGGAGTATCCTTAAGGTAATAGGGAAATAGAATCCCAGCATATTTCTGGTGCTAGAAATGTCTAAAACTGCCTGCAATAGTTTTGTATTTGCTGTGCTATGTTTTTTCTTTAAAATTTTTTGGAATATTTGATTTCAATTAAGGGAAAAAGGAAACTTTACGATTTCTGGAATAACAAGCCCTATTCCAATACTCATGCCAAAATCCAAAGGGGGTTAGAGGTTATAAAATTTTTGGAATTGTTTTCCAAATTTTTGTTTGCTTTTTTGGATTGCATTGAAGACTTTAAATTATTCATTTTATTTTAATTTTATTGCAATTTATTTAAAAATTCATTTTAAATCCCTAAAGACCTTTTTAAAATCTATTAACTCTCTCTAGCCCTCCCTGTCTCTCTATCTGCGATAACCTCCCTCTCTATTTCCTTGTTTGCATAACTCATTCTCACTTTTCATGATGAATTGATTATTTTAACCAACAAAAAATTTTACCTATAAAATGCTGCCAAATTATTATACAAATACATTGGATTTAAGGCTCTCTCTCTCTCTCTCGCTTTTTGTAATGTTTTGGGGGAAATTCTCAACCCTCAGAACAGTTTCTAAACGAAAATAAAAGGAAAATGCAACAAGAGCAGGTTTTTTGTTTTTTTTTCTTGTTGTTGGTTTCAAAACAATATGTATTTTCAAATGTATTTTCAAAACACACAAGAGAAATCACAATTGAGAGGAGATAGTGAGAAAAAGAAGAGTCATAGAGAGAGAGTGAAGCAAAACCAAAACAAAATATTTTTGTGTATATAATGTATGTATGTCCTTGCATTTTGTTTGGTGAGAGCTTTAAGGCAAAGCAAGAGAGAGAGAGAGAGGCAGAGAGAGAGAGTTAGAGAGCGTAAATAAATCATTATTTTGGTTTGTGTTTATAAAATTTTGTGCATAGGAATTATAGAAATTTGTTTTATTCTTACATTGCAATTGTTTTCGTTTTTTTCTTGTTTGTGCTTGTATTTAAAGGTGTGTTGTTGTGTTAGTGTTTGTGTTGTTGTTGTTTACGGGAAAAATCATTATAGGTATACAGACACAAAAATGCTTTAAAAACTGGAATTTAAAACGGAAAACAAAATAAAATTCCTAATATCCCTTGCTCTCTCTCTCGTAGTGTCTCTCTCTCTTTGTTTACGGTTAGAGAAAGGGATTTTTTTCCATGTTGTTATTATTATCATTATTATTATTATTATTGTGTATGTATTGCTATTTTAACTATAATACAAATAGAAATTTTTATAGACAGCTTTGAGACATTTGGAGTATGAGGGGGGGGGGTCGTATTATATGTGTTAAGGTGGTTTGAAGCGCCTGCTCCTAACAATTGGAAAATTTTATTTCATTCTTCCCTATGTTTTCTATTATTTAGGGGGTGAAATACATGCAAATTTTTGCATTTTCCTTCACAAAGGCATGAGTAATACTCCCCCTGTTTTACAAAATAAAGAAAAAATCGTTTGGGAAAAATCAATAAAATTTTTTTTTTTGGATTTGAATTTTTTTTTTGGAAAATTTTAAAATAAAATTTTTTAAAACTTAAAAACTTAACTTACCTTTAAAACCAACATTTTGGTTTATTTTTTAATGCGAATTGCATAGAATTTGTTTATTTTTTTTTAAATTTAATTCCCTTTTTTCAATTTTATTTTAAAATCTTAACATTTTCTTTTGAATTTAAAATTGGAAAAATTCTTTTATTTAAACAATTTTCTTTTTAAACACTTTAACTTTCCCGCTTCTCTCCCGTTTTTCACGCGGGGGGTTTTTTGTTGCAACTTCTTTATTTATTTTTAATTAAATTTGTTTTTTTTTTCTGGTATTCCTTTGAAAAACTATGAATATTTATTTATAGACTAAGTGTGTCCGTCTATGACAATTGCCAATTCACTAATAAATTCTGCGTTACATTAAAAAATATCAATTTCGTTCCGTATCCTGCTGCCTGTGTATGTTATTTTATTAACCATTAAAAGCCACCAACAACAATCACCATTTTTACAACAAACAAATCCATTTCTTCCCAGCTTTATATTGAATAACTGTTGTTGCTGTTGTTGTAGTCTATGTTTTGAAAGTTTGTTTTGTTTAGTAAATATACATGCAAAGCGTAGAAGCAGAAGCAGAAGAAGAATTTTTTACTTTGTGCGCTGGCGTCATAATAAAAAAAACATTCACTCACCCATACTCCCCAAACTAAATGCCACCAAAATGGTGAAAAAGTCTCCTCTTTAGCTCTCTTGCCCTCATACCTTAGCTTTGAAAAGGAAAATTTCAAAGTTTTGTAATTAAAAACAAATAAACTCTCGAAATTTCGAAAATTTTCCCCAAAAAAAATTGTTTTTTTTCTCTCTCCTCTATTCACAACCAAGAAAGAAGAGTTTTACATGACATTAACAACAAAAATTGTGTAATTTTAATACAAAATTTTTTGAAAATTTTTATTTTATACCCAAAGCCGCCTATCGAAATTTCTTTTTTTCTCCCGAAATTTCGAAAATTTTCCAAACCAAAAATCATTTTAGTTCTCTTTCTCTTTTCGCAACCAAGAAAGAAGAGTTTAACAAAAATTTTGTAATTTTAATAAAATATTTTTGAAAATTTTTATTTTATACGCAAGCCCAAGCCCCCTATCGAAATCTCCTCTTTTTTAATAAAAATTTTCAAAAACCGTTGCAAAATAAAAAAAATTTATTTTCTGGTATAAGAAATAAAAAGAAAAAAGCTTTGTAAAGATATTAAATAAAAAAGAATTCTTAATTACTGTAATTAAAAAAAAAAAAAAAAAAAAAAAAAAAACCATTTAAAAGAATTTTCTTTCCAAAATTGTTCGAAATTAAATTCGTAGCTAAAAATCTTAATTGCAAAAAAGGTTGTTGATCTTGCTAAATAATAACGCAGAGACATTTAAACCCAAACCTTCTTAAACCTATAAATACGAATGGTAGGTGTATTCGCTATACGTAGTTATTGCCATACTATTATAACTACGTGACAGACTTGCCAGTTTAAGATTTGTAATTGTAGAACAAAGCATAGCATGGCCACAACCCTTCATTAGTTGGCTTCCCAGAAAGCAGGGGTGCAAATTACGTTATTCAATAAAGTACGTCGTGGCTGACATTACTGTATTTATTTAGATGTTTTGAAAACTAATAAAGACCACTGTCTACGGCACATTCTAAGAGTATTCTAATCAGAAAAAAAGATTCAAACTTTGCTTGTGGCTAACATTACACAAATTCTTACTAAAAAGGAAACTATAAAGAACAAGTAGATGGATTGACAATCAAACCTGGTCATAAAATGGAATCCAATTGCAAATCGAACGAATAATCGAAAAGCCAACCCTTTGTTGGCTTTGGAGGTTGTAGAGTATTGCAGCCATTACCATCCACTATACTGATTTCAATCTAAAGGGTGTTTATTATAGAGGTATAGAACTTTAAGTTGGCATTACTTTTCAAGATGGCAACCGATTTAACAGCTGTCAAGTGATTTATTCTCAGTTTGGTTTGGCAATTCATCATGAATAGACTCACGCCTGAACAACGCTTGCAAATTGTGCAATTTTATTTCGAAAATAATGGTTCTGTGCGGAAAACGTATCGCGCACTACGTCCATTCTATCGTCGACAAAATCGTCCATCAGAGCAGTTAATTCGATTAACCATGGAACGTTTAAGCACCACGTTTACTCTTATTGATAACTCGCATCCCCAGAGACGCTGTACGGTGCGTACAGATGAAGCTATTGCTGCTGTAGAGCGTAGCATTGAGGAAGACCCGAATGAATCCATCCGCCATCGAGCACATGAATTGGATCTGAGTCCATCCACTTTATGGAAGATTTTGCGGAAGGATCTTGGTTTGCCTGCTTACAACATCCAACTCGTGCAAGAATTGAAGCCAAACGATCATCAAGTAAGGCGTAGATTCGTCGAATGGGCCCAAAAACGAGATTACCGTTGTTCCCGATTTTCATAAGCGAATTTTGTTTAGCGATGAAGCGCACTTCTGGTTGAATGGCTACGTCAACAAACAAAACTGCCGCATTTGGAGTGAAGGTAATCCTCAAGTGTATGTGGAAACATCATTACATCCAGAAAAACGGACTGTTTGGTGCGCTTTATGGGCTGGTGGAATCATTGGTCCGTACTTTTTCAAAAACGATGGTGGCCAGAACGTTACAGTCAATGGTGATCGGTATAGAGCCATGATTACTAACTTTTTCATTCCTGAATTGAATAACCATGATGTCCAGGAGATGTGGTTTCAACAAAACGGCGCAACATGTCACACAGCTCGTGCCACAATAGATTTATTAAAAGACACGTTTGGTGACCGCCTAATTTCACGTTTTGGACCTGTGAATTGGCCTCCAAGATCTTGTGATTTAACACCGCTAGACTACTTTCTGTGGGGCTATGTAAAGTCATTGGTCTATGCGGTAAAGCCACAAACGCTTGACCATTTGGAAGACAACATTCGCCGTATTATTGCCGATATACGGCCACAAATGTTGGAAAAAGTCATCGAAAATTGGACGTCCAGATTGGACTACATCCGCACCAGCCGTGGCGGTCATATGCCAGAAATCATATTTAAAATGTAATGCCACAAGATTATCTTTCGGATAAATAAAATTCATGTCAATCGAATAATCCATCGTTGTTTAATTGCAACTTAAAGTTCTATACCTCTATAAAAAACACCCTTTATATAGGGTGGGGCATGTCTCAGTCAATTCTACTGCTGTGACAAACTTTAGGACGGTGCCTGGTGATACATACATAATTGGTGATACATACATACTTTGCGTCTGCAAGGTATATTGAAATTATATTTGCCCAATGCCAGTGTCTTTAATGCATTCCATAACTATGGGTTTTTATTATTTTTGTTGGCACATGGATGTGCTAGAGCACTATCTCAAACTGTGTACGATATATCTAAAACGTCTTCCCCAATTCTGATATCTTGGCAAGCACCTGGATGTTCTTTGGTTCACCTAGTATTTGTTAAGTTGTGTCTTCTAAAATGTATTAATGCGGCTCAGATGCCTAGTATAAGTTCTAGTCATTCATTCTAGTCATCACAAAATCTGTAGATTGAACGTAAAGCGATTTCTATTCTGTAGAAATTTTAATTGAATTTTCAACGCCCGGTTACTATTTCTAGGCTACTACTTCCGCAGTAAGTTTTTGGCTGTAGCAGAAGCGTAGAAATTACCCTCCTCGCAAGCTTATTGCTGCCAATTCTCACATCCCCTGAAATCTAGTAGCTGATGACCCTATTTTCACTGGCTAATGAAAATCTTGCCCAGACAGTCTCATATTAATCCCGAATCAACCCACGATGTTAGATGGCTAGATGGCGTCCTAACAGTCAGTTAGTATTGCTATGTCCGTCATTTGTAATTCCCATAAACCCCAAATTGAAAACAGATTTCAATGTCATTGACTCTCGGTTGAAAGATAGTTTCGAGTTTTAGCATGGGCTCGAAATATTCCACACTTCCGCGTCTATTCCACTATCTATTCCCGTCTGTATAGTATAAAATGATTGGCTTCTAGCCTCCAAAATGCTTCGTTCGCTCTTATTACTCAGTATTGTTACTGTTTAGCATACAGTTGTAGAGTGATCTGTCAGCAATTTGTCAGGTCACGATGTCTCCTGATAAATACGGTATTAAATCTGTCTCCCAATATCCTAACTGTGTTCTTAATACATGTTGGGCATTACAATCCTTCAGTCACGATTACGACCTAGCTTCTCACAACACGTATGTTGTGTTCGTTAATTTTATACATGAGTGGCAGGACCTACAGTTTAATGTCCACGCCGAACGACAGATTTTTGAGAAACTTTTCATGGCAATTTTATTTTACTCACAGAGTTTTTTTTGCCAGAAATCTACTGAAAGGAAGTCACCGAAGAAATATTTTCTCACGTCAAGTAAGCCAACACACTACCTACTAGACTACGGCGACTTCAATCTTAATTTTAGGCGATTTTTAAATCTTAACCCGTCGTTATTATACCTTCGAACCAAATATCTTTTGCATTCCCCACTGCTTTATTTCACCGCATACTTTTACCAGAATGCATTGTATAAGTAGGGAACATCCCCTGAATTTTTTATGTACATTAAAGCGGAGTATCCGTTGGAAAATCGTAAACCGGCGTTGTCATATGATTGAAACAGGTACAATATTTGGCCTTTTTCTACAGCCTATTTAAGTAATTTCGCAAAAATGTCCCACATAAGTAGGTATCATCCCCTGAGCAATTCGTTTGACTCGTAAAAAACTCTACATATTGGGCAAGAGACGAACAAATGTTCTACAGTGCTCGGTCAATGAGCTATTACTGAATAGTCTGAGGCATAATTCCAATCTCTTCATATTGTAATTACCTAATCAAAGTTTAGAGCTACGCAAACCCATTTGACATAAGTACTGTGTGTCTTTATTGCGTAAAGAGGACCTGTTTGGTGCGATCCTCCGCTTGCCTTTGGTAATAAGGATGGCAGATTAACTTGTAATGTCCTCTAGAATCTTGCAGATGTTTTGCAACTGTTACTGTTTGCCAGGATGTGACGAAGTGTTTAGCCCCTCATATTTTACCCATGCCTTGTCTAAAGGTCAAGAGTGTCACATAAACAATCCGCGTCTTTTCTAGTATATTGTTACGTTTTTACCTTTTAAGAAACGTTTAAAATAAAATAAAAATAAATTTGTGTGTAGTTTTAATTAAAATTCTTTATTATTCGCTTAGTTCTGTGTGCCACTGTTTACAACTTGATGTAAACAACAACAATTGTTTTGCATTGTTATTTCTCTGTTTACAGGCTTTGCACAAACAATTACTAGACAATTATTCGACAGATCTTTGTAACGGAGATCTTCAAACCACGATTACTCTCTTCAAACGCACCGCGTCTTCACACAAGACTGACTGAACTTTTACTTACTCGGTTGCCTGCTTTGCTTTGCCTTTTATGTGACAGGGTAAACAGCCTGATGAATGCTCTTGAAGGCGAATGTTCATTTCGTCGCCTTCTCGAAATCTCTATAAATGTACACATCGTTGTTTCATTATTGTTGTTTGCGTATTTTTATTTACATTTATTCTTGCAGTGTCTGTTGTATTATTTGTTTACTTGTTTGCCTTTTTTATGCTGGTGTTTGTTGTTATAACGGGTGATTTTTTAGCTATTATCTTTTTGGCAACACTGGTTTAAATAGCTCACGCACGTTTCGTGTTTTGTTTCACTGTCAAACATCTTCAGTTTGGTCTATAATTTAACCATGAATCGTCTTACAAACGCACAACGCTTGCAAATCATTGAATTTTATTATCAAAATGCCTGCTCTGTTAAGAAAGTTCATCACGGGCTTCTTCCATTTTATGGTCACTTTAATCGACCCACTGAAGCGGCTATTTGGGCTATTGTGACTAAATTTCGCACCAAATTTACATTGTTGGACATTAAACCACCAACACGCTTACGTAGAGTGCGAACTGAAGAAAATATCGCAGCTGTATCGGCCAGTGTTAATGATGACCATCAATTATCGATTCGTCGCCGTTCGCAGCAATTGGGCCTCTGTTACTCAACAACGTGGAAAATTTTGCGGAAGGATTTAGGTGTGAAGCCTTTCTAAATACAGCTGGTACAAGAATTGAAGCCGAATGACCTACCGCAACGCAGAATTTTTGGTGAATGGGCTCTTGGAAAGTTGGCCGAAGATCCACTTCTTTATCGGAAAAATTGTGTTCAGCGACGAAGCTCATTTTTGGCTCAATGGATACGTAAATAAGCAGAATTGTCGATTTTGGCGAGAAGATCAGCCAGAAGCATTGCAAATGCTACCAATGCATCCAGAAAAAGTCACAGTTTGGTGCGGTTTATGGGCTGGTGGCATCATTGGACCGTACTTCTTCAAAGATGCTGCGAATCGTAACGTAACTGTGAATGGTGAGCGCTACCGTGAGATGATATCCAATTTTTTTTGCCTAAAATGCAAAAGCTTGACTTTCATGACATGTGGTTTCAACAAGACGGTGCCACATGCCACACAGCACGCGTAACAATGGACTTATTGAGAGGCCAGTTCGGTGAACATTTTATTTCATGACTTTAGACTATTTTTTGTGGGGCTATGTTAAAGCTCATGTCTATACAGACAAGCCCATTCACCCATTATTAAGCAGTGCCATAATTTGTAAACAGGTTTGTTTACTTGCATTGTTTTGTTTTTGTAGCTTTTGTTTATAATTTTAATGTTAAACGATGTAAAAGCAAAACACCAATATTTAGACTTTTCCATTTTCGTAACAATATTCTGCCTCCATAATATTTTGGAATCGAGGATAATGCACCAGTATTCGATCTACTCTCTCTCTATTACCGTTCACTATCCTTCTTTACTTTAATCTTTTTTTCTTTAAAAAATTTTAAAGAATTTCATTTGCTTCTGATAGAAAAAAAAACCGAAAAACTTTTTCATTTTTAAGGACCTCTTCTAAGTGACACAAAAAAAAGTTATAGGAATTGTTTGTAGTGAGTATGTGTTGAGTAAATGTTTGTTTGGAATTGTGAAGAGTATCATCGTCATCATCTTTATCGTGAAACAAATTTTGAAAGAAATAAAACATTTTGGGAAAATCTTTCTGTATTTTCTGGTGCAAACGCAAGACATAACTTGACACAGAAGTTGTCTTTGTGGCCAGGATGTAAAGTGTCTACAGCAAGAAGTCACAAAGTCACACACTGAGTGGAATACACACTCAGTGCAACACACACTTAGAGCAACACACTGTCAGTGCAACGCACACTTAGTGCAACACACACTTAGTGGAACACACACTCAGTGCAGCAGAGACTCATTGGAACATACACTCAGTGGAACACACACTCAGTGTAACACACACTTGTGTTTGGGATAAGAAATTGAGACGCAATCTGTTTAAACTTCTAACGATATAATAAATAATTTATAAACAATTTAAGGATAATAAGAATTGGTTTTAAAAGATAGGATTTGAAAGGGGGAAGGAGCCCGCTTTAGTGATTTTATTATGGACTTTTATAAAAACTTAAATACTAACGATAACAATACTATATAAAGCCCTGAGAGAAACCATCTCTTTGAGCCATTCGTACAATCCAAATTATTCACCACGATTATATATTGGGCGTCATTAGGTGTTGCACAAGCTGCATTTTTACATGACACTTGATTGGCATCGGCAAAGCTTTGTGCTTGCACGGATAAATATAAAGGCGGACAATCCATAAGGGAATCATAATCCTGGCAAAGATCTCCCAAATCATAACTGAAATCTCCTGTGGTAATTTGTTTGCAGTCTTCTTCTGGCGTATAGACCTGTGTTGGATTACGATAGGGCCACCGATGCACGCGTGAGGTGCATACAATAAAGGCCACCGAACTAAAGGCCTTTACCTTTAAATAACGCATTGAGCCCTCCGTGTAGAAATAGTGGGGCGATAAACGATAGAAATTAATTTTTCCCAAGCCCTCATATTGCATTAATTGATTAGAACCATAGCTTTGGGGGGACCACCTTGCCGAACAGCGTGGATTTGTTAGGCCGCGAGGCACTGAAAGAAAAAATTATTTCAAATTAAAACAAAGAGCCCTGCTGCCTAGAAATATCAGTTGTACGTACCTTTTCTTATTCTTTCCACCACCGGTTCAGCCAAGTCCTTAACCTCCAAATCATAACTCAATATGAACAAGTCCTCCCAGCCATTATCCACAAAATCTATGAATCTTATTATTGCTCCGCCCGCATAGAAGAGAAACGTTAGTTCCGGTATGGAATTGTTTAGATACGCCATATAGTTCTGACAGTATTCATAGTCATAATCATAGATAAAGGCTAAGGGGCTGGGTACAAGTAAAGCAATCATAGAGCGTCCTCCCAAAGAGGAAGCATTGCGTTCTGCTTTCATTATGGTTTCCGCCAAATCTTGGCTTTTACTTAAAACCAAAGGCAAACTAAAGCCGGTACGATCTGTAATGTATTCAAAGTTTTATTTTAAATCAATGAAGATGAGAAGAGAGGGGGCTAGGGCCTACTTCCCCTATTGTCTTAGAAGAAACTATAAAAGAAGAATACGATTTGCGTATGCATTGGACGTGGATACTGATAACCTTCAGTATTAATCTCATGGCTTTCATAAGCCTTTTAGGAACCCAAGAAGAACCGACTGCATCTAATTTGAGAAGGCTGTGGAGGAGGAACTTGGGTCCCTTAGGGGTCATTCCACTCCTGGCATTAATTTTGTTGTCTTGTTACAGAAAAGCTTGTCGCCTTAATTACCCGTGTAAGAGGAACCTGCCAGCCTGGTGGAATGCGGAACTTCAAAGACTCCTCTGCTGTACGAAGAGGCTCTTTATAAAACAAAAAGTCGGGCAAGGATCCTGACTGGTCTGCATACAGATCCAGTTTTAATGATTATAAAAGGAAAATTAAGCACTCAAAAAGAACCATCCGGATGAGTTTCTGCTAAAGTATCCAGGCTATTGATGATATGGCTCGTTTCTATAGGATATTGTTTAAGGACTCCAAAATCCTAGGCTCCGTTCAAAGAACGATGGCGAGTGGAAAGCTTCGCGAAGACAAACCCGAGAGGTTCTATTGAACACTCATTTTGTCAATTGTTTGGATCCGGATTGCTTTCCGTAAGGAGCGGCTGATCCTGTCTTTAATGCTGTTATGATACCCGACTTGGAGGAAATCATTACCAGGGATAGGGTCAAATGGGCTATAAGTAGCTTTGCGCCTTTTAAGTCGCCTGGTCCGGATGGTATCTTTCAGGCTCTCCTTCAGCACGCTGGTGATAAATATAGCCTCTGGTGAGTTAGTGAGACTAAGGAGCAGAATATGTCCGATACAGAGAACTGTGCATGCAATAGGGACATCGTAACGGGCTTGAGCCTAACTTAATCACAGAACTAGCATAGAAAATACATTTTCCTTATACTTACACCAAGACTGTATAGTTTTATTCCATTGCTGGTAGTAGTCGGTAATATAAAATGTACGATTAACTATCGTAGAACCATCACGAGCGGCCAATAATGTTATGGAACTGCCATAGGGACTAATATTTAAACGCTGGACCACATAGCTAAAGGAAAAATATAGAAAAAAAACCTTGAAAAAGATATGGCAAAACTAAGTAAAATTACTTGATGTAATCCACTATATAATCGTATTCCCAATTGGTATCCAAGAACACAAAAATATCGGTCATAATGATAGTGTTAGCCGTTATATGCTGTGAGCCAAGGTTAGGCAGTTCTGGATTTAAGGCAGCTTTGAAATGATAATTAGGAGATTAAAGGTATTAAAATTAATGTTTTGTTTGTAGTAAGCTTAGGATTTATGGTCCTAGCAGAACGAAAAAAAAAATACTCTCTGTTTTGGTAATTTCGGACCTTGGAATCCGAAATTTTTTTTTAATTTTTTTTATTAGAAAAAAATGTTTAAAACTTAAAATTAAGGGTGAATACTTTTAGAAAAAATAAAGAAAATAGAGGAGGTGAAATAAAATATGGACCTGAAGGCCAAGCGTTTTAGGGCCAGGGATTTGTTCTTTGGTTTTACAAAACTTTACTTAGCAAATAAACGATTAAAATGGTAAACAAACTGGCTGTTAGCGAGGCAACACCACTATAACAGCCCATGTTAACCACGGATACCATATAGCGAGCCTGATCGGGTGTCTGACAGGCAGCATCGGTGCAGGATACACTGAAAGAGTTGCCATTGCCTAGGCCATTGCCATTGCCGTTGGAGGATGATGATGAAGAAGGTGCTTGCACCGATACATATAGCGGTGGACATTGGTGTATGGTGGAGTAACCATTGCAAGCATTCGATAAATCATAAGAGAACGTATTGCTCTGAAGTGAGCTGCAAGTGACATCCGTATTCCCTGAAGTGGTGGCATTCTGTTGAGGCAACTCCACCGTACGTGAGGTGCACACGGTGAACTGTATGTAGTTTTGCGATTGAATATTCAAGTAGCGACCATTGCCTTTGCCAAAGAAATAATTCGGCACCATGCGATAGAAATTGGTTACACCCGGCCGGGCATATTGAGTCATTTGATCCGTGCCCCAGCTGTTGGTATACCAGTTCGATCCACAGCGTGGATTAATAATGCGTCGAGGAACTATTAAAAGTGAAAAATGAAATCAATTTCCTGCTTTAAAACTCTCTCTCTTAATAATGCCAAAAACTCACTTGTTTTAATCCGCATTACCACAGGACCACCCGAAGTGGCTGGTGTTGTGGACGTACTCAAGGCAAACAAATCCTTAGTGGGCTGCAAAACAAATGAAGAGAATCTACTTATCGTACCGCCTGCATAATAAATGAAACGTAAATCTGGCACTTGTTCGTTAATGTATTGCAATTGCGTTGTGGCATAATTTGAATCCGATGTGCTTACTGTAGCCATATAGGGTACCAATAAAGCTATCAGAGAACGTCCTCCCACCGTAGAGTTGGCCTTTTGGCCATTCATATATTGATACGTGAGATTTTGTATCGATTGCAATATGGTCGGTAAACTAAAGCCCTGGGTATCTAGAATAACACACAAAAGTATTAAAAAAATGTAAACTCTTTCGCTCTACCTATCTTCGTTAATACTTACAATTATTGTGAGTGGTATAATTCCAACCCTGGAATATATCTGCAATATAATTGGTGGTATTTACAATAATCGAACAATCTTGTGCCGCCAATAAAGTCACCGAACTGGCATAGGGATTAATATTTAAGTTCTCCAAAACGTAGCTACAATCATTGAAAAATTAAAGTTTTTAAAAGAGTCTTAAATTTTCAAGAAGAGTTTTAAACTTACTTGACATAATCCTGCACCTGATTAAAAGGCCAAGTTGTATCTATGTAAACATAGATATTTGTCATGGGTGTTATGGTTTGGGAAACATCCGAAGGCACAGCACTGCTAACCGAACATAAAGGATCATTCATGGCTAAGGAAATAAGACATGCTTGTTACAGGAGGTATATTTAAAAGCTCTACACCTAATAAGCTAGAAAGCTTAGAAAATCTTAAAACTCTTCAGGAAACTTAGAACTTTTTAAAATCTTAAAACTCTTTAAAATTTTAAAACTCTCAAAAAAGAGTTTAAAACTCTTAAGATAGTCAAAAACTCTTCAAGCAAACTTAAACAATTTTGAAAGTGTTTAAAACTCTTTTAAAATTTTAAAACTCTCAAAAAAAGTTTAAAACTCTTAAAACTCTCCAAGAAACTTAAAACAATTTTGAAAGTGTTTAAACCTCTTTTAAAATTCCAAAATTCTTAAAACTCTTAAGTAATCTTGGTAGTTTTAAGATCTTTTGAAAAACCTTTAAAACACTTAAAAAATTTTAAAACTCTTGAGGAATCTTTAAAACTCTTGTGACATTTTTTAAACTCTTCAAAGACTTAAAATTCTCAAATAACTCTTCAGAGTTGTAAAACACCTCCAAAAACTCTTGAGAAAGTTTTAAAACTCTTTAAAGATTTAGAATTCTTCAAAGATTTAAAACTCTCAAATAACTCTTCAGGGATTTAAAACATCTAAAAACTCTTAAGAAATCTTTAAAACTCTTCAAAGACTTAAAACTCTCCAAACACTTAAAACTCTCAAATAACTCTTCAGAGATTTAAAACACCTACAAACTCTTTAAAACTCCTCAAGTGATTTCAAAAACCTTTGAACTCTTAAAACTCTTTAAAAAACGTAAAAAACTCTTCACAACTCTTTAAAAATCTTAGCGTAACAAAACAGAGAGTATTTGTTTTAAACGATAAATAAAAAAACTCTTTCCTTGCTGCTATACTTACGTAAATAGTTGATCAAAGCATTTGTGGCCGAGAGGGAGAAATTGGCAATAGAATCGGGTGTTAAGGTAACAGCCAATTGCATTTCACGATCTAAGACCTGAGCAAAAGCCGATGTCTGAGAAAGCATACTTTGCTGGTAATTGTTGATTGCCTGGAAAGTGGTCATGCGATTACAGGCCATAATGCCACTGCCTAAAACACCGTCCAGGGAATAGTACATGCGCAAGAGTTGAGAGAGTTTGAGGCCAGAAGTCTGAGTCCATTGATTGATGTTTAAAGCCAATATAAGGCCATCTATGCCACCACGTATCTCGGCATCGGTCATTTCTAGATTTTGGCGTTGCGATAGGAAATACCATTTGGGCATGACGGTACTGTTCCAGGCACCATTGGCTCCCACTGTCGCCTGTTCACTGCTGCTGACGGGAACTTGCACTAAAGCCACCTCAGCCAAGTCACCGGCTACGGTGGCGGCCCATCTATTGTCCACATTAACGGTGGCCATTTGTGGTAGATTTTGATAACCGGAACGACGCGAAGACAAGGCCAATAAGGTTTTCAATGAAACCGATTGAGGCTGGAGACCAGCTGCTATGCCGGCAATTAAAGTACCAGCAGCTACAGTGCCCCATTGGGAGCGTATTACACCATTTTCCACCGGACACTGGCTTATGGCATTATTACTACCGCCATTGTTATTGTTGTTATAGCCATAATCCCAGCTGTACTCATTATCATACGATCTGGATTGCAGGGGAGCAGCTCCTCTCTTATTATTCTGTATGCTATCCAATATCTCAACATCACCTATGAAATTACTGTTGCGTTGATGTTGCGTATTAAGGGAACGGTGCAAACGTTCGGCCCGATATTGGGCCAAGTTTTGGCAGACATTATTCTCGTCACCTCTAACGCGGGTATCAAACGAACTGGACAACATAAAGTGCAGGGAACAGCGTTCCTCTCGCGTTAAAGTATTGTTGGGGAAATTATTAGCATTACCGGGTATTAAGCGTTTCAGTAGAATACGGAATTTGGGAAACTGGAAACCTGTAGGGCTATAGGGTATAACACCGGGATTGGCGGACACACCAGGAGCCCGTTGTATGCCATCCTGACGGAAACGATGTATCAAAGATACCGCCAACTGGCGCATATCCTGATTAAAACCATAAGAGTTCTCCACTTTTTCGATCAGCGTTATTAGGGTCTCAATATTGGTGGGCAAACGATTGGAACGATCCATAAAATATGAGGTATTGTAGCACTCTACTAGCGAGGGCGGTATTTGCAATTGGGCATTTTCTTGGGCTTGTGTTAAATCTACACTCAAGCATAGATATAAAGCTATTAATATGGACCCGTAGGACCATATCTGTTTCGTTTTAAGCATAGTTGCGGGGTTCAATTCAAAAAATTTTTGAGTTCGTTTCTTATCAATTTCAATGTCGTTTTATGGGCTGGAATGAGAAGAAAAAAAACAAAATAAAATTTGATTAATGATCGGTAATACAAGGATTTAGAGAGATAACATTATAATGGCTAGGGCTTGTAAATAGTTCAGGGTCAATATATTAAAAACAAAAGCTTTTCTGTTAGCATTACTCATACAATGCCTTGTTCTTTTTGCGTGGAAATGGTGAGTTTTTCTATGGCATACGGCTAAAACAAGTGTATTGGGAAATAGGGGCTCTAATCTATTATTTATTTTAAGATAACAACATATTGCTGGTGCTTAGCCCCTAACCGTTGTGGCCCCTACCCATATTTATAGCTTGTTATCGATTTGGTGAGTGTGTAGTTGTTGTGATTTACAAGAACATGATGGAAAACCGTTGATAATACATTTTTTTTTATAATTTTTGTGATGAAGTCATAGTATTGAGTCCGTAATGCTTTAAGAATTCTTTTGTATCGTTAAAGCAGGTTACACCCTTTAGCGTCATTTCCTTTTATAGAAAAGAAGCTACACGACCACGTGATAATAATAGGATTTCAAGGAATAGGTATTTGCATTTGGCAGGGTTATTGTCCGCAAGGTTATTGCGTGTTTAGAATTTAATATTGAACCGCCTTCCCTTACTACCACTCTGACTTGGGAAGGCAATCAGACCCCTTAATAAAATACGCTTAGTGTAGCTCATCACAACCAGCCAACCAGCCTATTAACTAAGGGAACTATTTGGCCTCCACTTGAAGATACATGAAGTCACATAAGAATTAAGAAACCTAGTGGCACTGTTCTGTAGGCTTTAAAGGGCCCTTTTTGGTACGTCTTCTAACTGTACTGTCACCAACTCATTGCCTTTTAGTGCCCTACCCAATGTTGCTTCTAAAATGCTTTAAATTGCTTACATAGCACACATAGCGGTCCGTTGTAATATCACATGAGGCGATGCCCCTGATTTAACTGCAAACACTGATTAAGCGGTCTTGACAGGCAAACTTAATCCCTTAATTAAGATCAGTTCCACAACGTGACTTGTGGCCAAAGAGACGTTTTTTTTCACGCCGAGGAGGGGTAAATGTACCTAACCGCACCATAGAGGAGCCGTAACGTCCCCCGTGTGTGGGGCCCTCACCCACTAAATCCCCCACTCGTCTCGTGGACTTGTTGTGCCTACTCCGGCACTACGGTGGTATTACTACGGAGTGGAGTGGAGTGGCCAAAGAGACGTTGAGATTTCTATTAGGTTATAAGCCTTTCGGGGAAAATTCCAGAAAGACATGGAGATGTCCTAATAAGCCCATGGGAGAAAATCCCCCAACCTATTTTATTCCCAGATTTAGAATTGTCCGTGAAGGCTTCCATGGTAGCCCACTGCAAGCCTTCTTTTCTTATAATTTTAGTTTGAATTCTGCTATCAAAACTAGATTCAGACGTGGTGTAGGCAATTTCACTTAGGGTTAGGTTAGGTTAGGTCTGAGTGGTAGCTCTGATTTCACAAAGATCACTTGAGCACGCATAGCGGCCCGTTGTGATGCCACGGGTGAACGCAGTCTCTGTACTGACCAAGTTCACCAAAATCAGGGAAGAGGAAGAAGTTGGTCAGCGCAAGGGCTGCACATTTCACTTAGGGACTGGAGATTCTCAGCTGGGATAGAAAAAGGCTTAGAGAGTATAATGTGCCAGGCCGACAAGACATTAAGTCGCATTGTAATAAGTGCCACATGTTGTCTGGCAAGTAAAACTACTTTTTAGCAGTGCTGGGCACCGCACCCGATAGTCGCCGTAGCCGAGTAGGTATTGTAAAGGCTTATTAGACGTAGGCGGCGACTTCCTCTCAGGGGATTTCTGGCAAAAACTCTGTGAGAGGAAATAAAGTTGCCATGAAAAGTTTCTCAAAAATCTGCCGTTCGGTGTTGACTTTAAACTGTAGATCCCAATACTCGTGTATAAAATTAACACACACACACAACGTGAGTGGTATGAGAAGCTAGGTCGTAATCCGAGACTAAAATGTTGTAATGACCAATTATGTGTATGAGCCCACGCCCACGTAATCTGTAAAGCAATGGATGTTCTGACTTTATCAAGGAGCTTCTCGTTGCTATTTTTATTGAACACAGTGGGGGAAATGAAGAGAAGATATTCTAAGACTCAGGGTGTCTCTAATAAAACCTATTAGTGGGCGATGTAATAGAATCAAGAGCAGGGAATAAAAACGATGCAGAAATCATGCTTAAGGAACTCAATTTCGTATGTTTTTTTGGAATCTGAAGTCGCCGTGGTCTAGTAGGCTTATTAGACGTAATGCCAGGGTTGAAAAAAATATTTCTTCGGCGACTTCCCCTCAGCAAATTTCTGGCAAAAACTCTGAGAGTAAAATAAAATTGCCATGAAAAGTTTTTCAAAAATCTGTCGTTCGGAGTCAACTTTAAACTGTAGGTCCCGCCACTCATGTATAAAATTAACACACACAACATAAGTGGTGAAAGAAACTGGGTCGTAATCCTGACTGAAGGGTTGTAATGACCAATTATGTATGTATGTATGAAGTAATGAAAATGTCACGAAAGTGAGTAACGTTGTATGGATTCTATGTTCAAATTGAAGAGTGTCGTATTCTTCGAAATCATCGGTAAAAGCTTGCCATTAACACGTTGACTGCGGACTACGAGATAACACGTAGATTACGTTCCCTTCTAGGGAGCCAACTACGAGTTATTACGTTCCCTTCTAGGAATTCAACTACGAGTTATCTCGTACACACTAAACCTGCCATTTTTGTGTAGCTACGAATAAAATCGTATTACATCAATGCCAGTATCGATAAATGGCTTCTGGAAAAAGAAAAAAAAATTTCAATGTTGGCTTGGGTGGCCAGTTTTTGCCGCGTTTTGGAAGTCTGGCAATACAAAATAGCGTGTAAAATGGTAGGGCAAGTCCAATGCGGAGAGATTTTTTCAAGGGATTTAATTTTTTTTCTGCATCACATTTATTTTACTTCCGTAATTGAAATTTTATATTTGGGGTTCTTTGTTCGGTGTTATCGATAATGGAATCGATATTTCATTTCAATAAAAAAAAAACTGTGACTCATATTGGTTGGGATTACTATACACCTTCACCATGGCATATCATAAAATTTTCAAATGCCATTCAAAGTTTTACTGTCTATTTTTTTTTTTTATTATTTTTCCCTTATCATAGGGCTTTACGGGTATTTGTTTAGATCGCATATTTTATTTCGAAATACCATCGATACCAGCATGATAGTTGGAAAGCACTTGTTGTAAGCAAAAAAGCATATACATGGAGAGGTAGAGAGCGAGAGAGAGAGTAGTGTAGTGTATACGCCTTATAAAGTCTCCACAAATTTTGAAAAAAAAAAACACTTGTTGGGACAGTTAAATTAAAGAAAAATTTTTACAAGACCATAAATTCGATTTTAAGACCCATTTTCTATGGAAAAGATAGGCGATAAGATAGTAAAAATCACACAAAAACACCAGGCATTGTTTTGTAAAAACCGCACTAAGGTTTTTAACTTTTCTTTATGTATACTTTTAAGGAACCTAAGTTCAATTCTTGTTTTAATCTCTTCTTATATAAGAAACTTTTACTTTTAATTTTTTTTCTCAATTTATTTTAAAATTTTTCTTGTTTTTTTGCACTTTTTTTGTTAAATTTATTCAGTTTTAAAAAATTTTTTTTATTTTTCCTCCGATTTTTTTCGGTTTTACCTTCATCCACTACCTGTTACAAAAATCGTACTAATTTTAGTTTCTTAAAAATCTTATGCTCCTATTGAAGTATTCCAAAGAAATAAGCTTTTTTCGCTCTTTTTCTATCTCAAAATGTCTCTTTTTCTCGCGGCATGAGTAATATCTCTCCAAAAGTAATGCAAAAGATAAGATTAAAAAATCAGTTTTTTTTTATCGTAAATTATTCACCCAATTTTTGCTTATCACACACAGTTGTATGCTTAAGGTACTTTTTCTTTACGAAAAAGGTACCATAAAGCATTGTGCATTAAAAATTAAAGAAAATTCCTGCCATAAATTGGTTGATGACTGTGCTAGAATTAAATAGACTTAGCATACCTAGAAGAAATGTAGAAAACTGTGAAGCTAGATCGTAATCCTGACTGAAGTGTTGTAATGATCAATTATGTGTGTATGTATGTAATGTAGGAAACTCAATAGCCCTTCTTTTAAATAAAAATGGTCGCCCTTTACTCTCGAATAGCTTGTTTTGGTAGGCTGTAGTTTTATATTTGGAATGGAGTTATCCATTTAGCCGGTTTCAGAACCGCCAATGTGCTAAGTCTGTCAGTTGTTAAATATCTTTACGAAAAGGCTTTGCCACTTACGAATATGAATCATTTAAAATCGGAAAAACTCGTTCAAATAAAGGGTGTTTTTTATAGAGGTATAGAACTTTAAGTTGCAATAAAACAACGATGGATTATTCGATTGACATGAATTTTATTTATCCGAAAGATAATCTTGTGGCATTACATTTTAAATATGATTTCTGGCATATGACCGCCACGGCTGGTGCGGATGTAGTCCAATCTGGACGTCCAATTTTCGATGACTTTTTCCAACATTTGTGGCCGTATATCGGCAATAATACGGCGAATGTTGTCTTCCAAATGGTCAGGCGTTTGTGGCTTTACCGCATAGACCAATGACTTTACATAGCCCCACAGAAAGTAGTCTAGCGGTGTTAAATCACAAGATCTTGGAGGCTAATTCACAGGTCCAAAACGTGAAAAAAGGCGGTCACCAAACGTGTCTTTCAATAAATCTATTGTGGCACGAGCTGTGTGATATGTTGCGCCGTCTTGTTGAAACCACATCTCCTGGACATCATGGTTATTCAATTCAGGAATGAAAAAATTAGTAATCATGGCTCTATACCGATCACCATTGACTGTAACGTTCTGGCCACCATCGTTTTTGAAAAAGTACGGACCAATGATTCCACCAGCCCATAAAGCGCACCAAACAGTCAGTTTTTCTGGGTGTAACGGTGTTTCCACATACACCTGAGGATTACCTTCACTCCAAATGCGGCAGTTTTGTTTGTTGACGTAGCCATTCAACCAGAAGTGCGCTTCATCGCTAAACAAAATTCGCTTATGAAAATCGGGAACAACGGTAATCTCGTTTTGGGCCCATTCGACGAATCTACGCCTTACTTGATGATCGTTTGGCTTCAAATCTTGCACGAGTTGCATTTTGTATGCACGCAAACCAAGATCCTTTCGCAAAATCTTCCATAAAGTGGATGGACACAGATCCAATTCCTGTGCTCGATGGCGGATGGACTCATTCGGGTCTTCCTCAATGCTACGCTCTACAGCAGCAATAGCTTCTTCTGTACGCACCGTACAGCGTCTCTGGGGATGCGAGTTATCAATAAGAGTAAACGTGGTGCGAAAACGTTCCATGGTTAATCAAATTAACTGCTCTGATGGACGATTTTGTCGACGTTGTAAAATGGACGTAGTGCGCGATACGTTTTCCGCACAGAACCATTATTTTCAAAATAAAATTGCACTATTTGCAAGCGTTGTTCAGGCGTGAGTCTATTCATGATGAATTGCCAAACCAAACTGAGAATAAATCACTTGACAGCTGTTAAATCGGTCGCCATCTTGAAAAGTAATGCCAACTTAAAGTTCTATACCTCTATAAAAAACACCCTTTACTTGAAAATTGACTACAAGACAGGCGATTCAAATGTGGCCACATTGCGAGTACTGCGGGGTTAGTTAGGGTGCCATAATCAAATTACTAAGCAAGGTATTTACGAGATTATAAAGAAATTTGTACTGTGCATCATTGCACAATGTATGTCCGGCCTTGAATTCAGCTTTTGTTAGAGAAAGTGTGGCTTAGTAATTTGATTTTGACGATTCAATTTCGTTTTCAGCAATTGAGCTTATCTTATGGCTCATTGGCATGGCATGTTTTGCATTTGAGTTTTCATTTCTATTCATATTAAGTCCAACTCAGGCAACAATTAAAGCCCGGCCTTACCGGCATTATACAGACTTAATAAAGGGTCCGCCATATAATTTTTTTTTTAAATGCTTTTACAAAAACCTACTGAATATTTTCTCAAATTTCTTTTTTTATTTGAAAGTACAATCCTTCCGGTTAATAATGGAAAATAATTTCATTCGAATGGCTGCCTCGGCTGGCCATGCAGTAGTCTACACGATCGGTACAATTTTTAAGCACATTATCGATTGTGTGCAGCTGTATTTCACCAATGGCTTCACGAATATTGTCCTTTAAAGCGTCAATTGTCTCTGGCTTGTCGGCGTAACACTTATCTTTGACGGCACCTCACAAATAATAGTCCAACGGTGTCAAATCGCTGCTTCGAGGTGGCCAAACGACATCAGGTCTGCGGCTGATAATGCGATCTTCAAAAACAGGACGCAAAACATCGAGTGTAGCTTCGGCTGTGTGGCACGTAGCGCCGTGCTGTTGAAACCAAATGTTGCCAATATCCTCCTCTTCAATTTTTGTGAACAAAAATTCGTTCAACATGGCCCGATAACAATCGCCATTGACTGTAACGGCCACTCCTTGCTCATTTTCGAAGAAGAATGGCCCAATTATGCCTCTGGACCAAAATCCGCACCAAACAGTGACTCGTTTTGGGTGCGTCGGCTTTTCAACGTATGCGTGCGGGTTTTCTGTGCCCCAAATGCAACAATTTTGCTTGTTTACCTACCCGCCAAGATCAAAATGAGTTTCATCTGAAAAGATGTTTTTTTTTTGCCAAAATCGGCATCTTCTGTAAGTCGATCGCAGGCCCACTTAGCGAAGCGAAAACGCATTGGATGGTCCATATTCGTTCAGCGGATGGATAAAACTAATTATCTGGCAAATCAGACATGAGCTAAGTGTTACCATTCACGAAATAAGCACTAGTTGAAAAAAAAACGTTAGATGGCGGACCCATTAGAAGGTCGGCTATCAGCATTTAGGAACCTATTTTTTGATCAAATAAAACGAGCACCTTCGAACAAACTGGAAAGACTGGTGGTTTATCGAAGCTTTATTGGGCGAAACAATTTTAAAATCAATCTTTATTATAATGGCTCTTTAGAAGAAAGTTTATCTTTAGGTTTAGGTTTAAGAGGTCAAAGTTCACTAGGAAAGAATTAAAAAATTCATTTGGAAGTTGATTTATTTCAAATTGAGAAATTGCAGCAGGGTCTTGTAAAATTTTTTAAATCGTTTTTCACCTATTTTATATCGTTTTATATCTGACCTTTGGTCAAAGGTCAAAGTTCATTTTTAAAGAATTTGAAAATATTCCTTTAAAAATTTGCTACAATACAGAATAAAATTTCTTTCGTTGTCTTTAAATGTAAACTTTTACATTTAAAACTTTTACAGGTCAAAGGTCATTACAATAAATAAAAAATTTTATTTTTCATATCATTTCAGATGCAATTATCGGTTCTCGGTGCTTAATGTTCTACAAAAATAAAAGAAATTTAAAGACTGTAAGTATTCAAATTAATTTGCTTGTCTAATGAATTAAGCACAGGTCAAAGGTCAAATTTTTTTTAGTTTTAAAAATCAAACATCATAAATGTTACATTTGTCTGTAATATTTGGCCCCATTTAGGTTACACAAACTAATGAAATATTTTCATTAAATAGTACGTACTACCGCTTGCTATTTATTACAATCATTATCTATTGTTTAAAGTGAGTACTTGCTCACCAAAGGTAGATTATGTGCACTCATGAGTGTTCTCTTAATGACAAAGTCTCTGAAAATTTGTAGACTCTACCTATATTTTTGATGTTATCTTATCTTGTCTGTTTTTTTTTCTTCTGTTTTTTATCAAAAATAATACGGGATGTGTGTTGTCTTAAGGCCAACTAAAATATGAAATTTATGCTGAATTATTTGTAGTTTAAATAAATAGCAACACAACGAAAACTTGTTCAACAATAAATGGGGTTGTTAGCTGCTCCAATTCAATGCAAAAATGTAAGACGACACCTACTTTCAGAGAATTTTGTTTTTTGGTCAGGAATTGGATGTGTTTTGCCTGTAGCAAGACTCAAGCTATGTTGCTTCAACCATTGTTTTGCTCCAATATATTACCATAAATGATTTCATTTTGCTCATCATCCACGTTTCTAGCGGCAATAATAGCTAATAGAACGTATGCATAGCTCTGCCAGATAATAATTATCGTGCACTTCCAAACTGTGGATTCGTGGTGTACTTAGGATACCATCGATTTAGAATTCAATGATGAAAGATCAAGAGACAACTTCTGCCATCTGGATAGTATTATAATGAATTCAGTTGGCATATTCGAAGGCTAGAAATCTAGTAAATCGCTTTAAGCTTGAATAGCTTTGTTTTCCCCATTTTTTTTAAATTTTGTTTCTTTTAATTTTTAAATTTTTTAAATTTTTTAATAAAATTTTTTTGGTGCTGTTTTACCATTGCACTGCATTATCATGAGCACTTAACCAACGAAAGCATGCTAATTGATAGTTTATTTACTAAATTTAAATTAAAAAATTTTTGTATCTGTTTTACCATTGCACTGCATTATCATGATCACTTAACCAACGCAATCATGCTAAATAAATTGATACTATATTTCCCATCTAAACTGCATTACCATTTAAAACTATAAACAGATCAAAGGCAGTCTGATTAAGCTGCAGTCTGCAAGCCTAATCGCATTAAACTTGAATAGTTTTCCTGTCTTTAAAATTTTTATTTTTTAATTAAAAAGACGGAATATTGTTGTCCTAATGTACTGCATTATCATGAGCACTTTAACAACGAAATCATTTTAGATAAATTGACAATTTATTTTCTAACTAAACTGTATTACCATTTAAAACTATAAACAGATTAAATGTAGTCACAGGGTGCAGGCTTAATCGCATCAAGCTTGAATAGTTTTCCTCTCTTTAAAATGTGTATTTTTAAATAAAAAATTGGAAATTTTCCTATTGCACTGCATTATCACGAACACTTAAATAATGAAATAATTTTCACTAACTTAAGATTTATTTCCAAACTGAACTGCATTACCATTTAAAACGTTAAACAGATTAAATGCAATTAGAGGCTGCAGGCCTAATAGCATCAGACTTGAATAGTTTTCCTGTCTTTAAAATTTTTATTTTTAATTGAAAAAACTTGGAACATTGTTTTCTTATTGAAATGCATTATTGCGAACACTTAAATAACGAAATCATTTTAAATAAATGTAGTTTTTATTTCCTAACTAAACTGTATTACCATTAAAAATTATGAAAAGATTAAATGCAGTCATCTTATCTTTAAATTAAAAAATAACTTGGTATACTGTTTTCCTATTGAACTGTATTATCACGTGAACTTAAGCAGCAAAATGACTTTAAAATAAATCAAGATTTTATTTCCAAACGAAACTGCATTACCATCCAAACCATTAACCAGATTAAATGCAGTCAGAGGCTGCAGGCTTAATCGCATTATGCTTGAATAGATTTGTTGTTTTTAAAATTTTTATTTTTAAATAAAAAACTAAACTGTATTACCACGAGAACTTAGATAACGAAAGCATTTTAAATAAATTCTGTCTGCATTACCATTTAAAACCATTAAACAGATTACATGTGGTCAGATGCTGTTAATGCTATTAAGCTTGAATAGTTTTCCTGTCTAAAATTTTTAAATTTAAAAAAAACTTGGGCATATTGTTTTCCTGGTGAACGAAATAATTTTCAATAAATTAAGATTTATTTCTCATCTAAACTGCATTACCATTTAAACCATTTAACAGATTAAATGCAGTCAGAGGCTACAAGCTTAATGGCATTGAATAGTTTTCCTGTCTTTGAATTTTTTAAATTAAGAAAACTGGTAGAACTGTTTTATCATTGAACTGCATTACCATTTAAACCATTAAATATATTACATGTAGTCTGAGACTGTAAACTTAAAGGCATTGAATAATTTTTCTGTCTTTAAAATTTCTATTTTTAAATTAAAAGCCCGTATAACTGTTTTACCATTAAACTGCATTACCATTTAAACCATTAAATAGATTACATGCAGTCGGAGGCTACAACCTTAATGGCATTGAATAGTTTTCCTGTCTTTAAAATTTTTTAAATTAAAAAACTCGTATAACTGTTTTACCATTGGACTGCATTATCATTCAACCGATTAAACAGCTTAAATGCAGTCAGAGGCTGCAAACTTAAAGGCATTGAATAATTTTCCTGTCTTTAAAATTTCTATTTTTAAATTAAAAACTCGCAGAACTGTTTTACCATTGAACTGTATTATCATTTAAACCATTAAATAGATTAAATCCAGTCAGCGGCTGTAAACTTAAAGGCATTGAATAATTTTCCTGTCTTTAAAATTTCTATTTTTAAATTATAAAAAAATTCGTAAAACTGTTTTACCATTGAACTGCATTACCATTTAAACTATTAAACAACTTAAATACAGTCAGAGACTACAAGCTTAATGGCATTGAATAGTTTTCCTGTCTTTAAAATTTAAATTTTTAAATTAAAAACTCCTAGAACTGTTTTACCACTGAACTGTATTATCATTTTAACCATTAAATAGATTAAATGCAGTCAGAAGCTGCTGCTGTATATGTAGCTAGACTTTAAAACATTTGAACTAAGTGTTGCACAATGCAGCAGCCAAACTCTTTGGCTCCTCTGGGGACATGGCAAATTTTCACCAAATCCAAATAAAAATAAAAGAAAAACGACAGACTCAAAATTAAATATAAAAACAAATCCCTATTGCCTGTGCTATAAAGCTTTGGTTTTATAACAATTTAATGGGAAATTTTTTTTTATTTTTTTCGTTTTCTTCTATTTCCATAAAAACCGGCAGTTGGGAAGAGTCTGCACAGGCCAGAGAAAACAATACGAAAATGCGACAAATTAATGTTAAACCGCTTGTTGACATTCTGTCTTGTCAACAGAACAGAACAGAGCAGAACAGAACCGAACCGAAACGAACAGAATAGTCTGCGGTTGGGACGAATTGTTTCGTTTTCTGTTTCGTTTTCAATTTCTGCTTCAGTTTTTTCAACAATTTTTCCTTAAATTTCGTTTAATTTTGTTTTAGTATACAGAGGGGGTGTGAAGAAGGGTGTTATTTTTTGAAGATATTTCGCAAGAAAAAAATTTTCTTTTTTGCATTCAAAATAATGCCATGAATATTTAATAAGGCGTTGGAGTAAATAACCACAAAAAAATTATTTATTTTTTTTACTATTTTTGCCTTAAAAACGATGGTGATTATGACACTTTCATTTTGAAGATTGAAATATTTTTGCTTGAAATTATAAAGAATAATCATAGGTTCCATGATGTTCATTATTTTCGATAGGAGGCCTATTTAGTAAGCTGAAAGCAAACAAACAAATTTTATGGCAGGCCTACCAGTTGTCCTTGAACGAAAAGTGATGTGAAGGTAGCCTAAACTGTGAATACCCCAAGTTAAGATTTCTATTTTCATTAAAATTTTTTTTACTGCGTACCTCCAAAAGGGTTAAAAGAGTCTATAAATTATATGATTTCTCTTTATTATTTTCTAATATTTTGTTTTTGTTGTTGTTATTGCTACACACCTATTTACTGCCTTCCAAAACGATGTTATTAACCCTCAAAAGGTTTAATTTTTGATATGGAAAGATGCAAACGATGGCCTAGAGTCCACATTAATCGTTCTTTACAATCCGCATTAGAATTTTGTATATAAAATGTCACTCCCTTGGTATTAAGTTGAAAATCAGCCTAAAAGTTTAAGTAAAAATATCTCCTTTAGGTTACCGCATGTTTAAACGATGGTTTAAACAAAGGAAAATTATGTCGAATCAGATACGTATGTAGGGCCCACAAAGTGGACTTTGTTCTCCTTTCTCAAGCAGACATTAAAAGTCATTTACTCCGGAGAGGAAATTGCCCAAAGAAATATTTTGTTTTGTTTGAAATGTCAAAGCTTGGGTTTAAACTCACGTGCTCTCGCCTTCTTCCTCTCTCTCTCTTCCGTTCATTTGACTGAGTACACCTTATGTTTTGCATGTATATAAATGATCTACCTGATGTTTTGGTTAACTGTAATGTTCACATGTATGCTGACGATGTGCAGCTTTACACATATACTCCAAGGGAGAATATTTATTCTTGTTTGGACTACATTAATCGTAACTTAGCAAGGATTGACGGATGGGCCTCGGCCAATGGACTATGTATCAATCCTTCTAAGTCTAAATGTATTACACTTTCGAGAACAAACGGATCATTTGTCATACCTGAATTGAGTATCAGGGGAAATAAAATTGAATTTGTCAGGTCGGCTACTAATCTGGGTATTGTCTTTAATGACAAATTATCGTGGTCTACCCATATAAGTGTCATTGTTAGCAGAATTTATGGCATGCTTCGAAATTTGTGGGCTGTCATAGATTCAACTCCTTTTGACATTCGCATGCAACTTGCTAAAACGTACTTGATTCCGGTACTTTTATATGGATGTGAGATATACGCAAATTGCAGTTATGATGACAACCAGAAACTTAACCTGGCGTACAATAACATAGCCAGGTATGTTTTCCTTAAGGGGCGTCGGGATCACATTTCTCATTTAGCTTACCTGATTCTTGGTATCAAATTTGATAATCTCCTGAAAATTAGATGCCTCCTTCTACTTCATAAAATAATTTACACGAAACAGCCGAAGTATTTATATTGTAAAATTAAGTTTGCCAGATCCCACCGGGGTGTTGGGATTATACAGCAACGATTCAGGACTCTTCTGTCTCAGCGACAGTTCTTTATACACACCATTAGTCTTTGGAATTCCTTACCAAATAACATCCAAAATCTGGGCAATGCAAACGCGTTCAAAAAGGAGTTATTTAAATTATTTTCATAATTAAAATTTTAATCTCATATTTGTAAATTTTGTGATTTTATTTTTTAGGTCATCATTATTATTGTTATTATTATTATTATTATTATTATTATAATTATTATTATTATTCTTATTATTGTTATTTTTATTATTATTATTATTATTATTTTTATACTTTACCTTATTAATTTAATTCAATATTTATATACATAACTTAACTTTCTCTAAATTTTTTATATTTAATTAATGTTAATTTTTTATACCTTATTGATTGTAAACATAGCACTGTCACTTATAAGATTTAGTATCTTGTTGTGCTATGTAGATCATTATAAATTCAAAATAAATAAAAACATCTCTTCTCACTCTACAGATCGATTCTGGCCCCATTAGCTCTGTAGATGCTCACCTCTTCGCAAGCTCCCGTCTTCTTCCTCTCTCCTTCTTCCGTTTGACTAAGTACACCCAGAGAAACATCTCTTCTCACTCTAGAGAACGGTTCTGACCCCATCAGCTCTGTAGATGCTTGCCTCTTCGCAAGCTCTCGTTTTCTTCTTCTCTCCTTCTTCCATTTGACTGAGTACACCCAGAGAAACATCTCTTCTCACTCTACAGAACGGTTCTGACCCTATCAGCTCTGTAGATGCTCGCCTCTTCGCAAGCTCATCTATCTGTTCATAACCGAGAATTCCCACATGGCCAGACCTCTGGGATACCGCAAAAGGTGACGGTATTTCTCCTGACTATGTGATTCAGCTTGCCCACGGACTCCTATACTAAGCTGGAGTTAACCTCATACTAGCCGAGTACTACCATGGCGGCATGCCTGTCTTATAGTATTTCTATGTTCTGTTCTCTGTACTTTTTTCTAAGTTGAATTGAGCACATCTTTCTATGCGAGATGCTCGCGAGTTTTCTAATAGGCTTAGGGATCAAAGATACCCTTACTTGTCCCACTATATGTCACCGACTCATTGGAGTAGTCACTGTCTTGAAAGAGTATGTAGCCTCCAAATTTTTTCATTCATTCTTATTATTCATTCAGTCTCATTACAAAGCATTTCCTAAAGTATAGAGTTTATAGGTTCTCTCCCATGATTCATTCGATTTGAATTTCATTTCAGTATTCTCTCCCATTGTCTTACCATAAACTTAAATACCTTCTACGCCATTGTAGGGTAGGGTCCCATTGCTCCAGTTAAGCTCAGTCACTGTCATGCCAGTCCATATGTGTCCTCAACAATTTTACCTGGGTTCCAAAATTTTTATTTCGCACCGCAGTACCTTTTAAGGCTTAATTTTTTTCTTATTTCTTATTTTTCTAAATTCACGCCTTAAGCTTATGCAATAGATCTTTAAAGTTTCCAAATTGTTTTTCCCCTTTACTACATACAATACTTTTTTTTTGATTTCCTAAAAGTAGTCTTTGATTTTTGCCAAAATAGACGAACGAATTTTTGTTTTCATTCAAAAGAAAAATAGGGGAGTTTTGGCAAAAAAGAAAAGTGAAGCAAAAAATAAAGAAAGAAGCGGTGAAATAATAAAACTAATTTCTTTTGTCAAAGTGTCTACAGTTTCTTTTTGAATTTTTTTTTTTTTTTTGGTTTTCGAATGATTATTTTTGGTAACAGTGTTGTTTTTCCATAACTTATATCAGTTGTAGACATAAATTTCTATTGTTGAAAACAAATTCTTCACAAAAAAGATGGCAGACTTTAAGGCTTAACAAAGAAATTCAAAAAATAAAAGCATAACATCAGGCATTGTTTTGAAAAAAAGAGAGAAGATAATATTTTGCTTAAAAGAGTTTTAAGTAATTGAAATCAATACAGGGGAATATATTACAGAAAAAGAAGGAGAAATGTAATGAAAATATATTTTGGAAGCAGGGCCTATTTACCAGTATATGATAAAATGAAAACTTTAAACATTTTATTATTAAATTTTATATTATATGCACTTATAACCTGCTTAAATTTGTATATTTTTTACAATTTTCTTTATATTAAAAAAATAATGCCTACCCTAAGGCTGTTTTAAAAACCTTCAAATGAGAAGCTAAAATTTTTACCCAAAATTATATTTTTTTGCTTCTTTAAAACCCTGTTAATTTCATTAAATCAAACGCATTTCATCTTATAATTTTTTTTTATTAAACAACCCCTCCCTGACTGCTGTTTTATTTTTCGTTATCCTAGAAATATACTTCTTTTTTTTGTAAAAAAAATACGTTAATTAAGGTTAAACAGAAACGTAATAAACCATGACGTATAAAATTTTGTTTTCTGTGTTGGACAAACAAAATATTCCTGTAATTATTAAAGAGACACGTGCTCTGTATTTGTATATTTGCATATTTATAGGCGTTAATTTAATAAAAAAATTAAAGCATATTTCAAGAGGAAACATTTTGTAATAATGGGTTCGGTGACAAAAGCAAAGTTAAATAAAACACACGCACAGAGCTATGCTTTATTGAACTCTAAATTCATTACAATGCCTGGACCTGGCCATTATGAACGAAATCCTGCAGTCTACTTTACTTTCAAATGCTCCAACCTTATGGGATTATCTACGCAGACACGGCCTTTGACGTAACCCCACAAGAAAAGTATGAAGAAATTAAGTTGCATGATCTTGATGACCCATTGAAGCCTCTAAGGTTTGAAATACTTTCTCTAGAGACTGCTCTAGCACTAAAACCGAAAACCGATCGTGTTGTATGACCCGTTGCAGCGCCATTTCCTTTCCTCTTTACTTATGCAATGTTTTTTTTTTCACAATCACTCCTGGGTCCTCTAAATTCCTTATCCAACCATATTGATTGAATGAGGAGCTTCATCGCAGAAATTTCTTGTCGTAAAATCGACATCGAAAGTCTGTTGCTCCATCATCCTTTTAGCATATATGCAGAGTTATGAACGAGCCGCAAGTTAATACATTACCTTGCTTCTAGCGCCCCTTACCTTGTGTGTATTAATTTTATAAATGAGTGGCGGGACCTACAGTTTAAAGTCGACCCCGAACGACAGGTCTTTTAAAAATTTTTCGTGGGAATTTTATTTGCTTTCAGAGGTTTTGCTCGAAATTTGCTGCGAGGAAGTCACTAAAGAAATATTTTTTTCATATTTTCGTTTCGATGCATGACCTGGGGTTTGAACTGTGGCCCTACGTCTAATAAGCTAACACACTTCCTACTAGACTACGGCGATTTCTTTCTCTCTTTAATGCATTGGAATAGAAAAATTCGGTTCACTGCCGCACTTTCCTAACAGAAGCCATATTTTCCACAAGGCATAGTATGCGATGATGCCCACACCTGATCAAACTTGCAGCACTTCCATGTCCGTTTCATTATAATCTTCAAATGATGTCCTACATAACTCTGTAATGCTTGAAAAGCGGCCACATTTGTTTCACCACTTTTGTGGTATGATTTTGTCTATTATTATGCATTCTTCGGCTGTTAAACGATCAATTTTTGCAAACGTCAAACCTTTGGATCATTTAACGAAACTTCAGATGGTCTGACACTGTTTCTAACCTTTACGGGGCCAGTAATCATCCTGACCGTCATGCTTAATTTCAAAAATCTTTTACCAATGTAACTGAAGTCCTTAAAAGGGTTTAAGAATCCGTAGCAATTCCTTCGGGACAACATTTCTCTCATCTACATATTATGTAACGATGTTTTTCTTAAAAATAAGCCTAAAAGTAGGCAATTGTTTTCTAAGAATATTTTTTTTTTTGTAACCGTTTCGTGCATTAATGCTGTCAAACTGGTTGCTAGAAATTTAAAAAAGGTAAGATGTTAAAGAGTTTAATAAGCCTAAAAGTATGCTTTAAATCTATAGACAGCAAATACCTTTATTTTTTTTATTTTTTTGTTGCTATTTTTGAATTTTATGACGCAAATCCAATATTTTATAAGAATTTCTAACGAAAATAGCTTCATTTTCAAGGTCATTAACATGTTTAATCGAAATATTGTTTTTAAAACTGCATGAAGCCTAAAACTATGCTTTAAATTCTATTTATGTTTTAATAATTTATTTACATTTCAAGTCTTTTTTTGCTGAACTTCTCAAAACTACAGCAACTACCATTCTTAAACATGTTATTTGAAAGGAAAGTTTGAACAGGTCCTTTAAAACAACACAAAAAAAGGTTTTTTTTTTGCTAAGCATACTTCTGGGCACACAAGTGTCATAAGTTTTGTAAACCTTCTTTGTATTGTTATTGTGTTTGCCTTACATTATCTTATTGTCTATGACATATGCTAATTAAGCAATTAGTCATATACCCTCCATAGCATCTCCTCTCCCCCAAAAAACAATACAATAAAAGAAGGCGAAACATGTTTAAAATCCTTAGACATCCTTACGACAACAGCATATACAATAAATGTCCTTCAAACTAGTATGGCAAAGGAAATCTGATATTATTTTTTGGAAAAACAATAGCAAGAGGAAACTACTCATATGACCCCAAAAGGGATTTCATATGCCATTTTCTTGTCTTAATAAAATATTTCCATTCTTGAGAGTTTCTTAAAGGATATGCTCCCCTTCCCCTTCCCCTTCTACCATCATATGTACATTGCACTTCAAGTCATATTTAGTTTGGGTTTCTTTAAGGGATTTTGTGGTTCTGCTGTTCATCTAAAATGTCTGTCAAGTGTTTGATAAGAAGTCTAAAGGAGTAGAGATTTGTATGTGATGATTGTGTTTTAAATGAATATCATCTTACTTTTCATTTTTTTTTGTGTAGCATATGTTAAGGAGCAGTAGGAGTTCAGTTTCCTTGGAGTATAGTTTTCAGGAATGTTATTTCCTTTTGTGGTCATACAAAATAGAAATATGCTGAGAAATATAAATTATTATTCCTCTTATTGTTATTATTTTATTGCATATTTTTAGGAGGTATGAGAAAATTCTTTAAGGAATTATGAGTTATAAGGGAAGAGGTTTTAATTTTTTTTAAACAAATTTAATGAAATTGGAAAAAGGAAAGTAATGAAATGAGTTTCTATTCCATTCCTGTTCCCCTGAGTAACTTTAGGATGTTGTTCGTTGCAAGGAAGAATAACTTCTTGTCTAGTACTCGTCAAGCATACAAGTGTTTCCTTTTGAGATGTAGTAAAGCTGTACAGGTTTCATGTATCTGAGGATCATTCTTCTTAGCACAGAGCAAGCCTATATATTGTTCTAGATGAGATCTCTATCCTGAGCAAGTGCTCGTTTTGTGGGTCTACAGTGACCGGTCCTAGTGCTACTTCTGGATAGCCTGTTGTATTATTGAAATCTCTTGTCTCTACTAATTAACCAACTCTTGTTAAGTAACACTTGAGAGATTGCCTTAAACCCTCTTGGCTTGAGAAGACTGTCTGCAAAATTTAGTTCGCTTGAGATGAGTCTTTGCCTCTGCTTCACACATAGGTTCTGGACCTATGGAGCCTATGGAGACTCTGCTCTTCGCTAGCTCATCTGCTTGCTAATCGCCGTGAATGAAATAACCTGGGATCCATTTCCCCTACATAGCTGCTTCAATTTCCCCCAAATTCTGTCCTTTAATGCTTCTCTTTAAAATTATTTCCTTTTTTACCCGAATTTAATACAAAATCCTTGGATACAACATCCTTTAGCTCTATGGCATCCTCATTAATATTCGCGTATAAAAAATTTAAATTGTGACACTTGTTTTCTTTTCACACAATCATTTTTGACAGTTTCGTTAAACTAAAACTCACTGTTTTCATTGCTGGCTGCCTGAGAGTATGCTTCAGTTATGGTCATGAAAAATTCATGTTTATTTAAAAACAACGAGAACAACTACAACAAGAAAAATGTAAAATAAAAAGAGATACAGAAACCGAATATATATCCTGCAGTTAAAAATCCAGCAATTCCTTCATGCTTTTGTCCTCACAGCGTGGATGTCTTGCAACATTGCTTAGCTTAGCTACAAGCAACAACACATTCGTATTGTAAGGGAGTGTGTATATGCCTGCAATGTATGCTTTAGATTTCTAATATTTTGTGCATCCTAATAGTATGCTTTGGTTTTTTTTTAAATATTTTTCTTCGTGCTTAAAAGCAGGATAAATTATGCAAAATTTCTTACATTTTTTTTCCATTGTTGGTGGGTTGTCGTTGTTTGTATCTGTTGTTAACTGCCGTTATTATTTAAAGTGCAGTTTTGGTTGGCATTCTAGCCAGCAAGAGTTTTAGAAGGTCCTTTTGCATTTGGCCAAATAATCTTAATCGACGTGTGATTGCAGTTTATTTTAACAAACTGTGGACTTAACTCCGGAGTCTTTTCGTTCGTTCCCAATGCTTGTATAGGGGCACGGGGAGTTAACGTTCAAGTTGCTATGTCTGGTTGTTTGCAAAGCATCATGATTATGTGGTTATTTGAAGTGTAATATCTGTTGATATTTATCCCAGTGAATTATTGATGTTTGAGCAACTGAATGGATAGGACATCAATTTTGGAAAAGATAAAGACATTATGGAGGATTGGTTTTGCCAATATTTTTGTCTCTGGCTCAATGCAAACTTCTTGGATTTGCCAAGCTCTTGGTTGATCGTTTTTTTTTTTGTCTTGAGCCGGAGGTGGGAATCTTCGAAAGACACTTTTGTTCCCACAAAAGAGTGCATGATTCCCGATATTCTTCAACCACTCTCCCCCCTCAGGGCTGCCGTAAGGTATTACTTCGCCGAGGGCTGGTTGGCTTTAAAGCTTTAACTCACTAAATCAATTTTCGCCTTTGTTCCTCCAACCTTAGGAATTCCAGCATAACCTCAGCCATTCTCTTCCATAAGCCGGGTTGGTCCAAAACTCGTTTCCCCGGGCCATCTAAATCTGGGGCAGCATGTTAGAATGTGTTCCGCATCTTCCTTCTCATCTACACAGTTTGGGCATATAGGGGAAGTTTCCTGCCCAAATCTGTGCAGGTACTTCCTGAAGCATCCATGACCAGTTAGGAACTGGGGTGTGTAGAAATTCAGCTCGCAATGTTCGTTCTCCATCCAAGGGGTTATATTCGGGACAAGGTGAAATGTACACCATCCCCTTAAACTGTTCTTCCATCGTGACTGGCATTTGTTCATGGAGGTCCTACGTTCTTCCGCCTTAATAGCCGCCATTCGTCCTGGGTACTCGAGACGGCGAAAGTATATCCTCTTCATCTCATCCGCCAATATGTCTATCGGTATTGTTTTCGCCAATACCAGTACCGCTTCATCAGACACTGTCCTGAAAACACTTATCTGTCTAATCGCACTTAGCCGATACTCAGAGGACAGTTTCCTTCTCGTCGTCCCCACGGAGAGTGCCCCCTACTTACTTACTTACTTACTTAATTGGCCATAACAATCCCTTTATCGGATTTCGACCTGCCGCAACACATCCTTCCAGGCGCCTCTGCTTTTTGCGCACCTACGCCAGTTGCTCGCTGTCAATCGTTGACAGGGCTTCCTCGATTTGGTCCTACCAACGGATGCAAGGTCGACCTCTTCGCCGACTTCCGCAAATTCCCGCATCAAATACCCGTCTCGCCGGAGCATCCTCCTCCATTGAAACGACATGGCCAAACAGCGCAGCCGCTGGATATTAATACGCTGCACAACGTCTATGTCGTTGAGGAGCTCATGCAGCTCACTGTTGTATCGGATATGGAAATCATCGCCAACTCTTATTGGATCGAAGATCTTGCGTAGTACTTTTCTCTCGAACACTCTCATAGGGTCCATGCCTCTGCGCCATAAAGAAGCACGGGTAGGATGAGTGTCTTGTACAGTGTTAGTTTTGTCGCACGAGAGAGGTCTCTGCTACTCAATTGCCTATTGAGACCATAGTAGCACCTGTTGGCAAGAGTGATCGTACGCTTGAGCTCCAGACTGACATTATTTCTGGTGGTAATGGCGGAGCCAAGATAGATGAATTCCTTGACCGTATCAAAAGTATAGTTATCGGCCGTAATCTGAGAATCAATACGCCGCGCGTCTCTACTTGTCGATAACACATATACTTTGTTTTGCCCTCATTTACTGCCAGACCCATCTTCCTAGACTCCCGTTCAATAGCACTAAAGGCAGCAGTAACATCTCGCTTGGTACGCCCTATGATGTCAATGTTGTCAGCGTACGCAAGCAACTGGACACTTTTTTGAAAAATAGTGCCATTGCGATGCACTCCCGCCTTACGCAGAACACTCTCCATGACGAAGAGGTCGCATGATAAGGGGTCGTCTTGTCTGAAACTTCGCACGGTACCAAAAGGTTCGGAGAGGTCCTTTCCTACCTTGACGGAGCTGCAGGAATTGCTCAACGTCATTCTGCATAGCCTTATCAGCTTCGCAGGTATACCGAGCTCAGACATTGTGGCAAAAATACGATCCCTTAGGGGGCTATCGAAGGCTGGCTTATAGTCGACAGAAAGATGGTGTGTGTCGACTTGTTTTTCGTGGTTCTTTTCCAGGATTTGGCGTAGTGTGAAGATCTCGTCGATGATTGACTTGCCAGGCCTGAAGCCGCACTGATAAGGTCCAATTAGTGTTTTGACGAGTGGCTTCAGTCGTTCACTCAATACGCCTGTAAGAACATTACAGCGGAGAGTGCCCCCGCTCTTGGTTAATCGTCTAAAGAAGCTATTGTTACTGGATATCCTTTGAACTAAAACTAGAGGATCGTTAACTAAATTTGTTAAACATATGGACTGGGTTCCATCTTAATTCTAAGGTAGTCATGCTTTAAACAATGATTCCTTATGCTAATTGTCAGAACCGCTTTGATTTCATTAAGCTGCCGCTTGCAGGATGGGATACTGTCCCATAACTAACTTATTGTGTAATAATGTAGGTGGACTCAATGAGAATTGTAACACTGCATGAATATGAAGTAAAAAGTGAAGATTTCTATGTTTGTATTCAAGCTAAAGCGGTTGTTATTTTCAATGTTTGAACCTGCTACTTGCAGAATGGGATACGGTCCCATAACTAACTTTTTATGTAAAAATAAAGGTAAACTCAATGAGAATTGTAACACTGTATGAATGTGAAGTAAAAAGTGAAGATTTCTATGTTTGTATTCAAGCTAAATGGGTTGTTATTTTAAATGTTTGAACGTGCCACTTGCACGATGGGATACTGTCCCATAGCTAACTTATTATGTAATAATGTAGGTGAACTCAATGAGAATTGTAACACTGTATGAATATGAAGTAAAAAGTGAAGATTTCTGCCAGTGTTTTCAAACTATAGGGGTTGATATTTTCAATGTTTGAACCTGCCACTTGCAGAATGGGATACTGTCCCATATGTAGGTGAACTCAATGAGAATTGTAACACTGTATGAATATGAAGTAAAAACTGAAGATTTCTATGTTTGTATTCAAGCTAAAGGGGTTAATATTTTAAATGTTTGAACGTGCCATTTGCAGCGTGGGATACTGTCCCATAACTAACTTTTAATGTAATAATATAGCTGAACTCAATGAGAATTGTAACACTGTATGAATATCAAGTAAAAAGTGAAGATTTCTATGTTTATATTCAAGCCAAAGGGGTTAATATTTTAAATGTTTGAACGTGCCATTTGCAGAGTGGGATACTGTCCCATAACTAACTTATTATGTAATAATGTAGGTGAACTCAATGAGAATTGTAACAATGTATGAATGTGAAGTAAAAAGTGAAGATTTCTATGCTTGTATTCAAGCTAAAGGGGTTGTTATTTTAAATGTTCGAAAGTGCCATTTGCAGAGTGGGATACTGTCCCATAACTAACTTCTTATGTAATAATGTAGGTGAACTCAATGAGAATTGTAACATTAATTTATTTTGAAGTAAAAAGTGTTGATTTCTGCCTGTGTTTTCAATCTATGATGGGATACTGTCCCATAACTAACTTTTTATGCAAAAATATTGGTTAACTCAATGAGAATTGTAACACTGTATGAATATGAAGTAAAAATGGAAGATTTCTATGTTTGTATTCAAGCTAAAGGGGGTTGTTATTTTAAATGTTTAGACTTTAAAGTTATTTGTTAAGAATTTTATTACAAAAATTTCTTTTCAAAAAGCTTTTACACAAACAACAAATTTTAATTAAACAATTAACATAACAAATCACATGTGTGTTAACTATAAAACAAAGATTAATTATTACCAAACTGGACACTTACTCCGGCAAGGAAATAAAAACTTGACCATATCCATCCCCTTCAGTTTTCTTAATGCTGCTAAAAAAAACAAACCTGAAACCCTTATCAAAAACTATACGAGCCCATTAATAAATATGCTGGCACAACTACGTGTGATATATCACACTTACAAAACAACACATTTCAACACAATTTCCCTAACCAAACCACATACGTTTGGAAGGACTTTAAAACTAAAAAAGATTTTTGTGGAGAAGTCCATTTGCTAACTGGACTAGGGGTAAAGAATATTGGTTTTTTAAGAAATCTGCTTTGTGTGTAGTAAGATTTTCTTGTTATCCAACTACTTGGTATGGACCACTTGTAACCACATACTCATTAGTTTTGTTAAATGTATGGCCAGTAAAATGAAAAGAAAAAAACATTTTGAAATCAAATGTTTACTGGCCGTAGACATATCCTTGTTATACTTCTAACCTAACATGTAGCATCATATCAATGTGTCCCATATCAGAATTTGATTTATAACATGATTTCCATTGCTGCTGCTGCTGCCACTGCCACTGCCACTGCTCTACTGCTGTTGCCATTTGCCTGAATCCTTTTTCTATTGACCATCATGTAAGTATTCTGTTGGGTTGATTTGTTTATTTCCAAAAATATAAATTTCCATAAATTATTAAAAGGTCACACACACACACTCAGAGAGAGAAAAAGCAGTAATTTGTTATATTTTTATTGTTGCTGTTGTTGTTGTATATATCGGTCAACACTTCGTTTATCATTGTTGCAAACCAAAGCAATGATTCCATATGAACCCAACAACAATACAACAAAAAGGAAAAACTATTTTCGATTTTCTTAAAAATTTTTTAACTTAAAAATTGAAACAAAATATACAGCCTTGATTAACTAAAAAGCACTACTTACTTACTTACATACTTAATTGAATATTACAACCCTTCATCACAACGGGCCGCTTTGCGTGCTCAAGTGAGCTTTGTGATATCAGAGCTACCGCTCCGACCTAAACCTAAAACCTTCAGTCCTGATCAAAGATCAGCAATAAGTATTCAAAACGATGAGTAGAATCGAATCATACTCAAAATTTCTGGCACTTATGCGCATTCATACTTATTTTAATGTCATACTTATACTACGCATATTCAAAGTTTGAAATACTCATGGCACTCATACTTAACAATACGCATTGATTTCGACTCTCCATGACTCATCGTATACACGAATCATAAAATAAGTATGATTCGCGTACGAACACTACAATACTCACAAGAAAGTTGTGTGATTGCGCTGCTTGCTGTCTTTGTCTTTTTTGTAAATGCAACAACAACTAAGATTGTAAATTTTGATGAAAGATTCGAATCACTCGAATCATTTATAAGTACTATAAGTATTTTTCAAAATTTATGAATCTAAATGAGCAGCAGGCTTATGAATCAAACATATTTCGAATGTTATGAGTTTAATGTCAACACGTTGTACTCATACTCATTGCAACTTGTACTTATAAATCAAGACTGTACTGAGTACGAATGAATGAGAGTAGTTGGATTTGAATACTGTTGACTCACTCATACTCAAAATTCCATGAGTACTTATGAGTAGCGAAAAAGCGATTCATTGCTGATCTCTGGTCCTGATTACAATTTAGCTTCTCTCAGCACTTATGTTGTGGGTGTTAATTTTATCCATGATTGGCAGGACTTACAATAAAAAGTCGAATTCGACACATATTTTCACATTTTTGAAGCAATTTTCATGGCAATATTTTATTTTTTCTCATAGTTTTTGCCAGAAGACTACATACATACATACTGTTACGTTTTTACCTTTTAAAATCATTTAAAATATGAGCTCGTAGATTGCAAATGAAATAAAAATAAATTGTGTTTAGTTTTAATTAAAATTCTTTGTTATTCGCACAATTCTGTAAGCCACTGTTTAAAACTTGATGTAAACAACAACAATTGCTTTGTTTGTTACTCCTCTGTTTACACCCTTTGCATTAACAATAACAATTACTAGACAATTATTCGACAGATCTTTGTAATGGAGATCTTCAAACCACAATTACTCTCTTCAAACGCAATGCGTCTTCACACAAGACTGACTGAACTTCACTAACTCACTCGCTTGCTTTTGCCTTGCCTTTTATATGGCAGGGTAAACAGTCTGATGTATGTTCTTGAAGGCGAATGTTCATGACTTCGCTTTCTCGAGATCTCTATAAATGCAAACATCGTTGTTTACATTCATTATTGTTGTTTGTGTATTTATTCTTGTAGTGTTTGTTGTTGTATTTTTGTTTACTTGTTTACCATTTTTGTATGCTGGTGTTTGTTGTTGTATTTTTGTTTACTTGTTTACCATTTTTTATGCTGGCGTTTGTTGTTATATTAAGCAGTACGATAATTTGTAAACACGTTTGTTTACTGCAAAGTTTTGTTTTTGTAGCTTTTGTTTATAATTTTAATGATAAGCGATGTAAAAGCAAAACACCAGCATCTTGATTCTTCATTTTCGTAACAATATTGGTCATTATAAACCTACAGTCCGGATTGTGGACCTAGTTTCTGACACCATTTATGTTGTGTACGTTAATTTTATACATGAGTGACTGGACCTGCAGTTTAAAGTCGACTCCGAAGGCCTGATTTTTGAGTAATTCTTCACGGCAAATTTTATGGCAAAAACCCTGAGAGGAAGTCGCTGAATGAAATAATTTTTTCATATTTTCGTTTTGTTCGAGATGTCTAACCTGTGGTTTAAACCGAGGTCTTACGTCTATTAAGGCAATACACTACCCATTAGACTACAGCGACTTTGAGATAAACTGTATTACGACTACTCATTTGCCCTCGGCTTTAACTCTCTCTCTCTCCCTTCCTCTCTCCCTATAACCCAGTACGAGTGTGTGGCATACAAATGTGGTTTGCAGCCAAGTGTGTGTATGCTATACGCCTGGATTTTGATATCCTTTAACAAGCATACGAAAGCATAAGATTGTCGAGTAATCAATATTGTTTTAGTAAAGAAAACTTTTCATTTTAATGGGTTTTCTTAGTTTTTTTTCTTGTTTCTTGTTTTTAAAATATTCCTGACCAACCGAAAGAAATTCCTTGGAGTGTTCTTGGCCTGATGACATTTTTCAAATTGTTGGAACATAAGTTTTTGTTTTTTTTTGCAAATGGTATACAAATACTGTGTTTTTTTACATAGAAAATCAATTCAATAAAAATTTTAATTGAATACAATAAAAACTACTTTATTTCTTATTGAAGTCTGTTTGTTGTTATATTAAGCAGGACGATCATTTGTAAACAGCTTTGTTTACAACATAGTTTTGTTTTTGTAGCTTTTGTTTATAATTTTAATGTTAAGCGATGTAAAAGCAAAACAGCAGTATCTAGATTTTTCCACATTAGTAACAGTTATGTATGTATGCATGTATGTATGTATGTAGCCAAGGAGTAGAATTTATCCCAAATTTCCACTCTAATCATGGTCAAGGGAACCTCTTTTCTTGCATCACATAGAGGGTTGCCTAATCTATAGATAATAATGCCAAATATCTTGTTTATTAAATTTGATTTTCATTCAAAGCACTTTTCGTTGAAGAAAACACAATTTTTTTTATAAAAAAATTATTTTCAAAAAAATTCTGTTTTTCTATGCCAAAAAAAGGAAGAAAACTTTTTCCCAAATAACGATGGCCATTAACACCATAATAATGTTGTCTCCCTTAGGAGGGAAATTTCTAAAACACACACACAAAAAACTGAGAGAAGAAGAGAAAAGAAGTGAAATTAAATAAATTGTGTCTCTCACATATTCTCAACAGATTTAAAACTGTTGTTAAATGGCAAGTAAATTGAAAAAAGAAGAAGAGGAGACAAAAAAACAGAAATTCTATCACATACCACACTGTTGTTATAGAAAAACAAGACAAGTTTATGGGAGTTTATATTTTAGCAATAAATTGTTTGCCAAAAAACCTAACAACAACAACAATTTCTTTTTAAAATATGAAGAACAACTTTTTCTTAAAAAATTTGTACTCCTACCCTGTACTTTCCTATACATATGGGCTTAGTATGGCAAAAGAGAAAGAAAAAAATAACGGGAGATACAAAACGAAGTGCTTAAAATAACATGAAGTCACATTACATTTTGAAGACATGCTTTACACACGCACAAACATAAAGCAAGAGAGTGAACAGCATCTGGTACAACGTAAAGAAAACACTTGCATAACAACAATATTATCCATGTAGTGATGTGTGTAGAGAAGAGCATGGGTATGAGAGAGTAAGAATGTGTAAAAACAGTTACTTTTTTTTGCCATCATGGATAAGTAAGTGTTCGCATGTACATATGCATGTGTGTAGAATAAATGATACAGGCAAACGTTTAACAAAGTGCTTTACAATGTTTTATTCAATTATGCTTAGAGAAGCAGACACACAGACACAGAGAGAGAGAGAGAGAGTAAGGCAATAACATTTAAAGGATCATCAGCAGAAAGGAAAAAACCAACATTTTTTAAAGAAATTAATACAAGGCAAGCCACAGAGAGAGAGAGACAGAGTGTATGTGCAAGTGTATGGAAAACCAATTTTTTCGTAGGCCATAAACGATTAAAACTTTTATGACATTGAACTGTTTAAACGCCTTCAGATTTCCTACAGTGGCGGTTCAAGGGACGCCACTCAAAATACTCTATCTACTACAAGCTGTGGTAAGAACTTGATGCGGAATTATCGCTTATGCAAACGCCGTGGCAATAACAACTGCAGGCAAAGATCCAATTTTACTTTCAAAAATTCTGTAGCCTATGCTGACATTAGAATCTAATTTGTTTAACGTATATGGTGTAACAGTAAACTCAACCAAGACAGAGTGAGTCAGATACACAATCATTCAGTAAAAGAAATCTCTCGATTCTCTTGCTCTAGCATCAAGGTTTGTCGCCTTAGTTTAAAAGGTAGTGTGTTAGCTTATTAGGCAGGAGCCTGTGGTTCAACTCCTGGCTCAGACATGTCAAACGAAACGAAATACGAAAAACAAATCTTTCTTTAGGTGACTTCCTCTCAGCAGCCTCTTGGTAAAAAATTCTGAAAGTAAAATAAAAATTGACATAAAAAGTTTCTACACAAATCTGTCGTTCGAAGTCGATAATTAAACTGTAAGTTCCGCTACTTATTGTTAAAATTAACATACACAACATGGGTAGGTAGTGTGAGAAGCTAGATTGTAATCCCGACTAAAGAGTTGCAGTGACCAATTAGGTAATTAGGTATAGCATTCAAAGCAATCAAACGCTGAGTCCAAATCTTTGTTTCATTGGCAAATATTTTACGCGATGGTGGTTAACAGTAAGACCTACATTTCTTGAAACCTGGAATTGTGAAGAAAGTGTATAGTAATCTACACTTGTAGATCACTATGCCCGTCTTATAAGCCCTTTGAAAGTGCTTCCCGATTCTGCTGTAAGTTAAAGGAGTCACGTGATCACCATGTGCGTAGCAGACACACATATACGCTGCTGGAACTGGTACGGTTCATACTCACAGGCATACTTACTCTGCCATTGACAAAGATGTGCACAATAAATCGACAGCGGTCTCTGTACAAAGACCCGTCTAGGGCTTGGTCCAATCTACAGTAAAATAAAATACAATAAAAGCTCCTTAACCATTATGCTCGAGTTGCATCTCGTCCAGACCAGACTCCGTTATGACCTTAGTGTTCATATCTTAGTTTTATGTGAGATCAAAAGCACATCAATCATGTAACATGTAATGTAATGTGAGTGAGTCCTAGTGGTTCACGTCTATTAGAGGTCATCATCTAAGTATTCACTGATGGATCCCGATTACGCGTTGTGACAGTTGGACATGGAATCTATTCGCAACACTTGAATCTCAGATTGCTTGCACAACCCGTTTATTGTTTGACATGAAGTTTGAAATGATGGCTATAATGACTGTCTTATTCAGTATCAGAGTAGAATGGCTAAAGATATACGCATCAGAGGTCAGCAATGAATCGCTTTTTCGCTACTCATAAGTACTAATGAAATTTTGAGTATGAGTGAGTCAACAGTACAGACAGCAAGCAGCGCAAACACACAACCTTCTTGTGAGTATTGTAGTGTTCGTACGCGAATCATACTTATTTTGTGATTCGTGTATACGATGAGTCATGGAGAGTCAAAATCAATAACATCATGCGTATTGTTAAGTACGAATACCATGAGTATTTCAAAGTTTGAGTATGAGTATGAGTATGACATTAAAATAAGTATGAATGCGTATAAGTATCAGAAATTATAAGTATGATTCGAATCTACTCATCGTTTTGAATACTCATTGCTGACCTCTGATACGCATATTGCCCTGGTAAAGTGTCCATAAAATTTCTTAATAATACGTATGTATTATGTATGCCCTATGTACGCATAGCATAGCCCAAGAATGCAGGGTTTCTCTGTACATGATAGCGAGACGGTTACCCTCATATGGATTTCTGGACAGGGGTATATTGTAGGCACTTGTAAAAGCCTGGTACAATAGAAAATTCGATTGGATTCTTACGTGAAGTAAGCATTCCTCACAGACTTTACTCTTATGCTATAAGAAGGTGGGAAGAGGAACCTGTTTATTACGAGACGAGCAAATATTTGGCAAGCTATGGAACAAGGTTCGATAATCTGAATCGATTTTGGGAACCTTATGGTAATTACAGCGGAACACTGGCCCCTGGGCACATACGAGTGGAGGTTAGGTACTCACTTCTCATAATAAACATTTTCTATCGTTGTACGGGCAAGTCGCCGTAGTCTAATAGGTAGTGTGTTGGGTTATTAGACGCAGAGCCAGGGTTCTAGCCCCAGGCCAGACATCAAAATAAAATACAAAAAGTATTTCTTCGGCGACTTCCTCTCAGCAGATTTCTGGCAAAAAAAACTCTGAGAGTAAATAAAATTGCCATGAAAAGTTTCTCAAAAATCTGCCGTTCGGGATCGACTTTAAAACTGTAGGTCCCACCACTCATGTATAAAATTAACGCACACAACATAAGTGGTGTGAGAAACTAGGTCGTAATCCTGACTGAAGGGTTGTAATGACCAATTATGTATATATGTATCGTTGTACGGAACCTGTTGTGAACCTGAGACAAAGTATGCTTGTTGGGCACCTAAAATTTATTGCCAAAATGATGCTAGGCGAAGTTGATGCTGTTCTCTAATAAGCCAATTGGCTAATCAACCATAACCACAACTGACCGAAATCGCTCCATATTAGCCAAGAGGACAGTGGCTTATATTTTGAACAGTTAAGTAAACAATTTTTAAATTCTATTGAAAATTATTCTCCATTTCATATACGTATACTTTTTAACCTGAATGTTGTTGTTGTTGTTGTTGACGTTGCTTGTTTCGCTTCCTCTATTTCTGAGTGGTTACTGGTTATTTTACGCTTTTGATTTCATAAAAAGTCCTCTTCTAACAAACTGTTTTACGGGCAAAAGAATTCATAAAAACAAACAAAAAAAAAAACAGTTCCACTTAAAAAATAATTTTTTGTTGTTTTTTTTTTGTTTCTATAAAAATATTAAAAAAAAAATTGTGAAAAAATTCAAATGTAAAGAACGTTTTTTTTTTGTGGCATAGAAACGTATGAATAGGACATGAATAAGAAGAAAAACAAAAACAAAATCGAGGGAAAAAGGATTCGTTTTTTTTTTGCAAGAAAAAACTGCCGTTTGTTTTTCTTTTGTGGCTGAATATTCATTTCACTTACAACAAGTGGATAGAAAAAGAAGAAGAATTTTATGTTGAACTAAATGTTGCACAAAAAAAAACCACACAGAAAAACAGAAACGTCCTGAGTTTCAACATCAGCCTCAGATCTCATATCTTTTCATTTCTATTTCTCTTGAAAGAAAAAAATTAGATTTTTAAAAAGAAAAGTAGCGGAAAGCAAATGGAAAAATAAAATTGCAATTCATTTTCATATGCCAGGGCACTCCTCTATTCCTCTGACGCATCTCCTTTGGCTTCCTTATGCACAATAATTAAGTATCCAACATGGGATATAAATAAATATAAATATTGTTACGTTTTTACCTTTAAAAAATGTTTAAAATAAATTAAATTCTTTAATTAAATTAATTAATTAAAATTCTTTATTATTCGCACAATCCTGTAAGCCACTGTTCACAACTTCATGTAAACAACAACAATTGCTTTTCTTTGTTATTCCTCTGTTAACACCCTTTGCAAAAACAATACCAATTACTAGACAATTGTTCGACAGATCTGTGTAAAGGAGATCTTCAAACCACGATTACTCTCTTCAAATGCACCGCGTCTTCACACAAGACTGACTGAACTTCACTAACTCGTCGCCTGCTTTGCCTTGCCTTTTATATGGCAGGATAAACAGCCTGAGGTATGTTCTTGAAAGGTAATGTTCATGGATTCGCCTTCTGTAAATCTCTATAAATGAAAACATCGTTGTTTACAGTTATTATTGTAGTGTTGTTGGTATATTTTTGTGTACTTGTTTACCATTGTTTTATGCTCGTGTTTGTTGTTGTATTTTTGTTTACTTGTTTACCATTTTTTATGCTGGTTGTTGTTGTTGTATTTTTGTTTACTTGTTTACCATTTTTTATGCTGGTGTTTGTTGTTATATTAAGCAGTCCGATAATTTGTAAACAGGTTTGTTTACTGCATTGTTTTGTTTTTGTAGCTTTAGTTTATAATTTTAATGCTCAGCGCTGTAAAAGCAGAACACCAGTATCTAGATTTTCTTCATTTTCGTAACAATATATTCCTGATTAGTCGTTGACTTAGGCTCCCGACAATAGGAATTTAAACTTCAATTTTCACTATTTGCCTAGAGGTTGTCATAGGATTGCTGTGATCGAACTCAAATGATCACTACAACCCTTTAGCCTGGATTAAAACCTGGTTTCCTACACCATTTATATTGTGTGTGTTAATTTTATACATGAGTGAAGGAACCTACAGTTTAAAGTCGACTCCGAACAACAGATTTTTGAGAAACTTTTCATGGCTATTATAAAGGGTCCGCCAAATAACTTTTTTTTTTTGAAAATGCTTTAAAAACAAAACGACTGAATATTTTCTCAAATTTATTTTTTTTATTTGAAAGTACAATCCTTCCGGTTAATAATGGAAAATAATTTCATTCAAATTGCTGCCTTGGCTGGCCATGCAGTAGCCTACACGATCGGTTCAATTTTTAAGCACATTATCGATTCTGTGAAGCTGTATTTCACCAATGGTTTCAAGAATATTATCCTTTAAAGCGTCAATTGTCCCTGGCTTTTCGGCGTAACACTTATCTTTGACGGCACCCCACAAATAATAGTCCAACCGTGTCAAAGCGCAGCTCCGAGGTGGCCAAACGACATCAGCTCTGCGGCTGATAATGCGATCTTCAAAAACAGGGCGCAAAACATCAAGTGCAGCTTCGGCTGTGTGGCACGTAGCGTCGTCCTGTTGAAACCAAAAGTTGCCAATATCCTCCTCTTCAATTTTTATAAACAAAAATTCGTTCAACATGGCCCGATAACGATCGCCATTGACTGTAACGGCCACTCTTTGCTTATTTTCGAAGAAAAAATGGCCCAATTATGCCTCTGAACCAAAATCCGCACCAAACAGTGACTCGTTTTGGGTGCGTAGGCTTTTCAATGTATGCGTGCGGGTTTTCTGTGCCCCAAAATGCGACAATTTTGCTTGTTTACATACCCGCCAAGATCAAAATGAGCTTCATCTGGAAAGATGATTTTTTTTTGCCAAAATCGGCATCTTCTGGTGTAGGCTACTGCATGGCCAGCCGAGGCTGCCATTTGAATGAAATTATTTTCCATTATTAATCGGAAGTATTGTACTTTCAAATAAAAAAAGAAATTTGAGAAATTATTCAGTAGTTTTTCTTTTTAAAACATTTTCAAAAAAAAAATTATTTGGCGGACCCTTAAATCTGCTGAGAGGAAGTTGCCGACGAAATATTTTTTTGTATTTCAATTTGATGTCTGAACTGGGGTTTGAACCTTGGCTTTATGTCTAATAAGCCAACACATTACCTACTAGACTACGGCGACGTCTGCTGCTGTTTAGTTATTGTTAAAGCTTGTTTAAGAAATTTGGACTTCAGGCTTGTATTAGTTTCTAAAGAGGGTTGCAGTATTTGCTTGAAAGTTGGCTGAATTTAAGAAAAAAATATTAAAAAATTTAACGAATTTGTTTAATTTGTATATGATAACAGAGAAAGAAACTTCACTTATTAGTTGCTTTCCTGGGAGTAAAGGAAGGCTGTGTGAAATGAAACTCCAGAGTTTTTTTTTCTTTGTTCAACAAAAACTGCTTGAAATATCAGACCAGACTAGTGATGAGTATCAGATACTTGGGCTTCATTTGCAGTTAATGAAAGCGTTGTTAAGAAAAAAAAAGAAAATATTAAAAGCAGAGAAATTACTTAAACAATAAAATAATAATAATTTGTTGTAGCAAAACATAGCAGAAAACAAAAAAAAAATAAAAAATGAGGAAAAGAAGCAGAAAAACCAAGGCAAAGTTTTCAAGGCAAACTAAAGGCAGCATATGAGAGAGAGAGAGAATCCTTGTAAAAGAAAGGAGTTCTTGGTTTAAACTTTTAATTTTTTTTTATACCAACTTCTGCTTCTTTACCTTTCCTAAGTTTATTGCCATGCCTGTTGGTAATGAACATGAATATTGTAAAGGCTCATTGAGTTTTTGCCTTAAACTCAGCACAGGAGTAAAATGGGTTTCATTTCATTTCTTTTCTTCTTTCTTTTTTCTTTCATTTCACTTCATTTATAATATTTTATATGCAAATTCCTTATTTTTATGTGTTAACATGTGTTTTAAAATCCCTTTCCCTTCCTAACATTTCATATGAAAAAGAAATGGAGGCAGCAGCAGCAGCAGCAGCAGCATTAACATCCCCACCAGCAGTTTTGATGTTTATCTTCCGATTAACTTGTTACCGAAAAAAAAACATTTTTTTTTTCGCAAATAAAACTTTGCATAACTTCTTCTTTCCTCTCCATTTTCCCTTCCCCAGGCTCTAGGACTTTCGTTTTTTTTTTTTTAATTTTTTTTGTCTCAATTTTCTCCGGCATCTTTACGAGTTGAGCTGAGCTGGCAGAGCCTGGCAGAGGAGATAAACCTCTTAATAAAGTTGTCGGCAGCGGTGGCAAGAAATTAAAAGGAAATTAAAAAATCTTTAACAAAAAACACAGAAACTGCAATTGTCTGGAGGTTAACATGGGTGATTCTTCTTCAAAACCAACTCAATGCTGAGAATCTTCCTTTGGCAGACACTTTAATGAACTAAGAAATCGTTAAGCTTATGCCTTAAATTCTTACAACGAGCTAAATAGGCCCTTAGTTAAAAAACCTGATTTATTTGTTATAAAATTACGTACATACTCGTATATGGGTAGGTTAGGTTAGATGGAGAACCATACTCGAACAGTAAGGTTCCCTTCAGGTCAGGTTCCCTTCAGGCCAGGCTCCCTTCAGGTCAGGTTCCCTTCAGGTCAGGTTCCCTTCTGTAACAGCTCTAGGCAGTTTATCTTCTAAGCAATGCTTACAAGAATTCCCTGACAAATGGTTCTGCCCAGTAAATTAAAAGATTTTCAAGGAAAAATCACATCACCCAACAAACATTGTGTCGCTTACAATGTGACCATGACTTTCGCCTGGAGCACACTACAGCGTTAAAGCAGTCTAAACGAAAGTCTAATGTCAGAACCCTTACGATATATCCCACAGCCTACTCTATGCAGCATTTTTAAAATCATCGTTATGTACTCAAAGGCTGCACCATTCTTAATGAACATCATTGCTCGCAATATCGTCGATACTTACGCCTGAAAGACGTTACAGTGATCCACACTACTGGATCGAATAAACTATACTTGTCAACTTCCACAGCTCCATTATGTTTGAAATTGTCACGAAATAAGTCAAAGAATTTTTATGCTTTTCCAACCGGAATGGTCCTTCAGGCTATTGGATCGAATGCACTCCACAGCTTCCTCGTAATTTAAACTGTTCATGAAGCTTTATGTGGAGTCATTCACGAAATGAGTCAAATAATTTTTATGTCTTTCCATTCGGAATGGTCCTTCAGGCTATTGGATCGAATGCGCTCCACAGCTCCCCCATAATTTAAACTGATGATGATGAGTCAAATATTTTTTTATTCCCTACCATCCAAAATGGTCCTTCTAAACTTCCTAGAAAAATCATGTGGTATCCATACTTACATAATTAATCATTACAACCCTTCAGTCAGGATTACCCACCTAGTTTCTCACACCACTTATGTCACGTGTGTTAATTTTATACATGAGCGGCGGCACCTACTGTTTAAAGTCGATTCCAAAACACATATTTTTTGAGAAACTTTTCATGGCAATTTTCTATTTCCCTCTCAGCAGTTTTTGCCAGAAATGTTTTTTTCATATTTCGTTTTCTTTGGAGATGTCTAACCTAGGGTTTGAACCGAGGCCTCAAGTCTAATAAGCCAACACACAACCTACTAGACTGCAGTATCCTGTGATGTATATTCCAGAAATTTCTCAATACCCCCGGATGCATTAAGTGACAGATATTTGCTCCGTGCCTTTGTCCAGACGCTTAGTGGTATTAGCTGCTGAAAACCCTTGCGGCAGAGATCTAGCAGAAAGAGGAGTAAAATCAGTTTAAGGGCCGACGGGAGTGCTGTACTGAGTGCACTAGTAATAATAATGCATACGAATCTTTGTCTTCCCCTTATAAAGTGATTCACTCTACAACAGGCAGATGCAAGTTAATATAACTCTGCCTACTGCTGTATAGATTTTCAGCTTTTCTCCACCAAATTTTTGAGCATGAAGCAATGAAGTAATCCTCCACAGTAATTGGGTTTTTATCAGCTTAGGTCCTCCTAGGTTAGGTTTTTACCTTTTAAAAACATTTAAGATATGAGCACGTAGATTGCAAATAAAATAAAAATTAATTTGTGTTTAGTTTTAATTCAAATTCTCTATTATTCGCACAATTCTGTGTGCCACTGTTCACAACTTGATGTAAACAACAACAATTGCTTTTCTTTGTTAGTCCTCTGTGTATACCCTTTGCATAAACAATAACAATTGCTAGACAATTATTCGACAGATCTTTGTAATGGAGATCTTCAAACCACGATGACTCTCTTCAAACGTACCGCTTCTTCACACAAGACTGACTGAACCTCACTAACTCCGTCGCCTGCTTTGCCTTGACTTTTATATGGCGGGGTAAACAGTCTGATGAATGTTCTTGAAGGCGAACGTTCTTGACTTCGCCTTCACGAAATCTCTACAAATATAAACATCGCTGTTTACGTTTATTATTGTAGTGTTGTTTGTGTATTTTTGTTTACTTGTTTACCATTTTTTTATGTTGGTGTTTGTTGTTATATTAAGCAGTACGATAACTTGTAAACAGGTTTGTTTACTGCATTGTTTTGTTTTTGTAGCATTTGTTTATAATTTTAAAGTTTGCAATTCCAGTTCTGATAGCAGTTCTTACCGACGAAACCTTCTGCAAGTGCCCATGGTTCTTAAAAAATTAAGATTTTCTGTTATTTTATAAGCCCAAGGAGCTTATGTCCTATCACCAATTCGAATTCTTAGTTTCGTTACTCTCTTTTGCTTTCGATTGGAGAGAACAGCTTCTGTATTATGCTCTACCAGATTAAGGTTTCTTGAGTTTTTGAGCACCCAATCGTTCTTCGTTTTCCTTCTTTAATTCTCCCCTTAAAACAAGCAACCAAACGATCTTTCAACACGAATGTCTTACTCTAAGCATGCCACTTAGTTACTCACTGATCGCTGTATCAAAAAAAAAACGCACCCCTGTATTGTACAATAAAATATTTATTTTCTTAATATTCGGAGGGTTGTTGTCTAGGGAACCGGTTTTTCCTTGTTAACCTAACATACATACGTACAAAAGAAATTATGATTTTCATGTGGCTTAAGGAACAATGACCTGAGGTCAGTTTAAATAAGCCGGAAAATTGACGTGTTGCTTGCTTGCATGGATTCAATCCGGTTTTCTTGTGTGTGTTCCAAACTGAAGTGTCTCGATCACGTGACAAATTTGTATTTGTTTTTTTTGTTATTGTTGTATTTTATTTGTAATGGAATAATGATCGTGTTAAACAAACAAAAAAAAAAAAAACAAACAATAGCGGTCACTCTGTCAGTGAGTTATTCAATTGCAATGCAAAAAGCTAGTTTGTTGTGATGACTCTATTGGTGGTCAGGCAGTTATTGTTCCGAAAGCTATTAAAAGCTAATTGAGCTTGTAATTGCTTGTTAATGTTGTTTAATAATGTTATTGTTGTTGTTTTTTAAAAAGCAGGGTGTTCGTTACAGAGAAAACTGGTTTCATAAAGCGGCTTATGAATGGAATTAAAAAACAAAACAACTGTGTTGTGTTGAAGTTTTCTTATTTGATTTTTGGTTTAATTAATCAAGTTTTCTTCTAGTTAAACAGGTAGTTTACTGTAGTAAATTCTAGAGCGACAGGGTTGCCATAGCTAATCGTTAATTGTGTTAATGTTTTTTACGGAGGTACATAGAGAACTGGTTTCATAAAGCGGCTTATGAATGGAATAAAAGTCAAGACAAATTGTGGCAAAGGTTTATTGAAGCTTTCTTATTTGATTTTTGGTTTTATTAAACACGTTTTTTTCCACGTAAACATGTAGTTTACTATAGCAAATTCGAGAGCGACAGGGTTGCCCATTATCATGATCTAGAAACAATGGCTCCTGTGGAATGTATTGGGTTTTTTATGTTAAGGTAAGCAACCCTTGTTACCAAGTCTTAGTTTTCACCAAGAGGTGGCTATGATGCCTATTGTTGATGTTATACTCTTTGGCTGGCGAATGAGATTATTTGCAGGTTATTGGGTGGCTGGAATACCCAGTCCTCTAATTCTTAGTGAAGCATAAAGCCACAATAAATGCTTTCCATAAGCTTTTATCAATTGCCATACAGTTTGTGCCATAATATCCTCGTTCTCTCTGGCCTCCTGACATTGGCAGGCTTACAGGCTCTTCTAGCACATTTATGAAGAGTCTCGTGGCATCGCCAAAAGGTCATGTCATCGTGAACTCCAGACATCAAAACTTGCAGGAATATATTGAATAAAAAAAGGGGTTTGAGTGGTTCGGCTTGCTAGATCGGGATTCAAGCCAAAGGAATTCTAAGTATTCCGCTGAAACGGTTAAACGATTTTGCGTTTAGACATGGTCCACGTCTCGTAATCGTAAAGAAGTGCGGGAATGCTTGAGATTGTAGACAAGCAGCACTACGACAAAACATCTTCGTTCCATAGTTTACAACCATAAGAGGCGAGGCTGCTAAGGCGAATATCTTAGTGGCCTATGGACTATGATGTCTGCGCTAAAAACGAATACGAAAGTTCATCGGTTAAGGGAGCCTGTAAAGTCCAATCGGAATATTAAATCCAGAGTTTTTCAGTAGTTCAGCTCTAACGATTGGGATACAGGCCAAAAAATTCTAAGTATTCCTGTAATACGATTAGACGATTTTGCGTTTAGACATAGTCCACGTCACGTAAACGTAAAGAAGTGCGGAAATGCTTGAGTTTGTAGACAGGCAGCACTACGCCAAGATATCTCCGTTCCATAGTTTACATTCAACCATAAGGCGAGGCTGCTAAGGCGAATATCTTAGGGGCCTATGGACTATGATGTATGCGCTAAGACGAGGCTGTCAAGGCGAAAATGGACTATGATGTACTCGTACGTGGTAGAAATGCCTAAGAAAGTGCATCGGTTGTGGGAGAGTGTAAAATCTAATCGGAAATTTAAATCCAAAGCTTTTCAGGGCACTGAAAATTGAGTTATAGGGACTCTGCAAGCAAAATTTCTATGAAACTTTGGAGCGATCTAAATAAGAAAAGATAAGAAACATCATGAGCTTCTTAAGTCTGAATGGAATGTTTTGGGTATGAATGTAATCGCCGTATTCTAATAGGTAGTGTGTTGGCTTATTAGACGTAAGGCCGCGGTTCAAACTTCAGGTCAGATATCCAAACGAAATTATGAAAAAATATTTCTTCGGCGACTTCCTCTCAGCAGATTTCTGGTAAAAACTGTGTGAATAAATAAAAATGCCATGAAAAGTTTCTCAAAAATCTGTCGTTCAGAGTCGACTTTAAACTGTAGGTCTTGTCACTCATGTAAAAAATTAACATACACAACATAAGTCGTGTCAGAAGCTAGGTCGTAATCCTAACTGAAGGTTTGTAATGACCAATTATGTACTTGAAATGCACAGATGCGGCGAATAATAGTGAAGCAAAGCTTGTAGAGAAGGCCAGCGATATGATGGAACACTTGTTCTGAAGCTTAAGTACAAAATAAAGAGAATTTCTTACGGCTTTCTGTTGTTCGAAAGGCATGTTACCATTTGAAACAAACACCTCCACCCACTCTCTAATGAATTTTGTTTTTATTATTCAAAATTGTAATCATTTAATCATTTGTTTGTTTTTTTCTTTTTAAGTTTATTGACAATAAATTTCCTTTAATTACTCTATTTAAGACACGTAATAATTTAATTAAAACCCCATTTTAATATTTATTTGGCTAACAATTCCAAGCAATTGTTACCAATTGTTGTTATTGTTATTGTTTTACAACAAAAAAAATTTTATGACTTGAAATTCAATTAAACCACGATGAGACAATGGACTGCATGCAGTAGGCAATTAAAACTCTGCTCTCTGTTGTAATAGCAAATCGATGAGTTTGTCATGTGACAACCCCTAATACCTCGCGGAAGAAGAAGAGGAAGAGGAAGAAGAAGAATTTCACACGCACTTTCAATAAATTCATCATCATCACGGAAAAACATTTTTAGGAAAATAAAATTTCATTTGAACGAAATGTCCACCTCTTTTGCACTCCTATCTCAGTATTGTAAAGGGAAGGCATTTGAAATTAATGAGTACGGTTTGTATTGCATGTTATAGTGTCATATAGAGAGAGAATAACCCGTCCGTAATTGACCCGTGTTTGGTTTTTATTAATTAAATTTGAATTCGTTTTTTCCTGTCATCATTTAGAGGTCAGTGAGGCCTTTGCGTGCAGTTGTGTTTATGGGAGGTTCGTGAAATTAAACTCTTCCCTTTAATTAGATATGAGATCTGGAAGGAAGAGGAAAAATTCCCATTTCATGTCCCATCCGGGGTTAAGAATCGAAACAAAACTTCGACTTCTCTGTGATAAAACATCGTCAGTCATGAAAGGAATATAACATCGAGGATCAAAAGCATCTGAAATGTTCATTCTCCCACTTGATATGCGGCATGGGTTACGTTTATTTTGAGATGCCACAAGAAAAAGTCTAACGGGTCAAATCGAACGATTTCGGTGGCCAGTTTGCATTACCTAGACGTGAGAGGCCATGCCTCCAATCGCTCGCGCAGAATATCCAATGTGGCGGGAATTGTATGGCACATAGTGCCGTCCTGTTGAAACTACATGTCGTTGATATCGGGATCATACAATTCACATACATACATACATACATAATTGGTCATTTCAACCCTTTAGTCAGGATTACGACCTAGTCTCTCACCACTTATGTCATGCGCGTTAAGTTTTATACATGGCTCGTGGGACCTACAGTTTAAAGCCGACTCCGAACGACAGATTTTTGATTTCTATTTACTCTCAGAGTTTTTGGAGATGCCTGACCTGGGGGTTTGAACCGAGGGCTCACGTCTAATAAGCCTACACACTACCTACTATAGCACGGCGACTTCAGGCCAAAATAACTTGATAATCATCGACCTGTAGTGTTTGCCGTTGACAATGAGGGCCTAGCTAATGTCGTTCTCAATGAAATATGGCCCGAAGACACTGCCACCCTACGATCCAGATCAAATAGTCAGTTTTTCAGAACGTTCTGGGATCTTATATGGATTGGTAGCGTACCAATTTCGATAGCTTTCTATCAAGTACCAGTTGTCCAAGACCCATACAAGTCTATTGTGTATGCAGAATAAATAAATGGCAACTAATGTGACAGAAGTAGCTTTAACAAGATGGCCGTTATCAGCTGTTCCAAGAAGACCAAGTATTTTTACAAATTAAGTCTCCACAGAGACGGATAATGCGTGGTAAAGTGTCATCCATAATATATTGAAATCTCAAGCGTGCAAAAATTAGGCAATGATTGTAGTAGGTGTGTGCTGGCTTATTAGACGCAAAGCCAGGGTTCGAGCCCTAGGCCAGACATTAAAGAAAAAAAAAAGTATTTTTCGGCGACTTCCTCTCAGCAGATTTCTGGCAAAAACTCTGAGAATGAAATAAAATTGCCATGAAAAAGTTTCTCAAAAATCTGTCGTTCGGAGTCGACTTTAAACTGTAGGTCCCACCACTCTAAATTAACACACACAACATAAGTGGTGTGAGAAACTAGGACGTTGTACAATGGGTCAATTCGACCTCCGGGTACTGTACTTGTCTTAATTGACAAGTACACGTCCTCTAACCTAACCTAACTTAATGTCGTTCTCAATGAAATATGACACGAAGGCACTGCCACCCCGCGATCCACATCAAATAGTCAGTTTTTCGGAATACCTGGGACGTTCTGGGATCCTATATGGATTGGTAGCGTTCCAATTTCGATAGTTTTCTATCAAGTATCAGTTGTCCAAAGCCCTTACAAGTCTATTGACCATGCAGACTAAATAAATGGCAAATAATGCGACAGAAGTAGCTTCAACAATATGGCCGTTATCAACTGCCCCAAGAACACCTAGATTTTTTACAAATTCCTTCCAAAACTCTCGACTGAGATGGATAATGCTTGGTAATGTCTCATCCATAATATATTGGAATCTCAATCGTGCAAAAGTTAGGCAATGATTGAAGTCGCCGTAGTCTAGTAGGTAGTGTGCTGGCTTATTAGACGCTAAGCCAGGGTTCGAGCCCTAGGCCAGACATCAAGACAAAATACAAAAAGTATTTCTTCGGCGACTTCCTCTCAGCAGATTTCTGACAAAAACTCGGAGAGTAAATAAAATTGCCATGATAAAGTTCCTCAAAAATCTGTCGTTCGGAGTCGACTTTAAACTGTAGGTCCCGCCACTAATATATGCAAATTACCACACATAATATAAGTGGTGTGAGAAACTAGGACGTTGTACAATGGGTCAATTCGACCTTCGGGTACTGTACTTGTCTTAATTGACAAGTACACGTCCTCTAACCTAACTTAACCTATGCAATGATGTGCCCTGAATTCTTATATTTTAGTAACCAATGCTAAGGGGATAGCTCCTACTTGTGCGTTGTATTGGACCTAGAAAAATATGTTGAAGGAAAGAGGAAAGTTTAATGAACGTTAGATTTAAATCGACCTATATATCGTAAGTGATAGGAAAACCCTCTGCGAGTAGAGCGTTCCACGAAACGAATTTTCCTTTTAATTGTATTGTGCTTTCCACTGGACAATTGACCGCAAACGGATATGCCCTGCAAGAAAGACGTGAACTACGTATGAATGTAAGATTGTCATGAACAAGCTTCTTTATTTCGCTAGACCAGAATCCGTTGTAGTACCGATAGAGTAGTGAAACAGAAATCACATTGCGATGGTGCTCCAATGAATCAATAGAGTGGGATACCCTGCCGTCACTAATGTGAAACTTTGCTGTTTCCTGTAGGCGGTCGAAAAGCTTCAAAATAGACACTGAGGCACAACCCTTCAGTCAGGATTACAGCCTAGCTTCTCACAGCACTCATATTAGGTGTGTTAATTTTATACATGAGTGGCGGATCCGAATAACAGATTTTTTGAGAAACTTTTCATGGCAATTTTATTTCATTCTCACAGTTTTTGCCAGAAATCTGCTGAGAGGAAGTCGCCTAAGAAATATTTTTTCATATTTTCGTTTTGTTGAAGATGTCTGACATGGGGTTTGAACCTTGACTTCACGTTTCATAAGCCAATACACCACCTACTAGCCACGGCGATTTCTAAACCAATTCAGATTCCTTAAAGCCTTGTAGTCTTAATACGAGGAACACAAGGAGGCTTATTTTCACAGAAATTTCCAGCAAGAGTAGTTTGTTATGCTCATCCCATATATTTTCTTTTATGATAATTCAAACAAATTACCCATGTCTTGTATGAAACAACTTGTATACGTGACATTTTCATAAAGGTCATATGATTTATGTTCTCTATTTTCTTCTTCTTCTGCCCCTTTCCCCCCTGATGTGCGTGCTAATTGTCTAGGATATAAAAACCTTTAAGTGTAAAACACTTTAAGCCTTTTCACCAGTGCTGTCATTAGCTCAAAACCTACAACCTACAACATACACAAACGCCCCCGTTTTAACTACTTTGAGGCAAAAACGAAAACTAAATTAAACGTGGTCATATCAATAGATTCGAAACAAATTGGTTACATCAGTGATAAGGCTAACAACACACATACACATTACACACATGGCATGTGTAATAACAAACGTCCATCTATTTATCGTATACTGTGACATCCCTTTCCCTGTTTTCTTTCAGTTTTTTTTTTTTTTGTAAGGCCATCTACTACTAATGAATTCAGTAGGTTGTTGTGTAACACATTCTTGTTTAAATTAATAATTTATAAACGCTAATGTAGCTGACAATAATTCTGCTGCTGTCCCCCTTCGGCTTTTCATTTTTATTTGTATTCATTATCCTTGAGAGAAAGTGTCATATCCTGGAGTTTCAATTCTTTTTTCAAAATTTTTTTTGTTGAAAAATCATGTTTTTTTGTTTTAACACAAACCAACAACACTTTCTTTTTCATTTAGTTTTCCTGGTTTTCCTCAGGAAAAAAGGGTGTTTTTTGGGTTAAAATTTTCCAATAAAAAATTTAAAAGGGAAGATGACATAGAGGGAAGGGTATCATCACCGTGTGTTAAACCCTTTTTTTCATTTGTTTAACTTCCTCTATTTCTAGTTAAAAAAAAATATATTCTATTTGAAATTACCGTTATACGTGTATATTTTATTATTTTTTTGTTGTTGTTTTCATAATTAAAAATAAATTTATGATGGCCACATGCGGGCATTATGGGTTTCAATGTCTGTGATGTTATCTTCTGTTGAAAAAGAAAAAAAAAATAAGAAATGGCTTGTCAACTCACAGTTAGCTGAAGATCAGACAAGAGACAATGCATTAAAAAAAGTACTTCGCGATATATTAATAGCATAGCGTTCGTAAAATTAGCCAACCTAACTTCATTTCTCAAAACACAATCTGATGTTAGCATTTCATTTAAAAGGTTCCATACTGTAGCTAAAGCAAAAACTTTCTATCTGTCTGGGTTCATAGAATAGCTATCTTAGCTGCAGTGTTATCCTTTCATTTCGATTAAATCTTTTACCGGCTGCCATCATCTATTATCTATTTCAAACTAGAAAATGGAAAATACTACTCAGTTAGTTAAATCGGGCGCATAAGTGCTTGGCGAAGCACATCGAACTTTAATTTATAGATTTTGACCAACTTAATACAAAAAGTGTGGAGGTACATTGTCTTAATGAAATAACGACTCTAAATGGGGTTACGTAGCTGATCTGGAGTGTATAAAGGCTGCCTTTCAAAATGTATCAATACAAAGTTTGTATGCAGTTCTACTACTGTATATAAACTATGTAGATATGCAAAGTAACGAAACAATGCATCAACTATAAATCCGATGCCTGATTGCTTTTTGACTGCGTTACAAATACACATTGACGACGTTTTGAAATAGAATACATTGTATATATTTAGTACAGCGGCATTATGAAACACAATACTTTGTTCAAACACAAAGCAACTAACTGTTACTAGGTTGTAACATACGATTGGCGTTCATTTTTTCCCGGAATTAGATTCCTCACTGCTGATGATTGCTCCGGTAAGACGAACCAGTGAATTTGCTTGTGCTATACATACATACATATGTACATAGTCATTACAACCCTTAAGTCAGGATTACGGCCTAGCTTCTGACACCACTTATGTCGTGTGTGTTAATTATATATGTGACGTGACGGGACCTATAGTTTAAAGTCGACTCCGAACGACAGATTTTTGAGAAACTTTACGTGGCATTTGTATTCATTCTCAGAGTTTTTGACAGAAATCTGCTGAGAGAAAGTTGCCGAAGAAATATTTCTACATATTTTCGTTTTGATATCTGATCTGGGGATTTGAACCGAGGTCTTACGCCTAATAGGTCAACACACTACCTACTAGACTACGGCGACTACATCACGACTCTTTACATAAGCATTGCTTATCTGAGAGGCTTGTATTATAAGAACTGGGAGAAGTATGTACTTCTTCCTATGAGCGAGTTCCACACTAGAGAACACATTAGGTTTGATGAGGCGATGACTAAGTTCTATATCGATAATGTATACGTCAATCAAGTTAGCAAAGTAAATGTCGGTGTTTTCATGCAATGTTCAGTGCTTGCCAAGCTATAGTGTTTCTTTAATTTGTGTTTTCTGAGCCATAGCTTCTGCAATCTGTGTGGGGAGTAGTTAGGATAATATTACCGATTAAATGTTAGAAATTTTTGGTTTATTACGGCTCCTTAGATAGGTATTTACATGATAACTGGTAATGGCACAACATTCTTATTTCTGCTTTTATTCGAACATGACAACTTCGTCCTGAATGCCAGACTAAATAGGCCTCCTTTGCACCTTTTGGAATGTATTATTACGTTTTTACCTTTCAAAACATTTAAAATATGAGCTCGTTAGGTTAGGTCGTAGTGGTAGCTTTGATTATGTCACAAAGCTCACTTGAGCGCGCATAGCGGCCGGTTGTGATGCCATGGGTGAACGCAGTCCCTGTGCCGATCAAGTTCCACCAAAATCAGGCCAGAGGAAGAAGTTGGTCAGCACAAGGGCTGCTCATCAAAAGCACGACAACCCCACGCTGTAAAATCAGCCAGAAAGTTTGATGAACGAAGCTATAGCCTTGATGTCAATAGACAAGAACCGTGAAGCTGACAAGTAACGGACAGCCAAATAATCTATTCCTGCACCTAGTAAACGATGGACACTGGCAGAAGAAATGGATCACAGTCTCTTCTTCCTCCGTGGATCTGCACCCGCGGCATAAGCCGTTGAATGGGAGCCGCATCCTTTCCGCGTGTCCGCCCATAACGCAATGGCCCATAAGCATGGCCACTGTAGTCGAGGTGATGTTACGACCAAGTCTAAGCAACTGGTTCGTACGCCTACTATCCATCAAGGGCCAGGTGAGTCTAGCGATGGAGCAGGACTCCTCATTGACCCAGGATAGGTTGGCGTCTCGAAAGAATTTCCGCACAATAGCCAACTTGAAGGAGGCAAGCGGCATGCCTAACTCAAACGAAGACGATTCCGGAAGGAGTGCACCAGCTCATATGAGCTCGTAGATTGCAAATAAAATAAAAATAAATTTGTGTTTAGTTTTAATTAAAATTCTTTATTAATCGCTTAATTCTGTGTGCCACTATTCACAACTTGATGTAAACGACATCAATTGCTTTTCTTTGTTATTTTTCTGTTTACGCCCTTTGCATAAACAATAACAATTACTAGACAATTATTCGACAGATCTTTGTAACGGAGATCTTCAAACCACGGTTACTCTCTTCAAGCACACCGTGTCATCACATAAGATTGACTGAACTTCACTAACTCCGTCGCCTGCTTTGCCTTGCCTTTTATATGGCAGAGTAATTAGTCTGATGAATGTTCTTGGAGGCGAATGTTCATGACTTTGCCTTCTCGAAATCTCTATAAATTTAAACATCGTTGTTTACATTTATTATTGTAGTGTTGTTGTTGTATTTTTGTTTACTTGTTTATCATTTTTTTATGCTGGTGTTTGTTGTTATACGAGTATTAAGCAGTACGATAATTTGTAAACAGGTTTGTTTACTGCATTGTTTTGTTTTTGTAGTTTTTGTTTATAATTTTAATGTTGTAATGTTTTTCATTTTCGTAAGAATATATTCCTGATTAGTCGTTGGCTTAGGCTCCCTACAATAGGAATTTAAACTTCAATTTTCACTATTTGCCTAGAGGTTGTCATAGGATTTTTCCATCTTCCTAACAGTATTTTAATTAAAAATGTATTGAAATAGAAATTGATTCTTTATTATTTAATCACTCGCTTACAATTACTCTCCAACAAAAATATTTCTCTCAATCAATTGTCAAAAAAAATTCAAATTCAACCACTCATTGACTCATTTCCATATTAAGTTTTCCCCCAAAACACGGTATGGTATGGCTGTCTGTGATGTACGTTTTTCGACAATGACAATGTAAAGCGTTGCGTTAATTAATGTTCCATAGAAAATTTCATTTACGTTTTCGTTCATCCTTTTTTTATTATTATTTACGCAGCATCCTTTTTGTTTTTTTTTGGTGAATGCGTTTCCTTTTTTCCTTCTTTCTTTCTCTCGATTATTTTTTCGTTTGTAACCCGTGGCAAACAAACATCATTTGCATACGGGCATAATTTCGTTTGGAATTTTGTTTTGTTTTCTTTTTCTTTTTTTGTAATTTCGTAAAAAGGATTCCTATTTTTTTTTGAATTTCAATTTGAAAGGAAATACGCACCTTTAGCAGCAGCAGCAGCAACCCTTTCTTTCTTCAAAGATTTTTTTCGTGTGTCTCTCTACACCAAAGGATGTTTGGAAGAAGAAAAAAAATGTTTTAGAAAAAATATGTAAATACACGTGAAATATTTGATATCCTGTATCCCATATGCCGTATTCCAACAGCAAGTCCTTTTGCTTCACATGTATTTGGTTTAACAATTCGTTGGCAGTCAGTCAGTTGTGTAATGATCGTGCGTAGTTCACTTTCATTTCTTCCTGTTGGGCTTATTAAATATTTAAAATTTTTGTTGTTGTTTTATTTACTGTTCAATGATCCTTTTTATCACTCCAACAGCTGTTTTAAATGATGCTTCTCTCCTTGTTTTCTAGAATTTTTTTTTATTCTTTGGGAAGATTTTTTCTGTTTTTTTCCGTTTGGAATTTGAAAAGGCTGTGTTAACGCATTCAAACACATGTTTTCCAATGAAATGTTGTGGAGTCTTTCTATTTGCGGTATTTTTTAGTGTCATTTGACAGTGAAAGTGTCCTTTAAGGTGATTCAATTTGTCTTGTAAATAATTAGGGAAAGTGTTTAAACCACATGTTAAAGGGTCAAGTGGCCAAAAGGTTAATGTTCGTTTGGTTTTTATTGCCACAATACATACGTAATAAAAATTAATAAGGCATTAAAGGGTTTTATTTGTTGTCAACAAAGTTTTAAACAATTTACTGAATAATATGGCATCCTCGCTTTTTTATCATTAACCCTTTGCGACCGTATATCTGCTCTCAGCCACCAAAGCTTTTTTACCATTCCAGTCGTATGTCTGCTCTCAGCCACCAAAGCTTTATTACCGATTAATTCCGATCAGTATGACACCCACATATAGAATTAATACGGTCGCAAAGGGTTAACTTATGTGTTGCCTTTATAGCTGGCAACACTAATTCGAACATGCCCACCAAACATGTGATCGAAAAGTAATACTTCAGTTGAGTTTTTACTGAAGGCCGTGCATTAATTTAAGCACTGATGCAGCAGCCTTGAAAGTATTCGATAGAAAAGTCCTACGTAAGATCTTCGGTCCATTGCGAGTTGGCAATGATTTCTGCATCCGATAGTAAGCTGCATGAGCTCCTCAACGACCTGGACGTTGTGCAACGTATTAACATCCAGCAGCTAAGCTGGCACGGCCATGTCGTTAGAATGGAGGAGGATGTTCCGTTAGGATGGGTATTTGATGCGGGGATCTAAGGAAGTCGGAGAAGAGGACGACCTTGTTTGCGTTTGGAAAGACCAAATCGAGGAAACCCTGTCATCGATTACATACATACATACATACATACATAATTGGTCATTACAACCCTTCAGTCAGGATTACGACATAGTTTCTCAAACCACTTACGTTGTGTGTGTTAATTTTATTCATGAGTGGCGGAACCTACAGTTTAAAATCGATTCCGAACGCTAGATTTCTGAAAAACTTTTCATGGCAATTTTTTATTTTCTCTCAGAGTTTCTGCCAGTAATCTGCTGAGGGGAAGGCGCCGAAGAAATATTTTTTGTATTTTTGTTTTGATGTCTGGCCTGGGGCACGAACCCTGACATTACGTCTAATAAGCCAACACATTACCTACTAGACTACGGCGACTTCTTCATCGATTGGTGTGACCAAATGGCGTAGGCGCGCAAGAAGTAGAAGCGCCTGGAATGGCAGGCCGAAATCTGTTAATCGGGTTGTTAATGGCCAATTAAGTAAGTAAGTGCCTAGGATCTTTAGGATCTTGTTTTGGCCTAATAAACTAGCTTAAGAACGGGAGAATTTCCTCTCTAAGCACGACACGCATCCTCCTACAGCTACGTCGAATTTAAGTTCATACAGACTGTAAATTAATGACACAAACGGGCCTATATGGTCTACGAAGTATTTTTTCACGAAAACATTAAGAAGAGCCACAACTGCCGGTGTATGAACCCTTGCTTCTACCTTAGAGGTGCTAGAGTACAACGACTATTCGTTCTATCGTACTGCCGTTATTGTTATAATGTCTCCTACTGCCGTGGTCATGTTTCAGTATGTTTTGTACAGTATCAGTACTGCTAGCTCCCAGGCGTTTTATTTTAAGATGCATTAACGCTGTCCAGGTTCCAAACATGTATTCTAGAGATTTATTCTTTTCATCATATTGGTCTTGCAGATGTCCGTATTCGCCGTAGTCCAGTAGGTAGTGTGTTGGCTTATTAGACGTAAGGCCACGTTTCAAATCCCAGGTCAGACATCAAAACGAAAGAAGGTCTACAACTGCCCGTGAAAGAACTCCTGCTTCCGCTTGTAGAGGTATATTGTACTGTTGATAAAGCTATAATATATCCTGTTGCCGAGGTAAACTTTCAGCATATTTTGTGCGGTGTCAGTACGGATAACTCCCCGGCGTTTTCTTTTAAGTTGCATTAACCTATGGAATCATTCTTTTCATCACAGAGTCTACATATTGAGCTTGAGGATGTCCGTATTCTGAAAAGTGTTCTGTAATCTTCACATATATTCTTACTTCATATGGGCATCCTTTTCCGGCGGTACATCTGCCTGCTTATTGCCTTGAATTCTTTTGTCACCTGGGATTCAGCAGAGGTTAACTGCCTTCGCTGTGTTATAACCGAGTCAACCTAACATAAACCAATTAATCGGATGGTGGCCTGAGTGTCAGATGGTCTTCCCATCCAAGTTGAATTGAACACATCTTTCTGCCTTCAAAAGGAAGAATAAAGAATGAATGGTATTTCTACGGGTTCGGATAATGCAGTCTTTAAAGGCAGGTGGTATCCAGTGTGTTTTTTTTTAAATCTGTCACCTTTTGTAGTGTCGGATGTGTATGCAATCTTGCTGGCCGCCAAAATGGCAAAATTAAACGTGGTTCTGTTATTATTAGACCTGAGTTGTCGTCGATTAACTACTCGACCTTTGTTCTCCAATATAAAAGAGACATAAAGCTCCTCAGCTACTTATGTACCATTTCTTTAATCCAGAATACCGAGATGTTTTGGATATGAGGGAGCTGATGAACAAGTAATGCTTGGGGGATTAGGTGGATTTAGAATCACTCATCTCCTAATCGAATATTGCTTTTATTTTGAGTATTATCAAGATGTAATCTGCAGATTTTTGTGGTGGATCTCATCGATCTTCTCCTCTTCATAAATACTTCAGTGTGGCTCTACTTCTTTTTCCTTTCTATTTGGGGCAATTCATCACTCTTGACATGGTGTTAACAGGGTTTCTGTTGCATATTTCTTCAGTTAAATCGTAAACTAACCTAAGTCTCAGTCTCTTCGGTTCCTTATGCATTGAAATCAGCACATCTTCTATTTTTTTTATGGACGTTTACAATGCCATTTTGTATTTTCCAGTGTTCCTCACGCAGTTTTTATCCAAAATACGAATATAAAATAAATTTAATTGAAACGAAATTGATTATTTTGTTGCTAGAATCAATTAAACGTTTCACTATGTGGTATTTACCCTGAAAAGCTGGCCAAAAAGGCAAAAATGAATTTAAAGAAATTTAAGAAACTGAGTATGCAGTTCGATAGACAACAAAATTCTGCATTATATGGTGAATTTTCACGACTTTAAGTTGAGATTTGTAGATTTGAGACGATGTCAAAGTCAGGAAAGTGAAGAAAATTAAATGCGTTTTTGGTGTTTTTTTTTTGAAATTTTAATAGGTTTATATGATATTTTTTTGTGGCTAAACGAATAGAGGTTTTATATTGATTTCTTTTTTATTTGAAAGGTATGAGTAACTGCTACTTTCAGTTTTTTTTTATATATATATATCTCATATATTAATGTTAAAATTATTCGTTCAAAATTTAAAAATAATAAAAATTTCACATTTTTTTACCCTTCCTAAAAAAAAGATAAGGATTTTAAAGGTGAAAGTAGTTTTTAGTAATTTAAAGTTATATACCACAAGAAAATATGAACTCTCTACATTCAGGAACAAAAAGAAAAGTTTGCGCAAATTTGCGCAATTATTTTTGGCGATTTTTTGAAAATTTTACTTTTTTGAAAAATGAAAAAAATTAGACGTAGTGTAATAAAGGCATAGGCAATAAAGCCATATGGCATACGAATTATGCGAGGAAATTCAGTAGAAGCGATACCAATCGAGAAGTCCTGAATAGGTTACTTTTAAGCAGTGACCCTTTTATAAGCACTAAGTACACAAAAATTGCGAAGGAATTCAGATATTATTAAATTACTCCTTCCTGACATTGATGATGAAAATGACAACGATTTTAACGATTGTAGTTGGTTTCAATTTTTATGTATTTTTAAGTTAAGTATTAAATAATGTAAAATAAATATTATGAATAAATATTAATTATCATAGACTTTAAAAACTTAATTACATATGTATATCGACTATTATAACAATATGGGATGTATGTTTGATTTTCTTAATGGACCGTATGTGGTACCTAGGGGCACTTATGATCCGATCATAATAAAATGTGATAATAACTGATTCACATTCATATTAAACATGTTCATGTCGAATTTCACCGAGGTAATAAAATGTTTAAGCCTATTTTCTTAAGAGAGCCCTATTTTGGACCGAGGGGCAATTATGGACCGACCATAACAAAATTTGGTAATATGATTTAGATTTACAAAATACACATTCATACCGAATTTCATCACGATACCGATGTTTTTAAGCCATTTATTAGCGCAAACGTGAATTTCTAAAGGGGACTTTATATGTGGACTAGGGTCTAATGTGATCCGATTTTCACCAAACATTACACCATGATTTCTTAGTACACAGAACTGATCCGTGCAACATTTTATCATGATTGTTGCATAATTACTATAATTATGTGTAAATAAGTGCAATTTCGAGGGGAATTTGTATGGGGGCTAGGCGAAATCACGGACCGATTTGAACCAAAATCAGTTGGGTTCATCCTTGGGCCTAAATATCACTAACACTATCAAAAAATTCCAGCCATTAACTCATAAAACACTTCTATTAATTTTGGCCAGGTTTTCAGGCAAAATGCCACATAGTGCGTTTGCTTGAATTGATGAAAGATGTAATTGTTTTAATTAATATAATGATTGTATTGAACACATATTTAATCAATTTAATTAAACATTATTAGTTGCCTGTAGATTTATTTTGCAATGGATTTTCAATGAAATTTAATTTTATTTTATTACAACTCATTTGATTCTATTTAATTCGATATACATACATACATATGTATGTTTGTACCACCCTCGTATCATTTATTATGTCATGCTTTGAAAACTATTATAGACAAATATTATTTCTATGATTTCATTAAAATCCAAAGGGTTGTTAATGTGGCGGGGTTGTTTTCTATATACTAGGACATGTATTATATACAAATATGTACACACATGCATATGGTTTAGAATTATATACGAGGGCACATGTCCTGCATATAGCTTCGAACTTGCGATCACCCACTTAGGGTTAAAAGGAATTGTTGGACGTTAAAAATTTTTTTTTGTAAGAAAAATTCAACCACTTTTTTTGAAAAATTAAAAATAAAATTTAACAACATACGCCATTTTTTTTTGGTTCTGAACAGTTATAAACAGTATTTTTGTAACTGTTTCCTTAGAAAAAATTGGGGAGTAATTTTTATTGATAATTTATGGCAATTTATCTGTTGTCCTTAACATGAAACATAAACAATAATGGCTCCGGTTGAAAAGGACGGAAAAAATCCAATAAAAAGTACAAAAAATAGTACGTAAAACAGCTATTATTGGTAGTGAATTTTAATTTATCGGCAAACATTTGAAAAGTTAATGAGCTTTGACTGCCGGCAGTTACACTCAAAGAAAACTTGCCGATTTTCAAAAATTTCATTTCAATCTTGAAGACTTTTAAAGATTTTTTATTTCGTTTTTTTCCATCCGAAAAAACCTTTAAAAAGCTTATCAAATTCATCCAATTTGAAGATACATAAGATACTTAAACAGGCTTAAATCAAACAAACCATATTCACCTTCTTCTCCTCCCAACAACAAAAATTCTAAATTCTCTTCCTTACAAAAAAAAAAAGAAAAGAATTTCAAGCATTCATCGTTTAGCTACAGGACGTTATTGTACAATAATTCAACTTATCACCGGCGGATATTGAAAATGTAAAGGACATCACATCCGTTAGTGAAATTTAGAGCCAAGCACAGAGCAGCCTTGTTGCTATAGTCATCACCATCAAAATCATCGTTAGTAGCAGCAGCAGCAGCATTTTTAACTCACGCGTATTGCTTTATGTTCCCATTTCGAAATCAATAAAAATATATTTCGAATGTCCTGTCAAGGGAAGTTCCTTTTTTCGTTTTTTTTTTTTGCAGAGAGTGAGAAGAAATAATCAAAAACGTAAACTAAAGCCTTAAAAGAATTGTAAGGATAAAGGAAAACATCATAACGACTGCAGCAAGCTGTACTCTTTGTAAAAAGAAAGGTATTAGTCGCACAATTCCGTATGCCACTGTTCACAACTTGATGTAAACAACAACAATTGCTTTGTTTGTTATTCCTCTTTACACTCTTTTCAGTAAGCAATAAGAATTACTAGTCAATTTGTTGGACAGATCTTTATAACGGAGATCTTCAATCACTTTTACTAACCCCGTTGCCTGCTTTGCTTTGCCCTTTATGTGGCAAGGTAAACAGTCTGATGAATGTTCTTGAAGGCGAATGTTCGCGGCTTTGCCTTCTCGAAATCTCTATAAATGTAGATATGGTTGTCTCATTATTGTTGTTCGTGTATTTTTGTCTGCATTTGTTCTTGCAGTGTTTGAGAGCCAAATTGGGAGACTTAGTAGCATATACATATATGCGGGAAAAAATAGAGGTTTGGATTCCTTGGATTCCTATAAGGAACATAAAGCTTTCTTGATTGTCTTCTGTTTAGATTTCTCCAATACCAGTCTCTTCAATCCTTTCCCTGTCTCGCTTGCCTCCTTTAGTGCCGCTCATTACAGTTTCTGATATTATTTTATTGGAGTCTTCATGATATATGAGCGATCCAGTAGTATTTGTGGCACATAAGTGGGAGTGATTTGCCATAGTCGCCAGTTGCCGGTTGGTGCTTGGCCATAGGTTTCTTCTTTTTAGCGACTTAAGCGCATTTTTTGTCGTATGCCATGCTTCACGCTCGTACAAACTTCTCCTAGCTTTTTGATATTTTCCATTTAGTGTGAAGCGTAAATGGTTTGATTTCCCTACTGTTTCTAATTGCTCGAATGCCCGTTAACCGATTTTGAATATTCTCTTGAGATCCGTCGGCTTTCGCAATAGGAAGGTGTTCCATTCATAGTAGTGGTGTTCAATCGCATCACTTTTGTTTCGAGGGTTTTTTACCACTTATACAGTCGCTTTCTTCATTAATTTCCGGGTGAAGGAATCTTCTTGAGCTGCATATCGTAGTGATTAACCAGCCTCATGTTAGCCTTCAGTACCTGTAGCATCAGCCTCAGATCAGACATCAAAACGAAATATGAAAAAATATTTCTTCAGCGACTTCCTCTCAGCAGATTTCTGGCAAGAACTCTGAGAATGAAATAAAATTGCCTTGAAAAGTTTCTCTAAAATCTGTCGTTCGTAGTCGACGTTAAACTGTAGCTCCCCCCACTCATGTATAAAATTAACACACACATCATAAGTGGTGTGAGAAACTTGGTCGTAATCCTGACTGAACAGTTGTAATGGCCAATTAGGTATGTATGTATGTGTGTGCATTGACTAGGAATGCTGGAAGTGTACGTTACTCTTTGACCTCATTGCTTACTTCGATTTGTGAAGCCTTCGAATGTAATTCGGCAGCTTGAGTTTCCATATATTAATTGGGTTCGGCCCCATCTTGTTCGTTGCATATGGTATTTTAAGTTAAGCTCCTCTAATTCTCGCATTCAGTTAAGTCGTCTTTTATGATTAGTTAGTTAGCTTTGGAATCATAGATCATTGGCATACTGAAAGTGACGCTATGCTTGTTAGGTGATCGAATCTTTCCAGAAAATCTCTTGATTTACACAGATGACCAGGCTACAATCAAATTCCTAATGGCTGCTATAAAGCTTATAATCTTCCGTTTGTATTCGGATTTCCTCAGTTAAACTGGGTATTTTTCAGACATTATACAGGTCACTCCTGTCATTAATTTTGATTGCAGTTGCCTCTAGTAATCGATAGTGTCCTATACGGAATGCCTGAGCCCCTGATATCACAACGATTCTGACCTCTGGTGTAAGGGGAATCTGCCCACCTAACCTAACTGTTTAAATACAAATATTTTTGGTACTTTTTGTAAAAATCTTGCGAATTTCTATGAAAATGATTTATAAATTTTACTTTCAGGTACTTTAATTATTTGATACACTTTTTTATTACTTAAGTACTTTTTTTAAATAATTTTCAAACAACAAGAAAATGAAGAATGGTACTTTTTTTTGGTACCTTTTTGGTATTTTTTTATTTATTTATTTTTATTTTTTACCATTATTTTTTCGGGCATCGTTTATGCAGAACCATTCTGTATTACTAAGGTACTATTTTGTTTTTATTATGGTACTTTTTTTGTATTGGTTACTTAGTAAAGGTACTTTTCAAATACAAATATTTTTAATACCTTTTGTAAAAATCTTTCGAATTTATTTTCCTTTTTTCTTTGAAAATAATTTATAAGCTTTGCTATCAGGTACTTTGATTATTTAAAACTCTTTTATATTACTTAAGTACTTTTTAAATTAATTTCAAAATTGTTTTCTATAAAAAAAATAAAAATTTAAATTAAATTTTTTGGTACTATGGTACCTTTTTGGTGCTTTTATATACTTTACCATAACATTTTTTCTGGTTTCATTTGTGTAGACCCCTTCTGTATAATATTGCCAAGGTACTATTTTGTTTTTTTATTATGGTACTTTTTTCTATGTGTTACCTATGAAAGCTTAAAAGTACCACAGCATTTCCTTTTAGTGTACAGCCTAAGGAAACACTGTTTTTTGTCTATTTTTTCTATTGAAACTTGTTATCTTATGAAAATATTTACCAATAAAAAGAAAAATCCATTGAAAAACAGTCAGAGGGTGGCGATCAAGAGATGGGCCATTACTGCCCAAGTTTTTTTTTTCGAATAAATTTTGAATGTGTTTCTTAGACATTGTGTTGTTGTTGTTTTAAGTGTTTTATTTGGACACTTTTTCGAGTGATTCAAATATAAAAAAGAAGAAAAAATAAAAAGAAAAATAATGTTTTTACTCTTCTTTTAAGATGTTGCACGGAACGGAAGTTCAAAATGAAAGTTTTCTGAATATTCAAAAGGAATACGCGTAACTGTTAAGCAAACTTAAAAGAATCATTTTGAGCGAGAGCAGCCATTTAAATATTTTTTTATTTTTCTTTCCTTAAATTTTATGGGAATTTCTGTTGTAAGTCTATTAAAGAAAGACTATTTCGTTGGAATTTATTTACTGGGCCCATTAAAGCTCAAAAGATAAACTGCTTAAGGAGGATGGGGATTTTAGTGTCGTGGTTTTTTTTAGTAGTTTTTGGGGGAAAAGAAAATGATTTTTAATGCTTCTTATCTCATGGCATTTGATTATAAATTTGAGAATTTTTAAAACAAATATTCATATTTTTTTCCCTCTTTTCTATGTGTTTACCAACCCTCGTAGAAATAAAATTTTTAATATTTTTTTTAAATTTAAAAATTTTAACAAGGATTTATAATTCTTAAGAAGGATAATAAATTATTCGTTCAATTCATTCATTTTACAAGAGTTTCTTATTCATTTCTTAAAAAGTGAACTGAAGTTTTGTTTCTTCGAATAAAGCGACGGCCTTCCGTTTGCTTGTTTCCTGTAATAATGAATTATTACTGTGGTTACCAGGCCATTACAATGAATATTACAAAAAAAAAAAGATTTTCAAAAGAAGATTTATTTCCTTAAAAATAAAGGTTAAAGCCCTTAAATCTTATACTTGGCTCTTTAGGAAGCAACCCAACTACAATATTTCCTCCATAGCTCCACAAAAAGTAATCCTGATTCGTTAAAGTGGGAGCCAATGAAATACAACGTCTGGAGAGAAAATTCTCAACCAAAATAATTCTGCAAGAAATCCATTGCCTAGCGTGCTTATATAGTAAGTTGAAGCCATTTGTTGGTATCAAATATTATTGAAATCGGTCAAGTGACTTGTGAGTGAGAAGTCAAAGACCTCAGTCCTTTCACGACAAGAACAGAGCAATGCCACAGGAGGTGAAAGACAGTTTCCTCCTTAGGCCAACAGATCCTGCAGTAGTTATTTGTCTAGGCTTTGCACTTGCCTACTAAGAAGGCAAGGCAGTGGCCTCTGAGAATCGCTATTGCGCGATGCATGGCCATGCGATTTAAGACCAGTACGGAGTCAGTCCTCTTCTTATCATATGTCTGTAGCAAAGTCTAGCAGCATTACAAGCTTGAATCTCCCTATACGAGGTAACATGTCGGAGAATGCATTCCGCCCCGGATTATCTCATCAGCGATGCAGGAAACCATATAGGAGTTGCCTTTTGAAGATTCGAAATTTCCCTGAGAAATTCTTGACATTCGGCCGTTGAACCTATGTTCGTTAGGGTCTTAATTGCAGCCTGGCTGCCTCAGAATAAACCAAAGAATTTTCAGAGAAAAGCCCGTCACTCAACAAGCACTAGGAGGGGAAGTCGCCGTGGTCTAGTAAGTAGTGTGTTCGCTTATTAGTTGTGAGGCCACGGTTCAAATCCCAGGCATCAAAACGAAATACGAAAAAATGTTTCTTAGGCGACTTCCTCTCATCAGATTTCTGGCAAAAACTCTGCGGGTAAAATAAAAAATTGCCATGAAGAGTTTCTCAAAAATCTGTCGTTCGGAGTCGACTTTAATCTGCAGGTCCTGCCACTTATGTGTAAAAGTAACACACACAAAATAAGTGGTGTGAGTTGCTAGGTCGTAATCCTGTTGATCCGAAATTTCCCTAAGAAATTCTCGATCATTTTCGTGAACCTGAACGGACGTTGAAACTACGTTTGTTAGAGTTTTAATTGCAGCCTGGCTGCCTCCGAATAAATCAAAGAATTTTCAGAGAAAACTCCGCCACCCAACAATCACTACGCAGCGAACAAAATAGTCATGATCTGGCTGCCTCCGAATAAATCAAAGAAGTTTCGAGAAAAGCCTGCCACCTAACAAGCACTACTCTGCTCTTAAAATAGTCATGACTTCTGCCTAAAACACTTTGCATAGGTTAGGCAACCTAAAAGAAAGTTTAAGGTTGGGCTAGGGTTTGACTGCATTGAGCTTACTGCCATCAACTCAGGCTTCTGCTTTAATAGAAGATCAGAGGGGAGTCAAAGGGGAAAGTAGCAAATATTCCCTTTGGTAGGAGGGGAAGTCGCCGTGGTCTAGTAGGTAGTGTGTTGGCTTGTTAGTCATGAGGCCAAGGTTCAAACCCCAGGTCAGTCTTCAAAACGAAATACGAAAAAATATTTCTTAGGCGACTTCCTCTCATTAAATTTCTGGCAAAAACTCTGAGAGTAAATAGAAAATTGTCATGAAAAGTTTCTAAAAGAATCTGTCGTATGGACTCGACTTTAAACTGTAGGTCCTGCCACCATGTGTGAATTTAATACACACAACATCAGTTGTATGAGAAGCTAGGTCGTAATCCTGACTCAAGCGTTGTAATGACCAATTATGTATGAGGAGTGGAACAGAGCGCAGTGTACTGCTAACTGCCTGTGCACCATCGGCAGCGGCATTGGTATTTGCTCAACATCCACCAGGTCTGTACATCTAGATGTTAACAAGCGGACAAACTCACTTGTATCGGTACAGAGAACGGCTGCATTGCGTATCGCGTCGGCATACCGCACAGTGTCCGCTCCAGCCGTACTGGTGATAGCGGGTATAATCCCTGTGGATCTGCCGCGGATGGAGATTTACGAGGCGAAATTGGCTGGAAATCACATAACCGGTTACTTCAGGGAAAACACTATTTCAAAATGGCAACAACGATTAAACGAGGAAGATAGAGGAAGATGGACGGCGAGACTTATTCCGGCCATAAGGCCATGGATTGGTTGGAAATTTGGGGAGATAAACTACTACGTTACACAGATGCTATCGGGTCACGGATATTTTAGGAAATATCTGCACAGAATGGGCAAGGCCGCCTCCCCTTACTGCCTTTACGAGCAAGGGGAGATAATTGCTGACGCAGAGCACACTGTTTTCGAGTGTGCACGCTGGCGGAGCTATCGCTCTGTACTGACGTCAATAGTTGTAACGATCACAGCCGCTAACATTGTCGGGGTCATGATTGCGAGTAGTGGAAATTGGACCTCGGTGGTGAATTACGTAGAGCGCATTCTGAAACGGAAGAAGAGAGATCTTGAGGCTGCAGAACGAGTAAGCATGTCGGCATAGGTGATACTGTCACACGTGCCAAGCATAACCGAGACGATGATTTAGACGGAAGGAATAGTGGAGACGCTTAGATGTCTCCTCAACTTTCGATACGCAATCCGGACGCGGATATGAACATTGAGAGGCCAAAGGGCCAAAAGGACTCCACTCCGAAGTAATACCACCGTAGTTCCGGAGTGGGCACAAACAAGTCCACAGGAGACGAGGGCGGGATTTAGTGCGTGAGTGCACTAAACGGAGGATGTAACAACTTCCTCTATGGTGCGGTTAGGTATATTTAACCTCCCTCGGCGTAAAAAAAACCAGGTCTGTACAATATGTGCCAATATGTGTTGGTTTATTGAACATATATGTGAAGACAGTTGGACATTTTAAGCTCTCAACTCACAGATTTCTATTATTTTCAAGCCTCTTTTCGCTACAATCAAGTAATGATCTTATCCATCTACTCACTTATTTATTCACGTATCTATTCGTCTATATTCCCATCAAGAAAGCTCCTTAGATACTATGGTAGTTTTTTTTGTAAGGAAGTCACTCATAATGATTCCAGTAAGGAGTTATCTTTTCAATTCATTTTTCAACACAACGATGCTGTCATTTCCAGCCCTCAGCCAGCAACACCGAAGAAACAACTTTTTTAAGTCCGTTTGCTTTCATACATCCTTTTTCATATCCTTTTTCTGAAACCCATTCATTCATTTAACTCTTTCAAGGATACAAATTTCATTGCTTTTCTTAAGAATTCCTTTTTTCTTTTAAAATTATTTTTAAATAAATAAGAAATAATGTTTCCCATATGGAGTGTCTTCTTATCTGTGAAATACAATTCATTTACAGTCAAATGATTTTAAAATTTTTGTATATACGTCCACAACAACAGGAAATTTCCCCTTTTTTAGCCACAATATCCTCTCATATATGTACGTATGTACCCTGTATTATGTACCCTTTATATGGCATATAACAATCCAGAAGTAAATACGCATTTTAAATGAACGTTTAAGCGAAAGTAAAGGGTTCACGGCGAAATCAAACATTTACACAAACATTCTACGTAATATTGTTATCCTCCTATGGTTGGTTTCTAATATACAGCCAGGATACGTAGAATGTAGAGAATGTAACATGCGTGCCCACACCCTTAACGAAATTACTGGCAACATAAAGTAGCATAATGTATGCGTGAAGAGTTGTATATAGAAACAGGGTTGCCAGATTTGAAAAAATAGTGTTTTTTTTTAAATCAAAAATTAGGAAGAATAAATTGTGAACACATTAAAAAGCCTTTCAATAACCGATTTGATAAGACTAAGGGCCTGAATTTGCCGTAGTCTAGTAGTGTATACGCTTATTTGACATAAGGCCTTGTTTCAAACCCAGGTCAGACAATCTCCAAAAAAACGAAATACGAAAAACTATATCTTAGGCGACTTCCTACCGATAAAATTAATTTTCTATAGAAATGTTATCGATAACAATTATTTTTTGTGTAACAGTTTTCGATAACATTAATTTTCTATAGAAAATTTATCGAAAACATTTATTTTCTATAGTTATCGAAACGTTAATTTTTTATAAATTAGTTATCGATAACATTAATTTTCTATAAAAAAGTTATCGATAACATTAGTTTTCTATAGAAAAGTTCTCGATGACATTAATTTTCTATAGAAAAGTTATCGATAACATTAATTTTCTATAGAAAAGTTATCGATAACATTAATGTTCTATAGAAAAGTTATCGATAACATTAATTTTCTATAGTTATCGATAACGTTAATTTTTTATAAAATAGTTATCGATAACATTAATTTGCTATAGAAATGCTATCGATAACAATTATTTTTTGTGTAACAGTTATCGATAACATTAATTTTCTATAGAAAAGTTATCGAAAACATTTATTTTCTATAGTTATCGATAACGTTAATTTTTTATAAAATAGTTATCGATAACATTCATTTTCCATAGAAAAGTTATCGAAAACATTTATTTTCTATAGTTACTGATGACGTTAATTTTTTTATAAAATAGTTATCGATAACATTAATTTTCTATAGAAAAGTTATCGATAACAATTAGTTTTTATATATCATAAATAAAATTAACCCACACATTATAAATGGTGTGAGAAGCTAGGTAGTAATCCTGACTGAAGGGTTGTAATGACCAATTATGTATGTATGTGTATAGGGGCTGAACAACGCCTCTAGCGCCGTTTAGAGCATAGTAAGAAAGGAGAACGTTGTGTATATTTGATATTGTCGGACTTGGGGAGAAGTCACTAACAGTAGATTTCAAGGTATCAATTGCCCACCTTGTCCTTCCAAGTCTTGTAGACACTTCGAACTTCATAAAAAGCCCATGTTGCCCGAATGGCTTCTGAAGCTCTCCATTAGGTACTGACGCGACTACAGCATCAGCGACTCTGCATAGGTTAGGTTAGCGTAGTAGCTTTAATTTGCCACAAAGCTCACTTGGGCACGCATAGCGGCCTGTTGTGATGCCACAGGCCTCTGTACTGACCAAGTTCCTACGATCCAAGGAAGGGGAAGTTGGTCAGCACAAGGGCTGAACCGGGCTTTTTGAGTCAGAAGATATACTCAGATGCTTAGGGATACCCAAACACCCATCCTGATTAGAAGATGTCGGACCTCTCTTATGAAGAATAGACATTCTTTGCCTGAGCTAGTTGAGGCAGACACTAACCACATGTTAGCTGCATATCTAAAGCTCTGTGGGTGTTTAAGTCATGAACTGAACTACGTTTGACGTGGAACTTTGAGGAAGATGCTTTCATCTGAACTGAGGCAGACACTAGCCATATGTAGGGTGACCGTTTCTCCTCACAATTAAATCGAGGTGGACTGAGACGTGCTCTTCAACATCATACTTGGAGTGGCAGTTCTGTAGGACTTCTTTTACAAGAAACCTTTCTTGCCCTTGCATTTACTTGATTTCACTTAAAGAGGACAATGGGGAGACTAAACAGTAGTTTTCGAAAATTCCCACAGTAGCCGTCCAAGCCGCCCATTAGACTGATTCTTTCTAGTTCGAGTTTCTTATTGAAAAGAAATCATTGTTGCCTGCTTTACATACATATGTATGTATATAAAAGTGTTCTTTCCATTTACAACAATTTTATTTAATGATCCTAAACAATCGCTTTCTTTCCTTTCTTGACTTCCCCCCCGTGCAGTATACTTATATAAAGATTTGAAACTAATTTGCATATTTTTGCATATTTTGCATATTTTTTTCTGCCTATTTTGGTTTTTTTTTTATTAATTTTTCCATATCCTTAGAAAACAAAACATCCCCTTCCTTTTCTTCCTTTTATGCATTCAGAATTAAACGATTAGAATTGTTTTTTCTGTTTCCCTATTTGATTTCATTTTTTTGCAATTCTATAACGATTTTCATTTCATTTCTTATTTTTTGTTCTTTCTGTTCATATGCAAATGACTTTTTAAAAATCATAAAAAAATACGAGAATCATTTTGAAAAACATGCCATAAAGAATGTGTTTTTTATGTTTTTCAAAAAGAAATCCATGATTTATCACGTTTCAACAATTTGTGTGTTTTATTGTTGAGTTGAGCTAAGTGCGTGTAATAAATTTTATTTTTGCAAATCAAATCAAGAAAATTAAAATAAAACCAATCCGCCTGCCAGTTTCAAAGGACTATTAAGAGTTGGCTTTTAAATTAAAACCGAATTTTGTTAAAGAAGAAGGAAAAAATATTCCCAGGATATTCCAAATTGCAGTAATAAAATCATCTTCCAAAAGCAATATAAACTGCAGTTTCCACAATTATGGAAAGTACGGGTTAACCACCATTTTGTTTAGCCACAATAAGAAAGAATTCGCCCTCCGAAAGGTTCTTTAAGCATAATTTAGAAGTAAAGGAGTGTTTCTGGACATTTACCGGTCACTCGGTAGGAAATTTGAAAAAATTTGTATGGACATTTTTTCGATAACAGTAAATTTTTCGTTAAATTCAATGTTTTTTTTTTGAAAATTTTCTCCTTAACAATAGAAGTATACATACAATCCATCGAAAAAAATTGTTTCACTTTTACAACAAAATAATATTGAAAAATTTTCGATAACATATGCAAATTATCGATAATAAGATTTTTCTATCGGAAATTTATTTAGGGAAAATTTTCTATGGAAAATATATTTATAGCAATAATTCTCTACAGAAAATTAAACGATATCAAGATTTTACAATAACAAAATAATATTAAAAAATTTTCGATAACATATAAAATTTATCGATAACAAGACCTTTCTATTGGAAATTTATCGATGCTTATGTTTTCCTTATGGAAAATATATCGATGACAATAATTCTCTATAAGCAATTTATCGATTACAACTCTTTTCCGATAACCACTATTTTCCATACAAAATATATCGATAACAATAATACGTTGTAGAAAATTTAAGGATAACAATAACTTTCTTTAAATAAATTATTATTAAAAAATTTATTCTATAGCTTATTAATCGATAACAATATTCTATAACAATATTCTACAGAAAGTTTATCGATGAGAATAATTTTCTATATAAAATTTGTTTATATAAATTTTTATGTAAAAATTAATTAAGGCAATTAATTGTTCATGTAAAATTTATATATATTTTTTCGATAACCATAATTTTCTATAGAAAATTTATCGATAAGAATTATTTTGTATAGAAAATTGTTAGATAACAATAATATTATGTAGAAAATGTTTCGATAATTCTAATTTTGTGTACACAAATTTTTTCAGTAGTTAAAATATCGATAGAAACAATATTTCTTTAAAAATATATCGATAATATAATAGATATATCGATGACATTTATTTTCTAAAGAAAATTTATCGACAACAGTTATTTTCTTTAGAAAATTTATTGATAACATTTATTTTCAATAGAAAATTTATCGATAACATTCATTTTCTATAGAAAATTGTTCGATAACATTTATTTTCTATAGAAAATTTATCGATAAAAATAATTTTCAATAGAGAATTTATCGATAACATTTATTTTCTATAGAAAAGTTATCGATACATTTTATTTTCTATAGAAAAGTTATCGATAAATTTTATTTTCTGTAGAAAATTTATCGTTAAATTTTATTTTCTATAGAAAAGTTATCGTTAAATTTTATTTTCTATAGAAAAGTTATCGATAACTTTTATTTTCAATAGGAAATTTATCGATAAAAATAATTTTCAATAGAGAAATTATCGATAACAATAATTTTCAATGGAAAAGTTATCGATAAATTATATTTTCTATAGAAAAGTTGTTGAAAAATTTTATTTTCTATAGAAAAGTTAACAAAAAAATTTATTTTCTATAGAAAAGTTATCGATAAATTTTATTTTCTATAGAAAAGTTATCGATAAATTTTATTTTCTATAAAAAAGTTATCGTTAAATTTTATTTTCTGTAGAAAAGTTATCGATAACATTTATTTTCAATAGAAAATTTATCGATAGAAATAATTTTCAATAGAGAAATTATCTATAACAATAATTTTCAATGGAAAAGTTATCGATAAATTATATTTTCTATAGAAAAGTTATCGATAAATTTTATTTTCTATAGAAAAGTTATCGATAACATTTATTTTCAATAGAAAATTTATCGATAAAAATAATTTCCAATAGAAAATTTACCGATAACAATAATTTTCTATAGAAAAGTTATCGATAACCTTAATTTTCTATAGAAAAGTTATCGATTAATTTTATTTTCTATAGAAAAGTTATCGATTAATTTTATTTTCTATAGAAAAGTTATCGATAAATATTATTTTCTATAGAAAAGTTATCGATAAATTTTATTTTCTATAGAAAAGTTATCGATAAATTTTATTTTCTATAGAAAAGTTATCGATAAATTTTATTTTCTATAGAAAAGTTATCGATAAATTTTATTGTCTAGAAAAGTTATCGATAAATTTTATTTTCTATAGAAAAGTTATCGATAACATTTATTTTCAATAGAAAAGTTATCGATAACATTTATTTTCAATAGAAAATTTATCGATAAAAATAATTTTCAATAGTGAATTTATCGATAACAATAATTTTCAATGGAAAAGTTATCGATAAATTTTATTTTCTATAGAAAAGTTATCGATAACAATTATTTTTGTAGAAAAATTTTCCACAACAATGGTTTTTCTATAGAAAATTTCGGAATGTTTTTTTTTCTTGTCCTTTTTAGTTTCTTATCACAACTACACTTTAGCAGAAGTAGTCATCTCCCTTTCTCATTTTCTTCCTCAGTTCCCGGCAGAAGTCATTCCTGCTTTTTATCCAATTTTTCTAATTTCAAAAGAAAGCACTGAGCATGAGTGAGCGTCTCTACAGTGTTTAACAGTTAACAAATAAAGAACTCATATCCCAAAAACACAGAAAAATTTTCATTGTTTTAATAAATTTCCTGAAAAATTGTGCCCGTTTGGTTGGTACGTATATAATCGATAAGTTCCTGACGAATCGATAGCCAGCTTGTGAACGATTCGACAATTTAAGTGCAAGGGTATCTAGAGAATATAGTGGTGATTCTGTTACTATGTACCAGGAGTTTCAAATATGCCAGTAGGTTCTAAGCATATCGCGAACTAAAGATTACCTCTTGTCGAAAAGCTTCTGTTTTCCTATTTGTGGCAGTTTATAAAAAATAACCTGACATTTTATCGTTAGTCGATAGTCAGACAATATACCAGAGAGGTAACTATCTTGCTAAAGCATCTACAAACATTATACTTCCCTTCATCTCCCCAAAAAACAAGAGACAAAACAACATTACCATGGATTTCTAGGTCAATCTTTAATTTCTTTATTTCCTCTAATTTCCTTCCCTCCCCTACTTAATGTCACATGCTAAAACGCCTCAAAAAAAAAATAAAAACAAGCGGAGACAAAAACTCAATCAAAACAAATTGGCCTCTGGACAACATTACCCAGATTGTGTTGCATGTAAGAAGAGATTTGTTTCACTTCATGTATGAAAGACAGAAAAAAAGAAATCCCCTCTTAAAAGTATTACACACGGAAACGGCCACTTATATGTCGATGAAGATGAAAATGAAACACAAAAAAAAGTCATCAACAAATAAATGCCCTCCAGGGATTTCGCACTGACCACATGTCAAAACAAGCCCTAAGGTTAAGGTAGGAGGGGGAAAAAAAACTCATGGTATCATGACAAATCACTTCCACTCTAACTGACCATAAAATGATTATTTTTTTCTGTTGTTGTTGTTGTTGTTTGCTATTCTTTTTATATTCATTTGTCCTCCATAATACCGGGTGCTGTAATTCAATTGAATTGAATTGAATTTAATTTTCGTATCTGTTGCTTCATGTCAGCAAGAAAACAAAAGGGGCGACTGAAGTTATGCCTGATTTGTGTTTTGTAGTGGTCAGTTTAGTTGTGCGCCCAACGTAATGGTCAAGCATAGCATAACCTACCCTTGTTATTATCCTGTATTCTGTACTCCCTTCTATTCTAAAAGGATATGATAATAATACGGTTTTATGTGGTCATCGTCATCCTTATTATACTCATCATCATCATCATCCTATTAAATGGTCATTTAAAGCCATTGTATTAGTGGACTTATGTTGTTAATATTCGGGCTGTTGCTGTTGTTGTCCTCTCTTTATTATTCCAACAATTGAATTTCACTCCAATAAAAATTATGCAAATTTGTGTTGGTCAATATTTGTTCACACCTCGTATAATTTCCTAATTTGGAAAGGTAAATAAGCGTTTATTTCGCTTTGTATTGCTGTCATGACAGGGATTTGATGCATGTAATGAAATAGAAACTGGTTTCGTTGTGTGAGAATGAATGACCCTAAAGCGTGGGAAATTTTTTATTGCAACAGGCAATCGATGTCAACCGAGATGGGCACTTGTTATAGGCACTTTGAGACTACAACAGAAAAGTTAAATAAATATCCAGGAGGCATTTCTCGGCCTGAAGACTTTCAGGCCCTATAAAAGGGTTTGCTGCCCTTAGAATTATAAAGGGTGTTTTTTATAGAGGTATAGAACTTTAAGTTGGCATTACTTTTCAAGATGGCGACCGATTTAACAGCTGTCAAGTGATTTATTCTCAGTTTGGTTTGGCAATTCATCATGAATAGACTCACGCCTGAACAACGCTTGCAAATAGTGCAATTTTATTTCGAAAATAATGGTTCTGTGCGGAAAACGTATCGCGCACTACGTCCATTTTATCGTCGACAAAATCGTCCATCAGAGCAGTTAAATCGATTAACCATGGAGCGTTTTCGCACCACGTTTACTCTTATTGATAACTCGCATCCCCAGAGACGCTGTACGGTGCGTACAGAATAAGCTATTGCTGCTGTAGAGCGTAGCATTGAGGAAGACCCGAATGAGTCCATCCGCCATCGAGCACAGGAATTGGATCTGTGCCCATCCACTTTATGGAAGATTTTGCGGAAGGATCTTGGCTTGCGTGCTTACAAAATCCAACTCGTGCAAGATTTGAAGCCAAACGATCATCAAGTAAGGCGTAGATTCGTCGAATGGGTCCAAAACGAGATTACCGTTGTTCCCGATTTTCATAAGCGAATTTTGTTTAGCGATGAAGCGGACCTCTGGTTGAATGGCTACGTCAACAAACAAAACTGCCGCATTTGGTGTGAAGGCAATCCTCAAGTGTATTTGGAAACACCGTTACATCCAGAAAAACTGAGTGTTTGGCGCGCTTTATGGGCTGGTGGAATCATTGGTCCGTACTTTTTCAAAAACGATGGTGGCCAGAACGTTACAGTCAATGGTGATCGGTATAGAGCCATGATTACAAACTTTTTCATTCCTGAATTGAATAACCATGATGTCCAGGAGATGTGGTTTCAACAAGACGGCGCAACATGTCACACAGCTCGTGCCACAATAGATTTATTGAAAGACACGTTTGGTGACCGCCTAATTTCACGTTTTGGACCTGTGAATTGGCCTCCAAGATCTTGTGATTTAACACCGCTAGACTACTTTCTGTGGGGCTATGTAAAGTCATTGGCCTATGCGGCAAAGCCACAAACGCTTGATCATTTGGAAGACAACATTCGCCGTATTATTGCCGATATACGGCCACAAATGTTGGAAAAAGTCATCGAAAATTGGACGTCCAGATTGGACTATATCCGCGCCAGCCGTGGCGGTCATATGCCAGAAATCATATTTAAAATGGAATGCCACAAGATTATCTTCCGGATAAATAAAATTCATGTCAGTCGAATAATCCATCGTTGTTTTATTGCAACTTAAAGTTCTATACCATTATAAAAAACACCCTTTATAAAGCAGTGGTATAACGATGTAGTGATTAACGCGTAATACTGGTTCAAAAGTTTTCATTATTTTCTACAAGTTCTCTGGCCCCTGCACCGCATGGAGAATAACATCGACCAAGAATAATAGAAAGGTTAAGCAGCGTTCTCGTCAGCTTAACGGGCCACATTTTCCACAGAATAGCCTATTTTAGTACTCCCCTCATCCTAGACGCTCATGTGGGCTACCCTTGAAAGTCTTGTTTTCTTCTTCGTTCTGAAATAAATTTACATGTGCCACACACATCCTCTAGGGACTTAATGGCCACTTTACTGTCAGTAAATAAGCGTACTTATCCTGGATTATCACAGTGGTAGTCTCTGTAACTAAAAAAAAAAATTAAAAACCAATAAACTGAAGTAGTGATTAACGCATAATCCTGGTTTAAGCTCCAAATGATGTAAAATTTTTCTTTAGGGATGTTGAGATTTTTAAGTTAAGGGCCGTCATTATTCCCCTTTCAAATATTTCATACACAAGCTCTTTGGCCCCTGTGGGAGAATAACATCGGCCAAGAACCAGCGAAAGGGGTAGGCAGCGTTATGTTGCTAATATGAACTCTCGTCAGGTTAACAGACCATATTTTTCTGGGTGTAGTCTACTTCTCCCCGTGACCAATACCCTCATGTGGGCAACCATCGAAAGTCTTGATTTCTCCTACAGATACCCCAGTATTCTTGAATTAATTTAAATGTGACGATCTCCTCTCCTTCTAGAGATCTAATGGCCACTTTACTGTCACTAAACATGCGTACTTATGTATATCCCCACATGATATATTCTGGATCATCACAGTGGTAGTCTCTGTAGCTCTTATTTCAGCCTGAATGGTGCTACAGTAATCGGTTAGCTTAAGGGGCCTGATTCGACTACTTCGCGTAATTTGGTTAATGTTTTCTTTTTAAAACCAGAATCGAAATGTAAAGGGTGTTTTTTATTGAGGTATAGAACTTTAAGTTGCAATAAAACAAACATGGATTATTCGATTGACATGAATTTTATTTATCCGAAAGATAATCTTGTGGCATTACATTTTAAATATGATTTCTGGCATATGACCGCCACGTCTGGCGCGGATGTAGTCTAATCTGGACGTCCAATTTTCGATGACTTTTTCCAACATTTGTGGCCGTATATCGGCAATAATACGGCGAATGTTGTCTTCCAAATGGTCAAGCGTTTGTGGCTTTACATAGCCCCACAGAAAGTAGTCTATCGGTGTTAAATCACAAGATCTTGGAGGCCAATTCACAGGTCCAAAACGTGAAATTAGGCGGTCACCAAACGTGTCTTTCAATAAATCTATTGTGGCACGAGCTGTGTGACATGTTGCGCCGTCTTGTTGAAACCACATCTCCTGGACATCATGGTTATTCAATTCAGGAATGAAAAAGTTTGTAATCATGGCTCTATACCGATCACCATTGACTGTAACGTTCTGGCCACCATCGTTTTTGAAGAAGTACGGACCAATGATTCCACCAGCCCATAAAGCGCACCAAACAGTCAGTTTTTCTGGATGTAACGGTGTTTCCACATACACTTGAGGATTACCTTCACCCCACATGCGGCAGTTTTGTTTGTTGACGTAGCCATTCAACCAGAAGTGCGCTTCATCGCTAAACAAAATTCGCTTATGAAAATCGGGAACAACGGTAATCTCGTTTTGGCCCCATTCGATGAATCTACGCCTTACTTGATGATCGTTTGGCTTCAAATCTTGCACGAGTTGGATTTTGTAAGCACGCAAACCAAGATCCTTCCGCAAAATCTTCCATAAAGTGGATGAACACAGATCCAATTCCTGTGTTCGATGGCGGATGGACTCATTCGGGTCTTCCTCAATGCTACGCTCTACAGCAGCAATAGCTTCTTCTGTACGCACCGTACAGCGTCTCTGGGGATGCGAGTTATCAATAAGAGTAAACGTGGTGCGAAAACGTTCCATGGTTAATCGAATTAACTGCTCTGATGGACGATTTTGTCGACGATAAAATGGACGTAGTGCGCGATACGTTTTCCGCAACCCTTTAGTTCATGTAGCGTGTGATGTAGAGGAAGCTCCAGATCAAGTATACCTAAGGCTTTGGCATGACCATAGCTTCTATACTTTACGTTTTTGTAGCGTTCAATCTCATTCCTGTGTTGTCAGTCAGTTGTTGCGCCTTATTTGGAAGGTATTGCATGTTCCTGCAAAATATTTGCTACAAGGTGGCTTAGAGTAGCTTCTGAGACATACCAGTTCCCATTAAACCAATAGAAGATGCGCGCTTAAATGTGCGTCCAGTTATATAGTTACACTCATCAGATTCATTCTTGAATTCCTGCCTAGAGCTAAGAGAGCTTTGGTGCTTTCTCTCGCTAGATTAGGCCAGAGCAACCCTGATGTGCTCTAAGGTCATCTTAAATCACAAAGTGAAATTCAAACAATCCGGGAGATATTCGCGTTATAATCCAATTTCATAGGGTGGGGCTGATTACAAGGAAGGTGTTGCACACTCAATTATAAACTTCTTTCTTCTTTATTACAAACACAAAAAAGAACAAGAAATTAATGCTCATTTCCCACTGTGCTCCTAATTCCTCCCCTTTTTTCCCCTACTAATTTAATTTATCAGGATATTAAAATCACATGTCCCTCCTAACCTTTTCCAGTTCACTGAAATTCATTTAAAAAAGAAACAAAACATATGTAAAGTAGGTGCTAGAGCCACTTGTTGCCTCAATTATGTCGATTATCCTGTATAGACTTCTGGCGAATCCTTAACACATCCTTTTCGCCTTGAGTGTGTGAAAACATGTTGGGCCTTTAACAGCATGAGCATGAGCATGAGCATGAGTAAGCGAAGTGAATCAAAGAAGGAAGTGTAGAACCCATTAATGCTAAACAAGTGAGCCACTTTAACACTTGACTGTATAATTTTGGCTCAGGATTCAAAAAGCCATGCCATGGCTCATATACAATATGAGTGTAGGCAGATAGCAAAAGGGTTCCTAAGAGTGCAGTTTCATGTCTGTCTGTCTGCCTTTTTTCAAAGCGAATGCAAACGAGAAAATATTTGTATGGCTGGGTATGAATTGCATGCATGTGCCACATGCTGCAGCCGGCTTTGTATGTAGTATTCTATGCTGTATGCCACACAACTGCATTTGCCAAGCAAGGATCTGGGACTGGTTCAACGGAAAAACAAATGAAGAAAAGGGAAGCAAAGCTTTTGTGTATTCATTAATACGATGTGGTGCCACATAAAATGCACATGCAACAAAGCCTTACAGCACAGAGGCATTAGCTTCAGCCATAACAGCATCAGCATCATGCATTTATGTAAGCGATAAATGCAAAAATCGTATTATGAAAGACTGAATGAATCTGAATAAGAATGAATGAACGAGTGAATGTTATGGTAAGGATATGTTGTTATGTATATGGCAGGATAATTGCATTTTATGGTAGGCAAGGCATAGGGATTTGTTTCTATTCAAAGGATTCGCACACACACTTTGCAAGGCATTGCAGCATATATTTTTTTTTAGTTGTTGGCACTTGAAATATGAAATTATAACTCAAGTAGGATTTTAACACTCATGTGACTAAACAATGGAGGGCGCCAATAGATGTGATAAACACAGTGGAAGATTCATTATGAAACGGAATATTTAAGTATACTGTAAGGAAAATTCTTTTAAATTCTTAAAATTCAATAAAGAGGTCCTGCATTGTTTCATTAGTTCTACTAGGATCTCATTACAACCCTTCAGTCAGGATTACGACCTAGTTTCACACACCACTTATGTTGTGTGTGTTAAATTTTATACATGAGTGGCGGGACCTACAGTTTAAAGTTGACACCGAACGACAGATTTTTTCAGGAACTTTTCATGGAAATTGTATTTACTCTTCAGAGTTTTTGGCTGAAATCTAATGAGAGAAAGTCGGCGAAGAAATACTTTTCGTATTTTGTTTTGATGTCTGGCCTGGGGCTCGAACCCTGGCTTTACGTCTAATAAGCCAACACACTACCTACTAGACTACGGCGACTGTTGTTATTTATAATCCTTTTAAAGCAGAGCTGTAAAGCCTATGCTTAGAATATCGGAAGTCAGGCTGCTATCCGCGCATTCAGGTCGTCTGAGGTTGATTCGAAAATCATGTTACGAAAATAAAAAAATAAAAATACTGGTCTTTTGCTTTTACATCGCTTAACATTAAAATTATAAAAAAAAGTTACAAAAACAAAACAATGCAGTAAACAAACCTGTTTACAAATTATCGTGCTGCTTAATATAACAACAAACACAAGCATAAAAAAATGGTAAACAAGTAAACAAAAATACAACAACAAACACCAGCATAAAAAATGGTAAACAAGTAAACAAAAATACAAAACATACAATACAACACTACAAGAATAAATGAAAACAATGATGTTTACATTTATAGAGATTTCGAGAAGGCGAAGTCATGAGCATTCGCATTCAAGAACATTCATCAGACTGTTTACGTTGCCATATAAAAGGCAAGGCAAAGCAGGCGAGTGAGTTCAGTGCGGTTCAGTCAGTCTTGTGTGAAGACGCAGTAAAGCACAAGTTCGTATGGCTTTGGAACATACAACACTATGATGGAAATAGCCGACAGCAGTTAAACAGATTCAAACCCCTTTTGCTTTATGGGAGCGAAATTTGGGCCGAAACACTGGATGTTAAGAAGGGGGCAAACTCACTTGTATCGGTACAGAGAACGGCTGCATTGCGTGTCGCGTCGGCGTACCGTACAGTGCCCGCTCCGGCCGTACTGGTGATAGCGGGTATAATCCCTGTGGATCTGCTGGCGGCAGAGCGGATGGAGATTTATAAGGCGAAATCGGCTGGAAATCACATAACCGGTTACTTCAGGGAAAACACCATTTCAAAATGGCAACAACGATGGAACGAGGAAGATAGAGGAAGATGGACCGCGAGACTTATTCCGCACATAAAGCCATGGATTGGTCGGAAATTTGGAGAGGTAAACTACTACGTTACACAGATGCTTTCGGGTCACGGATATTTTAGGAAATATCTGCACAGAATTTGCAAGAGCGCCTCCCCTTACTGTATGTACGAGAAAGGGGAGATAATTGATGACGCAGAGCACACTGTTTTCGAGTGTGCACGCTGGCAGAGCTATCGCTCTGTACTGACGTCAATAGTCGGAACGATCACAGCCGCTAATATTGTCGTGGTTATGACTGCGAGTAGTGAAAATTGGACCTCGGTAGTGAATTACGTAGAGCGCATTCTGAGACGGAAGAAGAGAGATCTTGAGGCTGCAGAACGAGTAAGCATGTCGGCATAGTTGATACTGTCACACGTACCGGGCGTAACCGAGACGATGATTTAGACGAAAGGAATAGTGGAGACGCTTAGATGACTCCTCAACTTTCGATTCGCAAACCGGACGCGAATATGAACATTGAGAGGCCAAAGGGCCAAAAGGACTCCACTCTGAAGTAATACCACCGTAGTTCCGGAGTGGGCACAAACAAGTCCACAGGAGACGAGGGGGATTTAGTGGGTGAGGGCCCCACACACGGGGGATTTGACGACTTCCTCTATGGTGCGATTAGGTAAATTTACCCCTCCTCGGCGAAAAAAACACCTTTTTCAGCAAAGGAGTTGAAAAGTGATCAGTTTGTTCTCAAACCATATTTTTGTTCAATGAAAAGTCCTTAATTTTAGTGAATAACATGTTTATTTCATAATAATAGGTCTGTTCGTGTATTTGGAATGCGGATTCGTGATTTAAAATATTTATTTGGCACCCCTATATGCATTTTCTTCTACTTTTTAAAAACATGTTTTCTTTTTTTTCATCCGTTATACTTGAACAGACCTATTATACATAAAAAATGAAAATTTTATGGAATTTTTTTAAATAAATTAATTAAAATTATAAATGATAACGAATAACAATTGATGGCTTCGTCTCTTGTCTTTAAAGTCCATTAAAAAAGTGACGTTTTTTCCTTACAACATTCTCATCATAGTCCTCGATATCATCATCGCCCGCATCTATTTCAACATCGGTAGGTCGTACTGGATAACCCTGTTCAGGTTTAACAATTTTTACGCCCTTCTCGCCAAACAAAAGGCAATCGAAGTTTCTGAAAAGAAAAACCTTCTTTTAGCAAAAGTTTAAGAAGACTTCCTTCAACGACTTACCTTTCGAACAGTTCGTAACCCTGGAATGATCCCGACATATACATGCACACATGCATATTACGTCCAATAAACCAAATATCATGAAATTGTATACAGGCCTGGGCAAAACTGAACCGAGGTGGTCGAAAACAAAATGGTGGTGGATTTTGACCCGATACTTTACGTTTAAACCATACATTGTTGTTTACACGCCAGCGCATTTCAAAAGAAAATTCCTCCGGTCTGTACACTATCTCTGTGCATGAGTTCATGCCTATGACCGCTAACAGGCCTGTTGAATAGAAAATAAATTAATTTTGCATCCTTCAGAGCCGGTTTTTTTAACTTACCCGCACAACATTTACACACGCCTTTATCACAGGAACAGGGTATACGATTCAATATAGAATTGAAGGTTATATTGGGTAACTGTATCTGACGGGACTCCTCCTCAAGTCTTAGCAGATTGAGGCGATGATTTAACATTCCCAATTGCTTAGTGGCTTCATAGGCAATATCCTCGCTAGGGCCGGATATTGGTTCTTCGAAAGCTGAAAAATTATGTGTGAAAATGGATGTGATGGGAAAAGTGATTAAGAGGGTGATTTAATGTGATATGTAGAGGTTGTACGTAAAAGTACCAAATAAAAGTACCACTAAAGGTACTAAAAACTGTACCATAACCAACACAGAAAAAGATAAAATAAACCCATAACTAGTGCACTGTACGAAAACTAACTTCTGGTGAAAGGTACTTTTTTGGTAAAAAAAAGTACCAAATTTATATCTTTCATTTAATTGTATTTGAATTCTAATATAAATGGATTAAACATTTGGACATAAAACGTATAAAATATATTTTGCTTGAAAATATTTTGGTACTTATTTTGCTAGAAAAAAGTACCAAATTACTTCGTACTTTTAATTGTCCTTAAACTATACTTTAAATGAATTAAACCTATATATGATTTGGTTGAAATTATTTTGGTACTAATTACAAAAAGTACTTTTTATTTGTAGAAAAAAGTACCAAATTTATTTCATACTTTTAATTGTATTTAAACTATACTTTAAGTGGATTAAGGCTAAATGTGTCAATCGGTTGAAATTATTTTGGTACTAATTACAAAAAGAACTTTTTTTGGTAGAAAAAAGTACGAAATTTATTTCTTCTTTTAAATTGTACTTTAACTATACTTTAAGTGGATTAAGGCTAAATGTAGCATTGGGTTGAAATTATTTTGGTACAAATTATAGAAAGTACTTTTTCTTTGTAGAAAAAAGTGCCAAATGTATTTCTTCTTTTAAATTGTACTTTAGGTATACATTAAGTGGATAGGCTTAATCTAAAAAAATATATAATTGGCTTGAAATTATTTTGGTACTACATAATTACAAAAAGTACTTCTTCTTTGTAGAAAAAAGTACCAAATTTATTTCTTCTTTTTAATTGTGCTTAAACTATACTCTTACTGGAGTACTAAAGGTAAAAAGTACTATTCGGTTGAAATTATTTTGGTACTAATTACAAAAAGTACTTTTTTGGTAGAAAAAAAAGTAAAAAATTTATTTCTTCTTTTTAATTGTATTTCAACTATACTTTAAATGGCTTAGACATTTGATTGCTAAATGTGTAAAATATTCCTTGTTTGAAATTATATTGGTACTAATTACAAAAAGTACTTTTTTTGGTGGCAAAAAGGTACCAAATTTATTTCTTCTTTTTAATTGTACTTCAACTCTACATTTAATGGATTAAACATTTGGGTGTTAAATGTGCAAAATATTCCTTTATTGTAATTATATTGGTACTAATTACAAAAAGTACTTTTTCTTTGTAGAAAAAATTGCCAAATTTATATCTTCTTTTTAATTGTACAACAACTCTACTTTAAATGGATTAAGCCTAATCATTCAGTTGATATTATTTTGGTACTAATTTTTCTTTGTAGAACAAAAGTACCAAATTTATTTCGTACTTTTAATTGCACTTAAACTATATTTTAAATGGATTAAACATTTGGGTACTAAACGTATAAAATATTTTTTCTTTGAAATTATTTTGGTACAAATTATAAAAAGTACTTTTTCGTTTTAGAAAAACGGTAGCAAATTTATTTCTTACTTTTAATTGTACTTCAACTATACTTTTAATGGATTAAACATGTGAGTACGAAAGGTAAAAAGTACCATTCGGTTGAAATCATTTTGGTACTAATTACAAAAAGTACTTTTTCTTTGTAGAAAAAAAGTGCCAAATTTATTTATTCTTTTTAATTGTACTTCAACTATACCTTAAATGGATTAAGCCTAATGATTCGGTTGAAATAATTTTGGTACTAATTACAAAAAGTACTTTTTTTTGGTGGCAAAAAAGTACCAAATTTATGAATTATATTTTAGTTTAAAATAAAAGTCTTTGGCAATTTTAAATCAATTTCTTATAATTTTTTTTTTTAAATTTTCTCTTGTAACACTAACCTTTAGCTTGGTTTAGACAAAAAGAAGCAAAGTTAAGAAAAAAAACCTTAGAAAAAAAGCTGTAGAATTAATTAAAATTATATTAAAATGACAATAAAAACAACAACAACAACAAACACCAAAAAAATCTACAAAAAGCACATTAAAAACCATACACTCGAAGAAAATGGTAACAAAACAGAAAACGGAAAAACAAAACAAGAAAAAAACTTAACCTTAGTTAAGGTCAATGACATTTTGCTAACACCAACAACAACAACAACATTTGAGAAAATACAACAACAATAAAAAATAAATAAATAAAATGAAATACAATAAAATATAAGAAAAAAAAAATTAAATAAATTTTATAGTGAGTGACCTTCATATCAATTTTTTTTTAAATTTTTTTGTAACAAAAAAAAAAAGTTTCAAGTCATGAATGGCAGTCAGGCAGTCAGTCTTTGCATCACTGGGTTTTTGAATTTTTTATTCGATTTTTTCTTTCCTAAGCTTAGAGTCTTATTCTTTTGATTCAAGACAAAAGGCCTTTACTGCAAAGGTGTTTATTGATGTGTGTTTAGAATTTTAAATAAATTATCAAAGACCTACTAAATAATGCTTATTCTTGCTTTGTTATCGATAACACTTCCAAGTCATGTCTATTATGTTATTGGTTCGAGCATAAATAAAATGTTTAAAATGAATTAAAAACAGAAGAAAAAATTTTATTTAAATTTTAATTAAAAATTTTAAACTTGAAATCGAGATTCTTATACTAAAACGGCAATAGTGGCCTAGTAAAGGTGGCATTTACAGTGGGCCCGAAGAGAGAAAAATTGTTATTAAATTTTATTCTCATTATCGTTATTATTGTCGTGCATGATATATGGTCCTGCCCTCTATCTATATACGGATTCCCTATAATGTCTCCTACAATCCTATTCCCAAGACAAACTTTGGAATTTTGTGCGGCGCCAGTAAGTCTAATTCCCTGCATAGTTTTGATACACACCCAGATGTTTTCCGTTGAGTTGCTCTAACGCTGCACAGTTTTTAAGTATGTGTTCTGATGATTTATTCTCCACATCAAGGGAACATTAAGGGATCTGCATATTTCTGATCCTAATGAGCGCTTTTTGAATCAACAGTGCCTGGGCAAAAGGCCGGTTGCAATCCTTAGACTACTTCTGGTTTCCATTTTGAGTTGCTTTAACGCTGCACAGTTTTTAGTACGAATTTTGATGATTTATTCTCCACATCAAGGGAACATCAATTCCAGCTCCTAATGAGCGTTCTTTGAATAAACAGTGCCTGACCAAAAGGCCGATTGCAATCATTAGGCTACTTCTGGTTTCCCTTTTGAATTGCTTTAACGCTGCACAGTTTTTAAGTATGTGTTCTGATGATTCATTCTCCACTTTAAGGGATCTGCATATCGGACTCGAAACTATTCCTGTGCCTAATGCGTATTCTTTGAGTCGACAGTGCTTGACCAAGAGGCAGTTGTGCCTGGTGCACTACTCATATGCCTTAGGTTAGGTTAGGTTAGGTTAGAGGACTTGTAACTGTCAATTAAGACAAGTACAGTACCCGGAGGTCGAATTGACCCAATGTACAACGTCCTAGTTTCTCACACCACTTATGTTTTGTGTGTTAATTTTATACATGAGTGGTGGTATCTACAGTTTAAAGTCGACTCCGAATGACAGATTTTTGAGAAACTTTTTCATGGCAATTTTATTTACTCTCAGAGTTTTTGGCAGAAATCTGCTGACAGGACGTCGCCGAAGGCTACTGCATGGCCAGCCGAGGCAGCCATTTGAATGAAATTATTTTCCATTATTAACCGGAAGGATTGTACTTTTAAATAAAAAAACCAAATTTGAGAAAATATTCAGTAGTTTTTTTTTAAAGCATTTTCAAAAAGAAGAAGTTATTTGGCGGACCCTTTACTTCGCAATCACAGTGTATCTAAAAATGTGACAAAATGTTACAAAGAATTTTCCAAAGGCCATATTTAAAAAAAAAAATTTTCTTTAATTTTTTATTGCAATTTTAGTCAATCTTGACCCACTGTATACGATATTCTGTTATTTTCATAATTTATCAATAATTTAAAACAAATTTTTCATTGAATTTAATTAATTTTTTTATGACACGTGTTATTGCTACTGTTTTAATTTTAGAATCTAGTTCAAGCTTAAAAAAGAATATGCATTTAAAGGCCAAGAAATGCAAAATATGTTGAGCAACACAGGAACAGATTAAATTTAATTTGAAAACTTGTTTACTAAACGGAAATATGTATTTATAGAATTTTGTATAATAAAACACTATAATAAATAATTATTGTTAATAAAATTCATATTTTAATATTTATTTCCTTGTTTTTTTATGGTATCGTAACACTGTGTCTTTGACTTTTGAATTAAGCAATGATTTATTGAAAACTGGTTTGTTTTATTCTTAAAATTGTAGAAAAAAATCAAAATGAGTTTTTTTAATTCTTTTTTTTTATTCTTTTAATTTAGAAGGCCACTGTAAATTGTTATTTAATTTCTTATATTTTATAAACTTTAATGTACATAAAAAACAAGCCCCTTTTTTGTTTGAAATAAGAAAACATATGTAAAATGTTGTAAAAAAGGTAGTAGAAAAATAATAATAAAAAATTTAATTTTTTTTTTGTTTAAAACACAACAACCATTTATTTACAGCAAATAAGAATCGTAAAAATAAAAATAAAAATTTATTTTAAAATTTCGTAAAATTTCGTTAAAAATCGTTGATAAAAGTCTTCAAAAATTATTGTTAAAAATATAATTAAAAAAATAATTAAAAATAAAAACTAAACATATTAAAATCACAATACACACAATATTTACATTAAAGCCTTAAAAACCATTTTTTATACAAACATAAATACAAAATTTTTTTAATATTTTTTGAAAAATTAAAAAAAAAATATATTTTTAAAGCCTTATAAACAATTTTTTTATATAAAAAATATACACAATTTTTTAATATTTTTGAAAAATTAAAAAAAAAAATGTTTTGAAAATGGGCAAAATTTTTTTGAAATTGATCGGGTTTTGTTCACAAAATTTGAACATGTAAAGTTCGTAATCGCATAACTGCGATTAATTAAGAAGAATTAAGATTGGCAATCCCTCTCTTGAAGAGCAAACAATTAACACCCTTAAGAAAAGGCCACACAAATCTGAGCCCTTTAGGGATACATGGAGAACATGGTTTGACTTAAATCCCAATTTCATAAGTAATTATCAACAGTTTGACAGGATAGTTAGGAAATGATATCAGCCACGACAGTTTTTTTTTAAATTTAGAATGTCTGTGAAGATAAATTCGAATTTAAGAACCCAAGACGCAAACCCACACTTTTAGCAGCATCACTTCTTAACTCTTACAAGGTAAACTTTGCTATTAACAAAGCACTGTTAACTGTTTAACAGTGGCAATAAGTAGATTAGTCTTCTACTTTGCAGTTATTTCAGGCTATTGACATGAAATATAATTCTTATTATGATCATTATTGTTTGTGAACAAAACTCAACACTCTAGCTCTCTCCAGCTATTCCACTACCACGGTTCGAAAAAGCACACTCTGGACTACCATTTGCATATAGTCTGTATCGTGTACTATTTCTTATATGTTCCAAAATGGCCACAGTTCTTCTAGAGAATTTTCAAGCAAAAATTGATATTTTCAAAGCCAATTTTCTCAATAGCATATCACTTTATGCAGTGTGACTATGTTGCTGATTATATTAAGAAGCCTTGGAACCTTCCTTTGAGTATGATATGGTACCCATAGACCTCATATTTGTCCTTAAATTAGCTCCTAAACAAGTGGGCTTGTTCAGATGAATACTATTAAATAGCAAACAATGCTCTGTTAAAGGCATATTTTTTTCTGTTAAAAGGAAATTTTGCTCTGTTAACGCCTAATGTGGCTTTGCTAAAATTTATGGATTGCGTGTTGGATTTACAAATCCGAAATTACATTGCTTTAGAACTTAAAATGAAAAACAATACAGAAATAGCGTAGTCGGATGGGTGGCGCAATCAACCACAAATGATATCATGATCGTGCTGTTTGTCTTCATTCAACTACTATATCCAGGAATTTTTACTTCGTTTTTTGACCATAAATCCATCACAGTACACCAGTGTATTAACACCAGTTTTGTGTCGAATCGGCATCAAAGTTTACCAGTAAAAAAAGTCACCTACTTTCTCTGCCTGCTAACATTATTATATCAATTATAATTGAACAGATTTAATAAGAATTTTAAGCTATTTCTTATCCTAGCTTAGAGGCAAAAGTCTGCGAATAGAGTTTAAAACTAAACTGAACCATCAAATCATTTTTGCAAGCACATCTCTTTCAATGATCGTTAGAAAGTATTTTTGGGGATCCCACTTGGGTTTATGAAATTATTAATCAAACGATTTTAGAAAATAGCTATTAAGGCCAAAGAAATCTCCTCTAAAATCCAAATAATATGATATATCAGTCAAAAACATTTTTGTATCGCGGCGATAGCTTTAATAATGTGAGCTTTCATGGTCAGTTCAGAGACCATACTAAATGACAAACCTTGTACTAATCGAATGAGATTCGAATGAATGACATTTAACAGCAGATTTCTTTGCTAGGCTGATAATTTTAACCCAAGTAGATGGATTCAAGTAGCCATTTCTTTAGACGACTTCCTCTTAACAGTATTATGGCAAAAACTCTGAGAGTAAATAGAAAATTGCTATGAAAAGTTTTACAAAAATCTGTTGTTAGGAATCGTCGTTAAACTGTAGGTCTCGCCACTCATGCATAACATTAATACACATAACATGGATGGTGTGAGAAGCTAGGTTATAATCCTGACTGAAGAGTTGTAATGACCAGTTATCTAAGCAAGTAAATGGATCAGCCCTATCATATCTTTTATATATTTTTTTTATCCATTTTCAAAACATTTTTTATTGTTTTTTTATCAATAAGAAATATATTTTATTAAAAAATATATGTTTTTAATAAAAAATATTTTAATAAAAAACTGTTTTAATATTTTTTTTGTTTTTAATTAGAAAAAAATGAAAAATTTAATAAAAAAAATTGAAAAAATATTAAAAAAAATATAGTCCCTTAATAATAAAGAAATATATTTTTAATATTAAGAAAATATATTTAAAATTGTTTTCTATTAATTTTTTATTTATTAAATAATTTTTTATTCAATTAAAAATAAAAAAAAATAAAAATATTTGTTTTGTTTTTAATTAGAAGAAAAAAAATTAAATATTAAATGAAAATATATAAAAAAACATTAAAAAATATAGTTCCTTAATAATAAAGAAATATATTTTTAATATTAAGAAAATATATTTGAAATTGTTTTTTTTATTAATTTTTATTTAATTAAATAATTTTAATAAAAAAATAAAAATATTTGTTTGTAATTAGAACGAAAAATTTAATATTAAATTAAAAAATATAAAAAAAAATATTAAAAGATATAGTTCCTTAATATTAAGAAAATATATTTATTTAAAATCTTTTGAAAGAAAATAATTATTTAAAAATTTTTTTATTTAATTAATTTTTTTCTTATTAAAAACAATTAACATTAATTAAATAGAAAAATATTTTATTTAAAAAATATAGTTCTATTTAATTAATTTAATTTTTATTTGATTTAATAAAATATATTTTTTTTATTAAGAACTTAATGATCAATAAATATAAAAAAATGCATTTTAAAACATATTTTTTAAAACAATTTTTTTATATTGAATAATATTGAATATTATTTTTTAATGATCAATAAATATACAATAAAAATACATTTTAAAACATATTTTTTACATTTTAAAACATATTTTTTAAAACAAATTTTTTAATTTAATTAATATTGAATATACCCTGTATAAATTTGAATTTTTGTTATTAAAAAATATATTTTATGTTACCAAAAAGGTTATTTTTTCTTAAAAAACGAAAAATGTATTTTTTATTAAAAAAAATATGTTTTTATTAATAAAATATTTTTTGTCATAAAAAATATATTTTTATTAAAAAATTTATTAAAAATATATTATTAAAAAATTTATTTTTTATTACATTATTCATTAAAAGTGTAACAAAAAATATTTTTTTTTGTCATAAAATAAATATTTTTATATTAAAAAATTTATTTTTGTTACAAAAAAATTATTTTTTTTATTAAAAAATGTATTTTTTTTATTGAAAAATATATTTTTTAATAAAATATTTTTTTTTACCAAACAAACATTTTTTCTATAAAAATTTAGTTACAAAAAAATATATTTCTTTTTGTAAATGGTTTCTAAAATTTAAAAAAAAAATATTTTTTTAATTTTTTTGTCTTAAACTACTATGTACACTTCTTAAAATAATAATTAAAAATTATAATTTATAAACTAAAAAATAAAAATAAACTGTTTTTTTAGCTTCTTAAGCTTAAAAAAATAAATTTTTTTCTTTGTACAAAACAGCAGCATTTTGTTAAAAAAAAATCAGCTGCCAAAAACCTTTAAATTTTTAAAAAATTATATACTAATTAAAATAACGGTTAATTTAAACACATATGTACAATTCTTTGGTAAATGGGAAAAGCATAAGGATTAACAAAATTTATAATTAAATAATAAAAATACGACATAAAATATGAATTGTTTTTACTACCGGACTCAGAACGGGCCACCGCCAGCAGGGAGGCCACACATAGCAAATAGAATATTAAACGGGGATGATTGGAAGTGGGCATGGTTGTAGTTTTTATTTTTTTTTTTGGTTTTTTATTTTTAAAATATTTATTTTCCTTTAGTATTTGAAATACAATTTTTGTTTGTTTTCTTTTTCAGATTTTTGTTTTTTTGTGTAAACTTTCGCTTTTATTTTTGTTTTTAATATTTTGTTTTTATTTATTGTATGTTTTTCTTGTTGTTTTATTAACAAATTATAGAATGTGTAAATTTTTTTTTGCTTTTTAATTTCTCTGCTTTAGGTTTTTTTCTGTTTGTTTAACTTTGTCGTTTGCACTCTCTTTTATTTAAGCGTTTTATTTTTCTCAAAACTTAATTAAGCGCTTTTATAAGATTTATTTTCAATTTCGTTTTTCAAAAGCTTTTTTTATCACAAATATTTTTCTCAAAAATTTTTTTTGTTTAAACCGTTCGTGTTAATGGCTGCAAGCCAACTAAACTGACCACTAAACAGTGGCAGTTTAGCAACAGACATGCGTACACTTTTCAAAAAATAAATTAAATCTTGTGTTTTGCTTAAAAAAGCAACAACAACAACTAATCATAAATATTTTAACAACTCCTCTCTCTCTCTCTCTCTCTGTCTTACTCTCAGTCAATGCTCTAAAGTGTTAAACACATTTAAAGCCCGGCTTTAATTTAAGTATTCTGCGCATGCTTACGCGTACAAGAAGTATGGTTTTAAAACCAATGTATCAGCTGTTTTATTGTTGTTTTATTGTTGTTTTATTTCACCCAATTTCTTAAATTTCTTTCTTTGCACAACGATAAGATCGAGTTTAAATAACCAGAGTTAGTACCACTTGCACTGGTTTTGCTTGTTAAAATAAAAAACTGGGTTCATCTTGAAGTGTTTAAACGACAGAAAGTCTCTTCATTTAGCGTGTCTGTTCGAGTTGTTTTCATTTTTACTTCTTTTTTTGTTGTTGTCGTTGTTGTTAGTGTAAATATTTAATTGAAATCTGTGTTTTGATTTCATGATCATTTCTCTTTGCAAGCTGGTCGGTCAAGTGGTAACGAGCAGAGAGATCAGCAATGAATTGTTTTTACGCTACTCACAAGTACTCATGAAATTTTGTATTTAAGTGAGTCAATAATATTTTAAATTTAACTAAGTACTCTGGATTCATTCATACTCAACTACAACGTTGATTTATAAATACAGGTTGCAATAAGTATGCATACAACCTGTTGACATCAAACTCATACCATTCGAAATATGTTTGATTCATAAGCCTACACATTTTGATACTTACAAATGAGTCACAAGTCACACGAATCATTCATTAAAATTTAAAATTTTAGTTGTTGTTGCATTTACAACAAAATAAAAAAGACACCTAAACAAAAAAGACAGACAGAGCAGCAAGCAGAACAAACACACAACGTTCTAGTAAGCATTTTAGTGTTCGTATGCGATCCATACTTACTTTGTGATTCGTGTAAAGGGTCCGCCAAAAAATTTTTTTTTTGAAAATGCTTTTACAAAAAAACTACTGAATATTTTCTAAAATTTTTTTTTATTTGAAAGTACAATCCTTCCGGTTAATAATGGAAAATAATTTCATTCAAATGGCTGCCTCGGCTGGTCATGCAATAGCCTACACGATCGGCCCAATTTTTAAGCACATTATCGATTGTGTGCAGCTCTATTTCACCAATGGCTTCACAAATATTGTCCTTTAAAGCGTCAATTGTGTCTGGATTGTCGGTGTAACACGTATCTTTGACGGCACCCCACAAATAATAGTCTAACGGTGTCAAATTGCAGCTCCGAGGTGGCCAAACGACATCAGCTCTGCGGCTAATAATGCGATCTTCAAAAACAGGGCGCAAAACATCGGGTGTAGCTTCGGCTGTGTGGCATGTAACGCCGTCCTGTTGAAACCAAATGTTGCCAATATCCTCCTCTTCACTTTTTGTGAACAAAAATTCGTTCAACATGGCCTGATAACGATCGCCATTGACTGTAACGGCCACTCCTTGCTCATTTTTGAAGAAAAATGGCCCAATTATGCCTCTGGACCAAAATCCGCAGCAAACAGTGACTTGTTTTGGGTGCGTCGGCTTTTCAATGTATGCGTGCGGGTTTTCTGTGCCCCAAATGCGACAATTTTGTTTGTTTACATAGCCGCCAAGATCAAAATCAGCTTTATCTGGAAAAGATGATTTTTTTTTGCCAAAATCGGCATCTTCTGTAAGTCGATCACAGGCCCACTTAGCGAAGCGAAAACGCATTTGATGGTCCATATTCGTTCAGCGGAAAGATAAAACTAATTATCTGTCAAATCAGACATGAGCTAAGTGTTACCATTCACGAAATAAGCACTAGTTGAAGAAAAAAACTTTAGATGGCGGACCCGATATATACTCTCCATAACTCAAGTAGAGGCGAAGTCAATAACATCATCATACATGTTGTTAAGTATGATGTTTGATATGTACTTCAAACTTTGAATATGATTGGAGGTTCCATGATATTAAAAGAAGTATGAATGCATTTAAGTATCAGAAATTATGAGTATGATTCGATTCTACTCATCTTTTTGAATACTCATTGCTGATCTCTGGTTACGAGCAGTCAAAAACTGTTAAAGATAAGCGAGCATGGCTTTGGGATACTGTATGGAACAAAATATTTTTTTCAAATATTGTATGCAATTGATGGATACTTTTAGTTAAGATCGTTCCAGTTCTACCTACAAACATAGCATAGAACGCAGAGAACAGAGTTTTAAACCAAAAGTAGATCAGTGATGGTCAAATTTATAGTGTGTTCTCGATTGTGAATTTCTCGATTGCCCGCGGATATTGACTAGATCATCACATACATATATATTGTTACGTTTTTACCTTTTTAAAAAGTTTAAATATGAGTTCGTTAATTGCAAACAAAGTAAAATCAAATATGTGTTGAATTTCAGTTAAACTCTATTTTTTACACTACTTTTGTGTGCCACCGTATACAACTTAGCGATACAACAACAATGATAATCTGTTTATTTACTTTACTAGTTCACACAACTATTCGCTTTACAAACACGACTTGTTTTGTTCACGCGCAACTTCACACAAGGCTGACTGAATTCTTACTGACTCGCTGCTGGCCCTGCTGCCCTTTTATATACGCACGCAATCAGTATGATGAACGTTCTCGATGTGGAAGGTTCTTGCTCTCGCCTTCTCGAGAATTCTATTGCTAGTACATTATTGTTTGTGTACCTTGTTTACGTTGTCCATCCCTTTTTGTCACATACATGTTGTTGTTGGTATCAGGCGCAACCAGATTCGTTGTACATATGTGTGTGTGCAGCTTTAGATAATCAACACGTTCATTGTATTCTTATTGTTAGTGTGTATTTGTATCGTGTGTCTTTTGTTTATCGTTTTTGTTGTTAAACGATATTAGGTCGTTTCGATTTGCGTAACAATATATACAAAATTGGTCATTACAACGTTTTTGTCAGGATTACGACCTAGCTTCTCACACCACCCATGTTGTGTGTGTTAATTTTATACATGAGTGGCGCGACCTACAGTTTAAAATCGATTCCGAATGACAGATTTTTGAGAAACTTTTTCATGGCAATTTTATTTTCCAAAAATCTGCTGAGAGGAAGTCGCCGTAAAAATATTTTTTCATATTTCGTTTTGTTGGAAATGTCTGACTTGGGGTTTGAAGCGTGGCCTTACATCTAATAAGCCAACACACTATCTACTAGTGTACGGCGACTTCAAACCAAGATCATCGCACAAAGTTTTATTCGGAAAGCCGTCCGTAGTCCAAGCCAAATTCATTACAATAAGGAGCGAAGAAAATTAACTCAGAAGTCTCTTTACGGTAGTGATTAAAAATCAATCTTTACTATCACGTTTTGGGTCCCAAAATATTTGAAAAGGAGCTCAAACCATTTGGTCTTACTTAACCTTCTCTATCAGCGAAGTATACAGCTTACAGGCAACTAGTCACGGGCCTAATAACCGTTGAACAAGCGGTTGTTGGTTTGATTTACAAAATGGAAACCAAACTAGTGCAAGTGATGGATTCATGTCTTCATATCGTCAGTTAGACGAGCCCAGCTCTGCTTAAAGGGCTTCTAAATATGTCATAAGTTTTCAAAAGTCTTTCTAAGGTTTCTGTGTATTCTTAACGACCTGTCCCCTGAGGCCCTCTATACGATACATACGAGTACATACATAACTAATCATTACAACCCTCCAATTAGGATTAAGTCCTAGTTTCTCACATCGTATATGTTGTGTGTGTTAATCAAATACATCAGAGGCCGCACCTACAGTTTAAAGTCGACTCCGAACGACAAATTTTTGAGAAATTTTTTCATGGCAATTTTTATTTGCTCTCAGAGTTTTTGCCAGTTATCTGCTGAGAGGAAGTCGCCGAAGGAATACTTTTTGTATTTTGTCTTTGATGCCTGGCCTGGAGCTCGAACCCTGGCTTTTCGTCTAATAAGCCAACACACTACCTACTAGACTACGGCGTCTTCAAAGGGCTTCTAAATATGTCATAAGCTTTTAAGAGTCTTTCTAAGCCTTCTGACTTTCCTTAAGGACCTGTCCCCTAAGTCCCTCAATACGATACATACATACATAATTGATGATTACAGCCCTTCAGTTAGGATTAAAACCTAGTTTCTCACACCGTGTATATTATGTGCGTTAATTTTATACATCAGAGGCCGGATCCTACAGTTTAAAGTCGACTCCGAACAGCAGATTTTTGAGAAACTTTTTCATGGCAACTTTATTTTACTCTCTCAAAGAAATCTACTGAGAGCCATACGCCGAAGAAATTATTTTCCGTATTTCGTTTTGATGTCTGACCTGGGATTTGAACCGTGGTTTCACGTCTAATAGGACAACACACTACCTACTAGACTACGGCGACTTTTCTTAAAAGGCATATAAATGTGTCATAGGTTTTCAAAAGTCTTTCTAAGCTTTCTGACTATCTCAAAAGCCCACAATACAATGCTGAACCTATTCTCCTTGCCGCCCTGTTTACACTTGTTACAGCGGCTTGTCAGCGGTGAAATCAACATTTTCAGAAGAAAACTTAAGCGATAATACCCCTGTAAGTGGTGTTCTATATCCCTAGTCTTTCTTACTGTTATTATTTGTTTTATCTGTTAAACATTCCTGCCATTGTCAGAGGCAGATTGTAGCGTGTAAATACTGGTTTCTTTTAAACAAAACATGGATATTTTTTTGTTTGTTTGTTTTTTTTTTACTTCCATGTTGTTGTTGTTTAAGCTAATAACAATTATTTGCTTTTGTTGTTGTTGTATTTTTTATATTTCGTCTTTGTTTTTGTCCATTCACAATCTGACTAAACTGTCTCAATTTCTCTGGAATGTTTTTTAGTCGTTTTTTTTTTGGTGTATTTTTCGAAAATCACTTTTTTCTGCTTTTTTTGTCGAAAGACTCTCACTTTTGTGTGTTAATCATCGGTAAGTCTGGTATTTTCGTTGATGTTGTTGTGGCTTTTATTTTATGGATTTAGCTGTTATTAAACACCCTACATTAATGGGCAATGGTTGAGTGTTACTGCGTGTGAATACGACAACAGTCATACAGCGCACCTTTAATTACATGGGGTTGACTCAGAATAACTTTCATTTTTAGTGGACAACGTTTCCCAACTTTTGGCATCTCTTTCGTAGAAATGTCTACCAGTAACTTACGTAGTTTTTTTTAAGTAGGTTACCTTATAGCCTTCTAGTACCTTAAGTAACTTTCTTATTTGCCTGTTCATCTTTCTAAAATTCTCTACCTCTGATCAAGCGGCTCTATTTACATGATCTCAATGTATTCATTTTGTACAATTGTTGTCTGTAAATTGGGTTCTTCTTTTTCTTTTCCCTCATTCTCTATCATTTTTTTCCTTCTTGTTCAGCATCTTTTTTGTTCTTCATCATCATGTCGTTGTTAAATGCTTGTGTTAATTGAATTGTTTGACTTCTTGAATTGTTTGGCCCCCTTTTTTGTCTGTTGTGTGATCTTACTTCGTTCATTGTATACAGAATTAGTTTGAATGCCCTACAGGCAGCAATACTTTTAGAAGAGGACTTCGAGTACCTAAAACCCAATAAGTCTCACAGCTTAAAATCACGTAAGAAAATGCGATTTTTCTTTGAAATTTTAAATGGAAACTCTCAGCTGAAATGATGTTTCAAAATGAATAACAAGTAACCCATGTGGATGAAGTCGCCGTAGTCTAGTAGGTAGTGTGTTGGCTTATTAGACGAAAAGCCAGGGTTCGAGCCCCAGGCCAGACATCAAGACAAAATACAAAAAGTATTTCTTCGGTGACTTCCTCTCAGCAGATTTCTGGTAAAAACTCTGAGAGAAAATAAAAATTACCATGAGAAAGTTTCTCAAAAATTTGTCGTTCGGAGTCGACTTTAAACTGTAGGTCCCACCACTCATGTATAAAATTAACACACACAACATAAGTGGTGTGAGAAACTAGGACGTTGTACAATGGGTCAATTCTACCTCCGGGTACTGTACTTGTTAATTGACAAGTACACGTCCTCTAACCTAACCTAACCTAACCTAACCCATCTGGGTTTACCTGCCAATAAACTGAAGGCTTTAAGGAATTTCATTTAGTTGAGAGGTCTTGACTAATCTCCTGATCATTGAAAAGACTACTGACTGAGCTCATGGAAAATGGCTTTAATAACCTACCTTAAAGCCATTTTCCATTAAAGCCATTTTCCATCCACATGCTGATGATGTGGTCATAATTTTCTCTGACACATACCTAGAAACGTTCTTTTCAAATACTAGCCAAATGAAACAGCCACAATTATCCTAGTGTAGTCATTGTGGTCTAGTAGGGGTAGTATGTTCGCTCATTAGACTTAAGGCCTCAGTTCAAACCCCAAGGCCAGACATCTCCAGACAGAACGAAATATGATAAAATATTTCGTCTGCAATTTCTGAAAAAAAAACTCTGAGAAGTTTCTCTCGTTCGGAATCGACTTTAAACTGTAGGTCTCGCCACTCATGTATAAAATTAATACACACATCAGACAGCTTTTCGTATCAAACTTTGTGGGATGATCTGGTCTGAAGTCATCGTAGTCTAGTAGGTAGTGTGTTGGCTTATTAGATGTTGCGGCCAAGGTTCAAATCCCAGGTCAGACATCTCCAATAAAACGAAATACGAAATAATATTTCTACGGCGACTTCCTCTCAGCAGGTTTCTGGCAAATAAAATTGCTATGAAAAGTTTCTCAGAAATCTGTCGTTTGGAATCGACTTTAAACTGTAGGTTCCTACGCTCATGTATAAAATTAACACACACAACATAAGTGCTGTGAGAAGCTGGTTCACAGAAAATTTCTAGAATTTTTTTTCGATTTTTCAAGAATCAGTGTGTTTTGAAATTAAATGACCTTTCCAGGTGCAAAAGGAAGTCTTAGGGTCTTGAATCAGATGACCCTTCCTAATGACGTGTTTCTGTGGTTCATTATAAACTAAATAGTATTTTTTTTTTTACTTTAAAAAGTGTCATGAATTCGTTTGTGAGTTTTATTCCCAAAAATTTTATATATGACCTTTGACCTTAAATTTATTAAAAACCATAAATTGAGTTTTACATTCTAACAGGAATAAGTAATGCCTCTTAAATTTACTAGGAATTATGATTTCACTGCAAATTACTCTTACATAAGAAGGATTTTTTAAATTTTTATATTTCACCTTTGACCTTGTGACCTTATAATACATAATTGCTCGAAAGTAAGCTTTCTAGAATACAAAGGAATACTACTAGTTATGTTTTGACTGCAATTTACTCATTACTAAAGGAGGGCATTTGAATGTTTTATATTTCACCTTTGACCTTGTGACCTTATAATACATAATTGCTTGAAAACGAGTTTTCTAAAATATAAAGGAATATGTAATGCGTCTTAAATTTACTACAAGTTATGTTTTCATTGCAATTAACTCTTTCTTGAGAAGGATTTTTAAAATTTTTATATTTCACCTTTGACCTTGTGACCTTATAATGCATAATTGCTTGAAAACAAGCTTTCTAGAATACAATGGAATAAGTAATGCCTCTTAAATTTATACAAATTAAGTTTTCGTTTCAATTTACTTTTGCTTAAGAAGGATTTTTTAAGTTTTTGTATTTCACCTTTGACCTAGTGACCTTACAATACATAATTATTAGAAAATAAGTTTTATAGAATACATAGGAATAAGTAATGCCTTTTAAATTTACTACAAATTATAATTTCACTGCAATTCACTGTTACTTAAGAAGGATTTTTTAAATTTTTATATTTCACCTTTGACCTTGTGACCTTATAATAAGAAAATAAGCTTTCTAGAATACAAAGAAATATGTAATGCCTCCTTAATTTACTACAAATTATGTTTTCACTGCAATTTACTTTTACTTGAGAAGAGTTTTTGAAAGTATCGAATTTGACCTTTGACCTTGTGACCTTATAATACATAATTGCTTGAAAATAAGTTTTATAGCATACTTTATATTCACAAAGCAAGAAATTATTAAATGCTAACGACTTTCGTTATTTTGATTTTGTTTTAACGCTTTGACGCTTTACACTTTCATTGTGTTTTTAGTTTGTTTCTTTAAATCATTTATTTTTTTCTTTTTTATAAATAATTTATTGATGTTTTGTGTTAGTCCAATCATAAATATCACCTTCAATTATGTAGAGCTCTTCTCATCGATTAGCTTATGATGCGGAAGTAAAACACATACGGTTTTGCATTTAAAAAAGCTTCAAACGGTTTTGAAAACTGGTCTTAAAGCGGTCTTAATACTTTGTTTTCTTTCATCTTTTATAACTGTTGCATACCGGAATCGGTCGCTAGCACTTCTTTTCTGCTTTCAAAAGCATTTGTACTTCACCTACATTTTGCAGATGAGTTGGTAAACAAAAAAATTTATTTTTTTCATCGAATTTTTTTTTATCGATTTTTTTTCTTTTAAATTTTGTTTAATTTTCGTTAAAAAGAAATAGAAAAACAAACAATATTTAAATTAATTTTTGTTGTTTTTTGTTCTAGTAAAATTGCATGGTATTTAAGGCTTTGGCCTACGGCCATTAAAGCCTATTCAATGCAATTTCTTATCTCCAGTAGTCAATAAACTTTTAGAATGACTAATTGATTATTTTTTTACTATTGTTGTTTTTGTTGTTTTCTTTCTTTAAGGTGAATAATATTTGATTGTTTTTTTTTAATTTTTTTTAAATTTTTTGAATTTTTTTTAAATTTTTTTTTAATTTTTTTTTTATTTTTTGGTTTTAACCTTTAAAAGTTCATATACGTTGTTTATGTTTATTAAAAACTTAAATATTGATTTAAAAGAAGAAAAAAAATCTCTCATTATGTATTCAAGAAATGTTTGTCTATTTAACATTTCATAGGCAACCTCCCCCCTTTAGTTTGGAAACTCGTCACAAATAAAGTGTGAAAAAACGCATAAAAAACTTGAATTTATTTTTAATTTTTTTTCTTTTTTTTTTTTGGAATTGAAACACGTGAATCCAAATTTAGAAAAACTAGGAAGACTGTCTTGTTGTGTTGTATACATAAAAAATATTATTTTGGTATTCAAAATTTTATTAAAAATTATTGACAGGAAATAATTAAAATGTCTGTTAAAGACGGCAACAATTCAGCCACAAATTCAATTGTAATTGTAATCAATTGTTTCAAAATATTGTATATTAAACTTTGATTTATTTGTAAACATTTGTCTAAGAAGTATGTCTGATAAATTTCTGTCTCAATATTGTATACAAAAATTTATTAAAAATTATTGACAGGAATTGTTTCAAAATATTGTATATTAAACCTTGATTTATTTGTAAACATTTGCCTAAGTAGTATGTCTGATAAATTTTTGGCTCAAAATTTCATTTTAAAACTCATGTCAAGAGCTGCACATAGGCACACAAGGTAACTAATACTCTCTTCTTCCTCTTTAAATCCAGATACACCCAGAGCCCCTCCAAAAATCATAGGAGGGAACGCCAAGTTTATAGCCTTCCAGTACCTTAAGTAACTTTCTTGTTTGCCTATTCATCTTTCTAAAATTCTCTACCTCTGATCAAGCAGCTCTATTTCCATGATCTCAATGTATTCATTTCGAACAATTGTTGTCTGTAAATTGGGTTCTTCTTTTTCTTTTCCCTCATTCTCTGGCATTTTTTTCTTTCTTGTTCAGCATCTTTTTTGTTCTTCATCATCATGTCGTTGTCAAATGCTTGTGTTAATTGAATTGTTTGGCCAAGAACGCCAAGTTTATTGGCATGCTTTCAAAAACGAACTCTTCGCAAGAGTTTTCTGGAATTAATTGCCCGATAAGGTTAATTACAATACGTAGAGTCTGATATTCCTCATGCTCAATTGCTCCTGCTAATGAATCATGACCATTTGTTCAGCGAATTTAGTGGTGCGCCTAATCATCTTCTTCTGGCTCGCTTAGACTAATGTTTTGCGATTTATGGCAATTACCTGCGCCTGAAATTCTCTACAGTACTTAAGGAGACTTGGAGACACCTAAATGTGAAGCCCTTCGGAGAAAATTCCCTAGGCCAGCTTATTCTGATGTTTCAAACTGTCTGTCCGTAAAATCCCCAGAGCTGATCATATCAGGGGACCAGTGCTGTTTGCTTGGAATGCTAGTGTCAAAACTCGTTTTAGACATGAGATAGTCAATCTCACTTAGAATACGGTGGGAGTCTCAGTTAGGATTGTTTACAAAATTTGTAGAGCAATGGCCTGTGAGAGCCGCAAAAGTGCGATGGGTGTTCATGGGTTTCAAAGAAAGAGGACAATCAGTGCTCTTCCCGTCCATATTAGTCCAGCAGAGCTTAGCAATATTGCACTGCAATACTACCCTACTACGTGCAGTGTAATGCGTAGTCTAGTAGGTAGTGTAGTAGGTAGTCTAGGTAGTTTAGTAGGTTGTTTAGTAGATAGTTTAGTAGGTGGTCGAGTAAGTAGTTTAGTACGTAGTCTAGTAGGTGGTCGAGTAAGTAGTTTAGTAAGTAGTCTAGTAGGCAGTCTAGTAGGTAGTCTAGTAGGTGGTTTATTAGGTAGTCTAGTAGGTGGTCGAGTAAGTAGTTTAGTAAGTAGTCTAGTAGGCAGTCCAGTAGGTAGTCTAGTAGGTAGTTTAGTAGGTAGTCTAGTAGGTGGTAGAGTAAGTAGTTTAGTAAGTAGTCTAGTAGGTAGTCCAGTAGGTAGTCTAGTAGGTGGTTTAGTAGGTAGTCTAGTAGGTGGTCGAGTAAGTAGTTTAGTAGGTAGTCTAGTAGGTAGTTTAGTTGGTAGTCTAGTAGCTGGTCGAGTAAGTAGTCTAGTAGGTAGTCTAGTAGGTAGTTTAGTAGGTAGTCTAGTAGGTGGTAGAGTAAGTAGTTTAGTAAGTAGTCTAGTAGGTAGTCTACTATGTAGTCTTGTAGATAGTCTAGTAGGTAGTCTAATAGGTAGTCTAGTAGGTAATCTAGTAGGTAGTCTAGCAGGTAGTCTAGTAGGTAGTGTTTCAACTTCTGGCTCAGACATCTTGAACAAAAGGAAGTGAACCTTAGATAGGTAGGTAGGTAGATGTGGCTGCCAATCCAAGAAAAAAATTCGTGAATAGACACACTTTGTGCTACCACAGTCACGCGTTATCCCCTAGTCTCGTAACCATTCGGAGCTACTGATGAAGCGATTCAGGCTGCCTATGTCAATCCCTGACAGTTCCTCCAGATCATCCATGTAGTAAGTACCCAAGTACTTCCTTCTCCTTTGGCATAGAGCCGGGCATGTACCCAGCAGATGACTGACAGTCTCGTCTTCTTCCTCATCTCTGCAGCTTCTGCAGAAGTCGTTAGCAAGGTGTCCAAATCCAATGCGCCTCGCATGAGTACCCATAATGCAATGCCCCGTAATGACACCGTCAACTACACTGAGCGCGCCTCTTTGGAGTTTAAGTAGACTCATTGTGCGCCCCTCATCCAGCCTTGGCCAGATTTTACGAGCCGTTCTACCCATGTCCGAGGCCGCCCACCTGTCGTTGACGGAATCGACGATAGCATTATGAATTATGAGCCTGCAGGTCCTCATAGGTATGCCCTGATTCGAGAATTCAGCGGTGAGCTCGATGGTCGTGCCCCGCCTGGCAAGTTCATCAGCTCTACAGTTACCCGGAATACCACTGTGCCCCGGTACCCATACGATATGTATGTCATATCGTTCCGCTATCTCGTCGAGATATCTGCGACAGCCGTACACCGTCTTGGAGTTCATCACATTAGAACTCAAAGCTTTTATAGCCGCCTGGCTATCAGAAAGTATGGTGACGCTCCGCTTGGAGACCCTTCCATCCCCAATAATACTCGCCGCAGCCTGTAAGTGAAGTGAACATTAAACAATTCATCCCTTCATTCATGGATAAAATTAACATACACAACATGAGTGGTGGAAGAAGTTAGGTGGCAAACCTGGCTAAAGGGTTGCAATAATCACTTAAGTTAGTATCAGCCCTGGTTACTTTATCTGTAATGAAGTTTCCGACGATATCTCAACGTTCTGGAACTCACATATGAGTTACATTTAAAATATTCAAAATTTCCCTCAGAAATCTCCGATATTTGTGAACGAAGACGGATGTCTAGGTGACGGTCGTTTGGGATTTGATTTTCTTTATATCTTGTAAGCTGCTAATCTGCAGTATTTTTAATTCCTCTAGAAAATAGTCGTCATAAATGGTAGCACAGAGGCCATAATAGCTACGACTACATCCCTGATATTATGTTTCTCAACAATTTTCATATAACTTCTGAAACAACCCTCCTACTTGTTGTTCACATGCTCTAGAAATATACTTATTAATGGTAGCCTAGGCTGTTTTAACTGAAAAACAACAACCACAAATCACTCATTATACAGGGACGTGTTTCACGCTTTTCTTGGGTTTTTTTTTGATTTTTATTCACAGACAGAGAGAGGGTAGCGCCATCATAATCATCATGTTACTGCAGCTCCACTAACGATGTGATTATACATTCGTTTGCCTAGCTGGCTGGCTGGTTGGCTGGCTGGGTTTTTATTTGTTTTAGCTTTCCACGCTTATGCTCCTAACGGTCATCATTTTCATCATCTCAATTGACCACCATGACATTTGAAAATTATTTGCCAAAAAATCATAGAGGAATATACTCACTGACTAGCTGTTGCACTGTTTAGGTCTGGCTGTTTACCTTAGAAAACAACAACAATAAACCAGCGAGCCGAAGACGGACATATTGATCGTTAAATCATGTGAAATCAATTTTCATTGAAATCATGATTTTGTAACGAAATTTTCTTACGATTTCTTTCAATTTGTTTTGGAAAATCATACATCATCTCGCTTGGCATTGCGTTGTATCGTATCGTATCGTGTCGTACTGTATCGTATCATATCGTTGGTAATGTGGTGTTATTTGCTTGGTTTTAGTCCCCTTTCCCCCATTTTTTCCTACATTTTCTTGTTTTCTCGTCATCATCAATTTTGTTGAAGTTAATGATTACCAGGCGATTTATTGAACATGGAGGCTGTGTTACAGCTTCCAATTCAATTCAATTCAATTCAATTCATTTAATAATCTGGTCATCGTATATTTTTAGGAAAACTTTTCCATAGATTTTCTCTTCTCCATAACCATATGCATGTCTATCAATCATTAAATGAAAGATTACATGGCATAATGGGCGGAAACGACTATGTACAGTGCGCTACACAAATGAAAGTCTAGAAAAACAAATTCAACTTGAGCTTTAGTCCTCTGAATTTGAAGCTTCAAGTGCTTAAAAGTGCTGCAAGTTATCTGGTACGTGCAAGACTTATCAGACCTGATGAATTCTTCACTGAGGGGTATCCCATGTATTCCTATGCCCCTGTTAATTCAAAAAAAAAAGGCGGAGTATTTTTATTCCTAAGGCTGGAAAAAGCAATCAACACTACCATCCTCATCCTCAGGATTAAAAAGTTAGGAATTTTCCTTCTCACGGCATTTGAAAGGGTGCTGGACAAAGAAGCATATTTTAATTTCATCTCCGAGTTACTAAATGGTGATTGTTATAGAGGTATAGAACTTTAAGTTGGCATTACTTTTCAAGATGGCGACCGATTTAACAGCTGTCAAGTGATATATTCTCAGTTTGATTTGGCAATTCATCATGAATAGACTAACGCCTGAACAACGATTGCAAATAGTGCAATTTTATTTCGAAAATAATGGTTCTGTGCGGAAAACGTATCGCGCACTACGTCCATTTTATCGTCGACAAAGTCGTCCATCAGAGCAGTTAATTCGATTAACCATGGAACGTTTTCGCACCACGTTTACTCTTATTGATAAATCGCATCCCCAGAGACGCTGGACGGTGCGTACAAAAGAAGCTATTGCTGCTGTAGAGCGTAGCATTGAGGAAGACCCGAATGAGTCCATCCGCCATCGAGCACAGGAATTGGATCTGTGTCCATCCACTTTATGGAAGATTTTGCGGAAGGATCTTGGTTTGCGTGCTTACAAAATCCAACTCGTGCAAGATTTGAAGCCAAACGATCATCAAGTAAGGCGTAGATTCGTCGAATGGGCCCAAAACGAGATTACCGTTGTTCCCGATTTTCATAAGCGAATTTTGTTTAGCGATGAAGCGCACTTCTGGTTGAATGGCTACGTCAACAAACAAAACTGCCGCATTTGGAGTGAAGGTAATCCTCAAGTGTATGTGGAAACACCGTTACATCCAGAAAACCTGACTGTTTGGTGCGCTTTATGGGCTGGTGGAATCATTGGTCCGTACTTTTTCAAAAACGATGGTGGCCAGAACGTTACAGTCATGGTGATCGGTATAGAGCCATGATTACAAACTTTTTCATTCCTGAATTGAATAACCATGATGTCCAGGAGATGTGGTTTCAACAAGACGGCGCAACATGTCACACAGCTCGTGCCACAATAGATTTATTGAAAGACACGTTTGGTGACCGCCTAATTTCACGTTTTGGACCTGTGAATTGGCCTCCAAGATCTTGTGATTTAACACCGCTAGACTACTTTCTGTGGGGCTATGTAAAGTCATTGGTCTATGCGGTAAAGCCACAAACGCTTGACCATTTGGAAGACAACATTCGCCGTATTATTGCCGATATACGGCCACAAATGTTGGAAAAAGTCATCGAAAATTGGACGTCCAGATTGGACTACATCCGCGCCAGCCGTGGCGGTCATATGCCAGAAATCATATCTAAAATGTAATGCCACAAGATTATCTTTCGGATAAATAAAATTCATGTCAATCGAATAATCCATCGTTGTTTTATTGCAACTTAAAGTTCTATACCTCTATAAAAAACACCCTTTACAAGACCTATCCCGCACTGCATAGCACTTTGACAGATTAGTGTTCAGCACTGAGAGCCTTTATCGAGGCAGGAAGCCGCTAGTGAGTACGTAGTGATGTTTGGTGCCTCCATTGAGACGACTTACTTGACAAGGCAGATAAATAGAGTCACCCTCCAAAGGGAAGTTATCCCACTCCTGCTGTAAGTAATCGCCAATGCTGGTGAAACTACAATGAAGTGATTGCAAACGGGGGTGCTTTGGCAAGTGTAGTGACAGGGTGGGTGGTTGGCAAGTGGGTGTGGGTGCTTTGGCGAGTGTACTGCCACAGGTCCTTTCCTTAGCATGCAATCAGGTCTTAAAACTTTTAGCAAAGCGGCTCCCATCGGTACAGAACAGATTCTTTTCTGTAGACGGCTTAAGAAGCGTACTTTTAAACTTGGCGGGGTAAACGATCACCTCAAAAACGTTGTTTTGGTCGAGATTATGCTCTGCACCCTACTCAACATTGCCAAGTATGTTCTCAAGGCAAGACACTCCATATACCAAACGTATATATCCAGTAGGTAAGCCCCGTAAATAATTCCCAGCTTACAGGATAATTGTCGACGTCTTTACCCTTTCCGCAACGTTACGCATCAAGTTCAGCTTCTAAGCAAGTCTTATCATTTAAGATAATTGAAAGGAAATCCTGTAACCTAAACTTCCGCTTAAGAAGTATAAGTTTTGACTTGCGGGGACTCACGTCCCCTTTTCACCCCGTTCATTCGTGGACAAATATTTTCCCCATGGCGATGGGCAATACTATATAACAACTTCTCTAACTAATCCCTGTATTTTAACTTCAGTTCACGTCCTTCTAAAGTATTATTTAGAGGTGGAAGCAATAACAACTCTTGTATATCTTCCGCCTTAGCGGAATGTATCCCAATCTCTGCCTTCTGAGGAAAGTTGTTATTTGGGCAATACAAATTTTATGTTCCTTTTATTGTAATAAATAGGCTGTTAGAGTTTCAATTTACATGAAAAAAATTATTTAATTAGGCCCTGAAATAAAAAAAGTACCAAAATTTAGTACTTTTTATAACCCTTTTTACAACCAATTTTAAGACACTTTTCTTAACGAATTTTAAAATACTTAAAGTTTCACCTTTCATAAAAAAATATTTAATTAGACCCTGAAATATGATTTTAAGTGGTAGAAAAAAGTACCAAAATTTAGTACTTTTTATAACCTTTTTAAGAACCATGTTAAGACTCTTTTCATAAGGAATTTTAAAATATTTAAAGTTTCAATTTTCATAAAAAAATTATTTAATTAGGCCCCGAAATATGGTTTTAAGTTGTTGAAAAAAGTACCAAAATTTTGGTACCAAAATTTAGTACTTTTTATAACCCTTTTTAAGACCAATTTTAAGACTCTTTTCATAAGAAATTATAAAATATTTAAAATTGAAGTTTCAATTTTCATTAACAAATTATTTAATTAGGCCCTGAAATATGTATTTAAGTTGTTGAAAAAAGTACCAAAATTTGGTACTTTTTATAACCCTTTTTTAAGAACCATTTTAAGACTCTTTTCATAAGGAACTTTAAAATACTTAAAACTAAAGTTTCAATTTTTATAAACAAAATTGGTTTTAAGTTGCATAAAAAAGTACCAAAATTTAGTACTTTTTATAACCCTTTTTAGGACTAATTTTAAGATACTTTTTATAAGGAATATTAAAATGTTTGAAGTTAAAGTTTCAATTTTCATAAAAAAAATTATTTAATTAGGCCCTGAATTATGGTTTTAAGTTGTTGAGAAAAGTACCAAAATTTGGTACTTTTTATAAGCCTTTTTACGACCAATTTTAAGACCCTTTTCGTAAGGAATTTTAAAATATTTAAAGCTAAAGTTTGAATTTTCATAAAAAATTATTTAATTAGACCCTGAAATACGATTTTAAGTTGTAGAAAAAGTACAACAATTTAGTACTTTTTATATCCCTTTTTACGACCAATTTTAAGATACTTTTCATAGGGAATTTTAAAATATTTAAACTTAAAGTTTCAATTTTCATAAAAAACTTATTTAATTAGGCCCTGAAATATGCTTTTAAGTTGTACAAAAAAGTACCGAAATTTAGTACTTTTTATAAAAAATTTTAAAATTTGGTAAAGAATTTAAAAAACTTAATTGCAGCAATTCTCTTAGAATGGGAGTAATTGAAATAGGTGTCTGAACAATTTTTTTCTTGAGATAACCTTAATAGGGGGATAAAAATATCCCTCTTTTGATTTTTAATATTTGCTTTGGATGATTCCCATAAATTTTCTTTTAAGGACTGAAAGTTATATACAATGTCATGCTGAGGAGTACCTTCTTTTCAAGTGTAGTGTACCCCAACTTGATATAATATTTCGTTTGGTACTTTTCATATTGTTAAGACACTAACTTAACTCATGACTGTCAAAAAAAATCGAAATCATGTTACATATTTGATGCTACAAGATAATGAAATAATTAACGGTTTTTGTAACGGGATAATAAGCGACTAGAAGATTATCCTTTTTAAATACAAAACCAAAAATATCCCTTTTTTGTAATCTGGTACTTAAGAAAGGCCCTTAAATCTGTTGCTTTTAATTGTTTAAATTGCATCAACCAAAAAAATTCCCATGATTTTATTTGTTTTCTTTCTTTTTTTGTTGTTGTTGTTGTCATGTATAAAAAAATATGCAAAAATATGGCAAAAAAAAATGCTGTGCATAATTTCGTAAATTTCATTGAACCTTTGCAACTTTAATTCATATGCGCCAACAAGTCTTAGAAACTATGAATCAATGGCTCAGCCTGCAAAAGCGGGTAATAAGCAACTGCAACTTCTAAATCAAATATTTTGTTTTTGCTTTTTTGGGTAAAGAGCTGCTGATTGCCTCAGCCCAACCTCCCACCACCACCGCTAACTTCAACGCCCATCACACAGATAATTATAGAGTCGTCGTTTGATGCTGGCCAAAGCTTAACAATTCCAAACCGAATTAGAAGACTTCAGTGAACAGGGCTTAGAAAAACAAACAAACATGAGTTGCTTTGCTGTGTTGCGTTGCGTTGCCCCGATTGCCACATCACAAAGTCAAAGAGGCAACAACAGGCTGCAGTTAACAGCAGTCAGAGTCATCAAAATTATTGCAGCAGCTTGAAAAGGAGAAAAAAATTTGGATTTTCTATTGGCTTGTAAGAAGCAGAAGCGTGTGCTTCAAGTGTTCCACGTTCATAGGAGAAGAAGAAAAAAATGAATTGAAATTGCAACGTGATTCCAAATGTTGCAGTAGGAAGCATTTATTTATTATGGCAACGTAGTATCTATCGAGTACTCGTACTCAACTAACATAATAATTGATACGAACTGAACTGAAAATCATAAAGAAATATACCTGGTAGCTTATGGATAAAAAACAACACACAGAAAAATCATTGCAATTAAAGACAGTGGTACAAAAGTAAAAAATTTAGAAAAGGAAATGAACTGGTTACCCGCTTTATAAACATACATGTTTTTTAACTCGTATCTTTTTCTACCAGCAGAAATTTAACAACAATTTTAGCAGTTCTTAACAAAAAATGGTTACTTTTGAATGGTTACCCGTTTAAATATACAAAATTAAAGTAAATTTTAAACTAAATTTTGAATAATTAGCGATAAAAAATTCTTTTTTTACATTTTCTGAGGTAGCGATTAAGTTTCCAAAGCGGTTACTTTTTCTTAAAACCTAGTTTTTAACAAAATTTTTTACATTACGTGCTTAATTAGAAAATTTAGAACGGATTTCGAAAACTTTTATTTTTAATTTAGGTTTGGAACGATTAATTGTGAGCGGTTACTCGTGTTAAAATTTAAAATTTTGACCATTTTTACACTAATTTTTAATAATCTGCAAAGGTAAATTCGATTTTCTTACATTTTGTGAGGTAACGATTAATTTGCCAAAGTGGTTACTTTTTCTTAAAACCTATTTTTTAACAAAATTTTTTACTTTATGTGCTTAATTATAAAATTTAGAATGGATTTTAAAAAGTTTTGTTGTTAATTTGGAATTAGAATGGTTACTTGTGAGTGGTTACTCGTGTCAAAATTCAAAATTTTGAACAATTTAAAACTAATTTCTTATAATTTGCAAAGGTAAATTCGATTTTTTTTACATTTTGTGAGGTAATGATAAATTTGCCAAAGTGGTTACTTTTTCCAACTTGCAGTCTTTAAGAAAAATTGTGAACGGTTACTCGTTTTAAAATTTTGAACGATTTAAAACTAATTTTGAAGAATCTGCAAATGTAAGTTCGAAATTCTTACATTTTAAGAAGTACCGATTAATTCGCCAAAGTGGTTACTTTTTCTTAAACCCTAGTTTTTAACAAACATTTTTATGGTATTTCTTTAACTATGAAATTTAGTACTCACTTCAGTTATTTTTTATTTAAAATTATTTTTTAAACGGGTACTTTTGAATGGGTACCCGTTTTAAAATTCATATTTTATACTTTTTAAATGAATTTTTAATAAATTGTGAAATTAAAAATGCTTTGTTTACATATTGTAAAGTAACGTTTTAGTTTCTAAGGCGGTTACTTTTTTTGGTAACCGTAATTTTATGGAATTTTTTGTATTCGAATAGATTTATTATGCAATAAATAAGCAATTTTGTTAATTTAAAGTTTGAAATTAGGCAAGTTAGAAGACGTGTACTTGTCAATTAAGACAAGTACAGTACCCGGAGGTCGAATTGACCCATTGTACTGAAATTAGACACGTAATGATTACTTTTCAATGGGTACCCATGTTAAAGTAACATATTGTTACGTTTCTACCTTTTTAAAAACGTTTAAATATGAGTTCGTGAATTGCAAACCAAGTAAAAACAAATATGTGTTTAGTTTTCCTTAAACTCTCTTTATTTTTTATACTACTTTTGTGTTCCACCGTATACAACTTAATGATACAACAATAATAATCTGTTTATTCACTTTACTAGTTCACACAAGTATTCACTGGATCTTTACAACCACGACTTATTTTGTTCACACGCAACTTCACACAAGGCTGACTGATTACTTAATGACTGCTGACTGCTTGGTCCAGCCCTTTTATAGTCCGACACAACCAGTTTAACGAACATTCTTGAAGTGGAAGGTCCGTGATCTCGCCATCTCGAGAGCTCTATTGCTAAGACATTGTTGTTTGTGTCTATCCTTTTTTGTCACATACATGTTGTTGTTGGTACCAGGCGCAACCAGGTTCGTCGTACATATGTGTGTGTACAGCTTTAGATAATCAACACGTTCATTGTATTCTTACTGTTAGTGTGTATTATATGTTGTTAAACGATATTAGGTCGTTTCGATTTGCGTAACAATATTTAAACATTTTTTTGTTATTAGAAAAGAAAATATGTTTTCAACCCACTGTGCTGGTTTTAAAGATCAACAACTATTTTTTAAGCGTAGGAAAAAGCAGTTAGAAATTAGGTTTTACGTGTTTTCACACACACCAAAAACAAAAAAAAAAAACAGAAAAATTGGAAAAAAGATGTGAAACAAAATATGGCTAAAAACTGAAATGCCAGTATTTATTATTACCCAAATACACGTTAAAAGCTTAGAGAGAGAGAGAGAGACTGGTTTAATGACACCATGAATGAATAACAGTCAACAACAGTTTGCTTGATGGCTGCAGCATGAATGAACAACGAGCGAACGCTTCATAACATTACTATTGGCTGGCTGGCTGCACTACTTCCAAATTGTCTTTGGCTACTTAGAAAAAACAGGCCACAATAATAATAAGAGAGAAGCCAGCATAGCGAATTATTTGCCAACAAATTGATTTGTTTGGAAGCCAACTCAATACCTCTTTACCCCCCCTCCCCCCACTTTTGAAACAAAGAAGAGTTTTTATCTCACGGTATATTATTGAAATTGTTTTGAACCCATTGCTGATGACCTTTAAGGAACTTAATTTTTATGATGATGCTAGTCTTCTTCTACTTCATGGCCTATTGATTAAATAACATTTTTTTTCTTGAAATCATATTCGAATATTAAAGCAGCCTCCAAACCTAGACATGAAACCGTGTAAAGCATATAGTCCACTGTAAGCATGCATAGCTTCTGTTTTTGTTTTTTGTATGAAATGGCACGTATTAGTTTTGAAACTGCAAACATATTGGAATCGATTTGTAATGCTCTATTTAAGTCTGATTTAATCACATTTTTGTTTAAGACAGGTGGTTGGTGGCAGCAGCCACTGTAATGGCAATTGTCTTTAAGACCGAAAATCATTTTAACAAAAAACAAAAACAACAAAAAACGCATAAAATCAAAATTTCATGGGAATTACAGACGTGCCAAAAAGCTTTTGATTGGCATTGAAATGATTTTTCGTCACACACAGCAAAACTAAGCTAAGTTAAGCCAAGCCACCGTACATATATCATAGAAATCCTTCTCTCATATGTTACGTGACTATAAAATTTCAAGTCAAAATTAATTCAGCATGAGTTTCATGAGTGCCTGTACGACATACGTATCTTAGATTTTGTATTAGAAATAGTTCAACAAAAATTATTTAAAAATGATAAAAAAAAAGAAAAAAATTAAATAAAAATTAAATCCAAGTTGTTAGAGTACAGGGTAACAGAAAACATTGGAAACAAAAAAAAGTTTGTCTTGCTCAGTTTGGTTAAATTCCCTTAAAAATAAAAGAATTTCGTGTTGTGTTTCGTATTTTGTAAATAGACGAGGTGGAGCAGCTGACATTTGGAAAAAAGCGTAGTTGCCATGCAACGACTTGACAAAATATATGTTGGGAGTACTTCTAAAGGAAAAGCAAAAGTAAAAGTGGAAAGCAAAGCTTTTCGGCTATCATCATTGATCCTGGTTCTAGGTTGCTCTACTGCATTGCTCAGAGCTGAAGAGTGAATAAAATAATTTCCGTTGCATATCTTTAGGCGCTATAGTTAATTTCTCTATGGTATACTTTGAGGCTTTGAAAAGTGATAACATTTCTCTAAGCTAATCTGCAATCCCGCAAAATTATTAAGAAATTTTAATAGAAAAAGTCACTGCAACAAGAGAAAAAAAATTAAAACAATTTGTTCACCTGTTAATGGTAAGAGCAGGACACTGACACAAGATAGTCTGTAAAGATAGTCTCCTCAGACCCACAGCTCCAGTAGAAATCATTTGAGGGTATAACAAGCCTAACGGCATATCTCTCAACGAGTCAACGTCCTTTAAAAATTAAAATTGTAAGACAGATGGCCCTGTGATGTAAGAACAGAAGATAATCCATCTTCATTTTATCCTTACAAGTTCGGTTGAACAGACTATAACAATATTGCCCGTACTCTTCTGCTGTCAGTTAAGTTAAACCTTCTTGTAAAACGTGCGGAGAAAACCTAGTATAAAAGAGCAATCAGAACACCTAAGCGCTATAACTAATTGGAAACTGTGAACTCCAATATGCTACTGCCTTGTCAAATGTTTGTAACATGAAAAATAGGCCTTCAATTGTAAAATCCTGCAGCACTTCTGTTGTCCAATTTTTCTTAAACCAGGTTGTTTAAACATAAAAGGTATGTGGATTAAAAAAAAACGCTTCTCTCTACTGCTGGGCTTGTTGAAGAGAGCAGTGTGTTGCCCTTGATAATGCGGGCCTTTTAGCAGGCGTCTCCTTTATAAGGCGGCTCCTTTATAAGGGGGGGCCTTTATAAGACGGGATAGCAAGATAGCAAGACATTGGACGGTGACTCTGATTTGGGTTTCTGACACAAAGGCTTCGAAGATAATCTTTAGGTCGATGCACTTGCTGAAGCTGGCACTGGAAAATTAAGGTGCCATCTACAAAGAGGCAAACAAATGGTCTCACTAAAACTCTATTCTATTCTTCATTTACTTTCAGTCTGACAAGTTCTAGAATCGCACTGTTGATTATGATTATTGCAATTCTTTTCTTTCTAATGGCAGCTCGTAAATGGCCAAGCGCCGATAACTTACGTTGTAGTAAACTACTATGTCGACGGTTGAATAGAAAGCGATAATGAACCCACTTGTAGAGCCACCAGACCTATCTGGCCCAACAGGGATACAAATACAACAGCATTTGCAATGAACCTATCAAGATCCTATCTAAGGAATCTCATAGTAGTGGTAACGGGGCACTGGCCTCTGAGTGTTTTCGATAGGAAATTAGGAATAACTTATAAATGCTTTTGCAGAAGCTGCATTGACGAGAAAGAATAGAGCACAGAAAATCTTTCGCGCATCTTCTCTTTCATTGTCCGGCGCTTGGGAACCTGAGGAGTAGAACTCTTGGGCATCCAGAATTTAATGACAAAACATATCTAGCCAAAGGAGATTTGAGGAAAATTCAAGCCTTCATAAGACCCTCGGAATGGTTGAGGGATGCGATCACGGACCTATAATTGTATGGCGGCAGAGGTAATACCTAAATCATTGCCGCGAATTTCCATACGATCTGGAACCTAGCGAACGGTAATCATTTTTCTCTTCCGCAGACAGTATAAATGGTAAATAATTAATAACAATACAACAACAAACACCAGCATAAAAAAATGGTAAACAAGTAAACAAAAATGCAACAACAAACACTACAAGAATAAATGTAAACAATGATGTTTACATTTATAGAGAATTCGAGAAGGCGAAGCCACGAATATTCGCCTTCAAGAACATTCATCATACTGTTTACTCTGCCATATAAAAGGCAAGGCAAAGCAGGCAACGGGGTTAGTAAAAGTTTAGTTAGTCTTGTGTGAAGACAGGGTGTGTTTGAAGAGAGTAATCGTTCTTTGAAGATCTCCATTACAAAGATCTGTCGAAAAATTAACTAGTAATTGTTATTGTTTATGCAAAGGGTGTAAACAGAGGAATAACAAACAAAGAGCAATTGTTGTTGATACATAAAGTTGTAATAAAGAATTTTAATCAAAACTAAATACAAATTTATTTTTATTTTATTTGCAATCTACGAGCTCATATTTTAAATGTTTTTCTTTACGTTTTACATTTATGCTGAAGTGCTTAATAAAAAGAAAAAACAAAAAAAAAATTAAAATTTATTAAAAACCATTGGGCAAGGACATGACCTGACATTTGTTTTAATAACTTGACACAACAGGTGGTGGCTATACATGCTCTCTACACAATGCAACATAGAGAATCAAAACTATGTGCGCAGCACTGATTCTGATGCTGCTGCTAAAGCTACATAGTAAGGCTGATGCTCTAGTAAATGTAAGTTAACTAAGCACGGGCTTTAATCATGTTAACAAGTCTATGAGTGGGTATATTTTGAACATCAAAATTCATGTGTTAACTCTTAGGCCAAGAGACAAGAGAATCTATCTCTCTCTTGTTGTTGCCAATATTTTTGTTAAACGTTAAACAATAAATTGCTGAACATGTTCTTGGCCATTGAAGACAAATGAGCCACATTTAAACCAAAAAAATTTTTTTTTTTCAATTCCTTTAGAATTCTTTTTCCTGATTTTATTTGGTTTTTTTGTTGTTGTTGACTTCTTACAAGAAAAATATGAAAATAAATAGGCGCCTTAGATCAAAGGCTGTGCTATTGATTAATAGAAATTCAGTTTTTTTGTGTTGCTTATGAAAAGGATTCTACAGATCACCCACATTATGCATTAGCCAGGGCCCTTTTCGTTAGCCTACCCCCAGCAGCCTGCCAAATATTCTCCTACAATTTTAATTTCTAATTTCAGTTTTTCGTTTTTCCTCTTTCTTTATCATTGATTTCCTTGATTTTCATTTGATTTTTTGTGTTTTTTTAATAAGAAAATTTGTCAGTTAATAGAGTCGTGATATTGGAACACGTTTGATTTTCCCTTTTTACTCTTCTTCTTCTTCTTCTTAAGCATACATTGCGTACTTACTGGACTGGGGCTGGGTATGAAATTTGAGAATATGAATGAGTAGTTCTATGTTTGTTTTGTAAATTGGCCACCTACTAAAATGTAAAACAGTAAGGGTATTCAATACATTCGGCAATACTCAAAGGAACTCTTTGGAAGGAATTAAAAAAATTTTGGTAGTAATTCTGAGAGTTTTTCTGTCGATCTATTGAGGGTTTCCTTACAGTGTCTTCTCTAATTCCGTTGCTTTGATGAATTTCCGGATATTATTCGAGGTCATTAAGGGTAAATACCCACTTGGTACTTGCTTGCTTGCTGATGATCCGTTTTTTGTCAGGATTACGATCTAGTTTCTCACAGCACTTATGTTGTGTGGAGGGATCTACAATTTAAAGTCGACTCCGAACGACAGATTCTTGAGAAACTTTTTCATGGTAATTTTATTTGCCAGAAATCTGCTGAGAGGAAGTCGCCGTAGAAAATTTTTTGTATATTTCGTTTTGTTGGAAATGTCTGACATGAGGTTTGAAACGTGGCCTTACGTCTGATAACCCAACACACTACCTGCTAGACTCCGGCGACTTCAGACCAAGATCATCGCACAAAGTTTTATTAGGAAATCTGTCCGTAGTCCGAGCCAAATTCATTACAAAAAGGAACGAAGAAAACTGAAGCAGAAGTGTCTTTACGGTAGTAATTAAAAATCAATCTTTACTATCACGCTTTGGGTCTCATAATATTTGAAAAGAAGCTCAAACCATTTGGTCTCATTTAACCTCCTCTTTAAGCAAAGCATACAGCCTAAAGGCAACTAGTCACGGGCCTAATATCCATAGAACAAGTAGTCGTTGATTGGATTTACAAAATGGAAGCCAAAATAGTGCAAATGATGGATTCATATCTTCATATCGTCAGTTAGACGAGCCCAGCTCTGCTTAAAGGGCTTCTAAATATGTCATAAGCTTTCAAAAGTCTTTCTAAGGTTTCTGTGTATTCTTAAGGACCTGTCCCCTAAGTCCATCAATACATAACTAGTCACTACAACCCTTCAGTTAGGATTACAACCTAGCTTCTTACATCACTGATGTTTCGTAAGTCAATTTTATCCAAAAGTGGCGGGACCTTCGGTTTAAAGTCTTGGGAAACTCTTTCATGGCAATTTTATTTTACTCACAGAATTTTTGCAAGAAATCTACTGAGAGCCACACGCCGAAGAAATTATTTTCCGTATTTCGTTTTGATGTCTAAGCTTCCAAAAGTCTTTCTAAGCATTCTGACTTTCCTTAAGGACCTGTCCCCTAAGGCCCTCAATACGATACATACGAGTACATACAGAACTAGTCATTACAACCCTTCAGTTAGGATTACGACCTAGTTTCTCACACCGTGTATGTTGTGTGTGTTAATTTTAGACATCAGAGGCCGGACCTATAGTTTAAACTTGACTCCAAATGGCAGATTTTTGAGAAAATTTTCATAGCAATTTTCTATTTATTCGCAGAGTTTTTGCTAGACATCTGCTGAGAGGAAGTCGCCGTTAGAGTTATCTTACTTGGGTTTTAAGCCGTGGCCTCACATCTAATAAGCCAACACACTACCTAATAGACTACCGCGACTTCTGCCTACCATAGGATTTAAAAATACTTGGCTTGATGGGCATTCCCCATCCAACACAAGTGTTTCTTAAGTCTGCACAGTCCCAGGGAGTAGGCAGGTTTCTGGCTTCTAGTTACTTCTGTCTAGTCTGATGCAGGACTTAAAACCTTTCCTGTTGTATTAAAAATTCTTCGAAATTCTTTCTATTTCACAGAAAGATTCTGATCTGACCTCTCAGCTGCATGGAGCTGACCCTCCTCACAAGCCGTGAATGCCCATCTGAGCTGAGGTCAAGCATGGGGTGATCCTATTCTCGTGCCCGGTTGACTCAGTTTATCCACAGAGTGTCAGAGTGTTTAGGAAGTATGGCTTTAATGAAAGTGATTTAAGAGTGGCTTGCGACACACTCGATACTTGGATATATACTACAGCCATGGGCAGAACTAATTTGCCTCCTGTCGCAATCGATTTATGGTGGCAAAATCGATAATAATTTCGGTCAACGTCTATTGACCTCATTCCTTCCAGGCCGATTTCGCTTTGGCAGCCAATGTGAATGGAGCTAGTGGCGGCCAGAGACATATTACCATACTTGACGGCACACGCAGAGATCATTTCCTTAAATGGATTGAAAATCTTACTGATCGCCTAACACCCTCTTGGTTAAGTCTACCCAACAATGCCGAAAAAGTCTTACTTGCTTCATATTCCGTATGAATCAAGTGCTAGAATTCCTGATTCGACTGATAGGCAGTATGGATATGTCTTGAGAATCTCCCGACTTTAGCCATAAGCTCCGAATATTTCAGTCTGGGTCCTCTCCTGATTGTGAAGGATCTCGAATTACTTGTCAGCAGATTTCTTGCAAACACTGTGAGAGTAAATGAAATTGTCATGAAAAGTTGCTCAAAAATCAGACGTTCCGAATCGGCCTTAACCCCAGATCAGACATCTCTAGCAAAATGAAATACGAAAAATATTTCTTCGGCAACTTCCCCTCAGCAGGTTTGTGGCAAAACTCTGGAAATGAAATAAAATTGCCATGAAAAGTTCCTCAAAAATCTGTTGTTCGGAGTCGACTTTAAATGGTAAGTCGCAGCATTCATGGAAATTAAAACACATAACTTGAGTGGTGTGAGAAGATAGGTTGTAATCCTGACTGAAGAGGTGTAATGACCAATTATCTACGTATGTATGTGTGCTCTGACTATTTTACTCTGGGCACGCTCCTGATTGTGAAGGATTTCCAATTCTTTGCCATCTGTTTACATGGTGAATAATCCATAGCCTCCATAAGACTGGTGGGGAGATTTTTCGAGAAAACAATTGTACCAGGGCTTACTCAATATAAAAAAGTGAGTAACTTAGTTGCCAATTCATTGCGTTCTCAGTCACCATTCACGTTCACTATTTAGGTAGGACTGATAGGAGTCCGAAGTTATTTGTCAACTGAATGAATGGTATTGCTGCTGAGTGCGCTACTAGTTCCTTCCTTGGTGTGGCTTTTGGGCAGGGTGACAGATCGGTTGATATATGAAGCTGGCTATCTGTGATAGACGACGTAGAGCCTCTTGTGGAAGATATTCCTTAGAACAGAATTTAAAATCCTTCAAATAGTTAATGGCAGTGAATATCCCTAATAAATTTGCTTCTTCAACAGGGATTTCTTTCATTTTTTTCCGAGCATTCTGTTCTGTCTTCAGTTTCATTTCCGTATGACCAATAAATTAGAAAATATAACCCATTTAATCTAAATTAACTGAATGCGAGAGAAAGGAGGAGAATCATCTTTTATTTGTAGTTGTTGTTGTTGTTGTTGTTGTTGTTGTTGTTGTTGTTGTTGTGGTTGTTGTTGTTCTTATTGTGCCTGGCTTATTGACCACCATTTGGCCATTATAATAATCATCATCATGTGTCATAAACATGATACAAGGCGCCGGCCAACACAATTGATCAGCGCATATGCAGGCTGCATGGCTTACCGGCTCACCGAACGGTATGGCTGGTGTAGAAGGCCAGCAGTCAGTGTATGTGAATGTTGTTGCCATTTCAATAGTTTATGAACATATTTAAGTGTAATCACAAATAGCCACAGGTGGTCTACAACTAAAGCTTGACGGTCTATGTACATGGCTTGAAAAAGAAAAAAATTTGTTTTTTCAATTTTAAAAGATTTTCTTTTTCTTCTTCAACTTCTTTTGACTTTAATGACGTCATATATCCTGTTATCCTTTATTCTGCACATAAAAAAATTATAATTTTTTTTGTTCGTTTTTTTTTTGGGAACAAAAAAATTTGCGATTCCTCCCCAAGGATGTGCTTTTCTTTGTAATGTGAACGAGTTCAGGGGGCTTTAATTAATTGCCGATTGCAAATGCATGCATCAGGGTATGGTACCATGCATTCATACATTAAACAGCCAAAAAAATGTTGCCAAAAAACAAAAACCCACGAAAATATGTAGAAGATTTCGTTTTTATTTGATTTTCGTTATAAAAGTGCAGGAGGCAGAACATTATTACAGGATTTGTTTCATTTGAATGCCGCTAATAATGACAGAAATAAAATCAAAAAATTGCCAAAAAATTCCATGAAAAGCCGAAAAGCTTTCATTACATCGCTCCTTTTTTAATTTTCAAGTATCCTTAGAGATTTGGTTTTTAATGTTGCAAAATGTTTTCATATGATTTCTATAAATGGATTAAAAAAAATAAGAGGCCCTTTACCTTTACCCCTTGCCCTTGCCCCCTGCCCTTTAGTACATTTTTTGTTTGAAGAGTCTATTGTTTTGGCCTTAAGAAGGGTAATTTTGGCAAGTCAATGACTTTTAGAAGATTTAAAAGAAGAAGAAAAAAGAAGAGACAGATTTTTACATTTTGGAATAGAAGTGTCATAAGGGAAGGAAAAAAATCAAGGAATTCATATGAGAAGGCTAATTATGTAGCCTACAAAGATTTAATTTCTCGTGTACAAGTTATTAAGACACCAGCTTTAGTTACAGGGAGGTTAGGATAAGATCAGGAAGCAGTATGGCTTCATTAGAAGTTTCTCTAGTGATATCCATAAAAAACAATTCAATAATTATCTTTGAAACATATTAACAACACTTAAGCCATCATCTCCCATGTATTTCTTACTTATTCTACGTATACTTCTTATACTACGTATACTTCTTATACTACGTATGCTTCTAAATCTACGTATACTACTTATACTACATATACTTATATTACAACGAATACTTCTTATCCTACATATAGTTCTTATACTACATATACTTCTAACACAACGAATACTTCTTATACTCCGTATACTTCTTATACTACGTATACTTCTAATACTACGAATACTTCTAATACTACGTATACTTCTTATACTACGTATACTTCTTATACTACGTATACTTCTTCTTCTACTTATACTTCTTATACTACGTATACTTCTTATACTACGTATACTTCTTATACTACGTATACTTCCTATACTACATATACTTCTTATACTACGTATACTTCTTATACTGCGTATATTTCTTATATTAAGTATACTTCTAATACTACTTACACTACGTATACTTCTAATACGACGTATACTTCTAATACTACTTACACTACGTATACTTCTAATACTACGTATACTTCTAATACTACTTATACTTCGTATACTACTCATACTTCTTATACTACGTATACTTCTAATACTACTTATACTTCATATACTACGCATACTCCTTATACTACATATACTTCTAATACTACTTATACTTCATATACTACTGATACTTATACTATTTATACTTCATATACTACGAATACTATTTATACTTCATTTACTACGCATACTTCTTATACTACGTATATTCTAATACTACGTATACTTCTAATACTACTTATACTTCATATACTACGCATACTCCTTATGCTACATATACTTTCAATACTACTTATACTTCATATGCTACTGATACTTATACTATTTATACTTCATATACTACGCATACTTCTTATACTACGTATACTTCTTATACTACGTATACTTCTAATACTACGTATACTTCTTATACTACGTTACTGCGTATACTTCTTATACTACGTATACTTCTAATACTACTTATACTTAATATACTACGCATACTCCTTATACTACATATACTGCTAATACTACTTATACTTCATATACTACTGATATTTATACTATTTATACTTCATATACTGCGAATACTATTTATACTTCATATACTACGCATACTTCTTATACTACGTATACTTCTTATACTACGTATACTTCTAATACTACGTATACTTCTAATACTACTTATACTTCATATACTACTGATACTTATACTATTTATACTTCATATACTACGAATACTTTTATACTTCATATACTACGCATACTTCTTATACTACGTATATTTCTTATACTACGTATAATTCTAATACTACGTATACTTCTTATACTACGTATACTTCTAATACTACTTATACTTCATATACTACGCATACTCCTTATACTACATATACTTCTAATACTACTTATACTACGTATACTTCTAATACTACGTATACTTCTAATACTACTTATACTTCATATACTACTGATACTTATACTATTTATACTTCATATACTACGAATACTGTTTATACTTCAATCCTACGCATACTTCTTATACTACGTATACTTCTTATACAACGTATACTTCTAATACTAGTTATACTTCATATACTACTGATACTTATACTATTTATACTTCATATACTACGAATACTTTTATACTTCATATACTATATGCAATAATCATCAGAAGTAAACTTATCATGTCCCAAACAGAGGCGATTCCTGTTCAAACCAGGGCTCGGCTTTTGAGAGTTCAGATGGAGACATAGAGTTTACCGAGTTCTACAGACGCCAGACTGTCAAAGCTATTCCGATGTACCCCGTACAGTAATTTCGCTTCCTTTGTTAATTACCCAGAGTAGCGAAAGAGAAAGTAATTACCCTTTGTCACCATTGCAGTCTCTCCTTAAAGAGTTTTAATGACAAAGACCTTGTCTTTTTCCAGGTAACCAGGCTACCCTCCTTAAACAACTTGTATCTGTGGATTCCGGCGACAGTGATTGTCGCATTATGGTTCAGACCAGGTTTCCTATATAGAGTGTGATAAATATACCTTCTTAGGTAGCTTTTTAGAGATCAAAATTTCCTCAAAGCAAGTGCAATGGCGCAATGTTTGTTATGTAGACTCTGTCGAAAGTTTTGAGCATTGGTTGGCTGCCAAAAATTCCTACCACATACTCGGTAATATTTTGCAAGTGCTTTGGCGCAATGCCTGTTATGTAAACTCCGTCAACGGTTATGAGCGGTGGTTGGCTGCCAAATATCTCTACCATATACTCGGTTATATTTTGACTTGTCCGTGGACCTGCAGATCGCTAAAAGCTGGCTTGACGTCTGTTAGCCCAAAGCTAATTTCAAAGTTTATTTGATTGTTGTAGAAACCATTTTCAATCATTATCAATTTAGGTTCCCCCATGCAGATTGCGATACGATAATTGGGGTGATTTCAGCAGTGAGGAATCGTTATAGATCCACTTGAAAAATTTATTTCCTATAAAGAAAACCAGGATAGTGTAGTCTATGTTACTGGAAATGAACTTCGAGCTGTTAAAGCCTACAAGCCCCAGCCTTAGTTACAATTGGGAGACACTATATTCGCTTGAGAAAAGTTGTTTGAAGGGTACCTAAGATTAGTTGTGGAAATGACTGCCTTTTCAAGGATCCATAGATCCTTTTTGTTTTTATTAAAACAATTCCAAAAATTCTCCAGCCTGGTTGGTCATTCATCACATAAGGGAAATTCTTTTTTCTTTTGAGAAAAAATCTTCAAAAGTCTTGTTATTAAGAGCTCTTCACAATTTAGATTGTTTTGTTTAGTCTGCCTAAAAATATGCAACATATTTTGTTTTTTAGACACCAGCAGCAGCAGTAGCACCATCATCATGGGCATCAATGCACATCTCTAAACATGAGACGGTTGTCTTATCTTTTTTTTCCTATGATGATTGTCTATGGAAGAGTAGCATTTGGTTGCCTTTTTTAAGGATCCAAAAACAACAACAAAAACAAAAGTATTTTTGTATGATAAATAATATATCTTTTGTTACTTTTGTTGCACTTTTATTGTTGTTTTAACTTTTTTTTTTAAATAAATATAAAAGAAAATAACGAATTTGTATAATTAAGAAGAAAATAAAAAGAAAAGAGAAACAGAAGAGAAACTCAAGTACAAAAAATTTCAAATAGAAATGAAATACTCTTATAAATACACAGAGATTGCGGGAGAAAGGGAGAGTAAGTGAGCGGAGTAAAGAAAATAAATAATAATAAAACTCACCTAAAAGTATGCTTTAAACAAAAATCAAAAGCATCAAATAGTATTTCTGTTTATGATAGGCAATGCTAGCTATGCTGTGGTCTTTTCTTTCATTTTTCTGGTTTTTCTTTTTGAATACTTTTGTGTTAATTAAGCATAAAAGCTGTTTGAATAAAAAACCCCAAAAGATTCTTTCAAAAATAAATCAAGAATTTAGAGAAATAAAGAAGAAAAAAATTGAAAATCATAAACAAGCAAAAATAAAAAAGGAAAGCATATATTAAGGCGTTGTTTGTTTAAGATTAAATTTAATAAAAAATTATACGGTTAAAAGAAATTTGAAACATAAATTTTAAAAACTGAGTTTAATTATTAAAATATTAGAAAAAATTAAAGCATAACTTAAGGTGTTCTTAAATGAAAATCTATAAATTTAAAGATGATTTTTACTTGCAATGAAATGTTTCCATAGCTAGGTTTTTAAGAAGCGTAAATCTTTAAAAGATATTGACAAGCGTTTTTGAATGCTTTCTGTCTCATAAAATGTTGCCTACTTTTAGGAGGCTTTCATATAAAAATATAATTTTAAAAGCTTAAATATATTGTTACGCAAATCGAAACGACCTAATATCGTTTAACAACAAAAACGATAAACAAAAGCCACACGATACAAATACACACTAAGACTAAGAATACAATGAACGTGTTGATTATCTAAATCTGCACACACACATATGTACAACGAACCTGGTTGTGCCTGGTACCAACAACAACACGTATGTGACAAAAAGGGATAGACAACATAAGCAAACTACACAAACAACAATGTATTAGCAATAGAGCTCTCGAGAAGGCGAGATCACGAACCTTCCACTTCAAGAATGTTCGTTAGACTGGTTGTGTCGGAATATAAAAGGGCTGGACAAAGCAGGTAGCAGTCAGTTATAATTCAGTCAGCCTTGTGTGAAGACGCGTTGCGGTTTGAATGTACAAGTGGTATTGCTTGCTAAAAGGTTGTAAGCAGAGAAGATCCAACGTACAGTTGTTAGTGTTAACGCGGACAGAAGTGTGAAATATAATAGAGTACAAGCAAATTATTGTTGTATCGTTAAGTTGTATACGGTGGCACACAAAAGTAGTGTAAAGAATAAAGAGAGTTTAGGAGAAAATAAACACATATTTGTTTTTACTTGGTTTGCAATTAACGAACTCATATTTAAACGTTTTTGAAAAGGTAAAAACGTAACGATATATTGAACAACAAACTTAAACAGAAATATTAAATTAAGCCTTAAAGTATGCTTCACTTGTTTAACATTAACCAGACGCCTTAAATATATGCAATGTTTTTTATTTTTATTATTTTCGTTTGTTTTGTAATTTTGCAAACCTTTAGTTTAATTTATTAAAAACACGCGTTACTTGTTAAACAACTACAACATAAAGAACAAAAGCGCACTGAATTCATAAATTAAAAAACAAACCAAAATGCAACATCATTATGATTATTATGGCAACCTGTTCTTACTTACGAGTAATGTGTGGCATGGCAGCAGGCTGTGGGGTTAGGGTGTGTGTTGAAGCAGCAACCGGCAAAGAAAAAAAAAATCATATGTGCACTTAACGATGAACATGTATTTCCTCTTAATGTCTGTGCCACACAATATGCGCCAATTGTTTGCAAAAAAATTCCTCATACCCCATGCCACAGTTAAGGGTGCAGAGATAGCAGAGTCTGAGGAATTTTTTTTTTTTGGTATTTTTTGGTGTGTTTATTTGCGTTGCGGTTTTTGGTAGAAATTTTCTGTTTTTTTTTCTTCTTCTCCTTGCATGTCATTATTTTATACGCTCCGCTCTTGTTTTTTTTTTCATACGTCATAAGGATCTTATTTTTTCGGCAAAAAAAATCTGGTAATTTGGTGCGTTTTTGGTGAAAACCTTTTAAGGGAACGTTTGTTGTTGTTTTTCTGTTCTTACTGCTGCTGCTCGGTTATAATTTATGTCTGCTGAAGTGTTAATTTTAAACGTTATTTGACTAAATGACTGACGTTTGCCACCACATTACAACGTCTGATGCCTTATGCCTGATGCATACGATTTTTTAACATCGGTTTTTACGCGGTTTTAATTTCTTACTTTTTTATTTCCACGGCGTTCGCATATTTTATTATTCTCGCGTATGTTTTTAATGATGAAAATTATTCGTTTTTTTTCTTATTTTTTTGTGGAGGAATAAAAATTTTTTGGTAAAAATATGCCAGAAAAAAATGGAAAATTATTCATGTGTGAGAAATATATGCTAATTTAATAAGGAAAACAACTTTAAATACATATAAGGCTATAAAAAGGTTCCAAAATTACGAAATTTAAATTTCATTTTCTAGAATACTTTTTAAATTTATTCAGCGTGTAACCTAATAATGAAGGTTTTCATATAAATTTTTCATTTATGCAACTATAACGCCAGCACAAACTTCTTTTATTCAACTAAGACGCATGTTAATAGATTCTATGCTGTTGGTCAGACTTTTACGCCATGAATTTCTGTTATGGCCTCAGTCTGTCTCTCTGTCTCTCTCCTAGGCAATGCTATTAGGGAGGTAGGTAGAGGCTGCACATCTCAGAAAATTGGATGGAACACCACAGTTATCCGCTATACCCCAATCTCAAAACCACTCGGAGCTGCTGATGAAGCGATTTAGGCTGCCAATGTCAATCCCTGACAGTTCCTCCAGATCATCAATGTAGTAAGTACCCAAATACTTCTTTCTCCTTTCGCAAAGCGCTGAGCAGGTAAGGGACAGTCTCTTTCTCTTCCTCATCTCTGCAGCTTCTGCAGAAATCGTTAACAAGGTGTCCAAGACCAATGCACATCGCAATGCCCTGTAATAACCCTGATAGCCACACTGAGCACGCCTCTTTAGAGTTCAAGTAGACTCATGGTGAGCCCCTCATCCAGCCTTGGCTAGATTTTACGAGCCGTATCCGAGGCCGCCCACCTGTCGTTAACGGAATCGACGATAGTATTAGCAATTATTAAGCCTGCAGGTCTTCATAGGGATGCTCAGATTCTATAATTCATCGGAGAGTTCGATGGTCGTGCGCCGCCTGGCAAGTTCATCAGCTCTGCAGTTATCCGGAATACTACTGTGCCCCGGTACCCATGCGATATGGATACCATATCGTTTCGCTATATCGTCGAGATATCTGCGACAGCCGAACACTGTCCTAGAGTTCATCAAGTTGGAACTTAGAGCCCTGATAGCCGCCTGGCTTTCAGAAAGTATGGTGACGTTCCGCTTGGAAACCCTTCCGTCCCCAATAATTCTCGACGCAGCCTGTATTGCCATCACCTCCGCTTGAAAGACGCTGCAGTGGCTTGGCAATCTTAAAGACTGGGCTATTCCAGCCGATTCCGAAAAAATTGCACTGCCAACAGCTTCGAATCATCGGTGTAGATTTGTTCGGAGTCCCTTACCGGGTGGGTCACACCACACCACACCCCACAATATTGTTAACCTCGCCACATCTTACGAAGTGGATTCTCCGAAACAGACAGTCTGGTTGAGAACTTTGTTAGCTGTTTAGTGTTTAGCTGTCCATGTACACATACATACACTAAAACGACAATATAGGTGAAGTGTTTATGTGGTAGTTCTATGTAAAGCAGACATTTCCACTTGATCTTCTCATTTTCTTACCTTTTTCTCTGACGTAAACACCATTAACTGGACTTCATCCATTCGGTCTAGATCTGTCCATATTAACGTTCTTAAGATTCGTTGTGATTTGTTCTGGAAAGCCATGCTATTTTCTGCTATTTTTTTGAAACATTTGTAGAGTATTCATCTTCTCACAAAGGCTTAAAAAATCCTGTAATGACAGGCATTTGTGGCAACATATTAATTCTGCACGTAAAGGAAGAAAACATACCTTCTCTGGTCAAGTATGGCCCATTGTGTTAACTCACATGCATACATAACAACCCTACAGCCAGGGCCACTCATGTTGTGTGTGTTAATTCTAAACGTGAGTGGCGGGACCTACAGTTTAAAGTCGATTCCGAACGACAGATTTTTGAGGAACTTTTCATGACAATTTTATTTACTCTCAGAATTTTTGCCAGAAATCTGCTGAGAGTGTGTTAACTCAGTCACTAATTTTCTCAAGTCACAGAACCGTTCGAAGTTTCTGATAAAATCACTTAGGCAAGCACATTCTTGACAGATCCCTTGAGATAACCTGCAAAGTAGAAGCTTAGGTGCTTCCTTTTTCTTCGACATAACGCAAGGCATGTAGCTAATAGCTGAAGAATAGTTTTTTCTTCTTCCTATGCTCTGCAGAATTCATTTTCACATTAATCCTGCAACAAAATCCTGTCAAATTCATGATGTAAGGATTCAAGACCAATAACCAGACGTAGGTACAAAGAGAACATGATAAAAATGTGACTGTATTTGTGAGAGGCATGTGATAACCCAGAGGAAAATTATTAGTAATATTTTCAAGTCTACTTATTAACCCAATAATATGTATGTATGAGCGAAAAATATAGAAAAATTGTACTGCGCTAAATCCCTAAAGACACCGTATTTAACTTGGCAAGTATTCTTCCAAAAATCGAAATCATTTCTCATTGATATTAGTGAATCGTACTGAAATATTTCTTTGGGTGTAAAATTGAAGTCTGAAAAAAGCGACATGAACCTTCTTCTTTAGAACCTGACAAGCAACTGAATGTATTTTTACGCTCTTTTTAACGAACATTGTAGATGTTCGTGTCCTATGTGTGTAAAAAGCTGAAGATGTTCTTCCCCTGAGGGAGATTGGTGCTGACGTCTGCTCATAACCATGTGCTGGATAGCAACGCAGGACTAGAACTGGAATAGTTTTTGCGTTGAAACACTTTCAACTTTCAATATTTGTGCCTTCAGTACAATTTGTTCAGGGTCAAGATTTTATATTTACTCGACCTGAGCTACACTTCTTTCTACACCCCTATTGGCCTTCATAATTTGTTTTTAAATATTAGAAAATTAGCAAAAAATCATCAATAAATTATGTAAAACAACTGGCTTAGATTTATATCAAATACCATTTCCGTTTACCTAGATTTATGCTTCAATATTGGGTGGCCCCTTAAGGTAGGCAATGTTTAAAAATAAAATTTCTTGCTTTTTAAACATTTTAATAATTCTATGCTTTTTAATCGTTTGAGCCTGAAATGTAAACAATATTCAAAAGATTAAATTGTCCTTCTTAATAAAATCCCTATAACTATGCTTTAATATTTTTTCAAAGCCCTTAAACGTAGGCAACATTTAAAAATACATTTTGTATTGCATTTCATTTTTATTTTTTTTTACAATTTATTGGAATATTAATGATTTTTGTTGCAAAGAAAAGCAAATAAATAGGAAATCCTTGATTAAGCTCCTCGGAGACGATTACATAACTCTACTCAATAAACTATTTTTATGGGATTTTATATGAATTTTCTTTTTTCAATTCTTTTTTGCAGCTCCTCTTGAACTTTGCAATAAAAAAAGCACGCAAAAGTATTGAAAGTTTATTAAAAAACAAATTCCCATTTATTGGCGGATACAAGAATAAAAAAAAAAAAATAAAGAACGAAAATAAACTTTTTTAATATATTGGCAATGACGACAACGACGATTACGATGCTGACGTCGATACATTGATGATGAAGCATAACTTAAGGCTGCTATAAATACCACAGCCGATGATGCTTACTGGATTTGCAGTTTAAAACAAAACTTGTAAGTAAAAGTATTTAAATTACTATTTAATATTGAGAAAAACAAAATGAAATGAAATGTAACCATTGGATTGCGGGTTTTATTCTTTCTAAGAACAAATCAACAGTAGTCCCTAGCGAATTTTCCCTTATAATGACACATCGTCAGCGTTATCATCGTCCTTTAGCATAATGATTGGAATTGAAGGAGAGCATATATTGGTAGCAGACTTTATAATTGAATTTTAACCGTCTTAACGTCTAATGATTTTTATTCTTAATTTTCCAATTTTATTTCACGTGATATTTTTTTTGCTTGTTTTTGTTTTTGTGCTGCCAAATTAATAGAAAAAAACCTCCCATTTGCCTGCCTTCTTGTAGTATTTAAGCAAATTTGCTGTACACAGATTTATGTTTAATTTTTGGCACAGGGTTTTCCTACTAAGAAGTGTTATTAAAGACAAATTCTTTGTCTTTGGCTACAGCTCGAAAATATTTAAAGCAAGCGAAGACCTTTACTAATAGTTTTGCGGGACTTCAGGATAGCTGGGAGAAATATTATCACTTATTGAAGCCTAAAAGTATGCCATAGAAAAATTATCGACAACACCTAAAGATATGCAATGGAAAATATTTACTCACTCTTCAGCTGTGAGCAGTGCAGTATGGCAACCTAGGACCAAAAGTCATGATGCCAGCCTAAAAACTTTGCTTCTCACTTTTGCAACACCCTTTAGAACTCCTCCCGACATACATACTTATATTTTGTCAAGTCATTGCATGACATCGACGTTTTTTCCAAATGAAAGCTGCCCCTCCTCCTCTGTTTACAAAATACGAAGCACGAAATTCTTTTATTTTTAAGGGAATTTGCCCAAAATGACGAAATAGAACGACACAAAAACGAGAAAAAACAGAAGAGAAGAAATTCGCGTTGTCTGTAGAAATCCAAATTTAATTACTTTTTCTCATGCCTCGTGTCTAGGGATGATTGTTGCTTTTCTACCTACTACTCCCGCATATTTTCTCAATGATTTTTCCAAATTATTTAAAACACAGTCAAATAGAAAGAAAGAAAAAAAAAGAAAGAAACGCAACGAATTGTTTTACAAATCGAACGAATTCAATCACATAGAAAACTCACTTCGAGTGGTTTTTTTCCCCGTTTCAGTCAGTCATTAAATGAAATTAAATTTGAATATTTTTTTTCGATTTCGATTGATTTTTGTTTCAATATTGAAATAAAAATTAAATGAAAGTCATAAATTTTAAATTTTAAAGAATTTCCCGGTATTTACGGGTTTTTGTCATTGTTTTGCACCTTAAAGTAGACTTTAAATTAATTATGAACATCCATCCAATGATATAATAAATACAACTCTGTACTTAACTCCAAGACTGTTACAAGGCTGTGACAGAAAGTACTTGCAACGACTCTAGTTCTTAGTCACTTCTCTCTATATATACCGAGCTTCATCAGATATATCTTCGAAGGTAGTTTAGTCTGCTGTGGTCAGAAATCATCCAGCGAAACAGATTTTCAATACACACCCCTACATTCTAATGTAAACAGCTACGTAGACGTGGTACAAACTTCGTGAATATCTTCCAAATCTTAGACATAAGAAGAGTATGTCTTCACACACATGTCTTCTAAAGGGTCCCCCAAATAACTTTTTTTTGAAAATGCTTTAAGAAAAAAAACTACTGAATATTTTCTCAAATTTCTTTTTTTATTTGAAAGTACAATCCTTCCGGTTAATAATGGAAAATAATTTCATTCAAATGGCTGCCTCAGCTGGCCCTCGGCAGTAGCCTACATGATCGCTGCAATTTTTAAGCACATTATCGATTGTGTGCAGCTGTATTTCACCAATGGCTTCACGAATATTGTCCTTTAAAGCGTCAATTGTCTCTGGCTTGTCGGCGTAATACTTATCTTTGACGGCACCCCACAAATAATAGTCAAACGGTGTCAAATCGCAGCTCCGAGGTGGCCAAACGACATCAGTTTTGCGGCTGATAATGCAATCTTCAAAAACAGGTCGCAAAACATCGAGTGTAGCTTCGGCTGTGTGGCACGTAGTGCCGTCCTGTTGAAACCAAATGTTGCCAATATCCTCCTCTTCAGTTTTTGTGATCGAAAATTCGTTCAACATGGCCCAATAACGATCGCCATTGACTGTAACGGCCACTCCTTGCTCATTTTCGAAGAAAAATGTCCCAACTATGCCTCTGGACCAAAATCCGCACCAAACAGTGACTCGTTTTGGGTGCGTCGGCTTTTCAATGTATGCGTGCGGGTTTTCTGTGCCCCAAATGCGACAATTTTGCTTGTTTACATACCCGCCAAGATCAAAATGAGCTTCATCTGAAAAGATGATTTTTTTTCGCACACATTCTGCAACCTTACCATGATTTTCAAAGTAATGTCGCGCAATATTTCCCAGCGTTGTTCAAGCGTATACACAATCATATTCGTTCAGCGGAAGGATAAAACTGATTATCTGTCAAATCAGACATGGCTAAGTGTTACCATTCACGAAATAAGCACTAGTTGAAAAAAAAAACGTTAGATGGCGGACCCGATATAAGCTCATCTATCCTGGGATTCGTATAGTCCCCCAGTATTTAACTGTCATCTGCCATCTTCTCCCAAAAGCTACAGTTGAAGGCATTGTTCCTTGAAGCATTCGTAGTGATCTTGAATTGGCTACCCATTGACTTGTTCACCAAAACGTTAGTTAGGGCTGTAACATTTAAGCTTAGCATTATGTAGCGTGCAGCGTATTATATGTTCACGTAATCAGAAGCTAATAACACGATCTTCTTCTAGCGAAACAATTTCTTTTAATCGTTTTTGCCATTCTACGAGCTCACCTCAGCAGATTTCTGGTAAAAACTCAGAGTAAATAAAATTGCCATGAATTGTTTCTCAAAAAATCTGTCATTCGGAGTCTACTTTAAACTGTGGGTCCCGCCACTTATGTATAAAATTAACACACACAACATAAGTGGTGTGAGAAGATAGGTTGCAATCCTGACTGAAGGGTTGTAAGGACCAATTATGTTATGTGAGCTCACCTCAAACGTTAGGGTTCGCATTGAGACCTTTATGGATTGCTTTAAACCGATATCGGGAGTTACTACTCAAAAACTACTCAAAAACTGGAGAATGATTAAAGAGTGCTCCAAGCCACCAAGTCACCTAGCAGCAACTCGTTTCCTTGCCGTTCGCATCTTAAGTTTAAATCAAATGTCCACAAACTCTACTCCCTCTTTCCATCTTCCTATAACCTATTTTCCTAAACCTGCACAATGCATTGCATTAGTAGGGGCCATCCCCTAAGTGTTGGTTTTACAAAAAAAAAAAAAAAAAATCCAAATCTTTCAAAAACTACAGGAGTGTGCAATCGTTAAAGCATATGGTTGAGATATTGAAATGGACGAATAGTCTAGCAGCCTTAAAAGCTCTAGATTAGAAGACAGCTTCCTGTTTAGAAGACATTTTTGCTTTGGCAAGCAAGGATCTGTGCTGAAGTAATAAAGAACACCTACTTGCTTATGAGGTAATGGTAGCAGCTTGCAGTTATTGGACGTATATTTTTTCGTTTTTCTTACGTTTAGATTTTTGAAGTCGCTGTAGTCTAGTAGGTAGTGTGTTGGCTTATTAGACGAAAAGCCAGGGTTCAAGCCTCAGGCCAGACATCAAAGACAAAATACAGAAAGTATTTTATTTCGGCAGATTTCTGGCAAAAATTCTGAGAATCAAATAAAAACTGCCATGAAAAGTTTCTCAAAAATCTGTCATTCTGAGTCGACTTTCAACTTTGAGTCCCGCCACTCACATAGTATAAATTTAACACACACAACATAAGTGGTGTGAGAAACTAGGACGTTGTACAATGGGTCGATTCGACCGCCGGGTACTGTACTTGTCTTAATTGACAAGTATACGTCCTCTAACCTAACCTAACCTATGTGCAGATAAAGCTAAAATACGATACGAATATTAGTGCAGAGAAAATGCATGTGGGAACCTAACTGTGCTATAGCATGGCGGAGCTGTCTGCTCTATTGTCACTAGAGCTCATCTGCTTCAACCAGAACTAACAGAATTTCCTGTTTAATGCTCATGAAAGAAGACTAACCCCTACGTTACGACTTTTGTAGAGGCTGCAGCCATGTTGATTATGATGAGACTGTAACACACTTTGTCTATCAGCCAACTCTTGGCATAACTTTTAAAAACGTTTAAAATATGAGTTCGTAGATTGCAAATAAAATAAAAATAAATTTTGTGTTTAGTTTTAATTAAAATCCTTTATTATTCGCTTAATTCTGTAAGCCACTGTTTACAACTTGATGTAAACAACAACAATTGCTTTTCTTTGTTGTTCCTCTGTTTACACACTTTGCCTAAACAATAACAATTACTAGACAATTGTTCGACAGATCTTTGTAACGGACATCTTCAAACCACAATTACTCTCTTCAAACACACTCAAACACTCGCCTGCTTTGTCTTGCCTTTTATATGGCAGGGTAAACAGTCTGATGAATGGCACCGCGTCTTCATACAAGACTGACTGAATTGTGGACAACGATGGTCTTTGTGGGTACTTGGGAGACTCTTCATGATTTGACTGTGATAAGGGTTGCTTGATTAGTTGGTTAGTTAATAGGAAGGCTCAGCAACAATGTCATCAGATCGAGATAACCGAGAGTGTCATTCGTACAAGATATCTCTGCGAAGTCCTGTATAAACAGGAGTTGAACATGCTATAGAGGTGGTGGTATTCTTCCAATTACTATAACTCTTCCAATTACTATAACTACGACAATCAATTGGGAAATATGGGGGATACTGTTACTCTCCTCTTCAATACATTGTACCTAACCTAACCCAGACAGAGGGGTACAAGTACTCCACATCAATATTTCTTATGAAGAAAAAGGTACTCCAGTATATTTTTAGCTTCTTTGTACTTAAAATTTTTCTCGTTTCCTAAAATCATTTCGTTTTTCTTATTTTTCCTGAAATTAAAAAATATGAAATCACTTCGTTTGCCTAAAGTGCATCCTAATGGAGGTTTTTCCTGTTTTTTTTCAGCTCAACATCTTCATTTTGCCTTCATCAAGATTGTTCTGCGTTGATTTCTTATTTCTTTTTTTGGGGAATTTTTTTTTGTTTTTTTTTTGTTGCCATTATTTAAGGGAATTAGCAAAAGTGAAAATTAGCCTACCTTTAGGCTGAAAAGAAAGAGGGCGAAAAAACACAGCCTGCTATGGAAGTCATATGGCGTTTTGGCAAATGCATGAATTTGATTTACGACAACGACTGCCTGGGTGAGTTAGGCTTCCCTCCTTCCCACTTGACGTTTTTAATTTTTTATTTCATAAGGATATTTCTGTTATTTACCCAAAAAATATAATCTACAAGGATGTCTACAATTATTATTATTTGAATTCCTTTTTTTTTAACTCTTATGTCTGACGTTTTGGAGTCTATCGAGCAAGCAAGAGAAACTTCAAAAATATTTTCGTTTGGCAGAGACTACCAACAAATTTATAGGAATACTTTGCTCCTAGACGGATTGCTATAAAAAAGAAAGACTCCAAAAAGTATGCAATAAAACTAAGGCTACAGTACAGTACAGTAGCAAATACAAGGAATTCCAAATCCGTATCTGTATGCTTAAAAACGTTTACAAAACTTTTTCCTTTTTCACATAGAAATGCCTGGCTCCTGGTATTTCTTTTACTTTTTATTTCATTTCTTATGTCTGCTAAGGCGATTTAGCCAAATTAAAAGGCTTTTAATGCCTGAAAGTGTTTTTCATTTCATTTGGGCCTCCTTACCTAGACTCCACTCTCAGACCCTGTCTCTGCTTCTGCCTCTGTGCCTTTGAATATTTTATTCATCTTGTGTTAATATGTTGTAAGTGTTTATGCCACATATTTATATGCAAAGCTGCAGGATTTATTACGTATATGTAGTGTAACGTAGAGGAGAGTATGCATGTCCTGAATGGCTTCATGGCTTCATTCCTTGTGTAAGGATGTTTGAAGGATATAAGTTACAGTCGTATTGTGTAGACACTTTCTCATTTCTTTAATTGCACATTGTATTGCTTGGAAAAATTACGATTTGCCTTATTTTTTTGGTACTTATTTTACTACAAAAATATTAATTTTCTCAAGTACTTTGTCTTGAAAATCGTTTCCTCTTTTTCTCTCCTTTTTTTGTTTTTTTTTTTTTTGGTAAAAATTATTTTTTAATCATAAAGGTAAAGGTAAGGGGGAAATTGATTATTTGGAGAACAGTTTTTAAGTGTTTTTCTTCTACTTCGCTAAACATTTTTTGGGGTATTAAAAAAGAACTCAAAAGAAAAGAAAAAAATCCAATTAAAAGAACCTGTTTTTATTAATAAGGGGCCTATTGTTTACTAAGTTTTCGTCCCAAAATAGTAATTATTTTTAGGCATTCGTTTAATGATTTTATTTTAGTTACGAATATTTGTCATGCATATTTGTCATTTAGCAGCATACCAAACTCTCTGGAGGCATAATGGCTTAATATGAATAGCTTTGGCCTTTAGGCATTCTCAAGGCGTCAGGCCAATAGGGTCGAACACAGTAATATAACCTCTCACATCAGTTAAGCCACTTTCTAAAGTAGACAGGCGATACAAGGATACTACGTGTTTAAAATCAAACAGAAGTGGAGAGCATATATTGGTAGTAGACTTTATAATTGAATTTTGCAGCCAAATTATTAGAAAAAAAACCTCCCACTTGCCTGCCTTCTTGTAGTACTGTACACAGATTTTTGTTTAATTTTTGGCACAGGGTTTTCCCATTAAGAAGTGTTATTAGAAGCATTTCTTCTTTGACTACAATTTGAGAATATGTAAAGCAGCTGAAATATTTCAAATGGTTTAGTGGCCGTAATACCTTAGAAGTTTCAATTGAATGCATATTAGCTAAGAGAAATAATATCACTTTTCGAAGCCTCAAAGTATGCAATAGAAAAATTAACCATAACACCTAAAGATATGCAATGGAATATGTTTACTCACTTTTCAGCTCTGGGCAATCGAAACAGCTTGATCAATAGCGAGTACTATAGGGAGAGAGGAGTACCAAATTTTGTGTATTGATAGCAATGACATGTGGTTTCACCTGGTTAACGCTACATGCCGCATAGCTTATTCCACCCTTTTAATTCTGCACGAGCAATTTGAGGCATGGTCGCATCATGTGAAACTGAGGTGAACTCGGTCGAGTCAGTTAGATTTTTTCTTGCTCGGTTTTTTTTCAGTCGCCGATCTATGCGAAAAAACCACAAACCACGTCCAACATAATTCATGTGGTCGGTCAGGTAGAGCCTGATTTATGCGTCGAAGAAGAAGAAGAAGATTTCTCTGGACATGCCGGTCAAATTCGATTAAATACACCAAAACATGGGAGGTTTGAGAAGCTAGGAAGTAATCTTGAATATCCAATTAAGTAAGTAAGTAATTGACTGAAATCACTAAGATAGCAGACGAATTGACGCTAAAAGAATTTTATTAGAATCCTAGGTTTGGGGAAATGGGACCAACTTTGTCCACAATAAATTAGGAACTAGGCTCTTTTCCCCTTTCTACAGTGAAGCTTGGCTTTCAGTTCTCAAACTATAGACTGCTTTTTGCGTGTCTGCCTTAAGTGGTTTTCTTATTTGAACTCTGGTGTCAAGTTGATGCGATGCCTGAGTCCCCAGAGTCTCTATATAAAACCGCAATTGATGTCATTTCAGCAAAGTGAGACGATCGATATTTATAAACGACTTCTTAACGATTTTAGTCTTATAAAATATCATGAACTTTCTGCTTCTCTCGAGGCAATTATTGTGGGAATATTTGCTTTGCTTTAGGTTAGGTTAGGTTAGGTTAGAGGACGTGCACTTGTCAATTAAGACAAGTACAGTACCCGGAGGTCGAATTGACCTATTGTACAACGTCCTAGTTTCTCACACCAGTTATGTTGTGTGTGTTAATTTTATACATGAGTGGTGGGACCTACAGTTTAAAGTCGACTGCGAACGACAGATTTTTGAGAACCTCTTTCATGGCAATTTTTATTCACTCTCAGAGTTTTTGCCAGAAATCTGCTGAGAGGAATTCGCCGAAGAAATCCTTTTCGTATTTTGTTTTGATGCCTAGCCTGGGGTTCTAACCCTGGCTTTACTACTAGACTACGGCGACTTTGCTTTGCTCTCTAAGAATTACTGTCTGTGGTACATAGACCCTGCAGGAGAGTTCAAATATTTTACATTCTAGTAGACATGAGATGATTACTGCACTCCTATGGGTTTGATTTGGATTCATAGTAAAATTTCATTTCAAAGTCATTCCTTTTTCATGTGTGTGAAGATCAATTCGAATTAAAAAACCAAAGACGCAAACCCATACTTTTAGCAGCGCCACTTCCTGCCTTTAACAGTGTAAGCTTTGCTATTAACAGAGCTCTGTTAACTGTTTAACAGTGGCAATAGTAGATTCGTCTTCTACTTTGCTATTATTGTAGACTATTGACATAAAATTCTCATTATGATCATTATTATTTGTGAACAAAAGTGTTGAAATTTAAAGGATGGTTGGGGGAGGGATGGAGGACGGTATTATTCCAGTTATCTCACTACCACGGTTCGAAAGGGGACCCTCTGTACTAACATTTGCATATAGTTTGTATGGTATACTATTTCTTATATGTTCCAAAATGACCACTACTGATCTTCTAGGGAACTTTCAATCAATAAATTGATAGCTTCAAAGCCAATTTTCTCACTAGCATATCACTTTATATGTGTTGACTGATTATATTATTAAGGGGCCTTGGAACCTTCCTTTGAGTATGATATGTTACTCATAGACCTAGTATTTGTCCTAACATTAGGTTCTAAACAAGTGCGATTGTTTAGATGGATACTGTTAAACAGCTAACAGTGCTCTGTTAAAGGCGAATTCTGTTCTGTTAACGCCAAATGGGGCTTTGCTAAAATTTATGGATTGCGTCTTGGATTTTCAAATCTGAATTTATCTTCACACACATTCCTTTTTTTTCCTACAAATCTTTTGTAATTTTTTTTCCTTTTCTAATTCATAAGAAAAATATTTTGTTTCTGAAATAAAATTTAATTAAAAAATATTTTTCCATTTATTTGCTGGAGATGAATTGACAAAATCCCTTTCATTTCATTTCTTCTACAGCAGCAGCATTTTATTTTTCATTTATTTGTTGAAATGCAGCACAATCCTAAGCATTTTATTCTCATTTGCTTAGATGACCAGGAAAATTGAAAAAAAAAAAATGGAAAAACCTTAAAGAAAATATTCTTATTGAAAATGGTTTTGGGTTTAAACCGTAGTTATCTTCTCTTGACCTCAAATAACAACAATTGCAACAACTATTGGCACTAAAACCATTGCTTCTACTCTACTGCCATCAGTTCTATTGTACAATCGCAAAACAGTCTTCTACATATTCTAGGATTTCCTTACAAATTGTGGTTATTTTTTACAGAAGATTTTTAAGGACCTTTTCTTAGTTGTTTTTCTATATCCTACAAAAGTTTTGTTTATTTAATTTTATTTTTGGCTTAAAATAAATTGTTGATTCAGGCATTTCTTAGATACTTTTTCTGGTCGTTTTTCTTTACACCCTACCTACCAACCACATGGGCAATAAGGATACAAATAGACTGTACAACCGGTGAAATATATTCTCATTTCACTGAATTGCTGTTTGGTTCGTGTATGCCCTCATACAGAACTCATTTCGTTTATTATGCTGTAGCATATCTTTGAGGCGCTTATAACCCGTGCTCATCTTTAATTTATTTCTTAAGGACATACGAGTGTCCTGGTTTTTTTCTTATTGCTTACCACTGTCCGATAAAATGTTGTGCTGGCTGGTGGGTTTAATTCTTTATTGCTGAAGTTCTAAAGAAATGAAAATTATTTTCAAATGCAAAATCCTAAAACCGTAAATCATAATTCGGAAATTATTTTCTCATATTCTTTATGAAACTATTTGCTGCTTACGTATACGAATATGAATTTCAAAAATTATTTTCTTTTGTGGTTTTCATTTCTCTGATTATTTATTAGGAAATCTAAACAGAAACGAATTCAAATGAAAAATAAAAATGAATTTAAAAAATTCCATACAAACATAGTTAAACGAAAAAGATTCTGGTCTCTGATCTAATGACAGTCCTGAATAACATTCCCAAATAAAGTTCTAGAAGTTGCCTTGTGAACTTTTTTTTCTTCTACGCCGAGGAGGGGTACCTAACCGCACCATAGAGGAAGTCGTCACATCCCCCGAGTGTGGAGCCCTCACCCACTAAATCCCCTCCTCGTCTCCTGTGAACTTGTTTGTGTCCACTCCGGCTACGGTGGTATTACTTCGGAGTGGAGTTCTTTTGGCCCTTTGGCCTTTGGTCTATATCCGCGTCTAGATTGCGTATCGAAAGTTGAGGACACATCTAAGTGTCTCCACTATTCCTTTCGTCTAAATCATCGCTTCGGTTTCGCTTGGCACGTGAAGTTCTAGAAATTGCCTTATGAACATGACTTCGTCAACTTTTCCACCAGTTGTGTGAAAGAGAGTTTATCATACGTTGAATGAAAATGTAAAACAGTAGGAGAAGTCCAGGTAGTACAGTTCAAAATACTGTTACGTTTTTACCTTTTAAAAACGTTGAAAATATAAGCTCGTAGATTGCAAATAAAATAAAAATAAATTTGTGTTTAGTTTTAATTGAAATTCCTTATTATTCGCACAATTCTGTGTGCCACTGTTCACAACTTGATGTAAACAACAACAATTTCTTTTCTTTGTTATTTCTCTGTTTACACCCTTTGCATAAACAATAACAATTACTAAACAATTATTCGACAGATCTTTGTAACGGAGATCTTCAAACCACGATTACTTTCTTCAAACTCAACACGTCTTCACACAAGACTGACTGAACTTCACAAACACATTGGCCTGATTTGCCTTGCCTTTTATATGGCAGGGTAAACAGTCTGATGAATGCATGACTTCGTCTTCTCGAAATCTCTATAAATGTAAACAATAAATTGTTGTATTTTTGTTTACCTGTTTATAATTTTTTATGCTGGTGTTTGTGGTTATATTACGCAATGCAATAATTTGTAAACAGGTTCATTGTTTTGTGTTTGTGGCTTTTGTTTATAATTTTAATGTAAAAGCAAAACAGCAGTATCTAGCAGCAGTATCGTAAAAATGTTATAAACAAGTCATTAAGGAGATAAGATAACCACGATTCTTCAAATGAATGAAAATGAACTAAACAATGAAAACAGGCTTCTCAGCAATGCAATCAGATTCCCTATCACAGTCTAATAAGTTTTTTCTTTCACATGCACCATTATATTTCGGTATAGCAAGGTCTACGTCTAGATCTAGGCTAGGTCTGGCTGTCAAGCCAATGAGATTCAGATTCTCTATCACAGTGCAATGAGTTTTTTCTTTCTCATGTCCCATTATATTTCTGTATAGCAAATTCTAGGCATTCTGGTGACATGGAGCGCTTGATATGATCTACTATATCGCATCGTTATTTCTCCTTTACTATGATGTCAGCAATACCTTTCGGAAGTATTTTTAAAATTTCAACTCTTTCTCGATTCTATTGATTCTCAGCAGATTTCTGGTAAAAACTCTGAGAGTAACTAATATTGCCATGAAAAAGGTTCTCAAAAATCTGTCGTTCGGAGCCGACTTTAAACTGTAGGTCCCAACACTCACGTGTAAAATTAACAGACACAACATAAGTGGTGTTAGAAGCTGGGTCGTAATCATGGCTAAAGAGTTTTAATGACCAATCATGTATTGATTCCAGGACATCAGGATATTATTATAAATTGTGTTGCTAATTAACTAACCAGGGCTGATATAGAGCTGACAATGCATTGGTGTTCTGATTGCCGTAGTTAAACTGAGTATTCTCTGGTCGTTTTACTTTGAAATTCAAATTTGAAAAGCAGGTTCTACTTGGCTGATATGTATAGAAAGAGAATTTTCTTCGTTCCTTAAATCTTGTGGCTATTCATTGCACTTTTGATGTTCTTATAGGCCATTGACCTATTGGAAGGCATACCAAACACTTGGCATTCCTTTAAATATGTTCTGCCAGAACTGTAGGTCCTAGAACTGCCCGATATCACAGTAATCAGCTCTTACTATGAAGAAACGGACGTTCTTGACGTCTTCTTCTGTTATATTTAACTGAGCTCTCTAAAATAAATCGTGCTTCTGCACTTATTCTTATTTTGGAGAGTTCAGCTAAACATAACAGAATAGGAGGTAAGAATGTCTGACTGTTCATACTGCTCTTGTCGTGCTATTGCTTTTCTATTTATTTTAGATATGGTTGAAGGAGTTGAATATTGAATTGCTTATCCTTACCTTAGGGAGACCTTACTCTTCTAGGACGGTCCGCTACCTAACTTAATCCAGATTCTGTTTTGATTTAAACGGAATCCAAATTGGCTTCTGAATCATTTCTACTTACTTTTTAGATTTTTGGTTGCTATTAAAAGGGAACGGTTCACACTTTAATGCGTGTAATGCCAACAGATTATATGTAGGGACAGCATTACAGAAGATTGTTAAACATCCGATACTTCACTAAATGATCCTGGGATGTAAGCAAATCAATTGCTATTGAGCAGCAGAGCTTTCTGGGCACAAAAGACCTCAAACCACGTGCTACTTTGTCTTGAATATTTTCCATACTGGTTTATATAGAACTCCACTGAACTGGATTACTATTTTGCTTCAATGCTTAGACCTAAAATTGTTTGTTACAGTTTCCTAAAGTGGCTTATTGGGTTAGGTTAGGCTAGGCTAGGTCGAAATGGTAGCTTTGGTTACCAAAAAGCTCACCATAAGTATTGTGTCCAGTCTCTGTACTAAACGAGTTCCACCAAACTATGGATGAAGTTGGTCAGTGCATGGGCTGCAAAATTAGAAAACCCAACGCTATTTATATCCTTTAATTTCCTGGCAATTGTCTTTCATTAACAAAATCCCGCAAATATTTTAATGCTCTTTGCGAATCCTTAATCAAATGAATTTAAACAGATTTTCTGCTTAATAAACTCCATACACTCCTCTAGGAAAACTCCCTTAAATTATATACACAGCCTTAATGCCTTTGAAGGGTATAATTTGCAAATTATTATTGCCAATATATTGACAATCCAGTACACACCCTCCCTCCCCTTTAATGATAATGGCAATGACATGATATGATATGACATGACACATACATATACATACATACAAACAACAATAAAACAACCGCATAAAACACTTGAAATAGCAACCAAACAATTGCAAAGAAATGAAAATCAAAAGCTGGTGATAAGGCGACAGCAGCGGCGTTATTAAACGTCAATGACAAGAACGAGTATTGTTGACATTTATCAGGCGAAATATCAGTTAAAAAAGAAATTCTGATGGAAAGATTTCATTTGAAAAGTTTTTATTTTTGCTTTTCAAAAGTTTTTTTTTATTTAAAACACGCAATTGAATAAAGAAAACAAACACCAGTCCAAACATACATTTGGTCGGGGAAGTATTTCACTGCGATGCAAATGAAATTTTAAACCATTTTTCATAAGACTGGCAGAGGAAGAAAAAAAAGGGACACACAAAACAAATGTAATCCCAAGCCACAACCAGACCCATTGCCTTGAAACACACCCGCAAACCGAAAAAAACCAACAACGACAACGACAACGACAATTACATTTGAAAACGTAACAGAAACACTTGATCATTTTAAATTTTTTTTACTTCAATTCACTTCCTTTCAATTCCTTTAGTTGCCAGCACTTTCATTATTTATTCTTTAAATTTTAATAATTTTTTGCAAAACAACAACAACTCCTGCCTTACATACATATTTCCGTCTGTTATAACCTAATAACCTACAAAAAAACCGAAACTGCCACTCCATCTCATGTTTTTGCCGCAGCACTTCATATCATTTCCATATTCACACATAAAATCCAGACACAGTTTTCTTTTACTGTTCCCCCCCCTGAAAAGTTTTCCTTTTTCAGTGTCATGCAAATGTGTTTGCAAAAGTGTGTGTGTGTGTGTTGTGGTGTTTTTACGCGTTTTTCACGCACCATTTTCCTACAATGTATAGGAGAGAGAGTGGGGAAACGGAAAGTGAAAATAGAAAAAAATTTAATTTTTTGCACATGCGGAAATTTTCAAATTTCCTTCAGGTTTGTTTTTTTTTTTCTTTTTTTTTAATGGGGAGCAGGGATGGGAATATGTTCTTTTCTGTGCTATAAAGTGATGAATTTGTTTTCAGTTACACTGCTTATCCAAGCGATTACATTTCGTAGTCTACTGTTCAATATTTAAACTTTAAGGACAGCAAACGTCCACCAATTTCACGGGGACGATGCAACTTGAGGCAAGGTAGTCACTTATTGCATGATCACATGCCTGGTTATGGAGCCGACGTGATCTTCTTTGTCAAATATTCTTAATGATATTATCCGCTCACTTGGCTTGTATCACATCTCTTGTTGTAATGCTATTGTGCCGATTGTATCTCATGTCCGTACTTTTCCTGTTTCAACTGATTGAATACTAATTACCTCTGTCTAGAAAGGTTCTGTCAAGAAGTTGTTAATGCCCAAGTATCGGTCATTTCGAGTCCCTAAGTACCGCGCAATCACAGAAAAGATATCCAATGTTGTCCTGTTTACACGTCAGTGCATTCACATTCTTTCGTGCCTCGTTAGGACCGTTATAAAATTTTTCCATTTCCTTTAACACTAGAACCGTCCGGTGCTTCCGATAAGATCATTTAGACTCATAGTGTCCACTCTTGACAGATCGTAGAAGTTCACGGGCTTTCTTCTCCTAAAGCATATCGCTGGGCATTTACTCAAATGGTAAAGAACAAATTCCTTCTCCTCCTTGCCTTCATAGTTCCTGAAGATGACATAGACCAGTAATCAACGAGCAGACTTTCTATGCATCTTGCCTTGGCAATATTTGATACACCTTCTTTTTGAAGCCACCAATTTGGCGCTTATGGTATCTAACCTGACTCTAAATGGGTTCTACGATGCAGAGAACTTACACCAGAATACATGCGCTTTGTAGTTCCCCTGAATGCCACTCCGTTTCGGTACCTTAGCAATGGCGAGAGCTTCGTGGCAACCACAAACTATTCTAGAAGTCGCCATGTTTGAGTCTAATGCCTTGTCAACTATCAGAAAATATGTCATCCCTTAATAATCATCACCGAAATTTACGACGCCGACACTCCGATTGTACGACATTAAAATAATCCCATGGCCTTATCGAATGGTTTATAACTGCAGACTCCGAGTAGGTTCTTCTCTCTCTACTGTTTAGAACCACCCTTGAAGATTTACACGAAGTCATTAACGAGGTTCCTTTGAAGAGATACATACATACATACATACATACATACATAATTGGCCATTACAACCCTTCAGTTAGGATTACGGCCTAGCTTCTCGCACTACTTATGTTGTGTGTGCTAATTTTTAATCATGAGTGGCGGGACCTACAGTTTAAAGTCGACTCCGGACGACAGATTTTTGAGAAACTTTTCATGGCATTTTTATTTATTCGCAGAGTTTTTTTTTACCAGAAATCTACTGAGAGGAAGTCGCCGAAGAAATACTTTTTGTATTTTATTTTGATGTCTGGCCTGGGGCTCGAACCCTGGCTTTACGTCTAATAAGCCAACATACTGTGACTTCATCACAGAAAAGATATCCAATGTTCTCCTGTTTACATGTCAGGACATTCACATTTTTTCGTGCCTCGTTAAGAACGCCATTAAAATTTTTCCGTTTCCTTTAACACTGAAACCGTCCTGTGCTTCCGATAAGATCATTTAGACTCACAGTGTTCACTCTTGATAGATCGTATAAGTTCACGGGCTTTCTTCTCCTACAGCATATCGCTGGGCATGTACTCAAATGGTAAAGAACAAATTCCTTCCCCTCCTTGCCTTCATAGTTCCTGAAGATGACATAGACCAGTAATCAACGAGCAGACTTTCTATGCGTCTTGCCTTGGCAATATTTGATGCACCTTCAATTTAGCGCTTATGGTATCGATTACCGCATTATCAAACCTGAATGTCTATGGGTTTTACGGTGCAGAGAACTTAAACCAGAATACATGCGCTTTGTAGTTTCCCTGAATGCCACACCGTTTCGGTACCTTAGTGATGATGAGAGTCTCGTGGCAACCACAAACTATTCTAGAAGTCGTCATGTTTGAGGCTAATGCCTTGTCAACTATCAGAAAATATGTCATCCCTTAATAATCATCACCGAAATCTACGACGCCGACACTCCGATTGTACGACATTAAAATAATCCCATGGCCTTATCGAATGGTTCATAATTGCAGACTCCGAGTAGGTTCTTCTCTCTATACTGTCTAGAACCACCTTTGAAGATTTATATGAGGTTCGTTTGAAGAGATACATACATATACATACATAATTGGCCATTACAACCCTTCAGTCAGGATTACGGCCTAGCTTCTCGCACTACTTATGTTGTGTGTGTTAATTATTAATCATGTGTGGCGGGACCTACAGTTTAAAGTCGATTCCGAACGACAGATTTTTGAGAAACTTTTCATGGCAATTTTTTATTTACTCTCAGAGTTTTTGCCAGAAATCTGCTGAGAGGAAGTCGCCGAAGAAAATACTTTTTGTATTTTGTCTGGATATCTGGCCTGGGGCTCGAACCCTGACTTTACGTCCAATAAGCCAACACACTGCCTACTAGACCACGGCGACTTTTTTCGTTTTACGCGATAGTACTTGAAAATTATTGTCATCAGGACGGGTTGGTTCTTTTGGCCTCTCAATAAAGGGATGACTCAAACCGTATCACAGAAGATGTCAAGACCGCCGTAGTCTTGTAGGTAGTGTGTTGGCTTATTAGACGTAAGGCCATGGTTCAAACCCCAGGTCAGACATCTCGAATATAAGGAATTACGAAAAATATTTCGTAGGCAACTTCCTGTCAGTAGATTTCTGGCAAAAACTCTGAGAGTAAATAGAAAATTGCCATGAAAAGTTTCTCAGAAATCTGTCGTTCGAAGTCGACTTGAAACTGTAGATACCGCCACTCTCTTATAAAATTAACACACAAAATATACACGGTGTGAGAACCGAGGATATAATCCTGACTGAAGGCTTGTAATGACCAATAATGTATGTACATATGTACAGTGGTGGCCTTATAATTAGAAACGTCTTAGCAACATGTATGTTTGTTAATTTGTTTCACAGTTTTCACTGTGTGCCTGGGATCAAAGGCTTTGTTTGGAGGACGTCTTACATACGTTTTTCCTTTAGATTGGAACAAATTAAACTTAGATTCGTCACTTTAGAGAACTCTGTTCCAGAAACATCGTTTCTAATTATAAGGCCACCACTGTATGTATGTTTCAAAACAAACATGGGGAAATGCCCCTCATCCTTTGGTTCCATACAATCTCAATGAAGGGGGCAGCATGCGTGAATCCTTTCTGTTATTTATCCTCGACCGCAAGCCTGATGGTCTATTTAAGCAAAAATTTATTCACTTCGTGTATCAATTTGAAGCCTTAAGCGGGGGTTCTTTACAAAAATTGTGCTGCGAGCTTGAGTTTAATGGTTTACTTTAAGGCAGGATTTAGAATTTTAAATAAAATTCAACAGTTTTTGGTGGAACTTTTAATGTATGCAGGCTTTGTTGATGTTGGGACTTAGTTTGTCATATTTAAGCTTTAACTTTAAATTCGGCACCTTCGCCCATCCTTCTAACCCCTTCTAACAAGCCTTGGCAATTAATTAAAAAATTTTCGTTTAAAATTCTCATTTAAAGCCTCAGGACATTCAACTCTGCTTGGCTCAGCAGGATATTTTTCTTTCGAATGCGTTTCTTTCTTCATTCAATTCGTTAAATGAAATTCATTTTCATTTGTTTTGTTTTGTTGTTTTTAAATAAATCTTTATTTATTGTTGTTTCTGTTGTTGTTGTTGCATTATTTGTTTAATTTTATAAAGAAGATACGTGACATTTAACTGAAATCACGTTAAATACTCTGCTTAATACCACAGAATTTTCTAAAATACAAAAAAAATATTGTAAAACGACAACAACAACAACAATAAATAAATAAACTGTGATACAGACAGACAAACGTATAACAACTGATAGACAGATAGAAGAAGAAGAAGAAGAAGAAGAAGAAGATTTGCTAACATTCTCTAAGAGGAGGACGACAGTTATGATGATGATGAGTTGAAGTTGAAAAAAATAAATTATTGTTGCTGTTGTTGTTGTTGTTGTTGTTAAATATTTACAATTATTAATAAAAATTAAATCAACGCCATACCCCCCAATTTCTATATGTTTAGAGGGGGAGAGAGATAGAGACAGCGTGTGTGAGTGAAAGAGAAGGAAACATCGAAAGAAATCATAAAACTGATTGACGACTACGGCGATGACGAAGACAATGAAGGGTACAGCATACAACAGCAAATAAAAGAAAATCGTGCGTTTATATTTTGCCATTTCTAATGGCAACAGTGCGCAACAAAAGCAGAGGAACAGTGTTAATAAAAATTTTCAAAAATGGCTACAATAAGGCTGTACTTCCCCATAGTCTAATATCGTCTTTGGTGAAGCTTTGTGGAAGATGAAGGTGCCACTTAAGCCAGAGGTTAGTTCAATTGTTTTTCACACCATTTTTTATTTTTATTTACTCTCAGAGTTTTTGCCAGAAATCTACTGAGAGGAAGTCGCCGAAAAAATACTTTTTGTATTTTGCCTTTGATGCCTGGCCTGGGGCTCGAACCCAGGCTTTTGCGTCTAATAAGCCAACACACTACCTACTAGACTACGGCGACTTGCATGAGTACTCATGAGTAGCGAAAAAGCGATTCATTGCTGATCTCTGGTTCAAACCCCACGTCAGACATCAAAATGATAATAGGAAAAAATATTTCTTCGGCGACTTCCTCTCAGCAGATTTCTGTCGAAAAGCAGGAGAGAAAAACCAAATTGCCATGAAAACTTTCTCAATACATCTGTCGTTCCAAGTCGATTTCAAACTGTAGGTAACAAGTGGTCTGAGAAGCTAGGTTGTCGTCCTGACTAAAAGTTTGTAATAATCAAATATGTATGTATCACCCAACAAGTGCTGGGTCTTTTTCAACATGACCATGACCTCCTCCTGGAAATTACAGCAAAAATTAGGCAGCCTTCACGAAAGTCTAATATGTCAGTTTGCCTCAATATCATACGGCTTGAGAAGTGCCTCCGTCTTACTCCACCTGACCTATCTCCGAGTATACCACTTTCCTTCCGGAAAATTTATGGCTCTATCAGTTGCATGGACGCTACCATTTTCGGAAAATTATTTCTCTGCTCTTTCCTCCTTTTTCTTCTGTGAATTTTCATCTAATCTGGAAGACAACAGAGAGTGACGTCATTTCCCCTGTTATTCTCGAGCTAATCTCATGCTAAACAAGTGTTCGGATACTGTTCTGGCCATTGATTTGACCCGCGCAAATTGTTAACATTGATTGAATTTGCTTCCAGTTTCCATAATAGTACCGCACCTAGATGTTGAATATCCAACTTTCTTGTAAAATTTCTGGCTCTATAAGTGGCGTGGAGACTACCGTTTACCCCATTTTCTCATTTCTCTGCTTAATCCCCCTTTTTCTTCTGGGAATTTTCATCTGATCTGGAACCCAGCAGAGAATGACGTCATTTCTCCTACTATTCTCGAGCTAATCTCATGCGAAACAAGTGTTCGCATACTGTTCTGGCCATTGATTTGACCCGTTCTTTGCATTTTCTATGCAAATTGATTGTATTGATTGAATTTGGCGCCAGTTTCCATGATAGTACCACACCTAGATGTTGAATATTTTTTAATTTATAAAGTTTTATCCTGCTTGTAAATGGCCTTACGGTGGCTTTGTCATTGTTTATCCTGCTTTATCGACTGTAAGCCTTAGAATAACAACTGATTTTTTTTTCCGTTGAGGAGGGAGTAAATGTACCTAACCGCACCATAGAGGAAGTCGTCACATCCGCCGTGTGTGGGGCCCTCACCCACTAAATCCCCCCTCGTCACCTGTGGACTTGTTTGTGCCCACTTCGGAACTACGGTGGTATTACTTCGGAGTGGAGTCCTTTTGGCCCTTTGGCTTCCGCGTCCGGATTGCGAATCGAAAGTTGAGGAGGCATCTAAGCGTCTCCACTATTCATTTCGTGTAAATCATCGTCTCTTTTACGCTTGGCACGTGTGACAGTATCACCTATGCCGACATGCTTACTCGTTCTGCAGCCACAAGATCTCTCTTCTTCCGTCTCAGAATGCGCTCTACGTAATTCACTACCGTGGTCCAATTTTCACTACGCGCAGTCATAACCCCGACAATATTAGTGGCTGTGATCGTTACAACTATTGACGTCAGTACAGAGCGATAGCTCTGCCAGCGTGCACACTCGAAAACAGTGTGCTCTGCGTCATCAATTATCTCCCCTTCCTCGTAGTAAGGCAGTAAGGGGAGGCGGCCTTGCCCATTCTGTGCAGATATTTCCTAAAATATCCGTGACCCGATAGCATCTGTGTAACGTAGTAGTTTACCTCTCCAAATTTCCGATCAATCCATGGCCTTATGTTCCTCTATCTTATTCGTTCCATTGTTGTTACCATTTTGAAATGGTGTTCTCCCTGAAGTAACTGGTTATGTGATTTCCAGCCGATTTCGCCTTATAAATCTCCATCCGCTCCACTGCCAGCAGATCCACAGGGATTATACCTGCTATCAACAGTACGGCTGGAGCGGCCACTGTACGATATGCCGACGCGATACGCAATGCAGCCGTTCTCTGTACCGATACAGGGGAGTTTGCTCGCTTTTTAACATCTAGTGTTTCTGCACAAATTTCGCTCCCGCAAACCATAATGCTATTTCCAACCTCCATCAGGAGTCTCCGTCTCGCGCGGGTAGCGGGCCTCCAATATTTGCCATTAATCTGCTGAGCTGTCCAAAGGATAACAACTGATTAGACTGTGAATATGGCAACTAACTCAGCAATTCCTGTCTCCTACTACTTTTCTCTGTTACTGTAGCATTTGAACTTTCAATCTCAGTTCATGCATATTCATTCATTTCATGGCACATTGTTGTACTGCAGAGTTGTGAGTGGAGAAGAGGGGGTGGGGGAATAGCAAAAATAAAAGCTGAAACGTGTTAAAATATTTTGTTTAAAATAGAAAACAAAACAGTAGTTTGTTATTGTTACTTATGCTTGCTCCTCGTATACTCATACTCATCAGATCCCGGCCATGAGTTTAATTTTTTATGGAAGAAAAAAATTTTTTTTTTCCGTTTTTTTTTGTTTAAACCGCACAGACAAATAATAAATACGTTTGCAAATATAAGACAGAATGAATTTTTATTGTTGTTTAAATAGAGGAAAAACAAATACAAAGACAATCACAGAAAACAAAGGCAACAGAGGCTGAACGTCATGAAGTTTCTAACGAAAGTTTTGTAACGTGGAGTAACGTGAAGTTTGTATTCCAACGAAAAGTATGCAAATTTTCCAATTCAACTGTAATTTATCATCGAAGTTTAAACAACAACAACAACAGAAGCAGCAGCAACAGTAATGCTAACAAAAGCAGAAGGTAAACTAACACTTCATCTCGGCAAAAGGAAAAAACGAAAAGAAGGCGTTCGAAGTAAAAAAACGAAAAAAAATAAGTTTTACGATGAGTCCTGTCTGCTATTCTTTCTATTGCTTCGTGGCACACACACACACACACACAGGATTAATGAGTTTCGTGTGTTTCAGTTTATGAATAGAGCGGTATGTTGCTGCTGTTGCTAAAGGGTGTTTTTTATAGAGGTATAGAACTTCAAGTTGGCATTACTTTTCAAGATGGCGACCGATTTAACAGCTGTCAAGTCATTTATTCTCAGTTTGGTTTGGCAATTCATCATGAATAGACTCACGCCTGAACAACGCTTGCAAATAGTGCAATTTTATTTCGAAAATAATGGTTCTGTGCGGAAAACGTATCGCGCACTACGTCCATTTTATCGTCGACAAAATCGTCCATCAGAGCAGTTAATTCGATTAACCATGGAACGTTTTCGCACCACGTTTGCTCTTATTGATAACTCGCATCCCCAGAGACGCTGTACGGTGCGTACAGAAGAAGCTATTGCTGCTGTAGAGCGTAGCGTAACGATGGTGGCCAGAACGTTACAGTCAATGGTGATCGGTATAGAGCCATGATTACAAACTTTTTCATTCCTGAATTGAATAACCATGATGTCCAGGAGATGTGGTTTCAACAAGACGGCGCAACATGTCACACAGCTCGTGCCACAATAGATTTATTGAAAGACACGTTTGGTGACCGCCTAATTTCACGTTTTGGACCTGTGAATTGGCCTCCAAGATCTTGTGATTTAACACCGCTAGACTACTTTCTGTGGGGCTATGTAAAGTCATTGATCTATGCGGTAAAGCCACAAACGCTTGACCATTTGGAAGACAACATTTGCCGTATTATTGCCGATATACGGCCACAAATGTTGGAAAAAGTCATCGAAAATTGGACGTCCAAATTGGACTACATCCGCGCCAGCCGTGGCTGTCATATGCCAGAAGTCATATTTAAAATGTAATGCAAAAAGATTATCTTTCGGATAAATAAAATTCATGTCAATCGAATAATCCATCGTTGTTTTATTGCAACTTAAAGTTCTATACCTCTATAAAAAACACCCTTTATATCCCAAGAAATCATCATGCATATGCATATTTTGTAACCTTTTCAATTTGGTAAAACACTCTACTAAATATCAGCAACAACAACAACAAACAATACAAACATCATTTGTTAAATACGAAATGGAACAACCAGAGAAGAGTATGAAGTCCAAAGCAAGAAACTGTCGAGTGTTTATTATGAATTATGCCACATGCAGCAAAGTAAGTGGCAGCAAAAGGCTCAACATGTATGCCAGCTAAAAACGAAATAAAAACTTCCAAAAGAACACGTTTTCGAAATCCATCATCACTCTGTGGTTTACCCTCAAAAAAACAAACAAAAAAAAAAAAAAATAAACGAAAGCTTAAGAAAGATGCAAAACACACATCCTTTTTGGCCGAAAAATGTTGCTTGTATGTCTGTGGCTTAATCGTGCCTTACAGATTGCTTATCTGCCACTTCATTTGAAAAAAAAAAATACAGACACGCACTTACTCACTTACCTACTCTCCCCCAAAGGTATCTTAGGATGAAGCTTGTTATATGAAGTAACCGATAAGCTCGATAAAGCAAGGAAAAACGGAGAGAGTGTATCCCAAAGAAGGTATCAAATGTTGTTTATGCCACACATATTTCATATGTGATCATCATCATCATTATCGTTTAAATTCTTATGCGTTTAGCATATGAAAAGAACACCTTTTTTTGTGTGCAGGACTTTGAAACTTCCGCTGGTATTTGATTTTATGATTTGTAAATACGAAGAAAATCAAAAATTATTAATGATATCTTGCCACTTTGCTTAGGACAGTGGGCTGGGAAAAAGTTATTTCCAAACATTTCTCAATGGATTTTAAATATCGAGTGTCATAGAACGTACACAATTCAAATGCTGGAGAACTTACATCATTGGTCATTACACTCCCTTCAGTCAGGATTACGACCTAGCTTCTCGCACCATTTATGCTGTGTGGGTTAATTTTATTTATGTTATATAAAAAATAGTGGTTATCGATAACTTTTCTGTAGAAAATTAATGTTATCGATAACTTTTTTATAAAAAACGGTAACTATAGAAAATAAATGTTTTCGATAACTTTTCTGTAGAAAATTAATGTTATCGATAACTGTTACACAAAAAATAATTGTTATCGATAACATTTCTATAGAAAATTAATGTTATCGATAATTATTTTATAAAAAATTAACGTTATCGATAACTATAGAAAATAAATGTTTTCGATAACTTTTCTATAGAAAATTAATGTTATCGATAACTGTTATACAAAAAATAATTGTTTTCGATAACATTTCTATAGAAAATTAATTTTATCGGTAAGAAGTCGCCTATGATATAGTTTTTCGTATTTCGTTTTGTTGGAGATTGTCTGACCTCGGGTTTGAAACAAGGCCTTACGTCAAATAAGCGTATAAACTACTAGACTACGGCGACCTCAGGCCCTTAGTCTCAGCAAATCGGTTATCAAAAAGCTTTTTAATGGCCATAAGCTATTAAATGTGTTCAGAATACATTCTTCTCAATTATTAATATAAAAAGATTATTTTTTTCAAATCTGGCAACCCTATTTCTATATACAACTCTTCACGCATACATTGCGCTACTTTATGTTGCCAGTAATTTCGTTAAGGGTGTGGGCACGCATGTTACATTCTCTACATTCTACGTATCGTGGCTGGATATTAGAAACCAAACATAGGAGGATAACAATATTGCGTAGAATGTTTGTTTATCTAGCTTCTCACACCACTTATGTTGTGTGTGTTAATTTTATACGTGAGTGGCAGGACCTACGATTCCCAACGACAGATTTTTGAGAAACTTAATGGCAATTTTATTTCTTTCGCAGAGTTTTTGCCAGAAATCTGTTGAGAGCATGTCACCGAAGAAATATTTTCCTTTATACTTCATTTTGTTATGTATGTCTGACCTGGGGTTTGAAACGTGGCCTTACGCCTAATAAGTCTACACACTATCCATTAGAATATGGCGACTTCAGCCATCTTCATATAAACAAAAGTCGCGAGAGGGTGATACCAAGCTGAGAACTGTCCCGGTTTTGAATACCGGTCAAGAGGTTTCAAGCTCTTTCCAAATAATCCTTTTAGGAAGCCCTTCTGCCTGCTACTCAAAGAACGATTGTTATAGGAAACTCAGACAAAACAACCTGGTTCAAAACTAGTTATTGCTACGAAAATGAAAAATCTAGATACTGGTGTTTTGCTTTTACATTGCTTAACATTAAAATTATAAACGAAAGCTACAAAAACAAAACAATGTCGTAAACAAACCTGTTTACAAATGATCGTACTGCTTAATATAACAACAACCACTAGCATACAAAAAATGGTAAAAAAGTAAACAAAAATATGCCAACAACACTACAATAATAAACGTAAACAACGATGTTTACATTTATAGAGATTTCGAGAAAGGCGAAGTCATGGTCATTCGCCTTCAAGATCATTCATTAGACTGTTTACTTTGCCATATAAAAGGCAAGGCAAAGCTGGCGAGTGAGTTAGTGAAGTTCAGTCAGTCTTGTATGAAGACGTGGTAGGTTTGAAGAGAGTAATTGTGGTTTGAAGATCTCCATTACAAAGATCTGTCGAACAATTATTTAATGATTGTTATTGTTTATGCAAAGAGTGTAAAGAGAGGAATAAGAAAGAAAAGCAATTGTTGTTGTTTACATCAAGTTGTGTTGTGTGGCTTACAGGATTGTGCAAATAATAAAGAATTTAAATTAAAATTAAATACAAAATTATTTTTATTATATTTGCAATCTACGAGCTCATATTTTAAACGTTTTTAAAAGGTAGAAACGTAACGGTATGTTTTCTCAAAAGACGTCCTTCGTATGGATAGCAAGGATAGTAACCCCTTTATTCCAGAAGTTGCTGAAGACCAATAAGTTGCTCAGGTAGAAAAAAAAATTAATTAAAGAGACCGAAAAAATTTGAAGTCGCCTTAGTCTAGTAGGTAGTGTGTTGGCTTATTAGACGCAAAGCCAGGGTTCGAGCCCCAGGCCAGACATCAAAGACAAAATATAAAAAGTATTTTTTCGGCGACATTCTCTCAGCAGATTTCTGGCAAAAACTCTGAGAGTAAATAAAATTGCCATGAAAAAGTTTCTCAAAAATCTGTCGTTCGGAGTTGACTTTAAACTGTAGGTCCCACCACTCAAACTTGGACATTGTACAATGGATCAATTCGATCTCCGGGTACTGTACTTGTCTTAATTGACAAGTACACGTCCTCTAACTTAATCTAACCTAACCGAAAAAAAGCCGAAAAATATTGTGGAAGACCAAGTTGCTGAAGCAGTCACACAAGCTGCTTAGTCTCTCTTGTGCCACTGTGCCGCCAATAATTATTTTTTTTTGTTGTGCACTAAACAACCATTTCATAAATGTCCATGTCCATGTCCATGTCCATGTTCATGTTCATGTCCATATACAATATTCAACTGAAGTTTATTCCCATTTAAGAACATTTATTAATGACCCGTACAGCACACACACTGAATGTAGCTGCTGCTGCTCTTTAAGGAAACACTTTCGTTTATACTACGCATCAGTATGGCATCAGCATTGCTAACAGTTCAACTGCAACAATAGCTGTAGCAATAGACAGACAGACAGAGCGAGAGAGACAGACAATCTTAGCATAGGATAAGCAAATAAAAGGTGTTGTACGTGAATATGGAAATCATTTATCAGGAGTTGAAAATTTGTTAAACTTGTTGCACAAAAGAAGTTTTTCATGTCACTTGCCGAGGCTACTCTGTTACCCATTCATTCACATACACATTCGTTCTCTGCCAACTGCTGGCCAAATGGTAACAAATGTGGTAGAGAAGGGGCTGTCATTGTGTTTCTCTTTTTTTTTTCTTTCTTTCTTTTTTACAATGAATGATGATGATGGCGTTGATATGATGGCTGGCCGCCATGCCATTATATGTATGAGCGAAAGCAGCAGCAGAGTAATATAAGGATACGAACGAGATATACGCTTAGATTACCAAGATTTAAAGCCTTTGTTGTGCTTTTAGTATTTGAAAGCAGTTACTCTGGCAGTGTGTCTGTCCGTCCATCCGTTTGCCTAACTATTTGTTAAAGTGGCAGTAAGAAGCCAGTAAGAAGAGTAGCAACAAGTAGCCACTAAAGACACAACAGAATAGAAACTAGAAAAGTGTTAACATGAGATTAATGATGTTGCCAGTATTAAATATTAAAAGGACGGCAGAAAGGGATATCATATGTTAACAGAAGCTAAGATGCTAAATATGAATCATATTCACATAGCTTTAGAAAGAAAACAAAACTCCAATGTGTTCAATGTATTCAATTTTGAATATAGATTTCTACAGCATTCTTAGCTCCATTATATGGTTTGAAATAGTAAAGCCCCCATGGACTATATAAACCGTCTGCCGGTTATAGTGGAATAACTACGTCTCATAGACCTTGTGGACGTCTTTTAATAAACTAAACTGTGAAGTTGGCATGTAGGGAAATCGCTCTCAAGCTCATACATACATACATAATTGATCATTACAACCCTTCAGTCAGGATTACAACCCTGCTTCTCACATCACATATATTGTGTGTGTTAATTTTATACAGAGTGGCGGGACCTACAGTTTAAAGTCGATTCCGAACGACAGATTTTTGAGAAACTTTTTCGTGGCAATTTTTATTTACTCTCAGAGTTTTTGCCAGAAACCTGCCGAGAGGAAGTCGCCGAAGAAATACTTTTTGTATTTTGTTTGATGTCTGACCTAGGATTTAAACCCTGGCTTTACGCCTAATCAGCCAACACACTACCTACTAGAGTACGCCGATTTCGAGCTCATACGCCTTATAACTTTAACTACCTGATTTGGCATGTAGGAAAGTGGTTATAGTGGAATAACTACGTCTCATAGACTTTGAAGCCTTTTGGGTAAATCGTGAATTGATTTGCAGTGACTTGGCATGTAGGGCAGTCCCTCTAAAGCTCATATGCCCCATAAGCAGCCTACCTCCTCGTTATACCTTTTGTAGGATAAAACATCACAATTATTGAGTGGAACGATGAGGTATACAGTGAAACGGTTAATTTAGTTCTGGTCACGAACTGAGGAAACATCCAATTGCAGGGTCACCTAAGCAGATGTGCAGCTTCTCGAATCTAGCTTCCAACTTATGAAGCGTAACGATGGCAGCGCAATTCGCAGATTTGAAAATCAATTTCGTTAAAGCAACTTCCCGGGATCTCTTTATATTCGAACTAGAGGAAGTCCTGCAATTTTGTAAACGGAAGATCGGTACATACATACGTAATTAGTCATTATAACCCTTCAGTCAGGATTACAACCTAGTTTCTCACACCACTTATGTTGTGTATGTTAATTTTATAAATGAGTGGTTGGACGAACGAAAGATTTTTCAGAAACTGCTGAGAGGCAATCGCCGAAGAAATATTATTTCATATTTCGTTTTGTTGGAGATGTCTGATCAGTGGGTTTGAACCGTGGCCTCACGTCTAATAAGTCAATACCTACTAGACTACAAAGCCACACTAATTATTTGAACGCCTGCACTGCTACGAAGCTTAGATAGAACGCTGGCGAAATGATGTCCTCCCAAATTCTCATACCTATGTACTCTGACTTAGAACGGGTCAACAAAACCCATCGGTGGATATAAAAAGACTACGTTGCTAGAGTTATCATAGGTTGGAACCCGCAAGGGAACAGAAAAAGGAGAGTAAACGGCCTTTAGGTATAAAGCTTTGGTCCTAGACAGTCGGCTCATATTTGTTTCGTAGGGAATATCGAGAGAGTAAATAGGCAGCAGCTTTCAATTTGACCTCGTGGACTTTATACCTGCACAATAGGTAGCGTTTATTCACTTATTTAAAGCAACATTAAGCGGCCCGCTATACAAATGCGCTTATTTAAGGCCTATCTAAAGGCTCGGATAACAGCTCAAACATTAGGATATAGCAGATCGATCACTTGCCCATTCAAAAGCGAGCGATTAACGAAACATCTCATTCAAGTATTTGTACACCAAAGCCTTCGAAGAATTCTGGGAGTTTTCTGGTCAAATACGATTTCGAATAGCAGGCTGTGGTACGAGAAATGAAACGTCAAAAATGTCACAGTAGAATGCAATTCATAGGGAATTCATAGAAGAGAATGCTAAAATATACAAGATAAAGGCAGCTTGACTTGGAAATAGCTACAATGGGAAAAGCTGGTGCGAAGTGAAGACGTTGGCACAAGTGCGGAATGTGTTAACACAGTTTATTGATGCCCTAAGCGCCTTAGGGAAGCAATGGGAAGATAAATAAATATATTATGGAGGCTAATCGCGGCTGTAGTCCAGTGGGTAGTGTCTTGGCTTATTAGATATGAGGCTTCGGTGCAAACTCCAGGTCAGACATCTCCCACTGCAAGAAATTTTAAAAATATTTCTTCCTCTCAGCAGATTTCTGGCAAAAACTCTGGGAGTAAATAAAACTGCCATGAAAAGTTTCTCAGTAATCTAGTGTTCGGAGTCGACTTTAAACTGTAGATCCCGCCGTTCATGTATAAAATTAACACACTCGACATAAGTGGTGTAAGAAACTAGGTTGTAATCCTGACTTGAAGGGTTGTAATGACCAATTACGTATGTATGTAATCGCGGCCAATTAACTACTAATGCCTCAGACTTACTTACTTACTTAATTACTTATTGCAACGCGTCAGCCAGGATTACAACCTAGCTTTTCACACTACCCGTGTTGTCTTTTCTTCTTTTCTTTCTTTAACTGGCCATTAACAACCCGATTAACGGATTTCGGCCTGCCGTAACACATCCTTCCAGGCGCCTCTGGTTCTTGCGCGCCTACGCCAGTTGGTCACACCAATCGATGACAGGGCTTCCTCGATTTGGTCCTTCTAACGGATGCAAGGTTGTCCTCTTCGCCGACTTCCGCAGATCCCCGCTTCAAATACCCATCTCGCAGGAGCATTATTCTCCATTCAAACGACATGGCCGAGCCAGCTTAGCCGTTGGATGTTAATACGCTGCACAACATCAATGTCGTTGAGGAGCTCATACAGGTCAGTGTTGCATCGGATCATCCTGCTTAGTTCATTGAGCTGATATCTCTCATCCAACAAGTATTGGACAGCTTTCAGCATCACCGCGACCTCCTTCTGGAATACACAGCCGAAACTAGGCAGCTTTCTTACTTACTTCCTCTATCTTGACCTTCCAACGCCAACTAGGTCGTCCTCTTTGCCGACTTCCGCCTCAAATACCAGTCGCGCCGGAGCATACTCCTCCATTCAAACGACATGGCCGAGCCAGCGTAGCTGCTGAATGTTAATACGCTGCGCAACGTCTATGTTGTTGAGGAGCTCATACAGCTCAATGGATCGAAGATCTTACGCCGGACTTTTCTCTCGAATACTCTCAAGGCTGCTGCATCAGTGCTTAATAGTGTCCAATGCCTCAGACATTCACGTATATTGCTTAGGGCTTCACTAGCTAGATAGATGCAACTCATTCTATTACAATACTGAGTGAGACCTTGGGATTTCTTTAAAGCCGGATATAAATTTTATTTTGTACTGTAGCCTGTCGTATAGTCGACCTTTATCAACTTCAGTTTCCCTAGTTTATTTACTATTCTGTGCGTATAAATATTTAATTTCGAATATCCATCTGACTTACCAAAAAGCAAAGGCATGTTGCAACATGTTGTTGTCTATTGACATGAAAACAGTCAGTAAAAGGAAGTTTTTTTATTGCAAATATTTTCTCTCTCTCCCTCTCTCTCTCCCTGCTTGCAACACAAGAAAAAAATTGTTGCTAAATGCGGGCGACATTGACATTTTCACACTTTGATGGCTTAGGACAGTAGCGTCAAAGGCAAACAAGGATGACACCAGCACCACACAGCTACTGCTGGTATTGTGGCAGACTGAGGAATAAGGTGGCCAGAGAGTTTCAATAACATTTATTTTTTTTGTGGGGAAACTACTGACACTTTCACATGCCAAATTCTATTAAATAAAGACAGCATTTTGCTCTCTTTTTGCCCTCCAAAGAATAGTAAACGAACAGCATGCCCGATATGAAATGTTTAAAAGGATATTTCGTCCTTTGAAATAAATTTAAATACAGTTTAGTTTCAATGTTTGTGTGCGTGTGTGTTGAAGTGGCAAATTGGTTCAAGTGTTTGTTAAATTGCCAGCAAAATGGCTTTTTCAATTTGAGCCAAACTAAAGGAGGATTTCAACCAACTAGCCACACTATTTGCTTCGTATATAAAGGTTTTGCTTCATGAAAATTTCAACAATTTCTGTTCCTTTTTGCAAACATTTTCCCATGATTAAATATATTTTTTTTCGTAACCTCATGTGAGTATTTTTCTTGTCTACAATATGCTCACATTCGATTATCTGGTTTTAATAGGCTCTGAGTAGAGACAGTCTGTCCATCTTGGTTTTACATGTCTTAGAGGATAATTTCATTAGATTAAATATTCTTGGCCTTAAGTAACTATTTTTGAAGGCATACCCTCTGCTTTATACGGCTCCAACTCAAGTATTTGATTAGTTTGGAATTTAAGTACCAAACTAGAGCTTTAAAGGAGTGAAATGTTTCAATTTCAATACAGGCTTCAAACATTCCCTATAGGATACCGGCCACACACAATAATCTCTTCCTTTTTATCACGTCCACAACTTCTGCAGAAGACATTCGAAGTTTGAATTGCAATAGAGGTATGAAACATTCCCTATAGGATACCAGGTACACACAATAATCTCTTCCCTTTTCGCACGTCCACAACTTCTGAAGAAGATATTCGAGCCATGCCTTTCAAAAAAGGGAGACATTGGCCTGTTGCGAGTGACAACCACATTAGCAGCACATTACAGGCAGCCTTTACGATAGTCTTACGTCAGAAGCCCTAATGCATATACCACAGCCTCTTGTGTTCAGCATTTTGGATCCGTTGGTACTTACCACCGAGTACCTTTGGATCATTGGACTAGAAGTCCTTAGTTGGAATCCTAAAATGAATTATAAGAAACCATGTATTCAAGTCGCATGTGCCTATTACATTACATTACAGCATGTACGTGACACGTAATTTTTTATAGGTTAACTGATGGCAGCACAACCAAACCCTTGGTTGGGCCAGGCAATAACTGCATTGAACCTTCCTACCCTCGATGTCTCCTCAAACATTTAATACGGAGATAAAGCTCAGCTGGTCTGGATATTTTTAGCTTACATATGTAGATAGTGTAGACACATAGGTAATTGGTCTACTGTCTATGCTGGTAGTACGGTGCTATTGATAATTGGTCTACTTTAGCAGGTTCTAGAATGATAGGATTGCCATCCGATATTGTATAAAAATGAAACTCTCAGTAAAAATGTATTGAAATGATAAATTGGGAGTAGAGATCAGGTACTTTGCTGATAGTACAGTGCTATTGGTAATTGGTCTACTTTAGCAGGTTCTAGAATGATAGGGTTGCCATCCGATATTGTAAAAATGTATTGAAATGCTGTGTGGGCGTAGATATCAGGTACTTTGCCGCTATTAGGGTGCTGTTGGTAATTGGTCTACTTTAGCAGGTGCTAGAATGATAGGGTTGCCATCCGATATTGTATAAAAATAAAAATCTCAGTAAAAATGTATTGAAATGATAAATTGGGGGTAAAGATAAGGCAATTTGCTCATTGAATTCTACACTTTCCTAATAGATGACGCTGTATGTGATGTTCGTTGATGATGTTATCTTATAAAGTATAGGGGATAGAGTTGCCATCCAGAGATCAGGTACTTTGCTCATTGAATCCTGCTCTTTCCTAAGAGATGTTGATAGTACGGTGCAGGTTTAGATAGCCTTCAACTTTCAAACGCAGGGGTGAAAACTTCCTCAATTGGTAGGGCTGTATACTGCATCTCTAACAGTAAACAGCTTAGGGCCCCTGGTATACATATTTTATTACAATCTGCTTTAAAGTTCCTAACGAGCTCCAATAGAATTCATTTGTTATTAAGAAATGATCAGGCTTTTTCAGATGACCGAACAAAATGCCTCAAGGCCCATGTATAACGACTAACGATTGCATTCCTTTACACTTCCTGTTACAACTGCTATATTTTCATTATGTTCTCGTATTTCCTTTCAAACGAAACACGAGAAAGAATAAAAAAAGAACATAAGAACTCGAAGTATCAAATTTAATGATCGTGATTGTTTTGGATTGTTGTTGCAAACAAGTTTCAAATTACATACTAGAGGGCGCTATAAACACATGTAAACATAAATTAATGCATTTATAATCATACATTCCATCCATGCAGCCACACAGCCATCCATCCATACAAGCATTCAGACAAAATATCGTGCAACACATACGTTTCACTCTTGCAACACATACACACACATCACTCTGCTTGATGCCTACTACACGTTCGTTCGTTCATTCATGCAACAATTTTAAACGAAAAAAAAAGAAGACAAGTAAAGAAAGAGCAACCAAATGTGGTCAAGATTTCATGACTTTGTTGTTGCCCTGATTTTCAATTGGAAAGTAAATACTTTTTAAAATCTTATAAAACATTCAACCATACATTCATACATACATGTATGTACATACGTATGTATGTACGTCCGTCCACATGTTGTTGCTTTGTATGGTAAAACTAATAAAAATTGATTTTATAACCTGTGATTACATGTAAGCGAATATCAGTGCTGTGTGTAAGAGGGATGTAAGAGAAACTGCAGGGAAATACAGGGTTTTGTATCCAAAGACCTGTGAAATCTTCATGTGATTAAAACTATAAGCGTTTCATCAATTTTTTATTGGTTTATATGAAGGCATTTTGAGACGATTTGAAATTTTGAATAAAATTTTGTGTTTAAAGTTAAATCTCCCCACCCTGTATTTGTTTGCATATTTCTCAGCATGTATTACATACGTGTTTTAGCCTATTTTGTCTTTAAAACAAAAATGGAAACTACTTTACCAATGAAAATCAAACCAGGTTTTAAGCTTGGCTCATTGACGCCTTTTAAAGTACCCTACATTTTTTTATGCTTTATGCATTCATAATGGTCGTCACCAGACATGATATGTCGGACTCTCCCACTGGGTATACCGACTAAAAACCCGCCTTGTCTCCTCACCGGGGAATCATTCCACCTCGGAACCATGGTCGTATTACTTCGAGGTGGACCCCTTTTCTGGCATATGGCATATGGCATATCATCGTCGTCAGCCTACGCCCGCTCTATTCTCAGTCTGCTGCGTCTAGGTTAAATTTCTTCCTTACAAATTGTTTTACTGCGTTCCAGCTCTCTTTACTGTTTATCATTTTCAGCACGACGTTTGTAGGGCTAATGACGCCGATTTCAGCTTTGAGTCGCTGACGGCTTTCGACTAAAGAAAGTGTGTTTGGAATCATCTAACGTTTCTTTCTCTTCATAGATACAGAATGGCGAGCGACATTTCCCCATGCGATGCAGGTACTCTCTGAAATATCCGTGACCGTGACAGCATCTGGATTATATAGTAGTCTACTTCGCCGTTTTTTCTGTTTTTCCACACTTTCAACTCGGGAATCAGTTTATATGTCCACCTTCCATGCTGTTCATTTTCCCAGCGAAATTGCCATTTTAAGAAGACTTCGTTCTTTATCGCTTCTATGCTCTGTGGTTGAGTCGTACTTTGCCTGGCGTTGAAGATCATCCGGCGCTCATATGCTTGTTGGTCTATGAGAACTATTCCGGCTATAACTAGGACAGCTTGTGTCGATACTGTGCGAGGATATCACTCGTAGAGTAGCTATTCTCTGCGCAGACAGTAGTTTTCTAGCCCTGATCCGGGTTTCCAAAGTAGTAGACCAGATTTCAGACACATAGAGGAGTATGCTATTTTCAGCCTCCATGAGTAGCTTCCGCTTACTTGGGAGGGGTCCACCAATGTTTGCCATCAGTCTACTTAGTTGAGTTGCTCTCTAGCTGCTCTCAGCTTTCGAGTCCAGTCTAACCCCAAGGTATTTAATCGATCGTCTGGTTAGTAGAAGCAGCTCGGTTTTATACATTAATAGTTTAAACAAAATACAGGCCGCTTATCATAAGTATACCCTTTTAATGCTTAAAAGAACGACTAAAGTCCTCAGAACAATGAAGGATCCTTTATTAAACACAAACTTTTCATCTGTTCCTGCTGCAGCTCAAATCCTATTAGTTTGCATTACCGTAGAGCTGTACAAGACTGGTGCACTACTTCCGGAATCCTGTTCAATCGACTTGGGAATGCCACTTACCTAGGTCAAGTTGGCCATTGCGCGGAAATTCTTTCGAGACGGCAACCTATTTTGGGTCAAAGAGGAGTCTTGCTCCACCGCTAGTTTCACTTGATCCTCGATGGATAAAAGGCGCGGCAAACAATTACATGGACTTGGTCGTAAGGTCATCTCGATCACAGTGGCCATGCTTGCAGGTCATTGTGTTATGGAAAGACACGAGGAAAGAATACAGTTCCCATCTAACTACTGTGGTTGCCGTGGTTGCAGATCCACTGAGGAAGAGGAGACTGTTATCCACTTTCTTTATAAATGCTGATCTCTTGCGAGGTGCGGAGAAATTCTTTAAGGACGCCAACCTATTCCGGGTCAAAGAGGAGTCTTGCTCTACCGCTAGGCTTACCTGACCCTCGATGGATAGAAGGCGCACCAACAAGTTACTTGGACTTGATCGTAACGTCATCTCAATCACAGTGGCCATGCTTGCAGGGCATTGTGTTATGGAAAGACAGGCGGAAAGAATACAGCTCCCATTTAACGACTGCTACGTATGTGCGGATACGCTGAGGAGGAGCAGACTGTTATCCATTTCCTTTGTCAATGTCTATCTCTTGCGAGGTGCAGATATAGGTTATTTGGCTCTCCAGTTCTTGTCAGCTTGACGGAGCTATCATCCACTGATGTCAAGGATACAGCTTCGTTTATCAAACTTTCGCGGTTTTCCAGCGTGGGGTAGCCGTGCTTTAAATGTGCAGCCCTTGCGCTGACCAGCTTCTCTTTTTTCCCTGGTTTGTAGGTACTTGGTCAGTACAGAGACTGCGTTCACTTGCGGCGGCACAACGGGACGCTATGCGAGCTCAAGTGAGCTTTTGGTATCATAGCTACCACTCCAAGCTACCTATCTACCATCACCGTAGAGCGAAGTTACTTGTTAAGCGTTGTGGGCTGAATTGCTAAAGATCAGGAAATCAAATCGTTGCCCATTCCCATATAATTAGTCTAACCGTTTACATAGAGAAGAATAGTACTTTCCCTTATCTGCCCAAATGGTCGTTGCGTGAGGCATTCAGATTCTAAGCCTCTGAGCCATTTTTCACTTAATTGCATCCGATTGAGGATATGCCCTTAAAACGATACTGTAGACGGCTTGATCTATATGATGCGAGTTTATATAGAAAACCGCTGTATCGAATCAGGGTGGTACATAATGATTACAAGCATGCGGCGCTGTTCGCGATCTAATTCTAGAAGCGTTTCAAGAACAGCTAATTATAACACCAACCATAATTGTACAGGTTAGGTTTGAAAGCAAGCTTACCTAGTAAGTTCACTCAGAGACCCAATGGGTCCCCAAGTACCTTCCTTTCCCCAACCTGTGCTCTGAATGAACAGTCTACACACGGACAACTACCACTCTAGTTACGATCCCCCAAGAAGTTATGCCACACTAAAGTCCTCTAACTGTTCCCTATAGGATAAGAGGAAGGAGAGCTACTTTAGAAACCTTGTTGCACTTTATATATCGGCTACGGTCGCAAGATTATTGGCATAGCTTCCTGGCAAATGAACTGCCCTCAGAAAACCATTTTTTGTATTTCTTTCCACTTGGGTGCGAAGGTTGCTCCGCCTGACAAACAGGTGATAGATTTACTCCTAGGAGGTTCTAAAGGGTCCGCCAAATAACTTTTTTTTTAAATGCTTTAAAAAAACTACTGGATATTTCCTCAAATTTCTTTTTTTATTTGAAAGTACAATCCTTCCGGTTAATAATGGAAAATAATTTCATTCAAATGGCTGCCTCGGCCATGCAGTAGCCTACACGATCGGTCCAATTTTTAAGCACATTATCGATTGTGTGCAGCTGTATTTCACCAATGGCTTCACGAATATTGTCCTTTAAAGCGTCAATTGTCTCTGACTTGTCGGCGTAACACTTATCTTTGACGGCACCCCACAAATAATAGTCCAACGGTGTCATATCGCAGCTCCGAGGTGGCCAAACGACATCAGCTCTGCGGCATATAACGTGGTCTTCAAAAACAGGGCGCAAAACATCGAGTGTAGCTTCGGCTGTGTGGCACGTAGCGCCGTCCTGTTGATACCAAATGTTGCCAATATCCTCCTCTTCAATTTGTGTGAACAAAATTCCTTCAACATGATCCGATAACGATCGCCATTGACTGTGAGCCTTGCTCATTTTCGAAGAAAAATGGCCCAATTATGCCTCTGGACAAAAATCCGCACAAAACAGTGACTCGTTTTGGGTGCGTCGGTTTTTCAATGTATGCGTGCGGGATTTCTGTGCCCCAAAATCCGACAATTTTGCTTGTTTACATACCCGCCAAGATCAAAATGAGCTTCACCTGAAAAGATGATTTTTTTTTTGCCAAAATCGGCATCTTCTGGTGTAGGCTACTGCATGGCAAGCCGAGGCAGCCATTTAAATGAAATTATTTTCCATTATTAACCGGAAGGATTGTACTTTCAAATAAAAAAAGAAATTTGAGAAAATATTCAGTAGTTTTTTTGAAAGCATTTTCAAAAAACAAAAAAAGTTATTTGGCGGACCTTTTAGAATAATAGGGTTGCCATGCGTCATTAAATAAAAATAACGTTCTCAGTAAAAATGTATTGAATTGATGTATTAGGCGTAGAGAGCAGGCACTTTGCTCATTGAATTCTGCTCTTTACTAAGAGATGACGCTGTATGTGGTGTTATTTGATGATGTTTTCCTACCTCGGTGGTCATGGGGTTTATGAATTATATGTAGGGGAAGTAGAGTCTCCCTATAGTGAACAATTCTTAGTGTTCTACTCTATACAAATGTGAATTACTTAGGTCAGAAGTTAAGCACTTTAACGACTACACTGCACCACCTCATTCGAAAGACCTAAGCCTCCTATATAGTTTAGCGTACATTTGATGGCTTCCTCCAACTGTGCCCTGTAGGGTACCGTACCGAAATTCAACTATTCAACTCACTAATCAAATGCACAAGAAACCAAGAGAGAGAGAGAGAGAGGCAGTGGTGAATGCAGAGTAGAATGCCTTATTTGTTGGACACGAGTTAAGCACCAAAACAAATGATTGCATCTCTCACCATAATTGTAATGGAAACCCAAGCAGCCCCTATGAGAGAGAGAGGGGAATGCCAAAATCAAAACAAAATACATATACTTCCACATACAAACAAAGAACAACAACAACAACAACAATAAAAAGAAGCGGAGAAAAAAAACTTCTTACAATACTTACATGCCGACTTACATACTGATTTAAGTGCTTAAGAGTTAATGCAACTCAGGCAGGCCTTTTGAGAAGGAGTTGGTATGGTTAGCCGCCGTATGGTATTAAACAGGCATACAATATCATTGTCGTCTACTTGAAAGCCGAAGAAGAAGAAGTAGATGAGGAAGAGGAAGATGGAGAAGAAGAAGAAGTAGAAAAATAAGAAGAAGAAATAGAAGGAGGCAATATGGTATTTAGTGTCTAGATTGGTTTATCAACGATTAATTAGAGTTTGATAAATATGAGCACGACGTAAGTAAATAAATCATAAATGCATGATTTCAGTTTTGCTCTTGCTCTCCCTCTCTCTCTCTCACACATACTGTATCTATTTTAGCAAATATTTATTGTTGTAAAGTTTAGTAGAAAAAAAAAACGAAAACGAATTTAAAATTGTAAGGCTTGTGAACATTTTATTGTTGATTTGTGTGGTGAATACTCACTCATTCGCTTGCGATTTGAAAAGGTTATTGAGAGGGACATGAAAAAAAAAAGAGCACAAATAATGAAAATATTGGAAACCGTTAATATTGTGTTGATTTTCGAATGAAGGGCCTATTTCTTTACAATATTAAGAGTTCTATTGCTTCAATTGAACAAGTAAACTTTGGAATACGCGCAGCATTGTCAGTGGCATTAAGATTAGAAGGGGATTTTACTGTTGCCTAGAAGTCTAATTAGGTAGCACTGTCGAAACGTTTTGTAAACTTTTTAAGTTCATTTGTGCTTTAGATACATACATACATATATACATAATATGGATTTATACAGCGTTCATAACTCCATTGTATGGTTTGAAATTGTAAAGTCTCCCATGGACCATATAAACAACCTACTGGTTATTGTAGAATAACTACGTTTCATAGACTTTGAGGAGACCCTGTATAAACTAAAACGTTAAGTGATTTGTCTTGTAGGGAAGTCCCCTTCAAGCTCATATGCCTCATTACTTTAACTACGTTTCATAGGCTTTGAGAAGGCCTTACATAAAGTAATCCATGAAGTGATTTGGAGTGCATTGTCGTGTAGGGAAGTCCTTCGCAAGCTCATATGCCTCATTACTTTAACTACGTTTCATAGGCTTTGAGAAAACCTTACATAAAGTAAACCATGAAGTGATTTGGAGTGCATTGTCCCTCTCAAGCTCGTACGCCTCATAACTTTAAATACGTTTCATAGACTTTGAAGAGTTTGACTAAAACGTGAAGTGCATTGGCATGTAGGAAAGTCCTTTTCAAGCTTATTCGCCTCACCATCAGCCTATAGGCTATCCTTCGTAGGATAAAACATCAAAAATTTATGAGTGAAACGGTTAACCTGATTCTAACCACAAAGTGTTGGAATGTTGATAGGGGGATAGTGTGTGGTTTGCAGGGTCACTTAAACAATTTTGGTACTGATGTACAGCTTCTCGGATCCAGCTTCCAATTTACAAAGCGTAGCGAAGGCCGCGGTATCCTTAGATTTAAAAATTTAATTCTTTAACACAAAAACATTACGCGTTAAGGCAATCTCCCGTGATCTCTTTATATTCGAAATAAAGAAAGTCAGGCAAATTTTGTAAACGGGAGATCGGTACATACATACATAATTGGTCATTACAACCCTTTAGTCAGGCTTACGACCTAGTTTCTCACAGCACTCATGTTGTGTGTGTTAACGTTACCTACAGTTTACAGTCAACTCCGAATCAACTAATCAGTGGTCTTGCCTTTAAATAAACATGCGTCATGATAGTGACGAAAAACCGGTTTTTTTAAATTGGAAATTGATGTGCTACTAAAAGGAGAGTAATAGGGCAAATAGACTATGAGTCTGTAGGCTCTCTAGATAATATAAAGTTTTTAAATGGAAGAGAATATTGTGGTAAGACGGGAACTTCAGCGAATTTCGATGGAGTATACGAAGTATCAAGTCGAGTAAGCTCCATCTGAGGTCTCCGTAGCCTAGTAGGCAGTGTGTTGGCTTATTAGACGTGAGGCCACGATTCAAACCCCATGTCAGACATCTCAAACAAAATGAAAAAATATTTCTACGCTGATTTCCTCTCAACAGATTTCTGGCAAAAACTCTGAAAGTAAAATAAAATTGCCACGAAAAGCTTCTCATTAAACTGTAGGTTCCACCACTCATGTATAAAATTAACACATACTATAACAGTGGTGTGAGAAGCGAGGGGGTAATCCCGACTGAAAGGTTGTAATGACCAATTATGTGTATGTATGTAAGCGCTATCTGACAGTCATGCTACTCGGGGTTACCTGTGTAAGCTGAATCAGTTGGTCAAATTTGGATGCTTGGTCAATAAGCAGGCGAGTGAATTTGAAAGGAAGGTCTGTCCAGGTTTATCTAAAAATTTATGAAGAAGGAAGAGAAAGAAAGGAAATATAATGGTGACTGGAAAGCTAGAACTATTACTGGTGATTGGGAAACACTACATCTACTGTCTTACTCTACGGATTGCAATACAATATCCTTCGTTAGTCTGCCAGTTCCTCTATTTTGGGGATCGATCCCCATTTGATATTGATTATCTCCTTGTGGAATACTGTTTTGATAGGGGTTTCGACTTCCTGATCCCGAGCAGAAGTGACCGGACCCCTGACACGACAGTTCCACCCGAACTCCTGGACGTCTACACCGACGGCTCCAAACTCGATAACGGGGTGGGCAGTGGAGTATACTCTGGGAAATCTCCTTTCTGGGTGCTTCGGCTTCACACTTGTCTGGGTTCCCGGACACTGCGATATTCCGGAAAACTGCAGGGCCGACGAGCTGGCCAGAGCTGGCGCACCACTTCCGGAATCTTCCTCAATCAACTTGGGAATGCCACTTTCCCCGTTCAAACTGGCCATTGCGCGGAAACTCTCCCGGGATGCCAACCGGTCCTGGATCAATGAAGAGTCCTGCTCCATCGCTAGGCTCACTTGGCCCACAATGGATAAGAGGCGTACCAACCAGCTACTTGGACTTGGCCGTAATATCATCTCGATCACAGTGGCCATTCTTACAGGCCACTGTGTTATGTGTAGACACGCGGAAAGAATTCGACTCCCATTTAACGACTTCTGCCATGGATGCAGATCCGCTGAGGAGGAGGAGACTGTCATCCACTTCTTCTGCCAATGCCCATCCCTTGCGGGGTGCAGATATAGGTTATTTGGCTCGCCAACCCTTGTCTGTGCTATCGTCCATTGCTATGAAGGACATAGCCTCGCTTATCAAACTTTCTGCCTGGTTTTCCAGCGTGGCGTAGTCGTGCTTTTTGAAAATGTGCAGCCCTTACGCTGACCAACTCCCCCTCCTTGGATCGGAGGAACTTGGACAGTACAGAGGCTGCGTTCAGCTGTGGCATCGCAACGGGCTCAAGAACTTTTTGGTAAATAAAGCTACCACGCTAACCTAATCTAACCTAACCTAACCTGCCAGTTAGTCAATCGTTTTGAGTAATTCTGTCTGGATTCGGAAAACCAAAAAATAATTCAAAATTTTTCAAAAATTATTCTGAACTTCTAAACTTCAAATCGAAAACTTTCAAGCTGGCATTTAATGTGTTGCAGTTGCATTAAAAGAATGTTAGTTTCATTATCTTTTGTTGAACTTTTCATTCTTCTATCTTGATGATCTTGCAACATCTTGATATTGTTGTTGTTGTAGTTGCAGTTGCAGTTTATCGATGCTGTTTATCGATCGATGGCGATGGTGTAAAAAATAAAATGCATTTTCACGCTACGAGTGTAAAAAACGTTTTTAATACAAATTATTGTTTTTAACTTATTAAAGTAATTTACAATGAATACTTTAATAATAACAACAACAACAATAACAACAAAAAGAAGAAGAGAGAGGGAAAAGGAGCCATTGAAGTAAAAGAAAAGATTGATTATATGGCAGAGGCTGCAGGTGAAATGGTGTCCAAGAGAAAGAAACAGAAAATCATTCCGCCTATAAAGATTACAACACCAACATAAACTGTCTATTTAAGTCGGCTATAAGTCAAGTTAAATACAACAACAACAACAACAAAAGGTGATGGATTTCATTTTATAGAATCAAATTGCTTTGCAACAAGTGTGGCAGTTAAAGATACCAGAAGGATTCCTTTTAATTTCGTCAAGAAACGCAAAAGAGAAGGTCGAGGCTTAGCTGTTAATCAAGATAATCATGATAATCATGACAATCATGATCATGATCATTATCCTTATGATTATGATCGTACTGATATTGCCTTTATTTTTTATAACAGTTGTTTTTGCCGTGCAATATTGGCAACATGTTGTTGTTGCCAACAGTTAAGCAATATTGTACGTGAACAATCACTTCGAATTTCTGAACGAAAAACACAAAAAAAATACGAAATGCCTGGTATTTTATTTACACCTTTGAGGGTTATATTGTAAATGGGGCCGTCCAGCCTCTATGTGTTGCTGCTGATAATATTGTTCTCAATCTAAACAGAAATCCAATACAGGCTGCTTTGTAAATGGCCAAATGGCCATCGTTTTCTTTTCATTTATTTTTTTCCGTCTCTTTTGTTTCCTAAATTGCTGGTCTTGATGGCATTAATGTTAAGCTCTATTAACCTCTGATTTAGTGATAACGATCGAACGTTACACTTAAACTAGCTACTTGCTTATATGTGGCACAAACACAATCTTCTTTTTTTTCTTTGCTAAGTTGCGAGGGTAGGTAGAAATGTAATGGTTATATTGGGGGTAGTCTAGGAGGTAGTGTGTGGCCACAGTTCAAACCCCAGGCTAGACATCTCTAACGAAATGAAATACACATTTCGGGTGCCTAGTTTATGTTGAAGTGGGCGTTTTTCCCATCGCAATCTTAAATTGATTTCAGTAAGCAAAACTCCCTGCCTACTACTTGACAAGCACTCACGTGTTTTCTTCTAAAATGCGTAACGAAACTCTTGGCACCCGAGTATGTGTTCAGGAGAGTCGTTTTCCCCATCACAATCTTAAATTGATTTCAGTAAGCAAAACTCCCTGCCTAGTAATTAACAATTACACAGCCCTGCATGGGTTTTGCAAATAAGATGGCTTCAGGTGTTTCCGAAGGCATTTTGTGCGCTGAACACAAATCTGGTTTCAAAAATTTTCCACCACGTCAGGTTTTCGAGAAAAAGGGCGTTTTTGGCCAATTTTGAAACATTGTAGAGCTAAACACTGACGTGACTATTATCAGAAATTGACAATTGATCTTTGCTCTTTAAAATAAGCCCAAAGCCAAATTGTTTGCATGCACCCTTAAAGTAGGGGGTGGGTTTATGTCAAGGGGTGCAAAAGAAAAATAAACACATTACGGAGGTCATTAAAAATTAATCAGATTTACTTGAAAATTGTTACTCAGGGGTTTTTGGGGTCACTGATTATAGCTCTTCATTCAGATTTAAAAAATTCAAAATGGCGGATCCAATATGGAGGTCAAGTAAATCTGATTAGTTTTTATAAACCTCGGCCGGCATATTGCATCCGCCATTTTGAATTTTTTAAATCTGAATGAAGAGCTGTTTATGAAACCAGATTCGTGTTCAGCGCGCAAAATGCCTTCGACAACACCTGAAGCCATCTTATTTGCACAAAAAAGTCCAAATTTGCAGGGCTGTGTTATTCACGTGTTTGTGGTGCCAAGTTTGTTTTAAGGGAGTCGCTCTCCTCATCATAAAGCTCAAGCGATTTTTACTCTGAATAAATGTTGTTTGAACGTACAAAGCCCTGTTAGAAGGCCGGCTGCAATTTTTAAGTCGTTTCTGAGTAGTCTGATCGTAGTCTTAGACTTCCTCCTGTTATCATACAAATACATCTGGATAGTGAAGACATGGGTACTAGCCGGTCGTATAGCCTAAAGTCAAGCTTAACAGATGTCCTAATATAGAGAGGATTTGAATTATAATCTGCAGCTTACTATTCGAGTGCTAAATATATATATGTTCCTCTTACTCCTCTAGGGAGCATATTTTTTTTTGTCTTTAGCCGGATTTGGTAATCTTCGAAAGATACTTTTGGTTCAACAAAAGCGTGCACAATTTACTATCTCTGGTGCCTACGTACTAAACCCTCCTCCTTTCTGCCTCAACCACTCTACCCCCTCGCGGGACTACCGTAAGGTATTACTTCGCGGAGGGCTGGTTAACTTTAAAGCTTTATTCCGTCAAATTTCGCTACCTCCAACCTTCGGAGTTTCAGCATAACTTCAGCCATTCTCTGGCTGTATTGGCTCCATAGAATCCTAGAATTCAACACCTCTCCCATAAGCTGGTTTGGTCCAAAACTCATTTCCTCGGGCCTTCTAAATCTGGGGCAGCATGTTAGAATATGCTTCGCATCTTCCTAATCATCTACACCGTTTGGATATATAGGGGAGGTATCGTATCCAAATCTGTGCAGGTACTTCCTGAAGCATCTACGAACAGTTAGGAACTGCGTCACGTAGAAATTCAGCTCGCAATGTTTGTACTCCATCCGAGGGATTATATTAGGGACGAGGCGAAGTGTGCATCTCCCCTTTAAACTGTTCTCCCATCGTGGCTGCCATTTGTGCATGGAGGTCCTATGTCCCTCCGCTTTTATAGCCGCTGTTTGTCCCTCAGGATAAGGCTCATTGTGCATGTGCATTATATGATCTGGAATTTTTTTTGCCAGGAGTCAGCTTATTCAGCGTACTCTGAATGTCTGTCTATCCCTGTTTTACAATTCAGGATATTTTACAGACTTTAACAATTCATGAGTGCAGCCCTTGCGCTGACCAACTTCTTCCTCTTCCCTGATTTTGGTGGAACTTGATCAGTACAGGGACTGCGTTCACCCGTGACATCACAACGGGCCGCTATGCGTGCTCAAGCAGAGCTACCACTCCGACCTAACCTAAACCTAATCAATTCACGATCTCTTTTTGAGGTTATGTTTAACAAGCTAACATCAGATATACAGTCAAGGAAAAAAATCTACATACAGCGCTGTATGTAAACTTTTTCCCCGGTGACTTCTAACAAATTGAAAATGGGTGTTTTAGCGTTGTTTGAAGTCAAAAACGAATATAAAAAAATATAAGAAAAATACGAAATTACACAGCTGTATGTAGACTTCTTTCTGTGACTGTATATGCTTTTCCTGTCCTTCGCTGCTTAAAACCAACTTAATCAACTTCGTTAACACATTTTTCTGTAATTTTTTTAGGCTTATAAAGGGTAAAGCAGTTTTCAAGAAAACTTAATTTCCTGCCACCCCTCGTATAATACTTATTATAGCGGTTTATTTGAAAAATAAAAAAACAATTTTAATATTTCTCTGTGTAACACTATTATTTCCTTCAGAAATTGTGTAAATTTGTACGCCGAGTATGATTTCCGAAATTAAAATGTTCGTTCCTTCACTTTCATGTTCAATTTCAACGTCATGTTCCCCAGCCGTTAAGGTTCCTTAACATGCATGTGAATTGAGTTTTCGTTTTGGCCACTTTTTCTTCGTTTTTTTATTTAAAAATTTTTTTTTATGTAATAATGATGGGGTTTTGTTTGCCATGCCATATAAGTTTTATAAACTTTACTCTCAAGTAACATATGATTTAAGAAAAAAGGCCTGGTATTTCCTTATAAGACCTCATAATTTTTTTTTTTGTAAAATAAAGTTAGTTACGACAGCCTATTAACAATTTAACAATGCATTACAATTTATTTAAAAAAAAAACGTAGAACTTTTTGCCGTTTTTTTTAGCATTTTTTTGGCAGCGTTAAAAGGCGTCTTTATTTTATAGAAAATCGCGTGCTTTTGGCATATTTTTTAGATTTTCTTTCAAATTCTTTTTTGGAAGGATAAGATGGTAGTAAAGAGTTTAAAATATTGGGTGTTTTCTTTCCATTTTTTTGGAAGAAGGACGTGGTGGTGGTGAGTTTAAAATATTGGCTGTTTTGTGTGCTAAGCACAAAAGGTGAAGTCAAAAATGTATGTGACAACATATTTAAAAATAAAATTTTTTTAAACGTTTAAGGCAATACTTCTCGAATTGGTAACCAACTACTTACGTGTCTCCCTACATTACCTAACTTTGGTCATTACAACCCTTCAAGACAGGATTACGACCTAGTTTTTCACACCACCCATGTTGAAGTATCTTTCGAAGATTCTCACCTCCGGCTAAAGACAAAAATAATTATCCTGTATTTAGCGCTCGAATAGGAAAATGCCGATTATTATTAAAATCCTCTCTACAATCATCGACATCGGCTAGTGTCAGCTATTGACGTACCCATGCCTTCACTATCAAGATGCATTTGTATTATGATAGGAGGAAGCCTAAGACTACAATCAGACTACTCAGAAACAACCAAAAAATTGCAGCCGGCCTTCTAACCGGGCTCTGTACGTTCAAACAACATTTTTGTACAGTAAAAATCGCTTGAGCATTATGATGAGGAGAGCGACTCCCTTAAAACAAACAAGTTGGCACCCGAGTTTCGTTACGAAAACACGTGAACAATTGTTAATTACTAGGCAGAGAGCTTTGCTTACTGAAATCGATGCAAGATTGTGGTGGGGAAAACGACGCACTTAAACACATACTTGACAGTGAGTTATGCCTGCTAACATTAAACAACATTATGAGCTTCGTTAGGGCAACAGGGTTACGAAGGCTGAGAACACAGTACAGTCGATCGTCTTGTCTCTGTACTTTAATAGCTTGACGGCCTATGCCTCGCTTTACACTACATACATATGTACATAGATTCATACATACGTATTGGTATATATGGTCCTTCAGTCAAGATTACGACCTAGCTACTCACATCACTTATGTTGTGTGTGTTAATTTTATACATGAGTGACGGGCCGTACAGCCTTCGAACGACAGATTTTTTAGAAACTTTTCATAGCAATTTTCTTTTACTCTCAGAGTTTTCCTTTCATATTTTCGTTTGATTGATATGTCTGAGCTGAGGTTTGAACCATGGCCTCACGTCTAATAAGCCAATATACTTCCTACTAGACTAAGGCGAATTATTTGTAAAAAAGCCACTGTTTACTCGACACTGCCTGTTTCTTCGAGCACTTATTCGCATCAAACATTTGTATCTACAGGCCTAGGTCATCGTAGTATATTAGGCAGTGCGTTGGCTTATTAAACGTGAGCCCACGGTTCAAAACCCAGGTCAGACATCTCTAGCTAAAAACGAAAATATGAAATATTATTTCTTCGACGAATTTCTCTCAGCAGGTTTCTGGTAAAAACTCTGCGAATAAATCAAATTGCCATGAAAAGTTTCTCAAAAATTTTTCTTTCATAATCAATTTTAAACTGTAGGAACCGCCACTCACCCAACACACAAAACCATCACTAGTGTGATAAGCTAGGTCGTAGTCCTGACTGAAGAGTTGTAATGATCAATTATGTATGTACTATATATACCTACAGGCCTATCCCTGTCCTTAATCTATGATTTGAGCGGTTGCTAAGAGTTCATATTTTGGAACCCTCAATCCAAGGAATTCTGGCATCGAAACCTTTTACTCGCAGATGATCTTGATATTTCAGGCCTTTCACAATCCATAAACTATTACCCGTGCGGTTTACCACAGTTTTAAGCCTAAAATTATATACCAATAACTTGTATATCAACAACTGTCTTAAATTTTATAACCTCTGACTTCGTGTGCCCTACACCATATTCGTATCGTCAAATTACTTGCGAATTCTCTAACAAATGACACTCACAAAACCCATGGAAATATTCCTTCATTTTATTGTTGTTGTTTATTTGCAATTTCTTATTTCTGTTGCATATTTATAGGCAAATAAAGTTGTTAAATGTTAAGCAATATGTTATGCGAACTTTTAAGCCATAAACCAGAAGTTAAAAAGTTTATGGTTTAAATGGTAATACGAACGTATGCAGACATACATACATACACTCGAAGAAAAATGTTAGAAAACATGAGAAACTGATAAAAGAGATACGTTGAAGCCAAAAGTGTATTACTATTTCTGATGTCATTTTTTCTATGCTACTGATCTAATGAACTATAGTTGTCGATAATTTCATGCCCAAAAATCTTTTATCTCATGTTTCAAGTGATCGATAAGGGAAGAAAAGATATTCACTGGTCTTCTGCTTTTGCTCTTTGTTGCTGTTTTAGCAGTAGGGTACCTTTGTGGCACGTAACCCGTGATGCCAGTGTCGTGTTAGAACCCCTGTACTACTAGTATTAGTCCAAAGACTTCTACTATTACTACTACTACTACTACTATTAGCAATACTACTAGTACTAGTAATGTTATTACTAAAACCACAAACAGATATACTACTAATGCCACTACTACTAGTACCATGAATACTACTACATATACTGCTACTAATAGTACAAGTATTACTATTGTGCTACTACTATTATCACTAATACCAATTTGAGTACTACTAATATTACTATTATTACTTGTACCAATACTATTACTGCTAGTACTACTACTAATACTACTACTAATACTACTACTAGTACTACTACTAATACTACTACTAATACTACTACTAATACTACTACTAATACTACTACTAATACTACTACTAATACTACTACTAATACTACTACTAATACTACTACTAATACTACTACTAATACTACTACTAATACTACTACTAATACTACTACTAATACTACTACTAATACTACTACTAATACTACTACTAATACTACTACTGATACTACTACTAATACTACTACTAATACTACTACTAATACTACTACTAATACTACTACTACTAATACTACTACTAATACTACTACTAATACTACTACTAATACTACTACTAATACTACTACTAATACTACTACTAATACTACTACTAATACTACTACAAATACTACTACTAATACTACTATTAATACTACTACTAATACTACTACTGCTAATACTACTACTGTTAGTATCGTTTACTAATTTTTTTCTTTCTGTGTATCAAAAACATGAACGTTTTGCTTGATTTTTATGTCTCTCTTTCCCTTTCTGCAATCTTGCATATGTGGTCTACGACGTGCATTTGAAAATGTCTCTGTGCCAGCCGAAATGTCTTCATTTCATATGAAATAATCTAAAATTGAAATCATTTTAAACGATGGGCATATGATAAGTGCCCTCTCCCCTTCCCTTCTCCCCTAAGCTCAAGTCTATTAAGCACATATAGTAAAAACTAAAAAAAAAAATTGCATTTGAAATGTAAAAAATTAAAACGATTTTGAGGGGGTAGCAATGTACCCCATTCCTATTTCCATTTTGACTTGTTATAAAACTGTCATTAGGAGTATCATTTTGGAAAGGAAACTCTTTTTTGTTGCCAAACTAACATTTGTTTGTTTATAATTAATGGAGAAAGTAAATTAAAAAATCGAGGAACATGAAATCTAGGGTTGTTTGTAATACATGATGGTGGGGGTGGACATAAATTTTATGTGTCTTCGATTCTAATCAATTTTTTCGGTTATTTTTTTTGGGGTTTCCAATGTCTGAGACAATTAATAATTTCAATCGTTTTAACTGTTATTTGTCTGTCTTTAGAAATTTGTTTGTTTTTAATTGGTTTGCGGTTTATTTAATAAAAAGAAAATTATTTTTATACCCTACACTGGCAATTAGAGACCACTAGGCTTATCAGAGTTGTGAACCAAAAAATGTCCATCAGGCTCTTCATGAAGTCTTCTTTAATTAGATTGAAAGGCTTATACCCGATTCAGCCATTTCTTCAGCAGAAGCTCAACGAATTTCTAGGTCTGGATGTCTTTCTTCGGCGACTTTCTCTCAGCAGATTTCTGTCAAAAACAAGGAGAGAAAAACCAAATTGCCAGGAAAAATTTTCTCAAAAAATCTGTTGTTCGGAGTCGACTTTAAACTGTAGGTCCCGCCACTCATGTGTAAAAATTAACACACACAACAAAAGTGGTGTGAGAAGCTAGGTCGCAATTCTGACTGAAGGATTGCAATGACTAATTATATATGTATGTATGTATGTTAGGGAATCCTCGGTTCGTGATGGTAGAAATTGATGTTATTGTCGTCAATAGGGTTGCTACGTGTCATTTCTACTAGCAAATTTGTTCCCAAACGTTTTAATTTGCAACGATATTCCAATTGCACAAACGCATTGCAATTGCATGACGTCTATGATAATCCCACTTCCCTCAAAAGGCTTAAGTCCAAAGAAGAAATCACGTTTTCTTGACAAGGCAAGTTCCTTCAAACTGCAAGATTATGTTCACTGTTTACCTCAAGTCTATCGTTGTGTAGTAAGAACGTATATTCAACAAAGCTCGTGTAATGAGCGCAATGAACGCGAGAATGAACGTAATCCCTCTAGCCAGTTTAGCTCCCGATAGAGAGTTTAAAGCCTCAAAGAGTCTCCCACTCACAGTATTTATTCTTCTATTACGAAGGACTAGATAGTTGCCTATGAAAGGTTTTATAGTTCTAGTCCAGATCCGTAATAGTAACACAAAACCAAAATGCCTTGTAAGCAACACTCTATCGGGTTCATTAAGTAGATTCTCCTGCGGTCATGTTCTGTTCTTAAAAGTGATCAGAATCATAAAGAAGCAGATGTGGAACGATTACATAATTGGTCATTACAGCCCTTTAGTCTGGGTTACGACCTAGCTTCTCACACCACTGATGGTTTTGTGTGTTAATTTGATACATGAGTGGTGGGACCTACAGTTTAAAGTTGATTCCGAACGACAGGTTTTTTTTACTCTCAGAGTTTTTGCCTCAAGTCTGCTGAAAGGAAATCGTCGAAGAAATATTTTTTTCATATTTTCGTTTTGATGTCCGATCTGCGGTTTGGCCTGGGTTCACACTACCACTACCTACCTTATCGTATTGGTCTTAGTAAGGTTGCTCATCACTCCTAAGTGCAGATTCAGTGTTACTCCTTCCCAAAGAAGAGCTATCTGACCTCTCTTGCTGATGTAGTAATTTATGTAGGGCCAGGCGGCTTCTCTGATGGCGGTTTGAGAGAGACTAGACTAGAAAAACTGTCGAAATGAAAAACGATTGCTGTACCTGAAGGCTGGACCTTCCTAGTGCAAGTTCAATGTATATGGGGCGAGAGGGTTATTTTAAAGTGACTAGCTCATCTAACTAATGAAGCATTGTGGACCAGACTATTAAGAATTTTTCTTTCATAAAAAATCGTTCAAAGCTAGAGTGTTCAAATGTCTTAGAACAAAGCTGGGAGATCATCCGTAATTACTAAAAAGTAGCCTGGTCTGGAGTACTATGGCGTAAGGTATCCTAGAGTCGATATGTTTCGCTGGTAACCCCTTTCATTTCATGCTTTTGTTTCGTATTTATTTTAATTCCATAAATATTTATGATACAAAAAAGAAAAAATTTACTGTGTTTGATTTTCTCTTCTTTTTTTGTATTTATTTAGGGCGGGCGGTGCATATAATTAGAAAGTCTTTACGGCAGAATTGTTTTCCTATTTTTCTTCCATTTGAATTGGGGTTAATATCCAATGAGTCTTTAAATAATTTTTGCTATTTTTTGTTGTTGTTTTTTTCAATGAATATTTATGAGTGTGGATTTAATAATAGAATTTAAATATTCGCCTTTGTCTTAAGGACTCTTCGGCAAGCGCTTTAATAAACGCCAATGCCAACATCAAAGTAAGAAAAAAAAATTAATTTTTATAAATAGAATCCCATCTACCTTGGTAACAAAGATGGTGAATTAAAAATGGAGTCCAAAATTAAGGCGGTTTTCTCATTCAGGCACAAATAGATTCACTGATGGATCGGATAGAGCTCTACACGAATATCGAAAACAACAGAGGAAAAGATATCTGGGATAAGGTTCCTCAATTCCTTAGTCTAACCCCATCCAAGTTAGTAACAAAGCTGGTGATTTCAAAATGCCATCTAAAATTTAAGCAGTTCTCTCCTTCAGGCACAAATATATTCACGGATAGATTGGATAGAGCTCTACACGGATATCGATAATATTAGAGGAATCGATGCTTGAGATAAAAGTGCTCAAATCCTTAGTCTAACTCCATACATATTGGCAACAAAGCTGGCGATTTCAAAATGTAGGTCGTAATTTAGATAGTTTTCTCCTTCCGGCAAGAATATTGTTCCGAAAATGAAAAAATCTAGATCCTCGTGTTTTGCTCTTACATTGCTTAACATTAAAATTATAAACAAAAGCTACAAAAACAAAACAATGCAGTAAACAAACCTGTTTACAAATTATCGTACTGCGTAATATAACAGAAAAACACGAGCATAAAAAATGGTAACCAAGTAAACAACGATGTTTACATTTATAGAGATTTCAAGAAAGCGAAGTCACGAACATTCACCTTCGAAACATTCATTAGACTGCTTACTCTGCCATATAAAGCGTCCGCCAAAGAACTTTTTTTGAAAATGCTTTAAAAAAAACTACTGAATATTTTCTCAAATTTCTTTTTTTATTTGAAAGTACAATCCTTCCGGTTAATAATGGAAAATAATTTCATTCAAATGGCTGCCTCGGCTGGTCATGCAGTAGCCTACACGATCGGTCGAATTTTTAAGCACATTATCGATTGTGTGCAGCTGTATTTCACCAATGGCTTCACGACTATTGTCCTTTAAAGCGTCAATTGTCTCTGGCTTGTCGGCGTAACACTTATCTTTGACGGCACCCCACAAATAATAGTCCAACGGAGTCAAATCACAGCTCCGAGGTGGCCAAACGACATCAGCTCTGCGGCTGATAATGCGTTCTTCAAAAACAGGGCGCAAATCATCGGGTGTAGCTTCGGCTGTGCGGCACGTAGCGCCGTCCTGTTGAAACCAATTGTTGCCAATATCATCCTCTTCAATTTTTGTAAACAAAAATTCGTTCAACATGGCCCGATAACGATCGCCATTGACTGTTACGGCCACTCCTTGCTCATTTTCGAAGAAAAAATGGCCCAATTATGCCTCTGGACCAAAATCCGCACCAAACAGTGACTCGTTTTGGGTGCGGCGGCTTTTCAATGCATACGTGCAGGTTTTCTGTGCCCCATATGCGACAATTTTGCTTGTTTACATACCCGCCAAGATCAAAATGAGCTTCATCTGAAAAGATGATTTTTTTTTTTTTTGCCAAAATCGGCATCTTCTGTAAGTCGGTCGCAGGCCCACTTAGCGAAGCGAAAACGCATTGGATGGTCCATATTCGTTCAGCGGATGGAGAAAACTAATTATCTGCCAAATCAGACATGAGCTATGTGTTACCATTAACGAAATAAGCACTAGTTGAAAAAAAAACGTTAGGTGGCGGACCCGATATAAGGCAAGGCAAAGAAGGCGACTGAGTTCATTGCAGTTCAGTCAGTTTTGTGTGAAGACGCATTGGGTTTTAAGAGAGTAATTGTGGTGTGAAGATCTCCGTTACAAAGATAAAAAGATAAATGATTCAAAGGATATAAACAGAAAAATAGCAAAGAAAAACAATTGTTGTTGTTTACATCAAGTTGTGAACAGTGGCACACAGAATTGTGCGAACAATAAAGAATTTTAATTAAAATTAAACACAAATTTGTTTTTATTTTATTTGCAGTCTACGAGCTATATTTTAAACGTTTTTTAAAGGTAAAAACGTAACAATATATTCACTGACGTAGCGGATAGAGCTCTACACGGATATCGATAACATCAGAGGAATGGATATTTAAGATAAAAGCATACAAATCCTTAGTCTGGCTGTTTAAACCAATCGTACGCATGACATGCCTACATTTCAAATCCCTATTCCTTATGATTTCTTTGCCGAAAACTTTACAGAAAACTTAAATTCAAAAAGATTTCCTTTGTTTTCAATTTAATTTCAATTCCCTTTTCCCTTTTGTGTGGATATGCAATCCATTTCAATTTAATTCAACTTAGAAATGAATGAAGAAGTCTTTGCAACACTTTGTGGCAGGTAAAATTCATATTCACCGATATATACAGTTTCACCTACACCTTGTTCCCTGCCCAAAAAGGGGGGAAAACTATTCAAAATTTCTTCTTCTCCGTTTTCAAAAGAGTATTGCAAGGCATATCGCACTGACTTTTTGCGAATGGTTGGCTGCATTAAAATCATTTTATTTTTTGGAAAACTAAATAACTTCTTATCCTTAGAATTTTTGGTTATCCTTAAGAGTTTCGAAAAGTATAGAAAATGCATTTTCAAAATCAGCATCGTCCTTAACGTCATCATCATGAAATATATACTCGTGCAGCTACATACAAAAGGACAATAAATGTCCTTCTTTATGTTGAAGTTTCACAACTAGAAGTTGATGGAACAAGAGTTAAATAACAAGAGAAAGAGAGAACAAGAGGAGAGCAAGAGAGAGAGCAAGAGTAGAAGAAGAGAATTTTAGTCAAGAGTTGTTTTGTTTTGTGCTGTTCTGGTCGTTTTTTTTTTTAGCTTCGCCTGTTATTGTATTATAATAAGGAGACGACTTAATTTTTGGCCAAATGGAAGAAAATTTTCTACAGCCGGCATCATTGGCAAGTGATAGCGTTCGTAGACGTCATATAAGAGAAGTTCAGGTTCATGTCGTATTAAAATCTTTATTAAATTTGGTCAATAAAATAAAGGACTGTACAATGGACAATGATAATAACAAAGAGTGGAATGATAGCACATCCTTACATACATACATAATTGGTCATTACAACCCTTTAGTCAGGATTACGACGTAGCTTCTCACACCACCCATGTTGTATGTGTCGACTCCGAAGGACAGATTTTTGGGAAACTTTTCATGGCAATTTTATTTTGCTGTCAGATTTTTTGTCAGAAATCTGCTGAGAGGAAGTCGCCGAAGAAATACTTTTTGTATTTTCTTTTGATGTCTGGCCTGGTTCTCGAATCCTGGCTTTACGTCTAATAAGCCAATATTGTACCTACTAGACTACGGCGACTTCAAACACATCCTTACTGCTGTTTGTGAAATTTGAAGGGAAAATTTGACATCTATTTATATGGCAGAGTAAACAGTCTGATGAATGTTTTTGAAGGCGAATGTTCTCGACTCGAAATCTCTATAAATGTAAACATCGTTGTTTACATTTATTATAGTGTTGTTTGTGTATTTTGTTTACATTTAATCTTGTAGCGTTGTTGGTGTATTTTTGTTTACTTGTTTACCATTTTTTATGCTGGTGTTTGTCGTTATATTAAGCACTGCGATAATTTGTAAACAGGTTTGTTTACTGTATTGTTTTGTTTTTGTAGCTTTTGTTTATAATTTTAATGTTAAGCCATGTAAAAACAAAGCATCAGTATCTATGTTTCATTTTCATTACAATATGATGTATTATGTTGTTCTTCCTCCATACATCATATCGTTGTTAGGTATCCAGCAATCCTGTTGCCTTCAGAATGTTGCTCATAGTGAGTAAGAATAATACCCCTCCTAGTATTTCATAAGCATCCAGGAGTTTTGTTGTGAATCACACAGATTCCAAGTATGTGTTCTGGATATTCGTTATTTTATCTTCACAATCTACATGTTCAACTGTTCTGAACAACTCTTCTTTGAGTTTTAGTGTGAAGATGTTTCACAGCAAGGCTGGCAGGTCATCCCTAATTACTGAAGTAGTCTGATCCAAGGTGCTATGGTATAACGAATCCTAGAGTCGATGTGTTTAGTTGATAGACTATTTCTGTTCATTTCTCTAATTTCAGAATCTACATTCTGTACAATTGTTCTTTGAGTTTCAGTGCCCGATCCGAAGGTTTGTTACTTGGATAATCCGATGCATAAATCAAATCTCTTTTCATTGTAATTATCAAGCAAAAGTTTAGATTTTCTCAAATCTTTTTTGACTTTCCTTGTATCGAATATGGCCTTCTAGACTTTGCCTATCATTGGCGCAAATACTGCCCAACTCGGAAGCTCATCTGCCCCTTCATACATACATACATACATACATACATATATAATTGGTCATTACAACCTTTTTAGTCAGGATTACGCCCTAGTTTCTCATACGACTTTATGTTGTGTGTGTTAATTTTATACATGAGTTGCGGTACCTGCAGTTTAAAGTTGACTTCGAACGACAGATTTTTGTCAGAAATCTTCTGAGAGGAAGTAGCCGTAGAACTATTTTTTCATATTTCGTTCCTTTAGAGATGTCTGAGCTGGGGTTTTAACCCTGGCCTCATGTCTAATAAGTCAGCACAGTATTTACTAGACGTGCCCCTTCATTGCCTTGAATTAATATGTATTCCGAGATCCCGCAAAGGGTGTTGATACAACTTGTCCAGCCCGTCTAATACTGTTCTCTAGTCAACCTCATACGAGCTTAGGGCTTGGTTGAAAGCCTGGCTATGTCAAGTCATATGTGCTACCAGTCTAAATTGAATTATGGACATAATTTCCATGCCTCTGATCCTCATTACCATGCGAAACAAGCTTCAAATATATTTTATCAGATGACAAATGCCACTAAAAGGTTAAGCAATCGATAAAAATGTCAAAGGGCACTGCTTTGCTGCCTATTTTCAGGCATATTTGCCTTACCCAGCACTGTAAGGCTTTCTTAGGAAAGGGGAAACACCCTATAATACTGCTTTGTGATCAGTAGTGGTATACTTCATGGCAAAAGTTTGAGTTTTAGTTTGCTTGCCTCTCCTGTCAGGTGGTAGGGTGTAGGGCAAAGGATTTGTTATAAAAAATTCATGCAAATGAAAAATAAATGCACAAAATTTGTTGGTTTTCGGTTTTAATGTTTTTTGTTTTTCTTTTTTGGAAAAATGAAAACAACAACAACAACAGCAAATCTATTCATATTTCAGTTGCTTCAAACATTTTTTGTTTAAAAAAAATCCACAATATGAAGTAGAAAACGATGCTGTAGAGTGGTGATGGAAAAACTGCAACTGGAAAAATCTCTAAAAAGAAAAACTTTTCTTTTCTTTTTTTTTTGCAAACTACTTAAACGTAATATTTGCTTTCATTTAGTTTTTCCAACACAATATTTTCACGAAATCTACATAAAAACGCATGCTTTTTCATTGGTTGGTTACATTATGTGGTGGCATCATAAATTATGCAAAGTAAAGCTGGTTAGCTGGCAGAAGAGGTTCCTGTTCATTTTCTTGTAAAGGGTCCGCCGAATAACTTCTTTTTTTTTGGAAATGCTTTAAAAAAAATTTCTTTTTTTATTTGAAAGTACAATCCTTCCGTTTAATAATGGAAAATAATTTCATTCAAATGGCTGCCTTGGCTGGCCATGCAGTAGCCTACACGATCGGTCCAATTTTTAAGCACATTATCGATTGTGTGCAGCTGTATTTCACCAATGGCTTCACGAATATTGTCCTTTAAAGCGTCAATTGTCTCTGGCTTGTCGGCGTAACACTCATCTTTGACGGCATCCCACAAATAATAGTCCAACGGTGTCAAATCGCAGCTCCGAGGTGGCCAAAAGACATCAGCTCTGCGGCTGATAATGCGATCTTCAAAAACAGGGCGCAAAACATCGAGTGTAGCTTCGGCTGTGTGGCACGTAGCGCCGTCCTGTTGAAATCAAATGTTGCCAATATCCTCCTCTTCAATTCTTGTGAACAAAAATTCTTTCAACATGGCCCGATAACGATCGCCATTGACTGTAACGGCCACTCCTTGCTCATTTTCGCAGAAAAATGGCCGAATTATGCCTCTGGACCAAAATCCGCACCATACAGTTACTCGTTTTGAATGCGTCGGCTTTTCAATGTATGCGTGCGGGTTTCCTGTGCCCCAAATGCGATAATTTTGCTTGTGTACATACCCGCCAAGATCAAAATGAGCTTCATCTGAAAAGATGATTTTTTTCTTTGCCAAAATCGGCATCTTCTAGTGTAGGCTACTGCATGGCCAGCCGAGGCAGCCATTTGAATGAAATTATTTTCCATTATTAACCGGAAGGATTGTACTTTCAAATAAAAAAAGAAATTTGAGAAAATATTCAGTAGTTTTTCTTTAAAGCATTCTCAAAAAAAAAAAAAAGTTATTTGGCGGACCCTTTAGTTTTTTTTTTTTTTTTTAAAGAATAAAAAATTAAAAATTAGTTTGAAAAATTAAGACAAAAAAAATTTAATTTTAAATCAAAAACTGTAAACCTTTTACTCTTCTATTTCCAGTGATCTACAGCATCCCTCCCTACTGCTTTTATGTTTTACTAGGATATTCACTAATTTCACCCTTTAAACATACATATGTACATATATTTGATGTCTGATGTATCTGAGTAGCTATTTATTTATCTCGTTAATATTCAAAGGATCTTGTTTTTCTCTTTGATCTCCATCTCCCTTTTTATTTTATTTTATTTTTTTCCCGGTGATCATAACGATCTTTTCAACCAGGTAAACTCATATGCAAATTAGTTCCTATTATTTCTAGATTCGTAGTTATTTTTCTATTCATTCATTCCATTCATTCCATTCCTTTCATTATTTGTTTTCTATTCATTTATTTTGTTATGAAATAAATTTTAATGAATAGTAGTGACAGCTGTTTTCTATGAATTTTGTGAATTGCGAGATCATTCACCTTCTTTTTGTTTTGTTTCTAAAACCTAAGGAAAGTTGCGTGTTACCCTTGCTTCAAAGAATTTTAAAAGAAATTCTTGAAATACTTTTCATTCCACAAAAAGTCTTTAAGAAAGCAAGTCGCATTAGAAAAAAGCAAAAGGCAAGAATTGAAACTAAAAAAAATTCAAAAAATACTTCTAGTCGGAGATCAATTATTTGCACTCAAAGCGAAAAATGCAGAGTAAAACTTATCATTACACAGGCCGACAAGACTATACTTTTCTAAAAGTTTCCGGTGAATCCAAATATTGCTTCAGAATAGCTTCATCACCCTAGTTTTTCTACATATCCGTATGCGCTTTCATTCTTACTTACTTAATTGGCCACTAACAACCCGATTAACGGCTTTCGGACTGCCTTAACACCTACTTCCAGGCGTCTCTGTTTCTTGCGTGCCTATGCAGGTTGGTGACACCAATCGATGACAAGGCTTCCTCGATTTGGTATTTCCAATGCAAACAAAATCGTCCTCTTCGCCGACTTCCGCAGATCCCCGAATCAAATACCCGTTTCGACGGAGCATCCTCCTCCATTCGAACGGAATGGCCGTGCCAGCTTAGCCGCTGGATGTTAATATGCTGCACAACGTCTATGTCGTTGAGAGAGCTGTTACAGCTCACTGTTGGATCGAATGCAGAAATCATCGCCAACTTGCATTGGACTGAAGATCTTACGTAGGACTTTTCTCTCGAACACTCTCAAGGCTGCTGCATCAGTACTTAATAGGGTCCATGCCTCTGTGCCATAAAGAAGCACGGGTAGGATGAGCGTCTTGTAGAGTATTAGTTTTGTCGTAGGAGAGAGGAGAGAGCTACTCATTTGCTTATTGAGACCATAGTAGCACCTGTTGGCAAGAGTGAATCTGCGTTTGATCTCCAGACTGATATTATTTTTGGTGGTAACGGCGGAGCCAAGATAAATAAATTCCTTGACTGTATCAAAAGTATAGTTATCGGTCGTAATCTGAGATCCAATACGCCGCACGTCTCTACTGGTCGATAACATATACTTCGGCAAACGCTCTATTGAAATATCTTCATGATGTTGTTTTTACGTTCAGCTACACATATGTTCGGATCTTCGGACTATTGCTACTGATGGATAAAAATTCCTACCGTCTTAGATGATGTGTGTCAATGGTGACATCTTTGGACATCTCTGGATATTTACATCACAACCGTCTTTGTTAAAGCAAAGAACCCTGAAATGCCCTAGGGTTATATTTCACAGATTACAGTTCCAGGGACTGCTGATTAAAAAATCTGCCATCTAGTATTGTGACGTCTCAGTCTTGGGCAGGAGGACGATGTATGTGGGCATGAAAGCAGTACCATTAGTAAGTCTGACTCAATTTAGACGGAGAGAGTTTGGAAAATCAATGGACACCTGTCTGTGGTCAAAGAGGCTTCGGAAATTCGATGACTAAATACAGAATATAAATTACTGAGCAGCGCCTAAAGATGTGTAGGTAGTTTTACTGTATTGTAATCCGTAGCTCACGTCTATAAATCCTGTTGTCTAGCCAAAATACGGTATCCACGTCCCGCCAGTTTGTACTTTTTCAAAAAAATCTGATGAGACAATGTTGTTCGAATTTTTCCTTCCTTCACTGTATCCTTACTTAACACGTCGTATGGTTATGGATCCTTTATTAAGAAAGAAAAAAATTCCAAGATTTTAATATATTAAGTCTGGAACTGTTGCTGCCTCCATGGCATCCACATGGGTTAGCTTAGAAGCACTATTTCACGTTTGTGCAGTGTGCCAAGATCCAACGCATTCTTTTAATGCGTCCTGACAAGGGATACAGTTGCTAATGGTAGGCGGCGAATGGTATTTGAAGACTCCAATTGCTTAGACTCAGGCACTTAGAACTTGTTAGCAAAACTTTGCTAACCGGAGGCGCTATAATATTCTCCACTCGGTATAGGGGAGTGCCTTAAACATCAGCAGATAAAAAACACTCTCATGCTAGAAAAACTGTTTTCATTACATATTTTAAGCACAGATTTGGGCCTTTACCCTGAAAGCATGCAACATTTTGCTAAACATGAGAAACTAAAAAAATGTGTACAAAATCTAGCATTTGCCGTCGGCAAGATGCTTATAAAAAATTAAAAACGATGTAACGATTAACAAAAACTGAAAGTGTTACAAATCATTTCATTGAATAGAGAATTTATTGTGACAATTTCCACAGCATCTTTTCAAGGCACACCATAAAATATGCAACAGCAGCTGCAGGCATACATTAAAATGAAAATTTGCATATGAAACGATGGTAAATAGGCTGACATGCATTCAAATTTCTATTTAAAAAGAAAATGTTTTCAAAAAAAAAAAGGATGAACCCAACATTGATTGGAAATAGAAATTCAAGAGCAGCATCAATTGAAAAGCACATCATGAAAAAGGCATCCTTTTTTTTTTTGAAAACAAGGTGTTGCGGTAATAATTCAAATGCAAATTTCCTTTCATGTTCTAAGTTTCATTCCAATATTTTTTATTACTATAATTTAAAACAGAGGCCATAAAATGGAAGCAATGTTTTGGAAAATAAAAAACACAAGGTTTTTATTAAAATTTAAAGAATTTTTATTATGTGGATATCCTTCTAGCCTATGACCCCACATACTGTAAAACATTATTTAATAAAAGAATAAAAAATGGCGTCTCTACTTGAACTAATCCAATTTATTACAGTTTTATAATTTTGCGTATTTGTTTTACATGGCAAAGCAGGGAAGCCATCCTCTAAACGACCCCCTGTTTTCTCAACCAAAAGAGAAAACATATCCTGTCAGAAAATGATAAAACATACGCATATAGATTTGACTTCTGCTACTCTGCTAACATCTAATATAGGACGCAAACTATAGTAAATATTTACCCCCACGACAGACAACCACCCAAGTAAAAAGCCCTGGAAAATAAACTCGCATTGCTTTCCAAAAAAAATGCGTCGTTTTATGATAAATTGCTAAAGATGAACGCAAATATTACGCACGCACTGTGCTGGCTAAAGACTAAGGCTCTAAACAGCCATTGCCTTTGCCCTCTCAATAGATATCCTTGGCTCTTATGCATACATATGTCTGTATGCTCTTATATACCATGCTCATCCTTTGTCTTTACCTCCTTCCTCCTTCCTTCCATGCTTAATGCATAGAATTCAAGCAATCTTAACCTCCCACCCACCACCACCACTCGTTCGTTTTAATGCCACTAAAAGAGTCGTTTTTGAGAAAAAAAAAACGAAACTTTCTGCGTTCAAGTTATAAAAACAAACACTCGTAAAGGATTTAACTCGATTTTTACAGCATCTTATTATAATTCTAACCACCCCAACCCTCGTACTTTGCATGAAAAGGGATCCACCATCTTCAAATTTCTAATACTTTCCTTAGGTTTATTATTTTTTAAATGGGAAATAAACGAATCCGTAATACCTTTCATGCAGAATTCTGTTTTAAACAATTTAATTGAAAAATATCTTTTTTTTTGATTATTTTCTCTCATGATATAAATTTTATTACTTTTTATTATTTGTTAAATTGTATTTCTCATCATAGAAAATTTTTAATGAGACATTCTGTGTATGTCTATCTAGATAAATCTTTTCTGAATTAATTTTCTCATGATAGAAAATTTTCTTTAAAACAAAACATGCTAGTAGCATGATAGATTGTTTTTAAATTTTGTTTTTAATGGCCGGCAATTTCTATGCGAAATTCTATGTTTGTTATCTATTTAGATAAATCTTTTGTGAATTAATTTCCTCTCATGATAGTAAATTTTCTTAAAAAAAAATATTTACTCTCATGGTAGATTTTTTTTAAATTTTGTTTATAATGGCTGGAAATTTTTATGCGAAATTCTATGTTTGTTATCTATTTAGATACATCTTTTGTGAATTAATTTTCTCCCATGATAGAACATTTTCTTAAAAAAAAAAATTACTAGCATGGTAGATTTTTTTTAAATTTTGTTTATAATGGCTGGCAATTTTTATGCGAAATTCTATGTTTGTTATCTATTTAGATAAATCTTTTGTGAATTAATTTTCTCTCATGATAGAAAATTTTCTTAAAAAAAATATTTATTCTCATGGTAGATTTTTTTAAATTTTGTTTTTAATGGCTGGCAATTTTTATCCGAAATTCTATGTTTGTTATATATTTGGATAAATCTTTTGTGAATTAATTTTCTCTCATGATAGAAAATTTTCTCTAAAAAAAATTTACTAGCGTGGTAGATTTTTTTAAATTTTGTTTTTAATGGCTAGCAATTTTTACGCGAAATTCTATGTTTCTTATCTATTTAGGTAAATCTTTTGTGAATTAATTTTCTCTCATGATAGTAAAATTTTCTTTTAAAAAAATTTACCAGCATGGTAGATTTTTTTAAATTTTGTTTATAATGGCGGGCAATTTTTATGCTAAGCTTTTTTCGTTTAGTAGAAAAGTTTCTACTTTCTCCTATGTTAGGAAAATTTTACTGCAAGATTTTTTCTCGCATGCTAGAAAATATTTTTTAAAATTTCTTTTCAAAATATATTCCAGATCGGTAGTAAATTGTGCATAAAAAGTTTATTTTTCGTGATAGAAACTTTTAATGAATTTTTTATTTGTGATAATTTTTCTTGCCTGATAGAAAAAAGTATAGTTTTTGTTTAATAAACTTTATACAAAATTTTACTGAAATAACACAAAATTTTTTTTTAATTTTTTTTCTCTCGTGATGAAAGAAATTTTGTTCTAAATGTGTTTTCTACCATAAAAGAAAACATTTCATGAAAATTTTATTTGTGTTTACAGGCATTTGTCAATACATAATTTTTTTCTCGCATGAAAGAAAATTGTTTCAGAAGATATTTTATTTTTTAAAGCCTTTTTTTATAAGCATAACAGACAACTTTTCTTATAGAAAATTTTCTTTAAAAAATATTTCTCTCATGATACACAATATCTTGTATTCGAAGTTTAATTTGGCATCTTCGAAAGTTCTCCATACCAATTTATTCCTTGCATTTTTTACGTGAATTTTTTTCTCGCATGATTGAAAAGTTTCTTAAAAAAGAATTCCTACCACATAAACTTGTTTCCTTTCATAGTAAAATAAAGAGGCCTGCCTTAAATGCCTTCAGTAGAGTATTCATTGAGCAAATCTTAAAAACGCCAATAAAAATCTGTTATGGAGGTAAGCTCCTTGCTGGCTTTGAGGAAAATGGATGTCTTATTTTCCTTATACGTAAAGTTTCCATATTGAAAATTAAAAAAGAAGAAAATGACATCATCTCTCTTAAGTTCTTTAGAAGGGAGAGGGGGGCATACGTTGTAGAAATTATTAAAAAAGAAAACGGAGTTCCATCAATATTTGATGAAAAACGAAAATATGAAAGGAAAATATTTATAAGAAAAAGGCTTAAAAACGAAAGATAAAGGCTTATGCAAAAAGGTTTATAAGCCTTATAGAGCATTTTAAAAAGCATTGAAAATGCTTTGTAAGGATATAAAATTTTTTATCTTAGAAAATATTTTAAAGAATAATTAAAAAAAGAAAAATTATTCCCGGCTGGACAATTCAATTTTTTCAATAAAATTTTATTTTGAAACACAAATTTGTGGTTACAATTTTCTAGCATGAGAGAAAAATGACTCAATTTGTTCGCAAATCAAATATATCTGGCCTAGTATGGCTATATGCAAAACAAACCAGGATCCATCTTAGAAACCTCGTAGCACTTAAACAGGCAACTGACCCCACGGCAACACATGTGCGGAATTTGGAAATACGATTTCTGCAGTACCTGTAATGATGAGGAAGACCCCTGAACATATACTCTGCAATTGTACGACACTTAGGAATTTTACACGAAGTTTTCTAGGGCACCAATAATTTATTGATGGAACGTGTTTAGGCAAAGATCAGAAAACTATCGCGATTTTTCAAAAGCACCAGCCAGTACTTAAAGTTGAATGATAGAACAGAAGTCACCGTAGTCTACTAGGTAGTGTGTTGGCTTATTAGATGTAAGGACACTGTTTAAACCACACATCAGACATTAAAACGAAATACGAAGAACCTATTTCCTCGGCGACTTCCCCTCAACAGCTTTGTGGCAAAAACTCTGAAATTAAATAAAATTGCCATGAAAAGTTTCTCAAAAATCTGTCGTTCGGAGCCTACTTGTCACTGTAGGTCCCGCCACTCATGTATAAAAATTAACGCACGCATCATAAGTGGTGTCAGAAGCTAGGTCGTAATCCTGACTGAAGGATTGTAATGACCAATTATGCATGTAGGTATGTTAAGTGATGAAACACATACAATCTGTATCACATAGGGACCATATAGGATCCAAGAAAGTTATGCCTTTGTAGCTAAATTAACCTACAGGCCGTAGCATTCGTTATCTGGGTGGCGCGTTTGTAGTGATTGTCTTCTAAAACAAAGTAAAGGGTCCGCCAAATAACTTTGCTTTTTTAAAAATGCTTTAAAAAAACTACTGAATATTTTCTCAAATTTCTTATTTTATTTGAAAGTACAATCCTTCCTACCATGCAGTAGCCTACATGATCGATCCAATTTCTAAGCACATTATCGATTGTGTCCAGCTGTATTTCACCAATGGCTTCACGAATATTGTCCTTTAGAGCGTCAATTGTCTCTGGCTTGTCGGCGTAACACTTATTTTTGACGGCACCCCACAAATAATAGTCCAACGGTGTCAAGTCGCAGCTCCGAGGTGGCCAAACGACATCAGCTCTGCGGCTGATAATGCGATCTTTAAAAACAGGGCGCAAAACATCGAGTGTAGCTTCGGCTATGTGGCACGTAGCGCCGTCCTGTTGAAACCAAATGTTGCCAATATCCTCCTCTTCAATTCTTTTGAACAAAAATTCGTTCAACATGTCTCGATAATGATCGCCATTGACTGTAAGGGCCACTCCTTGTTCATTTTCGAAGAAAAATGGGCGAATTATGCCCCTGGACCAAAATCCGCAACAAATAGTGACTCGTTTTGGGTGCGTCGGCTTTTCAATGTATGCGTGCGGGTTTTCTGTGCCCCAAACGCGACAATTTTGCTTCTGTACATACCCGCCAAGATCAAAATGAGCTTCATTTGAAAAGATGATTTTTTTTTGCCAAAATCGGCATCTTCTGGTGTAGGCTACTGCATGGCCAGCCGAGGCAGCCATTTGAATGAAATTATTTTCCATTATTAACCGGAAGGATTGTACTTTCAAATAAAAAAAGAAATTTGAAAAAATATTCACTAGTTTTTTTTAAGCATTTTCCAAAAAAAAGTTATTTGGCGGACCCTTTACATGAACAGTTAACTTGCTGTGGTATAAACCATTGTATAGAAAAATTCTGTAGAAAAGTCTTCCGATTGTAAAATAATTTTTAAAGTTCCTTTCTGATAATTTTCCATTCCTTTGAGATTTAGTTTCTCATGTAAAAAACCTCTGAAAAGTTTTTAATGATTCTTGATTTCACTTACTTTTCTTTTCTTTATTATTATTTCGAAAATCTGACGTTTTCTTATGATAATTTATTACGATTTTCGGTTGTATTTTAATATTTACAAATATTCTGCCATAATTTATGCAATTATTTTACATTTTATTTGAAGGCCTAAAAGTATGCTTTTAAACATAGAAAAAAATAAATCAAAATTAATGATTTTTGCACTGACACATCTGTGTTACAAGCAAATTTTCTGTGTTATTTTTTTATTTATTTTTTTTTTTTTTGGAACAAAATGGTGTAAAAGAAGAAAGCTTCTCCGGTTACCCATCAATCTTCGTTAATTTTGCGCGCCGTTAAAAAGACTTTAAATAGGCTTTCAAAGGCGAATGGCGTAAAGATTTGCAAATACAAATACAACCCTTTTTTGTTGGATTGCTATGGGCTCTCGCTCTCTCGCTCTCTGTATGTTGTGGCAATAATTTGTTAAAGGAAGAGAAGGGCAAAGGGGACGTATGAAAACAAATATGTTACTAAATTGAGTGAGTGCGTGTGTGTGTAATAAAGTAACCAATATTTTTGGTGTGAAAATGCGTATGTCACATGCATAATACATACGTATGTATTGTGAGTAAATATAAGCAAGAGATAGCAGGAGTCAGAATACATGAGTACGCGTATATAAAGCGAAATTTGTACAGCGAATTTGATAACAAATTTCCCCGTTTAAAAATGTCAATGTGTTGTACGTATGTATTGCCAGCAGCATACGCATTGCGTGAGCGGCACATACACCAAAGCACACATACTTTGCGGGCACTGGCAAAAAGGGTTGAAAAATCAAAAACAACGACTCATACAGTCAATATCATCATCACCATCTCATCCTGGCAGATTTAAAGACACTACGTGTGGAGAGTATTTGAAAGGGTTGCCGTGCTTGTAATATTGCCTGGCATTGTAGGCTTAACAGTCTTGACGTGACGTGGCTTATTTTTTGGCTTTTAAACGCTTTATTTTTTGGCTATCAAAAGAGTTGTTACGGCTGTTTTTATTACTTCTTGTCTTTATTTTGTTGTTCGTCGTCGTTTATATTTAACGGCGAATTTTATTACCAGCCATTGAGGAGTTTACTTCAACCCCATCTTCTCTTCTCTTCTTACAATTTTTGTATGGCATTTGTTACTATCACAACAAAAATAATAATAAAAATAATATAAAAACAACAACAACAACACCAACAATAACAACATGATGTTGTTGCTTTCTTTTTTTTTAATAAAAATAAATTTTATTTTTGTTACAACCACACTGCAGCAGCAGCAGCAGCAAGCGTAGGAAAAACAAAACTTCAATGGTTTAATGTTCTTTATCTCATGGCAAAAAAAGAAAATAAAGAAAAAGAAGCCAAAAATTTTGTAAACCCTTATCTTCTCTATTGCCTTCTGTGGTTTTCTTTTATTTTTTCGACCATCTTTATAATCCTCCTCCTCTCTTTTCATACTTAATGTCGGGTATAATTTTATGAAAATGAAACTGCAAGAAAATAATTTTAAAAAAAACAGCGAAAATTTTCGTGGTTTAATCTCATCATTTAATGAAAAATATTTTGGCTTTCAAAATGAAGAAAACGACAGGGATTTTTATTTTATTTTCATTCACATGAATGCTTTAAGATTATTAGCTGTGAGAGAGGATGGGCAGAGTAAGGAGACCAAAATATTTTTTGTAGAAGGAGAACTTTATCATTGAAAAGCATTCCATAACCTTATCTCTTCACATTGCTTGCGAGCGCAAATCATTTGTAAAATTATGAGAGTGAAATAATTGCTTAAGAGAAATTGAAAAAAAAAGAAACATAATTCCATTGGGTATGCTAGTAGCCTTAAGAAGGGTTCTCTAAAACTTATATTTTCTATTAGCTTTGTTAGCCAGCAAAACAATAAATTTACACAACGTTTTTAAAACCTCAAGACTCAGAGACCTATTGTCATATTTTTGCATGCCAAAAATCACAAAATTATTTACAATTACTACGATTCTGCAACGCGGTTTCATCATCTTTTTTGCAATTTCCATGTAAGCCTTTTGAAGGGAGGGGAGTACCGCCTCCGCCAGTCTCAAAAGGACGTAAAATTACTGCGGTTTCATCATCTTTCTTGCAATTTCTATGTAAGCCTTTATAAGGGATTACCACCTCCGCCGGTCTCAATGGAAGTTCAGTTAATGCCGAGCAATGATTTCAATAATGGACCAAGGATTCAACCCTTATCTTGCTTTCTCAACTCCGATATGAACCCTTGTAAAGGAGTATCATGCCGTGAGCTGTTACACTTAAAGACAGTCAGTGTTGCAATAGATTCCACCAGGGAGAACCTTAAGAAGCCCACTGACATTAGCTAATTCTGTTGTGATATCCTTGAGCTGAGAACTATATCCCGCATTCTCCTTATAAACAAGCAAACATACATAAATAATTGGTCATTACAACGCTTTAGCCACGAATACGATCTAGTTTCTCACACCACTTATGTTGTGTGCGTTAATATTACAGTTTAAAGTCGACTCCGAACGACAGATTTTTGAGAAACAGTTCATGGCAATTTTATTTACTCTCAGAGCTTTTGTCAGAAATCTGCTGAGAAGAAGTCGCCGAAGAAATACTTTTTGTATTTTATTTTGATGTCTGACCTGGGGCTCGAACCCTGGCTTTTCGTCTAATAAGCCAACACACTACCTACTAGACCACGGCGAAGCTCACTCACATTAGCTAATTGGGTTGTGATACCCTAATCTGAGAACTATGTCTCGCAGTTTCCTTATAAACATATGAAACAACAGTAAAAATCTCCTTCAGAATCAACACAGCTTGCAACTAACTTCACGTGATTGCAACTTCTCAATTGAAGATCTCATAACACCAGGCAATAACGTAAATTATTTGCCGCCTTTTTATACCCTTCCTTGTCCTCTTCCGTACATACTTTTATAATAGAGAGCTACCCTCTGAACAGGTAAGCCGAAATACTGTTTACCTCAGTAGTGTAGCTTGCTTCTGTCACTTCTGCATCTGCAAGTCGTTTCGACATATTAGTCGGTCTTGCAAGCCAGACCTCAAACCTAAATATCATCCTTGGGCTTACTTTGAGTATGTGCTTAATCCACATCCATTCTTAGAATCAGATTTCCAAAAATAAATCTGCTTTAGTAGTTGCATTCAGCCAGAATATATGTATGAGCACTGTTTACTAAGACTTGTAATCTTTCATTGGCTTAGTTCCATATTTTTGGTAGTAATGGGAAAATTATACGCGGCTTATAAGCACTCAAATTACCATGAAAAGTTTCTCAAAAAGTTTGTCGTTCGAAGTCGTCTCTAAACTGTAGGTACCGCCACTCATGATTAAAAATTAACACACACAGAAGCCGGGTTGTGATCCTGACTAAAGGTTGTAATGACCAGTTATGTATGTATCAGAGATCAACAATGAATCGCTTTTTCGCTGCTCATAAGTACTCATGAAATTTTGAGTATGAGTGAGTCAACAGTATTGAAATTCAACTGCGCTGATTCATTCGTACTCAGTACAACAGAGACAGCAAGGAAAGCAAACATACAACCTTCATGTAAGTAATGTAGTGTTCGTACGCGAATCATACTTATTTTGTGATTCGTGTATACGATGAGTCGTGGAGAGTCGAAATCAATAACATCATGCATATTGTTAAGTATGAGTATGAGTACCATGAGTATTTCAAACTTTGAATATGAGTAGTATGAGTATGACATTAAAATAAGTATGAATGCGTATAAGTATCAGAAATTATAAGTATGATTCGAATCTACTCATCGTTTTGAATACTCATTGCTAACCTCTGGTAGGTATACATAAGCACGCTTTCTCAACAGTCAACAGTTATCCTAACAGATATGGCACCCACTGACATTAACCAACTAGATTCTATCGACCGACCATGGGTGGCGTAAACCAAAGTTATGTCTGGGTGCTTAGCCAGGAGTTAGATTTGGACGCCCTGGATTAATTAAGCACTCGTTCTAAATCCTAAGCTTATCTTAATAATAATGAGTGATGAAAAAGATATTCTAGGTATTACAACGGCACCTGATAAGACTCTAAAAACCATGATTTTAGGCGATTTCCCAATTTAGCTTAATGCCTGGCAAAGCCTTTAACAACGTGTTGTCACCGTCTTTTTCGTCTTTGTCACCGAGACTTATGTCAGTCAGTCTTGGCGACGCGGTGTGTCAGTCTTGGCGACGCGGTGTGTTTGAAGAGAGTAATCGTCTCCTTTCCAAAGATCTGTTGAATAATTCTCTAGTAAATGTTATTGTTTATGCAAAGTGTGTAAACAGAGGAATAGCAAACGAAGCAATTGTTGTTGTTTACATAAAGTTGTGAACAGTGGCACACAGAATTAAGCGAATAATAAAGAATATTAATTAAAATTAAACATAAATTTATTTTTATTTTATTTGCAATATACGAGCTTATGTTTTAAATGTTTTTAAAAGTTAAAAATGTAACAATTGGGAGGGAAAAACCAATCTCTGAGAAGCCTTGCTTGGATACCTAGTCTCCTACCAAAGACTAAGTAATATTCAATGTACCAACTCCTGGAAAATTGTGTTTTGGGACAGTCATTCAATAGAGACCTGCTTTTGGCCTTTCCTTTTATTTTTATTTATTATTAATCGATGCTATGAGAACCTATCCTGGTTGTTGGTCTTATGAGGTTAGGTTGTCAATTAAGACAAGTACAGTACCCGGAGGTCGAATTGACCCATTGTACAACGACCTAGTTTCTCACACCACTTATGTTGTGTGTGTTAATTTTATACATGAGTGGTGGGACCTACAGTTTAAAGTCGACTCCGAACGACAGATTTTTGAGAAACTTTTTCATGGCAATTTTATTTTACTCTCAGAGTATTTTTTTTGCCAGAAATCTGCTGAGAGGAAGTCGCCGAAGAAATATTTTTTGTATTTTGTCATTGATGCCTGGCCTGGGGCTCGAACCCAGGCTTTTGCGTCTAATAACCCAACACACTACCTACTAGACTACGGCGTCTTCACACTGAAGTACACTGGTTCTCTTCAGACCTTCACAGTTGCGTGAAGTGCTCCTTTACTCTTCAGCTGGTCTACTGTTTTATATTCCATCCAGACTTTCTTGAAAGAATTATTAGAAGGAATTGAAGTCATGTAAGGTACAGCTTCAATCTGGGTAAACTCTCTTGCATTCCTTTAATAAATTGAATCATTTTAAATCATGTCATGTCGTGTATACAGATTTGTTATGAAGAGCCTATAAATCATGCTCAATGACCTTGATTTCCCATCATAAACTACTGTTTTATGGAAACGAATTTGTTTCTCTATTCATTCGTATGTTTTTATTATAAGAGTAGCATTTAATTTAAGTTTCTTTTAATTGTTTATGGGCCATATTAATTATTCTTTATTGCTTTATTTCTGTTGTTTTTGTTTTTCTATTTCTAATTACAATTTTACATGATTTTTTCCCTTTTGCAGGTTTATCGCTGTATGGATCTGGTAAGTGGCACAAAAAAAAATACAAAAAAAAAAACCAAAAAATATGCAAATTTTTATTACCGCTTCCTAGACCCACCGACCCATACACTGGTTAATTTAATGGACAAATTTTGTAATAAAAACAACAACAACACATACCAGCAAATTATAACACAAACGCCTACAAATTGGAGCCGTTTGCTAAGTGGTGTTGGTCACAAAAAAAAAAAACAATAAAAAATTTGTATTAAAAAATCCCCCGGGTTCCCTAGTTATTCATTCATTCACTTACTCATATAGAGTTCGGTCACATATCCTTACTTTTATTCACCTTTAAACACGTGCCTCTGTGTATATGTATGTAAGTATGCCTACACTTGGCCATTAAATTTAATTTCATAAAGGATAATGAGCACATACATACATACATTCATTCAATCGAGTATATGTGTGTTTGTTTTTTGTTTGCTTAATGACCTTTGACTTTATTTCCGTTGTTATGTGGCCCATAGTGACCTTTTTTCACACACTCAAACTGTAATAAACACTCTTGTTTTGTAAGTCACCTTATGACATGACATTTTCTTTGTATTGTTTTTCCGTGTTCTATTTTTTCTTTTGGATTAGAATTTTTGTTGTTGTTGTTTTTTGTGATGGAGTTCTTGGTCATGTTGGTATACCCTACAGCACGACATAGCTGTTAAGCAACTCTTTTGATTTTAATTTCACTTCCATGTATATGAACCTTGTAATTACAGTGACAGTGCCTAGTCTGGTTTTTCATAGTCAAAGGAATATATTCCCTGTGGTAACGTACGTACTGTATTAACGTACGTACTGTATTAACGTACGTACTGTATTAACGTACGTACTGTATTAACGTACGTACTGTATTAACGTACGTGCTAAAATTCTATTAACCACACAACTAGATATGATTTCTTATGGTCCTTGAGGTCGTTTTCAAATTTTATTAAAATCGGCTACTATCGGGTCCGCCATCTAACGTTTTCTTTTTCAACTAGTGCTTATTTCGTGAATGGTAACACTTAGCTCATGTCTGATTTGGCAGATAATTCGTTTTATCCTTCCGCTGTACGAATATGGTTGTGTATACGTTTGAACAACGCTGGGAAATATTGCGCGACATTACTTTGAAAATCATGGTAATGTTGCAGAATGTTTGCGAAAATTGCGTACTAATTTTGGAAGAAGAGAAGCACTGTCAGCTCCGTATGTTCTTTATCTTGTGAAAAAAAAGTGAAAGAAACTGGCATCCTCATCGATAAACCAAAGCGTGAAAAACCAAAAACAGTGCGTACACTCGAGAATATTGCTGCTGTGGCAGAATCAAAATCAATTCACCTTCGTTCTCAACAATTGAACATTTCGGAGACATCATTGAGGCGAATTTTGCATAAAGACCTTGGTATGACGCCAAGTCCAATTAGTTCAGGAGTTGAAGCCAATTGACCATCCAATGCGTTTTTGCTTCGCTAAGTGGGCCTGCTATCGACTTACAGAAAATGCCGATTTTGGCAAAAAAAATCATCTTTTCAGATGAAGCTCATTTTGATCTTGGCGGGTAAGTCGCATTTGGGGCACAGAAAACCCGCACGCACACATTAAAAAGCCGACGCATCCAAAACGAGTCACTGTTTGGTGCGGACTTTGGTTCAGAGGCATAATTGGGCCATTTTTCTTCCAAAATAAGCAAGGAGTGGCCGTTACAGTCAATGGCGATCGTTATCGGGCCATGTTGTTCACAAAAATTGAAGAGCAGGATATTGGCAACATTTGGTTTCAACAGGACGGCGCTACGTGCCACACAGCCGAAGCTATACTCGATGTTTTGCGCCCTGTTTTTGAAGATCGCATTATCAGCCACAGAGCTGATGTCGTTTGGCCAGCTCGGAGCTGCGATTTAACACCGTTGGACTATTATTTGTGGGGTGCCGTCAAGGATAAGTGTTACGCCGACAAGCCAGAGACAATTAACGCTTTAAAGGACAATATTCGTGAAGCCATTGGTAAAATACAGCTGCACACAATCGATAATGTGCTTAAAAATTGGACCGATCGTGTAGGCTATTGCATGGCCAGCCGAGGCAGCCATTTGAATGAAATTATTTTCCATTATTAACCGGAAGGATTGTACTTTCAAATAAAAAAAAAGAAATTTGAGAAAATATTCCGTAGTTTTTTTTCTAAAAGCATTTTCAAAAAAAAAAAAAGTTATTTGGCGGACCCTTTAATTGCCTGCTATTGAAACTCATCAAAAGAAACTTTTTGTATCCATTCACTGTCGTGATGAATTTGGGAAAATCGTTCCTATAGCGGCCACACAAAACATGAGAGGTTAAGCTCTTTGCGATACTACAAAACAATATCCAATCCGGGTACCATACATTCTCTATAGAGAACTCATCTCAAATCCGAAATTAAACTTGCGGTGCAGCAATCTTTAGATTGAAGAGTTCAGTCAAGATTGACTTCAAACAAGAGGCATGACATCAAATGCAGGCTTCCTCCTTTGATTTACAGTGGCTACAACATTCATTCGATGAAATGTCGAGTCAACCTGTATGCCTTTCAATAGAACAGTGGCCGCCAGTGAGCACTGTAATAGTGAGATGGATGGCTATGCTACTTATATACATCCATGTTATGTTCCTTTTACCCCTCTAGGGAGCATAGGGCCGCAAAAAGTTAATTCCAATGAGCACGATCATAAGCGCGGTGTTTGACTTCGTTCCATTGTTCCCGTAGTTTGGATAGTTCGGTTGTGATTTGGCGTTTTCAGGTGTGTGATGGTCGTCCGATACGCCTGCTTCCCTGGGGGTTCCAGTCTATGGTTTTCTTTGTGATGTCATCTAATGGCTTGCAAAATAGTGTGCCCATGCCATCCCCACTTGCGTTTTTTTATTTCCCTCTCAATTGGTTGCTGTTTTGTATCTGACCAGAGTTGGACAGTGGATATTATGGGGGACCTGTAAATACGCAAGATTCTACGTAGGCATTTGTAAACAAATACCTGAAGAGTCTGGAAATCGCGCGGTGCCATATTCCACGTTTCGCAACCGTACAGTAGTAGTACCGCAACTTAACGGAACAAAACTAGTATTATTGCACGTGTCCTGATGCAGTCAACGAATTTTTTGAAACGTTCGAAGTATATTTAGTTTAATTGAGGCAATCGGGGCACACATGCGCCCTCTGATATAACGGATACCAAGAGCTCTTTACCAACTCTGGCTAGTTTATTAGCAATGCACTACCCGCCCATGTCACTTTACTCTGGAACCAGTATAAGAGTTACCCCTGAATGATCAAACTTTTCCTTTACAATTGTCCGAGGACGAACGCCGAGTTTGTAAGGGACTGGATAGTGAATTGGCTGTCTGAGTATATGAAGAGGTTTCAGAGAACATCTCTTCAACCAGTAAGCATTGCTTCGCTTTCAGCAAGGCATGGCATGGTCTTCGCCCGCAGTGATCAGGTAACCTATATGAAGTTCAGGTCTTACCCATGGATTTTTCAGAAGGGTAAAGCGGTATTTTTAATCACCGTAGTCTAGTAGATAGTGCGGCTGCGGTCCACATCCCATGTCAGACTCCAAAACGAAAATATGAAAAAAATATTTCTTCGGCGTTTTCCTCTCAGCAGATTTCTGGCTTAAACTCTGAAAAGTAAATAAAATTGCCATGAAAAGGTTCTCAAAAATCTGTTGCTCGGAGTCAACTTTAATCTGTAGGTGCCGCCACTCATTAATGTACACAACATAAGTGGTGTGCGAAAACTAGGTCGTAATCCTGACGGAAGCGTCATTACCCAATTAGGTAGGTATGTATGTAAAGCAGTCTCTTTATCTCTGCATTGATGATAGTTGGGCCTTTTAAGATGGGCGAATTAAAGATAGGTAGGTAGATCTGCTGAAAATCATAAATCGAGTGGCATTTTATCACAATACTTAAGGCCTGATTGCATATCAAAGAAAGGGTTTGCGAAACCAAGACCAGATCTTGGGCATGATCGTAGGCCTTATCGAGACCACATGGTGCAGCTGCTCCAAAACGATTTTCCACAGCCAGATTCTCAATTCACTGCTCTTAACATGGGTTGATAAACACCAGCAGTGTCTGTAAGTTCTAAAAAATGATTACCAGTCTCTCAAACACTACAATTTGTCAAGAGAATAAATTGTTTTGAATTTACGGTTGTAACAGTCGAACTTGCCCATAATTTTAGGTTTTTGTTTTGCCTGCCTGTTTTTGGCCTAAATTTCATTAATTATTCAAATTAGGCTTTAACATGTTGTTATCAAGTGTGTGCCAAATTAAAAAGTCATTTGCTTTCTAAAGACTTTCATAAGTTTTGTTAGCAATTTTCTTGTGTGTTGGTTTTTGGCAGGAAGTTCAAAACGTATACCCTCTAGGTATGACGGAAGTTTAGCACATACCGGAAATGCGTGTTTTCTTAGTATATGTTAATATTTTCCATATTTTCCATTACATATACGAGCGTTCTTATATGTATTTATATCCTCATACGTGTGTATTTACAAATAGAGTGGAATTCATTAGAATTTTTGGTGGATTAATCATTAATAACTGCCATGAAATTAGAGCATATTGTTACGTTTTTACCTTTTTTAAAACGTTTAAAATATAATCTCGTAGATTACAAATAAAATAAAAATAAATTTGTGTGAGAGTTTTAATTAAAATTCTTTATTATTTGCTTAATTCTGTGTGCCACTGTTCACAACTTGATGTAAACAACAACAATTGCTTTTCTTTGTTATTCTTCTGTTTACACACTTTGCATAAACAATAACAATTACTAGACAATTATTCGACAGATTTTTGTGACGGAGATCTTCAAACCACGATTACTTTCTTCAAACACACCGCGTCTTCACACAAGACTGATTGAACTTCACTAACTCAGTCAACTTCTTTGTCTTGCCTTTTATATGGCAGAGTAAACAGTCTGATGAATGTTCTTGAAGGCGAATGTTCGTGACTTCGCCTCGAGATATCTATAAAAGTAAACATCGTTGTTGTGATATTGTAGTCGCCGTAGTGTAGTAGGTAGTGTGTTGGCTTATTAGACGTAAAGCCAGGGTTCGAGCCCCAGGCCAGACATCAAGACAAAATACAAAAAGTATTTCTTCGGCGACTTCCTCTCTGCAGATTTCTGGCAAAAACTCTGAGAGTAAATGATATTGCCATGAAAAAATGTCTCAAAAAATCTGTCTTTCGGAGTCGACTTTAAACTGTAGGTCCCACCACTCATGTATAAAATTAACACACACACAACATAAGTGGTGTGAGAAACTATGACGTTGTACAATGGGTCAATTCAACCTCCGGGTACTGTACTGGTCTTAATTGACAAGTACACGTCCTCTAACCTAATCTAAACATCGTTCTTTACATTTATAATTGTAGTGTTGTTTGTGTATTTTTGTTTACTTGTTTACCATTTTTTTATGCTGGTATTTTTTGTTGTATTAAGCAGTACGATAATGTGTAAACAGGTTTGTTTACTGCATTGTTTTGGTTTTGTAGCTTTTGTTTATAATTTTAATGTTAAGCAATGTAAAAGCAAAACACGAGAATCAAAATTTTTCGTTTTCATTACAAAATGATCAAGTTTTTCTTGGTCTACATTTTATAACTGTTGGAGGGAAAGCAACACACGTTAATTATTTGATTCATGCTGGATTTTAAGGACCTCGAACTTGTTAACTATATGTGAGGTGTGTACCCAGGGGTCTGCAATGAGTATTCAAAACGATGAGTAGATTCGAATCATACTTATAATTTCTGATACTTATACGCATTCATACTTATTTTAATGTCATACTCATACTACGCATATTCAAAGTTTGAAATACTCATGGTAGTCGTACTTAATTAATAATACGCATGTTGTTATTAATTTCGTCTCTCCACGACTCATCGTATACACGAATCACAAAATAAGTATGATTCGCGTACGAACACTACAATACTCACAAGAAGGTTGTGTGTTTGCTCTGCTTGCTGTCTTTGTCTATTTTGTTTACGAGTCTCTCTTCTTTCTTTTTGAATGCAACAACAACTAAGATTGTAAATTTTGATGAATGATTCGAATCACTCGAATAATTTTTAAGTATTTTTCTAAATTTATGAAATTGAATGAGTGGGCTTCTGAATCAAACATATTTCCAATGGTATGAGTTTGATGTCAACATGTTGTACTCTTACTCATTGCAACTTGCACTTATAAATCAATGTTGTACTGAGTACGAATGAATCAGAGTAGTTGGATTTGACTCACTCATACTCAAAATTACATGAGTACTTATGAGTAGCGAAAAAGCGATTCATTGCTGATCTCTGGTGTGTACCTACAGTCAAAGCACCTGACTCTACAAGCACAACAGTCTGAAATAAATTATGCCAGGACGAAAAAATCCTCATTATATTGCAAAAAAAATGTTCTCTTAAGAGGCAGATATTAAACTCAACACAAATTGTTTGCTGGGTTTAGATTTTCCTTATCGATATTCAAAACAGCCAATCCTGCTGGCGCTGCTGCTGTTAATTTTATTTGTGAATATTCATGCCAAACGTTAGCTAGCGGTGGTCGTCTTGTTATGCTGTGCTATAACACGTTCTTTATTTTATTTTTCGTTCGTTTTTTTTAGTTTCTAGCGCGGCATCATTAATTTTTAGAGCTTAAACAGATGACATATAAAGACAATACAACAACAACAACAACAACAACAACAACAATTATTGTATTTCTTATATCAAAATAGGCCTCCAACTAAATCCCTCTAAACAACAAATAGAAACACCCAAAAACAGAAAAAGAATACAAAAAAGTATACAAGGAAGCAACCAAATTATGCTTTAAGGTTACAAGGCCTTATCAAAAAAAAAAAAAAAAAAAAAACAAAAGAAGGAACAGAAGTTTTCAAAAAAAGGACTTTAGAATTGGAAGCTTATGGCTTATGTCGTACCATTTAGAAAAAAAAAGGAGCAAAAAACATCAAAAATCATTATTTTTAAGGTTCTAATCAAAAGGATTTTTAAATTTTTTTCCGGGCTAAAAAGGATGTTTCCTGTTTTGTATCCAATAAGCTTATGTTTCAGTGTCATTAATATTCATGAATTTGATTTCATTTCATCGTTGTGAACGAAAATAATGGCATTGATTAGAGGGAAAAATAATTTTTATTTTTCTTTTGGAAAAACTTATGCAGGATCTAAAGGGTCCGCCAAATAACTTTTTTTTTTAATGCTTTTAGAAAAAAATCTACTGAATATTTTTTAAAATTTCTTTTTTTATTTGAAAGTACAATCCTTCCGGTTAATAACGGAAAATAATTTCATTCGAATGGCTGCCTCGGCTGGCCATACAGCAGCCTACACCATCGGTCCAATTTTTAAGCACATTATCGATTGTGTGCAGCTGTATTTCACCAATGCCTTCACGAATATTATCCTTTAAAGCGTGAAATGTCTCTGGCTTGTCGGCGTAACACTTATCTTTGACGGCACCCCACAAATAATAGTCCAACGGTGTCAAATTGCAGCTCCGTGGTGGCCAAACGACATCAGCTCTGCGGCTGATAATGCGATCTTCAAAAACAGGGCGCAAAACATCGAGTGTAGCTTCGGCTGTGTGGCACGTAGCGCCGTCCTGTTGAAACAAAATGTTGCCAATATCCTCCTCCTCAATTTTTGTGAACAAAAATTCGTTCAACATGGCCCGATAACGATCGCCATTGACTATAACGGCCACTCCTTGCTCATTTTGGAAGAAAAATGGCCCAATCAGGCCTCTGGACCAAAATCCGCACCAAACAGTGACTCGTTTTGGGTGCGTCGGCTTTTCAATGTATGCGTGTGGGTTTTCTGTGCCCCAAATGCGACAATTTTGCTTGTTTACATACCCGCCAAGATCAAAATGAGCTTCATCTGAAAAGATGATTTTTTTTTTTTTGCCAAAATCGGCATCTTCTGGTGTAGGCTACTGCATGGCCAGCCGAGGCAGCCATTTGAATGAAATTATTTTCCATTATTAACCGGAAGGATTGTACTTTCAAATAAAAAAAGAAATTTGAGAAAATATTCAGTAGTTTTTTTTAAATCATTTTCAAAAAAAAAACTTATTTGGCGGACCCTTTACATTGCCTCGCTTTAAAGTAATCTTCTTTAGATGCCAGACAGTTATTCCGCCATTTTCAAAATCTTCAAACACGACTTTAAACTAGAGGTCCCGCTACTCACATATAAAATTAGCCTTCACAACATAAAGTGGTGAGAGAAACTAGGTCGTAATCCTGACTGAAAGGGTTGTAATGACCAATTGTATATGTTATGTACACATATCGAGTGATAATGGAATACAACTCCCGTATCTATGCCAGTATTTCGATGTCTATTTCAAATCTGTTTGACCCTATCATTTATAAAAGAAGAGGATTCAGCTCTATTGATTCATTGCAGCACCATCGCAATGTCGCTTGCGTTTCTAGTTCCCTAGAACACTGTGCGATGCTCTTCCTAAAAAAAATCCTTTCAGTCATATTCATATGCAGACTAAGTCGAACCAAACTCTCGCGTAATACTCTGCCCGAATAGGTACCATGCTTTGAGGGTTAGGTTTAGGTTTAGGTCAGAGTGGTAGCTCTGATATCACCAAAAAGCTCACTAGAGCACGCATAGCTGCCCGTTGTGATGTCACGGGTGAACGCAGTCCCTGTACTGACCAAGTACCACCAAAATCAGAGAATAGGAAGAAGTTGGTCATCGCATGGGCTGCTCTGAGGGTTGATCGTATATTTATTAAAAGACGTAGTCGAGATCATCAGCTGGCCATGTCCTAAGGCTATATCTTCCCCACTGTACTTTTCTAGCAGGGTGTCAGGGTCTAGTCACAATTGACTTGATGTAGTGGTAAAAGTCTTCACTACCAAACCAAGTAATTCAGTTTCAAATACAAGTGAAGGCGAAAAAAAATGTTCATCTTGATTTCCGAAATCAAGCCAAGAAGACATCTGATGCCTGACCCCTCATAGGAAGACTTTAGAGAAATAATAGGACCCTCAATAAACAATGTTACTCTCCAGTATACCTAATGCAAGATAGATAGGTAGCGGTCACCTATAGCCTATTGGAATACATACTATACTATCCCATACACACATTATTTAAAACGTTTGCATAGGGAACTCCTTATGTATACGAAACCAATGCATTGCGCAATGTTGATAATGCAGTACCCACCAGAGACTCCAGTCATCATGTTAAGCATAATAATTTGGAGCATCAGCAGATTTTCTGTACATCCTCTATTTAGCATTGACTAGGTTTGCTACACTGTTTTGCGCACATTTACATGGCTGCCCATGTATCGTTGACAGAATCCATTACTGCGTGGTTAATGATAAGAACGCAGGCCTTCAAAGGGACTTTCCGTATAGGAAGCTCGCTGGAGTGTCCTATTGTTGTGAAACGTTTGACCAGTTCATTCGTTCTTTAGATTCCTGGAATACCAATATGCCTCTGCACTAATACGATGTGTCGTACCCCTCTGCCATATCATACAGGTCGTGATTCCAATGCTATAGCATCTGCCTGTCTATTAGAAACTATACTAATAGCCTTTCCAGAGATGTTTTCATCCTTAATAATCCTTACCGTAGACTGCATTGCCTACACTTCTCCCTGGAAGACACTGTAGTGACTAGGTAGCCTTATGGAGCTTATGTGAGCTATGTCTGCTGAAAAAGATTCCACGATTCCAACCATTTTCGAAATATTCGCGAAAATATGGTCGGAATTGCACATTTTTCCTTTTAATGAGGTCCGAGCTCAGGTTTGAACTCTCGAGTTCATATATAGAGAGCCAACACTCATTCGCTGAACTGTGTAGTGGTCAGCCTAGCCTGTTTACGAAAATCGCTGAAGCATTGGTAAATTGGATAAATCCCTGATAGCGTTCTGGACTTCCTGGCCTATTTTTATTTAAAAGTAAGTTCGTATATATTTCCTGGATTTAAAATGTTTGGATCAGCAGATCTTTTTTAGTACTTCCGATAGGTTCTAGTGTTTCTTGTGATTGGATTTCGTTCTCGTACTTCTCTTCTTTGTGGAACTGTATACCAAAACATTTGCTGGGTTACTTTCTCATTCAAAAAATATTCATTAAAACCATACGTACTACGTACATAGTTTCCTTGTTTTTTTTTAACATTTTCATGTGATGGGATTTCTGTTCAAAATTTTTTTTTATATTCTGATGTTGTTGTTCGTCCTGCTGCTTAAAGGATCAATACAATTGATGAATATTAATGAAAAAAATTCCCGTCTCTTTCTTTCCTTCATACGCTGTTTTAAATGCCAACAAACTGTACTTGCCGCAGTTACACTTTGATTACGATTTCGATTCATTTGCAGTTAAAAATTTCATTGTAAAGTTTCTTACCTACACGTACTCTATGTATCCGGCTATGGACTGGAAATTTTCTAATTTGCATAATTATTTACCGAACATGAACACGAATATATACATACATACATAGCAGCGGCAGAAGCGAGAGCAGCAGCAGTGCGTAGCATAGAAAGGGAGGAAGTAAAGTTGTCGTAGTCTTACGTACTTCATGCGTAAATTTTCATGCACATACGTTACGTTACGTTACATTTCGTTGTTAATTTTTTTTGTTTTTGTTTTTAACATACGAAATGCATTTGAAAATATTGAAAAAAAACGTACAACTGTATGAGAATTTTTTTTCTAGCCAAAGAAACACATTTTTGATACGTATATTCGTGGCTTTTAAATATCGAGACCAAGGCAGGCCATTAGCTTTTCATTTTGGATACCGAATATGATGCGTGTTTTGTTGTTGTACAAGCTATTGTTACTATTGTCGTCTGTCTATCTGTCCGTCCGTTCGTCTACTTGTTAACGACAAGGGACACATTATTTTTAAACATTTTTTTCTACTTTCTCTTCAATTTTTAAGGTACCAAAGAATTCTTTTTTTAAATATTCTTGCAGCATTAATGATTACGCCTGGATTTCTTTCTTTTCTACAAAAACAAATCTTTTAAAACATAAAAAACTTTTTAATTTTTTTTGTGTTAAAAAATCGAGGGTAGATTTTGACTGTTTTTTGTCTCAAAAACTGTATTTTTTCCCTTAAGAAGAATCTGTATGCCAAACAGTAAGTAAAACTAGAAAAAAAAGTGATTATGCAGCTACACACACCATATACTTACACTGGAGCCATTAATTCTTTTTAAATACGAATTTAAGAAACACAGACTGGGAAGGAGAAGTAGGAGGTAATAGACGAATTGAAAGTCTGCTACAAGGAAGCTTAGAAAATGTGAAATCCTGTTTAGGATTCGCTTCTAAAAAGTCCGCCAAATAACTTTTTTTTTTGAAAATGCTTTAAAAAAACTTCCGAATATTTTCTCAAATTTCTTTTTTTATTTGAAAATACAATCCTTCCGTTTAATAATGGAAAATAATTTCATTCAAATGGCTGTCTCGGCTGGCCATGCAATAGTCTACACGATCGGTCCAATTTTTAAGCACATTATCGATTCTGTGCAGCTGTATTTCACCAATGGCTTCACGAATATTGTCCTTTAAAGTGTCAATTGGCTCTGGCTTGTCGGTGTAACACTTATCTTTGATGGCACCCCACAAATAATAGTCTAACGGTGTCAAATTGCAGCTCCGAGGTGGCCAAACGACATCAGCTCTGCGGCTGATAATGCGATCTTCAAAAACAGGGCGCAAAACACCGAGTGTAGCTTCGGCTGTGTGGCACGTAACGCCGTCCAGTTGAAACCAAATGTTGCCAATATCCTCCTCTTCAATTTTTGTGAACAAAAATTCGTTCAACATAGCCTGATAACGATCGCCATTGACTGTAACGGCCACTCCTTGCTCATTTTCGAAGAAAAATGGCCCAATCAGGCCTCTGGACCAAAATCCTCACCAAACAGTGACTCGTTTTGGGTGCGTCGGCTTTTCAATGTATGCGTGCGGCTTTTCTGTGCCCCAAATGCGACAATTTTGCTTCTTTACATACCCGCCAAGACCAAAATCAGCTTCATCTGAATAGATGATTTTTTTTGTCAAAATCGGCATCTTCTGTAAGTCGATCGCAGGCCCACTTAGCAAAGCGAAAACGCATTGGATGGTCAATTGTCTTCAACTCCTGAACCAATTCGACTTTGTATGGCGTCATACCAAGGTCTTTACGCAAAATTCGTCTCAATGATGTCTCCGAAATGTACAATTGTTGAAAACGACGATGAATTGATGTTGATGGCACTTCACTCACACTTTCTGCCACAGCAGCAATATTCTCGGGTGTACGCACTGTTTTTGTCTTTTCACGCTTTGGTTTATCGATGAGGATGCCAGTTTCTTTCACTTTTTTCACAAGATAACGAATATACGGAGCTGACGGTGCTTCTCTTCTTCCAAAATCCGTACGCAATTTTCGCAAACATTCTGCAACATTACCATGATTTTCAAAGTAATGTCACAATATTTCCCAGCGTTGTTCAAGCGTATAAACAACCATATTCGTACAGCGGAAGGATAAGACTAATTATCTGTCAAATCAGACATGAGCTAAGTGTTACCATTCACGAAATAAGCACTAGTTGAAAAAAAAACCTTAGATGGCGGACCCGATATTTGTTTTCTCAAATACGGTAGGCATTACCGTCCACGTTTTCAACTGCCTTGAGGATTTCATTCTAAAGTTTTTTTTTGTTGTAATTTCATCTTCAACTCTTCTGAGGGTGTATCCAGTTCACCGCCTTTTTCATTGCATAATCTCCATAGCTCTGTGAAACTCTAGCAGGTAACATGTTGTCTATAAGACGCGAGAATGTGGTTCAAACTCCAGCCCAAATATTTCCAACAAAATGAAGAAATATTTCTTGCGCCGACTTCCTTTCAGTAGTTTTCTTGCAAGTGCTCTGAATACAAATAAAATTGAAAAGCAAAGGTTCTCAAAAATCAGTCGTTTGGACGTGAGGCCACGGCTCAAACCCCAGTTTAACATTTCAAACAACACGAATAATGACAAAATATTTTTTGCGGCGACTTCCTCTCAGCAGATTTCTGGCAAAGACTCTGAGAGTAAAATAAAATTGCCATGAAAGAGTTTCTTAGAAAATCTGTCTTTTGAAATCGACTTTAAACTGTAGGTCTTACCACTCGTTGGTAAAATGAACACACGCAACATAGAAGGTGAGAGAAGCTAGGTCGTAAACCTAGCTAAAGTGTTGTAATCACCAACTAAGCAGGCAATCATCGTGGCTTTAGTTTATTGATTAAACTGTTGCCACAAACTGCCGTTGAAGGCAATCTTTGTTGAGATCCGCATAGATTTATAAAACCTTGCGTAGTGCCTTATACATTCCACTGGTGAGTCGACCTTCTTCTTTCTTTATCTCATATAGTGTCACCCTGTGAAGGCTTATCCCTGTCGAGAAAGTATTTTGCCTTTTGCCTTTAATTTTCCAAACAAACTGCCATTGAAAGCAATCTTTGTTGAGATTCGCTTAGATTTATAAAACCTTACATATTGCCTTATACGTTCCACTGGTCAGTCGATCTTCTTCTTCGTTTATCTCATGTAGTGTGAGCCTGTAAAGGCTTATCCTTGTCGAGAAAGTATTTTCTCTTTCGGCTTTAATTTTTCTCTCTATGATGGAATTTAGAAATTTTCCTTTTATGACGTCATTTGTCCTACTATTAATTTGCATTGTATCGCACCACATATTGGTCAGTCGACCTTTTTCTTTTTTTTACTTCATGTAGTGTTACGCTGTTTTGTTACCTGTTACCAGTTCTGTGAAGGCTTATTCGTGTGGAGAAAGTGTTTTGTCGGCTTTTTTCTCTCTTTCAGACACTTTTGAAAATATCTTGTTATGACGTCATATGTCCTATTATTACTTTGCCTTGTAACGAAGCATACCATGGTTACTTGAGTAGCGGATAGCTTTTAAAAAAATTACATACGCACTAATACACATACACATATGCATTCACACATACACATATTTTCTCATTACATTACATTACATTTCGAGCCAAAAAAAGTGCGTGTTTTTTATCCCAAAAAGCAGTAGAAGGAAAAGATTGGGGGGAAGAGCTCTAGAAATCTTTATTATTTCCATTATTACTTGCCATACTCATACCCTGTTATACCAACGACAGTATTTCATATTGTAGTAAGGAACACATTACCCCCGCTCCTCTTTTCGATGTGTTGTCCTTTATTTTTCTTCATTATCAAGTAAAAAAAAAGACGCCGAAATCAAGTAAATTTTTCGTTGAAAAAATTCATTCATTTTCTTCAGATGCTTCTTAATTTCGTTTTTTTTCTCATTTTGCTTATTGGAAAGGCACTAGAAGAAGAATGGGAAGGGAGGAGGAGCGCGAGGTGTAGGGGGAAAAGTAAGTATATGACCAGACATTAATATTTGTACACTTGTTTCTGTATTTCATTTTTTTCCTTAACGTTGATTTCTTTTCTTGAAGAAAAAGAAAAAAAACACGAAATAATTTTCGTCCTTTTTTTTGTTTAAATAATGTTTTGTTATCCTTACGCACACCCTTATTATTAATGTGTTTATGTACAGGGATATGTAAATGAGTAGAAATAATGATTTTTCTGTATATATGTACATATCTACATGTGCGTATTGATGTGTGTGTGGTAGTATGGGTGCCAAATATTGAGATTTTTTTCCTTTCTTTTTCTTGGCATTTTTTTAATGAAAAAAATCGTAGAATTACTACAACACAATGCTTATGATCATGATGATGATGATGATGATGAAGACGCTGGATATTTGCTCATTAAGCAAAAACAAAGTTTACAAATACACACACACGCACTCGCACACACACTCATTTTTTTCCTCTTTTTTGGTAGAATTTCTTGTAATTTTTTCTTCAGATCTGTAGACATTTCCGCTTCGTGTCGTTTTTTTTTCTCAATCTCCCGGGTGATTTTGTGTTCATGGCTTATCATTCTTATAAGAAAAATGAAGGCAATAATACAGGGTGTTGAATACTTATGTACATAGAATTCTAATTAAAAAATTCCAACTTTACACCGCCACAATACAGTGTAGAAAATAATTCGTTTCCTATACTAGTTCTACACCAAATTAATGCTGAAGGCAATCCTCTTAGTGAGGGGGTTTTATGATTCCAACTAGAGACTAAAGGTCTTAAGATCCGTAGGTATCTGGTGGGGCCCTTTAGATCTATTCTTCGGGCTTCAAAACACTGAAAACTGTAGGTTATGGAATATACATTAAGGGTTCTGACATTATAGTTTCGTATTGGCTGCCTGCTTCTTTAGTGATACAAATTTTTTTTTGCACGCTACGATCGACCCACTTACATATAAACATCACCTTGTGCGACCTTGTCCATAAACGTCGTGTATTTTTCAAAAAAATCTCGAATTATTTAAAGGCAGCTGATGCAGCAGCCTTGTGAGTGTTCGAAAGAAAAGTACTGCGTAAGATCTTCGGTCCAGTACGAGTTGGCGATGATTTCCGCATCCGATACAATAGTGAGCTGTATGAGCTCCTCAACGATATGAACGTTGTACAGCGTATTAATATCCAGCGGCTGCGCTGGCTCGGCCATGTTGTTCGAATGGAGGAGGATGCTCCAGCGAGACGGGTATTTGACGCGGGGATCTGCGGAAGTCGGCGAAGAGGACGACCTTGTATCCGTTGGAAGGACCAAATCGAGGAAGCCCTGTCATCGATTGGTGTGACCAACTGGCGTAGGCGCGCAAGAAGCAGAGGCGCCTGGAAGGATGTGTTGCGGCAGGCCGAAATCCGTTAATCGGGTTGTTATGGCCAATTAAGTAAGTAAGTAATACCAGATGAGGGCATACTGAACTGGCCAGAGCTGGTATAGAGCTTCAGTTGAACTTGGTGTTCTCTTCTCGTTTTAGAGGAAGGTACATGCATTCATGCCGTAGTCCTCGCAGGCCACGATTCAAACCCCTGGTCAGACATCAAACCGAAAATATGAAGGAAAATATTTTTTCGGCGACTTCCTCAGCAGATTTCTGGCAAAACCTCTCAGAGTGAAATGAAATTGTCATGAAAAGTTTCTCAAAAATCTGTCGTTTGGAGTCGACTTTAAACTGTAGGTCCCGCTGCTCACACACAACATAAGTGCTGTGAGAAATTAGGTCCACAATCCTGACTAAAGGGTTGTAATGACCAATTGTGTATGTATGTGCCCGCTTCTAAGATTAGATTTAAGGTAAGATTTTTCTTGGTTTACTTAACCAGGCAGAGAAGCTGCTTTCAAGTCACTTATAAGCGTCATCTCGTTCATTATCGCGCGTAAGCGTTTTGCATTTCTTAAGGAAATCTCGAATTATTCAAAGGTAACTTTAATATCAGTCCAGGGCGATGAACTGGTATTTCTTCTGGGTATTTTTTTGCCTGGGAACTGGGTCTTGTATCTTGAACGGGGTATTCTCACTTGAACTAGGCTTCTGTCTTGAACTGATCATTCTCTTGAACTGGGTCCTTCTGTCTTAAACGGGGTATTCTCTCTTGAACTAGGTCTTCTGTCTTGAACGCGGTATTCCCTCTTGAACTGGGCTTCTGTCTTAAACGGGGTATTCTCTCTTGAACTGGGTCTTCCGTCTTGAACGGGGTATTCTCTTTTGAACTGGGTCTTCTGTCTTGAACGGGGCATTCTCTCTTGAGCTGGGTCTTCTGTCTTGAACGGGGTATTCTGTCTTGTACGGGGTTTTCTGCCCTGAACTGGTCATTCTCTCTTGAACTGGGTCTTCTTTCTTGAACTGGGTCTTCTGTCTTGAACGGGGTATTCTAAGAAAAAGGTGAGCTACACACACCATATACACTGGAGCCATTAATTTTTTTTTAAATTCGAACTTAGGAAACAATACACAGAAATGAGTAGGAGAGGTAATAGACGAATTAAAAGTTTACTATAAGAAAGCTTAGAAATTGTGACATCCAGTCTAGGATTCGTGGGCCTTGAGGATTGTTTTTATTGCCGCTTCTATTTGCCTTTCCAAATATACGCCTACCGTCCTCGTTTTCGACTGGTATGATCATTACATTCTATTTCATATTCAGCAGGAGATTTCTGCATTGGCCGGGAAACGAACCCGGGCCGCCCGAGTGGCAGGCAAGCATTCTACCACTGAACCACCCATGCGTCCAGTTCAACGTCGCTTTCATTTCATAATCTCCAGAGCTATGTGAAATCGCCGTAGTCCAGTAGCTAGTGTGTTCAAACCCCCAGCCCAGACATTTCAAACAACACGAAAACTTAAAAAATATTATTTACGGCGACTTCCTCTCAGCAGATTTCTGGCAAAATCTCTGGGAGTAAATAAAATTGCCATGAAAGGTTTCTTAGAAAATTTGTCTCTTGAACTGGGTCTTCGGCCTTAATGATATGCGCATTAATATTAGTCTCTGCTGAACTAATATGAGTAAAAAGCTGACTGATCGTTTTCTTTCTTTAAATCCCGTTGCCATCCGGTTCTTAGTAGTCATTTTAAGATTCGAAAGCATGCCTATGTGTCTTGAAATCACCGTAGTCTAGTAGGTAGTGTATTGACTTGTCAGACTAGAGACCGTGGTTCAAACCCCAGCTTAGACATCCTAAAATATGAAAAATTATTTCTAGCGGCGACTTCCCCTCAGCAGTTTTCTGGCAAAAACCCCAATGAAAAAGCTTCTCAAAAATCTGTCTTTCGAAGTCGACTTTAAATTCTAGGTCCCGCCAATCATGTATAAAACTGAACACACACAACATGGGTGGTATGTGAAGCTAGATCGTAATCCTGACTGAAGGATTGTAATGACCAAATACGTTATGTATGCCCGCTGGACTAATGTGGTTCCAGAAGTCGACTGATTAAATCCCACTACCATCCATCACACGATTGTGGTTCTTACTGGTCACTGCAATAGAGCCCGTGGTGCAGGCCTCACCTCAAACATATCGAAATTTTTCTTTCGACAATTTCCTCTCAGCAGTCTTCTGGAAAAAATTCTGAGGGTGACATAAAATTGCCATGAAATGCTCTTCAAATCTGCCGTTCGGAATAGACATTAAATTGTAGGTCCCGCCACTCATGATTAAAATTTACGCACACAACATGGGTGGGGTGTGAGAAGCTAGGTTGTAAACCTGACTAAAGGTTTACCTACTATATAACGGCGAGCTCGTAGATATAATTGCTAGAGCTTTGGATGTTAATCTGACTTTAACATCCTGGGAATGATGGTAACGACTTCTTCCATACGCCTTAAAAGTACTTCACAATGGCTGGTTTTCCAGTATGGGGTAGTCGTGCTTTTGATGTGCAGCCCTTGCGCTGACCAACTTCTTCCTCTTTCCTGATTTTGGTTGAACTTGGTCAGTACAGGGACTGCGTTCACCCGTGGCATCACAACGGGCCGCTATGCATGCTCAAGTGAGCTTTGTGATATCAGAGCTTTGTGAGTCAGACCTAACCTAACCTAACTTCACAATGGAGTGGGATTTCTTCTGGGCATTGTAGAGCTATAGGATGGATTTATAGTACTCGTACTACTTAACACATTGTGTTTTTGTGTAACACCCTGTATTTAAAAAAATATTTTTTAATTTCTTTTATTTAATAATTCATGTTGAAAACAATTTTTTTTCTTTCTTGAACGTCCGTTATTTGCCAAATAATCATCATCATCATCATCGTCATCATGTTTTAGAACAATAGCGGGATAACCATGTCAAGTAGCAAAGAAGGACTCTACTGTAAACAATAGCCTCCCCTATGTATGTACTCTACACATACAGCCTCCAGTATGTTCATTAACATGCGTTTGCTCTGTTCTGCTCATACATCTACCAAGAAATCTTAAGAAATTCTTTTTAGAGGTTAAAAGCAAGCAGACGGATATGAATTCCATGAATACGAGTACTGAGTAATATTTTCTTGTTTCTTTTCTTGTTTTGTGTTTTTGGCGTATGGAAAATTATAAATTTTCTAAGAAAAAACTGTACTTTTCTTAGATATTTTTCTTGCTTTTCAAGAGGAATTAATTTGTTCCTTTGCTTTTAAATTAAAGTAAGGGGACTATTTAGCAAATACTTGAACCATTTTTTTAAGGATTTGCTTTTAATAGAAAAGAAAATCCTTTAAAACTTATTTAATACATGAAAATTTATGATATTTTATGGCAAACCAATTCGATTGCATTTCTAAAGGTGGGGTTTACAAGCCAGTAAATTTATTTTTAATTATCCTTTTCAAATTATTCATTTTGCTGTCAAGCATTATAAAGATTATCATATGAAAACAACAATTTATGCAAATTTATGCACACAAACGACAAGTCAAAAAATCATATTTGACCACTGGAAACTATCAAAAAAAAAACTTCCCCTATTTAATGGAAATTTTACTAACTGACCACTTCAACACAGGGGTGGCTGGGCAAGCAAATTGACCCTCCAATATAAATAAACACAACACACGTGAAAACATTGTTATCACTTGTGTTTACATTTGCTAGGCAAACAAATCCCATTTAAACTATCAATTACGGAAATTAATGACCACTGACTCGGTGATATTTAATACGATATGCTGGGTCACGGCTATAAATTTGAAAACCGGAAAACCATTGGGAAAAAAGGGTCAATTTTCAAAGTGACCATTACAATACGAAGGTCAATTATCCTGTTGTTAACATTAGTAAACAGGGAATTTATAATTTGAGAGAATAAAAAACCTTCAAATGGTTACTTAATTCTCATGTAAGAGTGGCATTTTTTTTCGAAAGTCACACCTTTTCCGTGCCGATTTATATGCCAGAGGGGTGGTAAGAATTCTCTGTAACAATTTGCGGTATTTTTTCGGTACCTACCTATACTCAGAAGATGTACTACTCACCACATTTTGTTGAATATAGGTTAAGGCAGGAAAGAGAAAGGTCATGTTTATGAACGTCGAATCTATGTCCTGAGTTTAGTCTGAAATGTCGATATAACTGAACCCAGATGTCAGTTGACGGTTGTCGAAGTCACTGTCGTCTAGTCTAGACGAGGGCTTCAGAGTTCAAATCCAAATTCAGAAATCTTAAACAAAGATTTCCTTACAGCCTAGTATCTGAAGACGAAATCGCTGTAGTCTAGTTGGTAGCTTGTTGGCTTACTAGGTGAGTGCCTCTGAGTTCAATTTCAAGTTCAGAAATTTTAAACGAAAGGAAGATTTCCTCAAAGCCTAGTATCTGAAGACGTAGTCGCCGTAGTCTAGTTGGTAGTGTGTTGGCTTACCAGACGAGGGCTTGTGAGTTCAACTCCAAGTCCGAAAATCTTGAACGAAACGAAGTTTTCCTCACAGCCTAGTATCTGAAAACGAAGCCACCGTAGGCCAGTTGGTAGTGTGTTGGCTTTCAAGACAAGGGCTTGTGAGTTCAAATCCAAGTCTAGAAATCTTAAACAAAATGAAGATTTCCTCTCAGCAGTCTACTTGAATTTATTTAATGGCCTTGAAGCGATACTTACTCTGAACAATTGTACTTATAGTTTGCAGAACTCGATCAGTAAAAATCTTGAGAAAAGCTTCCACTATCTTACCTTTCACTAAGTATATTGTTCCGATATTCTTTTCCAAGACCTTAGTAAGTTTTTGATCCTATCAGCGACTTGGATACCGGTTCATTGCTGTGAATTTCCACAAAAACTGGGTTTCAACACAAGGCGACCATATTTCCCTATTTCGCTGATTCAGATTACTTAGTCAGTTCCCCGTCCTTAGTACTTCCTATCAAAATTGAATTGAATATCTTACAATAGCATAGACTTTCATTTTGAAGATAGTCCCGAGACCGATATTCCCTTCTAAACCCTTAGAAAGTTTCTGATCCTATCAGCGACTTGTGCATCCCAGCTAGCAAGCTTGTATGTCTGCTTATTGTCGTGAATTTCCACAAGAACTGGGATTCAATACAAAGTGACCACATTTCCCTATTTCGCTGATTCAGATTACATAGGTGGTTCCATAATATTCTCGAGGTAACTTCATAAAAGTCTATTTCCCAGTCCTTTGTACTTCCTATCCAAATTGAATTGAATATCTTGCGATGGCATAGACTTTCACTGTGAAGATAACCCCAAGTTTCCCCAAGGCTTTCCAATTTTTTACTCTGAGACCGAATGCCTTTGCCTCTGCCCCATTCTTATACCACAGAATGGTCCCTTTCTCAGTCTTATTATTCAGTCTTCCTGCCACGATTGTTTCTGCCCCATTCGTATACTACAGAAGGGCCTCTTTCTCACTCTTATTATTCAGTCTTATTGCCAAACATTTTACAAAATCATAGAGTTTTCCCTTGAGGGCAGTTAAGAAGAAAGCTGTCGGCGTTTAAATCTCATTTAGGCTTGTCAGACATTACCTTAGCCATAGTCTCCATACATCTGGCTCTCAGATGGCAGAAAATATTGCGCGCACTGCAAAATACTTCCGTCTACTTTCGAGGCTCTTACAAGAGTAGCTTTCAGGTTTTTTCTCCCACTCTTATGTCTCAGCTGCAAGGCGATGTATTTGCGAAAATCATAGATTTTAGTGATTCTGTCCAGGGAAGAGTTATGGAGGAAACTATCAGCTGCTCGTTTTGCCAGGTCACGATGAACCTGATGAGATTTACATAACATAACATACATACATTGATACATACATAATTGATCATTATAACACTTCAGTCAGGATTACGACCTAGCTTCTCACACCACTTGTGTTGTGCGTGTTAATTTTATACATGAGTGGGGGGACCTACAGTTTAAAGTTGACTCCGAACGACTGAATTTTGAAAAACTTCATGGCAATTTTATTTTATTTAAGTCAGAGTTTTTGCCAGAAAACTGTTGAGAGGAATTTGTCGAAAGAAATATTCTTTCATATTTCGAGATGTTTGAGCTGTGGTTCGAATTAAGGGGTCTCGTCTAATAATCCAATACACTACCAACTGAACTACTTTGACTTCATGACACATAGGCGTGTTTTCGAATACTTAAGCGGTTAGTAAAAACCGGATGGCAAGGGGATTTAATAAAAAAAGAAGCGTTCCGTTGGCTTTTTACCCATATTAATTCAACAGAGACTAGTATTAATGCACATATCTTCCTGTAAAACGACAAGAGAATACCCAATTCAAGACAGAAGACCCAGTTCTGTAGAGAACACCTCGTTCAAGACAGAAGACCCAGTTCAAGAGAGAATACCCCGTTCAAGACAGAAGACCCAGTTGAAGAGAGAATACACCGTTCAAGACAGAAGACCCAGTTGAAGAGAGAATATCCCGTTCAAGACAAGACCCAGTTCAAGAGAGAACACCCCGTTTAAGGCAGAAGATCCAGTTCAAGACCCAGTTCTAAACAACCTTTCATGGCAATTTTACTTACTCCCAGAGATTTTGCCAGAAATCTGCTGAGAGGAAGTCGCCGTAAGAAATATTTTTTAAGTTTTCCTGTTGTTTGCAATGTCTGGGCTGGGGTTTGAACCACGTGGTGTTTGAACACACCAGCTACTGGACTACGGCGATTTCACGGAGCTCTGGAGATTATGAAATGAAAGCGGCGTTGAACTAGATACAGTCTTAGAAAAGCTGAATATGAAATAGAATGGAATGCGCATACCAGTCGAAGACGAGTACGGTAGGCATATATTTGGAAAAGCAAATAGAAGCGGCTATAAAAACAGTCCTCAAGACCAACGAATCCTATCTTATAGTAAACTTTCAATTCGTCTATTACCTCCCCTACTCCTTTCTGTGAATTGTTTCCTAAGTTCGTATTTTTAAAAAAATTAATGGCTCCAGTGTATACGGTTTGTGTAGCTGCATAATCACTTTTTTCCTAGAATACCCCGTTCAAGACAGAAGACCCAGTTCAAGAGAAATACCCCGTTCAAGACAGAAGACCCAGTTCAAGACAGAAGACCCAGTTCAAGAGAGAATACCCCGTTCAATATAGAATACCCAGTTCCCAGACAATAGGATACCCAGAATTACCAGTTCATTGCCCTGGACTGATATTAAAGTTAGCTTTGAATAATTCGAGATTTCCTTGGCTTATTGGACGTCCAAGAATTTTAATAATCAATTTTTTATTTTTATTTTCCTCTTGGCATACCATATTCCAATATCCTTTTAATATTTGCAATATTTTTTCATCCATCAAATATTGACAGGACATTTAATACCCCCTTTTTGTTGTTAAGCCAAAACCCTTTTCTTTGGTTGAGAATAATTTTTCTTTTTTTTCTTTGTTAATAAATCTTCCCATAACCTTATCGAATATTTAAACATTCATTAATAATATGCAAATCCTTATACCCCCCTCAAAAAAAAAAAAAAAAAAACTTTAAACTGACATGTAACGGAATTTTGCAAAATTTTCCCAGGCTCATTAATAAACTGTTGACGCCGTTGTGCAAAATCACCCCACCACCATCATCTTTCAAACGTTTAACACCCTATTTGAGTGGCATACGTACGTATGTATTTGGTTGGATGGCAAAATCAATTTGCACAAGAAATGCCACTTTATTATCCCTTTACTGCAGGCCCTTAAATTCCTTTTTATTTTCATTTTTTTCGCACAACCCTCTTGTCTGTCTATCTAACTGTCTGTCTGCCTGTCTGTCAATGTGCAAAAAATGTTACGCAATTTTTGCTTTGTTGCCTCCTAAACAGAATAATGAGAGTTTTATCGCCGATACGACGATGTAATGTTGTAATGAGGTAATTACTGTTGTTGTTGTTGTTGTTGTTAATATTTATACAACATGCCACACGTAACTGTATTGTTGTAGGCATTGTTGCCCATACACACAATATGCTGAAGGATGAACAACAAGTAAATTTTAACGTCGGCTTTCAATTGCATTTCAGCTCTTCAGTGAGAGAGAAAAAAATGCATTTTAAAGCCCCGGCCTATAACATAAGCATGACTCCGTGCTGCATTACTGCAATATGCACTTCAGTTTTTGCATTTATTATGCCAACAAAAAAAAGATGCATTTAATGGGAAAACAAAAGCCCAAAAAAGGAGTAAAAAACACATAAAAAACAGTCCCCTTTTAAAATGCATTTTTACGACACGCGTATGAATGCAGTTTTTGGCATGAAATGCTTGAGAAATTAAAGGAAAAAAAATTCTGAGGCATTATAAGCCAAAAAGTGCATTCATACTCGTGTTGCAAAAAATGCATTTTAAAGGCGGATATTTTGTTGTCGTTTTTCCCTTAAAATGCATTTAAATGCAGCCAATTAAGTGCCGACACTTGAAGGGCGTAAGAAAAGTCTTTAAATTAAGGAGTTATTGTGTTGATAACACAATCTATAAAGAAGCCGAGTAGAACAGGATGAATTTCGAGGGTTCAGCTCTTGAAAATAATATTAGTGGTGGGGGTGTTTATGGGCTGTGCATCTGTCCATCCAATGTCTTCTCCTCGCACATTTTGTCAGAGCCACAAAAGTGGCTAACGGCTATCATGGGGACAGTGCTCGCATCAGTTAAGATACATTTCCACTGCTGCGATCAATGAACGAACTAGAGTGTCTGGTTTTCATAGTGAGCCCTCCAACTGTATTTAAACCTTCCAGAATAATAGTCGAGAATACAGTCCAAAAGTTTTTTATTACACCCTATAGGAGATCTACAGGAGATCTCATCGTGGAATTTTTAAGGGGGCGCATGAGTCCCGGCATGCACAGACCCTTCTTCCATGATCTATAGGAGATCTCATCGAGGATTTTGTAAGCGGACGCATGAATCCCGGCATGCACAGACCCAGGCGGTTGCCCCTTCTTCCATAGAAATTGGAGTGTCCTGGGACTTACATGCCATGAATACTCTGAATACTGAATACAGTCCACTATTTTTGGTATAAACCACAAGTATTTCCACTAATTTCGTTTTTAAATCGCTTAAGAGTTCATAAATTAATTTCTCTTTCCATATTATGCAGTTTTGGGAGTGTGGTGAATTTCTCACAAGAGTGGTGAATTTCTAAATCGTGCACTAATTCCATTAAATTTTATTTATTTTGCAATTTTCCTATACTCCCTTCAATAGTTTCTATATTTTCTGCTAGATTCCTTGGTGCTTGGCTGCTAAAGCAACTACAGATGCTCTCATGTCTTGCGATGTAAGACTGAACTTTTGCGCCGCTTTAGTGAAAATTTTATCTTCTTTGACTCCAAACGTAATGGAATTTTCATCATGAATTTTCACTTCAGACCAATATTCCAAACCAATGTTCCTGTTGCCAATGCTCAGGAATAAATCAATCGTTTGAGGGTAGTAGTTCATAAGGACTTTCTTGGCACGGTCTTAGTCCGTAGCATTCAGCACTCCAGAGGATAATTAATTAATGGCTCTGTCTACACTAGTCGTTTGAAAGTAAATATAACTGGAAGGAGACATTCATATTGCCATAGTGTCCCCAATACTATTGGATCTTTGCATCCCTCCAAGCATTCTGATGTTCGGGGCTCTCTACACCGTGTATTCTATTGCCCGTGAACCCGCAGCACATGGTAGTGATCTTGAGAGACTATACCTACATACAGAAAGGAATATGTCCTAGCTTCTCACACCACTTATGTTGTGTGTGAGTGGCGGGATATACAGTCGACCTCGGGTTTAAATCGAGGTCTTACGTCTAACAAGCCAACACACTACCTACTAGACTATGGCGACTTCAATAGTGACTCCAATATAAACTGATCTCTGCATTCCCTCAAGCATGAAGTCGCCGTAGTCTAGTAGGTAGTGTGTTGGGTTATTAGACGTAAAGCCAGGGTTCGAGCTCCAGGCCAGACATCGGCGACTTCCTCTCAGTAGATTTCTGGCAAAAAACTCTGAGAGTAAATAAAATTGCCATGAAACAGTTTCTCAAAAATCTGTCATTCGAAGTCGACTTTAAACTGTAGGTCCCACCACTCATTTATAAAATTAACACGTACAATATAAGTAGTGTGAGGAACTAGGACGTTGTACAATGGGTCAATTCGACCTCCGGGTACTGTACTTGTCTTAATTGACAAGTACACGTCCTCTAACCTAACCTAACCTTCCCTCAAGCATTCTGGTGTTCGTGGCTCTCGCCATTGCCGACCGCCCTAATTTTGTACCGTGAGTTTAGTGTTGTATGTAACCCTGTTGCACTTCGTAGCAGGCTATGGAGACTAAAATTATGATAATGGGTGAAAAATCTAAATGAGATTCATACGAGGGACGCGTTAACTAATTATTAACTAAAATTTAGTGACTGAATGCTCTATTCTTAGCTGTTCCTTGGCCAGAATGATTATGTTGCCCCTATTCAGTTTACAGTTGCCCGATTTAATGTACAGTCCACTATTATTGGTCTAAACCACAAGTATTTCCACTAATTTTGTTTTAAAATGGTTTAAGAGTTCATAAATTAGTTTCTCTTTCCATATTATGCAGTTTTGGGAGTGTGGTGAATTTCTCACAAGAGTGGTGAATTTCTAAATCTTTCACTAATTCCATTAAATTTTATTGATTTTCCAATTTTCTTATACCCCCTTCAATGTTTTCTATATTTTCTGCTAGATTTTCTCACACCTTCTACTATTATTGACTTAAATGCTGGCTGTTCTCTGGTTCTAGTGTCCTGCATAGCCGTATCATTTATGTTTTAATGCGTTGATTTGTAAATTTATCTTTATATGATTTACATAAAAAGCAATTTTCATAAAACACACTTTGGCTCATGTAGTCATATTAAATTATTAATTTACAATCATTAACATCCTGCGGCTATAGAACGATATACAATATGGAGACATGGGTGCGCAACCATACAACATGGTCATGGTCTACCAGTGCCATACTAGAGATAGTTTGGCAATAAACGACTTACATGATGCCATAAAAAAAGTAAAAAACAAACAGGGAGAAGAAAAAAAAGTAGAGAAACTACATCCTACATATTGCAATTGGAAAAAGGTTTCTTCAAATGCCATCACATGGCCGGGTACTTTAAGTGATATTGCAGCTAAGCTGGCTTATGCTGGGGTTTTTTTTTGTTTTTTCTCGTTTTGTAGCTTATTTTCGAATTTAAAATTGAAAATAATATTTTTGCGCACTCAATTTTCAGCGATTTGTCAAAACATTGTTTATGTATGTTCTTTGAGTTGCTGTTGCAGTTGTTTTCACATTTGCCCCATTCTGTGGCAAGCAGCAAGAAATAAAGGAAACCTGCGGTTATTGGACGTTAAACTTAATGGGAGCCCAGCTTAAAACAACAATAAAAACAACAACAACAGTTTCAAATCTACCTGTTTAAACATTTAAATGAACGCTTAAACATATAAAGTTTCGCTCAACGTTGCAAAAAAAAAAAAAAAAGAAATCGGAAAGAGGGGTTAGTAGGGAGGCATAAAGCAAGGGCAACCAAAAAAAAGTTAATTGAAATATTTCAACAATATGCCCTGCTGCATTTCTTTCTGTTCCTTTTTTCTGTGCTATTGCGGCAGTGCCAACTTGTTGCAGCAGCGGCATTTTACATACGTTCACCAAAGATCAAAGCTTTTTGGCCGCCTTCAATTGCATCGTGTGTTTTTTGCTTTCATTACGATTCTTTTTTTCTCCTCGCTTTTTTTAATAGAATTCAATCGTTATTTTTCTATCGCCTGCGATTTATTTTATTCTTATCTACTGGCGGTTAAAATCTGTAATTCTTTTTTGCTGAGATTTCTTTCGTTCTTTCTTTCCTTCTAAACCAGCTGAAATGCGTTCATTGCGCTGCATATCATTTGCAGTCTGTCTCTGGATTATTGATTTGTTCGTGATCAGTTTTTACATGAATTACCCTTCCTTGTACTCCTAGAAACTAAACTCTACAGATGCCAGATACCTTATGTTTACAACTGGTAGGAAAGTATGCTTGGTTCTCTTTTTTTCTTCTTGTTGTAAACTTTTGACCGCTAGGCGCCATATTACTTTCAAAAATCTACAATTTATTGTGAATTAATTTGTTGTAGTTACCTTAAGTGATGTTAAAAGGTTTTTCTTTCAATAAACTTAAGCTTTTTGCCTTGTATTAAGCATCTAAATGATGTGGTAATTGTAAAATTGTTAAGTAATATGGAAAAATGTTAAAGTAATGTGTTTGTAATAAGCATATATTCTTGAAATTTTTTAAAAACAAAGGAAAATTAATTTTTAATTGTATAAAAATACTTAATCTTGCTTTTGGCAGTTTAAAATTTTGTAAAATAACATTTTTTGAAAACTCACCACACTTTATTAGAATTTCACCACACCTTAATTTTTCTTGCAATACATTTCATTAAGTCTTAGGAACTTTAATTTAAGGTTTATTTTTACTTCATGAAACTAAATTTAATATTAAAGCTCATTGGAATAGTGGACTTAATTCAGAACATACTAAATTTGCTTCGTTGGTTTTGTTGGCTAAGGTGCACAGCCAATTTGTGGAATTCTTGATGTCACAACAAAGACGGTAATTTTTTCCGGTATCTGCGCTATTGTTTAATGCGTCGTTAGATAGGTTAGGTTAGGTTAGAGGACGGAGGTCGAATTGACCTATTGTACAACGTCCTAGTTTCTCACACCACTTATGTTGTGTGTGTTAATTTTATACATGAGTGGTGGGGACCTACAGTTTAAAGTCGACACCGAACGACAGATTTTTGAGAAACTTTTCATGGCATTTTTTTTTACTCTCGGAGTTTTAGCCAGATATCTGCTGAGAGAAGTCGCCGAAGAAATACTTTTTGTACTTTGTCTTGATGTCTGGCCTGGGACTCGAACCCTGGCTTTACGTCTATTAAGGCAACATACTACCTACTAGACTACGGCTACTTCCCGTCCTTAGTACTTTCTGTACAAGTTGAATTGTGCACATCTTTCGAAAGAGCTACCTTCCACATGGAATACAACCCCATCGATATCGAATTTTCACTTTGGACCAATCCTCGATCTAGCCGAATATAACAGGAAGGTGTAGTACCCGGAAGTTCCTCATACATTTAGAATCTTCACTTTGGTACCAGTCTTCGAAAGTAGATCCTGAAAATAGCTCTTTCCACTCTTATTACTCAGTATTGCTTGCTCAACATTTCCCAAAATTCTATCCGTTTTCAATGCCCGATACTTCTACAAAAGTCCCTCTGGTTTTTCCAAAGTTTTACAAAACTCACCACACTTTTGAGAAACTCACCACACTCAAATTTTTATTTCTTATCATAGCTTTTACTGTCTTAAACTCCATACCAATAGAAATTTCTCTCTATAACCCACCATAATTTAAAATTTTCAATCGAATTTCTTGTTATAAGCACGAGTATTTAAACGTGCCTTTCAGCTTAAATAATATTGATCTAATGAAATTGGTAAACATTATAGAAGTAACACTTCAATACTCTTTGCATTTTAAGTAACTTGTAATACTCCTGCTCACAGTCTCTATCTGACCCCCTCCCCCATTGTGTCAATACAACATCCATTCCCCCATCGTTTCTTTTGGCCGTTTTTCATGTTCATGTTCTTCTAAATCAACCACTTAGACTGGCTTGTGTATATTTTATTATTCATTTATGGAAAATACATACCAAAAAAGTGTTCACATAAGAGGAGCACAACTACCCCTTCCACAGGACCTTCTCCTGCTCCTCCTCTTCGTCGTTATAGCCATCTTTGTGAATTTTTATGTATTTTCTTTTATATTTTCCAATTGTATTCAACTGCTGCCCTCCTCTACGTCATTATTTGGAAAATGGAAAACAGAAGAGGAAAAATCTTCACATTTTGATGCGTTATTTACATGCAATAAAAATTAACGTTTCGTACAGAAAAAAAAGGACTTCTTATCCTTGGTATTCGTGCCATGGCATGTGGAAGAGTGGGTGAGTGTGTACGGGAAAGAAGTGTGACTGACTAAATTAAGTTTTGTGCGGGGCGGGGAAGTCAAAAGGGAAACAAACGTGAAGCTCAAGTCTGCGTGAATTGAAATTGAAAAGATAAAGATGAATAAAAATGGATGGATTTTATAGAGTTTTTTCTCTCTTATGAAACATGGCCGGCCAGGAGTCAATTGACAATGAAACAAATGAGAGAAAAATGCCTAAAAGTAGAGTATGAATGTTTATAGTGTTCCCAGCCAACGGAAAAAATATCCCAATGGAAAATTAAATGAAGAAATGTATGGCTTTTTTGTATTGAAATCTGTTTTTTTAATAAAATAAATAGTGCTTCAGTTTGTAAATAAAATATACGTACCAATGTGGAGTACAAGGGAAGGGATATAGCCACATTATTAGACAGTCAGGATATCATTTGATCACTCAACTCTTAGGAGTTTTGCGCATTACACAATAGCGCGGACATTGGAAAAACTGATCGTCTTTGGCGTGCCATTAAGAATTCCCAAATGGGCTATGCACCTATGCCAACAACCAATGACACAATTTTACTATGTTTTGAATTAAGCCCACTATTCTAACGGGTTTTAATAATAAATTTAGTTGCATGAAGTAAAAATAAACCTTAAATTAAAGTTCCGAAGATTTCAAGAAATGTATTACAAGAAAAATAAAGGTGTGGTGAAATTCTATTAAAGTGTGGTGAGTTTTCAAAAGTTGTTATTTTTCAAAATTTAAAACTACCAAAGCCAAGATTAAGTATTTTTATATAAATAAAAATTAATTTTTCTATGTTTTTGAAAAATTTGAAGAATAATATGTTTATTATAAAAACTTTCTACAATGTCAGGAAGCTAGCTGTCTAGGAATCTATAGTCGTGTGTGAGCATTGAAAAAGGATGATCGGTTTATATTGAATGTAAATATGTTCCTGATATCGTTGGGATGCAGTCGAATATCATGCGTAATTCATAGAGCATGTAAGTCTTCAGTTCTAGCATTTGGCCAGAAAATACGTTGGAATGGTCTTAGGCATTGGTTGACAAAGATCTGAAGTCACAACGAACTATATTTCATAAGCTCGCATCCGTACAAGGCAATCGACTTTACATAGCTTTTTAAAATATTCACTTTAGTGTAGGCGTGCCTGATCATCGTTCCTTGTATTGATGCTCAGTTAACAAAATGACGTTTTCAAGACGTTGTTTTAACGATATTAATTTCATATACGAATGTGAAGCCGCCGTAGTCTAGTAGGTAGTGTGTTGGCTTATTAGACGTAAGGCCACGGTTTAAACCCCGGGTCAGACATCTCGAAAAAACGAAAATACGAAAAAATATTTCTTAGGCGACTTCCTCTCAGCAGATTTCTGGCAAAAACTCTGAGAGTAAATAAAATTGCCGTTCGGAGTCGACTTTAAACTGTATCTACCGCCACTCATGTATAAAATTAACATACACAACATGAGTGACGTGAGAAGCTAGACCGTAATCCTGACTGAAGGGTTGTAATGGCCAATTATATATGGCTCCGCTGCCTCTTCAACATCTTTATGTCCTCAGTACACATATGTAAGTCGTCCACAAAATTGTGATCTTCGAGACGAGCATTTAAAATTCCTGTAGCCATAATACTGTCAATGACCACGATGGAAAGCAAAAACGATGGACGCCGGTAACCTTGATCGACTCTATAGACTTGATTGTTTCTGGCAAATGCTATTATTTTTCTATACAAGGATGCAATGTGTGATATGAGTTTAAGGTGAATGGATACTTGATAATTCCGTTTGAAGAAAAGCCAACAATTCCAAATGACTTATTGTCCTTCTCTTTCTGTCCTTCTCTAGGTGCACGCAAGGAAATTGTTTCAATTTCTAACATTTATGTAACTCCCCTGGAATAGTTTTAATTACAATTCTTTATTATTCGCACAATTCTGTGTGACACTGTTCACAACTTGATGTAAACAACAACAATTGCTTTGCATAAACAATTACTAGACAATTATTCGACAGATCTTTGTAACGGAGATCTTCAAACCACAATTACTCTCTTCAAACACACTGCGTCTTCACACAAGACTGACTGAACTTCACTAACCCAGGCGCCTGCTTTGCTTTGCCTTTTATATGGCAGAGTAAACAGTCTGATGAATGTTTTTGAAGACGAATGTTCATGACTTCAAGAAAATTGTTTCAAATTGGATTCTGGAATTATAACAGAACCATATTATTAACTGGATCCAACTGTATTTAGTCTTAAGCTTTTACTTTTACTCATTGGAAAGCCTGAAAGATTTGTTTTCTCTGTGTTTCCTACAGACTGTCTAGTCCATGTCCTTTCATACGAAGAACGTGTAAAAAACAATGAATTTTTTTTTTAAAAGGAAAATTAAAAAAAACAAAAGCTATACACAGGAAAAGATGGAAAATAAAATGGAAAACGGAGGCAGAAGAAATATGAATACAGACGTGGAAAAACAAATTTTCAATTGAAACGAAAGAAAAAAACTTCACGTTTAACTACAAATGACTCCCTGAGCGGCCAACAAAATAATATTAAATAACAACAACAACAATAACAACAACAAACTAAAAGTATAAAATATTGTTATTTAGACAACAACAACAACAACAACATCAACTATATACAGCAAAAGGAAAAGAAGACGAAGAAGGCGAAAAAAATACTTCATTTGCATGTGGATTGAGGATTTGTTTCCAAAGGAGGGGGGGATGATTATTAAATGGGTGGCCTGTTTTCCCTGCTACACGAGCTTAAGCATTAAAAAAGGACTTCGAAAGCTACAAGAAAACGAAAACTGTCAGCCAGACAAACGGACGTTGGCTGACATCTATAAGGCACAGGATAATAAAACAATACAAGGCAAGCAAGCAGGCAAGCAGGCAGGCAGGCAGGCAGGCAGAGCTGATTATTTTCAAAAACAACGCGATTTTCCATAATACGGCGGCGGACATATCCCTAATACAGGCAAGAAAAAAAAGTACCTTTAAGGCTTGAATATAAAGCTTAAGAGGGAAGGAAGAAGTAAAGGGTGTTTTTATAGAGGTATAGAACTTTAAGTTGCAATAAAACAACGATGGATTATTCGATTGACATGAATTTTATTTATCCGAAAGATAATCTTGTGGCATTACATTTTAAATATGATTTCTGGCATATGACCGCCACGGCTGGCGCAGATGTAGTCCAATCTGGACGTCCAATTTTCGATTACTTTTTCCAACATTTGTGGCCGTATATCGGCGATAATACGGCGAATGTTGTCGTCCAAATGGTCAAGCGTTTGTGGCTTTACCGCATAGACCAATGACTTTACATAGCCCCATAGAAAGTAGTCTAGCAGTGTTAAATCACAAGATCTTGGAGGCCAATTCACAGGTCCAAAACGTGAAATTAGGCGGTCACCAAACGTGTCTTTCAATAAATCTATTGTGGCACGAGCTGTGTGACATGTTGCGCCGTCTTGTTGAAACCACATCTCCTGGACATCATGGTTATTCAATTCAGGAATGAAAAAGTTAGTAATCATGGCTCTATACCGATCACCATTGACTGTAACGTTCTGGCCACCATCGTTTTTGAAAAAGTACGGACCAATGATTCCACCAGCCCATAAAGCGCACCAAACAGTCAGTTTTTCTGGATGTAACGGTGTTTCCACATACACTTGAGGATTACCTTCACTCCAAATGCGGCAGTTTTGTTTGTTGACGTAGCCATTCAACCAGAAGTGCGCTTCATCGCTAAACAAAATTCGCTTATGAAAATCGGGAACAACGGTAATCTCATTTTGGGCCCATTCGACGAATCTACGCCTTACTTGATGATCGTTTGGCTTCAATTCTTGCACGAGTTGGATTTTGTAAGCACGCAAACCAAGATCCTTCCGCAAAATCTTCCATAAAGTGGATGGGCACAGATCCAATGCCTGTGCTCGATGGCGGATGGACTCATTCGGGTCTTCCTCAATGCTACGCTCTACAGCAGCAATAGCTTCTTCTGTACGCACCGTACAGCGTCTCTGGGGATGCAAGTTATCAATAAGAGTAAACGTGTTGCGAAAACGTTCCATGGTTAATCGAATTAACTGCTCTGATGGACGAATTTGTCGACGATAAAATGGACGTAGTGCGCGATACGTTTTCCGCACAGAACCATTATTTTCGAAATAAAATTGCACTATTTGCAAGCGTTGTTCAGGCGTGAGTCTACTCATGATGAATTGCCAAACCAAACTGAGAATAAATCACTTGACAGCTGTAAAATCGGACGCCATCTTGAAAAGTAATTCCAATACCTCTATAAAAAACACCCTTTAGAAGAGTATGTTGTTTGTTTTTCTCAAAAAATTCGAAATTTTTTAAAAAGATGTATGACCACCTTATTGGTGTGACAGGCGTAAGTAACATTCGAAATAATTCTGGACTGCATTTTTTTTTCGTTGCCATATTAACATTTTCAAAGCAAGAGCAGGGTGGGGGGGGGGGTAATATGGTCGTGTAACAGAAGAAGGGTAGAAGTGTTAGTAAAATGATGCCTCAAAGTACTTTTGAAACATAAAACCTCAGGGAGTCTGTAATACAGCAGCAGTTTTCATTTCTTTTTTTTTTTCTAAAAAATTTGAAACATTTTTGTTCGAATTTTTTTGTTGTGGTTGTTGTTGTTGTTGCTTGAAACTCTATATAAATTATGTAAATATTTCTGAAAATAAAAAAGAATTGTTTGTAAATACAACAACAGCCATTGAAGGTGTAGTGGTAAGGATAGCAACACTTGATTTTTATTTTTATATCGAAATTTCAATTAAGTTAGGTTAGGTCGAAGTGGTAGGTCTGATATCAAAGAGCTCACTTGATGCCACGAGTGAATGCAGTATCTGTACTGACCAAATTCCACCAAAATCAAGGAGGAGAAGGAGGTCGGTCAGCGTAGAGGCTGCACTAAATTTCAATTAAAAAAACCATGTTTTTAAGAGAAACAAAACTACTGAGCAGTCGTCGTTAGAACCCCAAATAAGACATCAAGAACAATACGGAATTTGTCAAGGATGTCCATTATCACCTTTGTTTTCGATCCTGTTCATTGCCAGTAGTATGGCGATATTTACCTCAAAAGTCCGACGTTTAAATATTGCCTGGAAGCTCAAGATTTCTTAGACGATTTATAACTGCTTTGGTTTTAAAAAGTGGCAACAGAAACAAAGCTTTGAACGCATCAAGTTGTGAACAGTGGCACACAGAATTGTGCGAATAATAAAGAATTCTAATTAAAACTATTCCAGGGAAGTTATATATGCGAAATAAATGTTAGAAATAGAAACAATTTCCTTGCGTACACACCTAGAGAAGGACATAAAGGGAAGGACAATAAGTCATTTGGAATTCTTGGCATTTCTTCAAGTGGAATTATCAGGTATCCATTCAACTTACATTCATATCACACATTGCATCCTTGTATAGAAAAACAATAGCATTTGCCAGAGACAATCAAAAATGGTAGAGTCCATCAAGGCTACCGGAGTCCATCGTCTTTGCTTTTCGTTGTGGTCATTGACAGTATAATGACGATAGTTACATCAAGCCGCGGAATTTTAAATGCTCGTCTCAAAGATCACAATTTTTCGGACGGCTTACATATATGTACTGAGGATATAAAGATGTTAAAGAGGCAGCAGAGCCGTGGCTATGAAATTACATGCATACATACATAATTGGTCATTACAATCCAGTAGTCAGGATTACGGCCTAGCTTCTCACTTCACTCATGTTGTGTGTGTTAATTTTTAATCATGAGTGGCGGGACCTATAGTTTACTGTCGACTCCGAGCGACAGATTTTTGAGAAACTTTTCATGGCAATTTTCTATTTACTCTCAGAGTTTTTGCCAGAAATCTGCTGAAAGGAAGTCGCCGAAGAAATATTTTTTTTCGTATTTCGTTTTGATATCTGACCTGGGATTTGAACCGTGGCCTTACCTCTAATAAGCCAACACACTACCTACTAGACTACTACCTTCTATCTGCTGCAAATAGTTTCAATTCATTCATACAATTCTGAAGGCTTTCATGAAGATTTTTGCCAGCTGTAGTCTTGGGTACATCGGGCAGTGGTATGCGCAAAACATAACCGTCATGTAGATTGTATAAAAGAAGTTATAAGGCAGGCCACGGGTAAAGTAGAATATGATTTTCGTTCAGCTTCTGTATTATTGGCAGAAACGAGTGTTTTGGTCTTAATTTGAGAGTATGAGTCCAGAAATGTGTAGAGGGTACAAATGTCAGACTGTTTTCCAAATAATGACCTCTGTTGTAAGTTGAAAGAAAGTTGAGATGAACAAAATCGTTGTCATTAGTGATCCTTCTCTAATAGAGTCTAAAGAATGCTGTTGTGAAGAAGTAGAACAACAGAGACTGATGGTTTTTTGTCTCAAGAAATTGTTGCAAATATTTAAGAATCTGATGGTTTACGATTATGCCACGCCCTTTAATATTATTTACTATACTTTCTACCTTTTTTAAACCAAGTTTTGTAGGTCCCACCACTCATGTATAAAATTAACACACACAACATAAGTGGTGTGAGAAACTAGGACGTTTGTACAATGGGTCAATTCGACCTCCGGGTACTGTACTTGTCTTAATTGACAAGTACACGTCCTCTAAGCTAACCTAACCTTTGAAATAATTGCGAGCATCGTTTGCTTAAGTCCTGTGTGCCACTGTTCACAACTTTATGTAAACAACAACAATTGCTTTTTTTTGTTATTCCTCTGTTTATACCCTTTTGCATAAACAATAACAATTACTAGACGACAATTATGCGACAGATCTTTGTAACAGAGATCTGCAAACCACAATTACTCTCTTCAAACGTACCGCGTCATCACACAAGTCTGATTGAACTTCACTTACCCAGTGGCAAGCTTTGCCTTGCCTTTTATATGGCAATGTAAACAGTCTGATTAATGTTCTTGAAGGCCAATGTTCATGACTTCACCTTCTCGAAATCTCTATAAATGTAAGCATCGTTGTTTACATTTATTATTGTAGTATTGTTGTTGTATTTTTGTTTACTTGTTTATCATTTTTTATGCTGGTGTTTGTTGTATTTTTGTTTACTTGTTTACTACTTTTTATTTGCTGGTGTTTGTTGTTATATTAAGCAGTACGATAATTTGTAAACAGGTTTGTTTACAGCATTGTTTTGTTTTTGTAGCTTTTGTTCATAATTTTAATGTTAAGCGAGGTAAAAGCAAAACACCAGTATCTGGATTTTTCATGTTTTCAATTAAATTTGCTACTTTGTTCGTAAAATAAAACTTTAAAATGTTTCAAACACTAAAAATCAAAACATTCTACCTTTTCATCTCTAAAATAACTCAATTATTATTATCAATCAGGTGCATTTTAATGACTGTATTTTGTATTTCATCTCTGGTAGTAGAACTTTTATCTCCTCATGTTTTAGATGGTTTAAATGGTTTAGATTGTGTACACAGATATGTGTGTGCAGGTAAATCATCAGCCTCTATGCGATAACGACTTCCTTATTAAACTTAATTTACGGCTCTCATCACAGCGATAAAATACAAAGTTTTCTTCATACAACCAGCACTTGAGAATGAAAGATCTTCAAGACGAAAATTCCACAATGAAGCCACTCACTGCACTGCACTTTGTAATAAGATTTTAAAGATTTTAATCGATTTCTACTTGAGTTATAGTGAAGAGCAAATAATTGGGGTTAGTAGAGAAGCGGTGGGTTGTAAGGAATAAATAGATTGTTTTGTAATGAAAAGTTCTCTTGGATTTCTTTTATAATTTTTATTAAAAAACTTTGTTTCAAAAAAAATTAAATCTGTTTACTGTTTAACAATTTATTCTTATCTTTGTGGAAATAATTTCTTGTTTTTTGTTACCAAATATTTATTTTTCATATTCGTCAAGCTTCCAAAGAAAAATCGAATAAGAAAACTTATTTAAAAGAAAAAGTCATGTTTAAACACCTCATCATTGCTTATCTCACGTTTTAGATTTATTCTATAAAAATTCCTTTAAAAAATCCAAAAAAAAACCTAAAAAAACCTTTAAAAGGAATTATTTTTCTTCAATACTTAAAACCTACAATTTCGGATCCTAACGTTTAGCCGTTATGGCGAAGCGCATTTCCATCAAATTCTTTTGGAGACTGACTCAATTGCTGCCACAACGTATGTAGAAAGTTGAGGTTTTTCTCTCCTTTAGAAAAAGAAGAATAAGAAAAAAGAAGTTAAAACGCGTGCTTACAACCATAATAATATTTTGAAATAAAAGTGGTTATTTGAGATCACAATGATGTTAAAATGAAAGCATAGAAATCGTCCAAAAAAAAAACAGAAAAAAAGAAACCCGAAATAATCATATAGAAATTGCTTTAAAGCACGTAACTGAAAAACAAAGCGTTTACACTAGACACGCATTTGTCGTGTCTCGGACCTAATGGGTTGTATAGCTATTCAATCAAGGATTCCAAAACACTTTTCGTTATGTTCGGCTAACCTTTGGGACCATAAACATAGCCAATGAAGCTAACTTTTTTATAAGAGCAATAAAATTTAAAAAAATGTAAGTTATCGAAAGAACATGCAAGTTATCGAAAAAAATACAAGTTATCGACAAAAAATGCAAGTTAGCGACCAAAAAAAAAATGGAAGCCATCGATCAAAAAAATGCAAGTCGTCGACCAAAAAACAATAAAAATCAGTCATGGACTTGAAAATTCAAGTCATCATGAAAAAATGCAAGCCATCGTCCAAAAAATTCAAATCATCAACCTAAGAATGTAAATCATTGTGAAAAATTCAACATGCCGACCAGAAAATGCAAATCAGCAAACAAAAATAATGCAAGTGATTGAAAAAAAGAAATGCAAGTCGTCGACCAAAGAAATTAGAGTCATGGACCAGAAAATGCAAGTCACCATGAAAAAATGCAAGTCATCGACCAAAAAAAAAACAAATCTTCGACCTAAAAATGTAAATCATTGTGAAAAAATTCAACTTGTCGACCAGAAAATGCAAGTTATTAAACAAAAGTAATGCAAGTTATTGAAAAAATATGCAAGTCATCGATCAAATAATGCAAGTCGTCGAGCGAAAAACAAAAAAAAATTACTCATGGACTTGAAAATTCAAGTCATCGACCAAAAAGACTCAAATCATCGACCTAAAAATGTAAATCATTGTGACAAATTCAACATGCCGACCAGAAAATTGAAGTTATCAAGTTATTGAAAAAAAGTGCAAGTCATCAATCAAAAAATTCAAGTTATCGACCAAAAAAAATATATATTATTCATCCATCAAAAATCTGCAAATCAATGGCCAAAAGGTGCAAGTCATTGAACAAAAATGAAAGTTATTGACCAAAAAATGTATGTCATCGACCAAAAATTCAAGTCATCGTCAAAAAATGCAAGTCATCAACCAAAGACTGAAAGTCATCGAGCAGATAATGTAAGTCAGCGTAAAAAAATGTAAGTCATCAACCAAAAAGCTGCAAATCATCGACCAAATAAATGCAAGTCGTGGACCAAAAAAAAATTCAAGTAATGGACTAGAAAATGCAAGTCATCGTGAAAAAATGGAAGTTATTGGAAAACAACGCAAGTCATCGACAAAAATTGTCAGTTATCGACAAAAAAATGCATGTCATCGACCAAAAAATTTAAGTCAACGTCAAAAGATACAAGTAATTGAGAGTGCAAAGAGTGCAAGTCATCGAACAAGTTATCGAACAAAAAAATGCAAGTCATCGACAAAAAAACAAATTAATGCCACAATTTTGCACGATTTATATGGAGCCCTTTTTTGTTCATTTGAGGAAAGGTTAAGGGTCGCAGGAGACATACTAACTGCCGTATATAAGTTGTTAGATGTCATGAGTGCTATCGCTTACACCGCTCGACTAACACAAATTATTCAAAAGACAATCTCTTATTAATAATGGTACTGCCATTGCTAGTGTAAACGCTTTTCTCTGTCCGTTTAAGTCTAAACGAAGTGTTATTTTCTTCATTCACTTGTCTAAAGTGGGTGTTATAGGCAGCATTTTCATATTCCCCTGTTAAATTGTTCGCTAAAACTGTTATGCTGCTCTCTATATGTCTATTATTAAATCCAAATATTTTACAACTATTTCTTGTATTCCTTTTTTTTATTATTTTTATTTTTCCTTTTTTGTTTAAGGAATACATTCGTAATACATTCTTAAATAGGCTCCAACATATTTAAAGTCTTAAACGAGGTGCTGCACTGGCATATGGGGCTCCAGCATGCATACATCGTTGCTCGTTTAGAGTAAGATTTTTTGTTTTTTTCTTCTTCTTCTGCTGGTAATTCCGTTTGCCATGGACTTTAATTTTCGTTAGCGGTGGCGGCTTTATCATCTGCTTATTATTGATCTCAACTCTCTCAGCTATTTTAGTAGCTGTTGCTTTAAGTTGTTCTCGTTGTTGTTGCAGTAAATTGTATACAGTTTCATTCATTTCGCTTATTCGTCGCTTATTCGCCATCGTCGTCGTCATAGTCATCGTCGTCATAGTCATCGTCGCTCAGAGATGATGATAATAACGTATATTTGTAGTTGGTAGAGTGTTCACCCTTAGGGTCAGGTACGTTTAAGGTGCTGTTTACAATATAGTGTGTAGAAAAACACTTTGCCCAGAATGTGATTAATCGATTGAAAGAAATCAAATATGAGTGGAGAGAGATGAGGAAGGATGCCACATTTTTTTTGAATTTATTCCGATAAATTTAGGAATTTGGCAAGTAAGCAAATAAAACTCTTATTTATGATTTAAAGTTTCGGTAAACAGTCTTTGAATGTGCCAGAATTGGATCAATCAATCAGTCTGGTGTAGTTTCGACATCGGTGGTGCTTCTTCAGTCATCTAATCACACTTTGTTTACATAGAAATCTTACTTCACAGTGATACGACATGAAGAGATGCTGCAGAACTAACTGATAAGTCCTGACTGATTGGTCTTCACAATCAGTATTAGGGCTTTGCATTTAAAGCTTGATTTCCTTACAAACAAAATGGAAACCAGCTTGAAAGTTTAATGAAATTAGAAATCGATTCACTATCTATCTTGAAGTCGCCGTAGTCTAGTAGGTAGTGCGTTGGCTTTTAAGACGTAAAGCCAGGGTTCAAGCCCCAGGCCAGACATCAAGCCAAAATACAAAAAGTATTTTCTTCGGCGACTTCCTCTCAGCAGATTTCAGGCAAAAACTCTGAGATTAAATAAAATTGCCATGAAAAAGTTTCTCAAAAATCTGTCGTTCGGAGTCGACTTTAAACTGTAGGTCCCACCACTCATGTATAAAAATTAACACACACAACATAAGTGGTGTGAGAAACTAGGACGTTGTACAATAGGTCAATTCGACCTCCGGGTACTGTACTTGCCTTAATTGACGAGTTCACGTCCTCTAACCTAACCTAACCTATCTATCAACAATAATTTCTTTAGACTATCGAGAAAGGGGAGTCAAATGAGCGTAGACGGCGTTGAGTCACAGATGGACATTGTGAAGCAATAGGAACAATACTCTACTCCTCCTTAACCAATCTACAATATCTTTAGATGTTATTTGTAGATAAGAGAAGTCTCTCTGCATGCCTAACGATTATGTAATGACCCCTGAGAATAGGTAGAGTGAAAGAAATGCCCCGACTATCCATAGTAAAGTGCGAAACTTTCCATCCATTTGTCGTCATGTGACTGTGACAATAAAACAAGATTCCTTCTCAAATCGGGAATTGTCGACGTCCTTTGGTTAACAGACAGCCTAACAGCGATAAGCAGAATACCTGCATATGTATGTGGGTTGGATTCACACAAAACTGCCGCTAGAAACGTTTTAGGTAGTCTCAACATATACCAACCAATTTAAACCTGAAGGTTGTCTCCGAAATATATATGATACCCGCTCAGGTGTTCCTCAGCATGATAAATGGTCGTTACCTCGGTCTAAATCACAGTTAGGCAGTCCAGGAGACTGTATGATATCATAAGATTAAGCTCTGTGAGGGAAATCTCTCACCCATCTTCTTTTCTAGTTTAGGATCGTACATATAGACTTCTTTAGAATCTCCAGAAGACTAGTCTTTTCGCCTAACAATCCTAGTGTGAAATATCCTATCAAGACTAGATACAAACAGGGTGTAGTTCATTTTACTTAGAATCTAAGAATCCTCAGATGGGGTAGTGGAGCCCTCAGAAGGAATAATCTTCCAAAAGTGCTGCATCTTGTCTGGGTCATTAATTTCAATGGAAGACAATTAAGCATATTGAAGATGGCCTCTATAAGGTTTCCGCGCAGCTCACCCGCAATCGGTAGCACATCAGTTTTGCTCACTTCATGAAGAAGCTTTATACTGAAATTTTTATAGGGCGCAAGTCCACCAGAAGTGAAGTCACCGTAGTCTAGTAGATAGTGAGTTGGCTTATTACACGTAACCCCAGGGTTCGAGCCCCAGGCCAGACATCAAAATAAAATACAAAAAGTATTTCTTCGGAGACTTCCTCTCAGCAGATTTCTGGCAAAAACTCTGAGAGTAAATAGAAAATTACCATGAAAAAGTTTCTCAAAAATCTGTCGTTCGGAGTCGGCTTAGGTCCCACCACTTATGTATAAAATTAACACACACAACATAAGTGGTGTGAGAAACTATGACTTTGTAGAATGGGTCAATTCGACCTCCGGGTACTGTACTTGTCTTAATTGACAAGTACACGTCCTCTAACCTAACCTAACCTAACCTATGAATATACAAATGGGGTAGAAGAGTACGTATAAGGAGTAATCTTCCAGCGTGACTAATGCTCTGTCTGGAATTTCAAAATATGCTGCATCTTGTCTGGGTCAGTAATTTGAATGGAAGGCAATTAAGCATAACAGCGATGGCCTTTATAAGGATTCCGCGTAACACGCCTATATTCTGAAGAGCATCAGATTTTGTCACTTTAATAAGAAGCATCATACTGAAATTATTATGAAGGCCAGAAGATAACTTCATTCTGTTACGAAAATGGAAAATTCTAGATACTGGTGTTTTGCTTTTACATCGTTTAAAATTAAAATTAAAAACAAAAGCTACAAAAACAAAACAATGCAGTAAACAAACCTGTTTACAGGCGTAATATAACGATAAACACCAGCATAAAAAATGGTAAACAAGTAAACAAAAGTACACCAACAACACTACAAGAATAAATGTAAACAAAATACACACACAACAATAATGAAACAACGACGTTGCATTTATAGCAGTGACGCTCAAAATCTAAATTTTCATATCACATATGATAGGCAAAGAAAATTCCGCTGACGCTGCGTTGATACACCTACACTATAAGCTTACTTGTGTGGTTTCTTATAATGATCGTGTTTGTTGCTTTGTTTGTTGCTTTGTGTTGAACTCAGAGAACAAAATCAATTCAGTTGATGTTTACCACTTGATGAAGCAAGACCTTGTTACGCAACTTTTTTGAATGATTTTTTGTTTTTTTCAAATACACGCAGCAAAATGTTTGATGAAAATTGGGAATATGATTTTTTTATAGAGAATATGGATGGTAATGCACAATGTATTGTGTATTATCGAACTTTATGTCGTAATTATTTTTTCTTTTATAAAAAGACATTACGAGGCTAGCCATGCATGCATGCATACATTCATACATTCATACATACATCAATATATTCATCAATACATACATACATACACACATCAATATATTCATCAATACATACATGCATACTCACATACATCAATATATTCATCAATACATATATACATACATACATAAGTTCATTATGTAATAACATACACGCAACACAATAAACCAATTTTTTTATTTTCCCAGTGTACGATTCTCAAAAATTAAGTTGAATTTTGTTCTCCGCTGCTTTACCACCACAACCAAAACTATGATAGTATGTGTTTGAGCACCACTGATTTATAGAGATTTCGAGAAGGCAAATCCACGAACATTTGCCTTCAAGACTGTTTACGTTTCCATATAAAAGACAAGGCAAAGCAGACCAGTGAGTTCAGTGCAGTTCAGTCAGTCTTGTGTGAAGACGCGGTGGGTTTGAAGAGAATATTCGTGGTTTGAATATCTCCGTTACAAAGATCTGTCGAACAATTGTCTTGTAAGTGTTATTGTTTATGCAAAAGGGTATAAACAGAGGAATAACAAAGAAAAGCAATTGTTGTTGTTTACATCAAGTTGTGAACAGTGGCATACAGAATAAGCGAATTAAGCGAATAATAAAGAATTTAAATTAAAACTAAACACAAATTTATTTTTAATATATTTGCAATCTACGAGCTCATATTTTAAACGTTCTTAAAAACAATACAGATGACTAGGTCATCTAAGTTTTAAGCTAAAATCTCTAAAATTCATTCTTAATTTCGGATATGTTGTTGCAACATTATGAGAAAAATAAAAAAATCAAAAATTCCCTAGCCAATCTGGCAACACTGTGTGGTAAATATAATATTTTGTTTGATATCAATATTTTAACCACGCATAGACTTGCCATTTTTCTAAGCAAACTTGACCAAGAAAAAGAAAAATTTCGCTGGCATTTACCAATTTAAACGTACAGCAAGCAGTCAGTATCTTCTGCTACGATTCTAAGTGAAGCCTTAAGGATTTTCTGTCAAATTCATTGTTTTCCGGTGTCTAAATTGTAGTGTTCATTTTAAAGGCAGCGTTTTTAGTTAAACGCTCCACTCGCTTGTTTTGCTTTAAAAGAGATCTCAAATGCGGTAATAAGCATGTGAACGTTTCTCTGATAATTTCCAACACCAACATTTTGTAATGAAAACGAAACGAAACAAAAACAAAAAAAAAAAGACTTAAAGACTGGACTTAAGTCCAGCATACAACATAAAGCTTAGCTTGCCACACGTACTCGTATGTTATGTTATGAGGCAACAACATCTGTTAAAATGTGTTTTTCGTTCCTTTCGCGTGTTGCATGTAAAGAGTTGTTGCAATAAAAAATGATTTTCCAAAAAGGAATGAAAAATGAATAGAAATCAAATAAAAATCAGGAGGTGGGTGGGAGGTGAGATTTTGATAGTTTTTCTTCTTTTCTTCATGCATATGCCAGAGTATAGCATGTTCCATGGATCTCCTCTACTATATATGGTATGTGGTTGGATGGCATTGTGGCATGTTCTGGCTTTGATTGGTTATAAGATCTGTACAACATTTTTTTCTCTCTCATTCTGTGTGTTAATATTGGCTTGTTAGGATTTTAAATAGACAGATGGCAGCCTAGACAAACAGACAGACTGGGCAGTTTGGACTTGTATTTCGTTGGATCTTTGGGCATCGTCAGCAGCAGTAGTTTTTGTTTTCGGACTGTATTTCAGACGATTGTTACACCCACAATTAAATAAATACTGACTGATTCTCTCGCTTTAGCTTCTAGTAAAATATACTGAACACGGTGGATTGGTGTTGCCTTTAATATTTTTTGGTGGCTTTTCTTTCTTGTGTTTTTTTTTATTACAGTGGGTGAGGAAATTAAGCTGACATCTTTATCGACATACGTTCTTATGATCTCTCAAGGCAAAGTTCGATTAAAATTGTAGCTAAAGGCCTATTTACCGATTTGTAAGCATCTGAAGGGTATCAGAAGGTTTTTAAACGAGTGAAAAACATTTGGAAAACAAACTTTCAATCAGCGAAAGTAAAAGCCAGAATTTCCAATCAAAACATCAGGTTAAAACGTTTGGAAGACTGCTGTTTCTGGAACAGAAGCTACGTGAAGCCAATGAAAGCCTTATTGGATCTACATTTCCTGCAGAATTTCTACAAGGGAATGTCAAGTTTATCATACATACATAATTGGTCATCACAACCCTTTAGTCAGGATTACGACCTAGTTTCTCACACCATTTATGTTGTGTGCTTCAATTTTTATACAAGAGAGGCGGTAGCTACAGTTTAAAGTCGGCTCCGAACGCCAGATTTTTTGAGAAACTTCACATGGCAATTTTATTTACTCAGAGTTTTTGCCAGAAATTTACTGAGAGGAAGTCGCCGAAGAAATACTTTTTGTGTTTTGTTTTGATGTCTGGCCTGAGGCTCGAACCCTGGCTTTACGTCTAATAAGCCAACACACTACCTACTAGACTGCGGCGACTTCTTCTTGCATAAACAATAACAATCACTAAATAATTATTCGACAGATCTTTGTAACAGATCTACAAACGACGACTACTCTCTTCAAACTGAACTTCACTAACTCACTCGCCTGCTATGCCTTGCCCTTTTATATGCCAGAGTAAACAGTCTGATGAATGTTCTTGAAGGTGAATGTTCATGACTTCTCCTTCTCGAAATCTCTATAAACGTAAACATCGTTGTTTACATTTATTATTGTAGTGTTGTTTGTGTATTTATTTAGTAGCTTTTATTATAGTAGCTTTTGTTGTTGTATTTTTGTTTACTTGTTTACCATTTTTTTATGCTGGTGCCAGTATCCAGTATCTAGATTTTTCGTTTTCTTCGATTAGTTTTCCAACTAAAGGCCTATTTATCAATTTTTAAGCATCTAAAGGATTTCAGAACTCTTTCAGACGACTAACAGACATTTGGAAATCAAACTTTCCATCAGCCAAAGTAAAAATTATAATTTTCAACCTGAAACAAGAGGTCAAAACTATTGTATGACTGAAGTTTCTGGAAGACTTCATCACTAGACGTTATTAACTGGTGTTTATTAACTGAGGCTGAACATATTCGGGTCTTACGCCTTCGCAACCAGCGTGCTATGTTAACGAAGAAGCAAAATGCCTATTGAAAATGAAATCAATATCATACGCTAAGTAGGCTCTCAGTCGGCATAGAATTAACAAGATATCCCGTTGAACGGAGAGGTCAGCTTAAAAATGAAAGAGACCAAAGCCACATACATACATACATAATTGGTTATTACAACCCTTCTGTCAGCATTACGACCTAGTTTCTCACCAAGACCACAGCAAGAGATAGATCACCCTTGGAGATTATTTGCTTAGGCCTTATGATCCTTATACGATTGGAGTTAATAAAAGTCTCATTGGATCCACTTTTCCTATAGAATTCTTACTAGGGAATATCAAGTTTATCGATATACTTTTTAATACGATATCGGAGATTGGGAGCTCTAAACTAGCCGAGGCCAGTTTGTCAGCAATACAACTGCCGATGATGTCCTAAGTTACACTAAGAGTTAGCTTTGGTTGAATCGAAATTCCTTTAGGAATTTTAAAGAGGTTTTCCTTCTTGAACATTTAAAAAAATGTCACGTGCATTGGCCACTGAAATCCAGTACATTCTGGTCCGATATGCTGATATACTGAATCCAGATCATATCTGAGACAGAATTATCTTTATCTGCCTTGCGATTTGTACTCCGCAATAGTCCATTTCTGAAGTATGGGAGTTCAGCATCCCTACTATATTCCTGAAGCAAGCATACAAGGTGTTGGTATAAAGTCCAATAGCCTTCGATAGCGTTCTTAATATGCCAAGGAGACGATTGACATGCGTGATGTTATTGTGTTTGATTTGATAGTTGGTCCTGACCCCCCGGTCTGTCACCTCTATGGCCTCATCAATGGATGGGTCAGGGAGGAAGAGCAGAGGCATTGGGGGAACGGAGCGGGTTGTTTTGTCTCTAGAAGTCTATGGCCTGCTGTGGGCAATATGAGAACAGGTTAGCTGCTGGGCTTGGATAAGGCCAGCTTAAGGTTGGTTGTCGGTTTTATCACAGGGCACTGCGAGATTAGGAACAGATCCCAGCCGGACTATTGCAGGCCATGTTGCGATGAGGAGGAGTTGGAGACTTTCGAACAGCTCCCCTGTAACTGCCCAGCCCTTGGTAGAATGAGGTTGAGGACCCTTGGCAGGGCCTTCTTTGAGAGTTTGAATTCTGTGTCGAGAGCCGACATCAAGGCTCTGCACGGATTCATTAGTGGCTTAGGCTGGTTGAGAGGCGCTAGGGCTTTATTAGTTTAGTCGCGCCCTTCCCCTTTTTGTTGTGTCTTATCTGTGTAATTTCTCCACTTCCTATTCTCCCCTTTCCTACATCCTCTCCTTTTTAATCCCTTCGCTACGTAAGGACATTGTACAATGGGTCAATTCGACCTCCGGGTACTGTACTTGTCTTTATTGACAAGTACACGTCCTCTAACCTAAACTAACTTAGCTTATGATTGTGTTTACAGTCAAAGTCAACTCTGGACGATAGATTTGTGAGAAACTTTTCATGGCAATTTTATTTGCTCTCAGAGTTTTTGCCAGAAATCTGCTGAGAGGAAGTTGACGAAGAAATATTTTTTCGTATTTTTTTTGATGCCTGACCTGGGGTTTGAACCGCGGCTTTACGTTTAATAAGCCAACACACCATCTACTAGACTACGGCGAAAGCATACTTTCAAGAATTACCTAGAGAGCATTACATTGTTCACCTACTCTTGTAAGATATGGTCTGCTCTGCTCATTTTCTGTCGTAGTCTTCGGTACATCGTTTTAGACGCTCTACAGCTGTTCCACTGCGCTTTTAATTTCAGGAGGTAGGTCCATAAAGTTGCCGTAGTCTAGTAGGTAGTGTGTTGGCTTATTACACGAAAAGCCCGGGTTCGAATCCCAGGTCAGTCATCAAAACGAAATATGAAAAAAAAATATTTCTTCGGAGACTTCCTCTCAGCAGATTTCTGGCAAAAACTCTGAGAGTAAATAAAAATTGCCATGAAAAGTTTCTCCAAAAATCTGTCGTTCGGAGTCGACTTTAAACTGTAGGTCCGGCCACTCATGTGTAAAATTAACACACACAACATAACTGGTGTGAGAAACTAGGACGTAACCCCGACTTAAGGGTTGTATTGACCAATTATGTATGTATGTAGGTCCATAAAAAGATGGAATAGTTTATTACTGATCTAGCAATCCGTTTGTATGCAAAAAAATTTACTCCTTCGCCTTACGCCCGAGATCTGGGTCTTTAATATTTTAATCCTTCATTTGTCTTTTTCCTGGACAGAGGTAGAATATAGAATATTGCAACAAATATCGTGTGTTATCGATAATAAACCCCAAAAGCTAGGAATTCTGCCCTGTTGTAATATCCGAGGTTTAGGTTTAGGTCGGAGTGGTAGCTCTGATATCACAAAGCTCACTTGAGCACGCATAGCGGCCCGATGTGATGCCACGGGTGAACGCAGTCCCTGTACTAACCAAGTTCCACCAAAATCAGGGAAGAGGAAGAAGTTGGTCAGCGCAAGGGCTGCATAATGCCTAGATTTGGTTGTGCCTGTTTCCAAGTGGGACATGTATTTGTAACATCATCCTTAAAAGCTCTCATCATTCATCTCAGCAACCTATAGCTTTACGTACTGCACTGGGTAATGTCCCATGGAAACCCTGTCTTTAATGCGTACTCTGTGTCTTTATTGGATAGAAAGTCAGAAATCGGTTTTCACCCTTCAGACATTCTTTTCTAGGTAGTCTTCCATGAGTAGTTTTTGATTTTCTGCTGCAGAAACTGTTTTTAGGCCGTCCAGTCCCTCTTCTGCCATTGATATCAGACTTCAGGGTAAACCGGAAAATTCTTCTATGTTGCTTACTTTTATGACCCACTGTATCTTTACACTTTTTTTTTCTTTTTCTCACTATTTTAAATCGTGATTTTTTATTGAAGCCTTTTTAAGTGTTATGACGTCTCATACTTGCGGCGCTTTTTGCACTTGAGTTGCGTTTTTTTTTGTTCCCCTCTTTTTTTCTTCGTTTTTTTATATTTTTTTTACTTGGGTTTTATGGCCCAAGTATTTGCCAAGATCATTAGTATTATTGTGCTCGTATATCGGATATGGTTTGGTTATGAAAAATTTGTTATAAATTTGCTGTTTGTTGTTGTTATTAATGTTGTTATTATTGTTGTTATTGGCTTATATCTTCGGATTGTGTGTGAAAGAATGATTTATTTGCTCACGCGCACGTTCCAGATGCCATGCCATAAACCGAGCCTGTAAGTATTATACGAGAGTATTTAAAGCCACAGTGCTTATGTAGGTAGGTAGGCATACAGTTTAAGATTTTCTTTAAAAGAAACTGAGCAGTTTTTTTGTTTTTCTTCTTCTGTTGGTGTTCAAATAGACAAATTTATCACAGTCTAATTAATCTTTTGATATGGCTGGCCAGCAATGGAAATAAAAAAAACTGAAGCAGAGAGAGGTTTCAAGAGAATTTTAGAAGAAAAAAAATTTTTTTTCTTTTCTTTTTTAAATTTCAAAATATTCGCACGCTGTTTAGAGAATTTGAAAAATATTTTGATTTCGTTTTCTTTTTTTAAATACAAACATGTTGGTGACATCAATTGACTCCATTAGCCAGTCAGCCAGCCAGCCAGCCATCTATCCAGCAGTCTATGGTTAGTCTAAGTAAACAAATACCAAATAAATACGAGGGTGGGTGGCTGTTTAAAAAAGGGGGAGTTTTGCGAAAGTCTTCGTTTGCCAAACATAGAAAAAAATGAAAAAAACCATGAAGAGAAATTTGCATATTGTTTGCCTGGTTTGATGGCAATCAGTATGGCTATGTCCCTGAATCCTTTGTATTGTTGTATGTGCTCGGTAGTCAACACAAATGAAACCATTAAAGTTCCAATCGAATGAAAATAAAAATAAAATTCCAATAAAAATATTTTGGCAATACAAGAAGTCGTTTGATAAACTGTCAGACAGACTGTCGTTCCTTAAATTTGATAAAAATCGCAAAGCACTGCCACTTGCTGTTGCTGTATGTCTCTGTAAAGAAAGGTGAGGGTATTTGCAAATTCTGTCAACAGAAAAAAAAACAAACCAACGTGTTGACATTGTAAGCGTTTTTAAAGAAGAAAAGTGTGAAAATGCGTTTGTATTGACATTCTTCGCTGTTTGCCACGACTTTTTACGGCTGCTTGAGTTGTTGACTTTAAATAAACGTACCTTCGTACATATGAAGTTGCATTTTATGTTTTTTCTTTCGTATTTTATTTGCCATTCAAGTGGAAAAACCTTAAAAATATTTGATTTTCAATATTTTTTTTTCTTATGATACGAAATAGTTTTGGAATTGAAGGGAAAAATTAACACACACAACATAAGTGTTGTGTGAGAAACTAGGACGTTGTACAATGGGTCAATTCGACCTCCAGGTACTGTACTTGTCTTAATTGACAAGTACACGTCCTCTAACCTTACCTAACCTAACCTAACCTAACGTAATACACTGCCATAAAGGAAATTACGATCAGTGAACCCTAGTACAATCAAATAACCCCACACAAGCTTAAAACGTCGGTCATGTTCAATCTGCTTGCCGGGTTAATGGCCTACTTTATTGTATTAGACTAGCAAGCAGTCCCCATGAAATCTTCAGCTTCATAACTATGACAACAGCAATCACTGCCGCCCAAATCTAATCCATTTGTCCACTCCTCATTACAATATCCTGTACTTTAGGTCCTGATCACCCTTTAATACTCCTCCTTATCAATCTTTATTCCCGTATGCTGACCAAACATTTTTAAAGCTTCCATAAGCAAGGCGTAGTTGTACAAGTAGAACAAGGGGCCACTTGTGATATCATGGTGCATACTGCGGCAGGTTGTGTTCCTACACAGGGATAAAATTAGTGAGATACGTCGGGTCTGGCATAAACCCTGCATTCTTCAAAGCAGAGCAGTTAAGGAGATCCAACGCTTCCTTAAAATCGATGAATATTAACTGTAATGATGATCGGCATTTCACCATTTGTTCTATGATCAATGCCTAACTTGAGAGGGCAATAATCAGCCTTTTATTGCTAAAGTCATTGGCGAGTATATTCGCCAGTTGTTTGTCGAGTACATTAGCAATCGACTTGTTCGCCATGTTAAGTAGGGAAATACCTCTTTTGTTGTTGCACTCAGTTAAGTTTCCTTCTTTTGGAATCTCTATTATTAGCTCTTCTATCAATTTTTTCACTAAAATCACCTCTGGTCCATAATATGCCTATAATCAGACGTATAAATCGGTTACATGCTGTACATTAGGGTTGTTTTAAAAAATCGATGTCGGATTTTTTACGTGGCACCCCCCTTAAACGTTTTTTTAACGTCAGATTTTAATATTGCCAAAGTTTGAGCACAATTGGAAGATGTTAACCCGTGCGACTGGGGCCTCAAAGTTTTGAAAATTTCGATTTTTTGGCAGTTTTGCGTCTTCGGCGATCCATATCTCTGGAACGGCTAAAGCTATTCGCCCGTGTCATACATCAAATTAAAGGCCATACTGTTTATAATATTTCGTATTATATACAATAAATACGCAACTAGTACTGAAACCGAAAAAATAGAGCCAATGTCCCTAAAAACGTGTCTAGGTACCCCTGAGAGCGAAGATGCGTTATTTGTATTATTATTGGTTATTATGGACAAATACCTGTACTCTGGAATCTGATTTCATTTAAATATGTTTGCTATGGTATACCGTTAATTTTAGACCCACATACTGTATCACCGCCGACCCCAAGCAGGTAAAACCGAGAGCTTCTACTGTAGCTAAAATGATACGAGTAAACTACTTATGTTGTGTGTGTTAATTTTATACATGGAACTACAGTTTAAAGTCGACTTTGAACGACAGATTTTTGAGAAACTTTTTCATGGCAATTTTATTTATTCTCAGAGTTTTTGCCCGAAATATGCTAAGGGGAAGGCGCCGAAGAAATACTTTTTGTATTTTGTCTTGATGTCTGGCCTGGGGCTCGAACCCTGGCTTTACGTCTAATAAGCCAACACACTACCTACTAGACTACGGCGACTTTAACGGCGACTAACGCTACTTAATATCAGCTGAAATGCTTACAATAAGTTGACTCAGTTTTCAAAATCCCTGAGATTTTCTAACAAAACTAAAATGTTTCACGGCAGTTAGTTAAGTCTACGATGAATACAGAAGCATAGCTTAACGGTTATTTAGGTTTAGGTTTTATTAGGTTCCAAGCGCTCTATATTCAAAGCTTTTAAAATTTAAATTGTTTACCCAGAATGGCCAAATAATAACTTTAAAAACATGATGTTGTTGGTTTTATTTCTTCGTTTCTGAAATGTATCAGCTAATCAAGACACTTATTATTTAATATCCTGGTATTATTTACACAATAACTGCACCTTTCTTTGCCTCTACTATTACAGACTAAAACGGACGGTTAACTCTGTTAATAGAACTCTGCCCACCCTCTTATTAAATAGAAAATAAATAATTTTAAAACATATTCTCCAACAAGCCAACCAACTACCACTACCACCACCACCACTAACTTCTCCCTTATTTTGCACAACTTACCCTAAAGAATCGATAACATTTTGTTGCTCTTCACTAATAAATCTAAATTCGATTTAATGATTATCGTCTGCACATATCGGCAATACAATAGAGCGCTGCCAATATTGTTTGATTGTTAAGGTGGTTTGTTGTGGCTAACAATTGAAGAGAAGCGTTAGAACAACCCACAAAATCCGGTCATGTATTACACAAGTACGAAATCATCAACAATAACACCTTGTTTCTACGATAATCTCTATCCCCTCTACCCTCTACCCTCTGCCAGTCTTTGTGTTTCCTGGTAGAAAAGCATGTAATGGTACTATGAAAATCAACCCTCGCATAAAATATTGATCATCATTTGCAATGAAAATATTGACAAAATATTTTGCTAAACAAACAGCCAGCCAGCCAGCCAGCAATGCAGTGTGTTTGGCTGAATGGACCATTTTACATGACCCATAATGCTCTAATAAAGACAACAACTTGTTTTGTTGCCTAACTAAACAAGGGTAGAGGGGGTTTGACAGGATGAAATAAAATAATTCATACAGTTTTTAATCAAATCTTTTCAAAAGTTTATAAAAGAATTGCTTTTTTAGTTATAATACGACCCTGCTTTCTTTTTGAAGCCAAGAATGTATAAAGCCAGGTTTGAGGACCCTGTTTTGATGTAAACTATCTATCGAAACAAAAGATATTCTAAAGGACTATGGATAATAAAACGTCTGCGGTAAAAAAGTTTTTAAGTGACTTTGATACATGTGAACAAGCGTTTGATATTCTTCCATATATTGCGGGCATTTTTCGTCAAATTTTTGCTTCGGATTTTGGAAGAAGAGAAGCACCGTCAGCTCCGTATGTTCGTTATCTTGTGAAAAAAGTGAAAGAAACTGGCATCCTCATCGATAAACCAAAGCGTGAAAAGCCTAAAACAGTGCATACACCCGAGAATATTGCTGCTGTGGCAGAAAGTGTGCGTGAAGCGCCATCAACATCAATTCATCGTCGTTCTCAACAATTGAACATTTCGGAGACATCATTGAGACGAATTTTGCATAAAGATCTTGATATGACGCCATACAAAGTCCAATTGGTTCAGGAGTTGAAGCCAATTGACCATCCAATGCGTTTTCGCTTCGCTAAGTGGGCCTGCAATCGACTTACAGAAGATGCCGATTTTGGCAAAAAAAAAATCATCTTTTCAGATGAAGCTCATTTTGATCTTGGCGGGTATGTAAAGAAGCAAAATTGTCGCATTTTGGGCACAGAAAACCCGCACGCATACATTGAAAAGCCGACGCACCCAGTTTGGTGCGAATTTTTGTCCAGAGGCATAATTGGGCCATTTTTCTTCGAAAATGAGCAAGGAGTGGCCGTTACAGTCAATGTCGATCGTTATCGGGCCATGTTGAACGAATTTTTGTTCACAAAAATTGAAGAGGAGGATATTGGCAACATTTGGTTTCAACAGGACGGCTCTACGTGCCACACAGCCGAAGCTACACTCGATGTTTTGCGCCCTGTTTTTGAAGATCGCATTATCAGCCGCAGAGCTGATGTCGTTTGGCCACCTCGGAGCTGCGATTTGACTCCGTTGGACTATTATTTGTGAGATAAGTGTTACGCCGACAAGCCAGAGACAATTGACGCTTTAAAGGACAATATTCGTGAAGCCATTGGTGAAATACAGCTGCACACAATCGATAATGTGCTTAAAAATTGGACCGATCGTGTAGGCTACTGCATGGCCAGCCGAGGCAGCCATTTGAATGAAATTGTTTTCCATTATTAACCGGAAGGATTGTACTTTCAAATAAAAAAAAGAAATTTGAGAAAATATTCAGTAGTTTTTTTAAGCATTTAAAAAAAAAAGTTATTTGACGGACCCTTTATATCAACAGCAGCGATGGCCTTTGTTGTAACGTGATTAGCCACGAAAAACCCAAAGGCCATAGAAATGTAGCAAATATAAATAGAAAATTGAACACTAGAGCCAACACAACTAGATATTCTTCAAAAATGGTAAGCAACAATAGGTCAGGTTGAAGGCCAACGAGTCTCCTCTCACTGAAGTTGAAAAAAAAAACTATGGAATCCGTACAAACCCATAAACCTGTTCTAGATGTGACAGATACGGCATTCTAAGACAAAAAGCAAGAATATTTTCTTGTGGCAAATCTACTACATTAATCCTTAACTAAAGTGTAAAAATGTAATCATGATGCTGAAGGATAATTGCAAATAATATGACTGCTTTGAGTCACCTTTACCAAAACCACAAGCATTGGTCACAGAAGGGTAAATTTCTTCATGCGGTAACTCAAGCTACAATGGACCTAAAGTACTTTACTTTAAGAGGTTTAAGTTTACTCAGGTGAAAGTTGTCTTTTCGATGGGATCTTGGGGATTTTGTATGGATCATCGCTACTTGAGAGTAAATTTTTCCCACGCTTTGCCAAGGAGTCTAACAGTTCTTTGCCTTATGTCCAGGCATCCAAACCATTGTTAGAGTGTTAAAGTTTCCATACGTGTTGACGAGATCTAGACACCATTTTCAGGGTTATTGTGGTTAATTGAAGGGCTTTAGGTGTCATTATTATTCGAACGCATGTGGATTCAGATATTTTTTATGTCTGCCTGCAAAATTGTCTCGTATACATCCATTAGAGTAGATTTTCTACATCTAAGCCTACTGTCTTCTCAATTACATACATACATACACAATTGGTCATTCGAACCCTTCAGGATTACGACCAGAATTCTCACACCGCTTATGTTGTGTATGTCTAAATTTTATACATACGAGTTGGGTCTTACAGTTTAAAATCGACTCCGAACGACAGCATTTTTAAGAAACTCTCAGAGTTTTTGCCAGAAATCTGCTGCTTTTCATGACAATTTTATTTTAGTCTCAAAGGTTTCTTACAGAAATCTGCTGAGAGGAAATCGTTGAAGTAATATTTTTTTCATATTTCGTTTTAATGTCTGACCTGGGGTTCGACAGGCTAAGACGACTTCTTTTTAATTAAGGGCCTTAATTCGTCGTTTGTTGCCTAATTGTACCCTCTGACGCCAATACAAATATTTCGATGCATCTTCCCTTCCTTTGCCCATAACAAGCATAGTCGCGAGCTAAATCAGAAGCCTAGACGTAGAATTACGTGAAGATTAATGGCAGGCATATAGCTTATTGGGAAGTATCTAGGAGTGACAGGAAATTTTCGGCGGTAGCCCATTATAGAGAGCCCAAAGTGACGTTCTACTGCAATTATTCCTTCGATTAAAAATTTAAAAAACACTTTAATTTTGCCTATACCAGCAACCAATTCAATCTTTAAAAATGTGTTCCGTTCTTAACATTTAAATTGGCATTGTTATGCCAAGGAGGCCTATTGCAATGTATTATGTAACGTATTGTTACGCTTTTTACCTTTTGTAAAAAGTTTAAAATATAAGCTCGTAGATTGCAAATAAAATAAAAATAAATTTGTGTTTAGTTTTAATTAAAATTCTTTATTATTCGCTTAATTCTGTAAGCCACCATTCACAACTTGATGTAAACAACAACAATTGCTTATCTTTGTTATCCCTCTGTTTATACACTTTGCAAAAGCAATAACAATTACTAGACAATTATTGGACAGATCTTTGTAACGGAGATCTTCAAACCACGATTACTTTCTTCAAACCCACCTTGTCTTCACACAAGACTGACTGAATTTTTACTGACACCGTTGCCTGCTTTGCTTCCATTTTCGTAACCGTATTATTTACAAACTTGATCGCATTACAACTTCTCCATTTAACAAGTCAACAAGCGATTAAAAAAAAAAAACTTAAAGCTCCACCACCACTCCCCATAGGAAAAAAAGAAAATGCCCGGATGGTTTTCTTTAAATATGCCCGGCCTAATGACAAATAATTCCTTTGAAATCAAATCATAAAATTACGTTCTAATGATACCACACGGAGCCATTTAAAATAGCACAACACAATTCCCTTTATGGGCCTGCTTTGAAATTGCCTTTGAAAAGGCGAAGAGTCAATTTTCCTTTAATGACATGTTATTTAAGACAACAACAACAACAATAAAGCGATGACAGTTATGGAGGCTGTCAACATAAGCAAATTTATGACTGACTGGATAAATATACACCCGCGAAATGCAAAAAAAATCTTAGTAATCTTGGCAAAATTTTAAGTACAGGAGTGTGTGTGTGTGTTTGTATGTGGCATGTTAACCTGCCAAAATTGTGTGTGTGTACGTGGCATGTTAATGTAATGGAAACCATAAAGCCAATCAACTAAACACACCACATGGCAAATACAATAAATACGTGCAACAATGGAAAAAACAAATCAAAAATTGCACAACCCACACAACAATACCCCTCTACACTAAGCTTTTAAACACTCATCCTCACCCTCTGCCTCTGACGCTGCATATTACCCTGAAAGCAGCCCTAAAGAGGCCGGAAAAATTATTTTTTTTTTTTATTGCAAAAATATTTTCCTTTAAACGTTTTGTAATGTGAGTTGCTACTACAGCCCTTTTGCCCTGATCTATTTTGCAAAAAACACCCTAATTTTCCTTTCCCTTTTCCCTTTTCATCATAGGAAAAGCGTTTTTCCCTTTTTGCTTTTCTTTTTTGCAAAATTTTCTAAACATCAGCGCCGGGGTATAAAATGAGCAATCGTTTGTGTGTGTGTGTGGCATAAAGAAAGAGGAGGAGGAGGAAAATATTTGCGAATCCTATTGAAAATTGGCAAAAACATCAATTTAATGCCACAAAACAATCATGAAGTGTTTGTTGTAAAGTGAATGGCAGACAATGTATGCGAGAGTGTATGCGAAACACACTTTTATGCTGGTTTATGTTAACAAGGCTTCATTTTGTTATTTGTTGTTGGTTGTTTGGATTGTTGGTTTTGTGTCAGAGGGCTTTACACAATCTGATTTAAGGATTGTGTCTGTTGCCTTACAATGTATTCTCGTTGTCGTCGTCGTCTCATTTGCCATTTTTCATGTCTTTCTTCATTTAATACCGTTAATCGGGCAAATGATTCTTTTCGCAAACAGAGTAACAAAAAAGAATTCATACAGTATTTATAAAAATTCAAAGATTATCGGGTAATCCCTCTTGGGTCTGGGAAGACTGCCAGTGTGGTTAAACATCTTTCATCTAGAGTGCCTTAAATATCGCTTAACAGCCAGGTGGTTTAAACATGTCTACTGGACACGCTTTAACTGGTGTTTAGTGTCATCATAATCAAGCTGTTGTGCAAGGAATTGCCTTAATTATGAAGAAATTTAAACAGACTGAGAAGTCTAGGCCTCATCGGAATGTATGCATATACGTATACGTTTTTACCTTTTTAAAAACCGTTTAAATATGAGTTCGTTAATTGCAAACAAAGTAAAAACAAATATGTGTTTAATATCAGTTAAGCTCTCTTTATTCTTTACACTACTTTTGTGTGCCACCGTACACAACTTAACGATACAACAATAATAATCTGTTTATTCACTTTACTAGTTCACACAAGTATTCACTGGATCTTTACAACCACGACTTCTTTTGGTCACACGCAACTTCACACAAGGCTGACGGAATTCTTAATGACTGTTGCCTGCTTTGTCCAGCCTTTTTATAGTCCGACACAACCAGTCTAACGAACATTCTTCTCGAGAGCTCTATTGCTAATACATTGTTGTTTGTGTACTTTGCTTATGTTTTCTATCCATTTTTGTCACATACATGTTGTTGTTGGTACCAGGCGCAACCAGATTCGTTGTACATATGTGTGCGTGCAGCTTTAGGTAATCAACACGTTCATTCTATTCTTAGTGTTAGTGTGTATTTGTATCGTGTGGCTTTTGTTTATCGTTTTTTGTTGTTAAACGATATTAGGTCGTTTCGATTTGCGTAGCAATATTGTTCCTGACAAAATGTGGAAAATAATCAGAATTTGTGGCTCATTATGGCGTATTTTGCATACGGAATTGAACATTCATCCACTTAAAGACTAATTCAAGCAACTTAAAAGCGGTTGACCTTTCCCACGCTGCAATTGTGCTGATTAGCTGCTGCAGTAGCAAAGAAACAAATTTTTCTTCACCAGTGAAGATGTTGGTGGTTACATCGACAAGCAAAATTGTCGCATATGCAGCTCTGAGCACACGAAGGTGATTGTAGGCAACATATACGAACCCTGAGTCTGGGTTTTATAGACTTTACTGGCATTTTTCAGTGATTTTTCCAGATAAGCAGCAATGGTGTTGGTAGTCTACTTGGCGGTCTTGAATACGAACGGCTCGAATAGGGACATTCTGTTCTGCATTTCCGACTGCGGTGATTACTCTCACCATGGTAGCGGAGCTAGTTCGTGAATAATCGCAGTCTGGAATGTAGTAATTATCCATGTGGATAGTCAAGCCACTTAGAAGGTTCTGGCTGGGATATACGTTTACTCGAGTAAACGTATGTTACGTACCAAGTGGCTGAACAAAGTTGCATATGAGCTGGCAGGAATAAACGTCCCCTGGACCAAGGGCCGATCAATCAGGTGATGTGAAGCAGGGTGAATTTTTCATGGCAGAATAGAGAAAATTTCATAGTCTCCACAGGTTTACGGCGCTTATTAGACAGTTCTAGAACGAAATTTTTTGTGAAACTTGGCAGCAAATCAATTTGGGCTTGGACAGGGCATTGTCTTCACATGCAAGGACCAATATGAGAAGCAGGAACGTATCTTCTTTATGTAGAACTTGTGGAAATGTCTGATGACTTAACCTTCCTAGCCTAGCCTAATTGATCAGTACCTTATTATTGTGAAATTTTCAACTTCCACTACCTTCTTCGTTTCTGGCCGCGGCTGCATGGAAGGCGCACTGCAAGGCTGCTGAAACTCCAAAGGGGCGTGCTCAGTGCGTTTGTTGGAGTCGTGACGGCTGTGCGGCTATCCACGCGAGGCGCATTGGTCTAGGATTTGTGGAAATTTCAAATGACGTAACTTTCCTCGCCTAGCCTAACTGATCAGTACCTGATCACTATTGTGGAATTTTCAACTTCCACTACCTTCTTCGTTTTTGGCCGCGGCTGGATGGAAAGAGCACTGCAAGGCCGCTGAAACTCAAAAGGGGCGTGCTGCTCAGTGCGGTTGTTGGAGTCGTGACGGGTCATTGCATTATGGGTGTCCACGCGAGGCGTATTGGTCTGAGACACCTCGCGAACGATTTCTATAGAAGCTGCAGGAACGAAGAGGAGGAACAGACGGTTCTTCATCTACTGGGAACATGCCCGGCACTATGTCAGAGAAGGAAATAGAAGCTGCAGGAACGAACAGGCAATGGGCTTCATGGAGCCTAAGTACGTCTAGCCAATTCATTTGGGGGGAAGGCCACTTATACCTACCTACCTACTTGGCCCCATGTGGCCTATGTTTGTCCGCCCAATTCATTTGGGGGGACGGCCACTTAAACCTACCTACCTACTTACCTACCTTCTTCGGTTGCTGCGTCGAATCCAGTTTCTTAGTCAACAAGCCACCAATGAAGTCATCATCAAGGCATCATCATCAGACAGGCTCCTTTAAATACTTTTAAGCTTATTTGGAAGAGAGGTTCTTATGCAATCAACTTACTTTACAGTGTTGTCAGCAAGTGATTACCATCTCTTTGTGGCTATGAAGCTTTATTTTGCTGTTGAAGATTCATGTCTATGGCAGCCTAAAAAGAAATCTTCTCAATTAACTGAACTTAAAGCTTTGGCAAAAGAATCTCTCACCTCTTATCTGCCTATCTAGCCTTCTTGTTGCCATTCGTTCCATGGTAATCCCTTCAATTTGTCCAAAATTAATACGCACCTCCTTGCCCACAGTTGCCAGCTGTTATGGTTTTTTGGGAATTCCTGTTTTAAATCAAAATATATCGCAGAAATATTTTGCAAGTTAAATATGCCACATACATCACTTGTGAACACTGAGAAATCCATACACCTCTTCGCTCTTTTGCCATACAAATTACAAGGAAGTCCCAACAAAATTTTCTTTGCAAAAAAAAACCAAAAAAATAAGGAAAAACAAATCCAATCACTGTGGCTGTGGCTGTTAGGAAAAAGTGAAAAATGTGTGGCGGCATATTAAAAACCGTAAAACAAAATACAATACAAAGTGGCCTCATTAAAGTGTACGCAACAAGTCCTTTTGCAAAAACAAAAAAATTCCGTATTTTGCATGTCCTTTGCCTTGGCCCTTAAAGCCCAACAGACAGTGTATTAGCAAAAGAAACGAATCAAATGCCATGGAGAACATTATTCCAGCTGCTGTAGCCCATGCATATTATTAACGCACTTGTAACTACGGCCACCATATTAGAAGGCAAGCCACCCCCGTCACACCATTTGCTGTTTAGGAAAATGTTCCAAAAATTGAATTCCATTCCTTTTAAAAAGAGTAAGAGTAAGAGAGATGGAATTGCTGCAAATAACAACAGAAAATCTCAACTTATGTTCGACCAATTGTGGAAACATGCAACATTTTTTTTGGCAATAAAAATTCTTGTCCTTTTTTTGGTGTTGGAGTTGAAGCTTTCTACACGATGCTATTGGGTGGTACGAATATATTTGCATTCGGCAAGGCATTCGTAACATGTGTCGCTGTGAAAAGAGAAAATGTTCCGAACAGAATTCAAGAACAAAATGTACTATAAAGGCGCTACAGTACTGCGACTAAACGATGTATTTTACTGCCCTCAATCTACACGTTGTGGGTAAGGATAACTACCTTCCAATGTTTGATAAGCACCCTGGTGTTACCTTCTCATATGCATTCACGATTTCCAAGTATGTGTTCTGATGATTTACGCTCCCACATACATACATACATAATTGGTTATTAAAACCCTTCAGTCAGGATTACGACCTAGCTTCTCACATCACTTACGTTGTGTGCGTTAATTTTATACATGAGTGGCGGCTCCTGCAGTTTTAAGTCGATTCAGAACGCTAGGTTTCTGAGAAATTTGTCATGGCAATTTTATTTTCTATTCAGAGTTTTTACCAAAAATATGCTGAGAGAAAGTCGCTGAAGAAATATTTTCCTTCATATTTTCGTTTTGATGTCTGACCTGGGATTTGAACCCTGGCCTTAAGTCTAATAAGCCAACACTGTACCTACTAGCCTAGGGCGATTTCAAGCACTTCGTAACACATGCCCTTGTAAAACAAAATATCACATAGAGATACTAGAGTAGTGCGACTATACGATCTGTTGTACTGCGCTCAATATAGGCTAAGTACCCTGGTGTTTCCTTGAAGCAATGCATTCATGTTGCACAGTTTCCAAGCATATGTTCTGATAACATAATCTATGTATTGAGAGTGAAGTGATTGCTATTCTGAACAAGAGTTCTTTGTGTAGCTCACATACTATCCGCAAACTACTTCTGGATAGTCCCCTGCATTGCTCAAATTTCTTACTGTTGTAATTACCTCTACGCCTCTCTCCATCTTCCCATCCAAGGGGTACACGTCTGCCAACTCCTTTTCCTACTTCACAGAAAGTCTTTGACTTTTTCAGCTAAGCGAAGGCTATCTTCAGCTCAAGCTCATCTGTGTGATCATTGGTGTGAATTCCCCAAGAGCTGGGATTCGGCAGTTCAGCTCAACTTTTTTTTTAGCTGACGGTCTCATATTATTCTTGGATTAACCTCATATGAGACAGTGCTAGGTTAGTGGCCCAAATGTAAGATAGTTTGGCTATATCTCCTTTCTTTTATTTTCTGTTCCTGGATGCTATCATTATAGTCGCCGTAGTCTATTAGGTACAATGGTGGCTTATTAGAAGTGAGGCTATGGTTCAAACGCCAGAAGTCGGATTGAAAAATTTAAAAGTAAAAATTCAGTCAATCTTGTGTTAAGACGCGGTGTGATTGAAGAGAGTAATCATGGTTTGAAGATCTCCGTTACAAAGATGTGTCGAATAATTGTCTAGTAATTGTTATTGTCTATGCAAATTGTGTAAACAGAAGAATAACAAAGAAAAGCAATTGTTGTTGTTTACATCAAGTTGTAAACAGTGGCACTCAGAGTTAAGCGAATAATAAAGAATTTTAATTAAAACTAAACACAAATTTATTTTTATTTTATTTGCAATCTACGAGCTTATATTTTAGACGTTTTTAAAATGTCACAACAAACCGAAATTTGGAAAATATTTCTTCGTCGGCTTCCTCTCAGCAGATTTATGACAAAAACTCTGTGAGTAAATAAAAAAAAAAGATTTTGTTCGGAGTCGCCTTTGAATTTAAAGTTACGCCGCTCAACATGAGTGTTGTGAGAAACTAGGTTGTAATCCTCACTAAAGGGCTGTAATGACCAATTATGTTATGTATGATAGCCACAAGTATATGGGTTTAGGACAGAACACCCCTGTTTTTAGCTTACCAGCCGGCCCCGATTTATACATACATCAGGAGAATCTAAGATTAGCAAAGCATTTTCCCAAAATCCTGACGTGTACTGTAGCGTAGCGTAACCAAACAATTCTCCCTTGCCTCTCTTTATTGCTTATTTAGTCAGAAATTTTGCAAAAAGGAATTTTTATGGCCAACGAAAAACAGAAAACCGTTTGTATTTCATGCGCTTGAATATCATCAGGCAAAAAAGCAACAACAAAACATTTTAAAATGCCATAAAATTTCCGGTTTTAAACGAACAAAAAAAAACAGAATTTGGAACAGCCGCACTTCCTGCTGAACAAAAAAAAAATAAATAAAAAAAGCAGCAGCGACAATAAAAATTTAAATCCTGAGAACATTAAAATAAATTGACCGTCAAAGCAAAATCGGTAAGGAGAAGGCAAACGCCAGGCAGTCAGTGAATACTAACCTTACATAACCAAACAAATGCTGACCAACCAGCCAGCCCCCTTTTTCTTATGGCTGGCTCTGTGGTCTATTTTTCTTGACAAAAAAATTTTTTGCTTAATTTTTACCTTCAAAAAACTCTCCTGCCTTTGAAAGACTATTTTTTTGGCCAACAAAAGAAGAATTTAGGTCGCGTGCCTGTTGCCATCTCAACGTCATCATCAATTGTGTTCTTGCTTTTCCCTACATTTTCCTTTTTTCCTTCTGAGCCAGATAGTGTTGGTAATTATTATTCTGCAGAGAATTTCACCCCTTAACCGTTGGCGTTTCTCTAGGCAGTAACAATTAACACTGAATGTCTATACGACTAAGCTGTGTCTGCCTGACAATTACTATGACTGACCTTTATGGTTATTGATTGACCTTCATTTTGGTTTCCCTTTATTTTTGCTTTCATTCTTTCTTTCATTTTTTTCAACTTATGAGTGTGTGTGTAAGCATTTGGTGCTGGCAACATGTCTGTTTGACCCCCAGCCAGCGGTCAATGTTTGCTTTAAATTGCAATTTGTTGTGCCTCAATTAGTTTGTTTGTTTGTTTGTTAAGCAAAGAAAGGGTTGGCTTAATCACTTCTTTGTTTGTTCGATTGTTTGCTTAACATATCGATAACAAATTAGAGGACTTCGTAAAGAGAAAGTAGAGATGGGTTCATTAATTGCTGCCGAACAAACACTGTTCGTTGCAGTTTAATTAAACAAAATTTGGAAGAAAAATAATTCAAAAAGTGCTCCTGTTTTTGAACATATGAAATGTCTTAAGTAAAGTCGCCGTAATCTAAAGGATCCGCCAAATAATTTTTTTTTTGAAAATGCTTTAAGAAAAAAACTACTGAATATTTTCTCAAATTTCTTTTTTTATTTGAAAGTACAATCCTTCCGGTTAATAATGGGAAATAATTTCATTCAAATGGCTGCCTCGGCTGGCCATGCAGTAGCCTACACGATCGTTCCAATTTTTAAGCACATTATCGATTGTGTGCAGCTGTATTTCACCAATGGCTTCACGAATATTGTCCTTTAAAGCGTCAATTGTCTCTGGCTTGTCGGCGTAACACTTATCTTTGACGGCACTCCACAAATAATAGACCAACGGTGTCAAATTGCAGCTCCGAGGTGGCCAAATGACATCAGCTCTGCGGCTGATAATGCGATCTTCAAAAACAGGGCGCAAAACATCAAGTGTAGCTTCGGCTGTGTGGCACGTAGTGTCGTCCTGTTGAAACATAATGTTGCCAATATCCTCCTCTTCAATTTTTGTGAACAAAAATTCGTTCAACATGACGATCGCCATTGACTGTAACGGCCACTCCTTGCTAATTTTCGAAGAAAAAAGGCCCAATTATGCATCTGGACCAAAATCCGCACCAAACAGTGACTCGTTTTGTGTGCGTCGGCTTTTCAATGTATGCGTGCGGGTTTTCTATGCCCCAAATGCGACAATTTTGCTTGTTTACATTCCCGCCAAGATCAATATGAGCTTCATCTGAAAAGATGATTTTTCTTTGCCAAAATCGGCATTTTCTGGTGTAGGCTACTGCATGGCTAGCCGAGGCAGCCATTTGAATGAAATTATTTTTCATTATTAACCGGAGGGATAGTACTTTCAAATAAAAAAATAAATTTGAGAAAATATTCAGTCGTTTTTTTTCTTAAAGCATTTTCAAAAAAAAAGTTATTTGGCGGACCATTTAGTAGGTAGTGTTTTGGCTTATCAGATGTGAGACCAGGATTCAAACCTCAGGTCAGACTTCTCGAACAAAATGAAAGACGAAAAAATATTTCTTCGGCGACTTCCTCTCAGCAGACTTCTGAAAGTAAATAAAATTGCCATGAAAAAGTTTCTCAAAAATCTGTCGTTCGGAGTCGCGTTTTTACCTTTTTAAAAACGTTTAAATATGAGTTCATTAATTGCAAACAAAGTAAAAACAAATATGTGTTTAATTTCAGTTGAACTCTCTTTATTATTTACACTACGTTTGTGTGCCACCGTATACAACTTAACGATACAACAATAATAATCTGTTTATTCACTTTACTAGTTCACACAAGTATTCACTGGATCTTTACAACCACGACTTATTTTGTTCACACGCAACTTCACTTCTTCTTCTTACTGACTGCTGCCTGCTTTGTCCAGCCCCTTTACAGTCCGACACAACCAGTCTAACGAGCATTCTTGAAGTGGAAGGTTCGTGATCTCGCCTTCTCGAGAGCTCTATTGCTAATACATTGTTGTTTGTGTACTTTGCTTGTTGTTGTCTATCCCTTTTCGCCACATACATGTTGTTGTTGGCACCAGGCGCAGCCATGTTCGTCGTACACATGTGTGTGTACAGCTTTATATAATCAACACGTTCATTGTATTCTTAGTGTTAGTGTGTATTTGTATCGTGTGGCTTTTGTTTATCGTGTTTGTTGTTAAACGATATTAGGTCGTTTCGACTTGCGTAACAGTATGTATAGATGACAACTGTGTTCACCTTATAAAACCTATGGTTTAAGCTTCAGGGTTTAGGTTGCTTTTCAATACGTTTTTTTTTTGTTAGTGCTCCCCGTACAGGAAAGCCTTTACGTGTAATTTTATGGCGGACTGACTAGATTTAAAGCTTTCTTATGTGGAAATCCTCCTCTCCCTCTTCAACCTTCGGATCCAGTACGATTTCTTATAGTTGCTGCACTCGTTTCATACAATTTCAGACTTCAACATCTCACCACGGCATGTGAAATCCATTTCCCAGGGTTATAAATTTCGGATAGCTGATACACATATGTTCTGCGTTTCTTCGCTCATCATATCCAAAGCTATGCAGATATTTCATGAATCTGTCATGACCAGTAAAGAGCTAACATGGTTATGTAGGAGTCGAACCCGCATACATTTCTCTGCATACTAGTGAGTAATTTAGGGGTGAGATAAAGTGCTTACCTTTCCTTTAAAATGCTCACGGAAATCCACCATTCCTACCTCATTATACCTACCAGCTTGTCCTGAGCCTTTAGTATTGTAGATGTCTATCGGCTTTACCCAACCTCTACATGCAAAGAGAAAAGTCTCCGAGGTCCTCCATCTCCCTCTAGTTGAATACACCTTTCTGATAGCCTCTTCCTATTCCACGGAGAGCTTGAGAGCCCATCAGTGGTGTAAAAGCTTCTATTTTTGTAAGCTCATCTGTCAGCTCACTGTTGTGGGTTCACACATGACTGGGACCTAGCAGAAAGCCGAATTTTCCCTTGGATTTCGAATATATTTCTGTGAGCCCCCTAATGACCTTAAGCCATCCATAAATGTATAGGGTGTATAGCTTCCAAATTGCTTCATTCACATTCAGTTTCGCGGAGAGTATTTCCAAAAGAGTGTTACGGGGCACTGCGTGATTAGATCGCTGATAAGGATCTGGAACAGACCCCAGCCGGACTAATGCAAGATATGTTAAGATGAGAAGGAGTTGGAGACCATCGAACACATCCTCTGTAGCTGTCCAGCCTTTAGTAGGTGGAGTTGGAAGACCCTTGGCAGGGGCTTCTTTGAGAGTCAACATAAAGACTCTCCATAAATTCATTATTAGTTTAAGCTGATTGAGAAGTGCTAGGGCTTCATTAGTGTAGACACGCTCTCCCTTGTGTGTTTCCTTAGTCTGTGTAGTTCCTCTGATTCCTACTTCTCCCCTTCCTACTTCCTCTTCTTTTTCCCTATCTCCCCTATTATCTTCTCCTCTTTAGGACGTTATACTATGGGTCAACTGGACCTCCCAGTACTGTACTTGTCTCAATTGGCAAGTACACGTCCTCTAACCTAAACCTAAACCTAGAGTTTACTTATTCTATTCACTGTGGCTTGATAGGGACTCTTAAGATAGGTTAGGTGAGGTTAGGTTGAAGTGGAAGCTTTGATATCACAGCTCACTTGAGCATGCATAACTTCTCCTTGTGATGCCATGGATAAGCGCAGTCCCTTTACTGACCGAATTCCATCGAACTCATTGAAGAAATAACATTCCTCGTCTAATATTTCAATGGGAATTCTTGTGATTCGATATGTCAAGTCACTGTGGCTTGATAGGAACTCGTGACATACTTTTCTCCCATTATTCTAGCCAGAGTTTCCATGACCGTTTTCCTAACACAAGCAACGAATTAAAGTCCAACAGAGCTTCCAGCAGTAGGACAAGGCCCCATTTTCCAAGAAATACCGATACGTGTCAGTCTAATCCAATTCTACCTCATCTGATTTCAAATTCCCAAACAATGATCAGAATAAAAATCAGAATTGGACTGACTATTATGGTATACAATGGTAATTTTTCTGTATAGTCCTAAGAGAGCTGATTAACTTAATTTTTTCGTATTTTTATATGCTAAACTTCATATTTTAAAAATATGCCTTAAAATATGCTTCAAAAACTTAACCAATAAGACACAACTAAAAGTACACTTCATGTTTTTAATATATTTTCTTCCAAGCAATTGCAAAAAGATTTCTTGTATTCAAATTTTATTTCATTTGTACGTTTTCTTAAAATTGAAAACTACACACAAAAAACTATTCTTGCTATTACCCCCTTAAAATATGCAATACTTTTTATACTTTTTTTACTCTTAAAACTTTTCTATTTTTACTACAATCAATAACCATTCATTCGTATGTACTCGGTGAAAAGGAAAAAAAACGGAAAATATTGTGCAAAAAATATACAATTTTTAGCAACACATTTCTCGATTTTCATTGGTTGAATGTTTTAAATGAAATGCGAGCAAAAAACGGACAGAAAAAGAAACTGTTTTATTGCCCTTAAACCCCTAAAAGATATGTGAAGTTTTTTTCAATTTTTTTTCTTATTTTTTAAAGAATGTTTAAGAGGCGTTAGAAGGCAGGCAGGCAGGCAGGGTATGGCTATCCTTAGTTTCAAGCTCAGATGCTGTTCGATACAGTCGTTTTTTTTTTATTGATTTGAGAGAATAAAGAAATGACATTTTGCTACAATTGCTGAACATGAACGAACAGCAGCAACAAGAAAAAAAGGAAACTTTTCAATTGAATTTTTATGTTTCTTTTCTTCTTTTTTGCTTCTGGTCCAGCAGTCTTGTTGATGGTATATGGTTTGGTATGCCTGTGCATTTCCTGGTAAGGGTGGTTATTGTAGTGTTCTTAACTAAAGGAGGAGCATCTTTAGTAATACAACAGTTTTATGTACTTTTTCCTTCTTATGCTTTCCACTTTCAATTCCAGTTTCTCCAATCAATTGATATTTTTTTCCTTCTCTCGCCACTAAGTTGGTTATATTGTGACAGTTTCAATGGCTTGCTGCCAGTTGGGGATTTTAATTGAAAAAAAAAAAACTAACAAGAAAATATTATAAATTATGCTGATTATGTTTATGACATTTGCATACAAAACAATAATAAATTTAAAGATTAAAATTTAAATTTAAAAAAAAAAAAATTTTTTTTATGGTCAAAAATTTTTTCCTTAAAACTAAAAATTTTTTTCGTAAGATTTTAAATTTTACTTTAAAATACCCCCTCATATTCCATTTTCCATAATTTAAAGATTAAAATTTAAATTTAAAATAAAAAATTTTTTGTGTTAAAAATTTAAACAATACTCCCCCCTTTTAGACAAAAACCATGTTTAGAAATTTTTTCCTTAAAACTAAAATTTTTATTTCTTAAGAAATTTAAATTCTACTTCAAAATGACCTCTCATATTCCATTTTCCATATTCAAAGTTGCTTAGCCTATGTCTCCTTTTTATTGCATACTTTTATGCGTCATTTTTATTATACATTGCCTTACACGTGCTTCAAATCACAATATTTATAGAATTTAAATTAAAAATCATTCATTTCTTATTGGAAAATATCATGGCAGCCATAAAAACCATATTGTTTTACGAATGTCATTTCAAATATTGAAGAGTCATCAATTTTCCTGTTAAATCCAAACTTAACACATCCTTAAAATATGCAAATTTACGAAGAAAAAAAATACTAAACAGCAGACACGTGTTGCAAGAGGACATTAAATTAGAAAGTAATAAACCTAAGTTTAGTAACTCCAAAGGGATTTCAATCAAATAATGTTACAAAAAATAAAGCATACTTTAAGGAATTGTGTTGCCTTGGAAAACATGAAACATATTTAAGGCACTTAAAGAAATATACAAAAACGGTTTAGATCACCTAGAGAAACCCTTTTTTTATTACGATTGACCAATTGTAAACGATATTGTTCTCCTTGCTGTAATGATTTCAGCCTTTGTAACAAAATTTCTGAACAATTCCTAGATCACATGTACCGCGAATCGTGTATTTCTTAAACAAGCTTTGTAATGCACAATCCAGGGTTGCATTTAAAAGAATTTTATCTGAAAGGATTGTGAAATTTAATCACTTCGGAAGCAATAAAAAAATATTCCTGGACCCCGGAATAACGATGATGGAACTGGCACACGGGTCCAAAGGGGGTCCACCTCGAAGTAATACAACAGTGGTTCCGAGGTGGAATGATACCCCCGTGAGGAGGCAAGGTGGGTTTTTAGTCGGTATACCCAGTGGGAGAGTCCGATATACCATGTATGGTGAAGACCTTCATGAATGCATAAAGCATTTTCCCTCCTTCCCGCAAAAGAAAAAAATCCCCTTGATTTTTCAAAAACCTGTTAGTACCAGATGCACGACGGTCTTAGTAATTCGTATATTGCCTAGTCATCGTAGTCTAGTAGGTAGACTACGTATACTACTAAGTAGACCCATGACTCAAACATCTCGAACGAAAACGAAATAGGAAAAAAAAATTTTTTTAGGCGACTTCCCCTCAGCAAAAACTGGCAAAAACACTAATGCGAAGGAGAAGAATGGACGCATTGAAATTTTGAAATTGTGAAATCCAGCCTAGGCTTCATGTGACTTGAGGGTTGTTTTTATTGCCAAATGCATTTCCAAATATATGCCAACTGTCCCCGTCTTCGATTGGCCTGAGGATTCCATGCTAAAGTTTTTTGTTATGATTTCATGTTCATCCCTTCTGACAGTGTATCCAGTTCATCACCGTTTTCATTTCATAATCTCCATAGCTACGTGAAGTTGCCGTGGTCTAGTGGGTAGTGTGTTGGCTTATTAGACATGAAATTGTGGTTCAAACTCCAGTCCATATATCTCACACTTATGGCGACTTCCTCTCAGCAGTCTTCTTGTAAAAACATTTACATAAGCACCTGTGGTTTAGTTACCGCCGACGATCCTTTTAAGATAGGTTAGGTGAGGTTAGGTTGAAGTGGAAGCTTTGATATTAAAGCTCACTTGAGCATGCATAACTTCCCGTTATGATGCCACGGATAAGCGCAGTTCCTGTACTGACCGTATTCAATCAAACTTATCGAAGAAGTTGATCAGCTTATTGGCTGCACTTCTTGTGAGATAGGTACGTAGGTAAGTAGAGGTGGCTACCCATCCAAGAAAAATTCCTGGATGGACTCACTTAGGCCGCATTGGGCCCATTGTGCTACCACAGTCATCCGTTATGCCCTAGTTTCGAAACCATTCGGAGCTCCTGATGAAGCGATTCAGGCTGCCAATGTCAATCCCTGACAGTTCCTCCAGATCATCCATGTAGTAAATACCCAAGTACTTCCTTCTCCTTTGGCATAGAGTCGGGCATGTACCCAGCAGATGAGGGACAGTCTCCTCTTCTTCCTCATCTCTGCAGCTACTGTAGGAGTCGTTAGCAAGGTGTCTAAGACAAATGCGCCTCGCATGCGTACCCATAATGCAATGCACCGTAATGACACCGACAACTACACTGAGCGCGCCTCTTTGGAGCTTAAGTAGACTCATTGCGCGACCCTCATCCAGCCTTGGCCCGATTTTACGAGCCGTTCTACCCGTGTCCGGGACCGCCCACCTGTCATTGACGGAATCGCATTATCAATTATGAGCTTGCAGATCCTCCTAGGTATGCCCAGATTCGAGAACTCATCGGTGAGTTCGATGGTTGTGCCCCGCCTGGCTAGTTCATCAGCTCTACAGTTACCCGGAATACCACTGTGCAACGGTACCCATACGATATGGATGTCACATCGTTCCGCTATCTCGTTGAGATATCTGCGACAGCCGTACACCGTCTTGGAGTTAATCACATTAGAACTCAGAGCCTTGATAGCTGCCTGGCTATCAGAAAGTATAGTGACACTCCGCTTGGAGACCCTTCCGTCCCCAATAATACTCGCCGCAGCCTGTATGACCACTACCTCCGCCTGAAAGACACTGCAGTGGTCTGGTAGTCTTATAGACTGAGCTATTCCAACCGATTCTGAAAAAATTCCACTGCCATTCCTGTGAGATAATTTTCGACGATTTCTTCGCACATGATCTCTCGCCGATATCTTAGAGGATAAAGGTTTTCAAATGCTTGAACGTAATGCATCGGATCAAATCCCAAGTCAGACATCAACATGAAAATATGAAAGAATATTTCTACGGCGACTTCCTCTCAGCAGAATTCTGGCAAGAGCTTTGAGATTAAATCAAAAATTGTTAAGAAAAGTTTCTTAAAAATCTGTCACTCGAAGTCGACTTTAAATTTAAGGTTCTGCCGCTCATGAATAAAATTACCACACACAACATGAGCGGTGTGTGAGAAACTAGGTTGTGAACCTGACTAAAGGGTTGTAATTACCAATTAAGTAAGTAATATTCCTTGTCTCTATAAATTAAAAAAAAAAAAATTTTTTAATTTTATTGTTCAAAAGCAAAAAATGTTGGAAATAACATCAAATCAGTTTAGATTTGTTCGAATTGGCCACCTTTGGAATGAAGTATGGCCTTCAAACGGCCGACAAAGCCATCACAGGCTGCACGAAAGTGGCTCTGCGGTATTTTCGGCCCATTCACGGCGAAGCGCCGTCTTGAGATGATCGACACTTTGGTATTTTTTTAGTGAGAACCTTACTCTCCACATTGCCCCAGGCGCAAAAGTCCAACGGATTGAGATCCGGAGATTTTGATGGCCATTGTGCGGTAGAAATGAAGCGAGAAACCTCCTTTTTAAGCCATTCTTGGTTGAAGCGTGCTGAGTGCGGTGGTGCTGAGACCTGTTGGAATGTCCATGGTCTGCGGCCGAAATGTTTATCTGCCCAGGGCTTCAATACTGTCTTTAAGACATTTTCCCGATAATAATCGGCATTTATTTTGATGAATACGAGCGGGGAGCGACCATCGGCCGTTACGGCGGCCCACACCATTACCATTGGCGGCGCTTGAGTTCTGGTGGCCAATCGCAGGTGTAAATTTTCAGCAGACCTCTTTGGCATGTAAACCCGATCATTTTGTTTGTTCACAAACTGCTCAATTGGAATGGAATGGCTTCTCATCGGAGAAAACAAAATTCGGTAACTGGCCACTATCGTGCAAGCGAAGTAACCCCTTGGCTCTTTCCAGTCTAACTTTTTTTGTCCATCGGTGAGCTCTTGTACTTTTTGGAACTTCAATGGCTTCAGTCCAAGCTCATTTTTCAATATGTGTTGCATCCGTTCTCGCGATATGTTCAGCTCACGAGCAATTTTTCTACCACTACGGCGTGGATTTCGATCAAATCTAGCCTTCACTTTTCGGATCATTTCTGGTGTTGTTACCGTTTTTTTTCGTCCAATTTTTGGACGCGATGCAACACTGGCAGTATCACGGTAACGAGCAATGCTACGAGAAACAAAAGATTTATTCACATTTAAATGCTGGAGGGCTCTAACGATAGCCACCTGTGGTTTTCCAGCCAAATACAAAGCAATCACACTATCACGCTTGAATTCCATCACGAATAACTTTTTTTTCTGAATGCAATAGATCAAAATGCTTTTGTAAGCTTGTAAATAATAAAATAAACTGTCACTGGAATAAATCTGTCAGCTGTCACATGAGCGGTTTACAAATGATAACAACCTGAAGTTGGTTGCAATACATATCAGCCACCCTGTACTCTTAAGGTGGTAAGTCTGTGCGCTGACCCTATCGCATTAAGCCTCTGAAATGCACTTTTTATATCAAGAATCAAAACCAATTCAATATGGATTTCGAAAAACTTGAAGGCGAATGGCTTTTCTTACCGACAAGTAAAGGGTCCGCCAAATAACTTTTTTTTTTGAAAATTCTTTAAAAAAAACCACTGAATATTTTCTCAAAATTTCTTTTTTTATTTGAAAGTACAATCCTTCCGGTTAATAATGGAAAATAATTTCATTCAAATGGCTGCCTCGGCTACCCATGCAGTAGCCAACACCAGAAGATGCCGATTTTGGCAAAAAAAATCATCTTTTTAGATGAACCTGATTTTGATCTTGCCGGGTATATAAACAAGCAAAATTGTCGCATTTGGGGCACAGAAAACCCACACGCATACAAACGAGTCACTGTTTAGTGCGGATTTTGGTCCAGCGGCATAATTGGGCCATTTTTCTTCGAAAATGAGCAAGGAGTGGCCGTTGCAGTCAATGGCGATCATTATCGGGCCATGTTGAATGAATTTTTGTTCACAAAAATTGAAGAGGAGGATATTGGCAACATTTGGTTTCAACAGGACGGCCCTACGTGCCACACAACCGAAACTACACTCGATGTTTTGCGCCCTGTTTTTGAAGATCGCATTATCAGCCGCATCAGAGCCGATGTCGTTTGGCCACCTCGGAGCTGCAGTTTGACACCGTTGGACTATTATTTGTGGGGTGCCGTCAAAGATAAGTGTTACGCCGACAACCCAGAGACAATTGACGTTTTAAAGGACATTATTCGTGAAGCCATTGATGAAATACAGCTGCACACAATCGATAATGTGCTTAAAAATTGGACCGATCGTGTAGGCTACTGCATGGCCAGCCGAGGCAGCCATTTGAATGAAATTATTTTCCATTATTAACCGGAAGGATTGTACTTTCAAATAAAAAAAGAAATTTGAGAAAAATATTCAGAAGTTTTTTTTCTAAAAGCATTTTCCAAAAAAAAAGTTATTTGGCGGACTCTTTATATTGCATCTGCAATGGACGGTATGTCCACCGAGAAAGATCCAAATAAAGCCCTAAATTTTATAAGTCCTAGTCTTGTGTTAATTTTACTGTGTAGCTTCAATTGTTTTTTTTTTTGTAATCAAATACTCATCCAGAGAGTATTAAGATTTTATCCAATGCAAGGTAGTTTTCTGCTTCAAATATTTTAAATTCCTTTAAGCAAAATTTAAAACTCTCCTGGCATTTGCTTTAAAAACTCCATTTTGTTCTTTAATAACCCGAAATGCTTATAAATTTTCTTCTTCTTCTTCTTTTTTGTGCCGGAGTATTTAAAGTAAAAGTTTGTTTAAAAAGAATTTCCATTTTATAGCCAAGAAAAGAGAAGAAAAATTAAAAAAAAGAGGAGAAAAAAATATGCGGAATTGCAGAAAGAGAGAAAGAAATGTCCATTAACCTTTAGGGATGCGGAAATTGGTCATTATGTATGGCGCGGCGTCATCACAACAGCCAGCCAGCCAAGTCTAGTCTGGTCTTGTGTTGTTCTTTTTATGCGTTTTAAGGTCTTTTAGAAGGACCACTACTTCCTTTGCCTTTATTTGTCTTCCTGCATGGCAGTGGCTACCTTTTGCAGCAGCACAGACTTGCTAGCTCTCTGTCTCTCTCTCTTTGATTTTCTGTACCTACTTTTTATCACACACACACACAGCATTTGCTCTTAAGTCTGATTGTTTAATGGTGGTGTTGGTGTTGCTGTGTTCTTTGCATTTCCTTGGCATATTTGCACGTGGTCTAGCTTAGCTTTGCGTATATATTTTTTGGACATTTTTAAACGCTTCGCAGGGCCCATTATTAGTTTAAGCAGCGTTAAACAGTCAGTCGTCTGTGAGGCATTCTCTTTAAAAGCGTTGGGTTTTTTTTTCGAGTTGCTTTTCTGTTTTTCTCTTTAAACTGCAACAATGTTTTGTTTGTCGCCACCAAAGTCAGGGGCCACCACAGTCATTGGCTGCTTATTTTAGTTGGTTTGTTGCTTTGCTTGCTGCAACACATTATTGTTGTTGGTATTGCAGTTGAAACCTTCATTTTTCTTACTTTTTCTCTGTTTTTTTTCTTTTGCCTTTTAAACGAAATGCAAAAATAACAATAAAAACTTAAAGAAAATCTTTATGCCCCGTAATGGTGGCGTTTTCATAAGTTTTTAGCCACCTTTTTTTGCCTTCTTTAATCAAAAAGAGGGAAAAAAGGAAAATTATTGCTGCTGCAAATTCAAAGTCAAGGCAAAATTATTTTAAGAAATGAAATCAAAAAAAAGAAGAAGAAGAAGAAAGAAATCAACACCATCATTAGCCATTAACAGCCACAGAAGCAGCCATAGTAACCAGCTGTTACAGTTAAAAAACAAACTTACGAACAACGTCTGCAAGCAAAAAGCCTTAGGGAAGTGGGGTAAACAATTCGTTTTTTTTTGTATCCAAAGCCAATGACCAGTAGTGACCCACATAAGATTACAAAAGAAATTGTTTTGAATTAAATTTTGAAGACTGCTTGCTAGACTGTTTAAATGATTACCGCAATTGAAACCCCCCCTCCCCCCTGGTAAATGAAAATTTAAATGAAGAAATTTTGTGTCACTTCTTTACTCAATTTTCCCATGCAGATCAATGTCTTGAGCACTTCTTTGAGGCCTATTTGCTACCACACCATCCACATGGCCATTAACATGTTCGCATTCTTTTATTTGCTAAAAAGTGAAGGTCAGGAATGATTTTAATATCAATGCGAAACCAAGTTGAGCTGATGCAGCTTTAGTACACTGACATCCTTAAATCCCAGACAATGACAGCGAAAATGTGCTGCAGTCTCCTTTTCTTCTGCAGAAGTCGTTGTAGAATATTGCTACGTTTTTACCTTTTTAAAATAAATAAAAAAAATAAGTTTTGATTAAAATTCTTTATTATTCCCACAATTCTGTGTGCCATTGTTCACAACTTTATGTAAACAACAACAATTGCTTAGTCTGTTATTCCCCTGTTACATAAAACAATAACAATCGCTAAGCAATTATACGACAGATCTTTGTAACGGAGATCTTCAAACCATTATTACTCTCTTCGAACACACCGCGTCTTCACACAAGACTGACTGAACTTTTACTAACTCACTCGCCTGCTTTGCCTTGCCTTTTATATGGCAGAGTAAACAGTCTGATGAATGTTCTTGAAGGCGAATGTTCATGACTTCGCCTTCTCGAAATCTCTATAAATGTAAACATCGTTGCTTACATTTATTATTGTTGTTTGTGTATTTTGTTTACATTTATTCTTGTAGTGTTGTTTGTGCATTTTTGTTTACTTGTTTACCATTTTTTTATGCTGGCGTTTGTTGTTATATTAAGCAGTACGATAATTTGTAAATAATATTTTCGGTGTTAGGGTGGGTAGGTTATGGGCATTACAAGATTCCTCCACATTGGGACAGACTTGTCAGGGCTCTCTATTTTTCCTTTGGAGAAGAAGAATTCCAATCTCAAACTATAATTTTCGTCAATTAGTTGTTGTATCAACTTTTCCACGTGAGTCAATTATGTTTTTACCTTATATGTCATCGTGAAAAGGAATCAGTATGGCAGCAGTAGTTATATTCTCTTGAGTTACCCGCCTTTATTGGACAATTTTCTTCTATGTAGTGAGCACACTCTTTAACTTTGTAATGGCTGCTATTAGTAAACCTATTCGATATCTCTTGATCCATCAACGATGATGACGACGACCAAAATATACCCAGTCTAGCTGAGGCAATTAAAACACCAACGCCAGAAAGCATTCAGAAATTTACAGTTCTTTACACGCTCTGGTCATATTAGTAACAACGCTGTTATAGACAATATCCTAGAGCCTGCATAAGAATTGCTTGAATTTGATCTGAAATTTCTCTTAGAAACGAGGTACTAAACTGTTTACTTTGGTATTCTAATAAACCAAAAAATTTCGGGTCAAATCATATTACACAACAATGAAGTGGAGTGGATATGAATGTTGTTGAATATCTCTGGAAGAGGTTTGTCTAGATGTTTAAACTGTAGCATAGGAACGTCTCTATCACTACATCTTTTCTCACAGGGCATTGACTGACGGATAGTCGGTAGGAGACTCTTCTTTTATTTGATAATGATTTCTGCTTAGGTCGTTCGAAGAGAAAGCTTGATGGAGATAGTTTGACGGAGATGTTGTTTCTTAACAGCAAGTCTATCATTGAATTCATTAAACTTTCAGGCTGGATGTTAGGTTAATTTACAGGAATTAAACTTTAAGGCGAAACATTTATTCTAGTTATCATGACTGTCATAGTTTCAGACGATACCATTAATCCACAAGTCTGCTTTGATTTGTACAAATTGTCGCTTCAGTCTATTGTATCCTGTTGTTATGTTTATGTGAATTGCGTATATGCCTGAACACTTAGAATATTGTACTCAATTAACCGAATATTGACTCAATAAAAGTGCATTTCTGAACATAGTACTAGGTTAGCTAATTTAGGAATCATTCTCGTATATAAAAAATATTATCAAACGAAATTAGTGAAGCTTTTAGGATTTGTAAACAAATATTGTTTCCCAGAAGTGATTATTTTCACACACAAAAAAAAAAATCAAATCCATACCCGAAAATCAAAACAAATATTTTGATTCTTCAACTAAAAAAAAAATTTGCTCTATTGACTCACGTTTTCATAAAAAAATATCATTGTCGGAATGAATATAATATGGGCAGCAGCAGCATCAGCAGCAGCCATCCTCATCAACCGGTATTACAATCAATACCCAACCATTTAACTCTTCGATCTTCAATGTTGCAACATATTGTGTGTATGGCTTGCTGGTGATTGTTGTTGCAATCTGTTTAAATATTCACATATGGTTTGTTTTTGTTGTTGTTTTGTTTCTGAACAACAACAACAATTGAAAACATTAAATCATAAAGACAAATAAAAAAATTATTGAAAACGAAAAACGACCAAAATTACCAGGGCACACCACTTAAAAATAAAAAAAATTTAACAAAAAAATGTGAATTTTTTTTTATTTAAATTTGTTTTTGATCTAAAACGTGACCATAAAAATTAAACTCCAAAAAAATACAACAACAACAACTGCAACAACAATAGTTTTGAAGTTATAAATATGAAAAGATAAATAATATCAGAGAACTCCCCTAAATTGTAGCACATTATACGTGCATACCATGCATACGTTTGCCAACGTATGTAAATTATTGGGTAGGGGCATAAGCATATTTTTAAGTTTTTAACTTTTAAAAATGTTTAAAATATGAGCTCCTAGATTGCAAATAAAATAAAAATAAATTTTGTGTTTAGTTTTAATTAAAATTCTTTATTATTCGCTTAACTCTGTGTGTCACTGTTTACAACTTGATGTAAACAACAACAATTGCTTTTTTGGAGAGGAGTAAAAAACTCTGTTTATACCCTTTACATAAACAATAACAATTACTAGACTAGATTGTTCGACTGATCTTTGTAACGGAGATCTTCAAGCCACGATTACTCTCTTCAAACCCACCTTGTCTTCACATAAGATTGACTGAATTTTTTACTAACTCACTCGCCTGCTTTACATACATAATTGGTCACTACAACCCTTCAGTCAGGATTACGACCTAGTTTCTCACACCACATATGTTGTGTGTGTTAATTTTACACATGAGTGGCGGTACCTACAGTTTAAAGTCGACTCCGAACGACAGATATTTTTGAGAAACTTTTCATGGCAATTTTCTATTTACTCTCAGAGTTTTTGCCAGAAATCTGCTGAGGAAGTCGCCGAAGAAATACTTTTTGTATTTTATTTTGATGTCTGGCCTGGGACACGAACCCTGGCTTTTCGTCTAATAAGACAACACACTACCTACTAGACCACGGCGACTCTCATCGCCTCGCCTGCTTTGCCTTGCTTCTTATATGGCTTAGTAAACAATCTGATGAATATTCTTGAAGCCAAATGTTCGTGGCTTCGCCTTCTCGAGATCTCTGTAAATGTAAGCATCGTTTTTTCATTATTGTTGTTTGTGTATTTTGTTTACATTTATTATTGTAGTATTGTTAGTATAGTTTTGTTTACATGTTTACCATTTTTCTGTGCTGATGTTTGTTGTTGTATTTTTGTTTACTTGTTTACCAATTTTTTATGCTGGTGTTTGTTGTTATATTAAGCAGTATGATATTTTGTAAACAGGTTTGTTTAATGCATTGTTTTGTTTTTGTAGCTTTTACTTATAATTTTAATGTTAAGCGTTGTAAAAGCAAAACACCAGTATCTGGATTTTTAATTTTCATAACAATGTGATGTATTATGTTACAATTTAAAAAATTGTTTATCAACTGTTTGCATAACTAAAACAAGGCCCTTTACCAATACTTTTGTATAATATTTGTTGTTTTTGTTGTTGTTGTTCTTCGTTATTGAAATCAAGATTTCCAAGCGTACAAAGTCAATTGCAGTTCATATGGCACATAAAATAACATCTGCATGTTGCAGTAACAACAATAAAAATTATTGTATTTGCAACAGTTGTATGCTACAAATTTGTTGTGGTGGCATCCTCTTTAAATAATTTCATTTTCATAAGACGTATGAAAACTACAGTTGACCACATAAACTGCTCAGACTGTGAGTGGCTTTTAGGGTAGCAAACTTCGCAGCTAGTTTGTCATTGAATTATGCAGATAGGTCAAGTCACTTGTTTGACTAATAAGGTTCTAAAGAGCAGCTGAACGGGCAAAGGATTGTTGTGAGTAATGGTAGTCTGACTACAATCTCATATCGGGAATCAAAGCCGCCATGTAAAGCTGTTTCGTAATTATTGCTCGAACGGCCATATGGAGGAGTGGTATGAGACCACATGACGCACTTTGCGTAGAAGTTAAAAGTTGCCGTAGTCTAGTAGGTAGTGTGTTGGCTTAGACTAACGCCTCAGATTAAACACCAGGTCAGACATCTCGAACAAAACGAAAATTTACTTCTTCGGCGACTTCCTCTCAGCAGATTTCTGGCAAAAACTCTCCCTAGTTTCTTGAAGTTATCGTCGTCTAGTAGGCAGAGAGTTGGCTTATTAGACGTGAGGTTGTTTTTCAAACCTCACACCAAACATTTCACACTTACGGCGACTTCCTCTCAACAGCTTTCTGTCAAAAACTCCCGAGAGTAAATAAAAATTGCCATGAAAAGTTTCTCAAAAAATCTGTCATTCGGAATCGACTTCACACAAGATTGACTGATCTTCTCTGACTCGTCGCCTGCTTTGCTTTGCCTTTTATATGGCAGGGTAAACAGTCTGATGAATGTTCTTGAAGGCGGATGTTCATGACTTCGCCTTCTCGAAATCTCCATAAATGTAAACATCGTTGTTTCAATCTTAGGGTGGGTAGTTTATGGGCATTACAAGATTACTAAGCTGATTTCTAAGTATAAAGATAAACAGATACAGATAAAGTCCTCAACAGTGAGACATATAAGTCTGTTATCTCTTTTTCCTTTGCCAATGAGTTAATTCTGGGAGAAGAATGCCAATCTCAGTCACAATTATAATTCACGCCAATTAGTTGTTGTATCAATTTTTCCAAGTGTGTCAATTATCTTTTTACCTTCTTTGCCTTCGTGATAAGGAATCAACGAAAGGATAATCATTGTAACAGTCGTTATATCTTCCAGAGATACTTGCCTTTATTGGACAATCTTTTTCTATGTAGTATACACACTCTTTAGTTCCTTTGATATTAGTAAACCTATTCGATATCTCTTCATCCATCAGTAATGATGACGACGGCAATTAAAACACCAACGCCAGAAAGCATTCAGAAAATTACAGTTCTTTACACGCTATGGTCATATGAGTAACAACGCTGTTACAGACAAGTTTCTCAAAAATCTGTTGTTCGGAATCGACGTTAAACTGTAGGTATCCAGCCACTCCTAATTAAAAATTGACATACAAAACATAAAGTGGCGAATGAAACTAGGTCGTAGAACCCACTAAAGGGTCGTAATGATTAATTATGTACGTATGTATTCCGTTGTTTTGGCTTTGCCAATCCCGGATCAACCCTCATATACCGTGAACGAGTATTATAAACTAAGAAGCTTCATTCAACTCCAAATAAATTTACAGAACCAAAGGACTTATGAGCTAACAAAGCAAGCTCCGATTCAAGCTAATCATTGGTGGTGTAAAATATTTAAAATGCTGACAATAGAATATGTGTGAAGATAAATTCGAATTTTGAAAATCAAAGACGCAATCCATAAATTTTAGCAAAGCCACATTAGGCGTTCACAGAGAAAAATTTGCCTTTAACAGAGCACTGTTTGCTATTTAATAGTATTTATCTGAACAAGCCCACTTGTTTAGGATCTAATTTAGGGAAATACTCTAGGTCTATGAGTACCATACTATATGCAAAGGAATGTTCCAAGGCCTTTTAGTATAATTAGCAACATAGTCACACATATAAAGTGATATGGTATTTAGAAAATTGGCTTTGAAAATATCAATTTTTTGCTTGAAAATTCTCTAGAAGATCAGTGGCCATTTTGGAACATATAAGAAATAGTACACCATACAGGCTATATGCAAATGGTAGTCCAGAGGGTCCTCTTTCGAACCGTGGTAGTGGGATAGCTGGAATAATTCAGTCATCCATTCCCACCAACCATTCTTTACATTTCAACACTTTTGTTCACAAATAATAATGATCATAATGAGAATTAAATTGTGTATCTATAGTCTGCACTAATAGCAAAGTGGAAAAATAATCTACTTATTGCCACTGTTAAACAGTTAACATTGCTCTGTTAATAGCAAAATTTACCCTATGTGTGGGTTTGCGTCTTTACTTTATAAATGCGAATTTATCTTCACACGCATAATATTGTTTATAAACTCAGCTTAGAAACCCGAGACAGAAAGAACTCAAAGATATTTCTGTTTTTAACTTTGGTGTTGTAAGAATTATTCGTTTTATTTTGCTTCAGTTTTTTAATGAAATTATTAAACCTTTTCACCAGCAGTATATAAAAATAGTTGCCCTTTGGCAACTAGATTAGTTCATAATTTATTCAAACATTTCCCCAAAAGCAACACAGCTTGTACTCACTTCTGCTCCCCCTCATACGTAATTGGAAGAAGCATTTATAAAATACTGTTGCAAAGGATTAACTGAAAATGTCTCTAGGCAATGAAAGCTCCATAGTCTAGTAAGTAATGTTTTTGCTAATTAAGCGCGAAACTGTAGGTCAACAGTTAACAGGGCTCTGTTAATAGCAAAGTTTATCCTGTTAGAGGCAAGAAGTGGCGCTGCTAAAATGGTGGGTTTGTGTCTTTGGTTTTTAAATTCGAATTTATCTTCACACACAAGACAATAGAACTTGGTAGAACAAAACTAGGTTTTATAAGAGATTGAATATGTAAGGAGCAGGCTAAGAAGATACACATTTGGAAGGAATACGATTGCTTTATCCACAACAGATGAAAAACCTTGTAAAAGAGGTTTAAGACTTAAAGATGTCTAGGAAATCTTATGCTATTTGAGGATTTTTGTTTAATGTAGGGTTCTTTTAAGCCATTGCTTGTTGTCATAAAGCAATTCACTTGCTCTTTATTGTGCATATTTATGCAACAAATTTTTCTGTTTCGTTTATTTTTTCTTTTCGATTTGTTTATCTGCCACACAGTTGAAGCCAGTTGACTTTTTGAACCATTGCCAATGTGGCATGTGGAGGGTGTAGCACAGACACAGAAAACTCAAACAAAACATAAGCAATCATATGGAGCAACTTGCCACATAAACTTCATATGGAATATCAAGGCTACATAAACAAAACAAATATCATACCGGGAGAGAGGAGACTTAAGTTACAGGGGGGTAGGGACAGTTATTGGTCACGTAGTAAAATGAAAATTTTTATGGCTAACATTTGATCGCACCCTACATACATACATACATACCATATCGAAACAGAAAATCTAAAAAAACGTATGTTTAAACATTTAAACCAAGCAGCAGCAGCAGCAACAGCCTCAGCAGCAGCAGCACCAGCAGTCAAAGTAAGTACTGGAGTGTATTTTCGTATTTGCATTACATTTTCTGTAACAATTTTATTTGTGGCACTTAGTTTATCAAAAAAACAACAACAAAAACAACAAAAAAAGAGGCAAACCAAACATATAAAGAAGGTATTAAAGGTCTGTTGGTTGCTGTTGTTGTTGTTGCGGCAAGTGGTCATGGTAATAAGAGGAAAAAGCTCATAATGGATGATAATCGTTAGTTTTGAAAAGAAGGCCAAACAAACAAAGAAAGAAAGAAATTCTAAAGCCACTTACTGAACTCACTGAGTGAGTGAGTGAGTAACTGACTTACTGAGCGTCCACAGTCAGCCAGCAAGCAAGCAAGCCAAACAGCACCACTTACTGACACAACATTGTTCTTCTTTAAGTTACTGCTGTTGCTGTTGTTGCTTTGCAACATACAACATCGTGTAGCGCCACTTGATGATGTTGATCTTTTCTTTACTCTTTTTTTTTTTTGTTTTCTTCTCAACATGTTCGTTTGTTCGTTCGTTCGAAGGCAGGAAAAAAAATGTGATCCGTTTTGGGTACTAAAAACCACGTACTTGTGTCGTGTGTTTTTATTTGTTCTTCTGCAACAATAACAACAACAAACAGCTAAATAAACTAGAATATTATTTGTTGCTGTTGTTGTTGTTGTTGTTGTTATTATTCCCATATAATTTTCCGATCATGTTCAGTTCAGTTCAGTTCAGTTTAGTGTTGTTCTTCAACGTTTTCTGGAGGATTCGTGTGAGGAAGTAATTCAATATGTAAATTGCCAAACAAAACAATCAAAAATTAGCCATGCAACACTATAAAGCAATATTACTTACCACTGCCACAATGATGCCACATTCTATTGAGCCATCTTACAAGCTTCCAATAACCATCATGGCCTTCTCTTTCCCTCGCTCTATTATTATCAGCATCGTCGTCATCGTCATCATCCTCATCTTCATCAGCGTTATGAACAACCAAGAGTTTGCAAGATTTATGGGAGGTTTTTTTCTGTTTGTTTGTTTGTAAATATTTTTCTGTGTGTTTAAATTAAGTTAACGTGGGTAATTGTTGGATGCCACAAACGAACGTAACGAAAATTGCTGAAAATAAATTGGGTTAAATTCTTTAAGATTCATAACACGATTATATTATTACTTAAACTATGACTTAAATTTAAAGTTTAAACTTCATGATTACAAAATCAAGGCAATTTTTTGGAAAAATATTTCTTAATTCCTTTAATTTTGAATTTCGAACATGAAGAATCTTAAGTAAAACAAACAATTTTAAGCTATTTTCATTTCTTATCCTTAAAACATACTATTTAAATACTTTTTGCTTAATGTTCGAAAATTCGAACATATTTTCGAACTTCTAATTTGCCTATTAAATAATTTCTAGCACTAGGCTAATTACAACCTCAGAACTTTTTTTAGAAAAATTTCCTTAATTTCCATTATTTCGAAATTCGAACTTAAGAAATGAACTGGAAAATTAAAGTTTTTATTATATTTTTACTTTTTAAACATCTCTAAGTAGATCTATATGATTTTCAGCTTATGTTCGAAAATTCGAACAAAATTTCGAACATCCAATTAATATGGCAAATTATATATGGTAATAGTGTGAACACAAAATCATAAAAGAATTTCGAAAAATCTCTTTAATTTTCTAAATTTTGAAATTCGAAAATGAGAATCTTAATGAATAATTAAAGTTCTTAATAATTTTACTTTCTAACTAGTTTCTAATGGATTTGTATAGCTTACGGCTTATGTACGACAATTCCAACATAATTTCCGACATCCAATTTGTATATCAAGCTTCTCCCGGGTATTTCTGTATATAAAACAATGAAAATATTACGAAAAATGTCTTTAATTTCCTTAAGTTCGTCTTTGAATATCAATATGGAATTCTTTTAAATACATACATAGGTTTCAATGAATTTATACGTTTTTCGGCTTATGTTCGAAAATTCGAACATTTATTATAACATAAAATTTGTATGCTGAAAGTTTTTTTTAATAAGTTTTGAATATGAACCCAAAACAAATTTCTTAAAAATATTTCTCATTTAAACGTTTTTAAGATTCGAACATGGAAATATTGGTTTATACACAAATTCTCTAAGGATTTATTACTATTTCCAGTGTTCATAGTTTCTTTTAAAGATTTTTGGCTTATGTTCGAAAATTCGAACTTAATTTCGAACATAAAATTTTTATCATGAATTATTTCTAATGGCTTGTATATTAAAAATTTAATGAAATTTTATAGAAATTTCTGCAAATTTACATATTTTTGCAATTCGAACATTGAAATTTTTAACTAAAAACTAAGTTTTTTATTTTTTTAGTACTTATGAAACATTAACACACTTCTTAAAGCTTCTAGAAAAATTCGAACATATTTCCGAACTGTATATTTTAATAGAAAATGCTGTAAAAAATGTTTCTTATTGACAAATAATAAAAATTTTAATGAAATTATTGTGTATTTGTTGTTTTTTTCAAATTCAACCTTAAATTTTAGCCTTAAAAATACATATTTAATTTTTTTTCATACATAACCTATAAAATAATTTGTCAATATTAAATTTCCAATTACAATGCACATTTTCTTATAAAAGACTCATCAACTCGCTTAACTCTTAACCTTTTCTCTTTCTTATTTATTTGTAAACATTTCTTGCTGGACAAATTGAATTTATAACAACAACCATCAAGTACAACAATATTCATTAAAAATAACACGCATAACAACTCAATTCGTATATGCATGTGTACACACTGTTATACTCTTATACCAGGGAATACAACACATTTATGTCTCTATAAATGCATGCATTTACAATAACAATTACAATAAATACCGTTTTTTTTTTGCCTTTTAAATTTTCTTGTGCATGTTTACAAAACATACTTACATACAACAGAACAAAAAATGTTTAACTCATATATACTTAAGGAAAAACAAGCATTAATAAAGTAAAGCAAAAAAAAAAGTAGGCGGAGTCTAAATATGTAGGGAGCTCTCAGCTCCCAATTGGTATGGTTTTAAAACAGCAACAACAACAACAACTGCAAAGACATACAGCATAAAAATTGTACATGTTTTCTCTATATACCAGATGAATGAATAAAAAACAACACAACAACAATAACAGCAACATCATATAAATAAACACAAAACACCAAGAAAAAAAAGTAACGAAGAAAGAAAGAAAAAAAAAATCGTGTAAAAAAGCTTAACTCACTCTCCTACTCAATTTTTATACGAACATACTCGTACTAAATAAAGATGTGTGAGTTAAAATCATATATACACACTTATAACACCAACCAACGACAGCAACAACAATAAAATTATGAGTGTGGAGTACTCCAACCAGCATAACAAGTACTGTATATAACACAGCACAGCACAACACAACACAACAGAACTTTGAAAATAAACAGACAACAAATTATAACAACAACAACAATTATACATTGAACAGAGAGCAGCTTAAAAAATGAGAAGAAAAAAACATGGAAAAATAAAAACGAGTAATAAATTCTCTACTTGTGTGCAATAATAAACAAGAGAAAATTATTAAAACACACATAATACATGCATTATTATCCATACATGCATATGCATGTATGTATGAGTAACTAGAACAATGGTACCTACAATTAAAGCACACACTCTTTACTATCAATCAAAGCATTGAGTATCGCCATGAGTTTATGCTACACATGCATATGGATGTTCGTAGCTGTAACAAACTAAATTATTGTTATACGCACTAGTAAACACACTCATTATAATCAATTAATGCAGTTGCAAGCAATAACAACAATGTAGCAGTTTTGCTTAAGACCTTTTAACACTTATACATGCATACATATGAGACACAAATGAAAATCTTCTTTGCTATTAATCAATGCATTTGCCTATGAGGACAACAAGTACTTGTTTGCATATGCGTGCACACAATCTTTGTAAACTCGTCTTTCTACGAAACTCTCTTCGGCAAAACGCATTCTAAGGTTTAATTTATTATTACTCACACATTGATAACCTACAATCAATGCATTTGTAAGGGATAAGAACAATTATTTGTTATTTCCTTACGTACATAGGCATAAGTACACCAAAGTGTTTTTATGTTCGTTTCTCTTCGACAAAAGTGTTGGTTTTAAAACAACAACAACAACAATTTTAGTATATTTTTTATAGGGACTACCTCTACAAGGCAATGTGTGTAGTGAATAGAATTAAGAGTGCATGTGTAGGGAATAATGGATGCGTTTTACAGTTATTACAACAGTTTTAAAACACTGCTGGTGTAATAATTAGCAGCGCAGGTTCTATTCCTTTGCTCTGCAATTGTTTCAATTAAAAATAGCGAAATATTTTTGTATTTTTGATAAAGAAATAATGCCAGGAAGACTATTCACAGAAAATAATGTTTCTTTTTAAATCAAATGGCTTACACAGTATTTTGTACAGTTTTTATTTAACATTTTTGTTATTATGTCTTTACAGACATATCCAAGAATTTAATTGGTAGAAGGATTAGAGGGTTTTCTACAAATTGTACCGTTTAGGTTAACGGGCACCTTTAGCATTTTTCAAACGAAAGTATTTGCAATTTTGCAAGCGTATTTTTATAATAGTCAAACTGCTAGCAGAAGCCTAGTGTTGCCTAGTATCTACTTGATATTAGTTCTCCAATAAAAGGTGGAGATGAAACCCAAGGTAGTGCATGTATCATTTACTCGGCTTGGATAAATTTGCATATGTGATCTATTGCATTCTCCTTAGACATTTGTTGTCCTATGGCTGTCATTAGGAGAAAAATCTGAAAATATTTTGCGTGGAAAGTCTGTTTTAAGGCATTTCTAGCCACCGTCTGAAAGAGGCATGACATTGGTAGTTCTAAACGAGCCATGTCACTTTGTTTTCAAACTCATAGCCGTATACTGGGGCCTTCGGATAATCGGTACTTAGTCAGAAAAATAGCTTCTTTCCTAAATAGCATGGAAGAGCGGGAAAATTTAGATTCTTTCAATCCTCTTATTGTATAAGAAATGTAAGGCGTTTGTAATCAATTTTCTTGCTTTATACTTCGCTAGTTCACCACCATGATATGATTTCAAAACGATACTTCATTGCATTCGGCTAACTAACTAACTGGCCTAACCTGTCATGTATTCCATTCTACCATATGTTTTATAGTTTATAAAGATCGTAGTATGGTTATCGCGTTTCAGACTTTGGGGCAATTTTGTTTTGGACCGCAATTAGCAAATGATGCATGAATTGAAGACATTACCCAATAAAATTTGTTGTCGAACTAAAGAAGACAGCAACAATTTCAAAACTTTTATTTTACTAGTATTCATCTCAAAGCAATAGGGTAACACTAAAATTAAACTCGAAAGATGAGAAAAAGAGAAAATTTTGGCTCGAGATGTCCGATAAACCACAAACGGCAAATTCGAATATATATTCGAGGTAATGCCGCATATTTTCTGTGACCACAGCTTTCTACGTTTTGTGAGCTGCTGAAATTGAGTCAGACGATCATAAGGGGATCTGTATCGAATAATAATTTATTTATTTACACCAAGTATTTGGTGAAAAGATGTAGCCGTAGTCAAGTAGGTAGTGTGTTGGCTTATTAGACGTAAAGCCAGGGTTCGAGCCCCAGGCCAGACATCAAAACAAAATACGAAAAAATATTTCTGCGGCGACTTTCCCTCAGCAGATTTCTGGCAAAACTCTGAGAGTAAATAAAAATTGCCATGAAAAGTTTCTCAAAAAATCTGTCGTTCGGAGTCGACTTTATGGTCCCGCCATTCATGTATAAAATTAACACTCACGACATAAGTGGTAAGAGAAGCTTGGTCTTAGTCCTGACTGAAGGGTTGTGACGACCAATAATGCAGGCATGTATGTGTGTATGCGCGTAGACTTGAAATTATAATATTTTCCCATGACGAAGCTTGGCTACATGTTGCTAGAGCAGTCTAAGGCTATGTAGTAAGCTCCGGTTTAAAAGTTTTACAGCAACCATCTTATAAACTCGACCTTAGCCTGTCAGAATGTTATATGAATATATCGATCCAGTAAGTTTTCGCGGATATACTTGCAAAATCATTGTAAACTACTTAAGCAACAACTTCAAAACGGTTTAAAGCAGCAGAATTCATCCAAATGCAAGTATATCATGGACCACACAGTGGATGTGGAGGCATTTTGACAAATGAGTTTAGTTGACGGAATATTTGATTTGCTTTTCTTGATAGTTATCAAGCGATCTCAATGGAATCCATTTTACTTTAGAAGATAGTATCCGAGAAATACAGTGGTGGCCTTATAATTAGAAACGACTTAGGAACATGTATGTTTGTTAATTTGTTTTACAGTTTTCACTGTGTACCTGGGATCAAAGGCTTTGTTTGGAGGACGTCTTACATACGTTTTTCCATCAGATTGGGACAAATTCAACATAGATTCGCCACTCCAGAGAACTCTGTTCCAGAAACATCGTTTGTAATTATAAGGCCACCACTGTAGACTTGATTTTATTCTTCAAAATATAATTTGTAATTTTGTCCAGAAGATCCTTGATTTTTTTCAATATGTTTCAGAAATTCTTTATTTTGTTATCTTCAATTATTTTTCTGTAATTAAATTTTCATATTTTTCAATTGAATTTCAAACAAATCTGATGTATTTGTACACCGTATCAGACACAACTCCAACCTTTCTTTAGCTTGCAAATTTATTACTCCCACTCCCACCAGGGGCTCTTCATTTCTTTAATTAAAAACAGAACTTAAATAAAAACAAACAACAAAAAAACAGGCAGGAGAGCGTAGAGTATAAATAAAGTACCGTTGGAGATAGAAAACAGAAAATTAAAACTACCGGCGGCAAATTTCTAAAAACCAGCGTGTTAATGCTGAAAAGAAAGATTTTTTTCCAGCAGAAAAACACATAGAGACGGCAAAAAATAAACTTAAAACACAGAGAATAATTGAAATAATCATTACACCGGCTCCATTACTCCAACAATAAATAAATTTTATTAAAATTATGAAGAAAAAAAATCAACTCCAATAACAAGAAATTAAAAACAAAAAATAAAGAAAAACGCATTGAAACACTGACGACATTCAGTCTGCCATGGTTACTGACCGTTGAGCAAAACATTTGCTGCTCCCCCTTATTGAGTGTGTTTTTTGGGGGGAGATTTCTAGTCGGGTAATGTTCTGTTATTTTTAAGAATCACTCAAGAGAGAGCAGTTGTTATAAGCGAACAAAATCAAAATGTGAGTGAGTGAGTGAATGTTGGTGTCGTATTTTCTTTTCTTTTTGTGCCAGTTCCCTTGGAGTGGAATTCTTTTTATTTCTGGAAGTATAAGTGAGAGAGAGAGAAGCGAGAGTACTAGAGTGTGTGTGTTTTTTTTTGTATCAAAGTATGGGTAAATTTTGAGCAGTTTTTCCACCGTAAGTGTTGGATACTTTTTTTTTTGGTTTTTAATTTGTGGCATAGTAATGCCAACTAAGGAGTTTAAAAACGGCCTAAAAATTTTATATGAAAATATATGTTTACTGATGATGATGCTGATGATGATGATGTCGAATTCATTTCATTAAACCCACTTTAAATATTTAAATGTTGATAAACAGGCATCCGAAGTAAAGGGTGTTTTTTATAGAGATATAGAACTTTAAGTTGCAATAAAACAACGATGGATTATTCGATTGACATGAATTCTATTTATCCGAAAGATAATCTTGTGGCATTACATTTTAAATATGATTTCTGGCATATGACCGCCACGGCTGGCGCGGATGTAGGCCAATCTGGACGTCCAATTTTCGATTTCTGGCCACCATCGCTTTTGAAAAAGTACGGACCAATGATTCCACCAGCCCATAAAGCGCACCAAACAGTCAGTTTTTCTGGATGTAACGGTGTTTCCACATACACTTGAGGATTACCTTCACTCCAAATGCGGCAGTTTTGTTTGTTGACGTAGCCATTCAACCAGAAGTGCGCTTCATCGCTAAACAAAATTCGCTTATGAAAATCGGGAACAACGGTAATCTCGTTTTGGGCCCATTCGACGAATCTACGCCTTACTTGATGATCGTTTGGCTTCAAATCTTGCACGAGTTGGATTTTGTACGCACGCAAACCAAGATCCTTCCGCAAAATCTTCCATAAAGTGGATGGAGACAGATCCAATTCCTGTGCTCGATGGCGGATGGACTCATTCGGGTCTTCCTCAATGCTACGCTCTACAGCAGCAATAGCTTCTTCTGTACGCACCGTGTAGCGTCTCTGGGGATGCGAGTTATCAATAAGAGTAAACGTGGTGCGAAAACGTTCCATGGTTAATCGAATTAACTGCTCTGATGGACGATTTTGTCGACGATAAAATGGACGTAGTGCGCGATACGTTTTCCGCACAGAACCATTATTTTCGAAATAAAATTGCACTATTTGCAATCGTTGTTCAGGCGTGAGTCTATTCATGATGAATTGCCAAACCAAACTGAGAATAAATCACTTGACAGCTGTTAAATCGGTCGCCATCTTGAAAAGTAATGCCAACTTAAAATTCTACACCTCTATAAAAAACACCCTTTATAATTGAATTGCAAAATTCGGTGTACACTCATGCCCTACGTAAGAATTACGGCGATACTTTGGTGTCACTGAAATGACTTTAACTACGTTACTGTCCGCTATTTTTGTGGCAATAAAGGTCGCAATAATTGATTAGATTAGACTTGGTTTAGCTGAATGATACTTCTGCCTCAAGCACCACAGCATAAAATGCAATCGTATCCAGACTCTATAATATGTAGTTGAACAGTATCGAGAATCAATTGCTTCCCTACAGTTTTCCAACCAGAAATTGAGTTTTCGTGGCATTGAGTTTACTGCTAGGGAGCTTGTCTGTAAGAGAATGAGACGTAGCCTTATCATTATAATTTCGACTCCTAGTCCATCCTTCAGTCAGCCACGATCACCTTAAAAATAGGAAGGATATGTAGGAAGATCTGCTCTAGATATGCGTGTTAAGTTTATACATGAGTGGCGGGACCTACAGTTTAAAGTCGATTCCATACGACAGATTTTTTGAGAAACTTTTCATGGTAATTTTATTTATTCGCAGAGTTTTTGCCTGAAATCTACAGAGTGGCCAAAGAAATGTTTTTTTTCGTATTACGTTCTGTTGGAAATGTCTGACCCGGGGTTTGAACCGTTGCCTTACGTCCAATAAGCCAACACTGTAACTACTAGACTACGGCGACTACAATAAAGGCCGCATTTAAGTTTTAGATGACTTGGTCTTACTTGCAGGAGACTTCTGTCTCAAGTGCCACAGTATAAAACACCGTGCAATCGCATCCAATCTAAATAATAACTGAACAGTATCAGGAATCAAATACTTCCAATGGTTGTCTGCCCTACAGTTTTCCAGGCAGAAATTAAGTTGCATTGACATTACTACGAAGGAATTTGTCTGTAAGAGAATGAAATATACTTTCGGCTCCTAGCCCAAAGTTCAACCGATCACGATGAAGTAATACGCTCAAGGGAATTGTTACACTAGTTTCTCACACCACCCATTTTTTTTATAGCTTTACGAGCTAAAAAAATCGAAAGACATTGGTAGCCCGGCCTACCAATGTGCTTGCTAAACGCATACGTACTAAACCCAACCTAGTTCGTCACACTTTCAACCATTTGCCGGGTTGTCCCGGGGGCCACAATCAAGTATTACTTCGGGGGGGTGTAGATTCAGCGAGTGCTGCCTTCAAATTCTGCTAACCTTGCTCTCGCAGCCAATCTTTGCTGCATCAATACCTTCCTTGCGAAAACACATACTGCGTTCCAATTGTCACATGAGCTTAACATCAGGTTAACTATATTATCGGGCGTTACCTGGAATCCTATTATCCTCTCCAGGCAATTTTGTTGAACAACATATTGCGGGCAAGTAAAGAAAACGTGCTCCGTCGTCTCCCTTTCATTACGGCATTCTGGGCATGCCTCGTCTACGTCATGACTATACTTATAGAGATATGCCCTCTAACATCCATGACCGGTTAGTAACTGTGTCAGGTGGAAGTTCACCTGACCGTGTCCCCTTTTGGTCCATTCGCCTATGCTCGGTATGAGTCTGTGAGTCCAGCTTCCCTTGGTTGAATTGGACCAGTCTTGCTGCCATCTATTCATAGCATCATCCACTAATTGAACAGGATTGGAAAGATCCATTCCCCTGCTTGTCTCATCAGGGGCATCATCCCCGCAATCACCAATGCTGCATCAGTAGACACCGTGCGGAAGGCAGAAATCACCCTGAGGCCTGATCTCCTATAAGCCGCTTCTATTCCCGCTCTATAGGTCTTCTTATCCATGCCCCCAGCCCATATAGGGGCTGCATATATAGCGATCGATGTCACTACATTCATCAGTAAACGTCTCCCCTCCTGTTTTGAGCCTCCTAGGTTAGGCATTATTCGGGCAAGTGCACATGATGTCGCCGCACACTTTCCACCGATGTACGTCAGGTGTTTCCTAAACGTGAGCCTGTTATCAATCATTACTCCCAGATATTTAATCGCCTGCTTTGATGTTATGCGCTGGTCACCTACCATTATTGCAATAAATAGCATCCTCTTCCTACTGCTTACAAGTAGTACACCGGTCTTGTGATCATCAAGTTTGAGACCTATTCCCGCGATCCAGCTCCTGACTATGCCAACCGCAGTGTTACACGTTCTCACCAATTCATCCAAATCGCACCACCCATGTTGTGTGTTATACGTGTGTTAATTTTATACATGAATGGCGTGACCTACAGTTTAAAGTCGACTCCGAACGACAAATTTTTGAGAAACTTTCATGGTAATTTATTTTACTCTCAGAGTTTTGCCTGATATCTGCTGAAAGGAAGTCGCCGAAGATATATTTTCTTTGTTCCCGTTTCATTTCGAGATGCCAGGGGATTCAACGACCTCACGACTAAGCCAACACATCTACTATTTTCCTACAATGGGCATTATAAGCGGACCTAAGTAAGAACCCCACGTGATTTTACTTATGAATGTTAACAAACCTAACCTAACATTGCATCATCAATGCATCATCCTATCTTTCTTTCATTAGCTGCTCTTATAACCTCCTTTTTAAGCATTCTCACGCTTTTTGCTATACCCAGAGTTGACATCACTGGCCTCTAAAATATATAAAGTACTCCCCCCACGTACTTTATTAATTTTTGTTTTTTTTTCTTCTGCAAAACCGTGTTTATTTTTTAAATTTTCTTTTTATTTTTCATAAAGAAAGGGTTAAGGACCGTTCTCATATAACGGTCTATGTACATAAAACCGACCAGACAGACAGTGCTTTGTATGTGCCGGAGTGTGTGTGTATGAATATAACACACAAGCCATCAGATACCTGCAAAAGAAGAAGGGAAGGGAAAGGTTGGAATATTTTGCCTTTCTCTCAGTCTCTCTCTCTCTCTCTCTCTTATCTTATATGATTAAATTATTGATTAATTTAATTAAAGTTGAAATACAAACAATTTTCTTTGATTTTCTCGTCTTTTTTCATGTTGTCTGCCGTATTTTCTGTTTTTTTTTTCATTTTGAGAAAAACTTGTGTGGTGTTCAGTTGATTAGAATTGATTTCCCGGAATTATTTGCATTGGATTTTGCTGAGCTTTTAATCAAACTTTAATTAATTTAATTAATGCTTATCAATCACCGCTAACTGGATTACTCTCTACATCTGCACGAGCCTGCTTCTAATACAATGTCATTAGAATGAGTGATTAAATGTTGTCGCCGCCATTTCTGTTTAAAAGTTTTCTTTTAATCTGTTTTCCTAGGTTTTTTCCCATGTTTACAGTTAAAAGGATTCATTTTTAATTGAATTCTAATGGATTAGTTCACGTGTAGCCTCACAAAATGGTGGGTAATAGATGAGGTAATTAAGTTGATTGCATAACTTGTCGTTCAGGCAATGGAGATTGATGTCTCCTTTGGCCTAACTAGCGGAGAAGCAGGTAATTAAATGCTTTCACTACAAAAAAGGTTCTATTCTTAGGAGCATAATGCCATTAGAGTGTGAAGCTTATAAATTCATATATTCATGGAAATCTTTATGCTTAAAGAGTGCCGCTAAGTGTTACCATTCACTGGCTTCTTGAATATAACGATACAGATATGGCTCCATAGTGCTAAACAGTATAGACTGTGGTGTGTATCTCATATATATAAAGTGGCCGTAGTATTGTAGGTAGGGTGTTGGCCTATTAGGCCACGGTAAAAGCCTCACGCCAGACTTGTCCAGCAAAATGAAATATGAAAAAATATTTCTTAGGCGACTTCCTCTCAGCAGATTTCTTGCAAAAACTCTGAGAGTGAAAAAATATTTCTTAGGCGACTTCCTCTCAGCAGATTTTTGGCAAAAACTCTGAGAGTGAAAAAATATTTCTTAGGCGACTTCCTCTCAGCAGATTTCTGACAAAAACTCTGAGAGTGAAATAAATTTGCTACGAGGAGTTTCTTAAAAATCCATCATTCGGAATCGATTTTAAAGTGTAGGACCCGCCACTCATGTATAAAATTAACACACACAACATTAGTGACTTGTGGAACCTAGGCCGTAATCCTGACTGAATGGCTGTAATGACCAATTATGTATATATCTGTGCAAATAAGGCCTGGCCTTCTTATAAGCATCAGAAAGCCTTAAACAGCACAGTCTGCCGCTAAACAAAACCGTCTGTTACGTAGCTTAACATACGTGATGTGGGAAACTAGATCGTAATACTGACTGAAGGACCAATTATGTTGTTTGTATGTATGTATGTATGTATGTATGTATGTATTATATTCAGTGCTCTGACTATTTCCTCTCAGTAGTCTTCTGGTAACAACTCTGAGATTAAAATAAAATTGTCATGCAAAGTTTCTCAAAAATCTGTTGTTCGGAATCGATTTTAAAACTGTAGGTCCCGCCAGTCATGTATAAAAATTAGCACACTTAACACAAGTGGTGTGTGAAACTAGGTCGTGATCCTGGCTGAAGGACCAATTATGTATGTATGTCTGTATGTATACCTTATATTCAGGGCTCTGACAATTCAAGTCTGCATTGACTACCTAATTATTGCAATGTTTTTTAAGGTGGACGTCAAGGCTATATTAAAAGCATTCGCAATGCCTGTTGGTAATAGGATTCTACCCCAAAAATGTCTTTGGATTCGACTACTTTTTGGTTAAACCGGAAGCGAAGGGCTTGTATGACGGGATTCGAAATAAACTGTGACGTTGGATACTGTATTTGCTCGACAATCGATAGTAATTTTAATCATCACTACAGCCGTTCATAAGTCGCCGTGGTCTAGTAGGTAGTGTGTTGGCTTATTAGACGAAAAGCCAGGGTTCGAGCCTTCGGCGACTTCCTCTCAGCAGATTTCTGGCAAAAACTCTGAGAATAAATAAAATTGCCATGAAAAAGTTTCTCAAAAAATCTGTCGTATGGAATCGACATAAGTGGTGTGAGAAAATCGGTTGTAATCCTAACTGAAGGGTTGTAATGACCAATTACGTACGTACGTACAGCCGTCTGTCAGCGTCTTTTAGGTGGATATCTATCGCAGTATGAAGACCTGTTCATGATTATTTTTTAAGGCTATAGAGGATGCATCTGTATTTGTGTGGACAATTAAGCGGTGAAGTAGTGAAATCTTCGTAGTCTATTAGATACAGTGCTGGCTTATTAGTTAAGAGTCCGTGGTTTAAAACCCAACTCAAATATCTCGACCAAAGCAAAATATGAAAAATACTTGCTTCCACGATTTCTCTCAGCAGATTTCTAACAAAACCACTGAGAGTAAATTAAAATTGCCATGGAAAGTTTATTAAAACAAAAATCTGTAGTACGGAATCGACTTTAAAACTGTAGGTCCCGCCCAGAGGTAAGCAATGAGTATTCAAAACGATGAGTAGATACGAATCATACATATAATTTCTGATACTTATACGCATTCATACTTATTTTAATGGCATACTCATACTACTCATACTCAAAGTTTGAAACACTCATGGTGCTCATACTCATACTTAATAATACGCATGATGATGTTATTGATTTCGACTCTCCATGACACATCGTATACACGAATCACAAAATAAGTATGAATTGCATACGAACACTAAAATACTCACATGAAGGTTCATCATTGCTGATCTCTGGTACCGCCAGTCCTGTATGAAAATTAGCACACATAACATAAGTGGTGTGTGAAACTAGGTCGTAATCCTGATTGAAGGATTGTAATGATCAATTATGTATGTATGTATGTATGTAGGTGGGACACCCTTTTACTCTTTGCTTAGCAAGAACAAACACTTTTTTTCTGTCGGAAATCCTTTCATATTTTTTTTTGCTTTATTTTTTTTTTTCAAGTGATTGTGACGATTGATCGTTTAAAACTGACAACAGCAACAGCAACAGCTAACAGTAACAACAATTGTCGCTTGTTGTTGTTGCTTGTTACAAAGAATATTTTGATTTTGACTTCTTTTTTTAAATCTTTTTTTTTCTTGGCTTTCGGATTTTCTTTTTTTTTTTCATGTGCCCTACGGCCGAAGTCGCTTAACAAAACCAACAACAGCAACTAACACCGCATTAAACAACAGTGGTCGGGGGTCCATTTATTGGCTTTTGTTTACCGATTGTTTTTCGGCTTTTTTTCTGTTTTTTCTTTCCTTTGCCTTTGAACACCTCGATGGTGTAAATTTTTCCATGTTCGTTTTGAATAAAAAAAAAGATTTTTATTTCGATTTTTTTTTGGTTTCTCTTTTTCAAAAATTTTATTTAATTTATGACTCTGTCGATATTTCGTTGCAACAATCGTGTGCCAGACATTAAAAATCTGTTAAAAAAAATTGTTGTTTCTTTTTTTTCTTCATTGCTTTGCTGTTTAAAGACCACGTTAAAGACAAAACAACAGCAATAACTGCAAATATTCTGCAGAAACAGAAAAAAAAAATGAAAACGGCTGTTAAATAACACTTAAGAATACATAAACATAAGAATGAATGGACGAATGAATGAATGATCGAACGAATGATCGATGCTTGAGGAAGAAGAACAAAAAAAAAACAGGGGAGAGAAATATAGGCAGAGTTTTAAAGGATTAACGTCCTTTGTAAAGTACTTTTACAACATTATGGGATTAGATTATGTTATAATCTAAATGCCCTTCTCTGACAAAGTTATTTCGTTTAGACTGCATACCCCCTGTTCGTAATATGACTTGCATTCAATGTAATGCTCCATTGAGTTCTGCAGAAAATGGCTTTAAAAGATGATTTTTTACTAAAGGGTCCACCAAATACCTTTTTTCTTTGAAAATGCTTTTAAAAAAAAACTACTGAATATTTTCTACAATTTCTTTTTTTATTTGAAAGTACAATCCTTCCGGTTAATAATGGAAAATAATTTCGTTCAAATGGCTGCCTCGGCTGGCCATGCAGTAGCCTACACCAGAAGATGCCGATTTTGGCAAAAAAAAAAACATCTTTTCAAATGAAGCTCATTTTGATTTTGGCGGGTATGTAAACAAGCAAAATTGTCGCATTTGGGGCACAGAAAACCCGCGCGCATGCATTGAAAAGCCGATGTACCCAAAACGAGTCACTGTTTGGTGCGGATTTTGGCCCAGAGGCCTGATTGGGCCATTTTTCTTCGAAAATAAGCAAAGAGTGGCCGTTACAGTCAATGGCGATCGTTATCGGGCCATGTTGAACGAATTTTTGTTCACAAAAATTGAAGTGGATGATATTGGCAACATTTGGTTTCAACAGGATGGCGCTACGTGCCACACAGCCGAAGCTACACTCGATGTTTTGCGCCCTCTTTTTGAAGATCGCATTATCAGCCGCAGAGCTGATGTCGTTTGGCCACCTCGGAGCTGCAATTTAACACCGTTGGACTATTATTTGTGGGGTGCCGTCAAAGATAAGTGTTACGCCGACAAGCCAGAGACAATTGACGCTTTAAGGGACAATATTCGTGAAGCCATTGGTGAAATACAGCTGCACACAATCGATAATGTACTTAAAAATTGGACCGATCGTGTACGCTACTGCATGGCCAGCCGGGGCAGCCATTTGAATGAAATTATTTTCCATTATTAAACGGAAGGATTGTACTTTCAAATAAAAACAAGAAATTTGAGAAAATATTCACTAGTTTTTCTTTTCAAAAAGCATTTTCAAAAAAAAAGTTATTTGGCGGACCCTTTATAACCTGGATAGAGAATATGATTAACAAATGGGGTCCTTTGACTTTCTGTCTACCAAGATATCACGATTTGTAGAGCTTCTTTAGGGAATGTGTCTACGCAGGTAACTCCTTAGCGTTCGAGCATTTGGAAATAATTGTCCTCTAAGATATCGCCGAGAGATCATTTGAAATGTGCGAAGAAATACGTACGTAACTGGTCATTACAACCCTTTAGTCCGGATTACAACCTAGCTTCTCACACCACTTATGTTGTGTGTGTTAATTTTATACATGAGTGGCGGGTCCTGCAGTTTTTAGTCGATTCCGAACGACAGATTTTTGAGAAACTTTTTCATGGCAATTTTATTTTATTCTCAGAAGTTATAATAGTTATTATTATTGTTATTGGTCAGGATTACGACTTAGCTTCTCTCACCACCTATGTTTGTGTGTGTTAATTTTATACATGAGTGGTGGGGCCTATAGTTTAAAATCGATTCCGCACTACAGATTTTTTTTTTTGAGAAAGTTTTCATGGCAATTTTATTTCCCTCTGAGCAGTTTTTGCCAGAAATCTGCTGAGAGGAAGCCGCCGAAGAAATATTTCTTCATATTTTCGTTTTGATGTCTGACCTGGGGGTTTGAATCGAGGCCTCACGTCGAATAAGCCTTCACTTCACCTACTAGACTAAGGCGACTTCATATATATAAAGTATACACCGCAATATATTCTATTTAGTACTCTGAAGCCATGTCTGTATCCTTATATTTCAGAAGCCAGTGAATGGTACCACTTAGCGGCACTCTTTAGGCATAAAAACTTCCATGAACCTACGAATTTATAAGCTTCACACTCCTAATGGCTGTATGCTCTTAAGAATAGAACCTTTTTTTATAGTGAAAGCATTTAATGCCTGCATTCCCGCTAGTTTGCCAGCGGAGACATCAATCTCCATTGCCTGGACGACTAACTTAACGACCTAACCTAACCTATCTTGAAAGCATCGCTGGCGGCGACCGCGCCGGAGGTGCTTATTTAAGTGACACTGTGTTTGGTATATTATGGTAGGGGGCGTAGCATTATAATGAAATAAAAATTTCTGTGAAACCATGAATGCGACAGAAGGGATAACCTTTTACCGTGTATTCAATAGATGTCTTATTGGTGACATACAGTGGTGGCCTTATAATTAGAAATGATATTTCTGGAACAGAGTTCTCTGGAGTGACCAATCTAATTTTCATTTTTCCCAATCTGATGGAAAAACGTATGTAAGACGTTCTCCAAACAAAGCCTTTGATCCCAGGTACCCAATGAAAACTGTAAAACAAATTAACAAACATACATGTTGCTAAGTCGTTTCTAATTATAAGACCACCACTGTACATATGTACATACATACGTACATAATTGGTCAATACAACCCTTTAGTCAGGATTACAACCTAGCTTCCAACACCACTTATGCTGTGTGTGTGTGATAATTTTCTACATGAGTGGCAGGACCTACAGTTTAAAGTCGATTCCAAACTACAGATTTTAATTTACTCTCAAGGTTTTTGCCAGAAATCTAGTGAGAGGAAGTCACTGAAGAAATATTTTTTCTTATTTTCGTTTTGATGTCTGACCTGGGATTTGAACTAAATTGTTTTTTAAGATTTCATTCGTTTAAGGCTCTGGCTATTTTAAGGAGTTCTTTTTGTTCATTCTGTTCAATGTTTTTGGACACCATCAAAGAAAAAAGGGTTTTAAAATAATTTTCAATTGCTGTTATTGTTGTTGTTGTTGTTGTTTTTGGGAAGTTTTTTTTATTATTAAGAAAAAACTGGAGGCGTCAGTAGTTTTCGCTCATTTGCTAATGACTTACTGACTGACTTCAAGTTGTTTTCAAAAATTTTTTTTAATTTTTTTTTTATTTATTTTGTTGTTGTTGTTATTTTAATAAATAATAAATAATGTTTTATTAAAAATCTCAGATGATTTATGTTTTATATGTATCAGCAAAATGCTTAAGAAACGAAATAATTTTTTTTTGTGTGTGAATGTGAATGATTGGTTCATACATTGTCCTACTATTTCTTCATGATCTTGGGAATGAATTTTCATTTTCATTTCAAAAAGACAAAAAAAAAAACAAAAAAAAATGAAAAACTGGCCATAGAGATTGAAAATGTTTTTTCCATGATGATGATGATGACGATAATTATTGGCTTTAATTTTTTTCTCGGTTTTTTCTTTTTTTTCGTGAATTGGTTGGTAGCTTATGTTGTGGGCCATAGAAGGGAAAATGTCATTTCGTGCCTTATTTTTCTGATTTTTTTTTTTTATTTTTTTGTGTAATTTTGTTTCAATTTTTTTTGTTGGTATTTTATGTATTGTTGTTGTATCTTGTTTGTTAGCAAAGTTATAATCATTAGTTATTATTAACTGGCCCTTTTATAATGTTTTAGTATCATTATTAGCTTTTTTTTTCTTCTTGACAATGTTCTAATCTGTATTATTTGTAGTTGGGTTTTCTGTTTTTATTGGTTTTTTTCAGCATTTTATTGGGTCAATCAGATACGAAACACTGTGTAATTTGTAATCTCAACTCAAAATGTTGCAACACACTTTGTAGTTTTTTTTTTAATTTTTTTTATAAAAAAAAATTCCAAAGAATCTGTCATTATTTTTAGACTCCATCAGACGTCTTCATTTATTAAGTTGACCAAGAGTTTTGCCACAAATTAATATGACTACAATTGTTTCAAAAGCAGAGGTTACTCTGGGTGATTTAATTAAAAAAAGGCAAAGATTTGATGACATGATAAGGCATGATAGAAAAAATTCGAAAGATTTTGTAATAAAATCGAAAGCAAATACGATTGCTTAATAGTGGAAACATTCACATGACATAAACATGGACATTGGACAGTCCAACCAGAATCCAAATGATATTTTTTTGAAACCTCTGGTATAGATTGCTCGATCTCATCTGGCTTTCAGCTTGTCACTAATCCCCAAACGCACAAAATTGTTTCGTAACATGTTAAGTTCATCTTGATTAAAAAATTAAAGTAGTCACGGCTGTCATGATTTCCTCGTGAAGGTTGCATGTCAGACAACATACATACATACATACATAATTGGTCATCACAATTCTTTAGTCAGGATTACGACCTAACTTCTCATACCACTGCTATTGTGTGTGTTAATATTATGCATGAGTGGCGGGGACCTACAGTTTTAAAGTCGTTGCCGAACGACAAATTTTCGTGAAACTTTTCATGGCAATTTTATTCTACTCTCGGAGTTTTTACCAGAAACTGCTGGAAGGAAGTAGCCGACAAAATATTTTTTTGTATTTCATTTTGTTGGAGGAATCCGACCTGGGGTTTGAACCGTGGCCTTACATCTAATAAGCCAACACTGTACCTACCAGACTACGATGATTTCATTACTTCAGCGCTTAACTGTCTACACAAATACAAATGCGTCCTCTGTTGCCTTAAGAAGATAATCATGAACAGGTCTTCATAATGCGATAGATATCCACCTAAAAGACGCTGAAAGACGGCTGTAGTGATGATTAAAATTACTATCGATTATCGAGCAGTTGTCACAGTTTATTTCAGATCCAGTCATGCAAGCCTTCCGCTTCCCATTCAACCAAGAAGTACTCGAATTCAAAGACATTTTTGGGGTAGAATTCTATTACCCAACAATCATTGCGAGGCTTTTAATATAGCCTTGATGGCCACCTTGGAAAACACTGCAATGATTAGGTAGTCAATGCAGACTTGAATTGTCAGAGCCCTGAATATAAGATATACATACATACATACATACATACATTGTAATTGGTCCTTCAATCAGATTCACGACCTAGTTCCACACACCACTTATGTTAAGTGTGCTAATTTGTATACATGACTGGCGGGACCTACAGTTTTAAAATCGATTCCGAACAACAGATTTTTGGGAAACTTTTCATGGCAATTTTATTCTACTCTCGGAGTTTTTACCAGAAACCTGCTGGAAGGAAGTAGCCGACAAAATATGTTTTCGTATTTCATTTTGTTGGAGGCATCCGATCTGGGGTTTGAACCGTAGCCTTATGTCTAATAAGTCAACACTGTATCTACTAGACTACGACGATTTCATTACTTCACCACTTAACTGTCTACACAAATACAGATGCGTCCTCTGTCGCCTAAAGAACAGGTCTTCACACTACGATAGATATCCACCTAAAAGACGCTGAAGAACGGCTGTATTGATTATTAAAATTACTGTCGATTGTCAAGCAAATACAGGATTCAACGTCACAGTTTATTTCGAATCCAGTCATGCAAGCCTTCCGTTTCCCATTCAACCAAAAAGTAGTCGAATTCAAAGACATTTTTGGGGTACAATCCTATTACTCAACAGGCATTGCGAATAGTCATGACGGCCGCTTTGGAAAACACTGCAATGATTAGGTAGTCTATGCAGACTTGTATTGTCAGAGACCTGAATATAAGGTATACATACATAGATACATACATACATTGTAATTGGTCCTTCAGTCAAGATCACGACCTAGTTTCACACACCACTTATGTTGTGTGTATTAATTTTATGCGTAAGTGGCGGGACCTACAGTTTTAAAATCGATTCCGAACAACAGATTTTTGAGACCCCTTGCATGGCAATTTTATTTTATTCTCAGAGTTGTTACCAGAAGACTACTGAGAGAAAATAGTCGAAGAGATATTTTTTCGTACCTTCGTTTATTTGGAGATGTCTGACCTCACGTTTAATAAGCCAACACGCTACCTACTACGCTACCTACTCACAAGGCGGAAAATAGATTATTGGAGCCTCAAAGTCAAACCAGAATCCTCTGGTATAGATTGCTCGATCTCAGCTTGTCATTGATTCCTCAAATCAAACAAAATCGTTCCGTAAATTGTTTAGTTCATCTTGCTTTTCGAAGTAGTCAGGCCTGTCAGCATTTGCTGGTGCAGGTTTCAAGCGCCGCAAGCTCATCTTATTTCACAGTACAATCTTGAAATGTGCCCTTGATGTTAAATCTCTGCAGTTCCACTAAGCCGCCAGGAAGTACGGGATATGCCCATCTGAATAATTTTATTGCACGCTTATAACCTTCTAGGGGTATTTTCCTAGCGTAAGAAGCAATCGTTCTACCATTCTGGAGATGTCCTTGTCTTTGTAATTCCGTATACATTGCACATTTCTTTAGTAATTAACGATTCAAGAGACGTGACATGTTTGGAATGAATTTCTAGGGAAAACTATAACGGCAGACTCAGTTGCTCACGATTGCTTTCGTAAACAATTACGCTTCTTGGTTGGCCAAGGCTCACTTTTCTGGCTATTTACCGGAGTAGTTCATTACAATAAGAATATAAGCATTCACGACATTACTAACGGAAAGAGACATCTCTTCGTGCATTACTTTCCGTTCAAATGGTGCTCTCAGGGTATATGTATTGCTGAAGCTGTCCTCGGGTTTTTCTTACTTAAATTTTCTCTGCGATACGCTGTGCACAGTTGTTGTTGTTCAACCCAATAAACCTTTAGTTTTGATTTCTCTAAAGAGACCTCTATGTTATGGATGCCATTTACAACTTCATCGTGCTAGTTTTGCCATTCAAGCTTCCCTAGCTATATCGCCCAAATGCGATGTAAGCCTATGAATCCGCTTTATGCTGTTCTATTGAGTTGAATAGGTTAGACAAGAGGGCTTTGTGCTGATATCTTGTTGCGTAATGCTGTTCTATTGAGTTGAATAGGTGTCACGAGAGGGCTTTTAGTTGATATCTCATTGCGGGTGAGCTGTCTGCTATTTTCTTTCGTCGTTATGATTTTCGACGGTATTTTACGATACCGTAGACCAGTCAATACTGATTTTTGCTCTTGTTAGCCTGACATCAAACTCTGATTGATTCTGGTGATTTTAGTTCATCTCTCCATCTTCGACCGTTCCCGCCTCCTATCTCCTCTATACTCAGCTAAGCTCGTTGTATTCGTAAGCGACAGTTTAACTAAGTCTTTAAGGGCTGGACTACATCATATTACCCTACGTATCTTGAACCGTATTAATCTTCCGGTATTTGATATATGCAGGAGCTAACATGACGAGAAAATAGAGGAACCCAACTGTTCGCCTCTAAAAGAATGTAAACTGAAATACTCTATAGAGCATTTCTTTCATCAGCCTAAATTTGGATAACCGTATCCACGACATTCGATGAATTATAAACCCTGGCTCAAACATCTTGACCAAAACGAAACATGGAAAAATATTTCTCTTGGCGACTTCCTATCAGCGGTCTGCTGGCAAAAACTTTGAGAGGAAAATAAAATTTCCAAAGTCCCGTGACAAATATCATTCATCGACACAGTAGTTAGCTACAACGAAGGTTATCAGTGCTTGACCATTTACAAGCTGTCATTAGAAAGTAAAGAATTACAACAACAAATCAACAGTGAGATTCTAGAAGTTGCCAGACTGAAAGTAAATGAAGTTTAAATAGAGCAACTAGTAATGCTTTCAGTCAGTTGTATTAAAAAAGAGCAACGTACGTACAATGTTACATTAAAATACTTTCGTTTGACATTGATTTTAAACTGAAGGTCTCGCCATGTATGGATACAATTAACACACACAACATGGGTAGAGGGAGAAGCTAGGTTGTAATCCAGACTAAAGGAATGTAATCACTGATTAAGTATGTAAAGAATATGGTTAATAAGGTCACCTCAATGGCTGCTACTAACTGGCCTTATAATCAACCTTAAAATAGCCGAAATAGGCCCTCAATCAAAAATTTCCAACAATTTAAATAAATTTTAATTTTTTTTCTGTGCCATTTCTTAACCAAAAAAAACTGTCTTCTTTTTGGTAAATATTCGAGTACAAGTATGAAAATTTTAATAAATTTTCCCACCATACTTAACATTTTTTCTATTCTTGAAAGAATTCTTTTTTAAGCCAAAAACAACAACAACAACAATAAAAACGTAGAAATAATTTATTTTTTATTTTCATGAATTTACCAAACAAATCACGAATATTTTTTTTTTGTTTCATTCATTCTGAAAGAATAGAATTCTGCTGCTTTGCTATTGTGTTCTTGTCTTTTGTCTTCTATTTGTTGTTGGTGGTGTAAAGAAAGCCACAAATGTTTCGATAACACACACTACATTTGTTATCTCCAAAAATAAATAGGAAAACCTAGAAGAAGTAGAATGAGAAACAATAATAAAGACGTGAAAGAGTTTTAATAGCAAAAAAATGATCATGATCATCAGGAGAATGGTTAATAATAAGAAATTATTTACGAATAATCATGCCAATGCCAATAGAATTCATAAGTATTTTGTATTTCGTTGCCATAATAGAATCAACCGAATAGAATAGAAATTAAAGATCGCAACGAATTTGATCAATTAAATGTGAAACAATGGATGTGATTAACGCATTACGCATACGTGTATGCGTTGGAGACTTAAGAACACATTGTAAGCGGCCAACTGCATGCGTTTTATTGTATGATAATTTAGGCAACTTCCAGCAATCATGCACAGCTCGTATATGTATGAGTTGTGATCTGTACTTTCAATTACAGGGTATTACTGTCCAGTGCATTCTGCCACATACTCCCTGAGATTATTGTAGCCTCTATCTGTTTTGTAGTCGCCGTAGTCTAGTAGGTAGTTTGTTGGCTTATTAGACGTAAGGCCACAGTTCAAACCCCAGGTCAGACATCAAAACGAAAATATGAAAAATATTTCTTCGGCAACTTCCTCTCAGCAGATTTCTGGCAAGAAACTCTGAGATTGAAATAAAATTGCCATGAAAAGTTTCTCAAAAATCTGTCGTTCGCAGTCGACACTAAACTGTAGGTCCCACCACTCATGTATAAAAAACTAACACACACAACATAAGTGGTGTGAGAAACTAGGACGTTCTACAATTGGGCAATTCGACCTCCGGGTACTGTACTTGTCTTAATTGATAAGTACACGTCCTCTCACCTAACCTAACCTAACCTATCTGTTGTGTAGTCGCCGAAGTCTAGTAGACAGTGTGTTGGCTTATTAGACGTAAGGCAACGGTTCAAACCCCAGGTCAGACATCCGAACGAAAAATATCAAAAAATATTTCTTCGGCGACTTCCTCTCAGCAGATTTCTGTTAAAAACTCTGAGATTGAAATAAAATTGCCATGAAAAAGTTTCTCAAAAATCTGTCGTTCGGAGTCGACTGTAAACTATAGGTCCCGCCACTCATGTATAAAATTAACCCACACAACATAAGTGGTGTGAGAAGCTAGGCCGTAATCCTGACTGAAGGGCTGTAATGCCCAACTTTGTATGTATCTGTTCGAATACGGCCCGACCTTCTTATAAGCATCAGAAAGCCTTAAACGGCACAGTCTGCCGCTAAATAAAACCGTCTGTTACGTAGCTTTCCTTTGGCATGCGAATGGCCTGAAAACATTTAAAGGGTCCGCCAAATATCTTTTTTTTGGAAATGCGTTTAAAAAAAACTACCGAATATTTTCTCAAATTTCTTTTTTTATTTGAAAGTACAATCCTTCCGGTTAATAATGGAAAATAATTTCATTCAAATGGCTGCCTCGGCTGGCCATGCAGTAGCCTACACGATCGGTCCAATTTTTAAGCACATTATCGATTGTGTGCAGCTGTATTTCACCAATGGCTTCACGAATATTCTCCTTTAAAGCGTCAATTGTCTCTGGCTTGTCGGCGTAACACTTATCTTTGACTCAAATCGCAGCTCCGAGGTGGCCAAACGACATCAGCTCTGCGGCTGATAATGCGATCTTCAAAAACAGGGCGCAAAACATCGAGTGTAGCTTCGGCTGTGTGGCACGTAGCGCCGTCCTGTTGAAACCAAATGTTGCCAATATCCTCCTCTTCAATTTTTGTGAAAAAAAAATTCGTTTAACATGGCCCGATAACGATCGCTATTGACCGTAACGCCACTCCTTGCTCATTTTCGAAGAAAAATGTCTCAATTATGTTTTTGGACCAAAATCCGCACCAAACAGTGACTCGTTTTGGGTGCGTCGGCTTTTCAATGTACGCGTGCGAGTCTTCTGTGCCCCACATGCGACAATTTTGCTTGTTTACATACCCGCCAAGATCAAAATGAGCTTCATCTGAAAAGATGATTTTTTTTTTTGACAAAATCGGCATCTTCTGGTGTAGGCTACTGCATGGCCAGCCGAGGCAGCCATTTGAATGAAATTATTTTCCATTATTAACCGGAAGGATTGTACTTTCAAATAAAAAAAAGAAATTTGAGAAAATATTCTGTAGTTTTTCTTTTTAAAGCATTTTCAAAAAAAAAATTATTTGGCGGACCCTTTACATGGCATTTAGAAAAGCCTTCCCAACTAGTTCGTTCGGAGCTCTTTATTTTTTAAGTCAGAAAATGAGATCTGAAATCAGTGAGTTTGAAGGTTAGGTTAAACTGGTCGCCTCACTGGCTAAGCTATTGCCAAACTTGGGTCCTATAAGATTCCGTTATAACAGCCTTAATACCTATTTCGCCATAGAATTATAGTTCCTGGTTAGTATCTCCCAAAATTCGAAGAGTCTTTTGAAGATTTGATGTTTTCTCAAATCGCTTTTGCTTTGTTACTAAATTCTAGGTGTCCAAGAATTGTACTATTCAGATTCCCAAGCACTGGACAATGACAGAGAAGATACATAGAAGACTTTCTGTAGTCCCTTAATCTGCGTCGTTTCAACTTCTACTGAATTCATTGTGAGGTATTCCCAGTTTCCTGGCGTGAAATTCCAGAAACCAGTGTCCCTTTATCACTGTTATAAGCTTACTTTGAAGGAATCTTCAGAGGGTCAATGCAATTTCTGTTCTTCATATATCCATGCCAGGCTAGATCTGTCTGGTGTCTCCAGAAGTGGTTTCATTATCTTTTTATAGTTCCGTGGCATAATATCACCCGTCGACATAGTAGTTTACTACAACGTAAGTTAACGGCGTTCGACCATTTACAAGCCGTCATTTGAAAGAAACGAATTACAATAACAAATTAACAGTGAGATTCCAGAAGTTGTCAGACTCAAAATAAATCAAGTAAATTGAACGGCTGTTAACGTTTTCAGTCAGTTGTAGCAGAAAGCGCGATGTACATACCATGTTAAATTGTTTTCTAGTTAACGTCGCATATTCCGTCAAAGTAGGCATTCACTTTCAGAATTCGAAATTATTTATAGGGCCACACATTAAATTCTACTTCTCAGATTCTCAGAGAAGGTACATAGAAGACTTTCCTTAGTTTCTTATGATGAGTCGTTGCAGCTTCTATAGAATTCATTATGAGGTATTCGCGGTCTCAGGGCGTGAAATTCCAGAAACCATGGTCCCTTTATCACTGTTATGAGCTTCCTTAAATCGAATCTTCATAGGTTCAATACAATTTCTGTCCTGCATATATCCATGTCCGGCTAGATCTATCTGGTGTCTCTACAAGTGGTTTCATTATCGCTTTCTAAACACGTGATATAATATCGTCCATCGGCACAGTAGTTAACTACAACGAAAGTTATCGGCGTTTGACCATTTACAAGGTGTCATTAGAAGGAAATGAATTACATTCTTGAAGTTCCCAGACTGAAATTAAATGAGGCTTAAATAGAGTGGGCTAGATCTGTCTGGTATTTCTACAAGTGGGTTCATTGTAGTTTTCTAGTCCCGTGACATTATATTATCCATCAACACAGTAGTTAACTACAATGTAGGTAGTCGGCGCTTGACCATTTACAACCTGTCATTAGAAAGTAAAGAATTACAACAACAAATCAACAGTAAGATTCTAGAAGTTGCCAGACTGAAAGTAAATGAAGTTTAAATAGAGTGGGCTAGATCTGTTCAGTGTCTCTACAAGATTATCGCTTTTTAGTCCCGTGACAATATAGTCCATCGAGACCATCGAAAAGAAATACAATAACAAATCAACAGTAAGAGTCTAGAAGTTGCCAGACTGTAAGTAAATGAAGTGTAAATAGAGTGACTGGTAATGCTTTCAGTTAGTTGTATCAAAAAAGCTTAACGTACGTACAATGTTAAATTTTATTCCATCTAAGACCGCATATTCCGTCAAAGTAGGCATTGGCTTTCAGACCTCGGGATTATTTATAGGGCCACACATTAAATTATTTGCAAAATCTCAAATTGATGCAAAGATTATGATTAGTAATGTATTTTATTTCCTTATTTTTCTTGCAGTTTCATCGCTTATCGCTGTCGTATATTGTTGTGTTTCCTAAATGGTCATGCAAATCCATGAATATAAATGGAGTTGGCTTTAACCCATGATCAATGATTTTGACCACATTTTTGAACAAACAAATGATCTGTATGATCTGTATGATCTGTCTATGATAGTCTCTCTCTCTCTCTATGTGTGTAAATCCAACTGATGAGACTGAAAGATGCTGACTGTGACCGGCTATGTGTTCTATTTTATTAAGGCAAACACGAACGAGCGGCTAATGTTGCATGAAATTGATTTTCACACTTGAAACACATTAAAATGGAAACTAAAATACAAGCAAAAACATACTCATGCTGGGCCAAAGCATTTAAAAATCATCAGCAATACGCCAGTCTGTCCGTCCGTCCCGTCTCAGTCGCCTTAACGTAACGTTAGTATTGTGAAGCTTTGATGAAGACTTGATAAACGATAGAACAAAAGCGATCATAATGATGTTGGAGTTTCCATTTGGACAAAAGATATCAAAACTGAGGATGATTAACATTCGTGAACAACACGAAATGATCTCAACAACGCCATGATCATGGCCAGAAATGAAGAAGAAGAAGAATCAAAAAAATGTGAACCAAAAAACGTACACAAATAAGATCATCACATGGTGGTTGTTGTTGCTGTTGTTGGTCTTGTATGTGCACCCACTAATCACGCGTGTAACAAGCTGCAACAAAGACAAAAATTGTACGAGTACTGTTCTGTTCCAAGCCCAGCTTAATTCAATGCTTAGTGAGATGATCTCAATAGATGTGAGGCTCAGTTTAAAAGGCTGCCAAGATCACATTTCGTCTAGTCATGTTTTCTAACTAAACTGTCCATATAGTACACTGTGTGATCAAATACGTCAACATCATCATCATCATCATCACATCATCTACGGGTATTTTATGGTATAATCAAGCAATATCAAGCACGGCCTCAGAAATTGGTAACATCCCGCAGCTCAGCTCAGCTCGCCTCACCTTAACAAACAACAACGTTAACGTTATCTGCCACAGGTATGTACGAATATATACGAGCATAAGTATGTAGAGTAATTGTTTAAAACTGTATCAGTTTCAGTAAAGCGGGGGGATGGCCCCCCTACCTAACTCAGTTCTTCAGTTCATTTCGTTGTTGTAGTTTAAGTGGGAAAAGGTTTTCATACGTATTTGTTGCAATTAGAATCAAATTGATGAGATGAGCCAAATAATCAAAGCAAATCAACACGACAATGTTGTGTTTTATTGTGTTCCTGTTGCTGTTTCTCTGTTTCTCTGTTCGATTATGTGTTCAGCCCATGTAGCCCACCATCAAATTTCACTTCATCAGGCTCTACTCATCATCAACAGGCTCATATAGTGAGTAGAAATACATGCATTTGTTGCTTCTCTACTCCTACAAAAAAAACAAGAAAAAACTGCAACAAATCACAGGGAAATTCGATCATTACAGTTCTGCTCTTTCCAAAAAAAGACAAAAACAAGAGCAGGAATTGAAAAAACATGTGCGATTTTTATGATTTTCCATTGTAGATAAGCCCTCTTTCAATTGGTTTTTAAACTTTAAACAGCTTGTCTTAGATTTGAAACGAATTTCCAAGTGCCCTACATAAAGGCAAATGAAAGTTTACTACCGGGACGAACATTTTTGCTAGAAATTATAAGAGTGAGTTTCCTTTTCTACATACATTAATGTGTAGCGATGCCAGAATACTGTCACTGCCCTCCGGCATCCCTAAAATGCGCAATAGATGGGAAAGCCTAGCACGCGAAGTTAGCTAATTCGCAAACCAGCAACTGAAGTTGATACCGGAATGATAAGCGAAAGTAAACATGAGACAAACAATTTTCGTTGAGTGATCGGAGTGAGTTTCCTTTTCTATCTATATTACCGTCTAGATACGCCAGAATACTGTCACTGTCCTCAATTTATTCTCCAGCATTTCTAAAATATTCGCCACAATCCTAATGGTCTGACAACCTTAAGAATGCTGTTCGGTGTTAGGTTTGCAGGGCACGCAGCTGTTTCCTTCTGAGATGCGTTAATGAACCCTAGGTCTCCAGCCAAATGCCAAAAGTGATAAAACTAATAACATAATAGGTGGGAAAGCCTAGCGTGCTAACTTAGTAAACTCGCAAACCAGCAACTGGAGTTGATAAAGGAATGACAAGCGAAAGTAAACAACTGAGACAAACAATTTTCGTTGAGGATTATCGGAGTGAGTTTCCCTTTTCTACATATATTACCGTGTAGATATGACAGAATACTGCCACTGCCCTCAATTTATTCTTCGGCATCCCTAAAATGTCCATCACAATCCTAATGGTCTGGCGAACTTCAGAACGCTGTTCGCTGTTACGGCTGATAGACATGGAGATGTTTCCATCAGAGATGCGTTAACGAACGATAGGTTCCAAGCCGAAAGTTATAAAACAAATGGCTCAATAGCTGGGAAAGCCTAGCCAGCGTTCCTTAAGTATTCGCCACAATTCTCTTGGTCTGACAAACTTCAGATTGATGTTACGTTTGATAGCTAAGCAGCTGTTGCCATTTGAAATGCGTTAGTGAACCATAGGTTTCCAGCCGAAACATAATTGATCATTACAGCCCTTCAGTCAGGATTTGTATTAGCTTCTCCCGCTGCAACGACTGCAAACGACAGATTTTTGTTTTTTTTTTTTTTTTAAACTTTTCATGGCAATTTTCATTTACTCTCGGAGTTTTTCCCAGATTTTCCAGATTTCTGTTGAGAGGAAGTCGTCGAAGAAATATTTTTTCGCATTTTCGTTTTGTTCGAGATGTGTGACCTGCAGTTTAAACCGTGGCCTTGCGTCTAATAAGCCAACACACTACCTAACAGACTACGACGAAACGAAAGCGATAACACTAATGGCACAATAAGTGGAAAAGCCTAGCGTACTTGGTTAGCGAATTCGCAAACCAGCAGCTGGAAATTATATTTGAATACAAGAACTAGTATTAAACAAAATACCTTGGTTACAGACCAGTTTTTGGTTCCAATAGTTGGAGAACAGACTGGTCTGCCCCATGGTTAAGAAATGATTCTTCACCACAGCGCATATGGTTTATAATGGCGGCGATAAGCCTGTCTTATACCCAAGTGTATAATCAAGTACAATCCGACGACAAGCACAGAATTTAATGGTTTGAAGTGCGGCTCTTTGCTTACATGAGTGCCTTCGTAGTTTCGTGATTAGTAGTGCTGGCTTGCGAAGGTTTTAAGGCCGGAAAAACATATTGAAACCAGCATATGTGCTCACGGATTGAGGAAGAACTGAATCAAAAAGGAAAAGCTTTCTTAATAGTTGAAGGCCCTGACGATTGCTCTTGATTCCATAGGATAAACAAAAAAAGTTTTCAGAAACTGAGTGATAAACGAAATGATTATCTTGTTCCTTTGCTTGGAACCCATTTACACAGGCATCTGAACATTACTTTTCTAACAAGAGTTCCTAAGCTGGGGGAAGCCGACGTAGTCTAATAGGTTGTGTAGTAGTAGTCTATTTCATTAGAACCTTGGAGCGTGACATTGTTTAAATCAGCGCCTCTAGATTCGTTGCAACAAACTTTCCTTTTGAAATAGTTTCCGCTAATTTTCCCCACATGTCTGTCTGATTGTGTCTCCACAATATCTTGGCGTTTGTTGGCTTTCAAATGCCCTTATATTGTTGGAATTATACGCATTGCCACGCTATTTCATATAACCTCGAAAGTTTATTAACCTTAATGACCAATTGTAGGTCGCCGTAGTCTAGTAGGTAGTGTGTTGGCTTATTAGACGCAAGGCCATGGTTCAAACCCTAGGTCAGACACTAAAACGAAAATATTTAAAAAATATTTCTTCGGAAACTTCTTTTCAGTAGATTTCTAGCAAAAACTCTGGAGAGAAAATAAAAATTTGCCATGAAAAAGTTTCTCAAAAATTTATCGCTCGAAGCCGACTTTAAACTATAAGTACCGCCACTCAAGTATAAAATTAACACACACAACATAAGGCGTGTAAGAAGCTAGGTTGTAATCCTGACTAAAGGGTTGTAATGACTAATTAGGAACTCGATTCACGCCGGCGCGTACTACCGGTAACCCGCAAGAGACTGCCTTATCGAGCGACGCATACCACCGGTGGCCCGCACTTGACTGTCTCATCGGGCTGAGTGTACCATCGGTGGTACGGAATTGATTATTAGACGATACGTAATACCAAACATTGAAATCTTTAACACTTCAACTGCCGAAAAAAATACCTGAGAGTCACGTCACGATACAGCGAAAAGCAGACGCCCGTAGGCGACAAGCATTAGTTAAAGCGCGGGCGTGAAAGTGTTTTGGGCAGCGGCAATTGCTCTTGAATTGTTAGGATAGACAAAAACGGTTTCAGAAACTGAGTGATGGTGATGGACGAAATGATTTTTTTTGCTTCTTTGTTTGCGAATAGTTCGGACGCTCCCGGAATCCATTTTACACAGTCAATTGAACATTGCTTTTCTGACAAGAGTTCCTAAGCTTGGAAGCACATTTCTTTCAATCTTCCAACAGATCATAGACATACATAACATAATTGGTCATTACAACCTTTCAGTCAGGATTACGACCTAGTTTCTCACGCCACTTATGTTGTGTGCGTTAATTTCATACATGAGCGGCGGAACCTACAGTTTAAAGTCGATTGCGAACGACAAATTTTTGAGAAACTTTTCATGGCAATTTTATTTTATTCTCAGAGTTTTTACCAGAAATCTGCTGAGAGGAAGTCGCTCAAGAAATATTTTTTCGAAATATTTTTTCGAATGTCTTCAATCAGGATTACGACCTAGCTCCTCACACCACTTATGTTGAGGGCGTTAATTTTTAATCATGAGTGGCGGTACCTACAGTTTAAAATCGATTCCGAACGACAAATTTTTGAGAAACTCTTCATGGCAAATTTTATTTTATTCTCAGAGTTTTTGCCAGAAATCTGCTGAGAGGAAGTCGCCCAAGAAATATTTTTTCGAATTTCGTTTTGATATCTGACCTGGGGTTTGAACCGTGGCCTTACGTCTATTTAGCCAACACACTGTCCACTAGACTACTGCGACTTCCAGCAGATTATAGTCTTTTACTAAAATCAACTAAAAGCTGTGGAGTATAGGGCACCATTTTTTTTTAAAACCAATACGAGTGTTTTTTTTTTTGTTTGGTTTTTTGCTTTCATTACAACCCATGGGGGGTACATGATTGTTTTTCTTTATCTGTTTACTCTGTTTACTCTGTGTTACTCTATTTCTGTTGCAGTTTTTGTTTTTTTTTTGTTGCTCATTTGGCTTCCCCTACCAGACACCGCTGCTGGTAGTTCTCGTATTCAAATTCAACTCTGAACTCTCCGAAGTAGATGGTGGAAGAGACTCTTTTTTTCATATACACAGTCTAAGTGGTATGGTTAAGCGTTTAATGTATGACTTTTATTCCCCTCTACAATTACAACAAATATATGTTTGTAGTTGTTATTGTTGTGTGTTATCATGTGTCATAGTATGAGTAAGTGTAAGTAGCATAGCGCCTGCTCATAAGTTACGAAAAAATGCTTTTAAAAGCATTGTGTGTAGCATTTTCGTATGACACGACAAACATGCTGCTCTGCAACTGTTGCTTGCTGCCAATGTTTTATTACAATTTTTGTTGTTGTTATTGTAATTGTAGTTGTTGTTGTTGTTGTGATTGTTTAGAAAAGCTTTGTGTGTGGGGCTTGAGGTTTTTTGTTTTTCGAAGTATTTGTTGCCATTGTTTGTGTTCCTGTTTTGCTACAATTGTTACGCGCCAACTACATTATCGCTCACCTTTTATTGCAGTTTTTTTGTGCATTTCCAGAGCTGTAACTTGTGTTCCTTTTTTCTCTTATTTTGTTTTCTTATTGTTGCTGTTGTTGTGGTTTTAATTCTTCTTTGCAACCACATGATCACGATTTATTGTAGTTTGTTATTGCTGTTGCCATTGTAGCTGTTCTTGTATCGCCTGTTGTTGTCTGAATTGTTGCAAATCGAGTGTTTTTTTTTGTGTGGAAAAGATTTTTATTTGATTTAATGCTGTTGCTATTGTTGTTGTTGTTGTTGGTTTCTGTTGGCGGCTGGTTTTGTTGCTGGTGATACACTCTTTGATTCTGACTTTTATTTCGTTTACGATTTTTCTTGTTTTGTCTCCATTGGCTTGCATTCGAACAAATAACAACAGCAACTGCGACAGCAACAGCAACAGATGGATGGCATTTGCATTTGCATTTGAAAGAAATCAAACCGATCAGAGACAAACAACAATTAATTGATCATTTTACATGAGCACATGCACAGGCAAATGCACAGGCACATGGCAATAAAATGTTGCAGGAATATGTGAGAAAATGTTGACTTATGAGCCGTTTTTTTACAGCTCACAATTCATAGTTCAAGGCTTAAGCTTTAAATGAAAGTCAGCCACCTTATTCGAGGGAATAAGTAAAGACAAACGTAAAGGGTCCCCCATATAACTTTGTTTTTTTTTGAAAATGCTTTAAAAAAAAACTACTGAATATTTTCTCAAATTTCTTTTTTTATTTGAAAGTACAATCCTTCCGGTTAATAGTGGAAAATAATTTCATTCATGCAGTAGCCTACACGATCGATCCAATTTTTAAGCACATTATCGATTGAAGGCAGCTGTATATAACCAAAGGCTTCACGAATATTGTCCTTTAAAGCGTCAATTGTCTCTGGTTTGTCGGTGTAACACGTATCTTTGACGGCATCCCACAAATAATAGTCCAACGGTGTCAAATCGCAGCTCCGAGGTGGCCAAACGACATTAGCTCTGCGGCTGATAATGCGATCTTCAAAAACAAGGCGCAAAACATCGAGTGTAACTTCGGCTGTGTGGCACGTAGCGCCGTCCTATTGAAACCAAATGTTGCCAATATCCTCCTCTTCAATTTTTGTGAACAAAAATTCGTTCAACATGGCCCGATAACGATCGCCATTGACTGTAACGGCCACTCCTTGCTCATTTTCGAAGAAAAATGGCCCAATTATGCCTCTGGACCAAAATCCGCACCAAATAGTGACTCGTTTTGGGTGCGTCGACTTTTCAATGTATGCGTGCGGGTTTTCTGTGCCCCAAATGCATACCCGCCAAGATCAAAATGAGCTTCATCTGAAAAGGTGATTTTTTTTTTGCCAAAATCGGCATCTCCTGTAAGTCAATCGCAGGCCCACTTAGCGAAGCGAAAACGCATTGGATGGTCAATTGGCTTCAACTCCTGAATCAATTGGACTTCGTATGGCGTCATACCAAGTTCTTTATGCAAAATTCGTTTCAATGATGTCGCCGAAATGTTCAATTGTTGATAACGAAGGTGAATTGATGTTGATGGCGTTTCAAGCACACTTTCTCGGGTGTACGCACTGTTTTTGGCTTTTCACGCTTTGGTTTATCGATGAGGATGCCAGTTTCTTTCACTTTTTTCACAAGATAACGAACATACGGAGCTGACGGTGCTTCTCTTCTTCCCAAAATCCGTACGCAATTTTCGCACACATTCTGCAACATTACCATGATTTTCCAAGTAATGTCGCGCAATATTTCCCAGCGTTGTTCAAGCATATACACAACCATATTCGTTCAGCGGAAGGATAAAACTCATTATCTGTCAAATCAGATACGAGCTAAGTGTTACCATTCACGAAATAAGCATTAGTTGAAAACAAAACGTTAGATGGCGGACCCGATATTTGAATCTCATGCGTCTAAAAAAGATAGAAAGCTTTTCTATATCCTGACCTTTCCTACATGCGCTGTTAATATCATCCTGCTTACCTACTTACTTAATTGGTCACTAACAACCCGTTTAACGGATTTCGGCCTGCCGTAACACATCCTTTCAGGTGCCTCTGCTTCTTATGCGAATAACCCAGTTGGTCACACCAAGCGATGACAGTGCTTAGGTTAGGTTAGGTTAGAGAACGTGTACTTGTCAATTAATACAAGTACAGTACCCAGAGGTCGAATTGACCCATTGTACAACGTCCTGGTTTCTCACACCACTTGTGTTGTGTGTGTTAATTTTATACATGAGTGGCGGGATCTACAGTTTAAAGTCGACTCCGAACGACAGATGTTTGAGAAACTTTTTCATGGCAATTTTATTTACTCTCAGAGTTGTTGCCAGAAATCTGCTGAGATGAAGTCGCCGAAGAAATACTTTTTGTATTTAATTTTGAAGTCTGGCCTGGGGCTCGAACACTGGCTTTACGTCTAATAAGCCAACACACTACCTACTAGACTACGGCGACCTCATATGACAGGGCTTACTTGGTCTTGTCCTTCTAACGCAAACAAGTTAGTTCGTCTCGCCGAAGCATCCTCCTCCATTCGAACGACATGGCCGAAACAGCGTAGTAGCTGAATGTTAATACTTTGCACAACGTCTATGTAGTTTAGGACCTCATACAATTCAGTCTTGGAGCGGAACATCCTTCTTAATTCATTTAATTAAAGCTTAGCAAGCTAACGAATCTTACCCATATGTAGGACATCCCCTTCCTTAGTGTCCCGGAATGATTACGTTTCTATTTGATGCTGGATAAATGGGACCTTGTGGTCAATATAGATCTGCTGTAGTTCGTAAAGGGTGTTTTTTATAGAGGTATAGAACTTTAAGTTGCAATAAAACAACGATGGATTATTCGATTGACATGAATTTTATTTATCCGAAAGATAATCTTGTGGCATTACATTTTAAATATGATTTCTGGCATATGACCGCCACGGCTGGCGCGGATGTAGTCCAATCTGGACGTCCAATTTTCGATGACTTTTTCCAACATTTGTGGCCGTATATCGGCAATAATACGGCGAATGTTGTCTTCCAAATGGTCAAGCGTTTGTGGCTTTACCGCATAGACCAATGACTTTACATAGCCCCACAGAAAGTAGTCTAGCGGTGTTAAATCACAAGATTTTGGAGGCCAATTCACAGGTCCAAAACGTGAAATTAGGCGGTCACCAAACGTGTCTTTCAATAAATCTATTGTGGCACGAGCTGTGTGACATGTTGCGCCGTCTTGTTGAAACCACATCTCCTGGACATCATGGTTATTCAATTCAGGAATGAAAAAGTTAGTAATCATGGCTCTATACCGATCACCATTGACTGTAACGTTCTGGCCACCATCGTTTTTGAAAAAGTACGGACCAATGATTCCACCAGCCCATAAAGCGCACCAAACAGTCAGTTTTTCTGGATGTAACGGTGTTTCCACATACACTTGAGGATTACCTTCACTCCAAATGCGGCAGTTTTGTTTGTTGACGTAGCCATTCAACCAGAAGTGCGTTTCATCGCTAAACAAAATTCGCTTATGAAAATCGGGAACAACGGTAATCTCGTTTTGGGCCCATTCGACGAATCTACGCCTTACTTGATGATCGTTTGGCTTCAACTCTTACACGAGTTGGATTTTGTAAGCACGCAAACCAAGATCCTTCCGCAAAATCTTCCATAAAGTGGATGGACACAGATCCAATTCCTGTGCTCGATGGCGGATGGACTCATTCGGGTCTTCCTCAATGCTACGCTCTACAGCAGCAATAGCTTCTTCTGTACGCACCGTACAGCGTCTCTGGGGATGCGAGTTATCAATAAGAGTAAACGTGGTGCGAATGGTTAATCGAATTAACTGCTCTGATGGACGATTTTGTCGACGATAAAACGGACGTAGTGCGCGATACGTTTTCCGCACAGAACCATCATTTTCGAAATAAAATTTCACTATTTGCAAGCGTTGTTCAGGCGTGAGTCTATTCATGATGAATTGCCAAACCAAATAGAGAATAAACCACATGGTAGCTGTTAAATCGGTCGCCATCTTGAAAAGTAATGTCAACTTAAAGTTCTATACCTCTATAAAAAAAACACCCTTTACATTCTTTCATTTCATTTCCAATTTTCAATATGAAGGCCTCTAATTGAAATTCAATTTAATTTTAAATGCTTGTTTACAAAACAAAAACCCAAAGAAAACCTTCACTTCCTTGAGTTAACATTATTGTTAGCCAGCCAGCTAACGTAACAAACTTGTAATTGAACAATCAAGCGTAACTAATTTCTCGCAACATAAATCACAACAACGTAATGAAAAAATTAATCAACAAAAAATCAATTACAATTAAAGCCGAACTTAATAATACCCGTGTCTGGTCTGAGCTGGCCATGGGTAGCTACCTAAGGATTTTAACACCACAAAACAAGTTGAACGTTATGACTTATTAATGGCTTTATTGATTTCAATAATTTGACCAATTAAAGACACACTTGGAAAGCAACAACAACAACCTTAGTTTTGCAGTTAAGTCAGGCTTTAAGTTTTAACTCAAATTGAAGCAAAAAAAACAATTGAAATATTTTTATTAAATGGCTAAAATGTGTGTTTAGCCAATTGAATTCAAGCTTAAAGACTCAATAGAGCTGGTTTTTGTGTTAACGTTGCAAAGTAAGGCATAAAGACAGGTTTAGAGAGCCTGATGGGAATTGAGTAGAACGTGGCGAAAGGGTTTTCAAGCTTCAGCTCAAAATGCAAAAATATTGCCATAAACTTTAGTACTTGTTTAAACGCTTTGTTAACAACAACAAAGAACGGCTTAAATAACGGCGGTGATTTAGAAAAAAATTTTGTTTTTTTTTTGTTTTCTTTGAGATTTTAAGCGGAAAGTGAAAAAACAAAAAAATACCGGCGGTTAACGGAAAGAAAAAAAAAGAATTTAAAAAATGTTTTTAAAAAATTAAATTAAATTTTTAATTTAAAACTAAAGCTTGGGGTTTTGCTTCTGCGCCGCCTAAGTAAATGTAAACAATTTGAATTGGAATACAACCCTGCGCTTTTGTTTACTTTTTAAATAACAACAACAACAAATTTACCAGAGAAACTAAGAAAATAAATACCAAGTGTTTCTTCTATGCGATGATTTATGGAGTATCACTTAAAAAATAAAAAAAATAAAGAAAATAAATTAATTTAAATTAAAGAAATAGAAAATAATAATAATATATGCCATTGCATTTTAATAATTAAATTTTAATTAATTAAAAAATACAACAACAACAAAACAAGTGAAAAAATTATCGGAAAATAATTTCAAATGAGTGCCCGTCTGCGTGTCGATTGTATGTGATTTTTTATGCAAGTGAATGATATAAAAATTAACAAAAATTAATAAAAAAAAATAATAAAAAATTATTTACTTGTTTTATGTCTTTGTGCTGCATGCAACATATTATTTTGCATAATTCACATTCGTTTGCTATTATTGTTCATCAGCCAGCCAGCTTCAACAGCCAGCATCATCAGCCAGCATCATATGCATACAATTCAATGGAATATTAATGAATTTATTTTGAAATTAATTCTCAATGAATTCTTAACAACAACAACAACAATCCCTATGCATTAGCAGCCCTCCCACAATGGCATTTCGCTTTAGAAATCAAGTGTATGTGGAGGTTATGTAGTGTCTCAGCTAGGCTTTAATAACAACAGAAAATTTCAAGGCACAAGTTCAATTTACAAGGTAAGTTTTTTATATATTGAAAGAAAAATTTTACAAAAAAAACTATGCCATGAACTTAAGCCTACCATCCATGAAATTCTCAATTAAGTGGGATTTGAAAACAGGCCTTCAAGAGATGTTTTCGGCAAAAAGTTTATAAAATTTGGCAGAATAGAAAAACTTACTTAACTGACTAATTACAAGCCTTTAGTGAGGATTACAACCTAGCTTTTCAATTCTTCAATTCAATTTTTTGTAAATGGTTTTACGATGGCTTTATCATTGTTTATCCTGCTTTATCGGCTGTAAGCCTTAGAATAACAACTGATTTTTTTTTCCGCCGAGGAGGGGTAAATGTACCTAACCGCACCATAGGGTAAGTGGTCACATCCTCCGTGTGTAGGGCCCTCACCCACTAAATCCCGCCCCCCCTCGTCTCCTGTGGACTTGTCTGTGCCCACCCCGGAACTACGGTGGTATTACTTCGGAGTGCAGTTTTTTAGCCTTGGCTTTGGCCTCTCCATGTTTATATCCGCGTCCGGATTGCTTATCGAAAGTTGAAGAGACATCTAAGCGGCTCCACTATTCCTTTCGTTTAAATCACCGTTTCGGTTCCGCTTGGCATGTGTGCCAGTATCACCTATGCCGACATGCTTACTCGTTCTGGAGCCTCAAGATCTCTCTTTTCCGCCTTAGAATGTGGTCTACGTAATTCACCACCAAGGTCCAACTCCCACTACTCGCAATCATAATCCCGACAATGTTAGCGGCTGTGATCATTCCAGCTATTGACGTCAGTACAGAACGATAGCTCTGCAAGCGTGCATACTCGAAAACAGTGTGCTCTGCCTCATCAATTACCTCCCCTTCCTGCCAGCGTGCACACTCGAAAACAGTGTGCTCTGCCTCATCAATTACCTTCCCTTCCTGCCAGCGTGCACACTCGAAAACAGTGTGCTCTGCCTCATCAATTACCTCGCCTTCCTCGTAAAGACAGTAAGGGGAGGCGGCCTTGGCCATTCTGTGAAGATATTTTCTAAAAAAATCCGTGTCCCGATAGCATCTGTGTAACGTAGTAGTTTACCTCTCCAATTTTCCGACCAATCCATGGCCTTATTTCCGGAGTAAGTCTCACCCGTCCATCTTCCTCTATCTTCCTCGTTCCGTCGTTGATGCCATTTTGAAATGGTGTTCTTCCTGAAGTAACTGGTCATGTGATTTCCACGCGATTTCGCCTTATAAATCTCCATCCGCTCTGCTGCCAGCAGATCCACAGGGATTATACCTGCTATCACCAGTACGGCTGGAGCGGACACTGTACGGAACGCTGACGTGACACGCAATGCAGCCGTTCTCTGTCCAGCCGATTTCGCGTTATAAATCCCCATCCGCTCCACTGCCAGCAGATCAACAGGAATTATACCCGCTATCACCAGTACGGCTGGAGCGGATACTGTACGGTACGCCGACGCGACACGCAATGCAGCCGTTCTCAGTATCTTTGATACCAAAAGCTCGCTTGAGCACGCATAGCGGCATGTTGTGACACCACAGGTAAACGCAGTTGCTGCACTGGCCAAGTTCCACCAAACTAGGGAAGAATTTGATCAGCGCTGAGGCTGCACGTTAAATATTTAGTCACGATTACAACCTAGCTTCTCAATAGAAGCACTAACTTGCCTTTATTATTGGCATCTTGTAGGCCTCAATAGTCTTTTAGCATAAACTCTGAGAGAGAAAAATAAAATTGCCATGAAAAGCTGCTCAAAAATTTTGCGCTTGAAGTCGACTTTAAACTGGGTGGATAAAATTATCACACACAACATGGGTGTTGTGAGAAGCAAGGTTATAATCCTGACTAAAGGGTTGTAATGACCAGTAGTATGTTTATGGCGTTTCTCGACCACTTACTCCATACAAAATTTGGCTCATGCCTACGCTACAGTCGGTAGTGTCGGTTAGTCGATAGGTTTGTAACATGTAATGTGAAAATTTATATACGTATGCATGAATGATTGGACGGACAGAATGAGTGTGTGCGTAACATGTAATGTGTATGATCGTTTTTTAATAGTAAATTCTTACCACGTATTATCATACTTAATGCTGAAAAAATAGAAAAGGGATCTACACCTGTATAGTTGTTGTGTGTTTTTTTATTTTTTGTATGATTTAATTAGAAGGATCTTTAATTTTAAATGTGATAAGAAAGAGATGAACACCTGTGTAAAAAATTTTTTTTTTTTTTGGGATAATAAATAACATCGTATACCTAAGTAGAAACATGAGTGTACATGTTCATTGTATTTGTATTGCTTTTCGAATGATTGGACGGACAGAATGAATGTGTGCACGTATTGCTCATGATCACAGGTAGAAGAAATAGAAATATAAACTAATAAGAAAGGGTAGGTTGGTTGTGCGGTTGTCTTTAATTTGATGAGAAAGAAATGTATAGTTTTTTTTCACGTATAAGTATAAGTAATATCTGTTTTCACTAATTGAATTTACTGATTGATCTACAACACCCCAGAGTATAAATAGACTTGTTTTAAGGATTTAGATTTTTTTTTTTAGTTTTACTGTTTTGAATGAATGAAATTATAGAATAAAGGGATTAATTAAAACAAATTAGTTTTTTATTTTTTGAAAATTTTATTACATATTTCTTTTTTTTCAGATTTTTACAGATTCGAATTTAAAAATACGTTTATACAGATTAAATAACTTAAGTGTTAACAAATATTGTGTATAGAATGTTTGACATCGACAAATGTTGAAGGATTGTGAATAAGTATTTTCACAATAATACAAACGTATGACATATTAATACATAAAAATGGATTACTTATTTTACTAATGTTACATATTCTTAGTTCATTTATGAGTTTCATAAATAAATCTATATGCTCTTTATCAATCTGATTACTATGTTTTGTTAATAAATAGTTCTTCCAATACAGCTGATGTTACCATTTTTGTTCCCCTTCTTTAAAAATTTAATAGTAGGTTGTGTTAGTGCGGGACGATGTACTCTGAATTATTTCATTTTAATTTATATTTATTGAATAAAAATTTTAAACACAAGTGCCCACAATTAAATGTATTAAATTTTTGTTTTCGTTCATAATTATATTCAACAGGAAATTTTAAGTAGTTGACAATCTCAAGTGGTGGTTGTAAGTTTCCAAAGCTATCAAAGTATTCCTTATAGTTGTGGTTTTTATAATATGCTACCCAATGTGTTCCCATACCATTTGAATCATCTAAGTTAACAATGCCACATTCTTGTTTGAATGGTTTTTTAGGTAAAGAATCACGCATGAAAACACCCCTAAAGTGTTTGAGATGTCTTCCATATTTATTCAAATCCAAATCTGTTAATGGGCGATTGGGTAGGTTATCTAATAGTTTTTTGGAGCTGGACTATAGTAGAGACCATATCCAGTTTTATATGGTTTGAGGTACAACCCTTTACCCATTGCAATTGATTCCATATATCTATTATGACGGTTAGCTTCAGCCAATTGTTCTTTTCCATTTTTGATAGCATTTACTGCTTTGACAATAGCGGATCCTCCACTTGCCAAACCACCAAGCGCTGACAATGCTGTTAGTACGGGAATAAGTGGAAGAAATCCTCCAATTTTCGGTACAGGTATAACTCTCGGTATTATAATGTCTGCTCGCTTTTTCCCTTTAAAATTTGAATGAATAGCCTTTTGAGCTATTTTAACAGCATCATTTATATCAAGGGGTTTCTGTTCTTTCAATTGTTTTAAAGTTTTTCTCACAGTAGCTGTGAATAATTTCTTATTACACTTATTCATTTTTCCTTTTCTTTTCTTATGTCTCTTCTCCTTCAAACCTAATCCAAATTTCACTTTAGCTTTCATAGCGTTTGTCACAAACCACGCGTTAGCACGTTCTTTAATATCACTATCTTTAGATTTAACTCGTTGCCAGGCTTTTTCAGCAAATATTTGATCTGCTTGATGTCTTGTGTCTATATCTTTTGATTGTGAATATGCAATATCGTGCTCTCTACAAGCTGCGTCTAATAAATTTATACCCTTATCTCCTCTTGCTAAACGTTTTTCAAGTTTTGTACCAGGTCCACAAAACTGATAACCAGGTAGATGTAATTCAACAGGTACTTTATTTATTAAGTTGTTTACAAATCCTCTTCTCATCTTACACTGGCTGAGGTTTTGTTTTGACTGTAGATTATAACAAATTTTTTTTTCGTTACTTTTATACCTCTTCGCAAAAATAACTGAAATCAAGACGATCTCCTATATATACAGCAATTTATATGATTTCAGTATGTTAATTTTTTGATATTGATTTTGATCTGCTTTGTATCTGATCACAATCTACTTTACATCTGATCACGATCTGCTTTGTATCTGCTCATGATCTATTTTATATCTGATAACGATCTACTTTTTTGGTTTTGTCTATTTTATTTTAATTTTTTTTATTTTTTTTGACATTACCATGTTTTAGGTATACATGTTCTACCTCAATGTTTAAATTGTTTATTTGATCAGCTAGATCATCATGTATTTGTGTTATATGTTTTTCGATTACGATATTTTTGTTTTTATGGTTATATTTATTAAAACCTTCTCCAAATTTATTAATATAAGACATTTCTTTCACTCTTCTAATAAATTATGTTAGCTTCTTTAAGTTCTTCGATAATAGAGATTATTTCATTTTGATGATTGTTGTGACCAGAACCTTCCGATGAAAGAAGTAAACGTAGTCTGTCAACTAGTTCATTAGGATCATCCCAATGTATGTAATTTGATCTCAGATTATTTTGTAATTTTAGCATTAAACCACTGCCTTTTGTTAAAATGTTTGTTGTTGTTTCGAATAAACGTTTAATTATTCGTATATATTTGAAGGCTCGTGTTCCTTTCACTTGTTCATTAGGTTCATAGCGACGTTTATGTGCATTGGTATTAATTAAAATCTCTTTATATTTTTTCAAATCATTTTTAGAATAATGGAGAGGTTTTTTATGAAATACTAGTTCAAATAATCCAGGCGTCATTTTCAATTTCATATTCCCTATCTGCATAGTATTATCTCTATTAAATATTAATTTTTCCTTGCCATATCTCCAACTACCGTCTACATCTTGATTAAAACCATAAATTTTATCCAATTGCTTATTATTAATAAGTGTTTGTATATTTTCAAATAATGGAGAGCTTTTCGTCAGCTTTAAACATTGTTTTCTTTCCAAGTTCTTGATACATGTACTTGATACAGGTCTATTATGGTCATAGTTTTTTTCACCATCATTATCATCAGTTGAAATATTTTCATACTGAAAATCGTTATTATCACCATTTACGTCATAATAATCATCATCATCATCAATAGTGTTGTCTGTATCCGTATGCTTATCTTCGAGTTTTCCAATGATTTCATTATCACCATTTACGTCATAATAATCTTCGTCATCATCCATAGTGTTGTCTACATCCTTATGCTTATATTCAAGTTTTGGGATGTTTTCATTATCATCATTTACATCATCATGATCATCGTCATCATTAATAGTGTTGTCTATATCCTTATATTTATCTTTAAGTTTTCCAATGATTTTTTTAAGTGGTTTTGTTATTGGTTGAAAGGTATCTTCTAATAAATTAACTCTATCTATTTGATTCAGTTTAATATTTTTTAACTTTTTCTTTAGAACAGCCCTTGTCTTTACAAGATCTTCCAACACTTTATTATGGTAATTTTTAGACATTATAATAATTTTTTTTTTTTTTTATTGAATTTGATCTGGTTATGATCTGCTCGCTATCTGATTATGATCTGCTTTGTATCTGATTACGATCTGCTTTATATCTGATCACGAACTGCTTGCTATCTGGTCACGATCTGATTTATACCTGATCACGATCTGCTTGATGGCTTGTGTCTATATCCATTGATTTTGAGTACGCTATATCGTGCTTTCTACAATCTACATCCAATAAATTATTCCTTTATTTCCTTTATTCTCGCTATTCGTTTTGAAGTTTTGTATCAGGTCCACAAAACTGATAAACAGGTGGATGTAATTCAACATATAATTTGTTTATTAAGTTGTCTACAAATCTTCTTCCAATCTTACACTGATTAGGTGTTTTTCTTTTGACTGTAGTTTATAACCATTTTTTTTTTCATTACCTTCATACCTCTTCGCATGAAACACTACACCAGCTATACTAGCAAGCTGTACTAGCTATACTAGCAAGCTATACAATCTGTACTAGCTATACTAGCAAGCTGTACAATCTGTACTAGCTATACTAGCAAGCTGTACTAGCTATACTAGCAAGCTATACAATCTGTACTAGCTATACTAGCAAGCTGTACAATCTGTACTAGCTATACTAGCAAGCTGTACTAGCTATACTAGCAAGCTATACAATCTGTACTAGCTATACTAGCAAGCTATACAATCTGTACTAGCTATACTAGCAAGCTGTACAATCTGTACTAGCTATACTAGCAAGCTGTACTAGCTATACTAGCAAGCTATACAATCTGTACTAGCTATACTAGCAAGCTATACAATCTGTACTAGCTATACTAGCAAGCTGTACAATCTGTACTAGCTATACTAGCAAGCTGTACTAGCTATACTAGCAAGCTGTACAATCTGTACTAGCTATACTAGCAAGCTGTACTAGCTATACTAGCAAGCTATACAATCTGTACTAGCTATACTAGCAAGCTGTACTAGCTATACTAGCAAGCTATACAATCTGTACTAGCTATACTAGCAAGCTGTACAATCTGTACTAGCTATACTAGCAAGCTGTACTAGCTATACTAGCAAGCTGTACAATCTGTACTAGCTATACTAGCAAGCTGTACTAGCTATACTAGCAAGCTATACAATCTGTACTAGCTATACTAGCAAGCTATACAATCTGTACTAGCTATACTAGCAAGCTGTACAATCTGTACTAGCTATACTAGCAAGCTGTACTAGCTATACTAGCAAGCTGTACAATCTGTACTAGCTATACTAGCAAGCTGTACTAGCTATACTAGCAAGCTATACAATCTGTACTAGCTATACTAGCAAGCTGTACTAGCTATACTAGCAAGCTATACAATCTGTACTAGCTATACTAGCAAGCTGTACAATCTGTACTAGCTATACTAGCAAGCTGTACTAGCTATACTAGCAAGCTGTACAATCTGTACTAGCTATACTAGCAAGCTGTACTAGCTATACTAGCAAGCTATACAATCTGTACTAGCTATACTAGCAAGCTGTACTAGCTATACTAGCAAGCTATACAATCTGTACTAGCTATACTAGCAAGCTATACAATCTGTACTAGCTATACTAGCAAGCTGTACAATCTGTACTAGCTATACTAGCAAGCTGTACTAGCTATACTAGCAAGCTATACAATCTGTACTAGCTATACTAGCAAGCTATACAATCTGTACTAGCTATACTAGCAAGCTGTACAATCTGTACTAGCTATACTAGCAAGCTGTACTAGCTATACTAGCAAGCTGTACAATCTGTACTAGCTTGCTAGTATAGCTAGTACAGCTTGCTAGTATAGCTAGTACAGATTGTATAGCTTGCTAGTATAGCTAGTACAGCTTGCTAGTATAGCTTGTACAGCTTGCTAGTATAGCTAGTACAGCTTGCTAGTATATCTAGTACAGATTGTACAGCTTGCTAGTATAGCTAGTACAGATTGTATAGCTTGCTAGTATAGCTAGTACAGCTTGCTAGTATATCTAGTACAGATTGTACAGCTTGCTAGTATAGCTAGTACAGATTGTACAGCTTGCTAGTATAGCTAGTACAGCTTGCTAGTATAGCTAGTACAGATTGTACAGCTTGCTAGTATAGCTAGTACAGATTGTATAGCTTGCTAGTATAGCTAGTACAGCTTGCTAGTATAGCTAGTACAGATTGTACAGCTTGCTAGTATAGCTAGTACAGCTTGCTAGTATAGCTAGTACAGATTGTACAGCTTGCTAGTATAGCTAGTACAGATTGTATAGCTTGCTAGTATAGCTAGTACAGCTTGCTAGTATAGCTAGTACAGATTGTACAGCTTGCTAGTATAGCTAGTACAGCTTGCTAGTATAGCTAGTACAGCTTGCTAGTATAGCTAGTACAGATTGTACAGCTTGCTAGTATAGCTAGTACAGATTGTATAGCTTGCTAGTATAGCTAGTACAGCTTGCTAGTATAGCTAGTACAGATTGTACAGCTTGCTAGTATAGCTAGTACAGATTGTACAGCTTGCTAGTATAGCTAGTACAGCTTGCTAGTATAGCTAGTACAGCTTGCTAGTATAGCTAGTACAGATTGTATAGCTTGCTAGTATAGCTAGTACAGCTTGCTAGTATAGCTAGTACAGATTGTACAGCTTGCTAGTATAGCTAGTACAGATTGTATAGCTTGCTAGTATAGCTAGTACAGCTTGCTAGTATAGCTGGTGTAGTGTTTCATGCGAAGAGGTATGAAGGTAATGAAAAAAAAAATGGTTATAAACTACAGTCAAAAGAAAAACACCTAATCAGTGTAAGATTGGAAGAAGATTTGTAGACAACTTAATAAACAAATTATATGTTGAATTACATCCACCTGTTTATCAGTTTTGTGGACCTGATACAAAACTTCAAAACGAATAGCGAGAATAAAGGAAATAAAGGAATAATTTATTGGATGTAGATTGTAGAAAGCACGATATAGCGTACTCAAAATCAATGGATATAGACACAAGCCATCAAGCAGATCGTGATCAGGTATAAATCAGATCGTGACCAGATAGCAAGCAGTTCGTGATCAGATATAAAGCAGATCGTAATCAGATACAAAGCAGATCATAATCAGATAGCGAGCAGATCATAACCAGATCAAATTCAATAAAAAAAAAAAAAAATTATTATAATGTCTAAAAATTACCATAATAAAGTGTTGGAAGATCTTGTAAAGACAAGGGCTGTTCTAAAGAAAAAGTTAAAAAATATTAAACTGAATCAAATAGATAGAGTTAATTTATTAGAAGATACCTTTCAACCAATAACAAAACCACTTAAAAAAATCATTGGAAAACTTAAAGATAAATATAAGGATATAGACAACACTATTAATGATGACGATGATCATGATGATGTAAATGATGATAATGAAAACATCCCAAAACTTGAATATAAGCATAAGGATGTAGACAACACTATGGATGATGACGAAGATTATTATGACGTAAATGGTGATAATGAAATCATTGGAAAACTCGAAGATAAGCATACGGATACAGACAACACTATTGATGATGATGATGATTATTATGACGTAAATGGTGATAATAACGATTTTCAGTATGAAAATATTTCAACTGATGATAATGATGGTGAAAAAAACTATGACCATAATAGACCTGTATCAAGTACATGTATCAAGAACTTGGAAAGAAAACAATGTTTAAAGCTGACGAAAAGCTCTCCATTATTTGAAAATATACAAACACTTATTAATAATAAGCAATTGGATAAAATTTATGGTTTTAATCAAGATGTAGACGGTAGTTGGAGATATGGCAAGGAAAAATTAATATTTAATAGAGATAATACTATGCAGATAGGGAATATGAAATTGAAAATGACGCCTGGATTATTTGAACTAGTATTTCATAAAAAACCTCTCCATTATTCTAAAAATGATTTGAAAAAATATAAAGAGATTTTAATTAATACCAATGCACATAAACGTCGCTATGAACCTAATGAACAAGTGAAAGGAACACGAGCCTTCAAATATATACGAATAATTAAACGTTTATTCGAAACAACAACAAACATTTTAACAAAAGGCAGTGGTTTAATGCTAAAATTACAAAATAATCTGAGATCAAATTACATACATTGGGATGATCCTAATGAACTAGTTGACAGACTACGTTTACTTCTTTCATCGGAAGGTTCTGGTCACAACAATCATCAAAATGAAATAATCTCTATTATCGAAGAACTTAAAGAAGCTAACATAATTTATTAGAAGAGTGAAAGAAATGTCTTATATTAATAAATTTGGAGAAGGTTTTAATAAATATAACCATAAAAACAAAAATATCGTAATCGAAAAACATATAACACAAATACATGATGATCTAGCTGATCAAATAAACAATTTAAACATTGAGGTAGAACATGTATACCTAAAACATGGTAATGTCAAAAAAAATAAAAAAAATTAAAATAAAATAGACAAAACCAAAAAAGTAGATCGTTATCAGATATAAAATAGATCATGAGCAGATACAAAGCAGATCGTGATCAGATGTAAAGTAGATTGTGATCAGATACAAAGCAGATCAAAATCAATATCAAAAAATTAACATACTGAAATCATATAAATTGCTGTATATATAGGAGATCGTCTTGATTTCAGTTATTTTTGCGAAGAGGTATAAAAGTAACGAAAAAAAAATTTGTTATAATCTACAGTCAAAACAAAACCTCAGCCAGTGTAAGATGAGAAGAGGATTTGTAAACAACTTAATAAATAAAGTACCTGTTGAATTACATCTACCTGGTTATCAGTTTTGTGGACCTGGTACAAAACTTGAAAAACGTTTAGCAAGAGGAGATAAGGGTATAAATTTATTAGACGCAGCTTGTAGAGAGCACGATATTGCATATTCACAATCAAAAGATATAGACACAAGACATCAAGCAGATCAAATATTTGCTGAAAAAGCCTGGCAACGAGTTAAATCTAAAGATAGTGATATTAAAGAACGTGCTAACGCGTGGTTTGTGACAAACGCTATGAAAGCTAAAGTGAAATTTGGATTAGGTTTGAAGGAGAAGAGACATAAGAAAAGAAAAGGAAAAATGAATAAGTGTAATAAGAAATTATTCACAGCTACTGTGAGAAAAACTTTAAAACAATTGAAAGAACAGAAACCCCTTGATATAAATGATGCTGTTAAAATAGCTCAAAAGGCTATTCATTCAAATTTTAAAGGGAAAAAGCGAGCAGACATTATAATACCGAGAGTTATACCTGTACCGAAAATTGGAGGATTTCTTCCACTTATTCCCGTACTAACAGCATTGTCAGCGCTTGGTGGTTTGGCAAGTGGAGGATCCGCTATTGTCAAAGCAGTAAATGCTATCAAAAATGGAAAAGAACAATTGGCTGAAGCTAACCGTCATAATAGATATATGGAATCAATTGCAATGGGTAAAGGGTTGTACCTCAAACCATATAAAACTGGATATGGTCTCTACTATAGTCCAGCTCCAAAAAACTATTAGATAACCTACCCAATCGCCCATTAACAGATTTGGATTTGAATAAATATGGAAGACATCTCAAACACTTTAGGGGTGTTTTCATGCGTGATTCTTTACCTAAAAAACCATTCAAACAAGAATGTGGCATTGTTAACTTAGATGATTCAAATGGTATGGGAACACATTGGGTAGCATATTATAAAAACCACAACTATAAGGAATACTTTGATAGCTTTGGAAACTTACAACCACCACTTGAGATTGTCAACTACTTAAAATTTCCTGTTGAATATAATTATGAACGAAAACAAAAATTTAATACATTTAATTGTGGGCACTTGTGTTTAAAATTTTTATTCAATAAATATAAATTAAAATGAAATAATTCAGAGTACATCGTCCCGCACTAACACAACCTACTATTAAATTTTTAAAGAAGGGGAACAAAAATGGTAACATCAGCTGTATTGGAAGAACTATTTATTAACAAAACATAGTAATCAGATTGATAAAGAGCATATAGATTTATTTATGAAACTCATAAATGAACTAAGAATATGTAACATTAGTAAAATAAGTAATCCATTTTTATGTATTAATATGTCATACGTTTGTATTATTGTGAAAATACTTATTCACAATCCTTCAACATTTGTCGATGTCAAACATTCTATACACAATATTTGTTAACACTTAAGTTATTTAATCTGTATAAACGTATTTTTAAATTCGAATCTGTAAAAATCTGAAAAAAAAGAAATATGTAATAAAATTTTCAAAAAATAAAAAACTAATTTGTTTTAATTAATCCCTTTATTCTATAATTTCATTCATTCAAAACAGTAAAACTAAAAAAAAAAATCTAAATCCTTAAAACAAGTCTATTTATACTCTGGGGTGTTGTAGATCAATCAGTAAATTCAATTAGTGAAAACAGATATTACTTATACTTATACGTGAAAAAAAACTATACATTTCTTTCTCATCAAATTAAAGACAACCGCACAACCAACCTACCCTTTCTTATTAGTTTATATTTCTATTTCTTCTACCTGTGATCATGAGCAATACGTGCACACATTCATTCTGTCCGTCCAATCATTCGAAAAGCAATACAAATACAATGAACATGTACACTCATGTTTCTACTTAGGTATACGATGTTATTTATTATCCCAAAAAAAAAAAAAATTTTTTACACAGGTGTTCATCTCTTTCTTATCACATTTAAAATTAAAGATCCTTCTAATTAAATCATACAAAAAATAAAAAAACACACAACAACTATACAGGTGTAGATCCCTTTTCTATTTTTTCAGCATTAAGTATGATAATACGTGGTAAGAATTTACTATTAAAAAACGATCATACACATTACATGTTACGCACACACTCATTCTGTCCGTCCAATCATTCATGCATACGTATATAAATTTTCACATTACATGTTACAAACCTATCGACTAACCGACACTACCGACTGTAGCGTAGGCATGAGCCAAATTTTGTATGGAGTAAGTGGTCGAGAAACGCCATAAACATACTACTATGACCAATTAAATATTGTAAGTAAAATTAAATAAGATGCAGCGAGAGCTATGATTTCAATGAAATACAATTTATTTCATGCCTTAGACCGTGTCATTGTTTGAATGGCCGCCTCTAGATTGTTTGCAACAAACTTTTCTTTTGAAATAGTTTTCAACTACTTTCCCCACATGCTGGACTGTGTTTCGACAATGTCCTGAGGTTTGTTGGTTTTCAAATACTCCAACAGTGCTCGGATTATACGCATTGCCACGATATTTAATGTAACCTCGCAGGTCTGTTGATCTTAATGACCAATTGTAAGTCGCCGTAGTCTAGTAGGTAGTGTGTTGGCTTATTAGACGCAAGGCCATGGTTCAAACCCCCGGTCAGACATCTCCAACAAAACGAAATATGAAAAAAAATATTTCCACGGCGACTTCCTCTCAGCAGATTTCTGGCAAAAAGCTGCTAAGAGGGAAATAAAATTGCCATGAAAAGTTTCTTAAAAAAATTTGTTGTTCGGCGTCGGCTTTAAACTGTAGGTCCCGCCCCTCATGTATCAAATTAATACACAAGACATAAGTGGTGTGAAAAACTAGGTTGTAGTCCTGACTAAAGGGTTGTAATAATTAATTATATACAGTCACACAGATAATTATACGTACGCCCCGTAAAAATTGGTTTTTTTTTAATGATAATATATGGACAAGTCAACTGATTTTTGCGCCAAATTTTTTGTTTTCCATCACAGCCGAACAAATTATATTTGTTCTCATCACTAAATATTACATTCGCCCAAAAATCAGTTGACTTGTCCATATCTTATTGGGCAAATTCCAATCGTGGCTTTTTTCTCGGCACTCGGCTGCGGAAACCGTTCTTTCTCAAAACACTTCGAACTGTTTCGGAATGCAGAGTAACACTGTGATCACTTTCCGATGTATTTCGTATTTCTACGGCTGTAGTCCTAGGATTTTTATCCACAATACCTTTTATATACCGGGCTACGCTTGGAGAAATTTTATACGAAATATACGTCGTACGTATAATATTCTGTGATCCCATATTGGTTTTAAGCAAACTGCAGTCACAAATTCATAGATTTTGGGAATCTTTTTTCATCATTTAAGTAAATGTGTCGTTACAGACGCTAATGTAAGGAAATTTTAGATTAGAAGTTCATTAATTTTTAAAAAGATGCTTTTTAGGGGAGATACGTATAATTATCTGTGTGACTGTATGTATGTTTGTATGTGACCAATTGATGCCTCCAAAAAGTTGAATCATTTTTGCTACAAACTTCTCACGTAATGAAGTCAAAATCATTCATGTTATGTGGCTCGTGACATTGTCCTATTGAAACCACATAACGTCCAGCTTATTATCTTCAATTGCAAAGCGAAAAAACTCGATTATCACGCAGCCATTGCGTTGTGGGTAGATGGCAACGGTCCTTCCAAGCTCATTTTCAAAACAATGCGGTCTAATGATGTGTATGAAGATAAATTCGAATTTAAAAACCAAAGATGCAAACCTACACTTTTAGCGGCGCCACTTCTTGCCTCTAACATGATAAACTTTGCTATTAACAGAGCACTGTTAACTGTTGACCTACGGGTTCGCGTTTAATACGGCGCTTTCATTGCTTAGAGACATTTTCAGTTAATCCTTTGCAACAGCATTTTATAAAAGCTTCTTCCAATTACGTATGAGGGGGAGCAGAAGTGAGTACATGAACTCATCACAAGCTGTGTTGCTTTTGGGGAAATGTTTGAATAAATTATGAACTAATCTAGTTGCCAAAGGGTAAGCAGGAGATCTATTTTATATATACTGCTGGTGAAAAGGGTTAATAATTTTATTATAAAACTGAAGCAGAATAAAACGAAAATTTCTCACAACACCAAAGTTAAAAACAGAAATATCTTTGAGTTCTTTGTGCCTCGGGTTTCTAAGCTGAGTTTATAAACAATACTATGTGTGTGAAGATAAATTCGAATTTAAAAACCAAAGACGCAAACCCACACACAGGGTAAACTTTGCTATTAACAGAGCAATGTTAACTGTTTAACAGCGGCAATAGTAGATTATTTTTCCACTTTGCAATTAGTGCAGACTACTGACACGCAATTTAAATCCTTTCATTGTTTGTGAACAAAAGTGTTGAAAGGTAAAGGATGGCTAGTGGGGATGGAGGCCGGAATTATTCCAGTTATCCCACTACCACGATTCGAAAGAGGACCCTCTGGACTACCATTTGCATATAGTCTGTATGGTGTACTATTTCTTATATGTTCCAAAATGGCCACTGATTTTCTAGAGAATTTTCAAGCACAAAAAAAGATAGTTTCAAAGCCAATTTTCTCAATACCATATCACTTTATATGTGTGGCTATATCGCTGATTATATTAAGAGGCCTTGGAACCTTCCTTTGCATATAGTATGGTACTCATAGATCTATAGTATTTCCCAGAATTAGCTCCTAAACATGTGGGCTTGTTCAGCTGGATACTGTTAAATAGCTAACCAAGCTCTGTTAAGGACAAATTTTGCTCTGTTAACGCCAAATGTGGCGTGGATAAAATTTATGGTTTGTGTCTTGGATTTTCAGTACAATGGGACAAATCGACACGTGCTCTAAACTTAGATTTTCAAATTCAAATTTATCTTCACATACATTTTTAAATGAGCAGAACATAACCTGCCTTGGTCATCCCTTCAGCGATTATGTTTCCCTTAAGATATCTTAATGGTATCAATACCGTTCAGAGCTTGTAGGAGCTACGAGTTAATACGTTCCCAGGAATATGGGGAACACTGCATGTTGTTTGCTAACTTAAAGCATCTCTAATTCTGGATGTAGACACTGCTTCAACGTTCGACCTGATCCTTATCGGTTGAGAGTCGTTGTAAGTTGTAATCGATGCTGAACAAAGGATCGGGAGATATTGCTGGCATATGAAATTCAGTCTTCAAAAATAGCCGTTCAGAGGTAGCGGTTTCAGGAAGGTTTTAAGTATGATATGGTACTCATAGACCTAAAAATAGCTTCTGAACAAGTGGACATGTTCAGATGGATACTGCTAAACAGCTAACAGTGCTCTGTTAAGGGCATATTTTGCTCTGTTAACGCCTAATGTGGCTTTGCTAAAATTTATGGATTGCGTCTTGGATTTTCAAATTCGAATTTATCTTCACACACATGACCTAATGACACATCTGGATCGTAAGGCTTTCCAAACAGCCATTATTTCCGTGTAGAATGGTTCTTTTCACAATCTTTTCTTTATTTTCCGTACCCTTTATGCGAACCTTATTGTTTGTTAATGTAACCACGGTGTCATTAAAATTTTTTTATTCATCCCCGTTTAAAAAAATCGGGAATACAGACTAACAACAAGCTTCTCCTCCCAGTGAACCATGTCTTGAATCACTCACTTTTGATGAAGGTCTTGTGTAATATTCTTGGCTTTAAAAATTCCATTGAACAGCTAATGAATCCATTGTCTAGACTTGTGAGTAAAACTGATCTAAATAAGGGATTATCCTGGCGCTACTTGTAATATGCTTAGCCAAAGACATTTTGTGGTAGCGCCAGCTTTTTCAGGCTAAGCTCTAGTTTAGTACGAGCAGAAGAAAAGAGGAATCAAATAAACAAATGCACATACACACACAAAACCACAGAAACTAATGTGAAACCCTTTAAAAAATAAAGGACTCTAGACATTGTCTACTTTGGCAAAATGTTTTGTTAACACCCCCAGTATTTAAACAGTTACAGCCTCTTGTTTCCTGCAGTGTTGGTTTCTGATTAAGGATTCTTATTAAAATGTTACTTTAAGGATTAGTTAGAGGGCTACGGTATAATCCTTGAAATTAGATGAGATCTTTTTGTTTAAAGCAGTAGCGACTAGACATTTTATTACAAGGCAATGGCCAATCTAGTCTATCTTACATTGTGGCATCACTGACTAATGATGCCAGTTTTTTTTGTGTGTGCCAGCGATCAAATTCTTACTGTCTGCGGTTTTAATAATAATGAGTCTCATTAGTGGTGGTGGTAGTAGTAAGTAGTCCAGTTCTGTTTCACATCTTATTATCGATCTCTGTTTGCCATTGAATGCCTGCCATTCCTCTTGTCTAAGAAAATGATGACGATGATGATGACCTGCCTGCCTGTTGATGTTTATCATCACCTTTTACTTTGTGGGCTCTCTCTCTCCCTCTCTCCATCGCTCTTTTGTTTGTTTGCTAATTACTATTGTCGCTTACCTCATTTTGTTGTAATTGTTGCTGTAGTAGTAGTTGTTGTTGTTTTTAATTTGTTGCATTAAAAGCAAAAGCAAAAACAAAATTTCATTGAATTTGCAATCTTTGTATTGATTTTTAAAGGAACTCAAGTGATTTAATGGCGCCAAGTGATTGCATGTTTCTTTCTTTCTTTTTTTTTTTTGTTTCATGTACGTTTCCGGTTTTAGATAAAATAAATAGAAAAGATTCTTTGCATAAAATTTCATGATTTTCGTGAATTTCTAAGGGGGCTTATTAGTAGGAATTAGTAGTTGTGAGATACGTTTCATACAGCAGCAGCTGAATACAAATGTAATTGGAGAATGAAATAAGTTTGCCTTGTAGTTTTGCCTGCCTCCCTTATAATAAGTGATTTTTTAATAGTTATAGGAAAATTTTTCATAAAAACACCCATAAAATTCAGAAAAATGCATGAAATCTTTATTTGAATCGATAGTACGGTCCATATAATTTAATGTTTGAAGATTATTTCATGCAAATGTAGACCGCGACTGCGCCACAAATGGTCCATCCTCTTAGTCCAATTTTGGCATACGCTTTCCAACATTTCGGTCGGTATCTCACGAATAAATTCTTCAATGTTGTCTTCCAATGCGTCAATTGAAGCGGGCTTGTCTGTCTAGACATGAGCTTTAACATAGCTTCACAAAAAATAGTCTAAAGGCGTTAAATCTTACGATCTAGGCGGCCAATTGACCGGTCCCGGACATGAAATAAAATGTTCACCGAACTCGCCTCTCAATAAGTCCATTGTTATGCGTGCTGTGTGGCATGTGGCACCGTCTTGTTGAAACCACATATCATGCAAGTCAAGCTCTTGCCTTTTGGGCAAAAAAAAAAGTTGAATATCATCTCACGGTAGCGCTCACCATTCACAGTTACGTTACGATTCACAGCATCTTTGAAGAAGTGCGGTCCAATGATGCCACCAGCCCATAAACCGCACCAAACTGTGACTTTTTCTGGATGCATTGGTAGCTTTTGCAATGCTTCTGGCTGATCTTCACGCCAAAATTGACAATTCTGCTTATTTACGTATGCATTGAGCCAAAAATGAGCTTCGTCGCTGAACACAATTTTTCGATAAAGAAGTGGAACTTCGGCCAACTTTCCAAGAGTCCATTCACCATAAATTCTGCGTTGCGGTAGGTCGTTCGGCTTCAATTCTTGCACCAGCTGTATTTTGAAAAGCTTCACACCTTAATCCTTCCGCAAAATTCTCCACGTTGTTGAGTAACAGAGGCCCAATTGCTGCGAACGCCGACGAATCGATATTTGATGGTCATCATTAACACTGACACCGATACAACTGCGATATTTTCTTCAGTTTGCACTCTACGTAAGCGTGTTGGTGGTTCAATGTCCAACAATGTAAATTTGTTGCGAAATTTAATCACAATAGCCCGAATAGCCGCTTCAGTGGATCGATTAAACTGAGCATAAAATGGAAGAAGCTTCTTAACACAGCACGCATTTTGGTAATAAAATTCAACGATTTGCAAGCGTTGTTCGTTTGTAAGACGATTCATGGTTAAATTACAGACCAAACTGAAGATGTTTGACAGTGAAGCAAAACACGAAACGTGCGTGAGCTGTTTAAACCAGTGTTGCCAAAAAGATAATTGCTAAAAAATCACCCGTTATATGCTTACCGTCTTTCGTAAGTCCACAGAATGTTTGAAATCCAATTACGAGAAAATTTTCTTTCGTCTAGTCCGTCATCTTATTACAACTGTCTTGTCTCATTGTGCTCAGGATTCCAGCTTATTATTTTAAAGTTCTTTATCAGGACAAGAAGTATCAGTTTCAAGGTGATACATGCGGGTATGAATTCGAACATATTCTAGGGGTATGAATATCTACCACCAAAAATTGTCGATTAGGTACCAATTTTCGATTTTCTAATTCTCAAGCTATTGATTCTCGCCCCTGTTCTTCCACATCCCAATTTGTACCGATTGACACACGATATGTTAGAGCCCAGCTCGTAGATGATAGACTTACGTAGATCGAAGACAACTGTTGTTATGACATCATGTCGTCACTGTGGAAGATAGGGATACATATGAAGGCCCTCAAGCCCTTTCAAACATATTATAATGTCTTCCACTTTCATATTCTAAAAGCTTTAACCTCAGGTTTTCTTCTTGGTCAAGATTGTGCTCATTGGGGTACACAAAATTATGGTCGCCCGTGTTTTTAACGCCTTCGTGATGCCAATTATCAAAAGTGCATTGATACAAGAGCTAACATGTGTCAGATTTAAAAGAAATGGCCCAGGTAAAACAGACTATCAAGAAACTGGTGGTGCCAATCTATTCTGCACGATATTTTCTGTAGCCTGAGTTAGAAGCCGAAGTTGCAAATATCTTTGTAATTTAGAATAAGTTGGAGTACCTATTGTATCGTAAAGTTTCATAAATTTAATGAAAAAAAAAGAAAAAAAAAGAAGAAAACTGAAAAAGGCTGTAAAGCCTCAGTTACAAGCTTGACGAGTTTTTTCGTCATGTCTCTCATAGCAAAAGAATGAAGGTGAATGGATGGTAGAAAGCAAATTCTCTGCGCTAGCTGATGCCCTTAGTTTATCGGTGATTTTTTTTTCAATTATTTACTGTTAGTAGATGACCAACTAATTTCCTGTCAGTGTATGATCACCGTATGGGTCACCAACCCCGAACCATTTGATATTTAATTGGCAGTAGTGGTTTGGGTCTACACTGTGAAGTCTGGCGAGTGATGAGAGCCTCACATGCTTTGTCTTTGCCCAGCTATGGCGGAAGTATACAAAAATTGCGGGAAAAATGTTAGTTACCGTGAACTCTTAGTTGTTTTCATGAAACATAAAACCTAACGAGGCGGGAAGTACTGTCCAAATACTTATTACTTCTGTTGTATAAGGGCGTTAAAGAACTCCAACCAGATGTTCGATTGTTTGCTTATCGTATAAATGTCATTCTATACCTTGTCTCTTCCAATCCTATTCCACATATGTGGTTTAGAATGGTAATACAATCATATGATATGTTGTAGTAAGGTCGCATAATTATGCGGCTCACTGCTAGACTCACTGTAGTCACCCACAGTGCTTTTCAGGAAACATAGGATATGCAATCGTGGTTATGCTTACTTTAAGCCAACGAAATTCCTTAAGTTCCTTACAACAGCTAAACTTAAAATAAGTGTCAAATAATGTCTTATAAAACTACTTCCGTCCTTTACTGAAACTTTTCAAATTTTAAATAAATTTTAAGGACTTTTTACTTACCTTTCGATTCATTACAACCTTGAAATAAGATTCCATTTTAAATTTAATTTAAATTCATTTTATTTTGATTTATTTTATGAAATTATTTTCGTATATAACATATCATATAGCAAAATAATGCCAACAAAATATTTGATTTTGCCACAGGATACTTACTAACCTAATGAAATACAAATGCTTTGTTGTTGTCCTTTAAGCAGCGACACCAGAATAATAATTGTATCCCAGCAAGTACTCACAGACGTTGGGACAAGTCATTGAAATTATGTTCGGGTATCCATATATGACGCTGTTATCGTGTGAGTCAGTGTACCAATGACATCAAAATCCAATACACACACCCTGTAAATTTAATAAAGAAAATGAGAAGAGAGGAGAAATGAGCATAATAATCGTATATAAAATGCTTGTGATAACTGCAAATTATTTTATCAAACCAAATAACTTTTACTTGATATTTTTGGCACACAAAAAAAGAGACTAGTTTTGCCACAGCATTACCACAAAAATAGTTGAAGTTTCATAGATACTGTCCGTCTATGGGACTCTAGTGTATCTGTTAGTTTGTATGCATCATGAGTGTGTTGTATTGAATGAAATTCTTTTGTTTTTTGATAACAAATTTGTCTGCGATTTGTTGATGCCTGTTGCCTGATGATGACGATACTGTTTTCTTGATTTCAATTGTTTGATAACCTTCTTCTTCTTCTTCTTCGTTTTAATTTATTTATCCATACCTTGCCTCTTCTGCATCTTCACATCCAATTGTCTTGATCTTGGCATATGGATTTTGGGAAGAAGGGAGGAAGGTTTATTGTTTTTTTGGGAATGAATATTGAAATGTTGCCTAAGGATATGTTATGGTGTGGTTTTCCATATTGTTTTTGAATTGTTTCTCTCTTTCTTTTTGTAATTTATATGCCACACATTGTTGTTGCCTTGGCAAAAAAAAAAACTCTCATCGGAATACTCTTCTGAATGTTTAATAAGTATTTGTTATAAAGATTTGGTATTTAAATGGAAATACAATGGCAAATAAAGTTTATTTAAAATCAAATACAATTTGTTTGTTGTTGAAAATCGAAATAAAATTATTTATTAAATAGGCTTTGAACATAGAAAAAACTAGAAAAAAATTATGTATGTGAAGATAAATTCAAATTTGAAAATCCAAGACGTAAACCATAAATTTTAGCAAAGCCACATTTGGTGTTAACAGAGCAAAATTTGCCCTTAACAGAGCACTGTTAGCTGTTTAACAGTATCCACCTGAACAAGCCCACTTGTTTGGAAGCTTATTTTAGGACAAATACTAGTTCTATGAGTACCATATCATACTCAAAGGAAAGTTCCAAGGTCTCTTAATATAATCATATATAAAGTGATATATGATATTACATATATAAAGCGATATGGTATTGAGAAAATTGGCTTTGAAAACATAATTTCTTTTGCTTGAAAATGCTCTAGAAGATCAGTGGCCATTTTGGAACATATAAGAAATAGTACACCATACAGACTATATCCAAATGGTAGGCCAGAGTGTGCTCTTTCTTTCCTTTACATTTCAACACTTTTGTTCAAAAATAATAATGAGCATAATGAGAATTAAATTGCGTGTCAATAGTCTACAACATTTGCAAAATAGAAAAATAATCTCCTACTGCCACTGTTAAACAGTTAACAGTGCTCTGTTAACAGCAAAGTTTACCCTGTTAGAGGCAAGAAGTGGCGCTGCTAAAAGTGTGGGTTTGCGTCTTTGATTTTTAAATTCGAATATATCTTCACACACATTAATTTCATTACACTTGTGTGTCGAGCATTCAGCAGCATTCTTTCCTAGTTGGCGTTTTAAACTGAGTTTAGAACTAACAACCCGCCTACCACCTTATCTAACTTACTTAACTCAATTGGTCATTACAAGCCTTTAGTTAGGATTACAACCTAGCTTTTCACAACACCCGTGTTGTGTGTAGCAATTTTATCCATAAGTGGCGGAACATACAATTTAAAGTCGACTCTGAACGACATGGCAATTTTGTATTTACTCTCAGAGTTTTTATCAGAAGGCTGGTGAGAGGAAGTCGCCGGGAGAAATATTTTTCACATTTCGTTTTGTACGAAATGTCTGAGCTGGGATTTGAACCACGACCTCATGTCTAATAAGCCAACACACTGCCTACTAGACTGTGGTGACTACACAGACTGCGTTACCGTAATGAAATTGAAGATTTTCTTCTGTTATTCACCGTGCTACGTTGTTTCCCAATTCTTCAAGTACTAGTAGTAGCATCACCACTCCACTACATTGTCTACCACTTCACTGCATTCACCAAATCTCGACGATCTACATATCTTCCATATTATCGTGTTCATCTGAACATTGGGGACATTTTAGCAAAATTTCATACCCGTGGTAATGTAAGTAACTTCAGAAACCAAGGCCCTTTAATAACTGGCTTAAATTACTGACGATATCTTCATAACTTCTATTCCATCTCTTAATATCTGGCATTAGTTTCTGGATCACGTGTGTGTGAAGATAAATTCGAATTTAACTAGCAAAGACAAAAACCAAAAATGTCGCTTTTAAAGATAAGCTGTGATCTCCACAATATCTTTGAAGGAGAGAAGTGCTCCCCTTGCTTCTGTTATTCTCTTTTTAAGGCTTTACATGAAGTTAATGTTCAGAATATCATGTGGGCACTGTGTCACTTTACAAAGCTTTATGGTGACGACAAAATAAATGAAAAAGACATCACCATACGAATAGAAGTGTTCCTTAAATATTCTTTTTTTCTTTCTTTATTCAAAAAAAAAGTTTCTTCTCTATGCTTACGTTTACGTTCATAGGTACATCCAAGTGCTTGTGTAGTCCAGTTGATGTTAAGAAAACTTTCTCAACTTGACCTTTGGCTGATAAGGGGGAAGCAAAAACTCATTTTTTTTTTAAATTTAAATTTTAACTCCACTGCAAGCAATCATATTTTTTGTTTCCCCTTTTTTTTTTGTTTAAAGAAAATTTTATATTTTCTGTTTAAAAATCTAAAAGAAATTTAAAACTCTTAAAGAAAAAAATAAAAAAAAGAGGAAAAAACGAAAGAAATACTTGGAGATGTTTATCTCTGTCATAATTTGCTTTGGGAATCAGCAGCGTTTTCATCAGCATGTTTTAAAGCAAACGAATTTCCTTCAGTACATACTTGGTTTTCAAAATATTTTTTTTGGCCAAAACTTTTTGGTTTTTTTAATGTTTTTTTTTACCAAAAATAAACAGTAATTTTTCTCCTCCAAAGACAAGGGGAGAGGAGGAGGGTGTTTTTTTTTTCTTTAAAAAAAAATTTTTTTTTAAATTTTCTTTCCTGTGTTTTATGGTGGCAAGTACGTTGTAGTGTCTGCAAGTATCACAAGCAAGTATCTTGTGTATCTTTATGACCATATTCGGTTCCTTTTTTGTATTTTTATTTTATTTTTTTCTATTTTTTTCATCTGGCCACTGTATCTTGTATCTGTTACCGTTTTTTCGGCTGCTTTTTCCTATCTTTTCTGTTTAAAATTTTTGGTCGAAATCTTTTCTTCGTTTTTGCATTTTTCTCTAAATTTCTTTATTTTTTTCGTTTCGTATTTTCTTCTCTTCTCTTTTCTTTTATTTGTTTCGTTGTGCGACAATGAATTCTCATTATTTTTAATTATTTCTTGTTTTTCTTTGTTGTTGTTGTTTTTGTTGTTGTTATTGTCTTCTTTGCTTGTCTCATGTGTAATTAAGATTTCTTTACGGTTTTTTGAATAATTATTTTTTTTTTGTTGGTTTTTCTTACTTACAAGTGTGTAGCTTGTGTTTTATTTTAAATTTCAGGATTTCTTCCTTTTTTTTACTAGAAAAGATGTTAAATTTCTAGGTTTTTTTTTAAATCTTTAATAACCTTTGCTACCACAAAGAATATGCAATGAAGGGACATCTCCTTCTCTACAATTTAGTTATGTTAAGATGGCATTTTGCTGGGCTAAAAGTCCATTACTTATGCAATATTAACTCTAAAGTAGTCTGAAATGAGAGGCAATAAGCTTATGTATATACTGACATGTATTCTTGGTCGTTACAATCCTTTTTAACAAACCTTAAAGAAGAAGTGTGTGCCTAACACGGAGCCTATCAGAGTACTATCCTCATTGCAAAGTCGTCCCTGCATGCAGACCCTAAGAAAATTTTAATATGTTGACTGGAAGTCGTCGTAGTCTAGTAGGTAGTGTGTTGGCTTATTAGACGTAAAGCCAGGGTTCGAGCCCCAGGCCAGACATCAAAACAAAATATAAAAAGTATTTCATCGGCGATTTCCTCTCTGCAGATTTCTGGCAAAAGACTCTGAGAGTAAAATAAAATTGCCATGAAAAAGTGTCTCAAAAATCTGTTGTTCGGAATTCGACTTTAAACTGTAGGTCCCGCTACTCATGTATACAATTAGCACCCACAACATAAGTGGTGTGAGAAACTAGGTCGTAATCCTGACTGAAGGGTTGTAATGACCAATTATGTTTGTACGTATGTATGATTACAGAATAAGGGCGAGTGGTGGCCAGAAACCATATTCTGAAATTCCCCTTTTTGGTTTGGAAAGAACTGAATCTGAATAAATTCGTTTATTGGCGAAATTTAACTCTGGTTCTTTTTTAAGTCCAAGCCAGCTGAGTGTTTTCTTACTTTAAAATTTCTTTATGCTCTCAAACACCCATCATTCAATATTATCAAATGAAATCGAATTTTTTCTTTTTTTTCTTCAAACAATACCACATAAATATAAAGAGATCTCCACAGATTACATACCACAATCTTTAATATCCTTCTTATATGTCAAGGCTTTCATTTTGTTTCTTTGTTGTTTATTGTTTAAATATGTTGTATTTATTTTCATTTATAAGCATTTTATTATTATTATTTGTATTATTATATTGCTATTATTTAAATAATAAAATCATTAATAATAATAAAAAAAAATTCAAATCCATAATCACCATTTTATTGTGAAATTTAAAAACGAATCGAAAAATCTTTCAATCTGTTTTGAAACTTTAATTCATGACGATGATGATGATGATGACGGTGGTGATGGCTACACGTGCACTGAACAATGTAAAATTGAAGTCACACACCTCTTCAGCAATATCTTCAGATTGTTTTTTTGCTTCATCAAAACATATTCAATAAAAAGAATTCATTTTGAATTTTATTTCAAGAATTTTATTGCAAAAGAACAAATAAATTTTTTAAATTATTTCACCTTTAGGCTGATATAAAAACAACAACAACAACAATAATATGTTCAAAATAGTTTTATTGAACAGTTAATATCATAAACAGTAGTGTTCAGAAACTTTGTATACAAACTTGAATTGAAATTGTTTGAAAATTATGAGAAGAAATTTTTTTTATATTGGAGGCCTATTTAATGAAATAAAAAATGAATTTGACTACTACCGAGTAGGTAATAACAACTTCCGAGATAATTTTTATGTCCATCTAAAGTCACATTTAGAACTCATTCGAAAGCCTAAAAGAAGTCATACAGAAGAAACATTTAAGTGAGGTATTCTGGCCACATAGCACCGCTGCTTCGAAGGCGTACACTTCCCAAGAAATTTGAAAGTTTCATATGCAGGTCATAAAGACTTGGAGATTCTATGTGATGTTGGGTTGTAATACCCAATTTTGTATGTATGTATGTATGTACGAATTTGTAAAGCCCAATGCAGGCTCAGAAAATAACAAAAAATGAACGTAAAATGTCGCCGTAGTCTAGTAGGTAGTGTATTGACTTATTAGATATGAGGTCACGGTCCAAACCTCAGGTGAAACATCTCCAACAAAACAATATATCAAGAAATATTTCTTCGGCGACTTCCTTTCAGCAGATTTCTGGCAAAAACTCTCGAGTGTAAATAAAAATTGTCATGAAGAGTTTCTTAAAAATATTTGTCGTTCGGAGTCGACATTAAACTGTAGGTCCCGGCACTTGTGGATAAAATTAACGCACACTCAACATATGTGGTGTGACTGACTAAGGTTTGTAATAACCAATTATGTATGTATGTATGTATGTAAACATGTTATGTGCATTAATTTTATGCATGCTTGGCGGAACATGTGGTTAAACGTTGAACTCAGAGCGACAGATTTGAAAACCTTTTTTACTGCAATTAGTAAGGACACAACGAGACGCCGCGGAGGCTTTTTAAAGCTTAAAACAGTCTCAGAAAACAATAAAAAATTACCGTAAATTGTCTGTGCAGGTTGCAGTTTATTTATGTCTCGACATTAGCCAACTTCTTTCCATAAGTACACACAGTTACTAAAGTATACATACGGTTAACAAATTTCAGAAATTTTTTAACCAATTCCTTTTCGCTGAAAATCTTTATAGTTTCCTCGATTTTAAGACGGTCTTATGCATTGGTTAAAAAATTTCTGAAATTGAACTGAATTGTGGCCCTGCACAGACCCACCAAAGTATACATCCGATTAACAAATTTCACAAATTTCTGAACCAATGCAAAACACCGTCTTAAAATCGAAGAAAGATGTCAGACAATTATAAAGATTTTCAACGAAAACGGAAAATTTCTGAAAATTTTTAGCCGTATGTATACTTTTGTGGCTGAGTGTAACTGCGGTTTAGAAATTTAAAAAAATATTCCATTAATCCTGTCCCAAAAACAACTGGAGAAATAAAATCAGGCTGATTTCTAACCATCTGGCAACAAAGTATGTATTTTGGCCTCTGTTTGCCAAAAGAAACATAAGGAAAAAAAATTTTTTTTTTTCTTTAAAAATTTCCCAATATTTAGCGCCACTTAGAAAATAAATTACAAAAAATTATGGTTTTAGTTAACATTTCCTGATCAATTTTTCATATTGATTTTGGGGTTAATTACATAAGTAAGTATTACGTTTTGGCATAAGGAGTGCCACCATGTGTTTTATAGGCTATGTAAACCTTGATATTCAATTTGAATATTTTTCTGTAGATTTGGCTAAAGTGCCGAAATAAAACTCACACTTAAAGCTGAAGTTGAAATTATAGTCCTCTTGATATAGTAAAACAAATAATGCCACAGAATATAACATAATAAAGATGAAATAAAAGAGAAACAGAAAGAAGAAAAGAAAAAAACTCATGGCAAAATGTTAAATGAAACGATCTTCAGAAATAAAAGGCGTTCGCTTAACAATCTAACAATTCAACAACAATTTGTTTGGCAAACAAAACAAATACGAATGTTTGTTTATTGTTGTTGTTGTTGTTGTTGTTTGTATTGTTGCAAGCAGTTACTGAAGTCAATTCAATACAAAAAGCAACAAATGAAATAGCAACCCAAAGCCTAAGGGCTAATTTTAAGGTCAGCAGCATGAATACGAGTACGTACGAATGAATTGCTGTTGCCACCACACCACCACCACTATCACATTGGCTGCAAAATGATATGCATAAAAGCTTATGCAGCATATGCACATTATACACCATGTGACGGCCATATGCTGCATACATTGGCAAGCAACATTCACTCACTCATTCCGTAGATTTTGTGGCACTCATTCATGTTGGGAGTACCTTTCATTCCACACGGTCGGTCACTGGTCTCAATCATTTAAGCCTCAGCCAAGTTAGTGATTGTATGCAGCCTAGCAAGCTGGCCAGCCACACCAAAGATATCAAATCAAATGAATAAACAGCCGCAAATAAAATCTACAACTTTTTCTATTGTCTTCATGCCACATGCATACATACATTGCATATAGTCTTCGTAACTGTTCAAAATAGGGAAAAAAAAATTTTTTGTTTAAAGATTTGGCCGCGATATCAAAATATTATTGAAACCAAATACCACCCAGTAATGAAGTATTTGTTGCTGCTGCTGCCGCTGGAGAAGAAGAAGAAAATTTCATTTTTATTTAAATTTTTCTTTAAAAAATATTTACGTTTTTAAGACAAAAATTTTTTTTTTTTGGTAGAGATAAACGGCAAACAAGTAGCCGTTAACAATCATTACTGTTGCAGTCATAAACAATAAGAAGACATTAAAGACCCGGGTAATAAAGAAAAAAATGCGAAAAATGAATTTGGCATTTACATTCATATGCTCCACGTAATAATAATAATTCGCCACAGTAATCTTTTTAGATTCAAAACGATTCTTTAAGAAACATTCTTTTCTTTTCGAAATTTTCCACATGAGAAGTGTTTTCATTATGTGTTGTGGCAGGTAAAATGATGGGAAGTGCAACCTACACGACATTGTCTGATCAGTTTTACTGATACATACATACATAAGTACATACATAATTGATCATTACAACCCTTCAGTCAAGATTACGACCTAGTTTCTCACATTACTTATGCTCTGTGTGTTAATTTTATACATGAGTGGCGGTCCCTTCGAACGACAGATTTTTGAGAAACTCTTTCATGGCAATTTTATTTTACGCTCACAGTTATTGCCAGAATTCTGCTGAATGCTCGACACAAGTGTAATGAAATTAATGTGTTTGAAGATAAATTCAAATTAAAAAACAAAAGACGCAAACCCACAATTTTAGCAGCGCCACTTCTTGCCTCTAACAGGGTAAATTTTGCTATTAACAGAGCACTGTTAACCGTTTAACAGTGGCAATAACTAGATTAGTCTTCTACTTTGCAATTATTGCAGACTATTAAAACACAATTTAATTCTAGTGATCATTATTATTTGTGAACAAAGGTGGTGAAATGTAAAGGATACCAACCAGGACAGAATTATTCCAGCTATTCCACTACCACGGTTCGAAAGAGGACCCTCTGGCCTACCATTTGGATATAGTCTGTATGATGTACTATTTCTCATATGTTCCAAAATGGCCACTGATCTTCTAAAGAATTTTCAAGCAAAAAAATTTATGTTTTCAAAGCCAATTTTCTCAATACCTTTTTATGTGTGACTATGTTGCTGATTGTATTAAGAGGCCTTGGAACCCTCCTTTGCACATAGTCTGGTACTCATAGACCAAGTATTTGTCCTAAAATTAGCTGCTATACAAGAGGGCTTGTTCAAAGGGATACTGTTAAATAGCTAACCGGGCTCTATTGAGGGCAAATTTTGTTCTGTTAAAACGAAATTTTGCTCTGTTAACGCCTAATGTGGCTTTGCTAAAATTTATGGTTTGCGTCTTGGATTTTCAAATTCGAATTTATCTTCACATACATGGTCTAATGAAATATCTGGATCATAAGGCTTTCCAAACAGCCATTATTTCCGTGTAGAATGCTATTTTTCACAATCTTTTCTTTATTTTCCGTACCCTTTATGCGAACCTCATTGCTTCTTAATGTAACCACAGAGTCATTAAAATTTCTTTATTCATCCCCATTTAAATAAATCAGGAATCCAGTGTGAAAACAAGCTCCCAACCAGTTAACCATGGCTTGAATCACTCACTTTTGATGAAGGTCTTGTGCAATATTCTTGGCTTTAAAAATTCCATTGAACAGCTAATCAAACCATTGTCTAGACTTGTGAGTAAAACTGATCTAAATAAGGGATTATCCTGGCGCTACCCGTAATATGCTTAGCCAAAGACATTTTGTGGTAGCGCCAGCTTTGGCAGGCTAAGCTCTAGTTAAGTACGAGCAGAAGAAAAGAGGAATCAAATAAACAAATGTACACACACACAGAGAAAACCACAGAAACTAACGTGAAACCCTTTTTGGCATAAAGGACGGTAGACATTGTCTGCTTTGGCAAAATGTTTTGTTAACACCCCCAGTATTTAAACAGGCCTAGCCTATGGTTTCTTGCAGTGTAGATTTACGAATAAGGCTTCTGATTAAGAGGTTACTTTAAGGATTCGAATTTATCTTCACATATATACATACATACATACATAATTGGGCATTACAACCCCTCAGCAAGGATCACGACCTAACTTCTCACACCACTTATGTTGTGTGTGTTAATCTTATACGTGAGTGGCGGTAGCTACAGTTTAACGTCGACTCCGAACGACAGATTTTAGAGAAACTTTTTCATGGCAGGTTTATTTACTCTGAAAATGTTTGCCAGAAGAGTGCTGATCTTTTAAGATATTAAGCTGGGGTTTGAACCACGGGTTTTCGTCTAATACTCCAATCCCACCGGTGACTTCAAGTACATAACTAGTTATGCTTTCGAATATTAAAGTGACCAGTAAGAACCGGATGGCAACAGCATTTAAACTTTTTTACGCATATTTGTACAGCAGAGACTAGCATTAATGCTAATATCTTCCTGTAAAACTATAAGAGAATACCCCGCTCAGGACATAAGACCCAGTTCAAGAGAAGATACCCCGTTCACCCAGTTAAATAGAGAATACAACGTTCAACACAGAAGACCCAGTTCAAGATAGAATTATCAGTTCACGACAGAAGACACAGTTCAAGACAGAAGACCCAGTTCAAGATAGAATACCCAGTTCTCAGACAATAGGATACCCAGAAAGACCAGTTCATCGCCCTGGACTGATATTAAAATTACATACCTTTGAATAATTCGAGATTTCCTTAAGAAATGCACGGCGCTTACGGACGATGACGAACGAGATGACGCTTATAAGTGACTTGAATTTAGCCTGCCTGGTTAAGTAAACCAAGAAAAATCTTACCACCCAAGAAGCAGGCACACACATGCACAATTGGTCAATACAACCCTTAAGTCAGGATTATAGACCTCACACCACTTATGTTGTGTGTGTTAGTTTTATACATGAGCGGCGGCACCTACAGTTTAAAGTTGAGACACTTTTCATGGCAATTTTATTTCATTCTCAGAGTTTTGCTAGAAATCTGCTGAGAGGAAGTCGCCGAACAGACAACGGCGACTTTATTTAATTATTTTTATTATTTATCTTCACATACATGAAGTCGCCATGGTCTAGTAGGTAGTGTGTTTATTAGACGAAAAGCCAGGGTTCGAGCCCCAAGCCAGACATCAAAATAAAATACAAAAAGTATTTCTCCGGCGACGTACGTACGTATCTTCACATTCATATGAAATTAAGGAACGCAAGGACGATATCAAATTTTAAAGAAACTTTTTTGAGAACATATGCTCCTAGAGAGGGATTAGAACACCTACTAAATTAGTTTTTATTTCAATACGAAGCCCATCTTAGTTTCAAACCCCTGTTTGAGATTCTTAAGTGGAAACAAAACTACCAAAGCAAACGAAAAAAATTAATAAAAAAACAATGAATTTTTAACAACCCATTGTGCATTTATTCTTCCTCATTAAAGTAGCGGCTACTCTTCGTCTTTAACCTTTTGAAACTATGTGTGTGTGTGTGTGTGTAAGTTTCTTTTGCACCCACAATAGCCAATTCGTTTAAGTGGTCAAGTTCGTTTAACTTACCGGCAAATGCTTGATAGTATACGGCATCAAATGCGTGTGTTTAAGGGAGCAACGAACGCGTAAATCGATTGCGTTTGTATTCACTTGACTCGCCGCAAAGCAAAATGATGTTTAAACGCGTAAACTAAAAGGCAACACTTTAAATGAAAAAAAAAACATGAAGATTCTCTCATATTTAAACTGCTGGCAACTATTTTTTGGGTGTCTTTTATTCATTTTTTTTTTTGGTTTATTTTGTTTTCTTGGCCATTAAAGAAAGTTTTTTTTTTTGGGTTTTTTGACTTCTTTTTAAAAAGTTTGAAAGATTAGGCAAGGAAAGGCAAAGCAAAGAAATGAAAAGAAAACGTAAATGATACCAAGTGTGACATGTAGTAACATGGCTACTTGGGAAAATCTTTGTGAATTTTTTTTCTTTTTCTTTGTTTTTCTTATAAAATATGATATTAAAGACTCATCTTACCCTCTCTATGCAATTAGTTTTAATGTATGATTTTGACCAAGTTAACTATGTATGTAAGCCAACAACAGTGTATGTTAGAGTATGTGTTATAAAAGGAGGGGTTGATTATGATTTAAGCGTGGGAAAACTCAGTGAATAGTGTGAATTATTTCACTAAGATGTTTAACTTTAAAATTTCTTTCTTGTTTTGGAAAGTCTTTAAGATTTTATTTCATTTCTTGTTTAATGCAATAGACCATGTTAACTAAATTATAATACAAGTTGTATTATAGTGGGTGTCTTCTGATGTCCCTCTCTATACATGGGTTTTTGTCATTTTCTTTCCTTAGGTTGAAAATATATGTACGAATGGGTGTGTGTATAAGAATGTGTGGCATATTATGGTTAAGAAATTATTTAAATTTCTTGTGACTATTTCAGAAAATTTAAATTTTTGATTTCCTCATTAAATTTTCTTTTGTTTTTTTTTTGGAAAGAAAATTTTCCCTGGGAAAATACCAATCAATACTGCAGGGAAAATTATTTTGAAAATCAAGTAAGCGTAACAGAGATTTTTTTCAATTTAAAGATCGCACTTGCAGATAAAAAAGAAACAAATTTCAAACAAATTTCAACAAATTTCTGTTTTAAAGACAAGTTCCCTGCAACTTCCTCTCATAATTCTACTGTATACGATAGCAGTCCCACAATTAGCCAGATTAACCAAGAAATGTTTTTTATTGCTCAACATCTTTCTCTTTCTCTAGTTTCGATATTCTAGTTGAAGTCGCCGTAGTATAGTAGGTACTGTGTTGGCTTATTAGACGTAAAGCCAGGGTTCAAGCCCCTGGCCTGACATCTAAACAATATACAAAAAAGTATTTCTCCGGCGACTTCCTCTTAGCAGATTTCTGGCAAAAAGTCTGAGAGTAAATGAAATTTGCATGAAAAGTTTCTCAAAAATCTGGCGTTCGGAGTCGACTTTAAACTGTAGGTCCCGCCACTCATGTATAAAATTAACACACACAACATAGGTGGTGTGAGAAACTAGGTCGTAATCCTGACTGAAGGGTTGCAATGACCAATTATGTATATATGTATGTATGTACATATGTATTCTAGTTACAATAAGAACAGGCAAACTATACTTCATCATTAAACACTTCGCGACGAGTGTCGCGACGAGTGTCAACCACTCGATGCATCACAGCACCTAACGTCGTGTAAATACGGCAGATACTTAAGGGTTCACACATGCTGATGCCTTATATTCCCAGCAGTCATTTATTTGGTCACTTGAGTTTTCGCGAACAATGGCGAAAATATAGGGACAGTCACGCCATCACGAAAGTTTGCAAAGTGTGGTGCTGGTGCGCCATCTTGAAAGGATTAACAGCAATTGGTTTATTACCTGCCTTTAATCATATTTTCAAATTTAGAAATAGAAACTTAACCTAAAGCTGCTATTATTATTGGTGTGAAGAAGTGTCTTAGTAATTAATCTATTCTATTTCCCTCATACGTTATGGCGTATCTCTATAATGCCTCCCCAAGCCTAAATTTTTTACAACTATTTTAAATCTGTAACGGGTGTGACATTAATATTAACAAGTTCAGCACTATCGTTCCAATTTTAGTATATGTTCTGCCGAAGCAAGAACAGTTCAGCACTATTCTTTGTTTTATTTTTTAATATTTTAAAAAGGAAATATATAACGGGTGTGACATCCTATACATACACATTTATATGTCATTTAAAATTGGCGTTTATTTCCTGGAAAACGTTACAAATCTAACATTATATTATTTTATTTTGTTTGGCTAATTTTATAAAAAGTAAATATGTAACGGGTGTGACACTAGTGTTAACAAATACAGTAATGTTTGTTTTCTTAGTGCTTATTTGATTTTTATAATTTTTCTAAAGAAATTAAAATGTGTAACGGGTGTGACATCATGTACATACATCACATGTATGTACAATATAAGTTTGTTGTAAATTTCCTGGAAAATGTTATGTTCTAAAATTAAATTATTTTGGTTGTCTAGCTTATAGCTTAGTTCTGTTATGTGAAACAGAACAGAAATTTGTGACGGGTGTGACAAAATCTGAAACAAAATTTTAAATTGAAAATTTTTTGTATGAATTTCTAATTTTTAAACCTTAATTAAATAAGTCAATGAATTCCTATTTTAATTTCTATTGCTTATGAGTTTCTTTAAAAAATATTTCATTAATACATAGCAGCAGCATCTGTATGATAGATACGCTTGTCAATTTTTATGACAACCAACTAACAAACAGTTGATGGATGTTTTTTTCTTATTTCGATTTATTGTTGTTTTATTAACGTCTTTTGAAAATCCTTTTAACTCCACCAATAGACTGGGTCTTCTCCCCCTTCTCCTTTCAAATTCTGAAGACTTTATTTGAAGAACTTTATTACAGAGCACGAGTAAAATGATAGGAATTTAAGAAACAGAAAAAAACGAAGAACATTAACAAAAAAAATCCTGGCTATCCAATAAGCAAAAAGGATTTGTCAAAATAAGGATATACAACAGCAACAATAACAATAACAACAACAAATTTCATAAAATCTAAGAAATAACTGTATGTAATGAATTCGCAATGAATAGATGAATACATTACTACAATACAATACGATGAGTCTACCCGACGTATTTATATGACAAAAAGAGAGAGAGAGAGTACTCCTTGTATACGTAAACATATAAAGAAAATTCACCAGTCATATAATGATTTTTCATAAATATAACAACAACAACAACAAGAATGTCAGCAGATACCAGATAACATACATACATATGTATATACATACAGCTGTGCAAAAATTTCAAATGAAAACGTACGAAAAACGTAAGAAAATTGTAACGTAAAAAGCAAAAGCAAGACGAACTGCAAAAAACTGGAAAAATCTCAACCAAAACAGCACAAGAAAAAAAGGGAAAACACGCCCAGTTTATCTACGTATGTATACGTATGTATATGGAGGTTCATACATTCATACATACATACATATGTACATTCATTCATACATCCATACAATACACAAACCTACATATATGTGTGGAAATTATTTAAATCTATACTTACCATCTCACATACATAAATACAATTGTTTGTATATGTATGTATGTATGTATGTACATCTGTGAGTACATAAAAAATCATACACATAAATTGTATGTACATATATATACGCTGTAGTACACTCGTATATTATATACTCTGGTACTTATTTTAAGTACTTTATGTATGTATGTATGTACGTCTGTATAATTCTATCGTCTTGTATCTTTCGCAACGAACGAATGGTAAAAAAGAGATAAAAATTGTTTTGGTTTTAATACGATTCATAAAAAGAAAAAGAAATTACAAAAAACAACAACAACAACTACAACAGCAATACGAAAACAAATAAAAGAAATGAAATGAAGATGACATCTTTGGCACACAACTCTAAATACATACATACATACATACATATACACCTACCTACACACTTCTACACAGTCATACTCTTTATCTGATACACCTATTCGTACGTACGTACGTACCTTAACCGTAAATTTACAATCTCATAACCCTATTCGGATTTAAAAGAATACAGGCAACGACCTGCCTAATAACTGCAAACAGAGATTGAAATCCATATCCACAAAAAATATTCAAATCGCCCGAACGAACTATGGAGGAGAGTATTCCAATGAAGATCAGAAGGTAGAAAATGCTGGTCAGTCCAAGCAGTTGGCAAAATGAGAGTTTCTTCTCTACTTTATGGACTTCAAAACTTCTTCTGTCACACTGTCTAAACCATGCAATTTAGGCAATACTAATGGCTTTAAGATATATCGCGCCGTAGTCTAGTAGGCAGTGTGTCGACTTATTAGACATAAGGCCGCGATTGAAACCTCAGGTCAGACAACAAAACGAAAATATGAAAAAATATCACCTGATTTCTGTTGACAATCTCAGCAATATTCTCCTGGCACGGAGCACTCAGAGCGAACTAATTGCCATGAAACAGCTTCTCAAATCTGGCGGCGCTTCAGTCAGGACTACGACCAAGCTTTTTCCATTACTTATATTGAGTGTGTTAATCTTGTATACAAGATTACTTGGCATACGTACGTAACGTAACGTACGTAATTGGTCATTACAACCCTTCAGTCAGGATTACGGCCTAGCTTCTCACACCACTCATGTTGTGTGTTTTAATTTTATACATTAGTGGCGGGACCTACAGATTAAAGTCGACTCCGAACGACAGATTTTTGAGAAACTTTTCATGGCAATTTTATTTAACTTTCAGAGTTTATGGCTGAAATCTGCTGAGAGGAAGTCGCCCAAGAAATACTTTTTGTATTTTGTTTTGATGTCTGGCTCGAACCTAATAAGCCAACACACTACCTACTAGACCACGGCACCTATTTGGCATACTCATGGATAAAATTAATGAGCACAACATAAACCATCATCATTAAAGGATTTTAAAGTATTATAAGAGCATGGCAGTGCTTTGAAGCGCTCTAAACAATTTTGAATTAAAAATACGTGTTTTTTGAACTTGCAGAGATAAAATCGAATTGAGATAACCATCTCTGACAGTCAACACCAAGCCATTCATATTGAAATATTTCACTGCAATTGACGATATTAAATGGCACCGTCTAGGTTCCATATTTAATCAAGAGAAGTAGAAAATGAAGCTTCTTTCTTCCCACATGATAACTTATGGGCCTTATGAAAGCATTGATTTTAGGCAAATGGTGGCAGGAATACTATATAATGTCCATATGATCCATTATTCTACACTGATTTCAAGCTGACACTGACTATTGATACGTATCCCCACAACAACGCATGATGTATAGACTATCCGTTGCACACTTGGCTACGTTACATTAACAATGCAATGAACCAAGATGGGTTAAGCTGAAGTGAATGAAAACATATCTCATTAAATGAAATGGAATGGAGAAGACATGTGTATGCAAACCTTCTCTGAACCACTTTTGTTCATTCCAGAACCAGTAGATACAGGCTTTAAACGTCAAAAAAGTTTCTCAGTCGTTTTGACACCATATTACCACCTACCAACCTAGCGCTTGAAGTGATGTTGTTGATTTTGACACTCCATAACTCAACATATGCATACACGAAGCACAAAATAAGTATGATTCGCGCACGAACGCTAAAATACTTACGAGACTAGGTTGTGTGTTTGCTCTGCTTGCTGCTCTGTCTGTCTGTCTGTCTGTTTTCTTTTTTGTGAATGCAACAACAACTAAGGCTGTAAATTTTGATACATAATTTGAGTCACTCGTATCATTTATAAGAATTATAAGTAGTTTTCTAAGGTTATGAATCTAAATGAGTAGGCTCATGAGTTCAACATATTTCGAATGATATGAGTTTGACGTCAACACGTTATACGCATACTCATTGCAACCTGTGCTTATAAATCAACGTTGTAGTTGAGTATGAATGAATCCAGAGTACATAGTTAAATTTCAATATTGTTGGCTCACTTGCATACAAAATTTCATGAGTGCTTATGAGTAGCGAAAAAACGATTCATTGCTGATCTCTGGTCCCTACACAGGTTCACTGTTTAGATTATAGCCATCAGCCAACGACGCATAGTAAAAATTTTTGTCAAATTAGTATGAGACGATCACTAATTTTATATCCACAGTACAGGGAGCTTTTGAAACTTTAACTCCCTATAGTCTGACGGTTAAGCTGTTGTATAATGATGCGATTGAAGTAGTCGTAGTCTAGTAGGTACTGTGATGACTTATTAGACGTGAGGCCACGACTCAAACCCCACGGCTCAGACATCTCCAACAAAACGAAATACGAAAAAAAATATATTTCTTAGGCGTCTTCCTCTCAGCAGATTTCTGGCAAACACTCTGAAGAGTAATTCAAGTTGCCATGAGAAATTTCTATCGTTCGGAGTCGACTTTAAACTGTAGGTCCCGCCACCTATGTATAAATTAACACACCCAACATAAGTGGTGTGACAAACTGGGTCGTAATCCCGACCACAAACAATAATAATGAGTACTGGTGGCCTTATAATTAGAAACGACTTAGCAACACGTATGTTTGTTAATTTGTTTTACAGTTTTCACTGTGTACCTGAGATCAAAGGCTTTGTTTGGAGGCCGTCTTACATACGTTTTTCCATCCGATTGAGACAAATTAAACTTAGATTCGTCACTCCAGAGAACTCTGTTCTAGAAACATCGTTTCTAATTGTAAGGCCACCACTGTATATTGCATATGTTAAGTTATGTTGAAGTGGTAGCTTTGATATTAAAGTTCACTAAAGCGCAGTCAATGTACTGACCGAGTTCTAGACAACTCGTCGAAGTGGAAGCACTTCTTTTGAGATAATTCTTGACGACATCTTAGAGAACAATGGTTTCCAAGTGCTCAAACGTAATGCCTCGGATCAAATCCCAGGTTAGATATCAAAACGAAAATATGAAAAGAATATTTTTAAGGCGACTTCCTCTCAGCAGATTTCTGGCAAGAGCTCTGAGAGTAAATAAAAAAGCCATGAAAAAGTTTCCCAAAAATCTGTCGTTCGGAGTCGACTTTAAACTGTAGGTCCCACCACTCATGCATAAAATTAACACACACCCAGCATAAGTGGCGTGAGCAGCTAGGTCGTTGTACAATGGGTCAATTCGACCTCCGGGTACTGTACTTGTCTTAATTGCCAAGTTCACGTCCTCTAACCTAACCTAACCTACAAAAAAAAAGGTCTGTCGTTCGGAGTCGATTTTAAACTGTAGGCCGCACCACTCATGTATAAAATTACCACACATCACATAAGTGGTCCTAACTAAAGGGTTGTAATGATCAATTATGTATGTCTACCATTAGGATCATAAGCTATTGACACCTTTCGCTATGTCTGTCCTTCCGATTTCAATTAGAAAGTAATTTTTAGTATGTTCCTCTGTATTCCATTATAGTACCTCTTAACATATCTGAAATTCGGTCGGTCTATGCAACCACTACATGAATTATTTCTCATTTAGAAGCGGCGGAACAAAAACGAGGAGAAAATTAAAATAGAAATTTTTATTATTTTTTTTATAGGATTTCAACTGTCATCTGACGAGGGCTGATGATACTCCCACACGTTATTGCACCTCTAATAACACGTATACACGTTCATTTTTTGCTTATCTCATATACACATACAGTATATAACACCGTTACTACTAATACCAAGACAAAATTACTCATACCCTAATAATAATACCGTATATAACGGTATAAGAAGCAAACAAAACAAATGAAAATTGTTTTTCCCTTTTTTCCGTTACGTTTTTCAGTTTTTAACCGCTTGAAGGAAAAATTTCTTGTTGTTGTTGTTATTCGTGTTGCTTCTGTTAAGGTTTTTTTTTTTTTTTTTTTGGGTACGTGGGGGTATACGCGCATGTGACATACTCGTACTATACTCCTGTATTTGTAGCAGCCACAAATTTTCCACAACATACACACAAGCATACATCATTTCCAGCAACAACAACAACAACATCAACATCGTGGTGTGGCAGTAGTAGCAACAACAACAACATCATCTCATCTTAATTTTCATCATTTGTGTTGTGTGTGTAGGATTTGACAATTTTTTCCCGTCATACACACTCTGGATGATTCTACGTACCCACAGTCCTGGTCTAAAGCAATCAACTACAGTTTTGCCACACACTGCCATGGCTTAGCATGGCTTGGCATGGCTTGGCATGGAAAAACTCCGTGTGAGCATATAACTCTTGTATGATGTTCTCTATTTGTACATATGTATGTACGTACGTACAACTGTGAACGTGTATTTCATATGCTTTACATTAATGCTCTCATCCCCCATATACTGTCTAGGCTTTCCCCCCCCCCCGCCTCATCCAATAAAGCCAAGCAGCCTCCATTTTCCAAAAAAAGAAAAAAACTAAACCTTGTATATACATTTCCCCAATGCCTTAACAATCATTAACTCCCCATAGCTGTTGGCCCTTTAACGCAACAACCCATTCATCCTCCCGCTTAGTATACCACTCACGGCGGCATTAGAGAGAGACAACCTTACACTAGAAACGCGAAAAAATCCACGCCGCTCAATTTACTTCTTCTGTTTTTTTCTCACTCATGCTCTTGGTTTTCTTTTTTCCTTGTTGTTTTTGTATTTGAGTGGTTGTAATTTTTCATGAAAAATGCGCATTTTCCATTTATTTTTTCACTCAACAAAAATGTTTTCTCTCTGCTCCCCTCCAATTCCCCATTTTCCTCGGGATTGTTTCCGTACTGGAACCATTTTAAGCGTGTTTGTTTGTGTTTTAAGCGTAATTTTTTTTAAACTCATTTACCATCATCATGCCATTGTCTTTGTGAGAAGAAGAGAATTTTCTTTCTTAATGGAAAACTTTCACTTTTAAAAAGTCTAACTGTTTGCCCCCCTCCGTTTACCCCTTTACCTGGAAGTTCTTTACAATCATTTGATTTGCTTTGTTGTGTATATGTACAGTTGGTCCATAATTATAATGAGTTTTTATTTAATTTAAGTCTTTAGAAATCTTTTGTATTTGTTTTCTGTGTTTTACTAATAAACAGCCAGAGATAGGGGCCTTCCCCCCTCCAAAACATCACTAATAAGTTTTAAATTTATGGACCTGTTTTTTCAGAAGATAGCAGACAAAACAAGGAAAATAAATATGTAAAGTTTTATTACAAAGATGTTAATAAAGGGTCCGCCAAATAACTTTTTTTTTTTGAAAAAGCTTTAAAAAGAAAAACTACTGAATATTTTCTCAAATTTCTTTTTTTATTTGAAAGTATAAGCCTTCCGAATAATAATGATGGAAAATAATTTCATTCAAATGGCTGCCTCGGCTGGCCATGCAGTAGCCTACATGATCGCTGCAATTTTTAAGCACATTATCGATTATGTGCAGCCGTATTTCACCAATGGCTTCACGAATATTGTCCTTTAAAGCGTTAATTGTCTCTGGCTTGTCGGCGTAACACTTATCTTTGACGACACCCCACAAATAATAGTCCAACGGTGTTAAATCGCAGCTCCGAGATGGCCAAACGACATCAGCTCTGCGGCTGATAATGCGATCTTCAAAAACAGGGCACAAAACATCGAGTGTAGCTTCGGCTGTGTGGCACATAGCGCCGTCCTGTTGAAACCAAATGTTGCCAATATCCTCCTCTTCAATTTCTGTGAACAAAAATTCGTTCAACGTGGCCCGATAACGATCGCCATTGACTGTAACGGCCACTCCTTGCTCATTTTCGAAGAAAAATGGCACAATTATGCCTCTGGACCAAAATCCGCACCAAACAGTGACTCGTTTTGAGTGCGGCGGGTTTTCTGTGCCCCAAATGCGACAATTTTGCTTGTTTACATACCCGCCAAGATCAAAATGAGCTTCATTTGAAAAGATGATTTTTTTTTTGTTGCAAAAATCGGCATCTTCTGGTGTAGGCTACTGCCGAGGGCCAGCCAAGGCAGCCATTTGAATGAAATTATTTTCCATTATTAACCGGAAGGATTGTACTTTCAAATAAAAAAAAAAGAAATTTGAGAAAATATTCAATAGTTTTTTTTTTAAAGCATTTTCAAAAAAAAGTTATTTGGCGGACCCTTTAATCTATGTATGTATAAGCAATTAAATGAAACTCTTATACACATACATATTTTTCAAACTTATAAATACACTTATACACCTAGCACAAATATAAAGGAAATCTAAAAAAAAGTTATTTTCATTGTCAAGATACTCTTAGAAAAGTTTTGTAAATAAAACCAATCAAGTATTATTAGATTGCTTATAAATAGTATAAGAGTTTAGAAAAGCTTTAAGAATTTATACTTATAAAAACAGTAAAATTCGTATACAAATTAACATTAAATTGTTTCTGCCTTTAAAAAGCAAGTTATTTTCATTGTCAAAATACAAATAAACTGTTATTAGATTATATAGTATAAGAGTATAGTATAAGAGTTTAGAAAAACTATAAGAATTTCTTCTTATAGAAACAGCAAAAGTCTTATACAGATTTGCTGAAAATTCCCCTTCCTTTAAAAACAAATAAAAGTGTTAGAGGTTTTCTTAAATAGTAAAGGGTGTTTTTATAGAACTTTAGAACTTTAAGTTGCAATAAAACAACGATGGATTATTCGATTGACATGAATTTTATTTATCCGAAAGATAATCTTGTGGCATTACATTTTAAATATGATTTCTGGCATATGACCGCCACGGCTGGCGCGGATGTAGTCCAATCTGGACGTCCAATTTTCGATGACTTTTTCCAACATTTGTGGCCGTATATCGGCAATAATACGGCGAATGTTGTCTTCCAAATGGTCAAGCGTTTGTGGCTTTACCGCATAGACCAATGACTTTACATAGCCCCACAGAAATTAGTCTAGCGGTGTTAAATCACAAGATCTTGGTGGCCAATTCACAGGTCCAAAACGTGAAATTGGGCGGTCACCAAACGTGCCTTTCAATAAATCTATTGTGGCACGAGTTGTGTGACATGTTGCGCCGTCTTGTTGAAACCACATCTCCTGGACATCATGGTTATTCAATTTAGGAATGAAAAAGTTAGTAATCATGGCTCTATACCGATCACCATTGACTGCAACGTTCTGGCCACCATCGTTACGCTACGCTCTACAGCAGCAATAGCTTCTTCTGTACGCACGGTACAGCGTCTCTGGGGATGCGCGTTATCAATAAGAGTAAACGTGGTGCGAAAACGTTCCATGGTTAATCGAATTAACTGCTCTGATGGACGATTTTGTCGACGATAAAATGGACGTAGTGCGCGATACGTTTTCCGCACAGAACCATTATTTTCGAAATAAAATTGCACTATTTGCAAGCGTTGTTCAGGCGTGGGTCTATTCATGATGAATTGCCAAACCAAACTGAGAATAAATCAGTTGACATCTTGGCAAGTAATGCCAACTTAAAGTTCTATACCTCTATAAAAAAACACCCTTTAGAAACAGAAAAGTCTTATACAGATTTGCTGAAAATTTCTCTTCCTTTAAAAACAAATAAAAGTTTTAGAGGTCTTCTCAAATAGTATAAGAGTTTCTAGTAATAGTATTAGAGTTCGCACTTTTGGAAATATCAGAAGCCTTTTCGAAATTTAAAGTAAATTATTCTCAATTTAAATTAAATTTTGAAATAATTTCCACAATAACAAATAAAACATTATTAAATTGGTTTTAAACAGCATAAGGCATTACATAAAAAATATAAGAAGTCGCCATGGTATAGTAGGCAGTAGTAGGCCCCAGATATCTCCAACAAAATGAAATATGAAAAGATATTTCTTCAGCGACATCCTCTCAACAGATTTGTGGCAAAAACTCTGGGAGTAAATAAAATTGCCATGAAAAAGTTTCTCAAAAATCTGTCGTTCAGGATCGACAGAGGAGGGACTTTAGGTCCCGCCAATCACGTATAAAATTAACACACACAGAATAAGTGGCGTGATAAGCTAAGTCGTAATCCTGACTGAAATGTTGTAATGACCAATTATGTACACTTATACACACAGCAAAAGAGTTTTTAAGAGTTTTTACTAATCGTATATGAGTTCACACTTTTGGAAATAGGAGAAGCCTTTTAGAAATCGAAAGTAAATTATTCTCAATTTAAATTAAATTTTGAAATAATTGCCTTTAAACAGTATAAGACTTTTTATAAAAAATATAAGACTTTGTCTTTATTGGAATAATTTAGCTTTTCGTAATGAGAAATAAAACATCAGAGTTTTTACAGAAGTATAACAGCATATGCCATAAATATAAGAGTTACTACTGCATATAAAAATATTTTTACAAAACAGATACAAAACTTGATATTGGCAGAAACTCACATCTCAAGAGTCTTATACACCAATTCGTATAAGAGTTTATACAAAAGTATAAAAGCTTATACAAAAGTTGAAGTATTAGTTTAGAAGAGTTTAAAACAGTATAAGACGATAATATTTCATAATACATGCATACATAATTGGTCATTACAACCCTTCAGTCAGGATTATAACCTAGTTTCTCACTCCTAGCTTCACACTCTTATAAGAGTTTAACACAGTATAAGATGATAATATTTCATAATATTCTGTTTTTCATAAAACTTATACGGACAAATACACTCCGAACTAATGCCCTTTAAAAGAATATTCACCGAATCATCATTTCTAGGAGCCATAGAAAACATTTAGACGTTGTACCTAAAATTGATCTTATTATCCTTCCTTAAACCTTACACAAACTGTCTGTGAAATGAAAGCCTCTAACCAATATCTAAACCTAACTTCAAGTCTAATATTTTCACTCTTACACGAGAAGTCTAATACGTAAGGACTTATATGTAAACTTTTATGCGCAGATTTTCAGAAAATTTAGCAAATTCCTTAAGACTCATACGTTTCCAAATAAATGTTTTGGAAAACAGGTTATCAAAGTTCTTACACCTCAACTCTTATACTTTGGGTTTTTAGAAAGTTTGAAAAACTGTCGAATTCAAGGTGTCAAAACAAACTTCTGAATGAAAACTCTTATACATAAACTGTTAAATGCGGTGAGAAAGCTTTTATACTTTAACTGTTTTTAAAACATAGTTGTTTGACAGAAATTATGGTACTATATAAACTCTTATACTTAAACTCTTATACGTAAAATCCAACACCTATTTTAACATACAAACAAAACAAACCTCATATTATTTAGCATTCAAAAAAAACTTTAAAAACTTTAGGAATTTAGTTTTTGAAACTCTTATACGTTTACGTTTGTAAAATTAATCCCTGTTTTAAAACTATTTTAGGAATCTCATTTCGTTTTTAAGAAAAGGTCTTATTCAAAAGTCTTATACGAGAAGTTTTATACCCTACATTTTGATTTGAAGCTCTTATACGATGTAGTAAATTGCTTATACGAGAATATTTATATGCTACATTTACATTTAGTAAAAGTCTTATACGAGCAGTTTTACATGCTAAATATTGATTTTAAACTCTTATACGCCGTAGTAAAAGTCTTATACGAGAACTTTTATATGCTAGATATTGATTTTAAACTCTTATACGCCGTGATTATAGTCTTATACGAGAACTTTTGTATGCTACATTTTGCTTTTAAACTCTTATACGCCATAGTAAAAGTCTTATACGAGCACTTTTACATGCTAAATATTGATTTTAAACTCTTATACGATGTGGGAAATGGTTTATACGAGAACTTTTATACGCTACATTTTGATTTGAAACTCTTATACACAATGGTTAAAGTCTTATACGAGAACTTTTATATGCCAGATTTTAATTTTAAACTCTTATACACCATGGTTAAAGTCTTATACGAGAACTTTTATATGCCAGATTTTGATTTTAAACTCTTATACGCCGTGGTTATAGTCTTATACGAGAACTTTATATGCTAAATTTTGATTTTAAATTCTTATACTTCGTAGTTAAAGTCTTATACAAGAACTTGTATATGCCAGATTTTGATTTTAAACTCTTATACGCCGTGGTTAAAGTCTTATACGAGAACTTTATATGCTGGATATTGATTTTAAACTTTTATACGCCATGATTAAAGTCTTATACGAGAACTTTTATGTCCTAGATTTTGATTTGAAACTCTTATACGCCATAGTAAAAGTCTTATACGAGCACTTTTACATGCTAAATATTGATTTTAAACTTTTATACGCCATGGTTATAGTCTTACGCAAGAACTTTTATATGCTAGATTGTGATTTTAAACTCTTATACGCCGTAGTTAAAGTCTTATACGAGTACTTTATATGCTAGTCTTATACGAGAACTTTTATATGCTAGATTTTGATTTTATACTCTTATACTTCGTAGTTAAAGTCTTATAGGAGAACTTTTAAATGCTACATTTTGATGTTAAACTCTTATACGCCGTAGTTAACACTGTTATATGCCAGATTTTGACTTTAAACTCTTATACGATTATGATTCCATATTAAACTCTTATATTGAAGATCTTATATAAGAACTATTGTTCTTAAACTGTTGTTTTTAAACTCTTATACTGTTTAAACTCTTATACTGTTTAAACTCTTATACTGTTTAAACTCTTATACTGTTTAAACTCTTATACTGTTTACTTAAATTCTTATTTAAAATTTAATTCTTTGATTTTCATTTCAAAATAATTATTTACTCTGCTCTCTTGCCATTTGTTTGTTTAATTTGTATTTATCTGATACCATGTCTCTCTCCCTGGCGGACCTCCTACCCAAATTGATTGATTAAATCTTCTACGTTTGCAATTTGCAAAGGAGTAAAGGAGTTGGAGTTATAAGGAGATATTAAGAGAGTGTTTGAGTATTTAAACCATTAGAAATGGACAAAAATAAATAAAAAAATGAAATGAGAAACTGAAAGAAAAAACTGTTTAAAAATAATAAACGATTCCATCAAAAGCAGACAATTACCCAAAACAGAAAATTAAACATTTTTTTCTGGTAAAACAAAGAAAAAAACAATAAAAATGAAATGAAATGAAATATATAAGAGCAGACATACAGAAATAGAAACAAAAATAATAAAAAAAGAATTTTTTAATTTCAAAAAAAAGAGAAAAAAAAAAGAAAAAAAATCAAATCAACTAACTACTCTGCTCAGTTCAGTTCCAGTGGGTGAGTGTAATTATTACTTGTCTCCTCTCGTACATAGCACGTACAAAGAGACTGAGAGAGAAAGCGAGACAGCAATATAAGAAGGATATTTTTCCTTGTGCTCATTTTCATTTCGTAAAATATTCATTAATTTTGTTTCCAACGGTTTTGTTCGTTAATTTTCAGACGTCTTCGTAACACTCACACCACTCTCTCTACCCATTTATCTACTGCGAAAGGCTCACTCTCTTCATAACGTAGTGCTTATAACCTCAAGCCAAATGGCTTCATATACAATATTTTATATCAGTTTCCTTTACTTTTTTGCCTTTTTTTCTCTTCTGATTTTTTTTTAATAATTTTCCATCATAAACTTGCCTATATAACGGCGTCTTGATGAAATATTCCCCCCTTCAAACGAAATGGCAAAGAAAATTAAAACAAAAGACAAGAAAATAAAGTTGTAGTCTTGTACGGGCAGGGACTTTGGCTTTGGTTGTCCTGGCAAATTGTATGTCCTGTCCTGTCACTAGTAAATGCCGTTTTTTATTTTATTTTCTCTTTTTTTATTGTTGTCCAAAATTCATATTGTCTCCCTGTTGTCTTAAAGATGAAATTTGAGCCGTTTTGTTAATAAAAAAATAAACGGGATAAGAATTGTATATTTGCCCCCCTCTCCCCTACTTTTCCTGGCTCAGTTAAACCGTCAAGAAATTTTGGGGATTTTTTTTTTTTTGATAAAAAATATTCACAGAAAAGAACTTTTTTTTTTGGAGAAAGTCTTGTAATGCCAGTTTCTAATTAATTTCTCAGAGACATTCTGTATAAAAAACGAATCTTTTTGTCACAATATGTTCGTTATGAATATGAAATGTGAAATAAAAAATAATGTTTTACCGACGGTATATTGAAAATAAACGGTAATTAAAAGAGAATTCTAAGAAAACGTACTTAAGGAGGGCTTGGAATCCAAATATTTTTATGTAAGTGAAGATAAATTCGAATTTGAAAAGCCAAGACGCAATCCATAAATTTTAGCAAAGCCACATTTGGTGTTAACAGAGCAATAATTGCCCTTAACACAGCACTGTTAGTTATTTAACAGTATCTATATGGTTGGAGCGCCTTACGATCCAGACGTCTCATTAGACCATGTAAGTGAAGATAAATTCGAATTTGAAAATCCAAGACGCAATCCAGAAATTTTAGCAAAGCCACATTAAGCGTTAACAGAGCAAAATTTCCTTTTAACAGAAAAAAATTTGCCTTTAACAGAGCACTGTTTGCTATTTAATAGTATTTATCTGAACAAGTCCACTTGTTTAGAAGCTAATTTTAGGACAAATACTAAGGCTATGAGTACCATATCATACTCAAAGGCAGGTTCCAAAGCCTCTTAATATAATCAGCAACATTGTCACACATATAAAGTGATATGCTATTGAGAAAATTGACTTTGAAAATATCAATTTTTTTGCTTGAAAATTCTCTAGAAGATCAGTGGCCATTTTGGAACATATAAGAAATAGTACATCATACAGACTATATGCAAATGGTAGTCCAGAGGGTCCTCTTTCGAACCGTGGTAGTGGGATAACTGGAATAATTCCGGCCTCTGTCCCCACTAACCATCCTTTACATTTCAACACTTTTGTTCACAAATAATAATGATCATATTGAGAATTAAATTGCGCTGTCAATAGTCTGTAATAATTGCAAAGTAGAAGACTAATCTACTTATTGCCACTGTTAAACAGTTAACAGTGCTCTGTTAATAGCAAAGTTTACCCTGTTAAAGGCAAGAAGTGGCGCTTCTAAAAGTGTAAGTCGCCGTGGTCTAGTAGGTAGTGTGTTGGCTTATTAGAAAAGCCAGAGTTCGAGCCCCAGGCCAGGACAAACAAAATAAAATAAAAAATACTTCCTCTCAGCAGATTGCTGGCAAAAACTCTGAGTGTAAAATAAAAATTGCCATGAAAAGTTTCTCAAAAATCTGTCGTTCGGAGTCGACTTTAAACGGTAGGTCCCTCCACTCATGTATAAAATTAACACACACAACATAAGTGGTGTGAGAAACTAGGTCGTAATCCTGACTGAAGGGTTGTAATGACCAATTATGTTATGTAAACAGTTAACAGTGCTCTCTCTCGCTCTCTGTTAATAGCAAAGTTTACACCGTTAGATACAAGAAGTGGCGTTGCTAAAAGTGTGGGTTTGCGTCTTTGCTTTATAAATGTGAATTTATTTTCACACACATAATATTGTTTATAAACTCAGCTTAGAAACGCGAGACACAAAGAACTCAAAGATATTTCTGTCTTTAACTGTGGTATTGTGAGAATTTTTCGTTTTCTTCTGCTTCAGTTTTTTAATGAAATTATTAACCCTTTTCACTAGCAATACATAAAAACACAATTAGAGATTAATCACTGCTATTAGGCCAGTGGGTCTTTTGCCTTCCCTTAAGTACCTAGATTAGGTCACAATTTATTGAAACATTCCCTTAAAAAAACACAGCTTGTGATGAGAAGACTGAAGGAGTACACGTACGTTATAACAAAAGAAGCTTTCGTGGCAATAAATAAACTTTTAAGCAGCAAAAAGGAGTTTATTGCAGCTGCTTTGAAGTTCAAGAAATGTACTCACTTTTGCTCCCCGTCTTACGTAATTGGAAGAAGCGTTTATAAAGTGATGTTAAAGAATTACCCGAAAATGTCTCTAGGCAATGAAGTCGCCGTAGTCTAGTAGATAGTGGTGGTGACTTATTAGACCGCAAGTCCGTTTGTGAGTTCAAAATACACACAGTTACTAAAGTATACATACGGTTAACAAATTTCAGAAACTTTTTAACCAATCTGTTTCCGTTGAAAATCTTTATATTTAGTTTCCTCGATTTTAAGACGGTCTTTTGCATTGATTAAAAAATTTCTGAAATTGAACTGAATTGTGGCCCTGCACAGGCCCACAAAAGTATACATTCGTTTAACAAATTTCACAAATTTCTGAACCAATGCAAAAGACCGTCTTAAAATCGATGAAAGATGTCAGACAATTATAAAGATTTTCAACGAAAACGGATTGGTTAAAAAATTTATAAAATTTGTTAACCGTATGTATACTTTTGTGGCTGAGTGTATGTACTCACTTCTGCTCCCCATCTTACATAATTGGAAGAAGCGTTTGTAAAATGCTGTTGCAGAGCTTTACCCGAAAATGTCTCTAAGCAATGAAAGCACTGTAGTCTAGTAGGTAATGTTTTTGCTAATTAGATGCGAGTACGTGGTTCAAATCCCTCGGCTTAGACATCTTGAGCAATAACGAAATGTGAAAAAAATATTTCTCTCGGCTACTTTCGCTCAGCAGTCTGCTGGTAAAAACTCTGAGAGCAAAATATAAAGAAGTGTCATGAAAAGATTCTCAAAAATCTGTCTTTCGGAGTTCACTTTAAACTGTAGGCCCCGTTACTTATAAATTTAACTCGCACAGATTCGTCTAGTCGCCGATGGAATAACGCCCGTAATGTGCTAAAAAGTGATGGAAAAATAGCTCAAAAGGATAAATTGTTGGAACAATCCGGAGTTATAGTATTCCGTACATACAAGCCTTATAAGGAAATAACAATTTCATTGAAATCAAAGCTGAATGTGTGTCGTATTAAAATTAACTTCTGAAACCCAAAACTGTAGAACACTTTGCGAGATCGTTGGTCGTTGTTTTAATACCGAATTTTTCTTTGAACCTCTATCTTAAGCTTCTGAACGTTACAAGACTTGAGAGCAACTTTCGTTTTAACTTTTCCACGAAGTCTAGCAGCACTTTGTCTTCTTAGCTACTCTTTTTGCCAAAGAAATGGTGGTATTTAAATAAAATTTCCTTTGGTTTTTAACTTTCTAACACTTTGAAAACCTAGCTTTTCTTCCGCAGCCATGTAGTCTATTGATAGTTCACGACTTTTTATATTTTCTGATTATCGTAGACAGTTTTGTGAATCCTAGCAATGGTGATAGCAATCATTACAAATTTTAATGATTACTTTTCGGCCCTTTTGGCGTCTTCCCATCTTCATTTTAACTTAGTCTCCTCACAATATAACGGTATTAATTTTGTATTATATGGTAATGAAACCTGAAAGTATGCACTATTTGATAGGCTACTGCTCATTTTTGCGAAGGGCAGAGTTGCATTAAAAACTTACTTTTCGGACCTTTCAACGTCTTCTCATCTTCAATTTAAATTATTCTGCTGACAATATAATGGTATTTTCTTTTATTATATTGTAGTGAAGATAATTAACCTGAAACTATGCTCTATTTGATTAGTTGTTGCTCATTTTTGCGAAGTGTAGCAATCGATTTTTAGTTAAAAACTTTAATAATTACTTTTCGGACCTTTTAACGTCTTCCCACCTTAATTTAAAGTTAGTCTTCTCACAATATAATGGTATTTTCTTTTATTATATTGTAGTGAAGGTAATTAACCTGAAAGTATGCACTATTTGATTAGCTGATAAGCTCTAAGTGTTTAAGAAAACGTAAATAAAGTATGCTTAAGGCAAAGTCTGGTGCCATAAAACTTTCTGCGGCCTCCGATATGTCAGACAACATTACTGTAATAAGAACAAATTCATTCCGTATGACATACTGTTTACAATTTCAATTTCACATTGGAAGATTTTGTTTTATTTTATTTTCCCTCTTCAAATATTCAAGAATATTTGAAATAATTTTTTTTTTTTTTGGAAAATATTCACTAAAATCCTTGTTTTTATTGCCACACATATTCAAAAAAAAATATTTTTTTTCCTTTCGCATAGTAAAAGTCAAGCCTTTTTTCGCCTTTAAATCCACTCCCTTTTTTTGAGTGTGTATTTTCTAATATAAACACACTCTTACACAACCATAAATACACACACACGAACTCATGCATCCATATGTTAACATATACATGAACACAGTTTTTCCAACAACAACCGAAAAAAAAACAAAATCACACACTCGGAAAAGCTAAACACATTAGAAAAACAAGAAAAAAACAAGAAAAAAACAACGAAAAAATAAGAAAAAATAACAGGGAAAACATATCTAAACAACGCGCACAATCCGTTATGAAAAAAGGAAAAAATTTAGAAAAAAAAAACAAAGTAGCAGGGATTTCTGTAATAAAAAAAAATTCTAAAATTACACATACACACACACACACACACGCACACATGTATTTATATGATTTGAAAAAGTAACAACAACATTCGGGGTTTTTTAAGCAGCGTTTTATAACGGTTATCGTTTTATCGTTGGAATATTCGTTTACGAAAAAAACTCCGTAAACCAATCAGAAAAAGTAGTCATAGCTTAAGCCTCCCTCCTCCCTCTTTCGATTTTAGGGACACTCCTCACATATGTAAGCATATACATACATATGCATACTTACAGTAACACACACACACACGCTTGGAGATATAAATGCACATGTTGTTTTTGCCTAAAAGTATGCCTTAGAAAAGAGTTTTATGATCTCCTTAAAGCACGCACACACCCACACATCCATGCAGGCATATGTTACTTGTAATATTTTGTTTTGTTTTTAATTTTTTAACGTCACGTATCACATATTTTTTTTACTGTTATTTTCATAATCGTTTTCCGTTTAATTTTATTAGATTTTATTTTAAAATTTTTCCGGTTTTTTTTGTTTTTTTGCTTTAAAATTTAAAAACTAAAGTCTGCTTTTAGGTGAACATTATTTTTTTTTTTTTTTGGGAAAATAATTTTTTATTATCCGCCTTAGTTTTGCTGGTGGTGGTGTCCACTAAAAAAGTTAAAACTGAATTGAAAGTTTTTCTGACCACTTGCCATATTTTGCCGCTTCGTTGATTTTCCTCCTCTTGTTCTTCTGCTTCTTCTTCTTCTTCTTTTGCTTTTATTTTTAATTCTTTATTCTTGCTTCCTTTTTCTCTTTGCGTTTTTTTTTCTTCCTGTTTTTCTTTTTTTTCTTATTGTAAGCAAAACGGCCTTATCAGCAAAGTATTCGTTTGTGTGCCTGTTTGTAAGCAAGAGTGTTAAAAGGAAAAAATTAAATACAATAGGTTTGCTATACTCTCTGCTAGTATATGTGTATGTATATGTGTGTCTATGCATTACTGATTTTCATTGTAGTCGTCGTCATCATTTGTTTGAAACAAACCGTTGGTTTCTTTATCGCTTTTGTTTTTGTGTTTTTTTTCTACCTTTAATACTTGGTGGTACCCAGTGTAAAATGATTTGTTAGGCATCGTCTTATAAAGAGAGCACACACTAATGAGAGCTGAGAGAGAAAGAAAACAAAGGAACACTCACACACATATACATACACACAGCATTGAAGCAGGGAATACTTTTGTAGTGACCACTACTGCTAGAATAAAAGAACAAGAAGAAACAACAAAAAAAGATAGGAAACCATAGTGTGTGACTGTTGCCTAGTTTAAGGCGTTTTTTAATGTTAATTTATGTAAATCAATAGGGTTTTTTTGTTTTGTTTTAAATTTGGCAAAGGATTTCAACAAATATTTGCTTTAAAATATTAGAATTTAATAAGTTTTAATTAAGAAAACATAAGGAAATGGGGTTTCTTCTTTATATTATTGAAGTGAAATGTATTAAAATTTTACTAATTTAAGTTTTATTTTATAAGGCATATTTTTAGGTAACAAAAAAATGATTAAAAATTAATTATTGAAGTAATTTACTTTCACAGAAAAGAGAAAGAATTAAATTCTCAATATCGCCCCATAATTAAGCGATTCAAAGCCTCATACATAACATAATTGGTCAATACAACCCTTCAGTCAGTATTACAACCGAGTTTCTCACACCACTTATGTTGCAGGTGTTAATTTTATCCATAAGTGGTGGGACTTACAGTTTAAAGTCAACACCGAATGACAGATTTTTTTCAGAAACTTTTTAAGGCCGTTTTTATTAATTCTCAAAGCTTTTGACACATATCTGCTGAGAAGTCTTCGAAGAAATATTTTTTGTATTTCATTTTGTTGGAGATGTCTGAGCTGGGCCTCATACCACTCTTTATTTTTGCTTTCTTAGAAATTATTTATCTACACTGAGCGCTAAAAGTGAGTAAACACCACTGAAATAATTCATTTCCTTAGGATAGCAGCGAGAAAAGTAAATGAGAAAAGTCGAATAAATTTCCAAAAATAAAAACGTTTATCTATTACTTATAAAATGTTAAAACAAAAACAACAATTCATGATAAAGGAACTTTTTTATACTTAAGAACAAAACTGTTTTATACTTAAGAACAAAAGTGTTGGCTCACTTATGGCACTCACTGTAAAAAGGACAACGATATCGTGACATATTCTACACTTTTCAGGGCTATGCCCGGCCTTTTTGTCTCCAGAAATATCTACAAGCTAACAGCCTGTCCAGCAACCGGTTTATACGGTTTGTTGCAAAGCCTACTCTACAGACAATTTGTTAAAATTACACAGGGAAAGTGTAAATTATTGTTCTCCTCTTCGTCAGATTCACAGATTCTGCAAAAGTTATCGAGAGAATGCCAAGTACTTATATCAACATCTCCTCCAACAGGACGGCGACCTAAGAGAAACGCTACACAGCGTTGGGCAAACGATTAATCCTCTTCTTATTCATATCAATCCAGCTAAGCCTAAATATATTCCACATGCCCTTATGCTTCTAATGAAGCTCAGCTTGTCTGTGAAACGATCAAAGAGCATTCTCTTCAACTGAGGCAATAAGGACGGCTATGCATTGCATCATGAGATTGTAAGGTCTGTACCACCGCCTAGATAGTTCATTAACAATGAAATTTCCGACATTATTTCTATGTCCTGAAACCCATATAAGATTTACATTTTACGCCACTTTCTGTATGGTCCTGAGCTACGCCTTGCACTGATCAGTCATTGTAAAGGAAGGTCTAATGTCAGAACACTTAATATGTATTCCACAGCCTACTATGACCTGCATTTGAATGCCATCGGCATATACCTCAAGGGTTCTACTGGTAATCTGCAAATCCATAGTTGAAATTTTAGAATTTAATCTTCAATTTATCTCACCAACAGAGGCTGTAATGTTATCTTCCAGGCCTGAAAATAAGGCTGGCTTGACTCTGTCACGAAAGACTAAATAACAACTATGATAAGACCATATTTTTTCATTTTGGCAAAAAGAAAATCAGAACCTGAAGCGTTAAATTGCAGTTTCTTTAAAGAAATGCGGTCCAATGATGCTCCTATCCGTGTGGTGCATCTATCAGGGGGCATTTGGCAGATCTAGAATGGTCTATGGTTATTTTTTACTCCACATTCGGAAATTTTGTGTATTAGTGCGGCCACTGAATCAAAAAACAAGCTTCATGGCTAACAATAATTTTTCTACAGAAGCATTTTTTCTTAAGCAGTACAAATTTTCATAATACTGATATGTTTTTAAATTTTAAACACGTTTAAAATATGAGCTCGTAGATTGTAAATAAAATAAAAATAAATTTTGTGTTTAGTTTTAATTAAAATTCTTTATTATTCGCACTATTCTGTAAGCCACTGTTCACAACTTAATGTAAACAACAACAATTGCTCCTTTGTTTACACCCTTTGCATAAACAATAACAATCTTCAAACAATTGTTCGACAGATCTTTTTAACGGAGATCTTCAAACCACGATTACTCTCTTCAAACGCACCGGGTCTTCACACAAAACTGACTGAACTTCACCTGCTTTGCCTTGCCTTTTATGTGGCAGAGTAAACAGTCTGATGAATCTTCTTGAAGGCGAATAAATATAAACATCGTTGTTTTCATTTATTCTTGTGGTATTGTTTGTGTGTTTTGTTTACATTTATTCTTGTAGAGTTGTTGATATATTTTTGTTTACTTGTTTACTATTTTTATGCTGGTTTGTTGTTATATTAAGCAGTACGATAATGTGTAAACAGGTTTGTTTACGGCACTGTTTTGTTTTTGCAGCTTTTGTTTATAATTTTAATGTTAAATTTTGTATTGTATTTTCGTAACAATACGATACCAAAATTTGAAAGCCTTCCTATTTTATAGATCTATGCATGGTGAAATGACTAAATTTAATGACATGTCACGAATGCTTTTTTTAAATTGCTCAATCAAATGGCAAACAAATCTCTCGTTATTAATGTAACAAACAAAAATTCTATTAAAAATTAAATTTAAAAAATACCATAAAATTTCGGAGAAAAAAACTAATTTGCATATTTTTATAGAAAAAACTACCCCCTCTCCCTTTGTCAACATTTTTAGTTTCACATTTCTTGAAAGCAATTCATTATTTTGTCCCTGATTAAAAAAAAAAATACAAAAAATAAATAAAAACCCAGTGCTACAGTCACTGCCTAAACAATACTAACATGAGACACGATTTTTTACTCTCTCTCTCTCTCTCTTTGTTTAAAAGGAAAAGGTGTAAAAATCTCATGTGTAACTTAAGAGCACACATTCATTCATACATATGCAATGTATACCTTACACTCCTATTCCTCTTAATGTAAAACTATAAGAGTATGTGTGTGTTTGTTCCTTATGCCATAACTAAACCGAATGCTTTTAATGCTCATTTAATATTTGCGCTTCGTTTAGCATTTGTTAAGATCGTTTTTATTTTGGGTGAGAACGAACGAACACAACAAAAAACGCCGAATACAAAACAAAGAGGAAAAAATTTGCATATGAAAGCCAAAAACAACAAAACAAAATTTGCATAATCGCTGTTGTTATAGGGAAATAATGCGTATATGTGTGTGTGTGTGTATGAGTTGTAATAACAATAAATGAATGAACATAATAGGGTTCAATACTGTAGGCTTCATTAATTTTACATTGAGTGTGTGATGATCAGAGAAAAAAGGGAAATTTGCATTTTGTGTTAAACAGATGCTTATAAGTAACGGATTAAAAAATGTATTATTGCACACACACACAACATGTAAGCATAAAAATTATTCGTACATAAAAGACAAACTATTTTAAGGCAAATCTGTTTTCTCTCTCTCTCTCTCTCTCTAATCGTGTACTCACTTAAGTGTATTTATTTTTAAAACGAAAGGAATTTTTTTCTTTTTATTTCAGTTATTTAATACACGATCTCCTACTTATTAATCACGTGTATTTCGTTTATTCTCTCTCTCTCTCTGTCTCTCTGTCTCTCTCTCTTTTAATTCTTTTTTTCCTTTAAATCTGTTGAGATTCTTCTCTTAATCCTTTATTTTCTTTTTTTCTTCAACAATATTTTGAACTCATTTTTGTTCTGTTTACAGCATTGCTTTTGTAAATAGGTATTCTATCTTAGAGGTCATCTAAATGATAAAATATTTGTTGCATATTTTATTTGTTAAACAAAAACAAAAAAAAACTACTTTTTTTGAGTAGAAATAAACCGTTTGAATATTTTCTTTTTACCGCGCATGTCTCTATTTTTTCAATTTTCTTTTTTTGTAGTTTTTTTTCTAACACACACTAAATTTTGTTTAGAAAAAATGTAACAAACGTAACTGCTAACTACACCTCCACCCTTATAAGTATGCTTTGGAAAATAGATAGAGAAATCGAGAGAGAGATAGAGAGAGAAAGAGAGCGTTCAATTAAAATTCATAAATAAATAAGTAAAGGGTTAAACAGAAGAGCAAAGGAAAAAATTAAAAAACATTGAAAAGGAAAACATTTTTTTGGGAAAATTTTTTTTAGGGAAATTCACTTGTATATGGCAATAGAGAAGAAAATCATTAAAAAAGCTATGGTATATACACCTATGAGGTCGCTAATAATGGGAGCAACATTTAAAGAAATATCCTCTACTATTTGCCCAATTAAATAAAAAAAGTATAATGATCGTGAACATAAAATCAATGACTTTCGTTATCATTTAAAGCAAAAGAATTCGTTTACTGGTCATCAAGGCCAAGGTTCTTGAATATACGCCTCTGCAAACCAGACTCCGATTCTTTCACGTTACTATTAACTCTACAGAAAAAAAGGATACCGCCAGATACTGAATACAGGGCCATGTTCTGATCCTTGTCTTCCTTTAAGAAACCTATCAAGATTCGAATGGATTCCCTTGCCACTTTTAGAGCCCTTTATATTCTTGAATGCTTCAACCTGGGCTATAAAAACCTAGGAATTCGGCAATCTCTCTTGTTCCGTCCACTCTGTGTCACATCGCTTGAACATTGAATGTCTAGATAAACTCCGAACGAGCGGTTTTTTATATTAGTGCGTTGACTATACACAAAATAACTGCCGTATTCAATTACGTTTTCAGAACTGTAATGGAACTTAAATTTACGCCATAAAGTGAGTTCAGAGCAGAGCCCGTAACGAATGTTAAACGGATTTTACAACATGCGAGCATCATATCTTCAGCTAAGCTCTTCCAGTTTCCGTCGATTTCCTTTCAATACCACCAGGAACCAAAGCATTACCTTTCTTGGTGTCAATCCTGGCTTTTTCATCGTCTTTTAAGCTTCTCTTAGCTTCTTTGATGATATTTTTCGATTTCATTCGGAAATTCGACGCGCTAAGGTTTTTACTTAGAAGTCGCCGTATCCTAATAGTAGGTAGTGTGTTGGCTTATTAGACGTAAAGCCAGGGTTCGAGCCCTAGGCCACATATCAACGCAAAATAATAAAAGTATTTCTTCGGCGACTTCTTCTCAGCAGATTTCTGGCAAAAACTCTGAGTCGTTCGGAGTCGACTTTAAACTGTAGGTCCCACCACTCGTGTATAAAAATTAACACACACAACATAAGTGGTGTGAGAAGCTAAGTCGTAGTCCTGACTGAAGGGTTGTGATGACCAATTATGTATGTATGTATGTATGTAAGTTGACAGATGTAGCTTCAACAAGATGGCCGTTATCAACTGCTAAAGTTCGAAAGACCCGATAGACAATAGTATTCTTCATAGCTTGATCGTATTTTGCTTTGTTAGTTTCCTCCCATAGAGTACAATAGGTCAATTCGACCTCCGGATACTGTACTTGCCTTAATTGCCACGTCCTCTAACCTAACCTAACCTAAGGTATTCACGTTTTATTCAGGTGTGCACCAGAACACAGAGCTTCTTTAAGTCCAGCCACACTGTTTCCCTACTCTAACAGAAGTTTCTAGGATGACAGAGTTGCCATCTATAGTGGCTTGTAAACAACAATTGTAAAGAAAATTCATTGCACTGGGGTACTTTTTTTCCTAGAAAGTAACGCTAGCTGACTTTTCTCTGAAGTTCGTTTGGGATATTGTACTCTCAAGGCACTTAGGGTTTTTTGTTTTAATCATTTGGAGAGCTAATGCAAACTCTTTAGTTCCGAATAGTTAGCCAAACTGTATGTTGATGAATGCTTAGTTCATTAGTAACGTCCATGCTGCTTATGAGGTCCACCTTCTAATATTTTTTTAAATAATTTGACGACTCTTTTAGTGATTGTCGATCAGAGCGAGGTGGGTGCCCTCCTTAACATCAAAATTGTCAACTCGAAACGAGCAATTTTAGGCTGTAATTTTTCTAGTTACACCATCGTCTCCGTAAATTTTATAATTTTTTTCAGTAGCCTGCAACAAATAAAAGAAAATCAAAATTTGATGCAAATGCTCCGAATTTTCATTGAATTTAAAACGCAATTAACTTTGCACAGAATGATGAGACATTCTTTTAAAATTCCTAAATATTCTCTACAATAAGAATTTTTTTTCAACTAAAATCACCCAAAAAATTTGGCGAAAATTATGAAAAAATTAAAAAACCACGAGTAAAACTAACACAATACAAGCCAATTCCATTAAATTTCCTTTTTAACACACAAAAAACTTACTTTATGGCAACACTGTTCATATTTATGCTTACAGTACTCTGAACTATTAAACAGCGAAGGAGAGAGAGCACCAATAATCATTATGTGTACACGTATGTGTTTAAGTGAATGGAAATTACACCCTCATACTTAACATATGTACTCGCATGCTATACATACATGGTACATGTGAGTAAACATCATACGTAGTGTGTATGTATTTAAAGACGAAGTGTATATAAAACACATTTAAATAACGAGAGCAACGTTTTCCTTCGTGTTTCTCGCATTTTTTGTTTTTTGTTTTGTTGCTCATATGTTTTGTTGTTTCGTATATACGAACAAAGACGTGTGTATTTCGTATGCAATGTTGTTGTTGTTGTTATTGTATTAAACAATTTTCCTATTTGTGGTTGAACGTTATTGTTATTGTTGCTGCTGTCATTATTCTGTGTGTGTATATGAGTATTGAGAAACACAGTCAGCATAACTGTATTGGTTGGCAAGATATTTGAATAAAAGACGCCTACTTTTTCTCTCTGTATGAGTGGGCACACATGCATACTAACTCCTCGTATATGTATGTGTTAATATATGAGAATTCTACATACGGTGAGTATGTTTTGTGAGTTTATTTAGATTTGATATGAGAGTGTGTATAGGGTTTTCAAGTACATATTACTGTTGAATGCATATACATACATATGTGAGGGGGCAAAGGCTCGTTGTATTTTATTTTTTTTAAGTGTTCAAAGGTAATTTACACTAAGTTAAGCCCTAATTTCCTAAACAGCAAGAATTTTAATAAAAAATATTTTATTTTGCAACGATTTTAGGCACAAGACTTTCATATAAAGTACAAAGCATTAACTTTTTTATTAACTGCAATTTTATAAAAGCACGTTGGCAACTCTCATACATATATAACATATACTCCCATATGAAGAGAAATGTAATAACAATTCAGTAACTAACATATGCAAGAGCCACACACAAGAAAGAAAGAAAGAAAGAGAGTGTGTGTCTTACACAAAAAATTTTCCAACTAGAAAAATGTACTCAGGCACATGCGAAGCATAAACACATGAATGAATGAAAGAAAGAAAATATAAAATAAAACCCCATATGTGAGTACATATGTACATATATGAACACAATAAGGGTGTATGAGTAAGCATATACGCCAGAAGACTGTGTTTATTTTACTCATTTCCATATAAAATTCGTATGAGAAATAACCGAAGAGTAAAAGAAAAAATTTAACTCATCATAACGGTTTATAAAAACTCAAAAAAAAACAAGCAAGAGTTGTTGTTGTTTATAAATGAATATGATGATGAGAAATGTAACAATTTCTGTAACTGTTTATACACTCGTTCGTTCAAATACGTTTTATTTGTGATGTCGTTTTATTGTTGTTGTAAGCCAATGTATGTATTTGTGATACCTACATATAATAATTATGTACATACATACATACATATGTATGTACATATGTATGGAATATTTGAAACATGTTATGCGCACGTTCTAAACGTGTGTCGCGTACGCGTATGAACTCAACTCATCATCATTAGAATTCCAGTGTTTTTTGTTTTTTTTTTTTTATTTCGTCGTTATACCTCCCTACATATACGACAACAACAACAACAACAACATACATATACACACAGATAACCGTAAATCTACTTGCAGGCGACGCGTGCTTTAATAAATAAACATTAAAACCCGCTTACACACACACACACACAAACACACAAAAAAAAATTTTGTGCTCTTTATCACTCTCTTTTTTCGTCCACCAATACATACTCTTAGCGTTTAAAAAAAAATCCTTTTTTTTACGTAAACAACACAACAACAACAGCAATATCAATAAGGGAGTAAATAAACCCCTAAAAATGTAAATCTACACACAAACAAACATAAATAATCTCCAAATGGTAGAGAATTCATATGTTAAACATTGACAACGGGAAACATGTATGATTAGTTCATGCATGTAAGACAACGACAACGTTAACGGCAACAGCAACTGAGACGGCGACGAAAGCATTGACGTTTCATACTCAAATTTATTTTTTTTTTTTTTGACAGAATAGGAAAAACAACTCAATTTTTTTTTTGTTTTTATTTAGAAAAATAAAAAATAGAAAGTTCTTTTCTTTTAAAATGTGTTGTTGTTGTTGTTGTGTGTGTTATCGGTTTGTCATTTTGAAGCAAATAAAATAAAATAAATTTCATCTTCTCTGCCTTCATCGTAATACCGTTGCCTCTCTTGTATCACTTGTTTTTTATCATTCTTATCGTAACACAGTCGTCTTCAACATCGACGTTGTCATACATGACGTATACGTTATAACAAATTTCATATCAATAACATGTGTTTGTGTGCATGCGGGCGTGTGTGGGTGTATGTGAGTATGATGAGTCTCTGTTGTTTAGTTTTTCCATTCAATACCATCCTTTGGAACACATCATGTCAGTTTTTGCATGTGTTGTGTGTTTGATAACCTGTTCGGTTTGATGCAACATATTTCATGGGCTGGCATTAGGTTCGAAATAACCACAGAAACATTTTTGTATGAAACTAGGTTTTAAATGATGGCTTTTAGTAAACAAAAGGTAACACTTTTTTGATTAATGTTCACTTAAAAATCATATGAAAGTAAAGTCATACAGACACATAAACGTATTAATAATAATACTGACTCAATAACTCGAACTCGAAGCCGCTGTGGTCTAGTAGGTAGTGTGTTGGCTTACTAGACGAAAAGCCAGGGTTCAAACGCCTAGCCAGACATCAAAACAAAATACAAAAAGTATTTCTTCGGCGACTTTCTTTCAGCAGATCTCTGGCAAAAACTCTGAGAGTAAATAAAATTTCCATGAAAAAGTTTCTCAAAATTCTGTCGTTCGGAGTCGACTTAATACTGTAGGTTGCATTATACTCATGTATAAAATTAACACACACAACACAAGTGGTGTGAGAAGCTATGTCGTAATCCTGACTGAAGGGTTGTAATGAACAATTATGTACATATGTATGTAATGACTCAATGACCAATTTGAGGCACATTACTCTCTCCTTTTCTTGTCCTGTAACTCATTTTCCGGTATTCCAACACAATGCACTGAAGACAACTCAGTTCATTTACAAAGCCACTGAAATTGTTATTTATACTCCTTTTTTCTTCTTCTAGTACCATTAATTTATTTAAAAAAAATTTTTTTTAACAAATATGTTCATATACATTCATTTTACACACAAAAATATTCACTGGGTTATTGCCAACAACATGTAACAAACCCTACAATAAGTAAGTGAATCGTATTAGTGTACCGTTCGTTGTAATTCATAATAATTTTTATATTTTCTCTGCCATACCCAAATACATTTTCCTCTCTCTCTATCTCTATTACAATACGATACGTAGTAAAAATAAAAACTAACAGGACAAAATTTTATTTTCTTTTCATACGCGATGAGCAAAACAACACACAACATATACGTACGCTTAGGTTTGGCTTCGTTTTTATCTTCACTTCACTTACATTTTGGCTCTCGTAATGTGTGTTAAAACTACTGCCAGTGTCTGCTGCTAATGTTGCTGCGGCTCTGCATGTTGTGTTCTGTTGTGTTGTGTTGTGTTGTGTTATGTTGTGTTCGCTTGTCTAATATGAAGGAGTAAAATTTCCATATCCTAATGCACACACACGCTTACACATACGTAGCAAATGAATTTAAAAACAATATACGAGTACGTACGTATATCGGTGTTGTTGTTGTTGTTGCTGTTATTTAATGTATGACAACGTCGTTTGTCGAATTTTGTAACCCATACACACAGCAAGCAAGCAAGCAAGAGAGTTAAAACGAAGCCATGAACATCATGACGTTGACGATGGTGATGGTGATGGTGACGATGATGATGATGAAGAAGAAAAAATATACGAAACCGGTGTTTTTCATACATATACATACGTATGTAGTATGCATGTATACACCCTCCACCTCTTTGGCAAAACGAAAAAAAAAAGAAAAAGAAGAAGCGAAAAAAAAACAGCAACACTTTTACACAATTACACTACCAACAGAAAACACCAACACAGCTATACCTACACTCTTCTTAGTTCGTTGATTTTTAGAGACTGTTTGACTGTTGGCTGTATTTTTATGTTGTTGCTGTATATGTATTTATATTTTCCATACGATTTTCATTCGTACTCATATACCCTTCTCATACACATGAGTGAGTGAGTGAATGTATGAATTGGTTGGATGTTTCCCCCGTGTGTGTCTTTATTTTTTTGTTGTTGTTTTTTTTATTATTTTTTCTAACCATCCCATCATATCTGTGCTCTTTCTTAACAGACACACGCACACATGTTCACTCGCATAAACATTAATTCATACTTATTGTGTGGCAATGTGTGTGTGTGTTATTTTTTTCGGTTGAGTATAGGGATATTACTCGTATATCGCATGTACGACTGAATATATGTGATGTGTTGTATTGCTGCTGTTGTTGTTACATTTTAGTTGTGTGCCATGTGTACGTGTGTGTGTATGGGCCATATACACACATATAATTTTTTTGGTTAAATCACTTGAATTAGTCGTTTCGAAACAGTTGAACGGTGTAAACATACGCGCAATAATAATACACGTAACGTAACTCTTTCGCTTGCCACATATACATATATATACACGCTCGCTCGCTCGCTCTCTCTCTCTCACTCTCTCTCCGTCTCAATTCAGTTTAGCATGTAGCAGAAATTGTAAATGTGTGCGTGTGTAGGAGTGTAATATACGACGATACATATGTAGATGTGTGTTTTCTATCATTCGCACATACATTCTTATATTTTTTGGAGTCATACACGACGGCGGCTCTAAATGTAATTTCCATAAGAATAATACCCAAAACAAGACTTGACTTGATATGTACAACAACAAAACAAAAATAATTTTTATTCGTTTGTGAAACGGTTGAGAAAATGTAAAACGCGCGCGGGTGTTAATAACAAAGAAATTCAAATTAAATTTTTTTTAAATATTTTTTAAGAAAAATAATTGAAAAACAAAAAATAAAAATTAAAAAAAAAATATTTTTGGATTATTTAAAAAAAAGGAAAAATAAAATCAATTAAAAAAAGAAATAAGAAAAGGTATCAAAACCTAATCAGAATGTGATTGTAATTCAATTAATATTTCTAATTAGAATTTTAATAAGAAAATATAAATGAAAATAAAAGTTTTAAAAATTTTCCATGAGACTGTTTTCAATTAAAAACAAATAAAAAAGAGTTGATTAATGTAAAAAGAAAAGTTATTAATTATTTCATATTAAACAATATAAAACAAAAAAAAACATTTAAATTTAAAAGAAAACATTTAATCATTAAAACTTAAATATTGAAATATATTAGTTTTTCAATTAATAATTTTAATTTCAATTAAAAATTATTAATTATAATTTCAATTAAAAATTATTAATTATAATTTCAATTAAAAATTATTAATTTTTTTAAATTTTTAATATAAAAAATAAAATTCAAATTTGTGCAGAACGATTTCAAAAAAAATTTAAAGGACTTTTAAAAAATAAAAACCATTGGAAAAAAATTTTTAATTTATTTTAAAAAGGAAAAGTTAATAAAAAAAATATCAAAAAAATTTTTTTAAGTTGGGTACAAACTTTTTTTAAATTTTTAAAACTAAAATTAAAAAGAAATATAAAAACAAAAATAAAAAAATTATAAATAATTTAATATAAAATAAAAATTATTTAAAAATACACCAAAAAAGAAAACTTAACCTCACAAATAGTGAAAATTAATAAAAAGAAATTTGTGTTAATCTGTATTACAAAAATTATTTTGTTATGCGAGAATGGATTAATAATGATTAATAGATTTAAAAAAAATAACAAAAATCGTGTGATTCCTTAAGGAAGTAAACATTAACTACTTAACTGCTTAATTATGTTTCAAAAAGTGTTGTTATTCTACTTAATTACTGTTTCTTTACTGCTTCATTACTACTTAATCACTCTACAGAAATGACGAGTATACTCGTTCGTGTAACATTTTTCTGTCCTTGTTTTATAAAAATTAAAAATTTAGTTTTCCTTTAGAAAAAATGTTGCAGTTTTGCTTTATGTATACATACTGGTGGTTAAAACTACAGTTACACTTGTTTCTAAAGCCCTGTAAGCAATACTGATACCCTAGTGGTTAAAATTAAAGCTACGAACATGTTATTTGCTTCATTTATTTCATATTTGTTAAATATTGCATAAATCTTTACAATACCACTTTTATAAAATAAAACAAGAAATTCTATTAAAAAATAATGCATTTGTATTAAATTTAGTTGGAAAATTTCCAATGATTCAACAAATTAAGTGATCTAACTAGAAGCAACTTCGGTTGAGCCCATTAATTTTACTGTGATATGTCTAGTGCATGACGAAATATATTTGACAGTTACCCTCCCACGGCTTTCTGGTCACAGAGCCACTGAAGATAACAACATAATTGACTTATGTACCTAAAAACTGGTATAAAAGATAATTCAAATGAATTCATAAGAGAGATTTCCCTGCTGCGTAGCAGACAAATGATCTTTCACTGAGTTTTACTATCGGATTTACGACAGGACCTTATTGCATCCAAGTAACAATGCTTTTTAGAGCGGTTTTTTGCCGTTGTCAGAGAGTTTTATAAACTTTTGCAAAGCAACTTAAATAGTAACAGCTGTTAGTCTTCCATTACACTAATCGGGAATAGTCTGAGAATAATAAGAGCCTTTCTGAACAGGTTTTGTGGTATAACGGAACATTTGTAAAGAATACACATGGTTCAACTACAATATAGAAGTTCTGTGAGCCAAACCGACTTATTAGAGCACATTTTTGCAACCTATGCAGCATTAAGAGATTTCGAACGTAGATATCTGGGCGCTTATCAAGTATTAGGCAATGAGATCCTGTGTTCAGTCATGGGCAACGTGGTTGTAGATGTGAAACCCTCAGACAAATCGAGGACTGTACAGTATCCTGTAATCTGTCATGGGCAACGTGGTTGTAGATGTGAAACCGTAAGACAAATCGAGGACTGTACAGTGTCCTGTGATCTGTCATGGCAACGTGGTTGTAGATGTAAAACCCTCAGACAAATCGAGGACCGTACAGCATTCTGTGATGTGAAACCGTCAGCCAAATTTGGGGTTGTATAGTCAACCATATGGTCGCAGAAATTTAGCATCTTTCCTTAGCCATAATAAAAGAAAAATAAGAACAATTAATGGTAAAAATTCTTCAGAATTTTGTGAAATCTAATTACCATAGCAAAGTATAACATGTTTTAATTGAAAATCAATTTGAAAAAATGCCGACGGGTTTTTAAATTTCTAGATTTTCTTAGAAAATGTGCTGAAATTCAAATTTTTTTGATTGCCAACTTAGCAGAGGCTTAATTTTTGGTTAACAAATATAAAATTTTATTAAAAATATAGAAAGAACATGTAGTTTGTCTGTAATCATGATAAAAAATCTGTTGTTCGGAAGCGACTTTAACCCATTCGCTGCCAAGCCTAAATTATATGAAGACATTCCCATTGCCATTTATATTTTGAGTGTTATTGTTTACCAAAACCCTGTTATTTTTTGGTCATTCAATCTCATCAATCTGCGTCAATCATACCCCAAGAACAAAGTTGCCTACATTATCTTGATGCTATTCCTCCCACACAACAAAATAAAAACCCAACTCACAAATGTAGAGTTTGTGCAACGAAAAGCATTCGAAAGGAGATTCGATATTACTGTCCGAGCTGTCCTGATAAATCTCCATTATGTATTGGACTTTGTTACAAATCCTATCAGGAAGATAAGGTATCATAAGTGATTTAGTTGCTATAAAATTTTGTGATAAATACACGATGAAGTTGATTTTTGCGTGAAAGATCAAGTTTTTTACATATTTATATTATGTATGTGGCAAAAAAAATTTGCTAATTCAAGAGCCTGCATGTTATAACATATTTAAAGTAGGACGAGTATACTCGTCTTGGCAGTGCGGGATACCCTGTCAAAGACGAGTATACTCGTATTGGCAGTGCGGGATACCCTGTCAAAGACGAGTATACTCGTATTGACAGTGCGGGATACCCTGTCAAAGACGAGTATACTCGTCCTTGGCAGCGAATGGGTTAAACTGTAGGTCCAGCAACTAATGTATAAAAATTAACGCACACAATATAAGTGACGTGAGAAGGTAGCTTGTAATGAGCAATTATGTACATATGCATGTAATCATGATAGGAAATATACTTAACAATCAATTAATTTAATTGAGCAATACAATGTTCGAAATTGATTTCATAGAACAATTGCTGGACTTAAATTGTAAATAAAAACCTTGCTTATGCTTAGAGGACATCACCACATGCAACAAACTAGTGTCTTAATATTTTTCCACGTGATTTAAACAGTTTCACCTTTCAAGGTCAATAGGTTACAATATTGCTGCATTGTTTTGAACACATTTTCCTTAGAATTGTTAGCATATTTCAAATTCAATTTCCATTTCATTATAAAATATTTGAAAACGAATTCATTCAAAAACCTAACAAATACACCAGTTTTCTTATGATTTCCAAACAAAGAAGAGTAAAATCCTGAATACCCTTTAACAGGTTAAAAGCAACATATCCGCCAGCCTCTAAAATTGCATACAAATTGTGTGTGTTTTTAATTCATTTTAATCTTCTCGGATAATAACACGAATGTTATTGTAATTTTATTAGTCGTCGTTATTTTCAGTGTTAAGCGAAACACACATTAATATGCTCATATCGTATGCACATACACATACGTAAACAAGTACTTATTAAATCTAACAGGGATTTTTCTCAATAACAACCTGCCATAAATTAAAACTTGTCAATGCATAATAAAAATAAAAACAAAAACAAAAAATTTCCTTTTCAAAAAAAATTCCCAAACACCAACAGCTAGCTAGCCAGCTAGCCATGTAGATCCCATTATGAAAGGAATTCAATTTTAGAGAATACCTACTAACGACAGCAAGTGGTCTGTCCAATACAATAACTGTAAATTGCACTCTTAGAAAGAAAAACCATACACATGAGTAAGTAAAACGTTTCTGCCTTCGTTTAGGTTTTCGTCTCTTAATTTTACAATACAACAAGTACGATGAGACATAAAATTTTTATGGTTTATCTTTAAATTTTAATAGAGACTAAGAAGAGAGAAATTTATTATGAAGAGCCATACATACATAAGTACAGAAGATGTTTAAACAGTTACTTGTGTGTTTTGTTTACTTATTACCTGGTACCACTAAGCAATACATTGTTTACATGTAAATGTAAAAGTACGTACATACGTTGTATGTACATATGGAAAGAAGAATGAGTGTGTGTACATATTTGTAAACACATATGATCACGCACCTGATTATCAAGTTGATATTTTTATGAGGGTTTGTTACTCATTCTTCTTCTTCTGCTGCTGCTTAGTTCTTCTGCTTTAATAACAAAAATAAATGTTTTGTTTATAATTGTTATTGTTTGTTTTATAAAAACCTACATGTGTATGTGTGCATATATGTACATATCGTATTAGGGATGATTATGCATACGTGTAGCCATACACATACATACACTTGTTTATTAGTTCTTGCGTTTATTTGCATTGTTTATGAAAACAGTAACATTTTAACACTTGTCGTGTTAACAGCAGCAGCACATATGAGTGATGCATGTGTGTAATGGATTTTTTTATTTTTAACGTTTTTTCTTTTTTAATAAAACAAAATTAAGCAACAAATAAAATGTTTTATAATAAAAAAAAACTATAAAAGACTGTGTACATATGTGTTTGAAAATGTGTTTTTAATCTCTTAAAAATTAAATGAAAAATTTTTTTTTTACTTTCTCGTTTAAGAAACCAAATTTAAATGAAAAACAATAAAATTTAAGACAAATAATTTAAAATACAAAATGTGCAATTAAAGATAATAAATAAATAAGAAATAAAATGTAATCATAATTAAATTATTAAAATTAAGAATAAAAAAACTGTGTGCATACTAAACAATCATAATAGAAATGAATTCCTTTTAAAATGGAAAATAAAAATGGAAAAATATTTTAAATACAAAAAGGCGTAAATTAAGGAAAAAGGTGGGTGATAAATAAAAATACATATTTTATAAAAATTTATGAAACTCAGGAATTCAAAAATATTTTAAATAAAATTATAGAAATTGAATTTTTATAAGGAATTTTAAATTCCAAAAAAAAAAATATACTCCACATATTTTAAAAGAAATTTTTTAAAAATTGAATTTAATTGACTGAGTGTAGTAGATCAAAACCAAAACATTTGATCGTATTGAATTCTTCTTTCATGTCCTCCATTGAAACAAGTTTTTTCAAGTGTTTATACTAAGCATTGCAGTGCATTGGGTCAATCAGTTACTACATAGAAGTACATACATACATACATATATACATAATTGGTCATTACAACCCTTCAGTCAGGATTACGACCTAGTTTCTAAATAGAAGTATGCAATTATTAGCAAAGAATTTCCATATTTATTATATAAAAATATACAGTGAGCGTCAAAAGAAACTATACACTAAGGATAGAATTCTAAGAATCACCAAACTTAACTTTTACCACTTAAGGACAGTGCCTGAAAAAATTCAACAATATTTCGAAATTTTTTGTAATGTTTTATTTTTGTATGTATGTAGCTAAAGGTGTGAAAAAAAGAATAAAAACACTTCATGAAATCTTAAAGCTGTAACTAACTGAAGTAAAACTAAATATATATTTATACTGAATATTGTTGAATAAAGCCTTAGTGCCACATTAGTACTTTGTTGCGGATCCTTTGTTATCCAGAACAGCAGCACATCTTCTAGGCATTGAGTAGACCAAATTTTGACAAACATGTAGGGTTATTGCGTTCCACGCACCCTGTATAAGATTTCAAAGCTCGTCACAATTTAATGGACACTTTCCCCTGATTGCCCTTTTAACTTCGTTGCACAAATTTTATATTGTTTTTAAACCAGGGCACTGTGCTGGCCACTCTAAAATATTGTTTTTTTTTTTTTTGTCCTGGAATCACATCTCTGTGTACTTTGCCGTATGCTTTGGGTCATTATCCTGTTGTAAGACCCATTTGAGTGGCATATTTTCTTCGGCATACGGCAGCATTGTATTTTTCAAAATTTCAGTGTAACCAGCCGATTTCATTATAATCTGGATACGATATAGAGTACCCTCACCATAATAAGAGAATGACCACCAGACTATGATGCTATCACCACCATGTTTGACCGGCGTTAAAGTATATTCTGGATTGAATTCTTGATGGATAGGTCTTCTTATAAGGTAAGATGTAAGAATTCAGTCCAAAATGTACTTTAAATGTATATGTGGTTTCTACTAGAGGGCGCTGCGCACTACACAGCTAATACCACATTGGATAATATTCAAACATAATTGGTCATTACAACCCTTCAGTCATAATTACGACCTAACTTCTCACACCACTTCACCTTCAGTGTGTTAATTTTATACATAAGTGGCGGGAACTACAGTTTAAAGTCGACTCCGAACGACAGATTTTTTAGAAACTTTTCATGGCAGTTTGATTTCCTTTTTTGCAAAAAATCTGCTGAGAGAGAATCGCCGAAGAAATACTTTTTATATTTTATTTTGATGTCTGGCCTCCTATTTCTATAGATAACCTTAAGATGCGGGCTTCTTGGGGACGATTGCTGTAGACTGTCTAATGGTGAAGGTATAGCACTGGCCATTATATAGTCACCTAGCAGCAACTCATTTCCTTGCCGTTCGCATCTTGAGTTTAAATCAAATGTCCACAAACACTACTCCCTCTTTCCACCTTCCTATTTTCCTAAACCTGCACAATGCACTGCATGAGTAGGGGCCATCCCCTGAGTGCTGGTTTTACCAAAAAAAAAAAAAAAAAAAAAAAAGAACGATGTTGGCCAGTCCATCACTGTCAACGGCATGCACTCTAAGCCAATAAAAGTTGAAACTTTTGTCTGGAATTGGATAATCCTGGACACCAACTATATGTTGTGCCTACTAAAGGGCACTACATACCACACAGCTCATACCACATTTGATAATCTGCATGAACCATTTAAGAGAATAGTGAACTCACGCACAGAGAACGTGAACTTCGATCGTGGGTTATGACCACATTAGACTTTTCTTATGGGGTTTTCTTAAGTCGCAAATATATACGAAAAAAATACAAAACACAGCGGTCCTCAAAGCAACATAATCTCGCCATCGTTAGAATTCAGCCTAATTTGCACCAAAGTCATGAAATGTTGAATATCTGCGAAGTGTTCCACCCTGAGAAGCCGTGACAAACATACGAACGATGTAATTGCTTTCCATCCATAATGGCAAACAAATAAACAATTTCGAGGATATCTCGCTCAAAAACTTTGTTTTCTTTAAATTTAAAATTAGGAAACGCTTAATAAAGTATCCTATACCAGGGTAAATAGCACAAACTGAATCTACTGCCACGATGTCGGTTTCTATTGTACAAATAAATACGCAAATTGTACTAAACAACAGACTTATTTTGCTATAAAACTTGCACGCATTAATGAAATTAAACGACTGCATGTCACAATGCAATTGAAGGGAGGTGAGGACAATCGTGCCGCAAAATGATCACATAATGGGGACAAAAGTGTTTTAGACTGGATGCCATAACGAGCTCGTTCTATGGAACGCAAATGTTTTCATTTACTTCAAGCACGATTCTTTAGTCCATTGGTTCGATTATTCCTTTGTCTCAGGAGTAAAGTGGCGGACTTATGGCTATGATTACTCATCTACAGCTTCGAATCGATGCAATAAGTCGGCTTTATTATGGTGATACACTGCCACAAGCATTCAATTCAAATACTATACCGATACTAGGTTGTTTGATTGGCTATTGTGCTCAAACTTGGCACCTAACTTACGAACAAATGTCTCATCCCCGAAGTTTTAGACAATATAAAGGGTGTTTTTTATAGAGGTATAGAACTTTAAGTTGACACTACTTTTCAAGATGGCGACCGATTTAACAGCTGTCAAGTGATTTCTTCTCAGTTTGGTTTGGCAATTCATCATGAATAGACTCACGCCTGAACAACGCTTGGAAATAGGGCAATTTTATTTCGAAAATAATGGTTCTGTGCGGAAAACGTATCGCGCACTACGTCCATTTTATCGTCGACAAAATCGTCCATCAGAGCAGTTAATTCGATTAACCATGGAACGTTTTCGCACCACGTTTACTCTTATTGATAACTCGCATCCCCAGAGACGCAGTACGGTGCGTACAGAAGAAGCTATTGCTGCTGTAGAGCGTAGCATTGAGGAAGACCCGAATGAGTCCATCCGCCATCGAGCACAGGAATTGGATCTGTGTCCATCCACTTTATGGAAGATTTTGCGGAAGGATCTTGGTTTGCGTGCTTACAAAATCCAACTCGTGCAAGATTTGAAGCCAAACGATCATCAAATGTTGGAAAAGTCATCGAATATTGGACGTCCAGATTGGATTACATCTGCGCCAGCCGTGGCGGTCTTATGCCAGAAATCATATTTAAAATGTAATGCCACAAGATTATCTTTCGGATAAATAAAATTCATGTCAATCGAATAATCCATCGTTGTTTTATTGCAACTTAAAGTTCTATACCGCTATAAAAAACACCCTTTACATATCTTATACCCGAAACCATGTTATAAAGGTATTTCTCTTGGCAGTACGTCGATCTCATCAAAACTATACCAATTAAGATTTATGTGTGTGAAGATAAATGCGAATTTAAAAACCAAAGACACAAACCCACACATTTAGCAGAGCCACTTCTTGCCTCTAACAGGGTAAAATTTGCTATTAACAGAGCACTGTTAACTGTTTAACAGTGGCAATAAGTAGATTAGTCTTCTACTTTGCAATTATTGTAGACTATTGACACGCAATTTAATTCTCATTATGATCATTATTATTTGTGAACAAAAGCGTTGAAATATAAAGGATGGTTGGTGGGGATAGAGAACGGATATTTACTCAACTCTCAAAATTATTCCAGCTATCAGACTACCAATCTATGCGATACCAAAAGGTCCAGAACTAACTGGTAAATTCCGATATGTATTGTGAAGATAAATTCGAATTTAAAAACCAAAGACGCAAACCTACACTTTTAGCAGCGGCACTGTTAACAGTTTAACAGTGGCAATAAGTAGATTAGTCTTCTACTTTGCAATTATTACAGACTATTGACATAAAATGTAATTCTCATTATGATCATTATTGTTTGTGAACAAAACTCAACTCTCTAGCTCTCTCTAGCTATTCCACTACCACGGTTCGAAAGAGGACCCTCTGGACTACCATTTGCATATAGTCTGTATGGTGTACTATTTCCTATATGTTCCAAAATGATGACTGATCTTCTAGAGAATTTTCAAACAAAAAAATTTATATTTTCAAAGCCAATTTTCTCAATACCACCATATCACTTTATATGTGGGACTATGTTGCTATTTATATTAAGAGGGCTTGGAACCTTCCTTTGCATATAGTATGGTACTTATAGACCTAGTATTTGCCCTAAAATTAGTTTCTAAACAAGTGGGCTTGATCAGAAAAATACTATTAAATAGCAAACAGTGCACTGTTAAGGGCAAACCTTGTTCTGTTAACGCCAAATGTGGCTTTGCTAAAATTTATGGATTGTGTCTTGGATTTTCAAATACGAATTTATCTTCACATACATTTTAGATTTACAGTAATCCTTCGATTTACGTCGCCTCGATTAACGTTGTTTCGATTTTTTGTTCCCTCTAACTTCAATTTACGTCGTCATTCGCTTTACGTCGCTTTTTTTTTGGAACCATACATACATACATACATAATTGGTCATTACAACCCTTCAGTCAGGATAACGACCTAGTTTCTCACACCACTTATGTTGTGTGTGTTAATTGTATACATGAGTGGTGGGACTTACAGTTTAAAATCGACCCCGAACGACAGGTTTTTTGAGAAACTTCTCATGGCAGTTTGTATTTACTCTCAGAGTTTTTGCCAGAAATCTGTTGAGAGGAAGTCGCCGAAGAAATATTTTTTGTATTTTATTTTGATGTCTGGCATGGGGCTCGAACCCTGGCTAACAACACACTACCTACTAGACCACGGCGACTTCTTTTTGGAACCAACTACGACGTAAATCGAGGGATTACTGTATTATATAGCATAGTATAGTGGACTAATGGACCCCACAGAGAGTTCCTAATTCTGCTTTAATATTAGATTAACTAAAATCATTCAAATAAAAGTGTTTAATATTGAAAATGTTTTAAAATTTTGAGAGCCTCAAATATTTTTTAGTTACAATAAGCCTTAAAAGAGTGCCCAAGCATTAGATAAAAAGAAATGAAATCTACTAGAGTTACATACATAACTTTTTGATTTCCCCCTCGTATATGTAATTTATATTAATTCATATCATTTATCACATGTGATTTCCAATGTTACTGCTTTCTGTACTTCAATTTTTATCTTTTCCTGTTTGGTTTTTGTTTGGAACCGCCAAAAAAAAATACCACAAAATGTTTGAGAAATTTGTTTACATTTCAGATAAGATCACACTCGTATAGAGTACTCGTATGTAAACGGTTTCTAAAAAAAAGTGAAAAAAAATAATAAAAAATTATCTCAAAACCTATGCGTAAAAGGCAATAAAAACAAATTAAATTCCAAATGTATACGAAATTTAATACAAAAATATTTAAAATTTGTTTAAAAATCTTCAATAAGAAGAGAATTTTTTTTAAATTTTATTTTCTGAAAGGAAATAAATCCTTTTTTTAAATACTATGGCACTCGCTCTGCCTCTCTCTCTTTTTTTTCTCGGTCTTCCTTTCTGGTAGAGAAGAAGTTAAGCGTAAAGCATGTGTTAAATTGAGGTTTTTATTTCATTTCAAACGAACATACGAGTGTCATGCAGTTGAGGTCTTTTACTTGACTCTCTTCATCATCATCATCATCATCATTATCAACATTGACTTGCAAGTTTCATCATTGCAATCATCATCATCATCATCATCATCGTTATTATCATGTTGGAAGATGTAAAACAAATGTTGTTGCACGTTTAAAAACAAAAAAAAAATCAAAAAAAAATTGTGGAAATAAAAACTACAGAAACAGCTAAAGATACAGATACAGAACTGAAACCTGTGGATAAGAAAAAAACTCTTCTCAAAAAAAAAAACAGAAAGAATTGCAGGCAACAAGAAAAAAAGAATAAAGACAGGAAGAAAGAAAAAAACATGCAAAGTGAATCCAGAGTAAATTTGTGGTAACAGCTGTTTTAAAAGTAAATTACTATTTAAGGAAAACAACAACAACAACAACAACAACAAAATAAAGAAATAGAAATAACAATTTTCTTAAACTTTTATTTTAAAACACAACAAAAACAAAAATAAAGAAAAAGAAACACAGAAAAACTTAAACACTCAAGGTTTTTATGTTAAAACGTTTGTGAAATACAATTAAAGCGACAGGCGGCAGACGTAATATTAAAAAAAGCTGCAGAATTTCTTATGCACAAATTTCTTATGACTTAAAGACATGGTCCAGTTCGGAAAACGAAAATAATAAGTTGAAGGCATTACTATTTCCTGATGTGTGTGAAAATAAATTCGAATTTGAAAATCTGAGACGCAATCCTAGCCTACTTAGAAACCATCTTAGGAATCTTGTAATGCTCATAACACACGTTCCAAGGCTAAACGTTTTCTGTAAAGAGTTCTTCAAAAGAAAAGGAGACCACAGAACAACTTCTCTGTCATTGTCTGGAACTTAAGCATGCCAGTATACTAAAGCATATATGTGAAGATAAATTCGAATTCGAAAATCCAAGACGTAAACCATAAATTTTAGCATCGCCACATTTGGCGTTAACAGAGCAAAATTTCCTTTTAACAGAGCACTGTTAGCTGTTTAACAGTATCCATCTAAATAAACCCACTTGTTTAGAAGCTAATTTTAGGACAAATACTAGGTCTATGAGTACCATTACACGGCTATTTCTGAAGAATGAATTTCATATGCCAGCAATATCTCCCGATCCTTTGTTCAGCATCGGTTACAACTTACAACGATTCCCATCCGATAGGTATCACATCGAACGTTGAAGCAGGGTCTACATCCAGAATTAGAGATGCTTTAAGTTAGCAAACAACTGCAGTGTTCCCCATATTCCTGGGAACGTATTAACTCGTAGCCCCTACAAGCTTTGAACGGTATTGACACCGTTAAGATATTTTAGCTGAAACCTAATCGCTGACGGGATAACCAAGGGAGGTTCTGTTCTGCTCATTTAAAAATGTGTTTGAAGATAAATTCGAATTCGAAAATCCCAGACGCAATCCATTAATTTTAGCAAAGCCACATTTGTCGTTAACAGAGCGAAATTTCCTTTTAACAGAACAAAATTTGCCCTTAACAGAGCCCGGTTAGCTATTTAACACTACCCCTTTGAACAAACCCTCTTATTTAGGAGCTAATTTTAGGACAAATACTAGGTCTATGAGTACCATAGTAAATGCAAAGGAAGGTTTCAAGGCCTCTTAATATAATCAGCAACATAATCACACATAAAGGATCCGCCGAATAACTGCTTTTTTTTGAAAATGCTTTAAAAAGAAAAACTACTGAATATTTTCTCAAATTTCTTTTTTTATTTGAAAGTACAATCCTTCCGGTTAATAATGGAAAATAATTTCATTTAAATGGCTGCCTCGGCTGGGCATGCAGTAGCCTACACGATCGGTACAATTTTTAAGCACATTATCGATTGTGTGCAGCTGTATATCAGCAATGGCTTCACGAATATTGTCCTTTAAAGCGTTAATTGTCTCTGGCTTGTCAGTTATTTGGCGGACCTTTTATAAAGTGATATGTTATTGAGAAAATTGGCTTTGAAAATATCAATTTTTTGCTTGAAAATTCTCTAGAAGATCAGTGGCCATTTTGGAACATATAAGAAATAGTATACCATACAGACTATATGCAAATGGTAGTGCAGAGGGTTCTCTTTCGAACCGTAGTAGTGGGATAGCTGGAATAATTTTGAGGGTAAAGTAAATATCCGTCCTCTATCCTCACCAACAGTCCTTTATATTCCAATACTTTTGTTCATAAATAATAATGATCATAATGAAAATTAAGTTGTGTGTCAATAGTCTGCAATAATTGCATAGTAGACGACTAATCTACTTATTGCCACTGTTAAACAGTTAACAGTGCTCTGTTAATAGCAAAGTTTACCCTGTTAGAGGCAAGAAGGACCGCTGCTAAAAGTGTGGGTTTGCGTCTTTGATTTTAAATTCGAATTTATCTTCATACACATTACTTCCTGAAGACTTTTACAGTAGAATGAAGCAAACAAAAGCTAGGATTTCATTGTATTGAAGCCAAGAGTTAGCTAAAGCCCATCAATTGCTTAACGAACCTTATCTTACAAGCACACAATGATATCAAAGTGCAAAGGATAGTGTGAGAGGTACAGTAGTCGTGATTCTAGCACGGAAAACGAATTTCACTTAGGTTAGCCAAGGAAAAAATTCAAATCTTTATACTCAAAAAGAACTTTCGAAATCATTAACGGAATGACAAGCACCAAGAAAGTAATTGGACATCACGAGTCTTCCATCGACAACTGAAGTGGGTTTTTTTCGAGCCAGAGAACAACACACGTTCTGCAAGGGGCTCAATTCATTCGTGTGAAGCGAGTTTAGTTGAAAAAAGTTTCAAAGTTTTTATTTTTTTTATTTACTCTCAGGGTTTTTTTTGCTGACAAGAAATGGCTGAAGAAATATTTTTTCGTTATTGTTCGAGATGTCTGAGCTGGGGTTTAAGCCATGTGCTCTCATCTAATAAGCCAACACACTCCCAACTAGACTAGACTACGGAAATTTCACTAGGCTTTAAGCGTAACTAGGTTTAAATCCTGACTAAAGGGCTGTAATGATCAATGAAGTAAGTAACCTAATTAAGGCTGGACGGAGGGTACACAAAACGCCTGCTGTAACTTCAAACGACCATGCTCAACATGTTGGTTGGTCTTGGCTCTACGGCAAATGATTTCTGCGACACCTATAAGAACGACGAAGAGAAGCAAATCAGGGTATATGTCCAGTGCACTATTGGGTACATGCCCAGTACCACGTCGGAGATAAGGAAAACATTTGGTGCCAATTATGTAAAAGATCTTTTGATTCCGGAATTAAACAGTTCCCGGTCTAAGGGAAATGGAGGACGGTAGTAGTGTTATAATGGGTTATATATGTATGACCAGGGTATGTTTATCATATCTTATTGGGAATCTAAAATTTGGAAGGTCTCCATAAAATCTGTACAACTTTTTTAAATTAACAATTTTTAAAATTGCTGCGTTGCCAAATTTCACTTCTAATTAAATAATGGAAAAAAAATTATAAAAAATTTAAATATATTGATATAAGAGCTGTTTTTATTACAAATTAGTTTAATTGTAAATCGCCGTAGTCTCGTAGGTAGTGTGTTCGCTTATTAGACGTGATGCCTCAGTTCAAATCCCAGGTCAGACATCAAAACGAAAATATGATAAAAATATTTCTTTCCTCTTAACAGATTTCTGGTAAAAACTCTAAAAAAACTCTCAAAAATCTGTCGTTCCGGGTGGACTGTAGGTCCCGTCACTCATGAATAAAATTAACACACTTGTGAGTAGTGTGAGAAGCTAGATCGTAATCCTGACTAAAAGGGTTGTAATGACCAATTAAAAAAAATTATTTGCCATGTTGCCACATTTCAAATTCTTACCTAAAAGTTCATTTAATTAAAAAATTTTAAATAATTTTTGTTAGGAAACGATCGCTAATATTGTGTTGCTTTACCAAAATAATTTCTACTTCCCCACTTTATTTTATTTTATTTTTTAATTTCAGTTCCTTTTTTTATTAAAAAAAAAAGAAAACGTATGTTTGCATATCCTTGATATGCATTTAAAGGAACTCATATACACTGAAAGTTTTTTAATTTGTTTGTCAGCAAGAAAATACACACAGAAAGAAAAAACAAGAGAGGAGAAGTTTAAGTAACAAAAATGAGAAGAAAAAAATGAACAGAAAAACAAAAAAAAAAGATGAGAAACTCTTAAACCAATATCATTATAAAGTCATGAGGAACATTTAATGCCTTTACCCTTTTTCCTCAAAAGACACCTGTCTTATGGGTGAGTGTACCATGTCTCCATGTTACACACATCCTTCGTTCATAAGTACCTGGCACTACTACTCATATGTATAGAGAAAAGCAACGTATGCATAAACACATTCTCTGTGGAGTATACAATGAGGTAATACTCCCATCCCTGCAGCGAATTAATTAGATTCAGCATTGAAAGGAAGTTAGTAAGTAAGAAAGAAACGTGAAACATTTTTTTTATTATAAACTCTAGATAAACCTTAAGAACAGAAAGGAAAAAATTAAAAAAAATGTGAAAAATAAAAAGAGGAAGAAATTTAAGATAAAAAACGCATACATCAGCTATTATCACAGCAATTTGAGGAAAATGAAAAAAATAAATAAAAATAAGAGAGAGAATGTATGCGTAAAATAATAATAAAAACAAAAGAAAGAAACGAATTCATTGTTTATATAGAAACATATCCTCCAGGATATGCACGTAGACACGTAGAGGAGCCAAAGCAAAAAAAAAAACGATTTCTTCATACGCATTTCACAAGTGATATATGATGGTGCTCATTAACATATTATATCACATACCATATGTCAAAACATAACATAACAAAACAAACAAACAAACAATATCAGGAATAAGGAAGACAATAAATGAAACGAAAGCCTAAAGCCTACAGAGAGATGAGGAGATTACCACCAACATTGTCATATGAAAAGTACGCTTTAAATCATATTAAAATTGTTGAAAATGATATGAAGACCTGCTGTTAAGAAATTTAAATGAAATATTATTTAAACAGGCTTCAATTGCTCTTTAAAAAATCTATATAGGAGCCCTTCTTCCCTTTCCCCAAAGGGTATAGCATCAACAACGAACTTATTTACTTGCTTAATTGGTCACTACCGCTCTTTAGTCAAGATTGCAACATAGCTTCTACAATCACCCATGCCGTGTTAATCCGATTAACGAATTTCAGCATGCCTTAACACATCCTTCTAGGCGCCTATGCCAGTTCCTCGATTTGGTCCTTCCAAATCAAACAAGGTCGTCCTCTTCGTCGATGCTCTGGATGTTAATACGCTGCACAACGTCTATGTCGTTGAGGAGCTCATACAACTCACTGTTGCTGATCGGATGCGGAAATCATCGCCAACTCACTTTGGACCGAAGATCTTGTGTAGGACTTTTCTCTCGAATACTCTCAAGGCTGCTGCATCAGTTATTAATAGAGTCCATGCCTCTGCGCCATAAAGCTGCACGGGGAGGATGAGCGTCTTTTGTCGTACGAGAGAGGTCTCTGTTACTCAATTGCCTATTGAGACCGTAGTAGCCACCCGTGCCATGTGCTTTAATTTTATCCATAAGTGTCCCGATCTACAGTCAACACCGAACGATAGATTTTTGAGAAACTTTTCATGACAGTTTTATTTCACTTTCAGCTGAAAACTGCTGAGAGGAAGTCGTCGTGGAAATAATTTTCCATTTATCGAAATTTCTAAGCACGGGTTTGAACCAAGGTCTAGCGTCAAAAAGTCTTTAAACTGTAGGTCCGGCCGCTTACATATGAAATTAACACACACAGCATGGGTAATGTGAGAAGCTAGGTTGTAATCCTGACTAAAGAGTTGTAATACCTAATTATGTAAGTTAGTAGCAATGCATTCGAATATTTCCAAGTCTTCTAATAGTGCCTGCATGCTATAGAACTTATGAGAAAGTCGGCAAATATCCTTCGCATATATCTAAACTTTGGGATGTGTAAGAGACTCCATGTAATTTTCCATTTCACTAAACAAACTTCTCTCATGCTATTATTCACCATGACGGTTACACCGTTTTTGTGAATTGTTTAACTGATATTGACTTTGTGTTGAACCTTTTTATTCCCAAAGCTTACCATATGGCAGGCAGGTAGTATAATCGTATCGAAGTTTCCCTTGAATCCACAAACAGTGGGGGTTTAGGGGAAGTACGCTTAAAACTTGATTAATAAAACCTGAATTGAACCAGATGAACCAGAAAAACAATCAACTTTTTCTAAAAAGTTAAAATTAAATAAAATTTGCTATGTTGCCAAATTTAATTTTTTTTAATTTTTAGGCTGGTTCTAGCATTTTTATGAATTGTCTAACTGATATTGCTTGTGTGAAGAACCTTTTTATTGCCAAAGCTTATCATAATGTCAGGCAGTTCGTTTAATGCTATCGAAGGCTACTTTGAAATCTACAAATAGTGAGGGTTACAGGGGAAGTACGGTTAAAACTCGATTAATAAAACTGAAATGAAATATAAAAAAGAAATTGAATCTTAATAAGAAGATGAACCAGAAAAACAATCAAAATTTTCTAAAAATTTAAAATTAAATAAAATTTGCTATGTTGCCAAATTCCATTTTTTAATTTTTAGGCTGGTTCCAGCATTTTTTGAATTGTCTAACTGATATTGCTTGCGTGAAGAACCTTTTTATTGCCAAAGCTTACCATAATAGCAAGAAGTTCGTCTAATGGCATCGAAGGCTCCATTGAAATCTATAAGCAGTAAGGGTTACAGGAGAAGTACGCTTAAAACTTGATTAATAAAACTGCAAAGAAATATAAAAAAGAGATGGATTCTTAATAAGAAGATGAACCAGAAAACCAATAATTTTTTCTAAAACTTTTAAATTAAATAAAATTTGCTATGTTGCCAAATTTCATTTTTTAATATTTAGGCTGGTTCCAACATTTTTATGAATTGTCTAACTGATATTGCCTGTGTGAAGAACCTTTCTATTCCCAAAGCTTACCATAATGGCAGGCAGTTCGTCTAATGGTATCGAATGCTCTCTTGAAATCTACAAACAGTGGGGGTTACAGGAGAAGCACGCTTAAAACTTGATTAATAAAACCTGAATTGAAATATAAAACAGAGATGTAAACCCAATAAGAAGATTAACCAGAAAAACAATCATTTTTTTCTAAAACTTTAAAATTAAATTAAATTTGCTATGTTGCCAAATTTCATTTTTAATTTTTTTTTATATAACCTAAAAACACAAGGTTCACGTTTGAAATGAAGCAGTTTAAACGTTTCAATTGCCTACAATTTTTATTGACAATGCCCTGCATTGAATATGCTTCATGTAACAGCCTTTAAATGCTATTTTTTATTAATATTTTAAATTTAAAAAGTATCTTTTTATTTTAAGCACTAGACAGACAGTAAGTCAGTCAATCTATTTATTTATATACATACGTTTCCTTTAGAAAAATAAAAATCCTTAAGAAAATATTCATGTTTTTTTTTTCTTGTCTTGGTTTCTATCTTTGCAGACATTAACAACAATTGTGAAGAAGGGACTTAAATCTTAAGAAAAATACAAAAAACAACAACAACGTGGCAAATACTGAAAAAATACCGCCAACGCCATCATCGCATCGCACAGCATCGTTAAAGGAGAAGTGAGGAGGCTGTAATACAAAAAATAAATAATAAAAAAACGTAGGAACACCAGGAATTCTTAACTTTAACTTGTGTTTTCTTGGGCAACACAAAAATTTCTTTAATTTCCACCACGTGATTTGGTTTTTGTCTTCCTCTTTTGGCAACAACAGCAATACGACACACAAAACGACATCGTTTTCGAATGACAGCAAAATAACCTTCAACTCACTCGGTTTGTAATACAAATACAAGACAAAACTCACGTGATATATGTAAACAACAACCCCGACTAACAGACGCTTTGTCTCACCTCACATTCTGTTACCAAATTCGGCAGCTTCCCTGAAAAAACGTCACAGAAATCACAAAAAAAATGTTGTTGTATTGAAAACGATAGGAAATCATTAAAAGGCGTAAAACTGCTGTCGTTAAACCAGGCAGCTTTACTTCTAACAAGAATAACAACAACAACACCAACAAAACTACCATCATTATACCACCACCTGGTACACCACCCCTACCTTTAGTTCAAGCCATGGCTTTGGAAACTGAAAGTACAGAGGCTTTGGCCTTGACATCCAACAGCTCAGCAGCCTTGGCTGCAGCACCGCCCATAACCACACCAAATATGAACCACACACACAATATGCCGCAAACAGCAGCAACAAATTTACACTCACTAGCCGCGAATAGTATGATGGTCAACAGTTTATTGGCCAATAATGTGACCACAAGACCAGCTGCCTCCATACCCGACCACTATAGCCTCAGATGGAATAATCATCAGAACCATTTAATGAGGGCCTTTGATGCTTTGCTGCAAACCAAAACCCTAGTGGATGTGACATTGGTGTGTGCCGAGTCTAGCATAAGAGCCCATAAAATGGTTTTGTCTGCCTGTTCACCTTTTTTTCAAAGAGTATTTGCCGATACACCCTGTAAGCATCCGGTCATCGTACTTAAGGATTTCAAAGGCTGGGTGGTACAGGCCATCGTAGATTTTATGTATCGCGGCGAAATCAGTGTGCCCCAGGAGAAGCTGCATACACTGATAGATGCCGGCGAATCACTGCAAGTGAGAGGCCTGGTAGAGAGTTCCATACCTGAGCACACGCCCACACCAGCCGCCTCACCAGATGATTTCGGTTTAATGGACACGTCCATGTTGTCTTCCGAACTTGAAAGATGTTCCAGTTTCGATGAAGAGTCACCCTCTATGGTTACAGCGGGAGGCTCCAAGATAATATTGCCTTCAAGACTTTTTGGTGCTTCCTATAGGCGTGAAAAAGAGCCACGCAAACGTGACCGGGAAAGAGATATGGAAGCGGATCTGGAAAGTGATCATGATTTAATGAATGACTCCTCCTCGCTCAATCACAATGATTTGTGTACCTCGCCCATGCCTAGACGGAAACAAGCAAGGCCTAGAAGACGATCAGGGGAACTGAGTCATGATATGTTACCGGCGGCCACCAGTAAACCCCAGACACCGCCACTACCACCTGCACCTGCTCTAACACAAGAAAATTTGAATGAGGATTTGGCCCAAGACCTGTGCAAAGACTCTAAAGTTGAGGAGCATAAAGCCGAAAGTATAGAAATACCAGAGGATCCCTTGAAAACTGTGATTAAGTCCGAAATAGCGGACGTTATGGAGGATGAGGACGTGGAACAGGTAAACGAAAGAGACAGTGGCAATGATAGCCATGAGCAGGCTGAGGATTTAATGGTCAATGACAAGTCTTTGGATAATAATTCCCGCAATTCACTGAATATGCTAACCAGTAACAGCCAAGACTTGTGCCAGGAGCAGCAGCATACATTAATTCAACAAGAGGAGGATGAGGAGGAAGAGGAGGAAGAACAGGAGCAGGAGCCTGAGGAGGAAGAAGAGGAAGATATAGAGCAGCTGATACATCACACCAATGAATTGAATAGAAGACGTAAATCGGCCTTATCCATGCACTCGGAGGGCCCGGAGGATTTGTGTACAACGAAAAAAGACAACAACGACACCAGTGGCCATCATTCGGCCTCCGATAATGAGGACTCTACTAACAATAATAGCTCAAAATTGAATAACAATAATAACAGTCGTATTGTCTTATCCTTGAAGGATATCAGGCAATTGAATAAACCCTCCTCTTCATCCACGCCGAATGCAAACAACAATAGTCTGCATCCGTTTGCTAATGCAAGCCTTAGAGATCTGAGGCTGGATCGGGAAAGAGCTTTGGATACGCAATGCAAAATGGAAGTACTAGAGGCTCAAATGCAAGCTGCAGCTGAGGCTGCCGCTGCAGCAGCCGCAAGAGGTGAGAATCCCTTTCAGCATATGGAACATCAAATGGATTTGTCTTTGGCAGCGGCAGCTGCTGCCGCGGCCGTTTCACAGCAACATTCAAGGGAGCGGGATCAAGCCATGCATCGAGAACAAAGGGAATTGCAACAGCAACATAATGCCTATGCCAATAGTATATTGGGGCAAATGGGCATGCCGCCAATGCCGGGACCTTTTGGACCCGGCCCCGGTACACCGGGAGGAGCGCCAACGGGTCCCTCGGCCCATGAAAGACTAGAGGAGTCGATGAATCGTTTAAGTAAAGAATTTACACCCACATCACCGATGAGCTTACCACCGCACTACAATCCACAGGATGGACCACCACATCCGCCTTCACCGCTGCCCTTTCCCGGTATGTCTTCATTGGCGCTAACTCCGCCGCACAGTGAGTACTTAAGTAGGTTTTTTAGAAGGAGTACAAATACAAGAAATAATTTTTAAACACTTTCTGTTGATTCCCTAACCCCTTACCCGTGCGCGCTCTCTCTTTCTCCCTTTTTTTTTTTGATGTCCTTTAACCTTAACAAACATATTAAAAATGAAAAGAAGAAGAAGAAAAACAAGCGGAAATCCTTAATAAATGTTTTGCATGTGAGTGAGTTTTGTTTCTTCTGTTTTTTTTTGCTTTGGAGCCTTTGATGTAAAGCGTGTGGCATGTACGTACGTACGTATCCTTTTTTGCCATGAAGCAACATGTTTACTTTTGTCTTGTTTTGACTTTTTTTTGCTGCAGAGTTTTTGTTTCAACATTTTTTTCTTCTGTTCGTTTCGTCCTTTTAACATCATAACATGACATTTACTTTTCTTCTCTTGAGTTTCTTTTTTTCTTCTTTTTTCGAAATATTTTCATCCATTCATCCATCCATCCATTCATTCATGTATTTTAATAAGTATCTTTATGTAATGCTGTTGCCACTACTCCTCCCTGTGCTGCCTGTTGCCACAAATTGCAACTGTCTGCTGCTAATAACTGTTGCGACTTGAATTCAACAACTTCACTCTCTCTCTCTCTCTCTCTCTTTGTCGGTCTTTCGCTCTCTCTCGTGTCCTCTTTGTTTGTATTCCTTTCCTTTTGACTTGTTGTCGTTGTGTTTTCCTACTTATGACACATGGAATGCAACATGTGTTAAAAGAAGGAGCTGAACTGCTAAACTCCAGCAGCAATATAGGGTACGTTTGCTTTGCTTGATGAAAGACTTTAAATGCCTGGATGCTTTCAAGTGCAACAGTTGCTTGAAAGTAGGGAAATGGAGGCTGGCTCCCCTCTTTTAAATCAAATTATAACAATTTTTTATTGATGATTTCTTTTCTTTTTTTCTTTGTTCTTCGATTTCTATTTTCTTAAGTATATATGGCAGACAGCATAATAGTGGGTTATAAAGCTTGAAAACTATCAGCAATTTAATGGGAAGACAAGGAATATAAATTAAGGAATATACTTAAGGTATCCTGGCCCTTGATGGATAGAAGGCGTACTAACCAGTTGCTTGGACATGGTCGTGGCATCATCTCAATCACAGTGGCCATGCTTAGAGGTCATTGTGTTATGGGTAGACACGCGGAAAGAATGCGGCTCCCATTTAATGTCTTCTGCCGTGGGTGCAGATCCGCTGAGGAAGAGGAGACTGTGCCCATTTCTTGCAAGGTGCAGATACAGGTTACTTGGCTCTCCATTTCTTGTCAGCTTGACGGAGCTATGATCTATTGATATCAAGGATATAGCTTCGTTTATCACACTTTCTGGCTGGTTTTCCAGCGTAGGCTAGTCGTGCTTTTGATGTGAAGCCCTTACGCTGACCAACTCCTTCCTCTTCCCTGGTTTTGATAGAATTTGGTCAGTACAGAGACTGCGTTCACCTGTGGCGTCACAACGGGCCGCTATGCCGTTTTTTTTACGCCGACGAGGGGTAAATGTAAATGTAAGGAAGTCGTCACATCCTCCGTGTGTGGGGCCCTCACCCGCAAAGTCCCCCATCCCCCACTCGTCTCCTGTGGACTTGTCTGTGCCCGCTCCGGAACTACGCTGGTATTACTTCGGAGTGGAGTCCTTTTGGCCCTTTGGCCTCTCCATGTTTATATCCGTGTCCGGATTGTGTATCGAAAGTTGAGGAGACATCTAAGCGTCTGCACTATTCCTTTCGTTTAAATCATCATTTCGGTTCCGCTTGCTAAGTGTGACAGTATCACCTATGCCGACATGCTTACCCGTTCTGCAGCCTCAAGGTCTCTCTTTTTCCGCCTTAAAATGCGCTCTACGTAATTCACCACCGAGGTCCAATTTCCATTACTCGCAATCATGATCCCGACAATGTTCGATCACAGCCGATAGATCGTTCCAACTATTGACGTCAGTACAGAGCGATAGCTCTGCCAGCGTGCACCCTCGAAAACAGTGTGCTCTGCGTCATCATGCGTGCTCAAGTTAGCTTTTTGATATCAGAGCTACCACACCGACCTAATCTAACCTAAGTCTTCAAAGATATGAGATTAGGTTTGGTAAATTGCATTGCTTTTGAACAATAGAACTCAATCTCATCATGATCTACTTAAAGCATTTCCACTTCAAAAGCTGCTCGATTGACTAGTTGATTAAAAATGTCAGTTTCTAGCATTTTTAAAGAAAAAAATTGGATTATTCAATTCCGTTGAGTCAATATTCGGTTTATTGAGTACAATATTTTAAGTGTTCAGACATAATAATATACGCAGTTTAGCTGCTTATTCAATATTCATTTTGACAGCTGGTAAACAAAACAACTGGTTGTTTCAACAACATTGTTTTTATTTTGTTTTTTTGTTTGTCGTTGTTGACATTTAAGTTGTCAAATATCAATAGAAAGTGTTCGGTTAATTATAATATGTTCACTAAACATATTTATGACAGTGCTGCATTTTAAGTTTTACTCAATATTATAACAACTTGCATATTTATTGCGCAATAATTAATTGAAACTTTATATGAAATATTGAGCTCAATAATGAGGTTTATTGCGATTTACGCAATAAAGGTGTATAGCTGAACACCGTAGACTCCCAATGTTCACACTTAACAGATCAGTGAGATATACATGCTGAGATACTACCTTCTCTACGCCATAATGCTGGGCATGGGGGACATGAAATCGCCGTAGTCTAGTAGGTAGTGTGTTATATTCTGTTATAAAACTTACAATAAGAATTTGAATTACGGAAGGTTAGAGTTAAGAAAAATATTAAAACTTAAAAGACCATTAAAAAAGACCTCCAGTATGTACCATTTAACTTTCTTATTTAACGTGCTAAAAGCCTAGTCTGAAGTTTTGTTCGTTAGTATGGTCAGAGGTTCATCATAGCGGTGCTGTAAGATACGACTGACAAATATCTTTCCAGTGGAAATAACAGGAATGGAAGTGGCCAACGGGATATTAAGAGAAACCAGCAACATAACGTAGTCGCCGTAGCCTATAGTGTTGGCTTATTAGACATCAGGCCATGGTTCAAACCCTAGACCAGACAGCTCCAACAAGGCGAAATATGAAATGAAATATTTCTTCGGCGACTTCCTCTCAGCAGACTTCTGGCAAAAACTCTGTGAGTAAAATAAAATTGCCACGAAAAGTTTCTCAAAAATCTGTCGTTCGGAATCGACTTTAAAACTTTAAAATTAACACACACAGCATTAGTGACGTGAGAAACTAGGTCGTAATCGTAATGACCAATTATGTGTGTATGTATGTATGTTACGGATAATTCAAATTGATCGTTTCCATGACGATTTCAGCAATCTTAAGGGTGATTATGGCATATTTTTTATTTTGATTTGAACCTGCATCAATATAAAGTCCAATTCACGAAACATTTAAAGGAATTTGCTGAGTCAGAAGGGACGCCCCTAAATGTTTCCTACTGGGATGAATTAATAAAGCTTAGGCTTCGAGTATATATTCTGATGATTCATTCTCCTTATCACAGATGACACTAACGGCTCGAATTAATCATTTACTAGTGCTCCTTGAGCCTATACTGTCCGGTCAGGCTACTTCTGTTTCTAAAGAGTAGATTGCCTCACACCAATTTGGCTTGAGAAGAGTCTCAGCCTCATTGCATCTTTACTTTTCCTGATTATGAAAACACTTGGAGATTGCATAACCAAGACAAATAGTCACATATGGTTCTTGGAGATCCAGGAAGTGATTGCGGAAAAGCCATTGCAATTGAAAATCGTCAGTTCATGAGAAACGATTTCTTTTTTGGTTTTGCTATTAAAGATTGTGAAATGGGCGGTAAAGGTAGGTTAGGTTAGAGGACGTGTACTTGTCAATTAAGACAAGTACAGTACCCGGAGGTTGAATTGACACATTGTACAATGTCCTAGTTTCTCACACCACTACATGAGTGGTGGGACCTACAGTTTAAAGTCGACTATGAACGACAGATTTTTGAGAAACTTTTTCATGGCAATTTTACTTACTCTCAGAGTTTTTGCCAGAAATATGCTGAGAGGACGTCGCCGAAGAAATACTTTTTTGTATTTTGTTTTAATGTCTGGCCTGGGGCTCGAACCTTGGTTTTACCTCCAATAAGCCAACACACTACCTACTAGACTACGGCGACTTCACGGTAAAGGCAACATCACACTGAGTTTGGCTTTATAATTTCACGTTTTTCCAACGTCAATTGGCCACTAAGATCTTAGGAGTTGACGCTGTTAGGCTCTTTTTTTGGGCTACGTCAGGGGCAAACGAATCTACGCAGATAAACCTCCAAAGTTGGAGCAGGTTATCACCAAGCTCTATTCAGGGCTTTAATATATAAATTAATTATGAAACGTCGATGTCCTTAACGACAGCGAATCAAACGCTTGTACATACTTTCGTGAATGCCTCAAACTATCAGACATCGATTAAAGCATTTCCAATTCTTCACAGGCAAGCCATGTTAGGTCAGACCAAGTAGTTTCGTGAATTGAATTGAACACGATATTTTAAATACTGATGTGGAGAATTGCATTCCTACCAGAGCTGGTTGTTAGTAATTACTACCTATTTTTTTTTTTCATTTCATATGTTTCTTATTACCGTTATCTATTGTTTTACTGTTTTTCCTTCTTCTTCTACTTGTCATTGGAAAACAATAGCTTGTGTTATTATTCTATTAAGATTTTACGCTTGAAAAGCTCTGCCATTCGAATATGTATGTACCACGCCACGGTTTCATTATTACACAACTAAACTCCACACATCCTCCAGCAGCTTAACACAAGCATACAAACACTTGTGTGTGTGTTTGCAGTATAAAGAAGGAGGAGGAATAACTGTTATTTTATAAGAGATTGAGTGAGAGAGAGAAAGCAAGATTTCTTCAAGACAATAAAACCAAATTTGTTGCATAAGTGGCAGGAAAAACTGACTGATTTTGAACATGCACGTCCTCCTATACAACCAAGACCAAGTGCTTGTTTTTTTGCGTTTTTCTGTACTATAATATGTGCTTATGAATTTCCTTGTAGTTGTTGTAGTTATTGTTCTTGTTATTGTTTCAATAGAATCCTTGAAATTTGCGTACAAGAGAAAGGAAACACTGAAGTATGGATTTTAAAAACAGCAGCAGCAGCAGCAGCATATGACAACGCATATAATATTGACATTATGAATGCAAAAAAAAGAACGTATATTTGTATTGAAGAAAATGGAAAGGAGAAAGGGAGACTGGGTTGATGAAGGCAGTTAAACAAAAGATTTCTTAAGAAGTTATTACGTGTAGAACTCTCTCTCTCTCTCTCTCAAATGAGAAGAGAATGATTTGAATACTTAGCTACACATGAGTTTCTTTCTTTCATTCTTTTTTCTTTCTCTCTTGTCTATATGCCACTTTCTATTATAATGACAATCATTTCAATCCATATTTTCTTTTTCTTTTGATTTATTTCATTCTGATATTTCTTGTGATTATTCTGATGATTTTGACTTTAATTTGTTGGCATTAAACATTGAATATGATTTGAATATGAGGCACTACATATACACATACCCATCAACCATATAGAAAAACTGATTTTTCTTTTTTCTTGGCTCTCTCTTACTCTCTTAACGTAATGTGCTAAGGATGTCTTAACGTTTATTTGTTTCGCGAGAAAAAAAAGAATTTTTTTCCTTAAAACGTTAAATTTGCCCCACAGCCTGACTATCACCACACAGAGACGAAATTGTATGTAAAGGGTGTTTTTTATAGAGGTATAGAACTTTAAGTTGCAATAAAACAACGATGGATTATTCGATTGACATGAATTTTATTTATCCGAAAGATAATCTTGTGGCATTACATTTTAAATATGATTTCTGGCATATGACCGCCACGGCTGTACGTCCAATTTTCGATGACTTTTTCCAACATTTGTGGCCGTATATCGGCAATAATACGGCGAATGTTGTCTTCCAAACGGTCAAGCGTTTGTGGCTTTACCGCATAGACCAATGACTTTACATAGCCCCACAGAAAGTAGTCTAGCGGTGTTAAATCACAAGATCTTGGAGGGCAATTCACAGGTCCAAAACGTGAAATTAGGCGGTCACCAAACGTGTCTTTCAATAAATCTATTGTGGCACGAGCTGTGTGACATGTTGCGCCGTCTTGCTGAAACCACATCTCCTGGACATCATGGTTATTCAATTCAGGAATGAAAAAGTTAGTAATCATGGCTCTATACCGATCACCATTGACTGTAACGTTCTGGCCACCATCGTTTTTGAAAAAGTACGGACCACCAGCCCATAAAGCGCACCAAACAGTCAGTTTTTCTGGATGTAACGGTGTTTCCACATACACTTGATGATTACCTTCACTCCAAATGCGGCAGTTTTGTTTGTTGACGTAGCCATTCAACCAGAAGTGCGCTTCATCGCTAAACAAAATTCTCTTATGAAAATCGGGAACAACGGTAATCTCGTTTTGGGCCCATTCGACGAATCTACGCCTTACTTGATGATCGTTTGGCTTCAATTCTTGCACGAGTTGGATTTTTTTAAGCACGTAAACCAAGCTCCTTTCGCACAATCTTCCATAAAGTGGATGGACACAGATCCAATTCCTGTACTCGATGACGGATGGACTCATTCGGGTCTTCCTCAATGCTACGCTCTACAGCAGCAATAGCCGTACAGCGTCTCTGGGGATGCGAGTTATCAATAAAAGTAAACGTGGTGCGAAAACGTTCCATGGTTAATCGAATTAACTGCTCTGATGGACGATTTTGTCGACGATAAAATGGACGTAGTGCGCGATACGTTTTCCGTCCAGAACCATTATTTTCGAAATAAAATTGCACTATTTGCAAGCGTTGTTTAGGCGTGAGTCTATTCATGATGAATTGCCAAACCAAACTGAGAATAAATCACTTGACAAGTGTTAAATCGGTCGCCATCTTGAAAAGTAATGCCAACTTAAAGTTCTATACCTCTATAAAAACACCCTTTAGTAAAGGGTTAACCATTTCTAGGTTTCAAAAGTCAGTTGAAACTAAACACAGCCTGAAAAATACCATTTTTGAGGCAAAAACCCGAGAGAAAATTTGGAAAATTGGGAAGCAAATAGCGCATATGGCAATAAAAGCTTAAAGAGTTGCCTTAGCCAACCACGTTTCAATGTTGATTAGAAAGCCCTAAGTCTGACTCCATGAAAAATACTATAATTTCGATGAAATTTTATTATTTAAATAACCTTAGCTCTCCACCTTTCAATGTATATTAGTGTGCCCTAAGTTTGACTCCATGAAAAATGTTATGTTATTCGATGAAATCTTCATTTAAATAAACGCCTCTAGATTCGTTGCTATAGTCGATGTTTTGGAGACAGTTTTTCAACTCTCTTTCATTTATTTCAGACTCTATCTTAGTGAAAGGTTTAGATTTAGGTTAGAGGACGTGTACTTGCCAATTGACACAAGTACAGTACCCGGAGGTCTAGTTCACCCATTGTACAACGTCCTAAAGGAAAGAGGATAATAGGGGGAATAGGGAAAAAAGAGAGGAAGTGGGAGAGGGAGTATAAGGAAGCAGAGGAATTACACAGACTAACGAAACACACAAGAGCGCGCCGCTACACTATTGACGCCCTAGATCTTCTCAATCACCTCAAACTAATAATGAATCTATGGAGAGCCTCTATGTCAGCTCTCGTTACAGAATTCAAACCCTCAACGAACCCCATGACAAGGGTCTTCAACCTCAACTTACTAAAGGCTGGACAGTTGCAAAGGAGGTGTTCAACAGTCTCCAATCTTGGCGATAACTTGGTTCTCGACACAGAATTCAAGCCCTCAAAGAAGCCCCTGCCAAGGGTCTTCAACCTCAACCTATTAAAGGCTGGACAGTTGCAAAGGAGGTATTCAACGGTCTCCAATCTTGGCGATAACTTGCTCCAACGTTGGAGTTTTATCTGCGTAGACTCGGTTATCCCTGACATAGCCCACAAAAAACCTTGCAGACCTTGCAGCGTCAACTCGTGAAATCTTAGAGGCAAATTAACTTTGCCGTGATTTTTCTCAACAAAGCCAATCTCAGTCGTTTTGTGTAACGTTACCGTTAAGTCTTGTTCAAACCACATACCGTCCATTTCACAATCGTTAATAGCAAACTAAAAAAGAAATCGTTTCTCATGAACTGACGTTTTTTAAATGCAATGGCTTTTCCGCAATCACTTCCTGGATCTCCAAGCCCCACATGCGACTATTTTTCTTGGTTATGCACCCTCCGAGTGGTTTCATAATCGGAAAAAGTGAAGATGCAATGAGGCGAACACTCTTCTCAAGCCAAATTGGTTTGTGGCAATCTAAACTTTAGTTTCACAGATACGCCAGACCAGACTGGTCTGTATAGACTCAAGGGCTTTACTAACACTCCTCAAGACTCACGGATAGCGTTCACTTCAAGCCCATAGTGTCACCGATTCTGTGATGAGGAAAATTAATCATCAGAACATATACTTGGAGCCTGGGCGTTGTTAGAAAACATCTAGAAGCGTATCATGTAGCAGGTAGCAATTTGTTGCTGCTGGTTATCAGATTCCTGAAGTTTATCATGGCAATAGGATTTGGAGAAACATAGGAGTACGCTCCGTATATTGAAGGCATTGCAACAGATTGTAAGAAGAATATTTTGCTCAAGAACTTAACCAGTTTCTCTGCAGCCTTGTGAACACTTATTCGGCTTTAATTTGTTTCCTAAGTTGGACTTTATATTGATGCAGGTACAAATAAAAATGAAAAGCATGCCATAATCAACATTAAGATTGCAGACAACGTCATGGAATCGAGAAATTCCAATTATCCGTAACACATTTCTAATATTGCAATGATGCACCCTTCCAGTCTCTTTAAATGTCTCTACAATTTTTGTTAAGTTAATCGATTATAACGACCATAATCATCCCAAAATTCTCCCTAAGACACACACCACATTTGAATAACCAGTTTTATAGGCAGTTTTGAGGTGAAAGATATTGTTACGTTTTCGCCGTTTAAAAACGTTTAAAATATGAGCTCGTAGTTTGCAAATAAAATACAAATAAATTTGTGTTTAGTTTGAATTAAAATTCTTTATTATTCGCACAATTCTGTGTGCCACTGTTCACAACTTGATGTAAACAACAACAATTGCTTTTCTTTGTTATTCCTCTGTTTATACCCTGTTGCATAAACAATAACAATTACTAGACAATTATTCAACAGATCTTTGTAACGGAGATCTTCAAACCACGATTACTCTCTTCAAACGCACCGCATCTTCACACAAGACTGACTGAACTTCACTAAGTGGCCTGCTTTGTCTTGCCTATTATATGGCAGAGTAAACAGTCTGATGAATGTTCTTAAAGGCGAATGTTTCTATGAATGTAAACATCGTTGTTTACATTCATTATTGTTGTTTCTCTATTTTGTTTACATTTCTTCTTGTAGTGTTGTTTGTGGATTTTTGTTTACTTGTTTACCATTTTTTATGCTGGTGTTTGTTGTTGTATTTTTGTTTACTTGTTTACCATTTTTTTATGCTGGTGTTTGTTATTGTATTTTTGTTTATATTTCTAATGTTAAGCGCTGTAAAAGCAAAACATCAGTATTTAGATATTTCATTTTCGTAACAATATTTAACATTAGAAACCACCAAATGGATAACCCTTTAGTTTAAATACTTAAAATGTATTGCAAATTCGTTTTACTAAGTCTAATGAAAAAAAATCCATAAAAAAATTCGCGTTTTTTTAAACTCATGTGACAGCAGTTTGTATGAAAATTTTGTTTTTCCTTGACTTTGGGGTTATTTATGCAGTAGTTAAAGCCCTACTAACTCTTACAAAAAGCCATTACGCTTCTTATTTATAAAAAAAGAAAAAACTACAGAGAGAAAGAAAGAAAGAAGACAAATCACATTCATTTTTGTCGCATTACCTTCATAATTCCTTTGCCAGTAGTCCTTAATTTATTTTATATATCCTGCCTGCCTGCCTGCCTGCATGAATGTATTCTTGATGTAAGGATTTCTTTGCGTTTCGTTTTCTGTGTTTAAAATCTACATGCACATGTCCTCCTTGCACCAATAGATTGGAAAAAAAAGGAAAAAATTTCTTCCGTTTTGCTCCTTAAAGTAAACGAAGAAGAAGAAACGGTATGGAACGGATATTATTAATACGTACAGTTTGAAGTTTGTATGTGAAATTGTTGGCAGTTAAACTTTCTGTCTGTTTTTGGTGGAAAAAATCGTTGTTTTTTGTTTTGCTTATATTTTGCCAGTAAATGTCATGAAAGAAACGAATTATTGAGTCAGAAATATTATATTAATGTGTGGTAATATTTGTCACACAAAAAAAGAAACATTACAACAACAACACATTAAAAAAAACTTTAAAAAAATTTAAATTTTGTTTAAGCATGCCATACGAGTTTAAATTTAAAACATTTTTTTTATAAAAATGTTCATAAAAAATCGTATGTTTTCCTAACCCTGACTAACAAAAAAAATAATGTCCAGTTATTCAAAATTGTCCTAAGCATAAAATTTCTTTCCCCTTTCCTTATTTTCTATTTTTTGAATTTTTAAAATTATAAACGAGAGTTTTCCGAACCCTGATTTTTAACCCATAATTTGACAGAAGGTGTTTAATTATAAAATTAATGAAAAAAATTTCATTTCGAAATTAAATTTTAATTACTAACGAAAATATTTTCTATTCTTTTTTTTAAGTGTTTGGTTTGGACTCACCTTTGGGCCTGTTTCCACCAGGCATAGATCCCGGGAAGCTTTATAATCCCTTAATGGAAATGTCCGATCCAAGAGGAATGCCGGGCGATGCGCCGCCATTTCTCAAAAAGAAAAGTAAGTACTGTAAGTAAATTTTTTCAATTTATTTACTTAGTATTACAATATATACATACATACATACACTTATAATTAACCCTTAAATGCTACCTCAAAAATATAAAAGTAGCGATAGAAATCAAAATCTAACGCTTTAAAAATTTACAATAAAACATTTATTTGAATACCGTTTAAGGGTTAATAAGAACTATTATAGGAATGTTCTGTTAATAATTTATTTAAATTAAAAATATTCGTAAAGCAAGTGCTATATTTAATGGTTAAATGAAAATTTCAAATTGATGGGTAGGATGGGGACTTGCTATAGGTATGCCACTATATGTATATCCATGGTCTGAAGGATTCCAAAGCAGGTTCCCTTACGATCGGACATTACTTAGGATCGGAGAGGAGTCGCCGTAGTCTAGTAGGTAGTGTGTTGGCTTATTAGACGTAAAGCCAGGGTTCGAGCCACAGGCCAGACACCAAGACAAAATACAAAAAGTATTTTCTTCGGCGACTTCCTCTCAGCAGATTTCTGGCAAAAACTACAAGAGTAAAATAAAATTGCCATGAAAAAGTTTCTCAAAAATCTTTCGTTCGGAGTCGACTTAAAACTGTAGGTCCCACCACTCATGTATTAAATTAACAGACACAACATAAGTGGTGTGAGAAACTAGGAGGTTGTTTAATGGGTCAATTCAACCTTTACCCTAACCTAACCTAGGATCGTAGATATAGGCGTCGACACTAATACAGGCTAATATCTTTCTTATCGGCGAATATCAAAAAAAAAATGCAAATCATCGATCAAAACTGTAAGTGATCATTCAAAAATGCAAATCATGGCCAAAAAAATGCAAGTTATCGAGCAAAAAATGCAAGTTATCGACCTAAAAATTGCAAGCAAGTCATTATCCAAAAAATACAAGTCATCTACCAAAGGAATGCAATTCATCGTCCAACAAAATGCAAGTCATCGTCCTGAAAAATGCATGTCATCTACCAAAGAAATGCAGTTCACCGTCCAAAAAATACAAGCCATCGACTAAAATTATCAAGACATCGTCCAAAAAATGGAATTCATTTACCAAAAAAATGCAAGTCATCGACTTAAATATGCAAGTCATTTACCAATGAAATGCAAGTCATCTACCAAAAACTTTAGGTCATCGGCCCAAGAAATGCAAGTCATCTCCCAAAAAAATGCAGGTCATCGAGCGAAAAATGCAAGTCATCTATAAATGAAGTGCAAATCATCAACCAAAAAAACGCCAGTCATCAACCAAAAATATGCAAGTCATCGATCAAAAAAATGCAAGTCATCGTCCAAAAATTTAAGTCATCTACCCAAAAAAATGCAGGTCATCGAGCGAATAATGCAAGTCATCATCCAACAAAATGCAAGTCATCGGCCTAAGAAATGCAAGTCATCTAAAAAAAATTCAAATCATCGTCCAAAAAATGCAAGTCATCTCCCAAAAAAATGCAGGTCATCGTCCAAAGAATACAAGTCATCTGTAAAAGAAGTGCAAATCATCAACCAAAAACATGCAAGTCATCGACCCAAAAAATTCAAGTCATCAACCAAAAACATGCAAATCATCTACCAAAGAAATGTAACTTGCGAAAAATACAACATTTTGTTGCATCTATTTATATATAAATGCATATTAACTCAATGAGAATTATTAAATATTTTAATTCAATTTCCCTACAATTTCATTTTTTACCCTATTTTGATAGAGAACTTTTTTTGCTCGCCTATATCTTCGGTCTTAAGTAAAGCTCGACCCTAAGGAAAACTATTTTGGAATCCTAGATACCATGTCTATCCAGCCCACTAGATCCACTTTCTCCACAAGTCCATTTTTTATCTGATTTTGATCGATTTATATAGAGCACCTTTGTTTTTTTTTTGCTAATTTGACAAAAAGTTAGCTTCTCGCCTATATCTCCGGATCCATTTATGGCCTGGCCGTAAGGAAACCTGTTTTGGAATCCTTGATACCATGTCTAGACAGCCCACTAGGTCCACTTTTTTCACAAGCCCATTTTTTATCTGATTTTCACCGATTTATATAGAGCACTTTTTTCTTGTTGCTAATTAGGAAAAAAGATAGCTTCGTCGCCTATATCTTCGGTCCCAATTATCGCCTGACTGTAAGGAAACCTGTTTTGGAATCCTTGATACCATGGCCATCCAACACACTAGGTCACAGACTAGTTTTATATCGCCTACAAGTCCATTTTTTATCTGATTTAGCCCCATTTATACAAAGCACTGTTTTTGTTGCTGATTAGAAGAAAACAATTAGCTTCGTCGCCTATATCTTCGGGTCTAAGTAACGCCTGACCGTAATGAAACCAGTTTTGGAATCCTTGATACCATGGATATACAGTGAGATACCTGCAGCAAGTCCCATTTTTCCACAATATTGATCATCCTACCCAGACACGGTTAACATAGGGAATTTTTCAAACTCAATTTTTCAAGTTGCAAAATTATTTGAGATATACCACTAATTGCGTTGCATTAGGGATACCTTAAGCTACAATTTGTATATAGTGGGATACCTGCAAGTCACATTTTTCCACAATATCGATCATCCTAACCAGCCACTGTTAACAGAGTGAATTTTTTTGTCTAAGTTTTTCAATTTTCAAAATAATTTCCGAATTACCAGAGAAGCTGTTCCACTCAGAAACATGTGGGGCATATTTTTTAAGGAATATAGTAGAGATTCCATTTTCCGATATCGTGATGTCTTCCTAGACCATTTTTTTATATATTCTGTTAACCACTTAACATTGCTCTGTTAACTTTAACATTGGTTTTTGTCTTTGCTAAAAAAAAGGGCAATACAACCAATAGATTTTTACATATCCTAGGCTGTTTGAGACGCGATCTAATTAAACAAATTCATTTAGCATATTGCAACTAAGCCTTCAAAGGGTTAATAATGTAAATAAAGAAATTAATTTGAAGATTTTATGGCAGATTTTCCAGTAGAACAGAGGTCATAAGTTCATTATCCCTGTAACATATTTATTGAACTTGTGACACTCGCTCTCTTTCTACGTTTTTCCAATTGACTGCAATTGTTAAACCATTTAACCAGTCGTCATTTTAGACAATAATCTTATTGTTGTTGTTGCAGCAATAATAAAAAATAAGACAGCAACAGTTTTAACTTGGCCGGGCAAAAAGAAATCACTGCCTTAAAATCAAATCATGTGAGGCGGTAAATTCAATTCTGCGGTTTTCCTGTATTTTGTTCATTGAACATGTGCACCTATGCATATCAATTCAATTTCAATTCATAGTTTTTCTGTTGTTGTTGTTTTTTTATAACACACTGTCTCTACTCGGCAGTAATAAGACATAAAGGGTCCACCAAATAAATTTTTTTTTTAAATGTTTTAAGAAAAAAACTACTGAATATTTTCTCAAATTTCTTTTTTTATTTGAAAGTACAATCCTTCTGGTTAATAATGGAAAACAATTTCATTCAAATGGCTACCTCGGCTGGCCATGCAGTAGCCTACATGATCGCTGCAATTTTTAAGCACATTATCGATTGGGTGCAGTTGTATTTCACCAATGGCTTCACGAATATTGTCCTTTAAAGCGTCAATTGTCTCTGGCTTGTCGGGGCGTAACACATTTCTTTGACGGCACCCCACAAATAATAGTCCAACGGTGTCAAATCGCAGCTCCGAGGTGGCCAAATGACATTAGCTCTGCGGCTGATAATGCGATCTTCAAAAACAGGGCGCAAAACATCGAGTGTAGCTTCGGCTGTGTGACACGTAGCGCCATCCTGTTGAAACCAAATGTTGCCAATAGCCTCCTCTTCAATTTGTGTGAACAAAAATTCCTTCAACATGGCCCGATAACGATCGCCATTGACTGTAACGGCACTTCCTTGCTCATTTTCGAAGAAAAATGGCCCAATTATGCCTCTGGACCAAAATCCGCACCAAACAGTGACTCGTTTTGGGTGCGTCGGCTTTTCAATGTACGCGTGCGGGTTTTCTGTGCCCCAAATGCGACAATTTTGCTTGTTTACATACCCGCCAAGATCAAAATGAGCTTCATCTGGAAAGATGATTTTTTTTTCCCAAAATCGGCATCTTCTGGTGTAGGCTACTGCATGGCCAGCCGAGGCAGCCATTTGAATGGAATTATTTTCGATTATTAACCGGAAGGATTGTACTTTCAAAAAAAAAAAAAAAAGAAATTTGAGAAAATATTCAGTAGTTTTTTTTCTAAAAGCATTTTCAAAAAAAAGAGTTATTTGGCGGACCCTTTACAAAAGAGAAACAAAAATCACATTCAGATTTACATTTTTTTTATTTTTTGCCACCATTACTACAAAGTATAATGTCCGTCCCTGGCTTGATAGTTTTTTGCTGTTTTTTTGCTGAAATTATTTTAAAACACTTACATTTGAAATAGAAAATGAATATGAAAAAAAAACGGAAAAAACGAGACAAAAATCAAATGAAATAAAACACTTGCCTCTTGGCTTGGAGTCAGTCAGTGTCTCTCTCATACTTGGCTGCTGAACTACTTACACGCGCATACGAGTATATTCCACTTTCAATATATTTTTTCTCATTGAAAAAAAAACCTCAAGTAATAAAATAAAAAAAAAAAACTTAATGGATTTCAATTTCAATCAATACAATACAATTCAATTCAATTCTTACCTCAACCAACATTAATCATGCCATACAAAATATATTATACGAGCAGCACTATGAGCAACAATACATGGGTAATAATTATGGCCTCCTCTACATCAAGGGACATGTACCACAGCGTGTTAAAACTTTTTATTGCCAATTGATTGACAGCATTTCATACACAAAATCAAAATTATTGAATTGAGTTGAGTTCTTATTGTCTGTTACCGTTTTTTGGTTCTTTGTGCTCCATTAAGTCTCTATTAACAGCGATTAAGACATTAGCTTAGGTCAGGTTTCAAAATGATTGACAGTTTTTCTCACAAGAAAATTGATTTTAAATACAGATATGAGATGATATTTAAAATAGACCAACGGTTTAAAGGTGAGGCACATGTTAGCTATAAAGCTGACATATAGAGACACGTGTCAAATCTTTTAGGACTGAAAAATTTTACATATGATGTATTAATATATCATTTAAAGAAGAGCACCACGCTCTGAACCGGCATATACATATGTATTCTAAACAACGTGTTTTTAATTACAGTATACGATACTATGAAAATAAACAGAAAATCAAAAGCATCACTTAGCCAGTGCAATCCCATTAAAAACCTTAGGAGAACCCGCTTACTGGATTCACTGTCACAGTTAGACAATCTAAGGTTCCTGGCCACATAAAAAACAATCCTATTTCCTGATATTTTTCGAGTTTATTCTCCGATGAGGGATATCAGACTGGAGGATTGGGTTTATGGACCGAAACATCAGCTATTTCGATCCCAATAATATAACTATGCTTCAAGAACTAATAAAAACTAATCCCAAGAACCTTATGAAGTCCTTACAGTGGCGGACCAATTGTAATTTACATCAGACCGACTTTATCGCCTTGAAGTCTGTTTGACGCCAGTCCACCGCGGACGCATGAAGGTTCTATAAAGCAAAGTGTTCAGTAAAAAAAAACGCTACAGTCGACATCCAGTGTGCGCTGAAGCCGAAGTCCGAAATCCTCCTCGAATCGAATTTCATACGTCTATTTCCGACTAAAAATCCTTAACCCAGAGATAAACATGGCCTCTGTGATTTAATTTAGAACTTTTCTCGCTATCAAAGGAGAACATATTGGCCGTTGGTGGTAGTAACCACTCTTACTTACGATATTGGTATAAAACAATTTAAGCCCTTCTTAATCCTGTCTTCCACATTCCTTTTGCAGTATATCTTGTTGTCCAGAATAACGCTGAAATATTTGATGTCTGTGGAGGTCTCCTCACCATTTAGTTTTGCAATTTTGAACGTATCAATCAGTATGGAATCGTCTCGAATATAAAGCCCCACGTCTATGAGAATTATCCCTCCACCACAGTTCCTGTACACATTTATTTGTCTACTTATTATAATAAAGTATTAAGAACGAATGCAGCTAGGTCGGCTCATCGACACAGCAGTAATCAGATCTACTGCCACCGGTCGAATGCAGGTAACTAAAGAATCCCGACGTAATTGAGGACCTTTAGTAATATAGATGAGTAATATAATTAAGATGACTCATAAGATGGAGGTATCTTTTTGGATCCGGCAGGTATACTTTATTTTATAAGGATACAGGATAATCGCCATGATGACGGCTGTCCATACGAGCGTTTGCTGCCCAAGCTGTAAACACCACAACTAATCTTTTTTTAAACCGTTCACCATACTTTTCTTGATTAAATTTTCAAATTCTTCAAATTTTCATAATGCACGTTTGACAAAAAATTTTCAAAAACTAATAGTTTCGGCACCCAACTACTTTTTTTGGTTTTTATTGGAAACGAAAAAGGAAATAATTCTAATCTTCTAATAAAATCTTTAGATTTCTTTATTTCTTTGCAAAACATTTTCGGTATTTTTGGGAAAATAAAGCGAATGAAAAAAACCAAACACAAGGAAAACATTTGGCAGAAAAAATCGAAAATGAAAAAAAAAAAAACGCTACAAAGATAAAAATCTTTATTTAACTATTTACAACTCCTTAGCGAATAAAAAGCAAATGAAAAGCAACAACAACAAGAAAAAAAGAAAATGAGACACAACTACCTTGCGACAATAAGCCAACACCACCACCACCACCACTATCAACGGCATACAATGCCATGTACTCTACTCTACTGTACTGTACTCTACTACTCATACTCCATATATTTTTGAAATGTGAATTCAAATTTGTTTGTTGTTGTTGTTTTTTACCGATTATTTGCTTTTTATTTTTTAATAAACTTACTATACGAGCGAGCATATTGTATGTACAGTGAGGTGCACAAATGAGTACATGTTTGTATTTTAGACGCTTTTTATTGAATAAAACTAAAGGGTGTTTTTTATAGAGGTATAGAACTTTAAGTTGCAATAAAACAACGATGGATTATTCGATTGACATGAATTTTATTTATCTGAAAGATAATCTTGTGGCATTACATTTTAAATATGATTTCTGGCATATGACCGCCACGGCTGGCGCGGATGTCCAATTTTCGATTACTTTTTCCAACACTTGTGGCCGTATATCGGCAATAATACGGCGAATGTTGTCTTCCAAATGGTCAAGCGTTTGTGGCTTTACCGCATAGACCAATGACTTTACATAGCCCCACAGAAAGTAGTCTAGCGGTGTTAAATCACAAGATCTTGGAGGCCAATTCACAGGTCCAAAACGTGAAATTAGGCTAGGGTCACCAAAAGTGTCTTTCAATAAATCTATTGTGGCACGAGCTATGTGACATGTTGCGTCGTCTTGTTGAAACCACATCTCCTGGACATCATGGTTATTCAATTCAGGAATGAAAAAGTTAGTAATCATGGCTCTATACCGATCACCATTGACTGTAACGTTCTGGCCACCATCGTTTTTGAAAAAGTACGGACCAATGATTCCACCAGCCCATAAAGCGCACCAAACAGTCAGTTCTTCTGGATGTAACGGTGTTTCCACATACACTTGAGGATTACCTTCACTCCAAATGCGACAGTTTTGTTTGTTGACGTAGCCATTCAACCAGAAGTGCGCTTCATCGCTAAACAAAATTCGCTTATGAAAATCGGGAACAACGGTAATCTCGTTTTGGGCCCATTCGACGAATCTACGCCTTACTTGATGATCGTTTGGCTTCAAATCTTGCACGAGTTGGATTTTGTAAGCACGCAAACCAAGATCCTTCCGCAAAATCTTCCATAAAGTGGATGGACACAGATCCAATTCCTGTGCTCGATGGCGGATGGACTCATTCGGGTCTTCCTCAATGCTACGCTCTACAGCAGCAATAGCTTCTTCTGTACGCACCACCGTACAGCGTCTCTGGGGATGCGAGTTATCAATAAGAGTAAACGTGGTGCGAAAACGTTCCATGGTTAATCGAATTAACTGCTCGGATGGACGATTTTGTCGACGATAAAATGGACGTAGTGCGCGTAATGCGCGATACGTAGCTTTGACTGGAAGTGGCTATTCTAGCAGGGAAATTTGTAAACAACTTGGAGCTAGTCAGTCAGTAGTTATCAGAGTCCAAAAACGGTCTGTTGTTCCCTTGCTTCAAGACAGAGGTCGTAAAAAAACTACTAACTAATGCAGATGCTCGCCTAATGGTAACAAAAATTAAAAGGAACAAATTTTTAACTTCCAAAGGAGGCTTTTTGGCAATCGGGAAAAGCGTTAGTCGATGGACGGCAAGTAGAGGCTCTTAAAGCTATTGGCTATACCTCAGCAGTCAAAAAGAAAAAACCCGCACTTTCAGCTAAAAATGTAAAAGGCCCTGTTAAAGTATGCCAGAGAACGCAGAAATTGGACAGTGGATGCCTGGAAACATGTGATCTGGACAGACGAATTAAATTTCAACTGCTTTCAGCTGGGGAAAGAATTGAAAGACATCATGTTAAGGAAACGGTGAAACACGGTGGAGGAAATGTCATGGTATGGGGCTGCTTTACATGGTGGCACCTCAGACCACTGCAGAGAATCAATAACATTATGAAAAAAGGAGTTTATTTGCGAATTTTGCAGACCCATATTCCCGACATTTTGTCGACAAGAGCGCCTATCCTGAGCAAGGAGTACTTTTCCAGCTGGATGGTGACCCCAAACACACCTCCAAAATCGTTAAAGAATGGCTTAGTAAGCAACATTTTTAATTAGTGCCATGGCCAGTACAAAGTCCCGAGCTCAATACGATTGAGAATTTGTGGGACAGTACTGATCAGCTCCAACCAATTTAGAGGAGCTTTGTTAACGGATTCATCAGGAATGGACAAACATTCCGAAAGAAATTATCGAGAATTTGGTGGAGAGCATGCCAAGTCGCGTAAATGAGGTTTTACATATCAAGGCTGTCTTTGGACAATATTATAAAAAATTTTCGTATTCCCTAGGATTTTGGAATGGTGCAAAATTGAGTACATCCGAGTTATTTTCCTCTTGATTGCTTTTTTCTTTGATTGATTTTGATTATTTTAGTTCTGGAATTGATATTATTTTGTTAAGTACTAAATACTAAATAAAAATGAAAAAAAAAATTTGAATTGCGATTAAAATTGCTATGAATACAAACATATATTCATTTGTGCACCCCACTGTATATGGAGTAGTATGCTGACAGTCGGTCGATCGGTCTATATGGTATGATTGCCTGCCTGCATGCCTGATTGCCAGTCTATATATGAGGTTTTTTTTATAAAATCCGAAAAAAATTCGAAAAAAATATTTAAAATTGTGTGGGTGTGATTAACTGATTTGTTCACATTTTAAACGTGATTTAAGATTTGCTACAAATTCGTTAAGAAAAAAAAGCAACAACAACAACAGCGAAAGCAAAAACCATTTCATTTCAACATACCACAGCAACAATAACAACAAAACAACCCGGCAACTAAAGTCGAAAAAGATTTGCAAAAATACAGCCCCCCCTCCCGCTTTGTATTGGAATTATTAGGCAGACAGACAGACAGAACAAATTTTCTGGTCATATAAACAATTGTTTTAATTCCATGTTTTTTTTTTCTTTGTTTATAATATTATTATTATATGAGTCCCCCCCCCCACCTCCATATTTATTTGTAGTTAAGAAAAAGTATAAATTTCTTAGAAATTATTATTAAAAAAAAAACAACAAAAAAAATATTTTTTTTTTTTAATTTCAATATTAAATACTCGTGTCTAGTATATGTTGGCTGGTTGTTTAGTTGGTTTGCTGGTCTTGTAACTACTTTAGTTACTCAAAAAACGTGTTGACCTCTATCTATTGGAGAAAATCAAATAGAAAACCCAGCATCAATAACCAGCAACGTTGCAAAGGTCAAAAGAATTTTTTTTGTTTTTTTTTGTATGCATAACTTTTTGTTTTATTATTGTTGCATATTAGTGTTGTTGTATATTATTGTTGTAGTTGTTGTTTTTTTAAATATTTTCTAAGATAAAAAAGGAATTTGTTTATATTATAAACGACAAGACAATTTCACGGATGATTTTTCATGAGTGTATATTAATAGTATGTTAACGGTTATTGGGTAAGAGCAAAAGTTATTTAGTAAAGGCAAAAACAAAACATCGAAGAAAATTAATGTCACTTCATTTAAAGGGTCCGCAAAATAGATTTTTTTTTGAAAATACTTTAAAAAGAAAAACTACTGAATATTTTCTCAAATTTCTTTTTTTATTTGAAAGTACAATCCTTCCGGTTAATAATGGAAAATAATTTCATTCAAATGGCTGCCTCGGCTGGCCATGCAGTAGCCTACCTACACCAGAAGATGCCGATTTTGGCAAAAAAAATCATCTTTTCAGATGAAGCACATTTTGATCTTGGCGGGTATGTAAACAAGCTTCGCATAACCACTTATGTCGTGTGTGTTAATTTTATACATGAGTGGCGGGACCTACAGTTTAAAGTCAACTCCGAACGCTAGATTTTTAAAAAAAATTTTAATGCAAATTTTATTTTATTCTAAGAGATTTTGCCAGAAATCTGCTTAGAGGCAGTCGCCGAAGAAATATTTTCTTCATATTTCGTTTTGTTGGAGATGTCTGACCTGGATTTTTGAGCCGTGGCGTCAGGTCTAATAAGCCAACTCTACACTACCTACTAGACTACGGCGACTACCGTTCAAGCATACGTGCAAATAATAAAAAATTTTCATACCATTATGGGTATTTTGTTCCTGTAACGTACCGCACACTTCTCCCATTTTACAATACCCATAACCGTTCTGGTCACAGAGGATTATTCGCAGTATGCTGGATAAATTCGAGTCCACTAGTTCAATAGACGATTGACAAACACCCGTCGCCATAGTCTAGTAGGTAGTGTATTGGCATATTAGACGTAAAAGCCAGGGTTCGTGCCCCAGGCCAGACATCAAGACAAAATACAAAAAGTATTTCTTCGGCGACTTCCTCTCAGCATATTTATGGCAAAAACTTTGAGCAGAAATAAAATTGCCATGAATAGTTTCTCAAACATCTACCGTTCGGAGTCGTCAATAAATTGTAGGTCCCACAACTCATGTAAAAAATTAACACGCACACAACATAAGTGGTGTGAACAACTAGGACGTTGTACATTGGGTCAATTCAACCTCCGGGTACTGTACTTGTCTTAATTGACAAGTGCACGTCCTCTAACCTAACCTAACCTAACCTCGTGATAGCGAGCTGGAGAATCCGAGTTGATTTCTTGATGCACAAGAACTTGGTCTTTCATAGACCACAACTTGACCGTAATTTTCAGCGAAAAATTCTCTTCCACAATAAAGCCAATTTCTAAATGATTGGATGGGTGAAGCCTATCCAAATGACATCCAACAGCTTCCAATTCATGTTCTGTAGATCGATGAATCGACTCGAACTGGAATGTAACGTCATCTCAATCACAGTGGCCATGCTTACAGGTGATTTTGTTATGGGAAAATACACGGTCGCCGTAGTCTAGTAGGTAGTGTGTTGGCTTATTAGACGTAAAGCCAGGGTTCGAGCCCAAGGCCAGACATCAAAACAAAATACAAAAAGTGTTTCTTCGGCGACTTTCTCTCAGCAGATTTCTGGCAAAAACTCTGAAAGTAAATAAAAATTACCATGAAAAGTTTCTCAAAAAATCTGTCGTTCGGAGTCGACTGTAAACTGTAGGTCCCGCCGCTCATGTATAAAATTAACACACACAACATGAGTGGTTGTGAGAAACTAGGTCGTAATCCTGACAGAAGGGTTGTAATAACCAATTATATATGTATGTATGTATGAAAATGCACGAAAAAAATGCAGCTCCCAACGAACGACAGCTGCCGTGGGCATAAATCAGCTGAGGAAGAGGAGACTGTTATCCAATTTCTTTGTCAATGCCCATCTCTTGCGAGGTGCAGATATAGGTTACTTGGCTCTCAAATCCTGGTCAGCTTGACGGAGCTATCATCCATTGATGTCAAGGATATAGCTTCGTTTATTAAACTTTCGGTCTGGTTTTCCGTAGGGTAGACATATTTTTAATATGCAGCCCTTGCGCTTACTAACTTCTTACTTAGTTTGGTGGAACTCGGCCAGTACAGGGATTGCGTTTAGCTTTGGCGCCACAACAGGCCACTATGCATGCTCAAGTGAGGTTTGGCAAACAAAGCTACCACTTCGATCTACCTACCTAGAGCGATGATTACTTACTTACTTAATTGGCCATAACAACCCAATTATCGGATTTCGGCCTGCCGCAACACATCCTTCCAGGCGCCTCTGCTTCTTGCGCGCTTACGCCAGTTCGTCGCACCAATCGATGACAGGGCTTCTTCGATTTGGTCCTTCCAATGGATACAAGGCCGTCCTCTTCGCCGACTACCGCAGATCCCCACATCAAATACCCGTCTCGCTGGAGCATCCCCCTCCTTTCGAACGACATGGCCGTGCCAGCGCAGCCGCTGGATATTAATACGCTGTACAACGTCAATATCGTTGAGGAGCTCATACAGCTCACCATTGTATCGGATGCGGAAATCATCGCCAACTCGTACTGGACCGAAGATCTTACTTAGGACTTTTCTCTCGAATACTCTCAAGGCTGCTGCATCAGCGCTTAATAGGGTCCATGCCTCTGCGCTATAAAGAAGCACGGGTAGGATGAGTGTCTTGTAGAGTGTTAGTTTTGTCGTACGAGAGAGGTCTCTGCTACTCAATTGCCTATTGAGGCCATAGTAGCACCTGTTGGCGAGAGTGATCCTGTGCTTGATCTCCAGACTGACATCATTTCTGGTGATAACGGCGGAGCCAAGATAGATGAATTCCTTGACCGTATCAAAAGTGTAGTTATCGGCCGTAATCTGAGAATCAATTCGCCGCGCGTCTCTACTCGTCGATAACATATACTTTGTTTTCTACGTTCTACACACCTTGCGCTATATTGGGTAGTCTGCATGGTTCTCACGATAATAATGGGAACTGGCTACCGAGATCGGGAGATTTAAACGCGTTAAATTTTTTCTTGTGCGGCTTAAGTAAGCCAAGCCGCAGTTGTATGCGAAGAAGTCACAAGCAATAGCGGTCATTGAAGGCAACTTAAACCATGTCTCTTGGGACAGAAAATATTGTTTCGTTCTTTCAACTGCAAAATAGGCCTTCTAAGGAAAAATGAAGAAAAAGTTCACACACTTCTTACGTCTACTTAAACCCCTCAACCAATAAGTGGGCTTTTTTTTTTGTTGTTGTTGCAAAAGATCACATATTGTTATTTATTTAAATGTTGTTGTTGTTGTTGCTGTTGTTTGTTGGCAACAACCTGTGGCAATAAGATCGTTTTTGTTGCCGTTGTTTTTTCTTTGGTTGTGTGGCAAAAGATAAGATCTTCAGAAAAAATTTGTTTTTTTTTGAACACATACTCTCCTCAATTGAGATCTTCGGTATGAAAATAAAATTTTTATTGAAGTTGAAAGGAATGATTTTTTCCTCATCTTTTTGGCTGTGTTGAATGCAACAATTGTTGCCAAAACAAAAGACGTTAACACAGTCGTTTTTAATTCCAATGGAGGTTGATTTTTTATTTTTTTTGTCTTCTTTTTCTCATTGTTTTTTCTGTGGTGGATGGTGGATGGGATATGTGGTGCATAATTTGCATATGGAACCACCACAGTGTGATCAATGATAATAGTGATGTTATATCAGGCCAGGCTATACGTACATACGTATTAATGGCTATACTCGTCGTCGTACACTAGCAGCTTAATCTTGTGAGCAAATAAATGAATGGGTAGGGGCTGGTTGTAAACGTTGCTTTTGAAAATCAAAAAAAAACTTCACGGCAGGGTGTGGGTGATGAAGTTTATTAAGTTTCTTTTTTGTTGTTGTTTTTATTGTTATTGTTTTAAAGTTGGGAAATCCAAAAAATACAAGAAAAAACCCACAAAAACATTAAAAATTCGTTTGATAAGCATTTGTTATTAAAAGATTTTCTTTGTTTTTTTTAGTGCCCCGACCAAAAGGTCAACATTCAGCCCCTAGAGGAGGACCACCCCGCTCTTGGACAAATGCCGAATTAACTGAGGCCTTGCAGCATGTGTGGAACAAGAAAATGACCACTTCACAGGCATCGCGTATCTTTGGCATTCCCTACAACTCCCTGCTAATGTATGTGCGTGGCAAATATGGCAAATCCTTGAAACTGGAACAGTTACGCAAGGATTGCATAAGTGGCCCTCCCTTGGAAATGTTGCAAATGGGCATTTCTGGCTCGAGTAAAAACTCAAGCGAAACAAAAGAACAAAGAGAAGCACGCAAAGAGGCTCAACGTAATGCTGCTGCAGCAGCTGCGGCAGCTGCCGCGTCACAAAACCCGCCTAATGATATGGATATGGTGGGCCCTATGCCTGGTAATGGGCCGCGTCCAAACAGTTCCGAGCCCGATTTATTAGGAGGCCCCAATGCTCTGTTTAATCCCTTCAATCCGCAAGGCTTTTATCCCGACTTTCCAGGTGGTTTCCCGGGTTTGCCTCTCAGCATGTTAAATCTCTTGCCACCCTCGGAAAGACAACATGCCGCTGCTGCTGCGGCGGCCATGCATCATTCAATGGGCCTGGATGAGGACTGTAAATCGGATCGCTCAAAGCAATCCTCCAATATGGATGATGAATATTCTTTAAGTAGAGAAGAACGACGTCATGTGGACTTATTGAATAACTCGAATACCCCTTCCGTTTCGTCGCAGCAGAATGGTTCAGTGCAAGATTGAAATTTATGGCGGGATTGGGCTCAAAACCCATTAATATTCCCGCCGCCAAATACAGCACAGCCCTCAACAGCAGCCTCAATGCAGACTACCCAAAGCGATAACAATACAGCAGCAGCATACGACTTGCCACCACCGCCACACGGCATGCAACATCATCACCATCACCAGCATCAGCATCAGCATCATCATAATGCCATGCAACATCTGTCCGATTCAATTGATGATCCTAATCTGGGTTTGGAGGATAAAGATCCTTTAAGATCATCGCATCACAATCTAAAGGATTTCAATCAGCATCTGTATATGACACGTAAAAAACTGAGACGCTATAGGAAAAAGCATTTAAAGGCTCATGATTTAACAAGCAATGGTGGTGATGGTGAGTCTGCCTCCAGCCTTACCAGCGGTTTGTATGGTAAAAATTCTTTGAATATGGAGAATTTCATGTCCCTGCAACCGCCTTTAACGCCAACGGTTATAAGGACTTAAGCAATCAAAGCTATCTAATGCTACAGGAGAATAATTTTGAAAGAAGTGTGAACGGTTTTGGTAAAAATTTTCTAATTTTTGTAAAAAAATTATACAAATATTGGGTGTATAAATAAAAATGCGGTTCAGGCAAATTCAGGAAACATTGTTGCGGCATATATTTTTTTGAATTTGACATTCCAGGCTAATAAAGGGGCCGCCAAAGAACTTTTTTTTGGAAATGCTTTAAGAAAAAAGCTACTGAATATTTTTTAAAATTTCTTTTTTTATTTGAAAGTACAATCCTTCCGGTTAATAATGGAAAATAATTTCATTCAAATGGCTGCCTCGTCTGGCCATGCAGTAGCCTACACTGTCGCTCCAATTTTTAAGCACATTATCGATTGTGTGCAGCTGTATTTCAACGATGGCTTCACGAATATTGTCCTTTAAAGCTTCAATTGTCTCTGGCTTGTCGGCGTAACACTTATCCTTGATGGCACCCCACAAATAATAGTCCAACTGTGTCAAATCGCAGCTCCGAGGTGGCCAAACGACATCGGCACTGCGACTGATAATGCGATCTTCAAAAACAGGGCGCAAAACATCGAGTGTAGCTTCGGCTGTGTGGCACGTAGCACCGTCCTGTTGAAACCAAATGTTGCCAATATCCTCCTCTTCAATTTTCGGGAACAAAAATTCGTTCAACATGGCCCGATAACGATCGCCATTGACTGTAAAGGCCACTCCTTGTTTATTTTCGAAGAAAAATGGCCCAATTATGCCTCTGGACCAAAATCCGCACCAAACAGTGATGGTTTTGGGTGCGTCGGCTTTTCAATATATGCGTGCGGGTTTTCTGTACCCCAAATGCGACAATTTTGCTTGTTTACATACCCGCCAAGATCAAAATGAGTTTCATCTGAAAGGATGATTTTTTTGCCACCCATTATAATGCAGAAGACAAACAATTTTTCTTAAAAAAATTAAGAGAAGTCTTCATAGCAAACAATCTATCCAGAAGGCTTCTGACTTCCTGACCTTATCTTTCTGATAACATTCGAGCATAAAGAACTGCGTAAATGAATCCAAACAATATCGGTTATCCTATGCTGTAGGGAGACGACTTCCAGAAAATGTGCTTAGTATCGATAAAAACAAATGGTGAAGCAAGTTCTTCCAAGCAAGTTCTATCCGGAAGGCTTCTGACTTACTGACCTTATCTTTCTGATAACATACGAGCATAAAGAACTGCTTATTTTTGAAACCGTAAACGAATCCAAACAATATCGGTTATCCTATTCTGTACGGAGACGACTTCCAGAAAGCCTGCTTAATACCGATAAAAACAAACAGTGAAGCATGTCCTTGGTCTGCCTGATCTGTCAACATTTTTTAAGACTAACAACAAATCAAAACAATTTTGAACTCCACAAATGGCTGAATCAAGGTTTCGAGAGGAATTAATACAAAACTTCTAAAGCCCTTGCTATCCTTAAACTTAAAAACACTGCTTTTTTGGGTGGAGAGCATCTGAAATATAAAATTTTCCATGACTTTAGTGCATAAATCAACCTTTATTTAACCGATAGCATGGCCTTTGTTGGCTTTAAGAACCACTGAGGTTTGTGATTTCTTCATAAACACCAGTGTCTTAAGAAACCCCCACAAGAAAAAGCCGAACGCGGTCAAATCACGCGATGTCGGTGGCCAGTTCACATCATAGCCACGAGCTTATATCCTCGAAAAGCTTGTGTAAAATATAAAAGAAGGCATGAGCTGTGGGTTCCTGATCATCCATTTTACGATAAAAGAAGTAGGCTGCTCGCGCTTGATAGTGATGACCTGACCAACTACACCGCTAGTCCACAATCCACATCAAACAGTGACTGTCAGAATGCACTGGATGCTCTGAGATCTCATGCGGATTTGTATCATTCCAAATGCGAAATGGAAAGATGATTTCTCAATAAAAATAGGATCAATTGCCAACTGCTGTAGACTAGAACCCATTCATTGAGCACACGCCGTTGTCTATGGTCGTCTATGATGATTTGGCAAAGCATACATATGTATGTACATATGTACAGTGGTGGCCTTATAATTAGAAACGACTTAGTTTGTTAATTTGTTTTACAGTATCCACTGTGTATCTGGGATCAAAGGCTTTGTTTGGAGAACGTCTTACATACGTTTTTCCATCAGATTGGGACAAATTAAACTTAGATTCGTCACTCCAGAGAACTCTGTTCCACAAACATCGTTTCTAATTATAAGGCCACCACTGTATATACATAATTGGTCATTACAACCTTGTGTGTGTTAATTTTATAAATGAGTGGCGGGACCTACAGCTTAAAGTCGCTTCCGAACGGTAGATTTTTGAGAAACTTTCAGAGTTTTTGCCAAAAATCTGCTGAGAGGCAGTCCCTGAAGAAATATTTTCCAACACACTACCAACTAGACTACGAGGGCTTCAAAACAGACTCAAATGAATGACAAGTAATTTGACAGATGGAGCTTTGACTAACAAAATTCGGAAGAAGAATAAGTTACAACGCAAGGCATACAATTCCGATTCTCGCATTTTTATCTTATACTACGAATATATTTTCCAAAAATGTTTTGAAATATTTGGAAAATATTGAAAATTTTTTCTGAATTTTTTTTTCAATTTTCTTTGTATAATTTTTCCTTTCCAAAAAACTGCTTTACAAAGTTCCATAACTTATAACGAGGCTTATAACAGTTCAAGTTTTCTATTTAGAACTGTAAAATACTTTTGTGAAAATATTTTCTTAATATTGTAGTAAAAATTATTAAAAAAAATTAAAAGTAAACAAAAACAAAAAAAATTAACTGTGACTTAAGGTGTAATTAATTTGCAATATTTTTATTATATTTAAACAATTAATTAATTAATAATGTATTTGTAAAAACAACAAACAAATTGACAAATAAAGAAAAAATATTATTTTTAATTTTAAAAAATGTTAAACAAAAAAATTATTACAAAATTTCTTCCATTATTTTTATTAAAAATATTTAAACTTTAACAACGATTAATTAATTTATTAAATATTATTATATGTATGTATTATTAATTTTTATTTTTTAATTTCAAATATTTTTTTTTCATATAATTTGGTGCTTTTAGTTCCTATTTTTTAACACATATTTCGTTTATAATTTAATTAAAATTAAAATTAAATATTTTAATTAATTAATTAGGCTTTAAAAGCTTGTAAAATTTGTAATAATTAAAAAAGAAATTAATTTATTGTAACAGAAAATGAAATGAGAAAGAAATGCTTTATTATTTTTAAAACATCTCAAACATGTTTATAAACAAAAATAAAACACAAAAATTGTAAATATTTTTAAACAAAAAAATTAAAAAAAGATAAAATTTACTCTACACTTAATAGTATTATGACTGTACCAAAACTTTATATAAAAATGTATTTAAAGACATCAAAAAAATAAATAAAACTAAATTATATATTATAATAGAATATACTATACTATACATATATAAAATAATAAAACTGTATGAAATCGTATATAAAAATAAAACTAAATGAAATTATTTAATTAATAAGTAGTAAGAATTGTAATATTTAGCTTAATCTTTAATTAAATAATAAAAACAATATAATAATACAATACAAAAATAATTTAAAAAAAACATTGTAATAAAAAATAAATAAAAATTAAAAAAAATAAAAAAAATACAAATTTTAAAAATAAATCTAAAAATCAATAAAAGCCACATGTTAATTATGTTAAAAAATATAATATTAAAATAATATTAAAAAAACCGGAAATAAACTGTTTTCATTGAGACCGTAAACAAAATTGATGGTAAAAAATTATAAAAAATAAATAAAAAAATAAAAACAAATACTAAACATTAAAAATAAAACCAATGAAAACTTTTTATAAATTCCAAATTTCGAAGAAAAAAAAAGTCGAATAAAAAATAGATCTCCCCTACAAAATGGAAAGAAAGTTTATTTAAATTCTTTAAAATTTGTTTGTAATTATCTCTTCAACCCTACAAGGCGTATTAGCTCAACTGTTTCTGTTTTTAATAAATAAACAACTTTGATGTCAAATTATTTTTACTTTGAATTGAAAAAAATTCCTGTAATTCCCTTTAAAGACTTCTACAGCCTGAAATAAAATCATAACTTCACGAAAACTTACAACAAGAAATCTAGAATAGCTAAATCGGGCAATTTAGCTGTTCTTTCAATTTTTGGTCGTGGGCCGCATAATATGTTGTTGTTGCTCCACTCTGTTGGAATTAGAGCTCCTTCAGTGCCCATTCATTCAGTTGAGACAGTCGCTGAGCATGGTGTTCTACATTTGGCCATCACCGTTTCCGATAATATAAAGCCCTATAACGTTTCCATCATAAAACCAAAACCATACGGGACATTTTAAAATAAGAATAATTCTGTTTATTCACTCATCCACAGAAATGTAAATGAAACTCGTCGTTCATCATGATCTTCAAGGAAAAGGTATCTTCCTAGTCGTTGACCTTAATGGTTTAAATTACTTAACTGGACATCACTGCGTTCAAAATGGCTTCAATCTGGCTTCTCACTCCGCCCACGTTGAGTGTGTTAGTTTTATAAGTGAGTGGCCAGACAGTTTTAAAGTCGACTTCGAACAACAAATTTTTGAGAAACATTTCATGGCAATTTTATTTTACTCTCAGAGTTTTTGCCAGAAGACAGCTGAGAGGTTTTTTCATATTTCGTAATAATAGGAATATTAAAAATTAAGGTTCGAATCCAGGAGAAGACGAAAAAATGTTCATTATAAAGGGTCCGCCAAAGAACTCTTTTTTTTGAAAATCCTTTAAAAAAAACTACCGAATATTTTCTCAAATTTCTTTTTTTATTTGAAAGTACAATCCTTCCGGTTAATAATGGAAAATAATTTCATTCAAATGGCTGCCTCGGCTGGCCATGCAGTAGCTTACACGATCGGTCCAATTTTTAAGCACATTATCGATTGTGTGCAGCTGTAATTCACCAATGGCTTCACGAATATTGTCCTTTAAAGCGTCAATTGTCTCTGGCTTATTGACGTAACACTTATCTTTGACGGCACCCCACAAATAATAGTCCAACGGTGTCAAATCGCAGTTCCGAGGTGGCCAAACGACATCAGCTCTGCGGCTGATACATCGAGTGTAGCTTCGGCTGTGTGGCACGTAGCGCCGTCCTGTTGAAACCAAATATTGCCAATATCCTCCTCTTCAATGTTTGTGAATAAAAATTCATTCAATATGGCCCGATAACGATCGCCATTGACTGTAACGGCCACTCCTTGCTCATTTTCGAAGAAAAATGTCCCAATTATGCCTCTGGACCAAAATCCGTACCAAATAGTGACTCGTGTTGGGTGCGTCGGCTTTTCAATGTATGCGTGCGGGTTTTCTGGACCCCAAATGCGACAATTTTGCTTGTTTACATACCCGCCAAGATCAAAATGATGATTTTTTTTTGCTAAAATCGGCATCTTCTGGTGTAGGCTACTGCATGGCCAGCCGAGGCAGCCATTTAAATGAAATTATCTTCCATTATTAATCGAAAGGATTGTACTTTCAAATAAAAAAAGAAATTTGAGTTTTTTTTTAAAGCATTTTCAAAAAAAGAAAGTTATTTGGCGGACCCTTTAGTTTGCGAATTTCAAAACGTATGAGGCTAAAATAATATCTTCCTCCAAATATTACATGTTGTATACTCCCTGATGCTCTAGAAAGCATACAAACATCATAAGATAGGACTGTCAGAGAGTCCCTCCTTTTATAAAAGTACTTCTCAATGAGCAAATTTTCTCACAAACCCATAGAATTTGAAAATTATTTAAATTCTGTTGCAGATAAAAACATTTTACTTGATTCTAGACATTATAAGGTCCCTTAAAATAAAAAAAGAAATTGTAAAAGAACACATTCTTTTAATTAGCTGGTGTGTGGTATACGCTCAAAACAAAATTAGAAAAAACATGTAAAAAATCCCTTTAAATGTACAAATCTTAACAAATAAATAACAAATTAAAAATAAATTAAAAATAACAAAACTCCTCTGAATTTATTAGAAAATAAAAAATAATCTTGAAAATATAGAGCCTCATAGATATTTAAAAACAGGTAAACACAGAAATAAAAAAAGAAAATTAATTTAGAAAAACCTACATACATAAATATGTGGTAAATAGTGTTACAAAAAAGAACTCAACAAAATTTAAAAAGAAAATAAAAAAATTATTAAAAAAATTAAACAAAAACTAAGAGACAAAAAAACAGGGTAATTACAAAATAAACAATTTTTCTATAAAAATTACAAATAAAAATTACAAATACAAATACAAATACAAATATTTTTTACCACTTAAATATAAACAAAAAAAAATAAAAATAAAAAATAAAAAATGAAAACAATATTAAAATTTAGAAAGGAAGGATTAAAGGCCAGAGCCTTAATTTCTTTTTTTTTAAAGAAAAATCTTTTGTAAAAATAAAATGAAATGATGAAATAATTGTTAATTAGTTTATTATTATTATTATAAATAAATATGATATGATATTATAATAAAAATTATAAATAATAGTGTGGTATGCGTTTGAAAAAAAAAACAAAATAAAATTATAGGTGATAATTTATTTAAAAACAAATACAAATACAACCATAAAATGTAGAATTAAATATAATAATATTGAAAATAAAAATAAACAAACAACCAACCCTCGTATATAAATCTAAATAATAATTTAAAACAAACAAAAAAAATATTAAAAAAACATTGTAAAAATTGAAAGCAAAAAATGAAAGGAAATTAAACAAAAGAAAGAAACATAAAAATAAAACCAATAAAAATTTAAATACAAAAATTAAAACAAAAGAAGATCAATTTTATTACAATCTATGAAGTGGGGTCAGGTTCCAAAATTAATCTCTCTGGGGAAAGCAGTACTCTCCTGCTATATCGGCAGATTGATATTATTACGAAAATGAAAAATCTAGATTTTGATGTTTTGCTTTTACATCACTTAACATTAAAATTATAAACAAAAGCTACACAAACAAAACAATGCAGCAAACAAACCTGTTTACAAATTATCGTACTGCTTAATATAACAACAAACACCAGCATAAAAAAGTATGGTAAACAAGTAAAGAAAAATACACAAACAACACTACAATAATAAATGTAAACAACGCTGTTTATATTTATAGAGAATTCGAGAAGGCGAAGGCATGAACATTCGCCTTGAAGAATATTCATCAGACTGTTTACTCTGCCATATAAAAGGCAAGACAGAAAGCAGGCGACTGAGTTAGTTTAATTCAGTCAGTCTTGTGTGAAGACGCGGTGTGTTTGAAGACATTAATCGTGGTTTGAAGATCTCCTTTACAAAGATCTGTCGAATAATTGTCTAGTATTTGTTATTACTAGTAAGTGGTGATTTTTAGCTATTATCTTTTTGGCAACACTGGTTTAGACAGCTCACGCACGTTTCATGTTTTGTTTCACTGTCAAACATCTTCAGTTTGATCTATAATTTAACCATGAATCGTCTTACAAACGAACAAAGCAAATCATTGAATTTTATTATCAAAATGCGTGCTCTGTTAAGAAAGTTCATCGCGCGCTGCTTCCGTTTTACGGTCAGTTTAATCGACCCACTGAAGTGGCTATTCGGGCTATTGTGACTAAATGTCGCACCAAATTTACATTGTTGGGCATTAAACCGCCAACACGCTTATGTAGAGTGCGCACTGAAGAAAATATCGCAGCTGTATCGGCCAGTGTTAATGATGACCATCAATTATCGATTCGCCGCCGTTCGCAGCAATTGGGCCTCTGTTACTCAACAACGTGGAAAATTTTGCGGAAGGATTTAGGCGTGAAGTCTTTCAAAATACAGCTGGTGCAAGAATTGAAGCCGAACGACCTACCGCAACGTAGAATTTTTGGTGAATGGACTCTTGGAAAGTTGGCCGAAGATCCATTTCTTTATCGAAAAAATTGTGTTCAGCGACGAAGCTCATTTTTGGCTCAATGGATACGTAAATAAGCAGAATTGTCGATTTTGGAGTGAAGATCAGCCAGAAGCATTGCAAAAGCTACCAATGCATCCAGAAAAAGTCACAGTTTGGTGCGGTTTATGGGCTGGTGGCATCATTGGACCGTACATCTTCAAAGATGCTGCGAATCGTAACGTAACTGTGAATGGTGAGCGCTGCCGTGAGATGATATCCAACTTTTTTTTGCCCAAAATGCAAGAGCTTGACTTGCATGACATGTGGTTTCAACAAGATGGTGCCACATGTCACACAGCACGCGTAACAATGGACTTTTTGAGAGGCGAGTTCGGTGAAAATTTTATTTCACGTTCGGGACCGGTCAATTGGCCGCCTAGATCGTGCGATTTAACGCCTTTAGACTATTTTTTGTGGGGCTATGTTAAAGCTCATGTCTATACAGACAAGCCCGCTTCAATTGACGGATTGGAAGACAACATTGAAGCATTTATTCGTGAGATACCGGCCGAAATGTTGGAAAGAGTATGCCAAAATTGGACTAAGCGGATGGACCATTTGAGGCGCAGTCGTGGTCAACATTTGCATGAAATAATCTTCAAACATTAAATTATATGGACCGTAATATCGATTCAAATAAAGATTTCATGCATTTTTCTGAATTTTATGTGTATTTTTTTGAAAAATTTTCCTATAGCTCTTTAAAAATCACCCATTATAAGCAGAGGAATAACAAAGAAAAGTAATTGTTGTTGTTTACATAAAGTTGTAAAGAGTGGCACACAGAATTGTGCAAATAATAAAGAATTTTAATTAAAGCTAAACACAAATTTATTTTTATTTGCAATCTACGAGCTCATATTTTAAATCATCACAGCCCTGACTACTCAAAATAAAAGAAATATAAAAAATGTCCTTTCAGCGACCTCCTTTCGCTCTCAGCAGTTATCATATGGCAAAAATTCTAAGAGTAAATAAAATTGCTATCAAAAAAAGATTATCAAACCTGACGTACAGAGACGCCGAAAGCTTGTGGATCCCGTCATTCATTTATGAACTTAGGTTAGGTTAGGTCCGAGTGGTAGTTCTGATTTCACAAAGCACGCATAGCGGCGCGTTGTGATGCCACGGGTGAACGCAGTCCCTGAGACACTGGTGAAGTGCCCAGAAAGAAGGTCGCGACAGCGGCGACATTCCCTAACGATCCTAGAGTTATTCACGAAACGCGATAGAGATCTTATCGCGGCCTGACTATCAGAAAAGACCGAGACGCGAAAGGTGAAAGGTGCACCGTTGATGAGGATCCATTGAGCGGCCCGGTAAATTGCCGTCGCCTCCGCCTGAAACACGCTGCAGTAGGCCAGCAGACGGAGAGAAATGTTCAGGTCTAGTTTCCCAGAGTAGACACCGCTTCCAACCCCATTATCGAGTTTAGGGCCGTAGATATATATATCCAGGACTTCCGAGGGGACAACCGTATTAGGATTCCAGTCGTCCTTACTCGGAATCAGAGAGTGGAAACCCCTATCGAGACAATATTCAGCAGGGAGATAGTCGATGTTCACGGGGGTTACTGGATCAACCTCCAGAATAGTGGAGTGACTAGGAGGTAGAATGTGCCAACGAGACAGGGCATTAAGTCTAGTCACAGCAAACCTAGCCGCCTGCTTAGCGAGAAGCACTGTAGGGAGCCAGTTGAGCATTGCGAACAAGGCTTTCGTGAGCTATAAAGGGTGTTTTTTATAGAGGTATAGAACTTTAAGTTGGCATTACTTTTCAAGATGGCGACCGATTTAACAGCTGTCAAGTGATTTATTCTCAGTTTGGTTTGGCAATTCATCATGAATAGACTCACGCCTGAACAACGCTTGCAAATTATTATTTCAAAAATAATGGTTCTGTGCAGAAAACGTATCGCGCACTACGTCCATTTTATCGTCGAATAAATCGTCCATCAGAGCAGTTAATGCGATTAACCATGGAACGTTTTCGCACTACGTTTACTCTTATTGATAACTCGCATCCCCAGAGACACTGTACGGTGCGTACAGAAGAAGCTATTGCTGCTTTAGAGCGTAGCATTGAGGAAGACCCGAATGAGTCCATCCGCCATCGAGCACAGGAATTGGATCTGTGTTCATCCACTTTATGGAAGATTTTGCGGAAGGATCTTGGTTTGCGTGCTTACAAAATCCAACTCGTGCAAGATTTGAAGCCAAACGAACATCAAGTAAGGCGTAGATTCGTCGAATGGGCCCAAAACGAGATTACCGTTGTTCCCGATTTTCATAGACGAATTTTGTTTAGCGATGAAGCGCACTTCTGGTTGAATGGCTACGTCAACAAACAAAACTGCCGTATTTGGAGTGAAGGTAATCCTCAAGTGTATGTGCAAACACCGTTACATCCAGAAAAACTGACTGTTTGGTGCGCTTTATGGGCTGGTAGAATCATTGGTCCGTACTTTTTCAAAAACGATGGTGGCCAGAACGTTACAGTCAATGGTGATCGGTATAGAGCCATGATTACTAACTTTTTCATTCCTGAATTGAATAACCATGATGTCCAGGAGATGTGGTTTCAACAAGACGGCGCAACATGTCACACAGCTCGTGCCACAATAGATTTATTGAAAGACACGTTTGGTGACCGCCTAATTTCACGTTTTGGACCTGTGAATTGGCCTCCAAGATCTTGTGATTTAACACCGCTAGACTACTTTCTGTGGGGCTATCTAAAGTCATTGGTCTATGCGGTAAAGTCACAAACGCTTGACCATTTGGAAGACAATATTCGCCGTATTATTGCCGATATACGGCCACAAATGTTGGAAAAAGTCATCGAAAATTGGACGTTCAGATTGGACTACATCCGCGCCAGCCGTGGCGGTCATATGCCAGAAATCATATTTAAAATGTAATGCCACAAGATTATCTTTCGGATAAATAAAATTCATGTCAATCGAATAATCCATCGTTGTTTTATTGCAACTTAAAGTTCTATACCTCTATAAAAAAACACCCTTTATAAATGGCCGCAGACCTCCTGACCTTGTCAAGAAGTCTGACGTTGTATTGTTTCAACAGGAACTTCCGAACTTTAATTGTTGACAATAACGGTAATCTTGTTGGAGTAGCAGGTTCAACTGTCAAACGAGTTGTCATTCATTCAGTTTGTTCTGCTAAATCCCCATGAACAGGAAGCAAACGGTGTTTGTTGTTCTGTTGCTAGTCGGCTTTGTTTTTCATTCAAGACCGATGCCACAGATACAGACACACACACAGCAAATACCAAAATGGACATTGATTTCCATTTTATAGAAGAAAAAAATAGTTCCGTACGTATGTAACAAAAGAAAAAGCAGCCGACATTTATCTGCCAAATTCGGTTAGAGAGAGCGTGACACACACCGCTTACTTACACAACTTACTGACATTGACTAATTGAATGGTCACCCGACCACCACCACTCAATCATAATCGATCGTACCGGCGGCCATTTTCATTGATTTTTTAATGGTTGTTGGCAAAAGGAGGACAAAAAATAGTTTCTTCGTTCATAATAAAGCCACCCCTTACTGATACGTTTATAATTCCCATATTATTTTTCCTTGTTAGCAGCCGTATTACCAGTGGAGAGTCGTAAGGTTTATGTCTGAAGTAAAGAAATCTTTTCAATTTTATTAGCGTAGACAACAGCATTCGAATAAAAATGTTGTTATCACAGACACAAACACACAAAAGGGAAACGGAATTTCCTCCTACGGGTGAAACTTAGCAAATTGTTTGCGGTTGTTGGCTGAACTGCATTAAACTATTCAGCCACTCTGGCTGTCGTTTACCGTATTAAGGTCTGTAAGGTATGAGAAAATGTTTTCACAATTCTCAAACATACATTGTGAGAAAATAATTCACAAGCTGGGGGGGCTTTCCAGTTAGAGAAAATTTTATTTTTAAATTGAAAATCATTTATGAAAGAATGATGAGCAATTGTTATTAAATATTAGATTATTATTATAAATATTGTTAGCTAATATAAGATCTGAATAAGATATCTATTCTTGTCTTTTCAAATGAATCATTTGTATGGAAACCCCATTGAATAGATAGTCAATGAATTGAATAACTTAAGTATTGCAGATACACTATAATCAGTCAATTAATCAATCCTTAGCTTATTTTCTGCATATCTTAGAATGTTGTGGCATTAAAACCCCAAAAAGAAATTTTTTTGGAAAACCAAAATCTCCATATTGCTCAGGCAGCCTATGCTCATGTTACAAATGAAATACAAAAGCCGTCATAGAAGCTCATGTTGTAGAATCTGTCAGAAAGAATTCCCTATTGTCCCAATTAATTGCTGGAAATCGCACGTCAAACCAAATTGTCATGCCAAATCGTTTTACATACATACATACATAATTGGTCATTACAACCCTTCAGCAAGTATTACGACCTAACTCATCCCACCATCCATCACACCAGTTTGATGAACGTAGCTATATACTTGATGTCAATAGATGATAGCTCCGTTAAGCTAACAAGGAATGGGGAGCCAAATAACCTATATCTACACCTAGCAAGAGACGGGCACTGGCAAAGAAAGTGAACAACAGTCTCCTCTTCCTCAGTGGACCTACATCCACGGCAGAAGTCGTTGAAAGGGAGCCTCATTCTTTCCGCGTGTCTACCCATGACTCAATGACCTGTAAGCACGGCTACTGTAGTCGAGATGACATCACGACCAAGACCAAGTAATCGGTTGACACGCCTTCTATCCATCTTGGGCCAGGTGAGTCTAGCGGTGGAGCAGGACTCCTCATTAACCCAGGATAGGTTGGCGTCCCGAAAGAACCTCCGCGCAATGGTCAACTTGACCGAGGCAAGTGGCATACCCAATTCAACAGAAGAGGATTCCGGAAGGAGCGCACCATCTCTGGCGAGCTCGTCGGCCCTACAGTTCCCCGGAATTTCACTGTGCCCGGGGACCCACACCAGAGAGACACTGGTGAAGCGCCCCGAGAGAAGGTCGAGACAGCGGCGACGTTCCCTAACGATCCTAGAGTTATTCACGAAACCCGATAGGGATCTTATCGCGGCCTGACTATCAGAAAAGGTCGAGACGCGAGTGAAAGGATCATCGTTGACGAGAACAGGCAATAGGAGATCCTACACACACTTTCTTTTCCTCTTCCTAGTGTTGGCAGCAAGAACTTTTATCACTATTTGGAAATCTATTGATTTGAGACGTTTATGTCTACGGTATCCTGCAGTGGCCTATTGAAACGTTTGAATTGCTTTTCGAAATCACAAAGATGCGGATATCGTTGTTCAGTCATGTTTTTGGATAAAAAAAGAAATACTTGGAGACTTAAACAAGTCACAGTAAGAAGGAATTACCACCATCGCCTGGTTATAAGTTTAGACCAAAAGGATTGGAAAATTGTTTTAGAGACGAGTCCCTTCTTTCAGCCAAACGTGGATTTAGAGTTCAACAATACCATCAAATGTTTACCCAGACTCAACAAAACCTTAATGCTCTTGCTATGGACAGGTCATAAGGATTTGGAAATCCGTTCATAATTACAGAAACCCGTGAATTGAATGCCTTCCCTAAGTCGTAAACGCTTACTGTGCCTTCTAGTCATTAGTTATCCAGTTATCTTGAATGGGTCCCAGGAATCTGAACGTATCTTAGATGTTCGCATAAACGATGCGAAATAATTGTTTCCTTTTCTCTTGCAACATTTCCAAAAGCCATTGTTTGGGATCTTGGTATGGCACAAAAACCTAGAAATACTGGTTGACTGCCTATGCTTTCTCCTCATCCCTGAGGCCATGAAATAAACACAAAACGTACCATTGTAGTCAAATCAGACTCGAATTGCCCCCAACTGTTTACTTTACTGACTATATACCTAAGTATAGATTCTATGTTTTGTGAGTAAATCAAGCAGGTAAGACCTTCTTGATTGATGGCCTTCAAGCTATCTATGAAAATATGAAGCTGTGCAGTAGGCAAGAATAAATCCTTTATAAGTCTCAAGAGCAGATCAAAGTAGGTCCAGAAAACTGATGAATTCAGGAATCTAAACATCACTAAAAATATTTCTGCATCAGCGCTTGCATCTGCCGTTGACTGATCTTTCGTTGATCGTAAACAAGTAAACAAAAATCCACAAACAACACTACAAGAATAAATGTAAACAAAATACACAATAGCCGCCGTAGTCTAGTAGGTAGTGTGTTGGCTTATTAGACGAAAAGCCAGGGTTCAAACCCCAGATTAGACATCAAAACAAAATACAAAAAGTAATTCTTCGGCGACTTCCTCTCAGCAGATTTCTGGCAAAAAATCTGAGTAAATAAAATTGCCATGAAAAGTTTCTCAAAAATCTGTCGTTCGAATTCGACTTTAAACTGTAGGTTCCAGCACTCATGTATAAAATTAAAACACACAACATAAGTGGTGTGAGAAACTAGGCCGTAATCCTGACTGAAGGGTTGTAATGACCAATTATGTATGTATGTATGTAAAATACGCAAACAACAGTAGATCAACGACAGAGATTTTGATTTCATCTTCAAGAATATTCATCAGACTGTTGAGTCTGCTATATAAAAGGTGAAGTTCAATCAGTCTTGTGTGAAGACGCTGTGCGTTTGAACAGAGTAATTGTGGTTTGAAGATCTCCGTTACAAATATCTGTCGAATAATTGTCTAGTAATTGTTATTGTTTATGCATAGTGTGTAAGCAGAGGCATAACAAAGAAGAGCAATTGTTGTTGTTTACATCAAGTTGTAAACAGTGGCATACAAAATTGTGCGATTAATAAAGAATTTTAATTAAAAGTAAACACAAATTTATTTTCATTTTATTTGCAATCTACGAGCTCATTTTTTAAACGTTTTTTAAAAGTAAAAACGTAACAATACTATGAAGTCGCCGTAGTCTAGTAGGTAGTGTGCTGGCTTATTAGACGTAAGGCCAGGGTTCAAACACAATGTCAGACATCAAAATGAAAAATTGCCATGAAAAGTTTCTCAAAAATCTATCGTTCGGAGTCGGCTTTAATCTGTAGGTCCCTTAACTCATGTATAAAATTAACGCACGCAACATAAGTGGGTTGAGAAGAAAGGTCGTAGTCGTGATTAAAGGGTTGTAATGACCAATTACGTTATGTATGTATACTATAAAGTAAGCATATATTCAAGTAATTTATCTAGGCCTTGCACTCCTTAATGGATCCATAATAAATGTCTACATATGTATTTTTATTTTACCACACACTTGACACGTTTTTAAAATTTTCGTAGTTTATTGATGTTGAGTTCATTTTGTCATTCCTGTCGTTCATTGGCATCAAGTCATCCAAGTTCATTCATTCCTTCATTCTCAGTCACTTACTCTCTGCCATAAGCTCATCCATCTATTAGCCATCGATTTTCCTTCAGTGTTTTTTTCCCAAGATAATAAATTAAAAACGGAATGAAAATTTTTCTTTCTTTTTCGGTTGGAAAACCATGTACATTATGATACACAATGTACGGCGCTGTGAATGGGTATAATAACCCGAATTTTGTTGTTTTTCATTCTCATTTTTCTTTATAAATTTATTACATGTTGACATGTAGGGGAGAGTGAAAGAGAGCGTGAGAGTCGGTAATACAAAGTACAGTAAAAGGTATAACGTACAAGTAATTCCTGTGTCATATTATAGTATTACCACCGATATTTTTGATATAAAAATATCAAGGCCAAGGCGGAAAATTTGCTTTGAAAGCTTTTTGCAAAGATTTACTGGAACCTATCGATTGTCTATCCGAAGTTTTGCTTGACCGCTGAGTTGATTAAAGCCTAAGCGAAAACCTCTACTCATTTGCAGAATATGTTTCAAAGGAAGTATGCTCGACCTCAGTGTCCTATGTCCAGTCCTGATATGCGCCAAACTACCATCTTCCTATTCTCTATCGTACATAAAGTTCTTACGACTGTTTAGCAGTAAATCACGGCACAAAACAAAGTAAAAATGGGTAGGGAGGAAGGCTCACTTGAGCACGCATAGCGGCCCGTTGTGACCCCACAGGTGAACGCAGTCTCTGTACTGAACAAGTTCCTCCAAACCAGGAAAGAAGAATTTGGTCAGCGCAAGGGCTGCACATTTAAAGCACGACTATCCAACGCTAGAAAACCGGCCCGAAAGTTTGATAAACGAAGCTATACCCGTCAAGCTGACAAGGATTGGGGGGCCAAATACCCTAAATCTGTAACCTCGCAAGAGATGGACATTAACAAAGAAATTGGATAACAGGCTCCTCTTCCTCAACGGATCTGCACCCACGGCAGAAGTCGTTAGGAGGGAGCTGCATTCTCTCCGCGTGTCTTCCCATAACACAATGACCTGTAAGCATGGCCACTGCGATCGAGATGACGTTACAACAAAGTCCAATTAACTGGTTGCTGCGCCTTCTATCCATCCAGGGCCAAGTGAACCTAGCGGTGGAGTAGAACTCCTCATTGACCTAGGATAGGTTGGAGTCTCGAAAGAATTTCCGCACAGTGGCCAGCTTGAACGAGGTAAGTGACATCCAGAAGTCGATTGAAGAGGATTTCGGAAGTAGTGCACCAACCCTGGCGAGCTCGTCGTTTCTGCAGTTTCCTGGAATATTACTGTGCCCGGGGACCGTGGCCTCTTTTGGGAGCATCGTGGTGACTGTGGTTTGGACCCAAATCGCGGGAAGAGTCTGGTCAGTAGGCTCGGTGTGGAGTTGCAGTTTCAACCGGGTGCTGTGACCCAAAGATCGGAAAGAGTTTTAGATAGGCTCCGCTCCTAACCAAGGGGGAAATCATGTCCAAAAACATGGTTTCGAATTGGTACTCAGGTGTAGCAGTCTGCTACATTTGGGGGCGTTGGTAGACGCATTGTATTTCACTCTGTGCGAAGAGCACCGTGGGATTAGGTCCACGCGGACAGGTACCCACGTAAAATCCATCGTCGTTGTGCACGTGGACCCAAATAAGTGTGACACTGAAGCGCTCAGAAAGTAGGTCGAGACAGCGGCTACATTCCATGACGATTTTAAAGTTATTTACCGCGTTCGACAGAGATCTTACGGCAGCCTATCAGAAAAGATGCGGGTGAAAGGAACACCGCTGACAAGAATCCATTGACCAGCCTGGTGGATGTCCATTACTTTCGCCTGGAATACGCTACAATAATCCGGCAGTCGGAGGGAAATGTTCAGTGGGTACGTGTAGTGTATCGGATCTCATGTAACGGATGGTCGATGAATTTATTTACCTTGGCTTCACTTCTTCTAGCTGCAAATGTTTCAGAGGGGAGAAACCCCTCTTACTAATGCTCTACAAATCGCTGACACGCCACTTGCTTGCGTAAGGCGGGAAGGAGCTAAGGACGCTGTTACGCACCAATTCAGCTATCTTAGGAGTATTCGAGAGAAAAGTTTTAAGCAAGATCTTCGATCCAGTGCAAGTTCGGACCTAAAATTAACTGTATAAGCTTCCCAACGATATCGTTGTTCTGTGGATTAACATCCAGTGCCTATGCGGGCTCGGCCAAATTATCCGAATGGAAGAGGATGTTCCAACGAGACAGGTATTTGATGCGGAGATTATTGTACATTGGCATAGAGGTACAACCTTTCTAGGTTGGAAGATTTAACAACCTTGGAAATATGAAAAAGGAAGTGCCGATGAATTGGCCATCAAGCTATGATGGGGAAGTGTGAAGTTTATACTTGCAAATGGAAATTTTCCGAAATTCTATTCCTTTGGCCATAGGCGTTCTATAGCATGCTTTGAAATTCCTTATGGTGGGCTTGTTGTACTTGCTTGTGTCCCCTTTTTTTCTAGTTATTTGGGTTAAAAACTCTCTTCGAAGGTGCATTGAAATTTTGTTTCACTTTTTTGCCTTCGAAATTCGTTTTTTTTCTTTTTCGCTCCATAAAATGATGTCAACTCAACTCATTTGCGGCATAAGTGTGTGTATAATGTAAAGCAGAAAAGTAGATGATGAAAACAACGTAAAAAGAAATGAGAAAACACACAAACAACAACAACAACATCATCTTATAATTTATTTTCGAAAGCGTTCAATGGCTCTTAACGCCCCCAAAAAAAATCCTCAAAAAAGTGGGAAAATGGCAAGGAACGGAATTCATAAGTTTCAAGTGAAAATGTGTTTCGATTTTCCTAGCAGGAGGAAAAAAAAAGGTCGTTGCTGGCTAACTTGTAGGAGTTTAGAGATCTTAGAATAGAGAGAGAGGCGGGGAGTCAAGCAATTTTTATGCGTTCAGTTGGTAATTGCTTTGTTCAGTTTTATGTTCCCGTTAAAGAAGTTTTCTAACCCCACAGATGAAGAGAACAACAACGTACGCAATAATGAAAATCCAAAGACTTGTTCGTACGTTCATACATAGTACATCCATGACATGACTTCAAATCATGAAGTCATTTCAGTTTTATTGAACACACGCTGTGATTTTCATCTTTTCTCCGCATTCAGTCACTCATCTAATTATTGTCCGCCCGTCATTTAGGCAGAAAATTTGAAAGTGTGGGGTTCTTTTCCTTAAGGCATGTTATAGTTTCATTTCGTGAGTAGGTGGAGGAGGGGAAGTGGGGTGTGGACACACAAAATAGTTGATAATGACTTTAAAGCTAAACAATAAAGACCTAATAATGGGGTTGCTAATGTGGGACACATTCAATGCATGGTTGGATGGGCATAGACAACAACGTTAATGGGGAATACCCCATTAAGGCAGATGTGTAATCATACGCCCACCTTTTAAGCGTGGGAACAAGATTTTTTATGTCATAAGAAGAAGAAGACTATTCGACATTTTGTAGGCCTTCATTGATGCTCCAAAAGTAAGCCGTAATAAACCAGGGTTTATAATCTTTAAGGTGGTAAAAGAGTCCGTATAGTGCTTCAGAAAAGTCGCCGTGGTCTAGTAGGTAGTGTGTTGGCTAATTAGACGAAAGGCCGGGGTTCGTGCCCCAGGCCAGACATCAAAATAAAATACAAAAAGTATTTCTTCGGTGACTTTCTCTCAGCAGATTTCTGGCAAAAACTCTGAGAGTAAATAAAAATTGTCTTGAAAAAGTTTCTCAAAAATCTATCGTTCGGAGTCGCCTTTAAACTGTAGGTCCCATCGCTCGTGATGAAATTATCAGACACAACATAAGTGGTGTGAGAAACTAGGTCGTAATCCTGACTGAAGGGTTGTAATGACCAACTATGCATGTATGTATGTATGTATATTGATTCAGATACGTATACTGATCCTCTGGGTACCACTGGACAGAAGGCGTACTGACTTAGGCAGAACAAAAAAAGTCTGGCATGGTCCTGTAAGAGACCGCAGGTGTAGCATAGAACAGATACGTATAGTGGTGGCCTTATAATTAGAAACGTCTTAGCAACATGTATGTTTGTCAATGTGTTTTACAGTTTTCACTGTGTACCTGGGATCAAAGGCTTTGTTTGGAGGACGTTCTACATACGTTTTTCCATCAGATTGGGACAAATTAAACTTAGATTGGTCACTCCAGAGAACTCTGTTCCAGAAACATCGTTTCTAATTATAAGGTCACCACTGTATGCTGATCCTCTGGGTACTCCTCGACCAAGTAAGTCTAGTCAGAAGGCGTACTACCTGAAGCTGTTATTTTAATAGAAAGGAGCAACCATCAGCGAGAAACGAGACGTATATATATCCTAGGTTTCCCCATCTGAAAAAATTCCAAAAGTTAGCAGACCTCGTAGGTAGGTAGGTTGTAGTGGTAGCTTTGATACCAAAAGCTCAATTGAGCACGCATAGCGGTCCGTTGTGATGCCACAAGTGAACGCAGTCTCTGTACTGACCAAGTTCCTCCAAACCAGGGAAGAAATGACCGCGCACTCAACATTTGCTTAAAATATTATGAGCGGCTGTTTGACGAAATACCCGGTGGCTATGGCTATAAAAAAAGCAGAGGAGAGAAAGGTCTCTTAAGGGAATACAATTGAGCAGAAAACTCCGAAGTCGTCAATACATGCTAAGCTTTCCAAAGTATTACGAAAAGCAGCGGAATCAAATAGGCACCCACTGATCTCCGTCTCAAATACCCGTTTCATTGGACGTTCTCTTCCAATCGTATGACATAGTCAAACATGCCTTTGCCCGTGCATTTTAATGTGCTCAACTGTACCCACACGTCGTTGAAGAGCTCAAAAACAAATCATAATTGGTTCGAATGTGGAAAACACAGCCAAGTAGCATTGGATCGAAGATCTAATGCAGATCTTTCCCCCGGAAAATATTTCTAAGGCAACTGTATCTATGCTACCGCGCTATAGAGAAACACGGTTAGAGTGAGCGACTTGTACAACGCATTAGTTTCGTCGCAGGAGCGATGCCTCTGCTACCCAATAGACTACTGAGACCACAATCGCTCGTGTTGAAAATGATGATTCTACGCCAGATCTTCAGACTGACATCATTTTCCCTGATAACGATGAAGCCTAAGATAATAAATATCTTGACAATGTCGTGGTTATAGTTCTCGGCTATAACCTTAGGTTAGACACGTCGTACGTCTTTACACGTCGACCACAGAAGCTTCGTCTTGCTCTCGTTTGCCGGATTTGCTAGATCTAAAGCAGCACTGATGAAGAAGTCGTCGTAGTCTAGTAGGTAGTGTGTTGGCTTATTAGGCGTAAGACCCGAGTTCAAACCCTAGGTCAGACATTAAAACGAAATATGAAAAAATATTTCCTGGGCGACTTCCTCTCAGCAGATTTCTGCCAAAAACTGTGAGAATCAAATAAAATTGCCATGAAAAGTTTCTCAAAAATCTGTCATTCGGAATCGACTTTAAACTGTAGGTCCCGCCACTCATGTAAAAAATTAACACACACAACATGAGTGGTGTGAGAAACTAGGCCGTAATCCTGACTGAAACGTTGTAATGGCCAATTATTATGTCTTGTTCAAGGGAAAACCATACTAAAGCATCTCGTTACAGATAGATTTCTAGAACTGTCGAATCTGACAGTAGGTGTCGGGAATGCAGACTGGCTTTCAAACAGACTGTCGAAGAAAATTTGCTAGTAACTGAACCTAGCCTAACCTAACCTTACTTATAGTATTTTGCGATCATTTGCATTAGGTTTCCTTTGTTGGAAGCGTCGCACAAACCTGCAACAACATAAAAAGTGCATAGAAATACGAGGAAAAAGAAAAGAAAAACTGCCAACAAATATTTTTCTTAAAGCAAAACACATCACATGTCACTGCAGATAACAAAAAAAATGTTTAAGAAATGCGTTTAGAAAGGCAAATTGTTTTAAACGATTGAAAGAAAAGCAAACAAAAGGAAACCAAAATTTTCTTTTTCATTCGTTTTGTTTTTGTTTGTCTCGGTAAAGATGTGACACATGTGGCTGCACTCTCTCAGCATCTGTAACTAGGGGTACCTACTGTATGTACGTATGTACGTTCAAATGCAATGAAAAGATCACGAAAAATATGGCAAAAAGTCAAATGAGAAGACATGTGGCATTTTGAAGGCAAATAAGGAAATAAATTTAAAACAAAAATAAAACCAACAACAACAGCAGGCTACAACACAAATCGAATTGTAAGTTATTAGATGCCTATGAAATAGAATCGCATACAGGGTGCGCATATTGGTGAGTTCGAATAATTTTTATATGTTTTGGTAGGTTTTTTTTTTGTTTTTTGTACGGCTAGGTTTTAATAATACAGTGCTAAGCAGGATAATTCTGATCTAAAGCTACGAAAGAACTCATAGGTTAGGTTAGGTCGGAGTGGTAGCTCCGATATCACAAAGCTCACTTGAGCACGCATAGCGGCCCGTTGTGATGCCACGGGTGAACGCAGTCCCTGTACTAACGAAGTTCCACCAAAATCAGGGAAAAGGAAGAAGTTGGTCAGCGCAAGGGCTGCACAACAAAAACACGATTACCCCGCATTGAAAAACCAGCCAGAAAGTTTGATGAACGAAGCTATATCCTTGATGTCTATAGATGATAGCTCCGTTAAGCTAACAATCTACACCTAGCAAGAGACGGGCACTGGCAAAGAAAGTGAACAACAGTCTCCTCTTCCTCAGTGGACCTGCATCCACGGCAGAAGTCGTTGAAAGGGAGCCTCATTCTTTCCGCTTGTCTACCCATGACGCAATGACCTGTAAGCACGGCCACTGTAGTCGAGATGACATCACGACCAAGGCCAAGTAATCGGTTGGTACGCCTTCTATCCATCTTGGGCCAGGTGAGTCTAGCGGTGGAGCAGGACTCCTCATTAACCCAGGATAGGTTGGCGTCCCCAAAGAACCTCCGCGCAATGGTCAACTTGACCGAGGCAAATGGCATACCCAATTCAACAGAAGAGGATTCCGAAAGGAGCGCCCCAGCTCTGGCGAGCACGTCGGCCCTACAGTTTCCCGGAATTTCACTGTGCCCGGGGACCCACACCAGAGAGACACTGGTGAAGCGCCCCGAGAGAAGGGCGAGACAGCGGCGACATTCCCTAACGATCCTAGAATTATTCACGAAACCCGATAGAGATCTTATCGCGGCCTGACTATCAGAAAAGATCGAGACGCGAGTGAAAGGAGCATCGTTGACGAGGATCCATTGAGCGGCCCGGTAAATTGCCATCACCTCCGCCTGAGACACACTGCAGGGAAGAACAAACATACAAACATTTAAAAATTATCACAAAAATGGTAATTTAACCGTGGCCTTTTTTTCAAGCATTGCTGTGCGATCATGATCACCACTATCCAACAAAATTTTCTTCAGCAGTGAAGCATGTAGTCGCCGTGCTCTAATAGGTAGTGTGTTGGCTTATTAAACGTGAGGCCTCAGTTCAAACCCCAGGTCACACATCTCCAACTAAAAATAATTCTTTGGCGACTTCCTTTCAGCAAATTTGTGGCAAAAACTCTGAGAATGAAATAAAATTGCCATGAAAAGTTCCTCAAACATATGTTGTTCGGAATCGACTTTAAATTCTAGGTCCCGCCACTCATGTATAAAAATTAACGAACACAACATAAGTGGTGTGCGAAACTAGGTCGTATTGCCTGACTGAAGGATTTTAATGACCAATTATGTATGTATGTATGCATGGGCATCATTATCGACCTACTGTGCAGGGGAACAATTTTTTTCGAACCCATTTTTTTCAGCAGTGAAGCGCATTTCTCGGTCGGTGGTTACAAATAGGACTGGAAGAACTGAAAAGAAAGCTCGCAAGCCACATTGCGACCTGAAAAGTGTCTGTTTGAGTGGTTTTCTGACAATTCAGAGTCTGTATCAATTCAAGTATATCAACGTACTACTCGTAGTTGTCGTTATCATTGTGTCCAAGACATTGAAGTGCATCTCCATGGGAATGTGCTCCTAGACAAACTTTTTCTAAGGCGAAACTCAAGACATGTTTGAAGATGTAGCCACAGGCCGATAGGCAGTTGACTGTTGTGTCACAATACCCCCTTCCTAGTTTTGGAAACATATGAAGCCTACAATGAAGTCACATACACTCTTAATGTCCATCCACGACACATAAGTATGATTTTCTGCAAAAAATAGAAGTCCTGCTGATTCCTTCTCCTACAGCATAACTCTGGCAATAGGTGAAGAGCAGTTTACTCCTCTTCATCGTCTCTTCAGTCTTCCTGGCCATACGACCAAGAAGAATATGTCTCACATGAGTACATATATACATACATACATAGATAATGTAGGGTTTCAAGTGCTGTACTGTAACACATTAATATACAGACAATCTCTTCCTCCTCTTCCGAGTAACAACTTCTGTAGAAAGCGTTCAAGAAGCCCGCATGTCACTCACACATACATGCATACATACATACATAATTGGTCAGGATTAGGACCTACTAGCTACTCACACCGCTGATGTTGTGTGTGTTATATATGAGTGGCGGGACCTACAGTTTAAAGCAGATTCCGAACGACAGATTTTTGAGAAACTTTTCATGTTTTTTTTTGCCAGAAATCTGCTGAGAGGAACTCGCCTACGAAATATTTATTTTCATATTTTCGTTTAGTGGGAGATGTTTGACCTGGGGTTTGCACCGTGGCCTTACGCCTAATAAAACAACACACTACCTGCTGGACTACGGCGACTTCCAACATGACTTCTCACATGAGTACCAATGGAGAAAACGATTTCAGCAACTACTTTGAGTGTGCACTTTTCGAGTTTTATCGTCAATCCTGAACCTGCAGAGGCTCAATGAAAACCCTAATAAGAGCACTCACCTGAAAGCTGGTTGTGCCATATTTGACCATTTTGAGGTGTGAGTGACTAGCTACTGCTATAGACCATCCTAGAGGTCATTATTGAAGCCTCCTGTATACCAAAAAGTGTTCCAATATCTTTAAAACAATATCTTTGTCGGAGATATTGGGCATTCCTAATAAACATTACCCCGCTGCCCATATAGACCGACACTTCCGCCTAAAAGGTGGGTATTTAATGGGCATTTAAAAAAGTACACCCATGCTGAACACACCCTGTTCAGCAAGAACAACAATTACAATGTAATGAACAAAAAGAGAAAGAACATGAAAACATTTGTTCAACATTTTCAACACAAATTCATAGTGTAACGAACATGTTGGACACTTTTTGGTCTCCCGTTTAGTTTTTTTTTGGATTTTCAAAAAAAATTCACAACAAACATGTAAGGAAAGAAGAAAATATTGACACTTTCGTTAAGACAAGCTGAGTACATCGCTTTGAAAAAAAAACGTCTGCAGATAAGGGGGCAAAGACTATGAATCTTTAGGAGATTTGTACGGTTGTCTAGGCGAAACAAAATTAAATTTAAACGGAGGCAACAACACTAAGGCAACATTTTGTGTGAAAAGATTACTTGTTGTGGCCCCAAAAGGACACACAATCGGCGACATATCCCAGCAGCCAGTTTCAATGCAGCTTGAATGGATTGTTTCTTCATTTCTTTTACACCACCAGAGCACGGTGGTGTTAAACTGTGACATTGCAATTGCATTCGGTGGTTATTTTTGGTTTGTTGTACGAGTATATTTGCGTTTCTCTCTCTCGTTCTTTCTCTCTCTTTCTCTATAACTAATGGATACACATTTCAATTGCATTTCAAATGTTTCAAAACCAAATAAATCCATAAAAATTTTACTTTTCGTTTTATTTTCTTTTCTTTTTTGTTTGCATTTGTTTTTGTTTGTTTTTGTTTTTCTTTTTTGTTTTGTATCTCATGGATTTGAGAAATCAAAACATGTACATTTGTTAGATACTTACAAAAACAAATTAAACTAAAGGCTACGAGTATATTAGAGAGAGAGAGAGAGAGAGAGAGAGCGAGAGAGCGAGAGCGTTTACAAAAAATAGAGTGTAAAAATACACAGAAAGAGGGAGAGATTCGATGTAAATTACACTCACTGGCATAAGGTAAAAAGAGAGTTAATTTACACTTAAAAAAATTTCTTTCAAAGAAGCCGGTAAATAAAGAGCTGGTCATGCAGTAGCCTACACCAGAAGATGCCGATTTTGGCAAAAAAAATCATCTTTTCAGTTGAAGCTCATTTTGATCTTGGCGGGTATGTAAACAACCAAAATTGTCGCATTTGGGGCACAGAAAATCCGCACGCATACATTGAAAACCCGCACGCACCCAAAACGAGTCACTGTTTGGTGCGGATTTTGGTCCAGAGGCATAATTGGGCCATTTTTCTTCGAAAATGAGCAAGGAGTGGCCGTTACAGTCAATGGCGATCGTTATCGGGCCATGATGAACGGATTTTTGTTCACAAAAATTGAAGAGGAGGATAATGGCAACATTTGGTTTCAACAGGACGGCGCTACGTACCATACAGCCGAAGCTACACTCGATGTTTTGGGCCCTGTTTTTTAAGATCGCGTCATCAGCCGCAGAGCTGAAGTCGTTTGGCCACCTTGGAGCTGCAATTTGACACCGTTGGACTATTATTTGTGGGGTGCCGTCAAAGGTAAGCGTCACGCCGACAAGCCAGAGACAATTAACGCTTTAGAGGACAATATTCGTGAAGCCATTGGTGAAATACAGCTGCACACAATAGATAATGTGCTTAAAAATTGGACCGATCGTGTAGGCTACTGCATAGCCAGCCGAGGCAGCCATTTGAATGAAATTATTTTCCATTATTAACCGGAAGGATTGTACTTTCAAATAAAAAAAGAAATTTGAGAAAATATTCAGTAGTTTTTTTTAAAGCATTTGCAAAAAAAAATTATTTGGAGGAGCCTTTAATAGCAATTTCCAAACTTAAGTACTCCATGAGGAATGTTGTTGGAATTTTAGACATAAAACTTTCAAAAAAATTTAGAGATGGCGTGGTGCAGTTGACAAACTTGAACTGTCCAAGTTCTCATCTCATCATTAGCGATGATTTTCAAAAATTAGGAGATTTAAAATATTATTTTATATTAATTTTTTATCAATGAAAACTTCAACCTGATCAAGGACCACCACAAAGGAATTATAAATAAAGGGTAGAGGAATTCAATGCTCGAAGTTCCGCAAAACAACAAATGGCAATGCTATTATTCTAGAAGTTGCCACAAATTTCAAAATCTTCACCCAAGAGTATCAGATGTCGTTTAGTATCTTAAATCGATCAGAGTAGAGTCAAAATTCTTCAGACGAAAACTGAGAAAACCTGTGTATCCTTATAAACAACTGGCCTGTTCCTAGGAAGTCTCTCCATTGATTAAACCCTTTATTCCTGTATAGTTGTCGTAGTCTAGTAGGTAGTATGTATATTGGCTTTTTAGACGCGAACCGGTGGTTTAAACCCCAGCTCAGACAAGACAAAATAAGAAAAAATACTTCCTGAGGCGTCATCCTCTCAACAGTTTTCTGGCAAAAACTCGGACAGTAAAACAACGTTGGAATGAAAAAGTTCTTAAAAATCAGTTGTACGGAATCGGCTTTAAATTATAGGTAACGCCACTCATGTCAGTAGTACGACCTAGTTTCTCACACCACTTAAGTTGTGTGTGTTAATTTTATACATGAGTTGCGGAACCTACAGTTTAAAGTCGAGTCCGAAGAACAGATTTTTGAGAAACTTTTCATGGCAATTTTATTTTGCTCTCAGAGAGGGGATGTCGCCGAAGAAATACTTTTTGTATTTTGTTGTGATGTCTGGCTTGGGGCTCGAACCCTGGCTTTACGTCTAATAAGCTAACAATTTCTCCAAAATTTGTCGTTCGGAATCGACTTTATATTGGAGGCACTGCCACTTATGGATACAATTAACGCACATACTGACTAGAAGTCGCCGTAGTCTAGTAGGTCGTGTGTTGGGTTATTAGACATGAGGCCATGTTTCAAACCCCAGGTTAGACATCTCCAACAAAATTTTGGAGGCACTGCCACTCATGTACATATAAAGTTAACACACGCAATATAAGTTGAGTGATGAACTAGGTCCATAATCCTGACTGAAGAGTTTTAATGAACAATTATGTATGATACTGACTAAAGGGTGAAACTGACCACTTAAGTAAGTAAAGAAGTAAAAATCGAAAAGAAAGATGAGTTTCATCGCTAAAGAAAATTTTGTTCGCAAGTTCAGCACTAAAAGCCTGTTGATCTAGTAGTCAAGCAGCATAACTACGATGTTGTGTATGGTCGTTCTGCTTTAATTGCTGCGTAAATTAGTCTTTATCTGATTGGAGATGCAAATCCAAATGCAAAATATGCCATAATGAGTCTTAAGTTGGGCTTTATTGCTGAAAATGCTTTAAAATCGACAAATTCCGATTACCCGCAGTACTTTCTCCAACAGAATTTGGTTTTTTGGCACAGACCTGGCTACGACTTTAAAGCCTACGCATTTGCCATTACAACCCTTTAGTATGGATTACATTATGTGTGTATTAATTTTATACATGCGTGGCAGGACCTACAGTTTCAAGTCGACTCTGAACGACAGATTTCTGAGAAAGTTTTCATGACAATTTTGATTTATTCTTAGAGTTTTTGCCAGAAATTTGCTGAGAGGCAGTCGCCGAAGAAATATTTTCTTCAAATTTCGTTTAGTTGGAGATGTCTGACCTGGGGTTTGAACCATGGCCGCAGGTCTAATAAGCACTATCTAGTAGACTGCGGCGGTTTTGAAGCCTGGAATTTCTTGAAATTTATTTATAAGCTTCCCTATTCCATGCTTAGTACAACGCATACTATGACCATAATCGCAGTGTATTGCTCGAGCAGGGGTCACGTTTGAATGATTATTTTTATGGAAGGTTTTAACTCTTTTTGTGCCATCTTTGGCCATTAAACGATACGCATTCGTAAATGACACTTCAGATGAATGATATTTAACAGCTGGCAACCTTGCCAGTCTGATAGTTCGTCTAATTTCGTTCAGTGTATACTCTCTCTCAGTTACAATAACTTGTTTGCTTGTGTTTTATTTTTGTTTTCTCTCTCTCTCTTTCTCGCTCATCTTTAAAATTCTCCATATGTTCTATGGAGACAAAACAAAAATATGATGGTTTTTCATCTGCTGCGATACAAAACAAAACAAAACCAGGCAGATTGTTTTTGTTTATTTATTTACACTTTTTGTTGTTGTTTTTTTTTTCTTCTTTATTTTGTTATTGTTATGGCTGTTCGGTTGTTGGTGTTGTTTGTATATGTTTTTACACAATTTCGTATTCAAGACCAGCGCTTTTGAAATGTTGGAGCTGCTTGAATGCGATGTTTTCGAATCAGTTGCCGTTTGCACGTATCTGCAGTGGGTTGTGTGCCCAGATTGGATAAAAAGAAAAATTAAATTTTTTTGGTGATTTTATAGAAAAAAAATAAGAAAAATTTTTAATAAAACAAAATTTATTTGAAATGATAAACAAAAAAATAACATCAACAGCATAACTGAGATACAAAAATACAAAAAAAAATTGTTTTTTGAATTAAAAAAGTCCAGAAAAAAAGACTTGTTTTCGAAACCAAAGGCCCCTGCTACCTTTCCAAACAAAAAGAAAGGAATAAAATTAATTTTTTTTTTGGCTTTTCTAAAAAAATAAAAATAATTAAGAGAAGAATAAAGAAAAGAATAATTTAAATCAATGACAGGTTTTTAAAAAAAATTTAAAGCAATTTAAAAAGAACCAGTTTTTTAAAGGTTTTTTTAAAGAAAACAAAATTCGATTTTTTTTAATTTTTTGGCTTGAAAAGCAGCAAATTTTTTTTCAATAATTAAAAGGGTGATACTGGAGTGATAGTTTGTTTTGTTTTTCAAAATATTTGTGATAAAAACGAATGGAATTAAAGAAAGAGAGAAAAGAAATACAAATTTTTTGGGTGTATAGATATTTCTTATGAATTCTGTTTTTGTTGTTATTGTTTAAATTAAGATATAAAAAAACAACAACCAAAAAACATAAACAACTGAAAAATACCTTCAGAGCAAAAGGCAAAAAAACAAAAACCAAGAAGAAAACTTTGATACCAACCATCTATAAAAAGAAAACAAATTTAAAAATAATAAATTTTTTATAACATCACAAGATAATAACAAATAAATGAAAAAAAAAATTGTTTTAATAAAAAAAATTTTTTTTAAACATAAAAGTGTATAAAAAAGGTGTGGACCGGTTTAGTTTAGTAGCTTGTGAACGTTTGCTTAAATTAAGCACGAATTTTTATAAATAAAATCTGTTGTCATAAGAAATTATTCACAATAAACAAAACCAAATAAATAAGAAAAAAGAGAAAAAAAAGAATTAAAAAAAAACGAAAGAAATTGTTGCTAAAACTTAACACCCAAACAGCAAACGAAACGAAAATTTTTGCAGTTTTTTTTTTTTTTGGTTGGAAAAATCAATATTAATCCACTAAAACTCAACCAACCCACCAAACCAAACCAACCCAATAACATATACAGCAGAAGGCCAAAAGCAGCAGTAATAACATCACAACACATCGCATCACATCACCTCAAAAGAAACGAAAAGATTTGTTTCAAAACAAATCCCGCACACCCCCCCATTCGGATTTCTAAACAATTTCTGTGTGTGTTCCTGTGTTTATTACAGGGCAGCACATCAAGTGTAACATAAAAAAAAAGAATCAAAAACAAAACCAAGAAATTATTTTACTGTGAAAATTTTTTGTTGCCAAACCTCACCCAGGTTTGTATATTTTTTTCCCCCAACTGGCGGGCAGAAATTTCAACAACAAACAACAAAGCCCTTAAGAGCCACCAAGTAACAAACGAAAATAAGCCAGAAATATACGAACTCTGAACAGCTGTTTTTTGTTTTGAAATTGTACGTTTGATTTCTCTTTTTTCTGTCTACTTCGCTTGAAAACTTCGTTAAACAACAAGGGGTGGAAAAGAAAATTAAAAAGAGTTGCAGTGTACATAGATTCTGTTCAACAATTTGAGAAGGTAAGTTAAAGAAAATCAATCACAAACCACTTTAATTAAGAAAATCAAAAAAAATTGTTTACAATTTCTTCCACAAACTGACATTTAACGTCTTCAATATTCAAATTGGTACTGAAATCGATCTAGAAACATTCATTCTAGGGAAGATGATCGATATTATGGACTTGCTACAAGTATTTCACTATATATCCATTTCATCAAAGATTCTAAAACAAGTGTCCTTACGTTGGGGCGTTACTTGGGACCCGAGATATAGGCGCCGATGCTAATCATAATATAATGTTTGATAGCCATGGTATCAAGAATTCCCAAAAATTTTTTCTTACGGTCGGGCGTTACTAAGCACCAGAAATGGACGAGCTTAAGTTAATTGTTTTCTTCAAATGATCAACAAAAGATGCTCTGTATAAATGGGATAGAAAATGGATAGAAAATGGACATGTGAGGGGAAATGAACTTAATAAGCTGGATAGTCATAACATCAAGGATTCCAACACTGGTTTCCTTTCGGTCGAGCGCTACTTAACACCAGAGGTATAGGAGCCGAAGTTAATTGTTATCTTCAAATGAGCAAAAAACAAACTGCTTGAAAAAATGAGGCTAGATCGGATAAAAAATGGATTTGTGGAGAAATGGACACCAAGTGATCTGGATAGCCATGGTATCAAGGATCCCAAAACAGGTTTCCTTACGGTCAGGCGTTACTTGGGGCCGAAGATTTAGGCGCTGAAGCTAAATTAGAAAAGATTATTGCATTGCAGTCTTTTTGTCGATAACTTGCTTTTTTGTGGATGGTTTCCATTTCTTGTGTCGATGACTTGTAGTTTTTGGTCGATGATTTTCAGTTTTGTGTACGATTACTTGCACTTTTTGGTTGATGATTTGAAGTTTTTTGTACTATTACTTACAGTTTTTGGTTGATGAATTGTTTTTTTTTTTTTTTTTTTTTTTTTTTTTTTTTACTACGATTACTTGTATTCTTTTGGTCGATGACTTGCATTCTTATGGTCGATGACTTGCATTTTTTTTGTTTGATGACTTGCATTTTTTTGGTTGCTGAATTGCATTTTTTGGCCGATGACTTGACTTTTTTTTTGTTGATGCCTTGCATTTTGTGGATCATGACTTGCATTTCTTGGTGCATGGCCTGAATTTTTTGGGCGACGTATTTTTTGTAGACGACTTGCATTTTTTTGGACGATGACGCTACTCACACCAGTACATTGGGTAAAATAAGACAGCAAGACTGGAAATTAGAAACAATTGTTGATCGGAGTTTAAGACAAATTCTTCAGATCTTCTGGATAAAGTGGTTAACAAAGAAGGAATTACTTCATCATGTGTTAAATGTCTACCCGGTAGATGGGTAAATAAAGCGCAGATGGTGTTGGGTTAGGTATATCCTACGAGGAGCATTTGGCTCTAGAGAGAAATATGCAGGTCCGTCAAGACCAGACCGCCTCACAACAAAATGACAAAGATAAACTGTTCAATACCTGCCTTAGATACATGTTCAGGCCGACAGGCAAGAATTACAGAGGGCGCTGTAAGGAGGGCGCATTTTCTAAACAGTTTTCAAGATTAGAAAAATGTGTTCGAATTTAAAGGAAATGAAAGATTTTTTGCCACTTTTTCAATACGAAATTTCTAATTTCTTTATATTAGAAAGAAAGCCCCCCTACATTGACTATTTTAATAGCCACCAGGAAGTTAAGAAATCGTCTACCTGTTACACTTTGGCGCCTATTATACAGACACACACACATACACACATTTTTGTGCAGACGAGTGAGTGGGAGCTACAATAGATAATTTATGGCCTTGTTTGTAATGCAATATCATGCCTTCAACGCAAATCAATGTTAATTATTGTAGGTGTTCGTTCTCCGGCATCATATGATGATGAATACGAGTTCTAGGCAATTTTCTTTCTACGCTATCATTGACACACGAGTACAAATCACTTGATTTAGATTAAAAGCTTAAGCTAAACGTTTGCCTCATAAAAATAAATCTAAATTATCTCAATGAAATGAACTTATGAACACGAGGGAGGGAGGGAGGTATGGGTTGGCCATTAGGGGCAATTCACGCTAGACAAACAGATAAAACACAAAATTACTACGAGTGTGAGTTTACGAAATGATTAAGAATAATAATGAAATGAAAAAAAACGAATCAGAAAAAAAATAAAAATAATTGTCTGAGTACGTATGTATGTTGGTGGGTTGATTGGTTGGGGTGATGGTTCCGCAATAGCAAACATTTCAAAGTTCTTCTGACATCAAAAAGAATAGAAAAAAAGATCTGAAACAAAACCAACAGTAGAGATAACAATAAAGTAATGTTTTTATGCACAACAACAATAATAATAATAATAAGTATCGTACGTACGTTTGTTCTTAATGAGATAATTTTACATACAAATACTCGAAATACTCACATTAGGAATTCTTTTTTATAACAATTTAAATTAAAATAATATTTGTATTCAGTTTGGTTTTTATCTTCTAACAATTGTGCAATGTTTTGATAATTATTTCACAAACTAAAGAACAAACATAAGATTTTTTAGGGTATCAGAGTTAGACACAAAATTTCCAAAGAAAAATAATTATTATTACCGCAATATTACCTGTAATACCACATGAAGCAATTCCACACAGCTAACTATCACAGCTAAGCCTTAAGGTTTCATATTTACAGCATGATTCCCTAAGAATCAAGTTAAGAATCGTCTTGAAATACTAATAAAGTCCATATGTATGAAGATAAATTCGATTTTAAAAATCCAAGACACAATCCATACATTTTAGCAAAGCCACATTAGGCGTTAACAGAGCAAAATTTTCTCTTAACAGAGCACTGTTTGCTATTTAATAGTATTCATCTGAACAAGTCCACTTGTTTAGAAGCTAATTTTAGGACAAATACTAGGTCTATGAGTACCATATCGTACTCAAAGGAAGCTTCCAAGGCCTCTTAATATAATCAGCAACATAGTCACATATAAAGTGATATGCTATTGTGAAAATTGGCTTTGAAAATATCAATTCTTTGCTTGAAAATTCTCTAGAAGATCAGTGGCCATTTTGGAACATATAAGAAATAGTACACCACACTAACTATATAGAAATGGTAGTCCAGAGGGTCCTCTTGCAAACCGTGGTAGTGAGATAGTTGGAATAATTCCGTCCTTCATCCTCACCAACTATCCTTTACATTTCAACACTTTTGTTCACTAATAATAATGATCATAATGAGAATTAAATTGCTTGTCAATAGTCTGCAATAATAGCAAAGTAGTAGAATAATCCACTATTGCCACTGTTAAACAGTTAACAGTGCTCTGTTAATAGCAAAGTTTACCCTGTTAAAGACAAGAAGTGGCGCTACTAAAAGTGTGGGTTTGTGTCTTTGGTTTTTCAATTTGAATTTATCTTCACACACATATAAAGTCCATATATCCGATGAAAAGCTCTGATACCGTCATGTAACGCTACGTCGTACGTACGTAACGGACACCTCTACCATTTTTAAGAGAAGCTCAAAGTGTAGTAGAAGAGACTAGAAACTGTGTATCATTGCAATGTAAGCACAGCCAAAAATAGCGCTTCTTTACAGCATTGCCAGCAAAATTGGGCCTATGCTACGGTTCATATTGTATTTAGCTTTGAACCTCTGCCCTTATAAAGTCCAAAGCACGCAACAATTAAGGGCAACTGATCATTCTTAATGACCTAGATACGTCAATTGATAAAGCAACAGGCGCTCAAGACTATCCTTCTTCAGCAATGAGGCTTATTTCTGACGCGATAGTGACATTAACAACTAAAATTGTCACGCATGGGATTCGGATAATCCAGGAGAGATTATAATCTTGAAAAAGTGGCTGTTTGGTGTGCATTATAGAGTGAAGGTGGATGTTAAGTCCCGGAAAACCCATTACCATCAATTCAGAGCCCTATGACAGTATGATAATCGACCCTTTTTAGCGTGGAATTAAAGATTACGAACTTCACTGCATGTGGTTTTGGCTTTATTATATAATAAGCTTCAAAAAGCGTTCTTTTACATTTCGGCAGCCAATTAGCCAAAGTAATAGGATTTGACTCCGTTAGACTTCTTCCTAAAGGGCTTCAGGATCATCTGAAAAACAAAATTCTTTCAATTACCGTCGTGATAATGCCGAAATGTACGGAAAAAAAAACAAAAGTCTTCAAAATGGGACTTTCGAACTTTAACAGCTGATAACGGCCATCTTGTTGAAAAAGCTACATCAGTGAAATTAGTATGTTTTGTCAAATCTCAGTAGGCGGATATACTAGCATGATGAGACCGCTTTCTGGATGAATGGGTATGTTATCCAACAAAATAGTCGAATTTGGGACGATACTAATCTAAATGAGATTCAAGAGTGTCCAATGTATGCCGAAAACATCACCGTTTGCTGTGCATTTTGGGCTGACTGCATCATCGGTCCATATTTTTTTGAAAACAACATTGGCCAGACACTTACTGTCAGCGGCGAGCACTATATGTTGGTCTATTAGCCTGAATTGAACGATCTATACACCAATATCGTGTGGTTTCAACAGAACAGTGCTATGTGCCACACAGCTTTTGTCACGGGGCATATTTTGTAAGACGTATTTGAGGGCAAGCTCGTCTTTTTCGTGGATATAATGTGAACTGGACACCGGGATCGCATCAGTTTCTTGTGGAATTTTCTTAAATCGCAGATGCATGCGAATAAACTACAAACCACAGAGGTCCTCAAAACCAACATAAACCATGGCATCGATTAAATTCAGTCAGAGTTATGAAAAATTGAACATTTTAATGACGTTTGAAAGTTTTAATGACGTCCACAAGTTATGGCATCAATAGATCTTTAAATGATATGTCACACACACTTTGTTTTTGCATAAATTTGAAAGAGAAAGTTCTTAATAAAAGATCCTACATGGAACTGCATGCTCGTCTAAAAATTTATGAAAATCTTTATTTCACTTAAAAAGTTTAACAATTTCAAAAAGAAATTTCAATTTTTTTACCATTTTGTTTAACTCGATTGCAAATTAAAAAACAAAAATTGATTTTGTATACATCCCTAGTAGGTATACGATATTTCTCGCTCTAATTGTTTAATGTTATGATGCTTCCGTTTTATTGTTAAATACAAAAACAAATTGTTTATTATTTTAATTTTATTTTGTTTTTTTTATTGTTAAAAACCTTAAAAACTCAATACTTACCCATTGCACTCACTGTATGGATAAATAATTATGCGTTGAGGTTCTATTTAAACGTCACGCACTGTAAAACACATGTTTTTTTTTCTTCTTAAAATTCTTTTACACTTTTTTTTCGGTATTTCTTTTTTTATTTTGTCATACTGTTCTTTATTGCTTTTGCTTTTTGTAATTTCTGTTGATTTCTTTACAAATTAACAATTAAATTTTAGATTTCTAAACATTTATAACAAATTAAAGTTTTAATGGCACTTTATTTTTAATTTTATTAGGAAAATATTAACTGAAATCACTTTTATTCACAACACAATTCACAAAGTAATGTCTGCTCGTAAGCTCTCGCATTAATTAAAGTTCTAATTAAACTCTCTTCTATGCATTCTAGTGCTCTGTTTACAACTTCTGTTTATTACTTCATTAACTGCTTAATGCACTCACTCTCTTACTCTCTCTCTCTCTCGCTCTGTCTCTTACCATAACTCTGTTAAGGAAAAAAAAACAAACCAGTACTCATCCCTTGTATATTTGTTTTTTTTTTTGTTTTGCTTTTTGGTTTTAGAAAACACTAACAAAAGTTTTCTTTATTGATATTGTGTTTACATGAGAGCAATTAAATTTGAAGAAGGAGTCATGACTGCGCATGTTTGCTTAAGTTTAGTTAAAAAAAGCAATAACAATACGAATATAAACACGAACAAACTTTTACTTTGTTTTGTATTAAGGAGCAACAAAAACAAAAGAAAACAAATGTTTTCATGCACATTCGTTTGATAATCTTAAATTCGAGGAAGGTATTGTTTTTTGGTGTTGTAATTTACTTTTGTTTTGCTTTGTAGCAACAATAAAAACAAGAAATAATTTTTTGGCACATAAACTGTGTCGTTAGTATGTATTCCTTGTATTTTAGGGTATCATGGCAAAGAGCAAGGAAAAGAGGGATTTTATAATGATGCTCTCTCAATGCATTTGTAATATGTATGTACCAACAACATTTGCTGCAGTTTTATGGTTGTCACTGTTATTGCAATTTGTTTTTACTTTGCTTTGGTTATTGTTAGTGTTTGATTGTGTTCTGTTGAATAGTGATTGTAATGGGTTCCATAAAAATGTTTATTTTAATTGGTTTTGCTTTTGAAAAAGGAAAGTTTTGCCGTAATAAACGTTGTATTTGGTAATTATTTAATATTATTGCTATTGTTTCACATTAACCGTTATTATAATTATTTATTTAAAAATTGAAATTATTTCCTTATTTATTTATTATTTACCATAAATATTGAGGTTATAGTAGCACACATACACTCCTTCAGTTGTACTTACCAAACAGAGTTGCATTTTATGTTATAATAGCACTGAACGTTGTCGTTACAGTCATTGCTGCTGTTTTTTTTACAGTAGCGTGCCAAGTAAGTACGTTACATACAGTGTTGCCTTTATTATTAATTCATTCGTTATTATATTTAATTTTATGGGCATATAAACCAATGGGTATAACATCTATAGGCAGTAGTAGTAGGTAGTAGTGTGTGGTATTAATAATTGTACAATAATTATATATTTATACAGATATGCACATATGTACGTGTCTGTCTGTATATTTAATTTAATATTGTTATAATCTATTTAATATAGCGAAAAGTTGATTGAACTTTTGAGTCTCTTTTTTTATAATTTAAAGGTTTGTATACACGCATATGGTTTAAATGAACCAACAACACCTTTACAAATATTTATTGTATATGACATATACATACGTGCACACATATGTACATATGTATGTGCATATATTGACATATAATTGGTTATATTATGCATATGAGCTTATATAAACACAATATGGAACAATTCCAATTGTTGGTAAAATTTCAACAAAAACATCAAAATATTGTATAGTTAACGTTAATTATTAATATTCTAGAAGGCTAGGCTCATAAAGTTAGTCAATAGCAATAAATGGTCTTTAAATACGGGATCTCTTTTTTAAAAGAAAATTAAAAATTTCACAGAAGAAAAGCCTATCTATGTATATATGTATGCATGTACATAATTAAGAAAGAAAATATTTTTTTTTCAAATTTTATAAAATAAGTGGAAAATTTACTACTGCAACGGGCGTGACATATTTCGATACAAAACTATTCTAATGGCTTTCTAATGCCTTTATTCATAACAATTATTTACTTACATAATTTGTAAGAAACACAATTTGTAACGGGTGTGACATCATAATGGAAATTATGGTTTCATCATGTAAATTATACATTAGTTGTTTCAGAAATTATGTATTTAAATAAAAAAATATTACACTCTAACGGGTGTGACAAAATTCACTTCACTTATTTTAAACTGAAGTGTAGGTTTCTGTTAGAAATTTTTTAAATTGGTTTTAAGTCTTAAGCAATACATACATAGGAATACTACTTATGCAACGGGTGTGACATAATAAAAAACAATACATACTTAAAGTATCATTTTATAAATCGTCCAAATATTATTTTACAAATTTTATAATTCAAATTAATATATAAAACTGTAACGGGTGTGACATAAAAAACAATACTTAAAGTATCATTTTATAAATGGTCAAAATATTATTTTAAAAATTTTATGTTCAAAATTAAAACACAATTGTAGCGGGTGTGACAAAATTGTTATTGAAATATAAAATTGAATGAAGTATGAAATTCTTCGAAATCGTAATAATTTAATTTAAAATTTTTGAAGTATGTATTGAATCTGAAACGGGTGTGACACTTGAAAAGAAATTTGATTTACAGCGTTAATATTGAAATAATAACGATATAGGCTTACATGTGTTGTTATGAATTGTATAATTTTCAATTGTAACGGGCGTGATATTGATATCGAATATTTATAGATTTTACATGATTACTACTTTGATATCTGATACATGACAAATACATTGACAGTTTTACGTACTACGGTCCCCAGATTATCCTTTGTGGAAATGATATGAATTGTTATTACTGCCAACGTTACATGTTAATGCATAACAAAGAAATCTTATGATCTATCCCAAGGTCTATGTCGTTGAATATATCGCCCCCTTCTTATCAATATGCCGTATAATGTTTACCATTTAATTACGTCTTCCACGATATTTTTTTCTTTATTCTTATTCAATTTAATTTTTTTTATCAATTAAAAGTAATTAATTATTATTTTATTATTGCATTTAATTAAATAAACAGCCAAGAAAACTGTTGTAAATAATTGATAAGTTTTTTTTTGAGTGAAATACCACTTGAGATTGCAAAATGTGTTGTGAAAAAAAACACTGTCATAATAAATGCCCAGCGTTAAAGTAAACAAGGCAACAAGAGACATTATTAACACAATTTAAAATCTTATCTTATTAATTGATAAACTCATATATTTATTACAAAACTTTCTTTATATTTATATTCTGTCCTTTGCAATGTATTTTACAAAAAAAAAATCAAAATCAAAATTTATTTCATAAAATTTATTTTTTATTCTGAATTCTTTCAGAATTTTTTGTGCGATAAGTTCTTTTTCTTTGGTAGGAGAAGTATTTAGATTTAATCAATTTAAAAAAAACTACACTTTATAATGAGAGGTTAAAGATGATGACAGCAATAAAATTGTATTTGAAACCAGAAATAACAAGTTTCTCTAAGAAAATCGAATTTGAATTTCTTTTTTTTTCTCTCTTATGAAATGCAAATAAATTTAAAAATAAATGAATTAAATTTTTATTAAAATATGACATTAATTTGTTATGAAAAAACCTGCGAAAGAATATTGAAAACGTTTATTTTTAAATTGAAAACGACAGAGCTTTTAACACAGAATTTTCAATAGAATTTCCTCTTTGAATATCATCGGAGTAAAAAGATGCCGAACTTGACACTATCTTCTGCTTGACTACACTTAGGGCCATTATTACAACTTGCCGTTAAACTTGGGTTTAGTTAAAGTTACCTTTAGCTAAAGGGAAATCTAAAGTTACCTTTAACTTATTTTCGTTATTACAACTTACAGATAAAATTTTTCAAAAATATGGTAGTGCCGGAGCAATGTCGATAAAACTGCTCACTTATACAAGTTTTTTTTAATGCAGTGGCAACCGTGGGCTTCGTTTTTTGTTGTAAAGGGTGTTTTTTATAGAGGTATAGAACTTTAAGTTGGCATTACTTTTCAAGATGGCGACCGATTTAACAGCTGTCAAGTGATTTAGTCTCAGTTTGGTTTGGCAATTCATCATGAATAGACTCACGCCTGAACAACGCTTGCAAATAGTGCAATTTTATTTCGAAAATAATGGTTCTGTGCGGAAAACGTATCGCGCACTACGTCCATTTTATCGTCGACAAAATCGTCCATCAGAGCAGTTAATTCGATTAACCATGGAACGTTTTCGCACCACGTTTACTCTTATTGATAACTCGCATCCCCAGAGACGCTGTACGGTGCGTACAGAAGAAGCTATTGCTGCTGTAGAGCGTAGCATTGAGGAAGACCCGAATGAGTCCATCCGCCATCGAGCACAGGAATTGGAAGATTTTGCGGAAGGATCTTGGTTTGCGTGCTTACAAAATCCAACTCGTGCAAGAATTGAAGCCAAACGATCATCAAGTAAGGCGTAGATTCGTCGAATGGGCCCAAAACGAGATTACCGTTGTTCCCGATTTTCATAAGCGAATTTTGTTTAGCGATGAAGCGCACTTCTGGTTTAATGGCTACGTCAACAAACAAAACTGCCGCATTTGGAGTGAAGGTAATCCTCAAGTGTATGTGGAAACACTGTTACATCCAGAAAAACTGACTGTTTGGTGCGCTTTATGGGCTGGTGGAATCATTGGTCCGTACTTTTTCAAAAACGATGGTGGCCAGAACGTTACAGTCAATGGTGATCGGTATAGAGCCATGATTACTAACTTTTTCATTCCTGAATTGAATAACCATGATGTCCAGGAGATGTGGTTTCAACAAGACGGCGCAACATGTCACACAGCTCGTGCCACAATAGATTTATTGAAAGACACGTTTGGTGCCCACCTAATTTCACGTTTTGGACCTGTGAATTGGCCTCCAAGATCTTGTGATTTAACACCGCTAGACTACTTTCTGTGGGGCTATGTAAAGTCATTGGTCTATGCGGTAAAGCCACAAACGCTTGACCATTTGGAAGACAACATTCGCCGTATTATTGCCGATATACGGCCACAAATGTTGGAAAAAGTCATCGAAAATTGAACGTCCAGATTGGACTACATCCGCGCCAGCCGTGGCGGTCATATGCCAGAAATCATATTTAAAATGTAATGCCACAATATTATCTTTCGGATAAATAAAATGCATGTCAATCGAATAATCCATCGTTGTTTTATTGCAACTTAAAGTTCTATACCTCTATAAAAAAACACCCTTTATATGCTCATTTTGTTTAAACATAAAGTGACCTTTAAATGTTAAAGGTAGGATGATCCTCTCTTTAGCTTAACGATCACTTCTATCTTATTGGGTACTCATAATAACGAAAAATAAATAAAATCCTCGCTTTAGTTAACGGCAGGTTGCAATAATGGCCCTTAATCTTTATGACAAGCGATGTAAGATGCAATGTGAAACGCTATTTGCTATGCGCCAGAAAGAATCGTGCTGTTGGAAACATAGTCTGAATAATCACACAGATATTCTGAAGGTATTTTCTCTCTTAGTAGAAAACGGACTTCTGGATCGAATTATATGGTGCCTAAAGGGATGTTTCTCTCTATTTTGAACACTAATTACGAATAGCATCCTTTGGGGGCCCTGTGCCAATGACCAATTTTCGCGGATGGCTTCATACTGGATGAGAATAATGGTCTGAAGCTGCAGTATAGATTGGATGACAACTGTAACATCTTTCCAGTGAAGACTTTTATATTTTGAAGGCTCTAAAGACCGTAGCAAATCTCGTTGCTTTAAAAACGCTGATCCTTAAAGCTAGATTCACCCATTGTTACGGAACAAAATGTTTGTTCCGAAACAAATTCAGTTTTTTGAGAGTTTCTTCCAAAACGATTCACCCACTTCGAACAATTGTTCTGTAAAAACAAGGTTACCATATGAAAAAAAAATTTTGTTCCGAAACGACGGGTGAATCCAGCTTAAGTAACAAACAGGTTGCCCTAAAAGCGTTCTCAGTCGAACTATATCTATATGGTGTGTAAAGGGATGTTTCCATCTGAGTTGAGAATTCTAATTATGAATAGAACCCTTTGGGAGCCCTGAGCCAATGAGGACTTATAAAACACATCTTCGTGGATGTGTGGAAACTGGATGGCGAAGACTTTTATATTTTGAAGGCTCTAAAGGCCGTAGCAAATCTCGTTGCTTTAAAGGTGGATTCTTAAATAACAGACAGATTGCTCTGAAGGCGTTCTCAGTCGAACTATATGGTGCTTAAAGGGATGTTTGCATCTGAGTTGGAAATTCTAATTGCCCCATTTGGGGGCCTTGTTTTAATGAGGACTGATAAAACCCATCTTCGCGCGTATGGGTGGAAACTGGATGGTGAAAACTTTTTATATTTTGAAGGCTCTAAAGACCGTAGCAAATCTCGTTGCTTTAAACGCCGATCCTTAAGTAACAAACAGATTGCTCTGAAGGCGTTCTCAGTCGAACTATATATAAAGTGCTTAAAGGGATGTTTCCATCTGAGTTGAGAATTCTAATTACGAATAGAACCCTTTGGGGGCCCTGTGCCAATGAGGACTGATAAAACCCATCTTCGCGTTTGAGTCGAAACTGTATGGGAATAATGGTCTGAAGCTCTAGTATAGATTGGATGACAACTGTAACATCTTTTAGGTGAAGAGTTCTTATATTATGAAGGCAGTAATAAACATGGCTAAACTCGTTGCTTTAAAGGCCGATTCTTAAGTAACAATCAAGTTGCTCTGAAGACGTTAAAGTCAATCTAGTCGAAGGTATGACAGGTACGTAACTGTACCCGAGCGTTCCACCGATCGGGTCAGTCACTGTTGGATTCCGCGACATAGTGGTATATCTAGTAACGACATAGCTGGAATCCCACTCTATGGTTAGTTCTAATCTTCCAATTTCTTATCCCTATGGACTCATTCGGAGATGTGTTGGATTCTTCTCTCTCTCTCTCTCTCGAAGGCTGACATTCAGGCTCTCTTGATATTTATGAAAGGATTGAGCTGACTGAGGGGTGTGCGTTTATGCCCGCTTAGCTAATATCTTTGTTGTCTGTTGGGCTGTTGATTCACTCTCTGTATCTTCATTTCTAGCACTTTTTTCCTTAACTTTTTTTTTTCAACCAAAACAAAACCTCCAAGTCCTGAAGCAAACCAACCAGAAATCCGAAATTAACTTCAATGGAAATCATTTTTTCTAGTTCGAATCCAACATTAAAGGCTCTTGTAGAGCGTTATAGTGTTATCACATAAGCATTCCGAGGAGGCAGCAAAAATGTAAAGAGCAGCTCAAGCAACTATTAAAACTACCATACATACATACATAATTGGCCATTACAACCCTTCAGTCAGGATTACGGCCTAGCTTCTCACACCACTCATGTTGTGTGCGTTAATTTTATACGTGAGTGGCGGGACCTACAGTTTAACGTCGACTCCGAACGACAGAATTTTGAGAAACTTTTTCATGGCATTAAAACTACCAGTACCCGGAAAAGATACGTTTCTAACCATTAAGGTTACTAGTGATAAAGAAACGATGGAAATTAATCGATCTAATAGAGCTAATACAGCGACCTAAAGTCGCCGTAGTCTAGTAGGTAGTGTGTTGGCTTATTAGACATAAGGCCACGATTCAAACTCCAGGTCAAAACGAAAATATGAAAAAATTTTATAAATAAATAATAAATTTTAAAAAATAATTCAATTTTTCCAAATAAAAATACATATTTTTCTATTTTAGACTCAAATTAAAAGGTTTAAATTAACAAAAATCCTAAAAAAATCCCTTCAAACATTTGATGTTAGTCTTTTCTTGCTCTCACCACATTTTATTTATTTATGATATACTATAACTACACGGCATCTGCCATTAATTTGTTTCACTTGTATTTAATAGTGTTTATTTTTTCATCTGTTTTTACCAACCAGGTGTAGTATTTATTTTCCCTTTAACACTCCTCTACCCCTTCCCCACATTTCTTTTTTGGCTCTTTTTTGTTTGTTAAAATTTTTGAAAATATTTCAGAAGCCAACACATGTTTAAATATTGATGTTAAAACTTTTTTGTTTCAATGCCCTGTCATTATTTAATTTATATTTAAATATTTTTTTCTTTGTATTTATTTTTATTTTCTTTCTCTTGGGTCCCATATTTTATTTATTAATTTGTTATTAAATGCAATCGAAAAGAATTTCAATTTCATAGTTTATTTAGGTGCCAAAAGTGTAGAGGTTTTAAAAACATATTGTCACACCCGTTACGATGAATTTTTGATATTTTTCCTATTTGTTTTACTATTTCTTATTGAACGCTAAGCGTTTCACAGTTGAACTTTAGTTTTTTTTTTCGTTTTAATATTTCTTAGTCAATTATGTCACACCCGTTGCAGTATTTTTTTGTCTTTTATCTTATTTTTGTGCTATTATTTATTAAGCGTTTCATGGTTGTAATCTGTTTTTCTGTTTGATAATTCGTAGCCTATTATGTCACACCCGTTACAATTTTTTTCCTAATATTTTTAGTTAAACGTTAAAGTTTTCATGACCTAAAGTTGTTTCTTTTTCTTCTTAATACCTCTCAGGCAATTTAGTAATTTAGTTTTTTTTTCCGTTTTGATATTTCGCAGCCAATTATGTCACACCCGTTACAATAAATTTTCTAATATTTTGTCTTGTTTTTGTGCTATTATTTATTAAGCGTTTCATGGTTGTAATCTGTTTTTTTTAATATTTCGTAGCATATTATGTCACACCCGTTACAATAAATTTCTTTACGGTTATGTACAAGTTTTCCTACTATTTTTAGTTAAACTTTAAAGTTTTCATGGCCTCAAGTTGTTTTTTATTTTTAATAGCTCTTAGGTCACACCTGTTACATCAATTTTTCTTGTATTTTGTCCAATTTTTGCACTATTTTTCATTAAACATTAAATGTTTTATTACGTTTTGATATTTCGAAGAAGCCTATTGTGTCACACCCGTTACAGTAAATTTCTATACTGATATGTCTACTTTTTCCTATTATTTTTAATCGAACGTTAAAGTTTTCATAGCCGAAAGCTTTCTTTTTTCTTTTTAATACTTTTTAGTCAATTATGTCACACCCGTTACAAGTAATTTTTTTGGTCGTTTGTCTAATTTTCCTACTATTTTTAGTTAAACGTTAAAGTTTTCATACTCGAAAGTTGTTTTTTAACACTTCTTAGTCAATTATGTCACACCCGTTACAATAATTTTCTGTTTTTTTTGTATAAGATAATCGCATGTAAAAGTATAAAGTAATTAGAGTTATTAGAACTATAAAAGTTAATAAAAATAATATATATTGGTAAGAATCCTAGAAATGGGGGTAATCCCCCTAATGACAATAAATTAAAAAATAAAACACATTTCATTTTTCTCTAATTTGTTTTTATTAAACGCTAAACGTTTCATAGCTGTAATTTGTTTGTTTTTGATTTCGATATTTCGTAGCCTATTATGTCACACCCGTTACCATAAATTTCTTTACAGTTAATTTAAAATTTTTTTAAAATTATTTTTAATTGAATGTTAAACATTTTATAACTACTCCACTTCTTTTTTTTATTACACATTTCGAAATTAATTTTAATGAATTAATGAACAAACAAAACTATTAAATTCTTTTGTTAGAAAATATTTACATTTTACATGCGGGTTTTGATGAATGTTATGTCTTCAGGCATATTTTGAAATATTTAAGAACAACAGATGTATGGGGTTTTAATTACTTATACTGGATGGGAGTTGTTGTTGTTAAAGTACTTTATTAAAAAGGGATTAAGAAACAAACAAAAGAAGATTATTATTGTTGTCGTTGTTGTTGTAAATGAAACTGATCTTGTAAAGAATAATTATAAGGGCCTGCTTTACAATGCCTAACAATTGTGGGAGACAGTCTATGGAAGAAGACGCATATGTGTTTATGATAATGAGTCATTTGCTGTTGTTGACACAGCCGTCCATGTGGTTCATAATTTTTCTATTTTGCCTTTATGTGGATACCCTTTTCAAAAAAATATTTATTTTTCTGACAGTTTTTTCGTTAAACGATCAGTTCAGATCATAGCCAGACTCAACAGCAACAACAGGGGCATAAATAATGTCATCATCACTGTAACCAAACAGACGGACACTGACGTTTAAAAGTCGTTGCGTGGTGTCACTTTAGCTTAGCTCGGCATGGGTAAATATCAGGGACGCGTTTTTTTCTTCTTCTTCTTTTAATTGGTTTACATGATCGCTTTGTTGTTGTCTGTTTTTTTTTTTTTTTTCATTGCTGGTTACAAAACCAGAAACCAAAGCGTTTCCCTGTTGCCCCATCTGAATATGAGTCATAAAAAAACAAATGTCTGCTTGGTTGGTTGACTGTATGTGGGAATCAAAACATCAGAAAAATCTCTTCTTTTTTTTCATCGCTTTCTTGCCACATTGTTTGTCTCCCCACAGCAGCTAATAAAACTTCAATCAAGCAACCATCAATTCAATGCAACTCAACCATCAATTCCTTCACCGTTCCATCTATGGGGTAGCGTCCGCACTCTAGTCATTCACAATACGCACACACACACGGCTCTTGAGGCATAATATCAACCGCAAATAACGCTACAAAAGCATTACTTGCTGTCTTCTGTATTTCGTATTGACAGCAGTTATTGAAACAAAGTTTTTTTCTTCGTGTAATTCTCACTCTAGTGTTACTCACACTGTGTTTTCTACTCACTCAAGTGGAAAAATCATTTTACAAGTTAATAATGGATTAACTAAACCATAGTCAGCGGCGGCGGCATAGCGTACGATACTTACGCTTCAATAGTTTAGTATCAGGCACTTGAGATTTTCTCCACTGTTGGATATGTTACACTACCTGTTAAATGCTTAAGTAGTTTTTAACACTTTGTAAACGAATATACTGGCTGCCTTCCAAAATGTATCAATACAAAGTTTGTATGCAATTCTACTACTGTATATAAACTATGTAGATAATCAAACAATGCATCAGCTATAAATCCGATGCCTGATTGCTTTTTGACTGCGTTAAAAATACACATTGACGACATTTTGAAATAGAATACATTGTATATATTTTGTACAGCGGCACGATACTTGTTCACGATACTTTGTTCAAACACAAAGCAACTAACATTTTGGAAGGCAGCCACTATATATGCACTTAAAGAAATAATTTTGCCTAAAGAATGACTAAAATACTTAAGAAAGGTCAGAGGTCATGTATACTTTTTGATTTATTTGCTTTATTAATCACGATTTTAATCATAAAAACGTTTTAAATTACAAACTGAATTCAAGATTAATTTTTTTACTTTTTGACCTTTGCCCTTTAACCTTAAATTCTCATTTACAGATATAAATACATTAAGCTTTGACCTTCACGAATTTATAACGTTAACTATCAAATATTTGTCCATTTTTAAAAAGATATTGAAAAAAATTTCTTGCCAAGTTCTGCGAGCTTAAAACTGATACCTTAAGGTACCAAGGTTCGGACCCACATTATAAGGATACCTAATACATGTTTAAGGCCGCACAAGATTGTACGATTGCACCGTTTTACACAGCAATACTGATGACAGCGTCCTTTTAAGTTATATGAATAAATTGCTGCATTAGAATGTATTTCAATGCTTAGCTGGAAACCTGCCTATTCGGTAGCTTGTAAATGGTGTAAAGTGTCCTCTCTCAAGGCCCTACTTTTCGGAACCTCTACCATGCGATCTTTTCTTTAAGTAAAAGGCAGCCTTTCTTCTTCTGAAACTGTTGTGAAGTGTGAAGCTAAGTTAGGCTACCACGTACATACATGATTGGTCATTACAACCCTTTAGTGAGGATTAAACCTAGCTTCTCACACCACTTAGGTTAGGTTAAAGGACGTGTACTTGTCAATTAAGACAAGCACACGGAGGTCGAGTTGACCCATTGTACAGCGTCCTAGTTTCTCACCCTACTTATGTTGTGTGTGTTAATTTTATACATGAGTGGTGGACCTACAGTTTAAAGTCGACTCCCAACGACAGATTTTTTTGAGAAACTTTTTCATGGCAATTTTATTTACTCTCAGACTTTTTGTCAGAAATCTGCTGAGAGGAAGTCGCCGAAAAAATACTTTTTGGCCTGTGGTTCCAACCCTGGCTTTACGTCTAATAAGCCAACACACTACTTACTAGACTACGGCGACTTCTTCTCACACTACTTGTGTGTGATAATTTTTATACATGAGTGGCGGGACTTACAGTTTAAAATCGACTTCAAACGTTAGATTTTTGAGAAACTTTTCATCAGAACTTTTGATCAGAACTCTCAGAGTTTTTTGCCAGAATTCTGCTGAGAGGAAGTCGCAGAAGAAATATTTGTTCATATTTCGCTTTGTTGGAGATGTCTGACCTGAGGTTTGAACCATGGCCTGACATCTAATAAGAGAACACACTACCTACCTACTAGACTATTGCGACTTAATTGTGCTGCTGGTTTATCTTAACTTCCCGTTGGTCACTTCCATGCCTGTTATTTTGATTGAAAAGATATTTGTCAGTCGTATCCTACAGAAATGATGTGATGAACCTCTGACCATCCCATCAATACAACCCTTTAGTCAGGATTAACACTTAGCTTCTCACACCACCTATGTTGTGTGCATTAATTTTATACTTGAGTGGCGGGACCTATTTTGTAACACCCACTTGAACTAGTAAATGTAACGGCATGAGTTTTTTATTAACGCCTGAAATAGAATGAAAACATTTCTACAATTTGCGGAGAATGAATACGAAATGCATGTGGCGTAACAAATGGAGCTGTTTGCTTGAAAAAGAGTGGAATCCGAACGACAGATTTTTCAGAAACTTTTCATGGCAATTTTATTTATGCTCAGAGTTTTTGCCAGACATCTGCTGAGAGGAAGTCGTGGGAGAAATTTTTTTTATCATTTCGAACACTCTCCCTGCTAGACCAAGGCGACTTCTAGAAAGCGCGTTAAATAAGAAACTAAAAGGGTAGATGCTGGAGGTCTTTTTTAATAAAAAAAAGTATTTTCCGTAATTAAAATTTTTCTTGTAAGTTTTATAACAGAATATAACAGTTAATGTTACAGAACCCATGTAGTGTTATATTTATAACTGTTGATGACAGCCATTTTTAAATTGAAAGTAAGCAGTTGAAATGACTCAATTTTACCTGCATAAAAATTACGAAAAGTTTCATGAACAATTCAATGAAAAAAAATCTTTTTTTATTTTTTAAGGCCTACGTAGTATTTGTGAAATATTATGTTTGAAGTGCCGGTTTTTATGATTTAATTTATTACCGTTAAATACGAGTACTTTTCTTTAAGTGTTAAAAACTTTATTACTTAATTTGTTTAAACAAATTCAAATTCACTTATAAATGATTCATGAATTGAATTCATTTCGAAGGTAGGAGGGTGGCTTCAAATTATGACTCCAACGTGGCTTTTTTTGTCGCGAAATTCTTTTACTTTTTTTTTAATGTTTTTTAAGGAAAAAAATATTTTTTTTTGGTAAATTATTTAAAATTTTAAATGGCAATTAAATTTGTTTTTAATTTGCATTACAAAACTAACGACCCAGATTTTATGTGCTTGTGAAACATCATCAACAAAACAGCACACCACAGCACACCACACCACCACGGCTTTAATTATTTAAAATGTGGGTTTTTCGTCATTTTATTGTTTCCATTTAACAAAGATCTACGAGAGTGACTCGTTAATTACTTGTTAATACAAGTAATTGTTGTTATAAAAATAAAATAAAAAAAAATTAACAAAAAAAAATAAATTTTGTAACACCCACTTGAACTGGTAAATGTAACGGCATGAGTTTCAAATTAACGCCTGAAATAGAATGAAAACATTTCTACAATTTGCGGAGAATGAATACAAAATACATGTGGCGTAACAGATGGAGTTGTTTGCTTGAAAAAGCGATTTTTTTTCAATAAAGAATTTTTTAGAGTTCAATATCTCTTTTCAAACTTCTTTATTTTAATTATCACAAGACACTGATTAATAAATAGCTTTCTATTGACTTCATTTTAGAATTTTCCTTCAGTCTAGACTAGATTTACTGTGTTTAATTAATTTGTCAAAACATTTATTTATTATAAACAATTAATTTTAAAAATTATTCCCTCTCTCCGTCTTTGCTAAACAAACAATATGACGCAAATATTGCATTTTCTCTAATGCTTCTCGCAATGACTACGTGAAGAAAGCCAAAAACAAAGTGTTAATAAAAACGCAATTAAACGTATTCAAATCAAGCAATTTTTTATAATTTTATGGCATTATTTTTAATGACAATTTAACCGAATCGTATTAAACCAAATTATTTGATAAACAATCTTTGGGATAAATACAACAAATTAAAATTTAAAACGTCATTTAAAAGCGGTTAAAAAAATGGGGCCTTGACCTTATAATTGGTAAAACAAGTTTCACAATCTAAACAAATAAAAAATAATAACAGTTAATACAACAAAAATGCCAATGGACTTTAAAATTTAAAATCTAAGAAGTTCTACGTTATATAAATACATTCAATCAGACGTTTAGAGGCAATTAATAATGACAAAGCAGATGACATTGAGTCAATAAGTCTGAACTTTTTTTGAAACTCGGGCTACATACACAGGCCCATTTTAACGTTGTGTGATTCTACTCCTTCATTGAAAAGGTGTCCGTTCAATCAATATTCAAACCGAGCTACATTTTACTTCCAGGCCAGACTGTTCCAGCAAAACGAAATATGCTCTGCAGACTCAAAAAACAATTGCGTAGGATGGGGAATGCCCCTCAAGTCCTATATTTAAATCCTGAGGTGGGTCTAGTATAGTGCCTAGTGTAATGGCTTATTAGACATGAGACCACGATTCAAACCCCAGGTAAGACATCAAAACAAAATACGAAAAAATATTTTTCCGCCGACTTCCTCTCAGCAGATTTCTGCCAAAAGCTCTGAGAGTTCTGTTCAAAATTGGCATGAAAAGTTTCCTAAAAATCTGTAGTTCAGGATCGTCTTTACTCCACAGGTTTCCCAATGTTACTAAATAGTTTCGATATTCTAGTTCAACTCGCCGTAGTCTAGTAGGTACTGTGTTAGCTTATTAGACGTAAAGCCAGGGTACGAGCCCCATGCCAGACATCAAATCAAAATACAAAAAGCATTTCTTCGGTGATTTCCTTGCAGCAGATTTCTGGCAAAAGCTTTGAGAGTTCTGATCACAGTTGCCATGAAAATTTTCACAAAAAGCTGTAGTTCAGAATCGTCTTTACTCTACAGGTCCCGCCATTCATGTACAAAATTAACACACACGACATAAGGCGTGTAAGAAGCTAGGTTGTAATCCTGGCTAAAGGGTTGTAATGACCAATTATGTATGTACATATGTAGCAGCCACAACGAAGCTTGACTCTTCACATTAGTTTCAGAAGAAGAAAGGCTGCATGTAACTTAAACCAAAGAATATGGATATAAAGAATACGCATTATGTAGAAGTAAAATTTCTCATGGCGGGTCGTAACATTACGACCCGCTCTCATCAAATTCATTTCTAGATGAGAGGGAGGAAGACAGAAGGAAAATAAACACAAACAAAGAGCGTAACAATGTGTCGCTCTCATTGTACGTATGTACATGTGTATGTATTCTTGTGTTTTTTGATTTATTTGTCGATCAGACTGCGACAAGAACACATGTTTCGTGGATGTTTTATCATTTTATTTCAGAATAACACTCGAAGAATATTTTGTGTTAAAAATGTTCTGTCATTAGCTGGGCGTATTTCATTTTTTTATTTTGTCTCATAGTATAATTTTTTTTTAAATGCTTTGGAATGCTCGTTTTTTTTCTTTTAATAAAAAAATGGTCTTTTTATTCTTTTTATTTTTTTAAAAAACATGGCCAAATTTTTAAGCCAAAGATGGATATTCTCAACTTATTTTCTCTCTTTTACTCACAAATCCATATCCAAAGGCATGTGTTAACCTAGAGGAAAATTGTTAGTAATAACTTTAAGTCTACTTATTAACCCAATGATATGTATATGTGATCGGAAAATATAGAAAAATTGTACTGCGCTAAGTCCCTAAAAACACCGTATTTAACTTGGCAAGTATTCTTGCAAAAATCGAAATAATTTCTCATTGATATTAGTGAATACTACTGTGATATTTCTTTGGGTGTATCATTGAAGTCTGAAAAAAGCGACATGAACCTTCTTCTTTAAAAGCTGACAAGATTTTTACGCTCTTTTTAACGAACATTCTTGATGTTCGTGTCCTATGTGTGTAAAAAGCCGAAGATGTTCTTCCCCTGAGGGACATTGGTCAAACAACAAAAACGCACGATGAGAACAACGCATTGTTACGCTCTTGGTTTCTGTAACCTTCCCTTCTATCTTTCCCCCTGCGTCGTGAAATATTTTTGAAAAATATTCCAAAAAATGTTAAAATGCGCATTCTTTATACTTTATTTTCTTTGCTTAAACGAAAGACCTCATGGTAGAGTTACCGAAAAGTAGGGCCTTGCGAGAGGACACTTCACACCATTTACAAGCTAACGACTAGTCAGGTTTCCAGCCAAACATTGTAATGCATTGTAATGCAACAATTTATTCATATAATATAAAAGGACGCCGACATCAGTATTATCATAGCCTAGTGCTAGAACAGATTCTCTCTTCTACCGTAAAACTGGAGTTCAATTATTTCAAATATCTGTAGACGGATCACATTAAAGGTTATTTAGTTTGGTTTCCGTTCTGTCTAATGTGTTTGCGGCAAAGTGTTTGGGTATGATCCGATGCCCAGGAATTCATACGATGGAGATATTCGAAAAAAGTCACTCCCGCAGGAATTACCGATTGCCATCCATAGCCTAGTTGTAGTAAAACAGAATACTTTTAAGGAATATTTTACTATTGAGCAGCCGCTTTATCGCCGACACAATCTAGTGACTCGGGAATCTATACGATTTGATGTTCACGTCCTTAACCCATTAGTGCCCAGTGGCAACTTAAGTTGCCAGCAGGGGTTGCTTTAGTTTTTATTCTCTGAGAGGAAATTAAGTGTAAAAACAAAACGGTAACCGTTAGAGAAAAAAAGTAATTCGGGCATTAATGGGTTAATAAACTCACCATAACTCATTCTTTTACTCAACTGCGAGCTTTCGCTGTATATTTCAAAACAACTTAGAAATTAGAATCCGGTTTAATGTGTCAGCAGTCTCTGCTTACTACCTAAGAATCTGATCAGAGAGGTTTATGTATAAGGTCCCATAAACCTTTCTAATCAGATACTAATCTACTAGCTTATCTGATCAGATATTAAGCGCTACCAACGAGTAGTGGTCTAAAGACTTAGAGTACCTGAGTGATCTAACACTACATTCTTTCGAGAACAATCTGATCTCCACAAGCAGTGCTATTTGCTTCTGGAGAAGCTTAGTAGAAAGCCAGTTCAATGCAGTCTTAAGTGACTTTATTGGTACAGATCAAAGATCAGCAATGAGTCATTTTTGCGCTACTCATAGGCACTCATGAAATTTTGAATACAAGTGAATCTAGAATATTGAAATTTAACTATGTACTCTGGATGCATTCATACTCAACTACAACGTTGATTTATAAGTACAGGGGTTGCAGTGAGTACAACGCGTACAACGTGTTGACATCAAACTTATACCATTCGAAATATGTTTGATTCATAAGCCCCTAATCATTTAGATTCATAACTTTAGAAAAATACTTATAAATGATTCGAATGACTCGAATCATTCATCAAAATTTATAGTTTTAATTGTTGTTGTATTTACAACAAAAGAAAAAAGGCATATAAGCAAAAAAGCAGGCAGAGCAGTAAGCAGAGCAGAACACACAACTTTCTAGTGAGTATTTTAGTGATCGTAAGCGAATCATACTTATTTTGTGCTTCGTGTATACGATGAGTCATGGAAAGTCGAAATCAATAACATCAACAAACATGTTGTTAAGTATGATGTATGATGAGTACTTCAAACTTTGAATACGAGTAGTATGAGTATGACATTAAAATAAGTATGAATGCGTAAAAGTATCAGAAATTATAAGTATGATTCGAATCTACTCATCGTTTTGAATACTCATTGCTGTCCTCTGGTAGGTAGAGATGGCAGATTGCGTTCTCATGCCATCTAGGATCTTAAAGTTACATGTTTTATGTTTAGTTTTCAACCCGATGGGGGCTCCATAAGGTATGAAGGTTCACTTATTCTTTTGAAAAAAAAAACAAGATGTGGCAAGAGGGTTTACAATAAACGCCTGGATTTTAACAGTGAAGGACAGAAGACTATCATTTAATTTTAATTTTTAAAAAATTTAATCCTTAAGAATCTAAACTGAAAATAATTTTTTTTCATAATTTCAAAGCGAAAAAGTTTTAAAATTTAACAACAAATTTTTATAAAATTTAAAAGAAAAATATTTCTTTTTAATAAGAAAACGTTGTAATTTAGTTAAATTCTCTTTTTTTATTTTCTAAAAATATGTTGCAACATTCACAGGCATTTCCTTGTTTACAACTGTTGTTCTAATCAATTAAATATGAAAACTTAAACAATTTAAATACTTGATCCGGCCGGTATACGGAAGTAATCAATGGCAGCATAAAAAAAATCGATGTCAACTTTCTAAAAAAAAATTTTAAACGTTTTTCTTATAAATTATTCTACAGAAAAAAATGCAATTTTTTCTGATAAAAAAAAATTAAAATAATCAATTTAATAATTAATTGTATGCCTAAGCATACGTCTATTAATCAAAATAATAATAACTTATTAGAATATAACAATGAAAACATCAGAAACATTGTACTCTGTACGTACGTACATACGTACATACATATTTATTAAATGAGAAAAAAATTTCCATAAAATTTTATTTAAAAAAATTTAAAAAACTTTTCCGCATTACCACCCATTCTTATAATAAATAAATCGTGAATGAAAAAAAATAATAATAAATTATGCAGAGGATTTGAATATTTTTTTTATTTCTATCTCATCACGTTTCCAAGCACGCACTTCTTCTCTTGAAAAACATTTTTTTTGTTTAAAATAAAATTAACAATTTAAACAAAATAATAAAAATAATAATTTATTTTAAAATAAAATTTAAAGGAAAGGAACACCCCTAAAATATAAATAGAATTCAAACAAAAATTATTTCGAAGAAAACTATAAATAGTTGAAGAATAAATATTTGCAAACAGAAAGACACATAAAGCGTTAAACGTAAAAGCGATCATATGTATGTTCATAAAAAATTAAGATAGTCTTACTAAACACTATTACTTTTTGTCGTGTAGAGGTACCATAATACTGCCTCCATATGAGCTATTATACAGCCCTTAATCTATATAAAGTACTAGCTGTACCCTACGCGTGTTGCTGCGTCACCAACTAAAATAAATTTGAAGGAAAGGCATTACACAAATGTCCAATTAATTTTGAATCATTTTATTGATTTTGTTTTCCGTTGTCCTGATGATCCAAATGAACGGGCTTGAGTAGTACGCATTCGATCAGTTTCCAATCTCACTTCTCGTTGTTCAAGTGGTTCAAGCGAATGGGTCTGAGCGGCATATACTCGAAGATTTTCCAGTCTCAATGCTCGTCTGATTCTGAGGCTCGTAATGCTCTCTTCTTCCGTGCTTGAGGTGTAGGTCGACCAATTGCTTGTCATTCATTTTGAATAATTTTCAGTGACGCCATCCGTCGGAAATTAATCGCACCATCCTCCGTCGACTCATGCGCAACAATTTTGTTAAAGAATGCACAGTTTACGATTTAATACATTTTGTGTAATTTTCAGTGTCGCCACCTATCCGAAATTGATCGTACTAACTTAGAAACCTTCGCCGGCTCATGCGCACCAACTTTGCTAAAGACCATAACATGATCAAATGCACAGTTTACGATTTAATTGATTTTAAGTAATTTTCAGTGGCGCCACCTGTCGGATGGGAGGTGACACGCTCACTATAGCCAATCCGCCCATTTTGTTCATATATACGTTAAAGTCGTCCATACAAAATTTGAGGACTCTAGCTGTTGCAGTTTATGAGATATGCGACATTAAATACTTATTGGGTAAGTGGGCGTGGCACCTCGCCTACTTTTTAAAATAAAAAGCAGCCTATAGTTCCTTCCAGACATACAAGAAGGTAGTGTGAAAATTTCAAGAAAATCGGTCCAACCGTTTAGCCGTCTGTAGACTTCAAACAAATCCACAAACAAATAAACACACATTCATTTTTATATATAAGATTTCTATAATATCCCCCAAACTTCATAATACTGCGTAAACAATTCCATATCTGACACGTGATATGCACCCGGCTGTTTATGAAGCCTTGCTTGTTTACATACCCGCCAAGATCGAAATGAGCTTCATCTGAAAAGATGATTTTTTTTTGCCAAAATCGGTATCTTCTGGTGTAGACCACTGCATGGCCAGCCGAGGCAGCCATTTGAATGAAATTATTTTCCATTATTAACCGGAAGGATTGTACTTTCAAATAAAAAAAGAAATTTGAGAAAATATTCAGTTGGTTTTCTTTTTAAAGCATTTTCAAAAAAAAAAATATTAATTGGCGGAGCCTATATATCTGGCTTTCCATGAAACTCTCTACATTAACCTTGCATTGCAGTTTACTATCCGCTGAAATTGCCAGATAATTTGCCTTTAGTTTAGATATTACCTATCTCAGCTGTCGGATATTTTTTATTTAAAAAGTACTATTGTGGTCTTGCCTGGATTTATCCTTAACTCCACTGGTATGCACTACAGACTAACAATCTCATGATCTCTTTGAGCGCTCTACAAATTTGCCTCTAGATTCTCAAAATATTACAAGTTTTTCTAATGCTGCGCTTTAACGCTTTTATTCTGTTTCATTTTTAGTACATGCTTTTTAGTTTTTCTACAAACCAATCTTTACTTGGTTTTTTTTTATTAAAAAAACATAAAATTTAATCACGTTTTTGTTATAAATTACGAATATTTCATTTACGTATAAAAAATAATACAATTTAGAATAAAATATTGACAACATGTGTTAACACTGCTGCTGCTGCTGCTACTGTTGCTTCTGTTTCTGATATCTCTGCCCAAAGGGGGGCTGTCAATTTTTGGAACGTGTGTACTTGCTAACTGCGGTTGATACTTAACAAAAGTAAAAAAGAATAAAAAAAATTTTAGCATGTGCCCGAGGCTCGGCCACTGCCTTTGCTACGAGACGCTGTCAGTGTTTCTTTGTTGTCTCTTACACACATGCTTAATTTAATGACTTGAAATTTTAGTCACAGTTGCTAAAATACAAAAACAAAAACACACACACTTTTTATTTATTTTTTTCTTGATTTTAATGGTTGTTGTTGTGGTTGTTGCCATTAACCATAAGCCGGGTAATTTAAGTAAATAACATGAGATTGTGGCGAGCGAGAGCCACTATAATTATCTACCTTATGAGGTCTTGGCAACAACTACAATCAATAGAGTGTATGAGTCTCTATCTCTCTATATTTGTTCAATTTATTGTTAATTATTCTTCTTTTTCATGTTGTATTTAATAATTATTTATGATCCCATAATTAATTATTAAAAATGTCTACTTTTTGTTGTTGTTTCTTTCTTATTTTCTTAATAAAGAGTTCAAAAACTGCTTCAAAACAGGAACAATTACAGTCTGTTGTTGTGAATTTTTTTATAAACGTTTGTCACAAAGTCTATTTGCAAAGCAGCAATTTGAAAGGTCAGGGTTGGGAGTTATTGATTTACTTGGCAACTAACAATCAATACCCATACCATTATAATTAATTTATTTTAAATGATTTGCTAATAATTTTTTGTTTACTTTTCTTTACTCTTTTTAGCTTAAAATGTTTTGCTGCTGATTTTTTCCCGAAATGCATTAGTAATGCTTGTTCATTAGGTAAGTGCTATTCGACTCAAAAATAAATATTTTATTGAAATCCACACATACATAATTGCTCAATACAACCCCAAAGTCAAGATTACAACCTAGCTTCTCACACCACTTATGTTGTGTGTGTTAATTTCACACATGGAGGCCTACAGTCGACTTCGAACGTTGCCAGAAATCTGCTGAGAGGAAGTCTCCTAAGAAATATTTTTTCATATTTCATTTTATTGGTAACGTCCGACCAATATAGGTGCCAATAGAATCAAAGATCTACATAACTTGCTTCTCTTACATACATACATACATAATTGGTCATTACAACCCTTCAGTCAGGATTACGACCTAGTTTCTCACACCACTTATGTTGTGTGTGTTAATTTTATACATGAGTGGCGCGACCTACAGTTTAAAGTCGACTCCGAACGACAGATTTTTGAGAAACTTTTCATGGCAATTTTATTTCCTCTCAGAGTTTTTGCCAGAAATCTGCTGAGAGGAAGTCGCCGAAGAAATACTTTTTGTATTTTATTTTGATGTCTGGTCTGGGGCTCGAACCCTGGCTTTTCGGCTAATAAGCCAACACACTACCTACTAGACCACGGTGACTTCTTGCTTCTCTTAAGTTCCTATCAAATCCTTGTGGATATAGTGCCTCTTTTGAGACACGGGGTCATCAACTAATTAAACCATAATAAAGCCACATTAACGAAATACTTTGAAATTACGAAAAGAGTCATAATTATGCCGGCTAAATTCTAACAGGGGAATCTCGAATGATTTGCTTTTGCTGAGAGTCAGAGAGTCAGAAGACTCTTAGTTGGAAACTTTTCAAGTCATTGCAGTTTAATTTTATTTTTCATTCCAACCCTTTAGTCCGGATTACAACCTAGCTTCCCACAGCACCTAAGTTATATTTATTTGTTGATTTCATGTATGAGTGCCGGAACCTACTGTTTAATGTCAACTCCGAACGACATATTTGTGGAAGGTTTCATGGCAGTTTCTTTCTCCTTTCAGAGTTTTTTTCATATTCCGAGATGTCTAAGCCAGGCATTGAACCATGGACCAACACACTGTGTGACTTCAATTGGAACTAAAATTTGATCACAAAATTGTATTACCGAAATTTCAACACACATTCTTTATACACAAAGACTTCACCATTTTTGTTGATATTGTTGTGCCTCCACAAATGTCATAAAAGACAAAATTTTAAAATCCTTGAGCACCTAGGATTGGATAAAGCTTTGCATGTAAGAGGCTTTTCATAAGACATCTTCATTGGTTGCACATTTTTCGGCCCTCAAATAATAACAACAGCTGTCTCTACAAGAGACTAAAGATGTTTCTTAGATGTTTCCTTAGAGACGTTCCACTTTTTTTGGATGTTCCGATAAGCAAAATTGTATGTCCTGTCAGACCATAATTTGATTTGTTGAAGTGAGCATTGGTCGATAAACACTTTGAGTGTGGGGTTTGTACTAAAGAGAATATTTGTATGGGTTTCCGACGTTCGATTTTTCATAGTAGTTAGGTTTTCAATAAGTTCCTTGGGAAGCACTACAGTTTTCAAATCAGAAAGGCTTAGGAGAAGACATCGTCCAAAGCTGCTTTATAAGAACGACCATCCTCAGTGGCTACAGATGATAGAACATCTGGAGAAAAGATGGTATTCAGGCCAGAGAGATTACTGCTTCATTACAACCCTTTTGTCAGGATTACGACCTACGTTCCAGAGATCAGCAATGAATCGCTTTTTCGTTACTCATAAGTACTCATGAAATTTTGAGTATAAGTGAGTCAACAGTATTGAAATCCAACTACTCTGATTCATTCGTACTCAGTACAACATTGATTTATAAGTACAGGTTGCAATAAGTATGCGTACAACGTGTTGACATCAAACTCATACCATTCGAAATATGTTTGATTCATAAGCCTCTACTCATTCGAATTCATAACTTTAGAAAAATACTTATAAATGATTCGAGTGATTCGAATTATTCATCAAAATTAACAGTCTTGGTTGTTGTTGCATTTACAAAGAAAGAAGAAAGACACATAAACAAAAAAGACAAAGACAGCAAGCAGAGCAAACACACAACCTTCTTGTGAGTATGTAGTGTTCGTACGCGAATCATACTTATATTGTGATTCGTGTATACGCTGAGTCATGGAGAGTCGAAATCAATAACATCATCATGCGTGTTGTTAAGTATGATGCATGATGAGTATTTCAAACTTTGAATATGAGTAGTATGAGTATGACATTAAAATAAGTATGAATGCGTATAAGTATCAGAAATTATAAGTATGATTCGAATCTACTCATCATTTTGAGTACTCATTGCTGATCTCTGGTTGTTACACCACTTATGCTGTGTGTGTTAATTTTATACATGACTAACGGGATCTACAGTTTAAAGTCGACTCCGAACGACAGACTTTAGAGACACTTTTCATGACAATTTTATTTACTCACAGAATTTTTGCCAGAAATCTGCTGAGAGAAAGTCGCCGAAGAAAATTTTTATTTATATTTCGTTTAGTTGGAGATATTTGACCTGCAGTTTGAACTGTTTGACAGAAATACGATGAGAGGAAGTCGCCTAGGAAATTTTTTTCATATTTCGTTTAGTTGGAGATATCCGACCTGCAGTTTGAACCGTGGCTTCACGTCTAATAAGCCAACACACTTCGGCAGGGAATACTGTTGTTATTGGTTGCCAATAAAATACGTAACAAAGCCATTGTAGAACTGGCATATGAAGGTACGGAATCTTTGAAAAGAACTTTTTTAACGTGTTTGTATTTATCTCGGTACTTTGGTTTTTCTAACATTTTTAGGTTTACTGGGTAAGAGTTTCTGTTTCTGTTCACAAATCCAACGCTGCTACACAAATATTTTCTAAAAAGAAAAAAAAAACGAAATAAATTCTAAAATCCATGGCTCTTGAATAATAATAACAAGAAAAAAAAACAGGAGGAAAAAATATAATAATTTTGCTTGATAAGCTTTAAATACTTTAAAAGCTTTTTCTTTTTCAATAAGTTTGTTTGTATAATAGCATGGTGTTATGTATGTACAGCCAATATGTCTGGCAGTGCCAATAACTAAATGACGTAAAACTTTAATTTATGTAAGGTCAGGCATGTCTATTGCCAAAAAATTTATTCTTTTTTTTCCATTAATATTGTTATGATGTTTTTTTTTCGTATACAAATTGAGACTTTAAGCCTTTTTCTATAAAGTTGTTGTATAAAAACACTGCTTTTTTCTTCAGCAATATTTTCAATACCTTCAACAATATCTTGTTATTTAAAGGAGGTTTTCCATTAAATCAAACACTTTATTTAAGATCTTCCATCCCCCCCCCTTTTTCTCCTCGTGTAACTATTCATGTTTTTTTTAAATTTATTGTTCATTTTATAGTGTTTGTTGTTGTTGTTATTGTTTTTGTATAGTTTGTTTAGAACAAATTATAGTTGATAGTGTATTACCCACCACTGAACACTGTACACCAAAACAACAACAGGCAATTGAAAAAAGCATATGAAAACCTATTTGGCTAAAAGCCAATATTTTGTTTTCAAATTACAGTGTCATTTTACCGCTATTGTTGTTGTTGTTATTGTTGTTGTTCTCTTTTTTTCTCTTTATTTATAATCAGCATTGAATTTTTTTTGCTATTGTTGTTGTTGTTGTTATTATTATTGTTTAAACATAAACTCACACAAATAGCAACAAACAAATGGAGAAGGGGGTACAGAAAACAAGAGTACCATTAAGAAACTTACGTACATGGCTTTTAGAGGCATTTTTAGACAAGAATTATGGTTAGAAAACAAGTACAGTGCACAACAAAAGTTTGTTAACAAATGTTGAAAGTGAAAACTACACTTACTTACATAGTTTGTCATTACAATCCTTCTGTTAAGACCTAGTTTATCACACCCCACCCTTGTTGTGAGGGATAATTTTATCCAAGAGTGGTGAGGCCTATAGTCTGAAGAAGCCAGCGAACAACAGATTTTTAAGAAACTTTTCATGGCTACACGTTGCTATTAACTAAAGGGTCCGCCAAATAACTTTTTTTTTGAAAATGCTTTAAAGAAAAACTACTGAATATTTTCTCAAATTTCTGTTTTTATTTGAAAGTACAATCCTTCCGGTTAATAATGGAAAATAATTTCATTCAAATGGCTGCCTCGGCTGGCCATTCAGTAGCCTACACGATCGGTCCAATTTTTAAGTACATTATCGATTGTGTGCAGCTGTATTTCACCAATGGCTTCACGAATATTGTCCTTTAAAGCGTCAATTGTCTCTGGCTTGTCGGCGTAACACATTTCTTTGACGGCACCCCACAAATAATAGTTAAACGGTATCAAATCGCAGCTCCGAGGTGGCCAAACGACATCAGCTCTGCGGCTGATAATGCGATCTTCAAAAATAGGGCGCAAAACATCGAGTGTAGCTTCGGCTGTATGGCATGTAGCGCCGTCCTGTTGAAACCACGTGTTGCCAATATCCTTCTCTTCAATTTTTGAGAACAAAAATTCTTTCAACATGGCCCGATAACGATCGCCATTGACTGTAAGGGCCACTCCTTGCTCATTTTCGAAGAAAAATGACCCAATTATGCCTCTGGACCAAAATCTGCACCAAACAGTGACTCCTTTTGGGTGCGTCGGCTTTTCAATGTATGCGTGCGGGGTTTCTGTGCCCCAAATGCGACAATTTTGCTTGTTTACATATCCGCCAAGCTCAAAATGAGCTTCATCTGAAAAGATGATTTTTTTTTTGCCAAAATCGGCATCTTCTGGTGTAGGCTACTGCATGGCCAGCCCAGGCAGCCATTTGAATGAAATTATTTTCCATTATTAACCGGAAGGATTGTACTTTCAAATAAAAAAACAAATTTGAGAAAATATTCAGTAGTTTTTCTTTAAAGCATTTTCAAAAAAAAAGTTATTTGGCGGACCCTTTAGCAGACAGCGAACAACAGATTTTTAAGGAACTTTTCATGGTTTAACGTTACTATTAACTATAAAAAATTTTGAGTTAAATATGGGAGGACTACACTATTGCAACCCTTTGGTGAGGACTATGACGTAGTTTCTCACACCACTTATGTTGTGTGTGTTAATTTTATCCATAAGTGGTGGAACCAACAGTTTAAAGATAACTGCGAACAACAGATATACTCAGAGTTTTTGCCAGAAATCTGCTGAGGAGTAGCCGAAGAAATATTTTTTTCATATTTTCATTTTGATGTTTGACCTAGGGTTTGAACCGTGGCCTTCAGTCTAATAAGCCAACACAATACCTACTAGACTATGACGATTTCATTACTTCCCCGTTTAACTGTCTACAGAAATACAGATTCGCCCTCTGTTGCCTTATGAAGATAATCATAGTCAGGTCTTATCTTTAATACGATAAGAAATCCACCTAAAAGGCCTTGTAGTGGTGATTAAAATTAGTGCCAATTGTCGAGCAAATACAGGATTCAACGTCACAGTTTATTTCCGATCCAGTCATGCAAGCCTTTCGCTTCCGATTCAACCAAGAAGTATTCGAATTCGAAGACATTTTCAGGAAAAATCCTATCGTACAACAAGCATTTCGATACTTTTAATATAGCCATGACGGCCACCTTAGAAATCATTGCAATGATCAGCTAGCCTATGCAGACTTAAATTGTCAGAGCCCTGAATAGAAGGTATACATACATACATACATACATAATTGGTCCTTCAGTCAGGATCACGACCTAGTTTCTCACACCACTTATCTTCTGTGTGTTAATTTTATGCATGCGTGGTGGGACCTACAGTTTAAAGTCGATTCAGAACAACAGATTTCTGATCAGAGTTTTTACCAGAAGACTGCTGAGAGAAAATCGCCGAAGAAATATATTTTTTCGTATTCCATATTGTTGGAGAAGTCCGGCCTGAGGTTTAAACCCTATCCTCACGTCTATCTACACACTACGGCTGCCTTCCAAAATGTATCAATACAAAGTTTGTATGCAGTTCTACTACTGTATATAAACTATGTAGATCTGCAAAGTAACCAAACAATGCATCAACTATAAATCCGATGCCTGATTGCTTTTTGACTGCGTTAAAAATACACATTGACTACGTTTTGAAATATAATACATTGTATATATTTTGTACAGCGGCATTATTAAACACGATACTTTGTTCAAACACAAAGCAACTAACATTTTGGAAGACAGCCTACCTACTAGACCACGGCAATTTCAAGAAATTGCTTATTTTAAATTTATTTCTGTGTGTACATCAGAGATAAGCAATGAGTATTTAAAAAGATGAGGAGAATCGAATTATACTCATAATTTCTGATACTTATACGCATTCATAGTTATTTTAATATCATGGAACCTCTACTCATATACAAAGTTTGAAGTACTCATCATACATCATACATCATACATCATACTTAACAACACGTATGATGATGTTATTGATTTTGACTCTTCATAACCCAACATATACACGAAGCACAAAATAAGTATGATTCGCGTACGAACACTAAAATACTTACTAGAAGGTTATGTATTTGCTCTGCTTGCTGTTCTGTCTGTCTTTTTTGCTTGTGTGCCTTTTTTCTTTTGTTGTAAATGCAACAACAACTAAGACTGTAAACCTGTGATTGTAACTCGTATCATTTATAAGTATTATAAGTATTTTCTAAAGTTATGAATCTAAATGAGTAGAGGCTTCTGAATCAAACATATTTCGAATGGTATGAGTTTGATGTCAACACGTTGTACACATACTCATTGCAACCTGTACTTAATTAATCAACGTTGTAGTTGGGTACGAATGAGTACATACATATGTAGTTAAATTTCAATATTGTTGGCTCAATTATATTCAAAATTTCATGAGTGCTTATGAGTAGCGAATACATACATGGTGCATACTTTTGTTACACATTGTATGTAGGTTTATATATTCGCCTAATGTTGCAAATATTTATTCGCTTTAATTTGTTCACTTGAGTGTTATGGTTGGTCCTTCAGTTCTTATTTCATATTAAATTTCAGATTTATTGTATAGCCGCCTTTAGATATTTTATAACAGTAATTAAATTGTTGTTGTTTTTGTTATTATTATTAATTACAATAAATTGTTGTTGTAATTTTAGTTGTTTTGTTTGTGTTTGTTTTTATTTCTCATAAAATATTGTGCCAAAAAAACAAAATTTCATACCAAAAAAAGGGGGAAAATACCTAAAAAATTTTCGTAATTGTACTCCAAATGGACTGAAGCCAATTGTTGGTGTTGTTGGTGTTGTTGGTGTTGTTGTTGTTGTTTTTTTATAAATTAAACACTTAAGCATTACATGAACAAGGAATGGAATGATAAAAAAAAAATAATATTTCTCTGGAAACAAATATGTAAAGTGGGGGGATGCCAGTAAAGTTTTCAATTTTTTTTCTTAATTTTTATCTTAAAACTGTCATGTTTTTAATTGTGTTGACATGTTTAAGAACAAGAGAAATAAATAATAAAACAAAAATGAATTATTTTTTAATTAATTGTTATCATATGTAACATGTTTTCAGTTTTTTTCTTCTTTTTGTGATAGGCCTGTCATCATTGTTTTCTGGTATGATTTTGAAGGCAAAACTCATGAAAGGCTGTTTATTTTCTTTTCTTTTAATGATAAAATTTAAAAGCATATGTATGCTGTAATATGTAACAAATTTAATATTTATTTTATAAAAAAAAGTGGATATAAAACCACCATTCAGTTCAAGATTTTAACCTTTAGAACCTAAAAACCACTTCCCAAAGCCGTTATCAACACAAAGTTTTTTAAAATTTTATCACAACGTCTTATTTGCTTTTAATATTATAAAACCACAAAAGAAACTTATAAGCATTGTTATAAGAAATGAATTGCTTAAGGAAATTAAATATGAAAACTTGAAATCTATTTGTCTTGAGTATGATTTTTATTATTGAGGGATGTAATCCCAAAGCATAGCACTTGCTTATAAGAGAAAAAAGCAACAAAGTTTGGTATTGACATAGGGTTTTAAAACCATCTGCCTGGCAAGTTTATAAAAATAACTTTCATTTGAAGTGCTAAAGGGTTCGCCAAATAACTTTTTTTTTTTTGAAAATGCTTTAAAGAAAAACTACTGAATATTTTCTCAAATTTCTTTTTTTATTTGAAAGTACAATCCTTCCGGTTAATAATGGAAAATAATTTCATTCAAACGGCTGCCTCGGTTGGCCATGCAGTAGCCTAGACCAGAAGATGCCGATTTTGGCAAAAAAAAAAATCATCTTTTCAGATGAAGCTCATTTTGATCTTGGCGGGCATGTAAACAAGCAAAATTGTCGCATTTGGGGCACAGAAAACCCCCACGCATACATTGAAAGGCCGACGCACGTAAAACGAGTCACTGTTTGATGCGTATTTTGGTCCAGAGGCATAATTGGGCCATTTTTCTTCAAAAACGAGCAAGGAGTGGCCGTTACAGTCAATGGCGATCGTTATCGGGCCATGTTGAACGAATTTTTGTTCACAAAAATTGAAGAGGAGGATATTGGCAACATTCGGTTTCAACAGGACGGCGCTACGTGCCACACAGCCGAAGCTACACTCGATGTTTTGCGCCCTGTTTTTGAAAATCGCATTATCAGCCGCAGAGCTGATGTCGTTTGGCCACTTCGGAGCTGCGATTTGACACCGTTGGACTATTATTTATGGGGTGCCGTCAAAGATAAGTGTTACGCCGACAAGTCAGAGACAATTGACGCTTTGAAGGACAATATTCGTGAAGCCATTGGTAAAATACAGCTGCACACAATCGATAATGTGCTTAAAAATTGTACCGATCGTGTAGGCTACTGCATGGCCAGCCGAGGCAGCCATTTGAATGAAATTATTTTCCATTATTAACCGGAAGGATTGTACTTTCAAATAAAAAAAGAAATTTTAGAAAATATTCGGTAGCTTTTCTTTTTAAAGCATCACTGCATTGCCAGCCGAGGCAGCCATTTGAATGAAATTATATTCCATTATTAACCGGAAGGATTGTACTTTCAAATAAAAAAAGAATTTTGAGAAAATATTCAGTAGTTTTTTTGTTAAAGCATTTTCAAAAAAAAAAAAGTTATTTGGCGGACCCTTTATAAGTAACAGGATCTGTAATTTGAAGTCGACTCCGAACGACAGATTTAAAAAAAAACTTTTCATGGCAATTTGATTTTACTCTCAGAATTTTTATCAGAAGTCTGCAGAGAGGAAATCTCCAAAGAATTGCTTTTTAAAATTTCGTGTGTTGTTCGCGATGTCTTGGCTAGAGTTTGACCCTTGAGCTAGCGTCTAATAAGCCAATACAATACCTGCTAGACTACGGCGACTCCAACTCTTATAATAATTTGAAGTCTTCTGGCCGTTCACGACGCCGTAGATATGCTGATTGGGTGCTAGAGCAGCAGGCCTTCAATGCAAACTTTTTACAAAAATTTTCTTCAGCCCTGATGCTAGTTTTTCAATCGTTAATTACGTCAACAAGCGAAATAGCCACATATGGAGCTTGGAAAACCTAGAAGTGCCTTCTAAGAAATCGTTGCATTCCCAAAAATCAGTTAAAGGCGGTATTTTTTCGATATTGATTCTGGAAAAACTGTTACCGTCAATTCAGAGCGCTATAGCCGTACATGAATCGACTTTTTCCCTAAAGATTATGGACTGGATCCTATGTTGTTTCAGCAGAACTGTGCGACGAGTCATAGCACTCGTATCCGTCGATCGTTTCTATCCTATCATTAAATATTGTTACGCAAATCGAAACGACCTAATATCGTTTAACAACCAAAAACGATAAACAAAAGCGACACGATAGAAATACACAACAACACTAAGAATACAACGAACGTGTTGATTATCTAAAGATGCACACACACATATGTACAACGAACCTGGTTGCGCCTGGTACCAACAACAACATGTATGTGACAAAAAGGGATACACAACATAAGCAAAGTACACAAACAGCAATGTATTAGCAATAGAGCTCTCGAGAAGGCGAGATTACGAACCTTCCACTTCAAGAATGTTCATTAGACTGCTTGTGTGAGACTATAGAAGGGCTGGGCAAAGCAGGCAGCAGTCAGTAAGAATTCAGTTAGCCTTGTGTGAAGTTGCGTGTGAACAAAATAAGTCGTGGTTGTAAAGATCCAGTGAATAATTGTGTGAACTAGTAAAGTGAATAAACAGATTATTATTGTTGTAACGTTAAGTTGTATACGGTGGCACACAAAAGTAGTGCAAAGTATAAAGAGTTTAACCGAAATTAAACACATATTTGTTTTTACTTTGTTTGCAATTAACGAACTCATATTTAAACGTTTTTAAAAAAGTAAAAACGTAACAATATGTTTATACAGTATGTGTATGTCCTTATCCAATAAACCTTGATTCTGAATCTGTTTTGCCACTGTCTTTAAAGCCTTTATTTTAGGCTTCATTATTGTATCGAGAACAAGTGTAATTTGAAAAATTTTTAAAATTTTTAACAAGAAAGGATTCCAATTGTTTCCCCCCTTCTAGATACGCACCTGCCTTCAATTCTATTGGGGTTTCATCATTGGTGCCATTGGTAAAGCGTTTAATTTATGCGATTATTGTGCCATTCTTGTCTGCTTTTAATTCCATCAATTGAAATTAAAAAAAAACAAGAAAAAAACTGGATTCAATGCAAAGCTGTGTGTGACAATTTCTTGGAAAATTTATCCAATTAAGCGTGCTGATAGACGAACAAGACGTTTTTTTTTAGAATTTTTTTATGTTTCGCTGCTGCTTTCAGCCAACATGGCTGTTATAAAATGTCAAGACTGTAGACATTTCGAGTCCATATGGACACGTGCTTTTTTTTTACATTTCTTGGGGTCACATGTTTCTTGCATGAAAACAATACACGACTATTTTTAAAATCATAATCCATAAGGGAGACCAAAAATAGAAAGGTTTGCAGTCAAGAGAGAGGGTTTTTTAATTTTTCTTTCTATTTTAACGAGAACGAATTGCTTATCAAAATAGTTAGATATTGTCAATGAATTCTTGTTTAAGGCAGCATAAAAATTTTAGATTTTCTGTAGAGCCCAAAGGATATGGATTTTGTACTTACTTAACTGGCCATTAACAACCTTTAAAGACTTCCACAAATCTCCATGTCAAATACCCGTCTCCGTCCAGAGCAGCCTCCTCTATTCGAACGACATGGTCGAGACATCGCGCTGCACAACGTCTATGTCGTTGAGAAGCTCATACAGCTCACTATTGGATCGGATGCGGAAATCATCACCAACTCACACTGGACCGAAGATCTTACGTATGACTTTTCTCTCGAATACGAATACGAGAGAGGTCTCTGCTACTCAATTGCCTATTGAGACTATAGTAGCACCTATTGGCAAGAGTGATCCTGCAGCTGATCTCCTCCGTCTGGCTTTTCCAACGCAAACAAGGTCATCCTCTTCGACGACTTTCGCAAATCTACGCATCAAATACACGTCTTGCCGGATCATCCTCCTGAATACGAACGACATTGCCGAGCCAGTGCAGCCGGGTAATGGTCTTGTGGTCTATCCAAAATGGTGTTGGGCAGTAATGCGTTTAAAAGTTATGCCATAAATAGACACTAGCAGGCTCTATGGTTTCTTATAAGCGTGAATCCCTTGGTAGGTATTCCTATTCAGCAACTTTTTAATGAGTTGTCCAATCTATCGTCTAGGAACGTTAGCTGGCACTATGGTTTCATAAGGAAATCAATCTACTTGATACGTAAGTAGATTGCTAGCAATATAAAGGGTCTGCCAAATAACTTTTTTTTTTGAAAATGCTTTAAAAAGAAAAACTACTGAATATTTTCTCAAATTTCTTTTTTTTATTTGAAAGTACAATCCTTCCGGTAAAATAATGGAAAATAATTTCATTCAAATGGCTGCCGCGGCTGGCCATGCAGTAGCCTACACCAGAAGATGCCGATTTTGGCAAAAAAATCATCTTTTCAGTTGAAGCTCATTTTGATCTTGGCGGGTATGTAAACAAGCAAAATTGTCGCATTTGGGGCACAGAAAACCCATACGCATACATTAAAAAGCCGACGCACCCAAAACGAGTCACTGTTTGGTGCGGGTTTTAGTCCAGAAGCATAATTGGTCCATTTGTCTTCGAAAATAAGCAAGAAGTGGCCGTTACAGTCAATGGCGATCGTTATCGGGCCATGTTGAACGAATTTTTGTTCACAAAAATTGAAGAGGAGTATATTGGCTGCCCAGGCAGCCAATTGAATGAAATTATTTTCCATTATTAACCGGAAGGATTGTACTTTCAAATAAAAAAGAAATTTGAGAAAATATTCAGTACGTTTTTTTTAAAGCATTTTCAAAAACAAAAAGCAGTTATTTGGCGGACCCTTTAGCACTTAGAGTGGAGTGTTCTGTCTTGGCGAATAGGTTTTCTGTCATAAAATTTTTCTTTTCACACAAATTTTTTGTAAATTTTTTTAGTTTCTAACCAAGCCAGCCGTTCTTTTGATGGGAAAACCAAATAATTGAAGGGATTTCCTATATTTGTGATCTACAAAAGCTTTCTTATTTCATTTAATTTAATTTTTTTTCTGTTTGTTTTACACAATTTTATAAACAATTTATTTCTGAAAAATCGTTTTATGTGTTGAGCATTAAATAAACAAAAAATTTTTTTTTTTCAATTTTTATTCAAAAATATTTTATTTTCAACAAAAATTTTTTCTGTTTTGAATTACAAAAGAAAAGACGAACTTTTTCCGGTTAAAACATGAAATATCAACAATACGCACACATACACACATGCACACACACACATAGAGAGATCAAAAGCCGTACGGCATTTCCTTTAACGTAAACGCATTGAAATTTTTTTTTAATTTTTATTTCAAGTGTGAATAAACTGTAGAAATTTTAAGAATCTTTTCTGTTTTTTTTTGTCTTCAAAATAATTGCAGATGTTGTAATACCCAACCGAAAAACATATGAAATTATGTGCGAACAGTGCTACGAAACCAATCAAAAAAATGAAAAGAAACGAAAATAAAATCAAAAATCTTGAAAAGTAGGCAAGCTATAGGGGTACCATACGACTGTATGACTCGCTACAATACTGTTACGAAAATGAAAAACCTAGATACTGGTGTTTTGCTTTTACATCGCTTAACGTTAAAATTATAAGCAAAAATACAACAACAAACACCGGCATAAAAAATGGTAAACAAGTAAACAAAAATACAACAACAAACACTACAAGAATAAATCGACGCCTCCATTCTATAATTCTATATTCTAAGTGTACTTAGAACGTTTTTAATGTTCTTGTATTTTTAAATTATACGTTCTCTAACTTAAATACTGTCAAGATGCGCCGATCCGTTCCGAAGTTATAGGGAAAAATCTCCTTAGAATTCGCATATGGTCGTATGTCGCATGAAAACTTTGAGAGCTCATAACTCAAAACACACTTTTTCGACTACTACAATAATAATGGAACACCGATGTTTACATACGCCTTCAAGAACATTCATCAGACTGTTTACTTTGCCATATAAAAGGCAAGGCAATGCAGGTGACTAAGTTAGTGAAATTCAGCCAGTCTTGTGTGAAGACGCGGTGCGTTTGAAGAGATTAATTGTGGTTTGAAGATCTCTGTTACAAAGATCTGTTGAATAATTGTCTAGTATAGTAATTGTTATTGTTTATGTAAATGGTATAAACACAGGAATAACAAAGAAAAGCATTTGTTGTTGTTTACATCAAGTTGTGAACGGTGGCACACAGAATTGTGCGATTAATAAAGAATTTTAATTAAAACTAAACACAAATTTATTCTTATTTTATTTGCAATCTACGAGCAATATGAAACGGAATAAAAAGGAGGCCTATTTCAGGGAATTAACAAAAGTACTCAAATGACCACTTAAGTATGAAACGAATGTTGGTTTCCAGATAATGCAACGTTAAGGTACTGCGTAGACACAGTATTTAACGTAAGAAAAAAAATTCTGTTGCTTCGAATTGAACTCCAAAAAGCAATTGTTGTTGTTTACATCAAGTTGTTAACAGTGGCATAGTGAAATGAATGGCCATGCCTCAGTCGCTTCGCCTAGTAGCATCTAGCAATAGTGCACATATTCTTATTGTACCAACGAACTTTGACAATTTAAAACGCCCGAAGAATACCATGTTTTACTAGGACTACTGAATTCAACCAATTCTCTAAAAAATGTTACAGATTGTGGGCTCTGTACCAAACGTAAACTGATTCATCAGAAATATAATTTCCCACGAGATTGCTGTGTCCTAAAACCCTAATAAGTGCTATACTGAATGGCCCCAAAATTTCTTTGAGGAATCCCAGGCATTCTTGGAGGAGTACGGACGTCGAGCTATCATTCATGAGGATCTGATAAGCACAGTCTCGCTGTACGATAAATTAAGAGAAGAGCAAAACCTCATCAAATAGCGTTCATTGCCTTGCTTTCATTACGTTCATGATCTTCGTCTTTAGAACTCTTCAGCCTATTCTATTCAGCGTTTTGCAACCTTCAATGTATAGTCCTAGGCTCCCAGCGTCAACCTTCGAATCGTCAAATCAGAAGTCCTTAATTGGAACTCGAAAATCAAACCTTTTATCGGGAAAAATGTAAGAAATTGTGTTGATAACGCGAATATGAATGGCTTTTCAATATTGCAGCATATCTGTAGTATTAATACGGGCTGGATTTAACGTATTAAGTCAACCATAGAGCGATCATTAGCTTGCTGCCTGTCCTCGTCCACAAATAACGATATTTTTCTTAATGAAATTACAGGCGATTTAAAGTAACTTACAGAAAACTGTTAATTGGTTTCCAGGACATAGACTGAAGATATTACAAAGATATTTCAAGAACCTATATTGTCTGTTACACACAAGGCAGTCTAAGAGAAAGGCAATCAAGACATATCTGGGGACACCAGAGCAGGCAAGGGGTACAACGAAGTGAAGAAATTCTTATAGGAATCAAAGGAATATAGGAAGGAAAGTAGTCGCCGTAGTGTATTGGCTTATTAGACGTGAGGCCACGGTTCAAACCTTAGGTCAGGCGTCAAAACGCAATATAAAATATAACATCGGCGACTTACTCTCAGCGGATTTCTAGCAAAAACTCTGAGAGAAAATAAAATTGTCATGAAAAGTTTCTCAAACAGCTGTTGTTCCAGCCATTCATATACAAAATTAACACACACAACATAAGTGGTATGAGAAATTAGGTTGTAATCCTGACTAAAGGGTTGTAATGATCAATTTTGTATGTATCAGAGGCCAGCAATCAGTATTCAAAACAATGAGTAGATTCGAATCATACTTATAATTTCTGATACTTATATGCATTCATACTTATTTTAATGTCATACTCATACTACTCATATTCAAAGTCTGAAATACTCATCATACATTATACTTAACAACACGTATGATGTTGTTATTGATTTCGACTCTCCATGACTCATCGTATACACGAACCACAAAATAAGTATGATTCGCGTACGAACACTACAATACTCACATGAAGGTTGTGTATTTTTGCTCTCCTTTTTCCTCCTCTCTCTTTGTAAATGCAACAACAACAACTTAGACTGTTAATTTTGACGAATGATTAGAATCACTCGAGTCATTTATAAGTATTGTGAGTATTTTTCTAAATTTATGAATCTGAATGAGTAGTCGTGTGAATCAAACATATTTCGAATGGTATGAGTTTGATGTCAACGTTGTACTCATATTCATTGCAACTTGTACTTATAAATCAAAGTTGTAGTTGAGTATGAATGAATCCAGAGTAGTTGGATTTCAAGACTGTTGACTCACTCATACTCAAAATTTCATGAGTACTTATGAGTAGCGAAAAAGCGATTCATTGCTGATCTCTGGTATGTATGTATGTAAGCAAAGGAATCTGTAGAGGACTTATTGTAGCGTTTTTTTTAACACAAATTTGTATTTCTCTCTTTAAATGTTACAAAAGTTATGATTAACATAACATGCCCACACCTCTGTAGGGTAATAATAAACAAAAATTGTGTCTACGTAATAACGGCACTTGAGTTCATTGAAAGAGCAGCAGCTATTTCAAACACAGTGTTGAAAAAATTTAAATTTATAACAGAAAATAAAATCAAAAATTTATTTTTATTTTGAAAATTTTGTTGAGTTTTTTTCTTTCTATTCTTTCTCTAAGTATTCCTTGCGGTTCAAGTACAGCTTTTATGAACAACAAGAAAACAAAAACTGACACGCAATAAGTGTTTGAAAGCAGCCTTCACCTAAAAACTCAAATAAATAGAAAATCATGGGCAGCCGTCTTTAATTTAATAAAAATTTCTTTTTTCTTTTTCTTTTTTAAATTGTTTTCTCACAATTGCGATAATTTCTATTGGAATATTTTCTAAAATATATTTTTAATCGTTTGCTTGTCTATTTATTTTTTGTACCGAAAAGGTATTCTTTCGTACCATATTTTTCTCTGTTTTTTAATATTAAATTTGCCTTAAAAATGCCTGCATTATCCTGCTTTTATGAATCTTTGTTTGCACAGTTTTTAATATCTTCTATTCTGTGTGTCTGTCTGTCGGTCTGTCTCACTGTCAATTGCCATTATTGACATGGCAAATAGCGGTGCAGTAAAGGCAAGAATGTGTTCTGAAATAAAATCATTGAACAATTGAATTTGTTGCTATGAAAAGCAATAACTTTTCCTTTTCCATTCATAATACGAGTACAATTTAATTTTTATTTTTTTATTAGAAGAAGAAGAAAGAAAAATCACCGAGAATTACAATTAAAATAAGAAAATCAATACACGTTGATAAATGGCTACCAACCATGTGGTATAAAACAGAAAGACATGTTCAACCATTAACAGAGGTTCCCAAACTGTGTACAAGAGCATGGCGAACTCCATTGATTCACCAGCACTTTTATTTCGAATGCAAAGTAATGTGTTCCAACGAATAGAGGGAATTCGTTGGTACCAAACATTGGTAACGAATTGACGTATTAATTGCACGTAGCATCCTGCTGCCAGTCGCCGTAGTCTAATAGGTAATGTGTTGACTTATTAGACGTAAGGCCACAGTTCAAACCCCAGGTCAGACATCAAAACGAAATACGAAAAAATATTTCTTAGGCAACTTCCTCTCAGCAGATTTCTGGCAAAAACTCTGAGAGTAAATAGAAAATTGCCATGAAAACGTTTCTCAAAAATCTGTCGTTCGGAGTCAACTTTAAACTGTAGGTCCCACCACTCATGTATAAAAATTAACACACACATAACATAAGTGGTGTGAGAAACTAGGACGTTATACAATGGGTCAATTCGACCTCCGGGTACTGCACTTGTCTTAATTGGCAAGTACACGTCCTCTAACCTAACCTAACCTATGGATGCAATAGATATGGTTATGAGCTATGAAACTTACTTTTAAGCCTAGCTTTTGTTGTTTAACAAATTACTCTCTACTACGTAATAAAGCTCTAATTAAATTATAACGGAAAGAGGTGCCGTGAGCTTATTACTGACTTTTTGTAGGACGGAAATGATAAAATTGAATTTGGTTGACAAGAAGATGCAATTTAACTTCACTTGGCTATATTTTGTGTGGGATGTGGGAAATATCCCGTGCACTGGGACATACACAGATAATTATACGTACCCCACCTAAATTCATTTTTTTTAAAGTAATGATCTTCTTATCTAAAATTTCTTTACATTAGCGTCTGTTACTTAAATAAAGAAAAAAGATTCCCAAAATCTATGAATTTGTGACTGCAGTTTGCTTTAAAACCAATATGGCACCACAGAAAATTATACGTACGACGTATATTTCGTCTAAAATTTCTCCAAGGGTAGCCCAGTATGTAAAAGGTATTGTGAATAAAAATCCTACGACTATAGCCGTAAAAATACGAAATACCTCGGAAAGTGATCACAATATTATTGTGCATTCCGAAACAGTTCGAAGTGTTTTGAGAAAGAACAGTTTCCGCAGCCGAGTGCCGAGAAAACAGCCACGATTGGAATTTGCCCAATAATATATGGACAAGTCAACTGATTTTTGGGCGAATGTAATATTTAGTGATGAGAGCAAATATACTTTGTTCGGCTGTGACGGAAAACAAAAAAATTGGCACAAAAATCAGTTGACTTGTCCACATACTATCATTTAAAAAAAATTATTTTTAGGGGGTACGTGTGACTGTACATACATACATACATACATAATTGTTCATTACAACCCTTCAGTCAGGATTACGACCTAGCTTCTCACAGCACTTATGAATGGCGGGACCTACAGTTTAAAGTCGATTCCGAACGACAGATTTTTGAGAAACTTTTCATGGCAATTTTATTTACTCTCAGAGTTTTTGCTGAGAGGTCGCCAAAGAAATAATTTTTCATATTTTCGTTTTGATGTATGACCTGGGGTTTGAACCGAGGCCTCACGTCTAATATGCCAACACACAACCTACTAGACATTCAAGTTTAAGCTTTGCACGTTTTTATGAAATAATCTGTTGAAAATAAATGCTAGGGCTCTCATTTATCGCCCTGAGAGAAACATTTCATTCACTCTTCCAAAATTGTGGTGATTTTCTCAAATTCCAAAATCCAAACGTTTAAAAAAATCACCCGTTATATTAATTTTGTCTCTTTTTTTTCCCAATTTCCTCAATATTTTAAATGAATTATGATTTATTAAATAAAAAAAACTGTTTTTAATAACCGGTTGTATAAAAAAACAACAACAAACACTTGAACTTCCGTAAAATGAATAGAAATTTCGGTTTTTTTAATAAAATTTTTAATTTATTTAAAATGTTTTTTTTTTTGTTCATATTTTTTTATTCAAGTATTTTGTTTTTGCATTTATAAATAAATCAATATGCAATTAATTAAAAACTCAAAACTAAAGAAAAATAAAAAAAATTATATTTTCAACGATTTCAAGTGTCTGATAACACGATTGCCCATGATTTTTTAATTTTTTTTTATAAATTATTTATAAAAAAAATTGTTTATAATTTTTAATAAATACTATGACTTTATATTAATACAAGTGCTAATGAATTAATAATAGTTTATGAAATAAAAATTTCAAAAAACTTTTTTTTTTTAAAAATCGATTTTTAGCTTGAATGACTCACACCAAAGAGGTGCCTACTGGAGGTGTAAATCACCGGTTCCCCTACATGGCAATTGATTTATTGAAAAATCAATACAAGTGTACTGAATATTGCTTGTCTAATATATGTTTATAAATAAGAAATAGGCCTCTTACTTGGAATTATTTTAAATTACGCATTCGAACAACAGCGTAAAAAACAAATTCGAAACGGAAATATAAAAAATGTGTAAAGAACACCAACCAACCAGCCAGCCAGCAGATAATTTTTTCTTTTACACCCTGTACCCTGTACTCAGCGTACCCTTTGCTATTTAAAAATAGCAACTCTGTACGCGATTAGTACATATGTATGTACATACGTGTAGTGTACCTGTATGTTTGCTTTACAAATTTCTTTTCTATTATTTTTCCGTTTTTTTATTTTTCACATTTTTCTCGTATTTATAGGCTTATTTTCAAATAGTTTTTCTATTCAACAACAAATTTTTTTCTTGCTTGCTTGCCTCACACCTTAGTGCCTTGCTATTCAACATTAGAGAAAACGTGATATCCGTTGGTTCCAAGCCACCACAGAGTCGGTCGTTTTCATATGCACAATTCGTCGTATTGAATACCTTCTGGCTTTGCTGTGTTAAAGGGCGTCATCAACGTGTGTTGTTTTTGCTGGGCTATTGAGTGAAATAATGTTTTATTTTCTCTTTAAATGCTCTTCTATGAATATGTATGTACGTGAATATACATACGTATGTGTGTTTGTATGCATGGAAATGTAATTATTTTTCATGTACATTGTACATGCACGGACGGACGGACGGACATTTGAAGTACTTTGTTGTGATTCCCTCTAATCATGTTTAACAAGTAGAAAAATTAGTTGTAAAGCACTTGTACGAGTATGTTCTATAAACATTCAGAAACAACAACAACAACAACAACGGCGTAATAACAACAAAAGCAACAAAATAAAAAAAATAAAACATTAATGGTTTTATGAACTTTTGTAGCAAATAGGACAGAGGTTCCCAAACTACTTTTTTTAATACCTTAAGAGAAAGCAAAAAAAACCAATCTGGATTCATAATATGACTGGAAAGCATGGCATTTCAGTTCAACTAAGGCTTACAGCATCACATCGCCGTAGTCTAGTACACTCAGCCACAAAAGTATACATACGGATAACAAATTTCGGGAATTTTTTAACTAGTCCGTTTTCTTTGAAAATTTTTGTTATTGTATGACAACTTTCTTCGATTTTAAGACGGTCTTGATTAAAAAATTTCTGAAATTTGTTAACTTTTGTGGGCCTGATGTACACTTTGCCCTACACAGGCCAGAAATTTTTTAACCAATCCGTCGTCGTTGAAAATCTTTATAATTGTCTGACATCTTTCTTCGATTTTAAGGCGGTCTTCTGCTTTGGTTCAGAAATTTGTGAAATTTGTAAATCGGATGTATGCCTTTGTGGGCCTGTGCAGGGCCACAATTCAGTTCAATTTCAGAAATTTTTTAACCAATGCAGAAGACTGTCTTAACGTCAAGGCAACTATAAAGATTTTCATCGAAAATGGATTAGTTAAAAAATTTTGGCAATTTTTTAACCGTATGTATAATTTAGTAACTGTTTGTAGGTAGTGTGCCACAGTTCAAATCCCAGGTCAAATATCAAAACGAAAATATAAAAACAAAATTTCTTCGGCGACTTCCTCTCAGCAGATTTCTGGCAAAAACTGTGAGACTAAAATAAAATTGCCCATGAGAAGATTCTCCAAGATCTGTTGTTCGGAGCCACTCAAGTAAAAAATTAGCACACACAACAAAAGTGGTGTGAGAAACTAGGTCCATAATCTTGACTAAAGGATTGTAATGACCTATTATGTTTGTATCACACATAGCGGCCCGTTGTAATGTCACATGAAGTGATTACCCTGAAACTAACTGACAAGCTCAGCATCACAGCTTCATATTTAAAGCTTAGCTCTCAACAAAATCAAGCCCGAAATTTTTATGATACATACAATGACCGAATAAGTTGAGTCAAATGAGATATGTCTACGTCGAGCATTGGCAAATAAAGGGGACAACACTCTCTTTGTCCTTAATCGATCTACAAACTCTGCAGAAGTTCTTTGCGGGTAAACGTAGTCTCTGCGCATGGCTACTCATAACGTAATGGTCCGTCACAATAGATACTAACTCAAAAATATCCCGGCAATCTACTATAAGTAGTTGATTGATAAGCCTCCTCTATAAATTAGGAAAGATAACTCTGGCCCGAGGCAGGCATCTCCAACTAAACGAAATATGAAAAATATTTCATCGGCGACTTCCTCTAAGTAGATTTCTGGCAAAAACTCTGAGAATAGATAAAATTGCCATCAAAAGTTTCTCAAAAATCTGTCGTTCGGAATCGACTGTAAACTATAGGTCCCGCCACTCCTGTATAAAATTAACGCACACAACATAAGTGGTGTGAGAAACTAGGTCGTAATCCTAACTAAAGGGTTGTAATGACCAATTATGTATGTATGTAACTCTGGCAATAAAGCAAGGATCCTCTTTTCAGAAAAAGAAAATCCGACTAAATTTGCCACATGCTTTGAAAGAAGTCCACACTTTGTTTGATAACACCGCGCTAACAGTTTTAACACACGACTATTTTCCAAGATCTGAGATCAAGCCTCTCTGTATATTATAAAAATGTATTTGTACCTTTTTTTACTACAACTAACGTATTGCAAACAATATCGCTCCATTTATACTTCATTTATTTTTATTCTGGCAACTTCTAGAATCTTACTATTGATTTGTTATTGTTATTACTTTCTGTCCTACAGTTTCTGTAGTTTTGTTATTGTAATTTCATTATATTTTCCACATTTCTTTGTTTTTTTTTGTGATTTAGAGTACTAGTGAACTCATTATGCCATTTTTTCCTTTGCAAATCAGTAAGGTTTGCGTGAGACCAGCTGCTTGCCATTTTGCAGAGGAAGGCTAAGCTTGCATAACATTATCACAAGGGGATCTACTAGGTATTTTCGTTGTAAAAAGAGGTTGGCGTACGATGCCACTTATTTCGTTGAGATGTCTAGAGGTTGCCAGTTAGGGATGCCTTAGTTGATGTGGTTCTAAAAGCACATGTTGTCGACATCCCCAAAGTTTTCATAATACACTCAAACCATGTTTCCTTTTTTCCAAAGCCAACCGGCAAGACACGGCTCTATAGGTTTATGTTGGTTTGATTACATAGTCGTACAGCCAGTTTAGTTTTTAGGGTTGATACACTAGATTCCTCATTATATAATGATTACTAGCTATACCCTGCGCATGGTACTGCGCCACCAATTAAAATAAATTTGAAGGAAAGACATTACACAAATGTCCAATTAATTTTGAATCAATTTATTGATTTTGTTTCCCGTTGTCCTGATGATTCAGATGAACGGGCCTGAGTACGCATTCGATAAGTTTATAATCTCACTTCTAGTTGTTCAAGTGGTTCAAGCGAACGGATCTCAGCGGTATATACTCGAAGATTTTCCAGTCTCAATGCTCGTCTGATTCTGAGGCTCGTAATGCTTTTTTCTTCCTTGCTTGAGGGGTAGGTCGACCAATTGATTGTCATTCATTTTGAACATTTTCAGGGACGCCCTCCATCGGAAATTAATCGCACCAACCTCCGTCGACTCATGCGCAACAACTTTGTTAAAGTTTGCACAGTTTACGATTTAATTCATTTTGTGCAATTTTCAGTGGCACCACCTGTCGGAAATTGGTCATACCAACTTAGAAACCTTCGTCGGCTCATGCGCAACAACTTTGCTAAAGATCATAACATGATCAAATGCACAGTTTACGATTTAATTGATTTTAAGTAATTTTCAGTAGCGCCACCTGTCGGATGGGAGGTGACACGCCCACTATAGCCAATCTGCCCATTTTATTCATATATACGTCAAAGTCGTCCATACAAAATTTGACGACTCTAGCTGTTGCAGTTTATGAGATATGCGACATTAAATACTTATTGGGTATGTAGGCGTGGCACCTTCCCCTACTTGAAATTTTAAAATAAAAATGTCCTTCCAGACATACAGGAAGGTACAGTTAAAATTTCAAGAAATTCGGTCCAGCCGTTTAGCCGTCTATAGGCTTCAAACAAACAAACAAACAAGATAACAACTAAAATAATAAATGACAACAACTTAACATAACATTCATTAAATTTAATTTTGCCGGAAAAAATATTATGTTTGTCTCCACTAAAACTAAACAAAGTATTGATTACGACAACCATAAGAATTTATTTGTCTTGGCTGCGATAAATTCTTAAATAGTTTTACTGTAATGAAGAAATTCTTGTACCTTTTTCCATGATGTAATTATTTGCTTCAAACAAATTAATTTAGTTACGTCAACCAAAGTATTAAATAAGATATAATTGCCGCAATTAAATGATTTCCATTGAATACTAATTTTATGCAAATATATATCCAATAAACGATAATATTTGTTACGAGGCCTAATTCGTTTTGGATTTTGAACTTCCTTTACTCGTTTGCTCATTTTTCTAATTGACGATTAAAATATTGATTTTGAAAATATAATCAAAGGGATCATATGGCACACACGCCCTTTTCCGTTTCGAAATGTTGTAAGAATTTCTAAACTGGAAGAAAATTTTTTTTAATTAATTAAAATTCTAGGAAAGTAAGTGAATTTTTTTTTGTATTTAATACGTTACATACGTCACAATTGAATCACGTTTTTTTTAATTTATTTTATTTTGTCTTCTTTTTCTTTCTCTCAATCATAATTTGTTAACATTTTTTATGTTTTATTTACAAAATTATTATTTTATGGCAAAGCAAAAAATAAAAATCCATTGATATCACTTAATAGAAAAAAAAATAAAAAAAATTATTGTTGTTGTTTTTCTTAATTTTAATTAAATTGTCTTGAAACCATCATTTATTTCTTTGTGTTGTCAAAAAAAAAACGAAAAAAATTTTTGGTTGGGGGAAATATAATTTAATTTTATTTTTTTTTTTTATAATAAATTTATCGTCTTTGTCTATGATTTGATGTGATTTTTTGTTTGTATTTTGTGTGAATAAAATTATAAATTTTATCTTGTCTGCTGTGTGTTATTACCTGCATAGAATATTAATTAATTAAATAAACAAATTAAGAAATTTTATTCCATAAGCAATTTGATATTAAAAAAAACGAAACGTATAATAAATAACTTATACTCTGCTTTTAAACAAAAAAATTCAGTTTAGAACGCATATTTTTCCAAAAATAAGCACGAGTTACCATAAGGCTCTAGTTTATTATTTACTAGCTGTACTCTACGCGTGTTGCTGCGCCACCAACTAAAATAAATTTGAAGGAATGGCATTACACAAATGTCCAATTAATTTTGAATCATTTTATTGATTTTGTTTCCCGTTCTCCTGATGATTCAGATGAACGGGCCTGAGTAGTACGTATTCGATCAGTTTCCAATCTCACTTCTCGTTGTTCAAGTGGTTCAAGCGAACGGGTATCAGCGGCATATACTCGAAGATTTTTCAGTCTCAATGCTCGTCTGATTCTGAGGCTCGTAATGCTCTCTTCTTCCGTGCTTGAGGTGTAGGTCGACCAATTGCTTGTCATTCATTTTGAATAATTTTCAGTGACGCCATCCATCGGAAATTAATCGCACCAACCTCCGTCGACTCATGCGCAACACCTTTGTTAAAGAATGCACAGTTTACGATTTAATTCATTTTGTGTAATTTTCAATGGCGCCACCTATCGTAAATTGGTCATACTAACTTAGAAACCTTAGTCGGCTCATGCGCAACAACTTTGCTAAAGATCATAACATGATCAAATGCACAGTTTACGATTCTATAAGGTACATACAAACAAACATTCATTTTTATATAGGTATGTGAACGGGGCACCTCGCCTATTAGAAGTTTTAAAATAAAAAGTAGCCTATAGTTCCTTCCAGACATACAGGAAGATACTGTTAAAATTTCAAGAAAATCGGTCCAGCCGTTTAGTCGTCTATAGACTTCAAACAAACTCACAAACAAATAAACACACATTCATTTTTATATATAAGAAGATTTATTAATTACAATACAATTACAAATTATATTCTAATTATATACGAGCGGAGTAACTTCTCGGTATAGTGTCACAGGCCAGAGTCTCTGGTGGGAATCGAACCCACGACCCTCACACTGCCCACTAGACTACCAGGGCACCTTCTAGTTTATGAATAAGCACAGCTGTTAGTATGAATTCATTGTGGATATAACTTAAAAATTCGGAATTTTTGTCTATGTATTTTCCCCCGTTTGCTATGGTCCAGTATTTTTCAATCGCTTGGCAATATATTACTTCTAGGCGACATCACCTCACATAAAGTGCGTGAGGTTTTTACTTTAAGCCATGATAATACAGCCTTTGTTCTACTAGATATCATAAAATTATAAAGGCGACAGGGTATACTATTAGGAAGCGCCTTTGCCGTTCAAAATCCCTTCCCTAAATTTAGACAGTTTCATCAGGAATGTAAAAATAGCGTTTCAAGTGCTGTACTGTATGTAACACATTAACATACAGACGATCTCTTACTCCTCCTCCGAGTCGCAACTTCTGTAGAAATCATTGAAGGAGCCCGCATATAGCCCTGCCTACATGCATACATACATAAATGGTCATTACAATCCTTCAGTCAGGATTATGGACCTAGTTCCTCACACCACTGATGTTAGGTGTGTTAACTTTATACATGAATGGAGGGACCTACAGTTTAAAGTCGACTCCGAACGCTAGATTTCTGAGAGACTTGTCATGGCAAATTTATTTACTCTCGAGAGTTTTTGCCAGAAATCTGCTGAGAGGTCGTCAAAGAAATAATTTTTCATATTTTCATTTTGATGTATAACCTGGGGTTTGAACCGGGGTTTTATGTCTAATAAGCCAACGCACTACCTACCAGACTGCGGCGACATTCACTTTTCAGCTTTGCAACCACAATTCACAACATCAGTGTGTGTGTTAATTTTATATATGAGTGGCGGGACCTACAGTTTAAAGCAGATACCGAACGACAGATTTTTGAGAAACTTTTCATGGTTTTTGCCCGAAATCTGAAGAGAGGAAGTCGCCTACGAAATATTTCTTTTCATACTTCGTTTAGTGGGAGATGGTTTACCTGTTTTACAGACTACCTACCAGACTGCGGCGACTTCAAATTAAATTTTCATTAAAATGTAATCACTTTCGGCACAGAAAGAAAACTTTAACGCTCTTGGAAAATACTACTTTAACAATCAGGATAATGTTGAGAAATACTATTTCATTTACTACGGCTTAAAACCTGGTGCTAACAATTTTTAAGCGCAGAATTTAAATTGTAATGGCAATAATAACAACAACAATAAAACTAAACCAAACTAAACTAAAAAAATAAAGAAAAATTACAACCAGTTTGGAGCCACATTTATGACACCCAAACCTGAGAACCTTCAAAGCATACATATGTACACTTTTGAATGAAAATTAAATTTAAAAAAAATTTGTTTTTTTTTTTAAATTTTAAACATAAATTCCATCGAAACGCATAAAAATAAAATATTTTTTTTTAATTTAAATTCACATTTAAATTCATTTTATGTACGCAACCAGTTACAATCGGTTTGTGGAGACATAAAGATTTCAATCGTATGTGGGCTTGGAATTGCAATACTTTGCTGTTGCTGTTGTTATTGCTGTTGCATTTGATGTTCAACAACGTAAAGTTGTCGGTCTTGGCCAAAAAGCCAACAGACGCATTAACAAAAGTGCAGCACAACATTATTCGATACATTATCAAACCTACATATGTATGCAGTAGAGGGAGTCATAAATAACCAGAAAAAAATGAAAACGAAAAAAAAAACAATTTTTTCGTAAGTGATTGTTAAGAAAAAGAAACAAAAATAAAAGCATTATGCGAGGGTGGTTGCTTCATTTTGACATGCAAATTTATTTAAAGATTTGTGCAGTTTATGTGATGCGTATGTGTTTTTTTAGTGGAGTACCATAAACATATGGAGGCTGCCATTGGCAGTGAGCCGATGCACAAAAAATCAAAGGGGTGTACAACAACAGGCTGTGGGAATCGCCGTTTAAGGCTACATCAGCATTCGGTGGCCTAATATTTCCGAAAATTACAAAGAATCCCAAGGAAAAATAATTATTTTCTAATATTTTCTCTTCTATTTTCATTGGATTCATTGATCATTTTAAATTCAAGAAGAAAAGGTGAGTGGACCTGTTGCTCTCCAAGACTGGCTTGTAAGCTAAGGCCCTATGAAAATTAATTTAGAGCCAATCAGACAGAGGCTTATGGCAACTTCTGCGACAATCAGTTAGAATTCAATACACTGCTGGCCAAAGCAGCTCCACCAACACGTTCGAGCCACAGACCCAGACTTCTCGGTATCGTTTAATTATATGGTGCCCTACAATTAACCGAGCAACTGCAATGATCTCATTACCCCAAAGAGAGATTATAGAAATACGAAACCAGATTCTCTAGCGAATTCTCTGCAAGTGTAAACTGACCGCTCAAAGGTGGAAAAGAAAAGTGTGATGTGGTGTGCATATAGAAGACTTGGATATCAGGAACACAGGAACACAGGCTCTAGGATTATAAATATCTCCAGGCCGCTAAGTAGCCCTTTCACCGACATATCAATGCCACCGCTTGTCCTTAATGTCAATTATTTTTTTACACTCAGGGGTCTAATCTTGGCCACATTTAGACTGGAAACGAGTGCCAAATTGCACTCAACGCCTAATGCTTCCTGGGGTAGAGAAGAATACCTGTTCGATCACTTTGTTGACTTGGCCGTATCTTAACGCAGAGGGGACCGAACAATTCATTATTCTTTTCTCGGAATATTGCCTAATAGGAAGTTAGGCGTCCGCCTTGAACAATTTCTACAGAAGTCGCGACTTGGAGAAGGAGGAAGAGATCGTCTGTTATGTAGTGTGTTACAGTGCAGCACTCGCACGAACGGGTGTTAGTATACTGCGAACAATTTTTGCATTCCTGGCGAATCTGTTTGAATTTAAGACAAGCAAACCTGAAAAAAATATTTCTCCGGCGACTTCCTCTCAGCAGATTTCTGGCGCAATAACTCTGAGATGTCAATAAAATTGCAGTGAAAACTTTCTCAGAAATCTGTCCTTCGGGGTCGACTTTAAACTGTAGGTCCCGCCAATTATATATAAAATTAACACACACGACATAAGTGTTATGAAAAGCTAGGTTGTAATCCTGACAAAGGGTTGTAGTGATCAATTATGTATGTTATGTATTCATATTCTTCCGATCGTAGACCACCTTCTTTGGTAATTGTTCTATACAGGCTTGATAGCAAGGATTGACATACGCTTGTCAATCAGTACTTTATAGGAAATATTTGACACTAGGGAGTCAAGTTTCCCAGTTGTGGTAGGCATTTTCAAAGTGTTTTATTATTAAGTATTCTTCCACTACTTCACTACTACTTGCCTATAACCATCTGGGAATAGAATACAGACCTCATGTGTGGCTGCCTCTTAGCATTCTCAATTGTTCGAAAAAATTCAACATCACGCACCGAAAATATAAATTTTCTATACATCTGTAAACAATGACGTCAAGTCATTGAGTTTCTATGCATCAAACTCATTTAAATGTATTGTTTTTCAATGTAACAAACAATACAGAATGGACGTCATCCAATGGAAGATAATGAGCATATCAGTTCCTCTTCTTCAGTTTAGTCATACTGGCCATACTGGTCGACTATTTTAAGACTTTTTGACTACACGTAGAGAGAAAATTCTTAGGTTTTCAAAGAAAATGCCAGTGCCAGTTCCAATATTCATTCATGAAGACTGAAAGTGTTGTTATTCGAACAGGTTATGGTAACCATAACTCAGAACCAGAGATCAGCAATGAGTATTCAAAAAGATGAGTAGAATCGAATCATACTCATAATTTCAAATACTTATTCGCATTCATGGTTAGGTTAGAGGACGTGTACTTGTCAATTAAGACAAGTACAGTACCCGGAGGTCGAATTGACCCATTGTACAACGTCCTAGTTTCTCACACCACTTATGTTATGTGTGTGTTAATTTTATACATGAGTGGTGGGGCCTACAGTTTAAAGTCGACTCCGAACGACAGATTTTTGAGAAACTTTTTCATGGCAATTTTACTTACTCTCAGAGTTTTTGCCAGAAATCTGCTGAGAGGAACTCGCAAAAGAAATACTTTTTGTATTTTGTCTTGATGTCTGGCCTGGGGCTCGAACCCTAGCTTTTTACGTCTAATAAGCCAACACACTACCTACTAGACTACGGTGACTTCAAAATATATATGTATACGCATTCATACTTTGTTTTAATATCGTGGAACCTCTACTCATATTCAAAGTCTGAAATACTCATCATACATCATACTTAACAACACGTATGATGATGTTATTGATTTCGGCTCTCCATAACTCAACACATACACGAATGACAAAATAAGTATGAATCACGCACTAACACTCAAATACTCACTAGAAGGTTGTGTGCTCTGCTCTGCTTACTGCTCCGTCTGTCTATTTTGCTTATGTGCCGGTTTTCTTTTTTTGTAAAGGATTCGCCAAATAACTTCTTTTTTGAAAATGCTTTAAAAAAAACTAAAGTACAATCCTTCCAGTTAATAATGGAAAATAATTTCATTCAAATAGCTGCCTGGGCTGACCATGCAATAGCCTACACGATCGGTCCAATTTTTAAGCACATTATCGATTGTGCAGCTGTATTTCACTAATGGCTTCACGAATATTATCCTTTAAGGTGTCAATTGTCTCCGGCTTGTCGGCATAACACTTATCTTTGATGGCACCCAACAAATAATAGTGCAATGGTGTCAAATCGCAGCTTCGAGGTGGCCAAACGACATCAGCTCTGCGGCTGATAATGCGATCTTCAAAAACAGGGCGCAAAACATCGAGTGTAGCTTCGGCTGTGTGGCACATAGCGCCGTCCTGTTGAAACCACGTGTTGCCAATATCCTCCTCTTCAATTTTGGGGAACAAAAATTCGTTCAACATGGCCCGATAACGATCGCCATTGACTGTAACGGCCACTCCTTGCTCATTTTCGAAGAAAAATGGCCCAATTATGCCTCTGGACCAAAATCCGCACCAAACAGTGACTCGTTTTGGGTGCGTCGGCTTTTCAATGTATGCATGCATGGGTTTTCTGTGCCCCAAACGCGACGATTTTGCTTGTTTATATATCCGCCAAGATCAAAATGAGCTTCATCTGAAAAGATGATTTTTTTTTGCCAAAATCGGCATCTTCTGGTGTAGGCTACTGCCTTCCCAGCCGAGGCAGCCATTTGAATGAAATTATTTTCCATTATTAACCCGAAGGATGGTACTTTCAAATAAAAAAAAGAAATTTGAGAAAATATTCAGTAGTTTTTACTTTAAAGCATTTTCAGAAAAAAAATTTATTTGGCGGACCCTTTAAATACAACAACAACTAAGACTGTAAACTGTGACTCGAATCATTTATAAGTATTTTTCTAAAGTTATGAATCTAAATGAGTAGAGGCTTATGAATCAAACATATTTCAAATGGTATGAGTTCGATCTCAACACGTTGTACGCGTTGTACGCATTGCAACCTGTACTTATAAATCAACGTTGTTGTGTGGGTATGAATGAATCCAGAGTACATAGTTAAATTTCAATATTATTGACTCACTTATATTAAAAATTTCATGAGTGCTTATGAGTAGCGAAAAAACGATTCATTTCTGATCTCTCTGCTGAGAACTGAGCAGTAAGATGATCTTATGCCCAGAGCCATTGTGCAGTAGCCCACCTGTTTTTTCTCAGACTTTCTAACACTTTTTTTATAATTTTTCTTAAAGCTGGCAACAGATGTTTTATGTTTTCAATGAAAACAAAAAAAAAATAAAAAAATATATACAAACTACTGCCAATTTTATTTTACTTTCGTTCGTCTTTTTTTTAATACAATTAAACTTTTATTTGTTTATAAATGTTTTTTGTGGTTTTTAAACATCTGGCACAATATATACGTTAGTTTTTTAATTCATAAGTTTTTTTTTTAACAATTTAGTTGACACTTGTTTGTGCAACCACAACATAAATAAGCCAAACGCAATCATATATTGTTTGCGCAAATCTCAAGCAAAAGATCAATGACTGATCGAAAATTCTATTAAAAAAAAAAAAAGAAAAATTCCCATAAACATTAGCAATCCTAGCAAATAAACAAATTCGCAAACAAAAACGCATCAATTGTTTTTTGTTTAAAAATTTAAAAAAAAATTTTTTTCAAATTTTTTGTTTTCAAATTTGAACAAATAATTTGGCCATGTGCCCATAAAATACTCGATAAATGCTGTTCACTGGTTCCCATAGAAAGTTAATCGAAAAAATGAAAAAAGAAAATTGCATTCAGATATTTTATTCGATTGTATTTGCATATAAAGGGGATAGGTACCCTATAACGATTGATGATGCCTTCAATGACAAATAAAGATGACATGATTTGATTTATAAAATACCACAGCCTTTGAATGCATATAAGGGCCTCTCTTGTAGCTATCCGATGTGCTTCTGGTCATCTACATACCTCAATCCATCCACAAATCGAAAGACAGATGGGTGTATTCGTGGCAGATTTGCCGTCTCTACTCCATTTTCTTAATGATCCTTGCATACATACATAATTGGCCATTACAACCCTTCAGTGGGGATTACGGCCTAGCATCTCACACCACTCTCACACTCATGTTGTGTGTGTTAATTTTATACATGAGTAGCGGGACCTACAGTTTAAAGTCGACTCTGACCGACAGATTTTTGAGAAACTTTTCATGGCAATTTTATTTACTCTCAGAGTTTTTGCTGGAAATCTGCTGAGAGGAAATCGCCGATTTCATATTTCGTTTTGATATCTGACCTGGGGTTTGAACCGTGGCCTTATGTCTAATAAGCCAACATACTACCTATTAGACTACGGCGACTTCTTAATGATCCTTAGTGCTCGTAATTTCTTTTTGTCGTCACCTTTGTAGACTTTGAGGCTTTAAAAAGTATGGTGGCAAACCAATAGAATATGTTCCTCAGGGACTTTCGCTTAAACAACTAAGATTCACTTTTCAAGACGCCACTGACATTACTGTTGCCCTTTATTGCTTTTGTAATGTCGATTACTTTCCAATCGTATAAGTGTCAGCCATTTGCCGAATCTCTAGGAGATCTTTTGGCTCAGAAGTTATGAAAATACTAAGGACCCATTGGATGTATTCGTTGTGGCGTGAGTGAGCTAATTCGTCGTCATAACTCTGTTTACTTATGGTCTGACGTCACCAAACTATACTTTGAGAAATATAGTTCCTAAGCCATAGAACACCTTCCCCTCATTCCATCGAAATAATACCAGAGATTTGCAGTTGAAAATGATAGGGAGATTCTTCAGCTTCAGGTCTTGTTTACAGGCTTGCGAGAGTATCTGAAACTTATTAGTCTCTAAAATCCCCACGACATCCAAAAGGAAGGAGAAAAACGAATAACCTGGCAATAGAATTCTACCTCGTTGATAATTTAGCCCGATGAATTGCCCTGAGTTTTGTGCCAAGCCTTTTATTCATTCATTATCGTAAAGGGGTGATAAAGTATTGCCATGATGCAATCTAGAATACAGGTCTCGGCTTATATAGGGCTTCCCTATAAGGTCTTGCCCAATTTCGTTGCCCTGACAAACTTCTGAATGGTGGTTGTTTTCAGAATGTGTTTTATATGACAGTAATCGTTGTCAAATTTGGGTGGTTGTCTTGGATTATTTCAGACAACCCTCAAAAACCCACGAGTAAAATCGGGGGTCTTGACGGTATCAAAAAAAGAACACAAAACAAAGTGGCGACCCTCGTAAAATACATACATAATTGGTCTTAATTTGTGTGTGTTAATTTTATCCAAGAGAGGCGGTACCTACGGCTTAAATAAGACTCCGAACGACAGATTTTTGAGAGAAATACTTTTTTTTTCATATTTCGTTTTAATGCCTGACCTTGTGTTTGAACCGTGGCCTTAGGTCTAATAAGCCAACACACTACCTACTAGACTAGGGCGATTTCAAATTTCGTAAATAGGTTGATGTATTTATAAGTTTTTGAACACATATTAACAGAAAGTAACCTCGTAGCAGAGAATCAATGATTTAGTGTAGCTCAGTGACAAAGTGTAGCTGAACGCTTTAAAACTAGTGTAGCTTACCGATATGCCACTGCCCTCTAAAACCCTCTGCACCCCTTAAAGGTTTCGTCAATTTTCTTGGACCCTTAATCTACAATTTTTTTTTATTTATAGACTGTGGTAGACAAGAGAGTGAAGCACTTGAACCCCTTCATTGGCCATTGTCTACCATTGTAGGGTATCAGCAGCTCTAATTTTAAATTTTCTTAAAATAAATATGTTTTCTGTTGTTGTTGTTTTTATTGTTTTTTTTTCTATTTCTTGATTTTATTTTTTGAAAATATTTTAAAAATAAAATTTTTTTTAAACAAATAAACAAAACAACGATGTGTACCCACCACCACCACCACATTTCTTGGCGTATGTCGCCTCTGCTTGACTTTCAAGCAGGTGGGTAAAACCCCTAAAATAAATGAAAAAAATTATTTTTGTTTTTGTATTCTTTTCTAAATCCTTTAAACGTAAATAGTTTAAGCCAATTTTGCTGTGGCATTATTTCTCTATTCTTTCTTTATGTTGTTTCACACACAAAGGTCAAAATTCTTGTTACTTTTAATGCGTTCTCTTCTTTTGGGCTGGCATTTGGTCGCAGTTTCTTTGCTCTCCGCAAATGGTATTCAAATGTCAATTGCCTTCTTTCCGCTGTTGAATGGAATTTCCTTTGGTGGGTTGAAGAAATCCGAAAAGAAAATTCTTTAATTCTTTTGAAAATCAAATGAAATTTAATTTTCTTTTGTTCTATGAACGCAAATGACATGTTAATGCCTGCCTGCATTCCATCAATAAAAATTTGAAAAACAAAAACAAAAAAAAAATTAATTTCTTGACAAGAACTGTTTCGACGCAGTAAATTTTGCAGATAATTTTTCAAACTGTCAATCAATGTTCTTAAGCCAAAGGATCTTCTTTTGTGTTGCTTAGTGTATGAACTATGCTAGGCAATAAACCTGATTCACATATATCGCTTAGAATCTAAGTCGTCATTCTGTAAGAAATAAAATCAGAGTAGTCATCTGGAATAGGCGGATGTTCTTTTTGTTCTCTGGAATTACCTCGCCAGTGGTCAGTAAAAGTCGTTAGCTAAAGTCGGAGTGGTAGCTCTGATATCACAAAGCTCACATGATTACGCATAGCGGCCCGTTGTGATGCCACGAGTGAACGCAGTACCTGTACTGACCATGTTCCACCAAAATCAGGGAAGAGGAAGAAGTTGGTCAGCGCAAGGGCTGCTCAGTAAAAAGCTCAGGGAAATTTCCGAAATCTGGTTTAACAGAATCCTAATTCGCCCATTCTATTTAAAGCCTGTAATCGGTCTGGGCACTGAATATGTGCACCGTTATAATTAAAAGTTGAGGAAAATCTCAATCTCAAGACCCACCTCAAGTGAGATCAATATCCCCAAGGCGGCTTGAGAATTCGACATCGAATACCCAATAATATTTGAAAACATCTCCTTAGACGTTTAGGTACTTATCAATGGGGATGGTTCCTACTGCATTCTTATACAAAAAGAAATCGAAAATACGATCTCGTCTTAAGCACTAGAAATAGAAATCTTTGGGGACACAGTCTTGAACTTTACAATCCTTCACCATAAAAGTTAAGTGCATACACTACGGAATTCGATAAAAGTGAGCGGCTAGCGGGGGAATAGAATAAAACTAGCTTGGATTCATGACAATTTTGCCGTTCATTGTAAAGAAGTGACTGCATATATGCTTGTAAAAGGATAAGGAATGGAAACAGAGACGGTTAACCATAAGGTCTTAAGAGATTAGATTTGGTACTACATGTTGGGGGCCATTTTTTGATCGACTGATCCAATCTGATATTTTATTACTATTGCTTATGTTTTTTCAAACAGCATAAGCTTACATACATACATACATACATAATTGGCCATTACAATGCTTCAGTCACGATTACGGCCTAGCTTCTCACACCACTCATGTTGTGTGCGTTAATTTTATACGTGAGTGGCGGTAGCTACAGTTTTTACGTCGACTCCGTACGACAGATTTTTGAGAAACTTTTTCATGGCAGGTTTATTTACCCTCAGAGTGTAAGCTGGCCATGCAGTAGCCTACACGATCGGTCCAATTTTTAAGCACATTATCGATTGTGTGCAGCTGTATTTCACCAATGGCTTCACGAATATTGTCCTTCAAAGCGTCAATTGTCTCTGGCTTGTCGGCGTAACACTATCTTTGAAGGCACCCCACAAATAATAGTCCAACGGTGTCAAATCGCAGCTCCGAGGTGGCCAAACGACATCAGCTCTGCGTCTGATAATGCGATCTTCAAAAACAGGGCACAAAACATCGAATGTAGCTTCAGCTGTGTGGCACGTAGCGCCGCCCTGTTGAATCGAAATGTTGCCAATACCCTCCTCTTCAATTTTTGTGAACAAAAATTCGTTCAACATGGCCCGATAACGATCGCCATTAACTGTAACGGCCACTCCTTGCTCAGTTTCGAAGAAAAATGGACCAAATATGCCTCTGAACCAAAATCCGCACCAAACAGTGACTCGTTTTGGGTGCGTCGGCTTTTCAATGTATACGTGCGGGTTTTCTGTGCCCCAAATGCGACAATTTTGCTTGTTTACATACCCGCCAAGATCCAAATGAGCTTCAGCTGAAACGATGATTTTTTTTCTTCTGGTGTAGGCTACTGCATGGCCAGCCGAGGCAGACATTTGAATGAAATTATTTTCCATTATTTTACCGGAAGGATTGTACTTTCAAATAAAAAAAGAAATTTGAGAAAATATTCAGTAGTTTTTTTAAATCATTTTCCAAAAAAAAGTTATTTGGCGAACCCTTTATTTCTTGCTTACTTACTTTGCTTTTTGATTTCTTCCCCCCCAAAATTAAAACTAGTTACGCTTGTGTTTGCAGGAAATCTTTTATGACCCGCCTATAAATCACTTGCTTACAGCCGATATCCGATAATCTCTTTAGCTCCTACTTCTGCACGTTTTATGATGAGTTTTCAAAACAAAACAAACAAAACTTTGTTTTCAATTGCTTACACGAACAAACGAACTTCAGAGTTCGATTGCAAACACTAGTGACAAGGGCAGGGCCGTTTGTTATCGAGACAATAATAAATGTTATCTTAAGGCAAATAATAACAAATCGGTTAAAGAATATTCCAAAAGTATTTGTAACATTATATTTTCCACTTTTTTTAACTTTTTTTAACATTTTTTTCCATTGATAGTTGAAATTTGCTTATCAGGCTGCTCTTTTTCAAGCACTTAATGATTGATTATTAAATTTAATTATAAAAGGCAACAACAACAACAACAATAATAAATATAAAACAATTCATTTTATAAATTTTGATAATTTCTTTGACTAACAAAATTGAATTTTTTTTTCAGATTACGAGCGTCATTGAAGGCGAAAAGTTGTAAAAAAATTTTAAAAGAAATTTCGCGAGTGTTAAAAACCTGAAGAAAAAGTGCTCAAGAAAAGTGTTAAGAATTGCAATTTAAAATAAAAATCAATAAGAAAAGATCATAATTTAAAGAAAAATGTTGCTCATCAATTACATTTGCACTCAAAGAAATTGTGCCAATTAAAAACAACAACAACAAAAATTTACACCCAAAGAAAAATTTTGTGAAGCAAAACACAAAACAATTCTCTTTCCCTACAAATTAAAAACGAAATCAAATTTCTACATATTACAACAAAAACAACAACAAAAATCTCTACTACAATGGACTCACCACACTTGCTGCTACTACTCGCCTGTTTGGCATTGTTAAGTGGCCTAAGATTTACCAGCACCTCTACAACAATTTCCTTGGTGGCCTCTATGTCGATAGCAAATCAAGATCTCGAACGTTATTTTCACTCAGCACCCAACCGAACCCAAACCCTAGCCACTGAGGAACGCATAGCCGTGGACGTGTACACATATGCCTTCCTCAACTACAGCTACATGGAAAGCCAACAGCTGAGAGTGGTCAACTATCAAGAGGAAAAGGCCCGCTATGGCGAGGGCCGCATACTAACGGTGCAAGGCAAACTGGTACACATCAGTACGCCCGAAGATCTCAAAGATGACTCTGCATGCACGGTGAATTTAAGAGGTACCAACGGGCAGCCTATACCCTCATTTGGCATTGCCTGGATAGCCTTGGTTCGGCGTGGACGTTGCACTTTTGAGGAAAAAGTGAAAAATGTTTTTATAAATGGTGCTTCGGGTGTCATAATTTATAATGATAAGCCCGTTATGAATTTGGAAAAAATGCAGATTAAGGGTAAAACACGTAAGTAGATTAAGAACTACCCTCCTCCTCACCTCACTAAGCAAGAAAAAGAAATGAAATGAAATGCGTTTTAATATTGTTTTTCTGGTTTATATTTCTAGGCAATATAACAGCTGTGATAACATATCAAGACATTGGCCTAGAAATGGCAATGCGTCTTGATCAGGGTTTCGATGTTTACGCTCATATAATAGAGGGACGTAGTGGCGTTAGACCCATAAATAGTTTAAATAGGTAAGTAACAAGCACATTTTGAATTTTAAAGTAGTTGTAGTGCTTAGTGACCTTTGACCTTTAAGGAAAAAAATGAAATATATTCCAGTGAAATTAGTAATAAGTTCTAAGAAGATTTTCGTCTTTAATTTGCTGCAAAATGTTGTCCGACTAAAGCTTATTTTTATTTGACCTTTGACCTTTAATAAGAAATAGCTGGCAAAGTCTTGAGGTATCAAGATTGATCCTTTTGAGTTCGTTTAAAACCAATTCTGGCACATTTCGCGCGATATCTCAGAATTAACACAAAAAACCTCAGTCGTGTGGTAACTTTGCAAGAGTATTGTTCAATATCAACTAGCCTAAGCACTATAGACGTAACGTGAATATACTAGAACCTACCAGAGAGCAAACAGAACCCAAAATAATGGTTTTCTTAAGGTAAAGAACCTAAAAAAGGTATAAAAACTGAAGAAACTTTTAATAAAGTAAACATATGACGACGAACGACTAAATGACCCATCCTAGCTTAGAATTGATAATTCCATTTCGGTTAGGGACATGCTAGGGCAGCAAATCTAGATGAAGAGTACACGGAATGTCTGCTTAAACTTTAAAGAAGTAGTAGTTAACGTAGCTATCGTAGTCATTACTGATTATGCTTAGCGCTATCACCCAATACTTCTGTAGTTGCTAAGACTTCTCCGTAGTCGCCGTAGTCTAGTAGGTAGTGTGTGGGCTTATTAAACGTAAACGTCAGGGTTCGAGCCCCAGGCCAGACATCAAGACAAAATACAAAAAGTATTTCTTCGCCGACATCCTCTCAGCAGTTTTCTGGCAAAAACTCTGAGAGTAAATAAAATTGCCATGAAAAAGTTTCTCAAAAATCTGTCGCTCGGAGTCGACTTTAAACTGTAAGTCCAGCCATTCGTGTATATAATTAAAATGCACAACATAAGTGGTGTGAGAAACTAGGGCGTTTTACAATGGGTCAAGTCGACCTCCGGGTACTGTACTTGTCTTAATTGATAAGTACATGTCGTCTAACCTAACCTAACCTAAGACTTCTCACTAATCTGGCAAGTATAGACATTGGAATTGTCAGAGTCAGCTTCGAGTGGTTCTTGTTCCATTTTTAGCGGAATTTAAGAGCTGTGGTATCTTAACTTCTTAATTGGCCATAAACAACCCGATTAACGGATTTCAGCCTGACTTAACACTTTCTTCCAGGCGACTCTGCTTCCTGGGCGCCTGCGACAGTTGATCACACTAATCGATGACCGGGTTTCCTCGATTTGGTCCTTCCAATGCAAACAAGGTCGTCCTCTTCGTCGAATTCCTCAAATCCCAGCATCAAATACCCGCCTTGCCGGAGCATCCTCCTCCATTCGAACGACATGCCCGAGTCAGCCCGGCCGCTGGATGTAAATAAGCTGCACAACGTCCATGTCGTTGAGAAGCTCATACAGCTCACTATTGGATCATATGCGGAAATTATCGCCAACTCGCATTAGATTAAAAATCCTACGTAGTACTTTTCTTTCGAATACTCTTAAGGCTGCTGCATTAGTACTTACTAATGTCCTTGCCTCTGCGCCATAAAGAAGCACGGGGACGATGAGCGTCTTGTAGAGTATTAGTTTTGTCGTACGAGAGAGATCTCAGCTACTCAATTGCCCATTGAGACCATAGTAGCACGTGTTGGCAAGAGTGATCCTGCGCTTGATCTCCAGAGTGACAGCATTTTTGGTAATAATGGCGGCGGCAAGATAAATAAATTCCTTGACTATATCGAAAGTATAGTTGCATACATACATACATAATTGGTCATTACAATCCTTCAGTCAGGATTACGACCTAGTTTCAAACACCGCTTATGTTGTGTGTGTTAATTTTATCCATAAGTAAAGGGACCTACAGTTTAAAGTCGATTCCGAACGACAGATTTTTGAGAAACTTTTCATGGCAATTTTATTTTACACTCAGAGTTTTTGCCACAAATCTGTTGGGAGAAAGTCGCCGAAGAAATACTTTTTGTATTTGGTTTTAATGTCTGGCCTGGGGCTCGAACCCTGGCTTTACGTCTAATAAACCAACACACTACCTACTAGACTACGGCGACTTCATCGAAAGTATAGTTATCAGCCGTTAATTGAGATACCTTTAGGGGGCAATTGATGTCCCCCAATTATGTCTCGGAAATTATTACCAACTCGCTTTGTACCGAAGATCTTATGTAGGACTTTTCTCTCGCATACTTTCAAGGCTGCTGCATCATTATGCTCTACAAGGGTTGTGGTATTACAAAGAGTGTGGAAGTGTGGTGCTTGTTGTTAAGTAAACTTCCTTAGTGTTGAATTGTCTAATAAAAGAACGTGACTCCTTTAAATATCTGAAAGTCATGTTCCAAATACATTTTCATTGTCATTGTTTTGGGGGGAATTTTTTTGTTTTTAAAAATACTTTTACCGGTAAAAAGAAAGTCTTCGAAGCAAAAAAAAAAATTCCAATTGAAATGATATTCTCAGGCCTTTATTGTTTTGTAATTTATGTTTTGTTTTGTATTTTTTTAAATATTTTTTGGGGTAAAAATAAAAACAAAATCACCCACAATTAATGCTGAAACGAGTATAACAACTCATATGTTTTTTTTTAATAAATTTTTCTTGATGAAATAATTTCATGAAAATCTTTAAAGATCTCGAAATACAGGCCTCGTGATAATGTGAATGCCCTGAATTTGTATTTATTTCAGGCTGCTTTCAGGTTCATTAACATATTTTTCCACGTATTTGCGGTATTTTGTCGTACAAAGTTAATTGACCTCTCACAACAAGCGTGTAAAAACGGTAAATTAAACAAGATCAAGAAGAAAAAAAACAGCACAGCCCCTGATCCACCTCAATCCCTGAACAAATCAAAGATAATTTTGTACTCAAAAAATTTTTTTTTTTGTTTTTGTCTCAGAACAGCTAGACAGAGAGATATGGGGCCAGGCAAACCCATTAAGTAAGGTGCTTGTTTTTGAGACAACGACCGACTGACTTATCATATAAAAAAACACAAACATAATTGCCAATAAAGAAATAAATATTAAAGGGTCCGCCAAATAACTTTTTTTTTGAAAATGCTTTTAAAAAAAACTACTGAATATTTTCTCAAATTTCTTTTTTTATTTGAAAGTACAATCCTTCCGGTTAATAATGGAAAATAATTTCATTCAAATGGCTGCCTCGGCTGGCCATGCAGTAGCCTACACCAGAAGATGCCGATTTTGACAAAAAAAAATCATCTTTTCAGCTGAAGCTCATTTTGATCTTGGCGGGTACGTAAACAAGGAAAATTGTCGCATTTGGGGCACAGAAAACCCGCACACATACATTGAAAAGCCGACGCACCCAAAACGAGTCACTGTTTGGTGCGGATTTTGGTCCAGAGGCATAATTGGGCCATTTTTCTTTGAAAATGAGCAAGGAGTGGCCGTTACAGTCAATGGCGATCGCTATCGGGCCATGTTGAACGAATTTTTGTTCACAAAAATTGAAGAGGAGGACATTGGCAACACTTGGTTTCAAGAGGACGGCGCTACGTGCCACACAGCCGAAGCTACACTCGATGTCTTGCGCCCTGTTTTTGAAGATCACATTATCAGCCGCAGAGCTGGTGTCGTTCGGATACTTCGGAGCTGCGATTTGACACCGTTGGACTATTATTTGTGGGGTGCCGTCAAAGATAAGTGTTACGCCGACAAGCCAGAGACAATTGACGCTTTAAAGGACAATATTCGTGAAGCCATTGGTGAAATACAGCTGCACACAATCGATAATGTGCTTAAAAATTGGACCGATCGTGTAGGCAGCCATTTGAATGAAATTATTTTCCATTATTAACCGGAAGGATTGTACTTTCAAATAAGAAAAGAAATTTTAGAAAATATTCAGTAGTTTTTTGAAAGTATTTTCAAAAAAAAGTTATTTGGCGGACCCTTTATAAATTAATAACAAAAACAATTGAAACACAAAAATTTTTTTTATTTTTTTCAAAAACAAAAAAAAATTTTCCAAAAAAAAATAAAAATACGGGAGCATGATTTTGATTTTTTTTTAATAAATAATGAATGAACGTGAGATAAGCTTATAAGATAACAATTTGAAATACATTTTGCCTGATGTTTTGTTATTGTTTTTAATGTTTAAATAAAAACAAATAAAAATTTCCTTTAATTTCTTTTAACTGACTGGAGATGCCGGGGTTTGAACCCGGGACTTTTCACATGCGAAGCGAACGCTCTACCACTGAGCTACATCCCCCTTCACGTTTATATAGTTTCGTTAGAAGCTTTTATTTCAATTGTTATCACACACATCCTTTGTGTGTTTCGCTACTAAAAAGGATATTGTGTGTTACAAAAGTGTAGTTGTTGTTGTTGTTGTTCTTGTTGTTATATAATGTTTTCTTTTCTTTTTTGCATTCCTTCTTTCAGAACTTCAGTGCTTTTTGTGGCCATATCGTTTATAATTTTGATGGTGATTTCTTTGGTTTGGCTGATATTCTATTATATACAGAAATTCCGTTACATGCAATCCAAGGATCAACAATCGGTAAGTACCGTTACAAAAAAAGTGTTTGAAAAATTGTCTAAAAGGCCTGATCGATGTGAAAAAGATTAAAAAAGTTCAAACTACCAGTTTTATTTCCCTGGATTCTTCTCCTCCTCCTTCATATCTTTAATTAATTATCGAAATTTATCGATAACTTTCTTTCAATTTAGCATCATCTTTGTCATCAAAATAACAATTTTAATTTTATTGATCCTGCTCCTTCACTTGATAAATTAATTATCGAAATTTATCAATAACTTTCTTAGCATCATCTTAGTCATCAAAATCCCGAATTTAATTTCCTTGATCTTTCTCCTTCACTAGATAAATTAATTATCGAAATTTATCGATAACTTTCTTTTGATTTCTTATTTTAGCATCATCTTTGTCATCAAAATCACGATTTTAATTTCCTTGATCCTTCTCCTTCACTTGATAAATTAATTATCGAAATTTATCGATAAATTTCTTGTGATTTTCTAATTTTAGCATCATTTTTGTCATCAAAATCCCAATTTTAATTTCCTTGATCCTGCTCTTTCGCATGTTAAATAAATTATCGAAATTTATCGATAACTTTCTTTCAATTTCTTATTTTAGCATCATCTTTGTCATCAAAATCACGATTTTAATTTCCTTGATCCTGCTCCTTCACTTGATAAATTAATTATCGAAATTTATCGATAACTTTATTTCAATTTCTTATTTTAGCATCATCTTTGTCATCAAAATACCGATTTTAATTTTAAATCAATTATCGAAATTTATCGATAACTTTCTTGTAATTTTCTAATTTCAGCGTCATCTTTGCTCGGTAACAAAAAAGGCCATCATGAAAATACCCACAAAAACGGGTAAAAGTACGGATGAAAAAGATAGCGAATCCGATTGCTGTGCCATTTGCATAGAAACCTACAAGGCCTCGGATCTCATAAGAGTCTTGCCTTGCAAGTAAGTTTGAAAAATCAATTCCATTACATTCCACCAACCTTTACTTTCAATCTCTCTCTCTCTCTGTTTCCATTCTTACAGACATGAATTCCATAAAAGCTGCATAGACCCATGGCTGATAGAGCATCGCACATGTCCCATGTGTAAATTGGATGTTTTGAAATTCTACGGTTATGTGGTGGGTGATGAAATTCATGCAACACCATCTCCCCAGCATATAGTGAATGCTAATAATACAGCGCCCTTAGATGATACAGATGTGCCTGTGGTAGTTGTAGGTGTAGTGCCCAGAACAGCAACGCATACTGCATTAGCAAATAGCAATAACACTGTCAGTAGTAGTAGTAGTAGCAATAGCACTAGCAATAGTGATAGTAGTAATAGCCCTAGATTACCAGCTACTCAAGCCAGTGTAGAGACACAAACTATCACCACCATAGAACCGCATAGCAGTAGGCTAGATTGTATTGATGCACACCTAAATACCTATCATAATCAAAGATATTCATCAAATCAACCTGCAGTTGATTCAACTGAGAATAGCAATAATAGTAGCACAAGCACAAATGCAAGTAGCAATAGTAGTAATAGCATTAGTAATACACATAATTTAACCGCAAGTGATAGCCAGCAGGCCTGGAGTACACCAGTTCAAGTTAATACCGGCAGTCATTTGGTTACAGATGTTTAAGCAGTCGAAGTAAAATGAAAGAAAGAACCAAGAAGACCAAAACTACCAGTAACTTAATTTTAAAAACCAAAGCTGCCAATAGCTAAGTACATAGTTAGATGCGTCTGTTTTCAAGTTTTCAAAAATTTTTGAAATAATTTGTCGAAAAAAAGCTTCCCAAAACAGGAAATATTTTTAAAATGCCAATGAAAGGTTTTTATTCAAAATTTAGACACAATAAAACTAAGTTTTAGTAGAGCTTTTTAGGCCTTAGAAAAGTCTATTGTTGAGCCTATAAAAGCTTTTAACAAAGAAAAGCTTTTTTATACAAAAATAATTGCTTTAAGCTTTCTAGGCTTAATTTTTCTTTTTATTAAAATCTAGGAAAGTCTCCCAAGCTTTAAAATTCCAAAAAGAATTTATTTTGATAGATAGTAAAGCTTTTCTTCTACCAGAAAAGCTTTTTTAGTAGATAGTAAAGCTTTTCTTCTACCAGAAAAGCTTTTTTAGCTTTCTTTTTATATGTTTCATATTCTTAAGGCCATGATAAGTTTTATTATTTAAAAAATATTCAAAGAAAAGTTAACTTTTGATATTTAAAGCGAGCTTTAAAGCTTTCATTTAAATATTTTTGGTGCTAAAAGAAAAAGCTTTCTTCCTATGGTAGGCGCGGTTATACTTTTTAGACTTAGGAAAGCTTAGAAAAATGCAGTGCTTATAAAAATGCTTTGCTTAGAAAAGCTTTTGTTTTTCATTTTGAATTGAAAATCTATTCGATTTAAAAGCTTATGTATGGTAAAGCTTTAAACTTTAAATTTCTTTCGTTTGAAAGAGTTAAAGCCTTCGTTTCTAAATCTTTAAAAGCTTCGCAGGAAAATAATGTTTCAAAAAAAAATTGCATATTTTATTACGAAAGCTTTCTTAAAGACTTGAAAGCTTTGCTTATAAAAAAATATTTAAAAAGAATTTCTATTGATTTTTTTAAAAAACTTCCTAAAGATCAACAAGATTTTTAATTTTAGAAAAAACTTTAAAGCTGGTCTATTTTAAATGAAAACAAGCTTTTAAAAGCAACAAGCTTTTGAATGAGACCATAACTTCAAGAAAAGGAAAGCTTTAATGAAGTTTGTATAGGTTTAGGTTTAGGACAAGTACAGTACCCGGAGGGCTAGTTGTACTGCGTCCTAAAGAGGGGAGGATAATAGGGGAAATAGGGAAAAAGGAGAGGATACAGGAAAGGCAGAATAAGGAGGCAGAGGAATTACCTAGACAAACAAAACACACAATCGCCGTAGTCTAGTAGGTAGTGTGTTGGCTTATTACACGTAAAGCCAGGGTTCGAGCCCCAGGCCAGGCATCAAGACAAAATACACAAAGTATTTCTTAGGCGACTTCCGCTCAGCAGATTTCTGGCAAAAACTCTGAGAGTAAATCCAAATTGCCATGAAAAAGTTTCTCAAAAATCTGCCGTTCGGAGTCGGCTTTAAACTGTAGGTCGGTCCCACCACTCATGTATAAAATTAACACACACAACATAAGTGGTGTGAGAAACTAGGACGTTGTACAATGAGTCAATTCGACCTCCGGGTACTGTACTTGTCTTAATTGTACAAGTACACGTCCTCTCACCTAACCTAACCTAACAAAACACACAAGAGAGCGCCGACTACACTATTGAAGCCCTGGCACTTCTCAACCAGCTCAGAGTAATAATGAATCAATGGAGAGCCTTGATATCGGCTCTCAACATAGAATTCAAACCCTCAAAGAAGCTGCTGTCAAGGGTCTTCAATACCAACCTACTAATGGCTGGACAATTAAAGAGAAGGTGTTCGATAGCCTCCAACTATTTCTCATCGCTACATACCCTGCAATAGTCCGGCTGGGATGTGTTCCAGATCCTTGTCAGCGATCTAATCTCGCAGTGCACCGTAATAAACACAATAACTAATAATGAATCTATGGAGAGCCTTAATGTCGGCAAAGAATTCAAACCCTCGAAAGAAAAAGTCCCTGCCAAGGGTCCTCAAACTACTAACGGCTCGACAGTTACAGAGGATGTGTCCAATAGTCTTCAACTCCTCCTCGTCACAACATACCCTGCAATAGTCGGACTGGGATCTGTTCCAGATCCTTCTCAGCGATCTAATCTCGCAGTGTCCCGTAATAAACCCAATAACTAACTTTAACCAGTATGTGCATAACTTTTTTTCTCGTAAAACCATGGATTTTTTGTATTTATTGGAATCTATATGGTATACCACACATCTGATCAATATCTTAGTGTTTTAAAAATGGGGCGATAAGTACATATGGGTTAAGCTGGCCTTATCTAAGCCCTGCAGCCAACCTGTTCTTACACTGTCTATAGCAGGCCATAGACAGCTTGAAACATAACAACCCTATGCATTCTTTTCAACGCCTCCGCTCTTCCCCCTGAACCATCTATTGTTGAGACCGTAGAAGTGTCAAATTGAGGGCTTAGGACCAATTTCATAAGATTATGAAAAATAAAAAAAAACTTTGAATAAAACTTTGATTCAAAGCCTTTTAAAATTACCCGCGATTTATTTTTTGTATATTTTTTATAGAAAAATTTCTTAAAAATATTTCCTGTTATACATAGGCCTCCTTCTGCTATTGCTAACTTGTAAATGTGAGTTTTATTATGTGGTTACTATTTTTTAAACTTTAATGTGTAAATATTTATTTAATTTAATTTTAAAAATTATTATTTTTTAATTTTTAATTTTTTATAAATTATTTTTAAGTTATTTTTATTATTCTATGATAGTTTTTTTTTTTATAAAAAAAGAAGAATAATTTTTAACGCTTTAAACTGAATCCAAAAATCAATACTTAAGAGTTTTAAGACTTAATAAACCAAGCATAGGAAGGAAAAAAATTTATGAAAATCGAAAAATAAAAATTAAATAAAAAAAATTATTATAAATTTTATAAAATCTTTATAATAAGTTTTAATTTAAAACAAAAAAAATATTAAATGAAAAACATAATTTTTGTACACCCTATTAAAATGTAGTGCTAAAGAAAATTTAGTTTCATAAGCTCATAAACGAAAAAATTAAAATTAAATGTCATGCGCTCACTAAGACGACTACTAGTCATTGATAATTTTTAATTGTTAAATAAAAAACAAAAAAAATAAAATAAAAACGAGAAAAAAACATAAAATAATTAATGATTTATCACGTATTATTATTAGTTTATGTTTTAAATTGTAAATAAATTTAAAAAAAAATTAAAATTTTCTAAAAAAGAAACAAAATGTCTTGTGAAAATAGTATTAAAAAACAAACTATTTAATATAATAAGAAAAAATTAACAACAACAAAAACAAACTCAATTAAATTAAATGTCGATCGATAAATATATTGTATGTTTAAAAAACAAACAAAAAAATTAAAAAAAAAAAACAAACTCGTGCCATGCTTTTTTATTATTTTCTGTTTACCGTGTAGTTTAATTAGAGCTTTATTACGTAGTAGAAAGCATTTTGTTAATGCAACCAAAGCTAGGCTTAAAAGTAAGTTTCATTGATCATAACTATACCCATTGGATCCACATATTATCGTCTATTCATTAGAGAAAAGAAAAACTTTTAGAAAATAAGTTTCAAAGCAAGCTAGGCTTTGTTCATTTAATTTCCATCAGAATCGTTTCTCCATTTACCAGAGAAAAGCTTTTAGAATTCATTAAATCGATTACCAAGTCTATAGGCATGCCTATCAATAGTACAGTGGTCCGTGTGAACTGCAATAGCGTAATGGATGTACATTAGAGTGACTCAAGTTGTACGAAAGCGAAATTCGTGCAAGTGTACTCCCCTCAAAATGAACCTTGGACTTTTTTAAGATGACATTTAAAATATTTCGGCTCCAGCTTTGACCTCTCGTGAGCTGGAGTGAGAATCTATTTCCTAACGTATACAATATGGGTATCATAAGAATGGTTTTTCTAAGAGTTACCACAAAATCGCATTTATATATATTCCAGTGCACAGTGTAAAATGCATCTCATTTGCAAAAATCTAAATTATTTACATACAAAGATGATGTACTTGGCAAAAGAAAAAATTTGATACCCTTATTGCGGTAACGGTAACGAAGGGTTACCTCCCCATTGCATTTTTGTCAGATCGCGAACTAGCGCGCATTTCAAAAAAAGCTGATTTGAAATTTAATTTACTCGACTAAAGATTAAAATATGTTAATTTGGCACTTTTATTACAAACAACCCCGAACACAAAATTCAAAATCCTTCTTTTTTACAGAATATCCCTAAAGACGGACATGTATGATCGTCTTTAGACAAATTGTATCTACAGTTGAACACGCCTTAAAAAAACCGTTCTTATGATACCCATATTGTAAATGTTGGTAAGAAAACAGATTCTCAAATTGACAAAACATGCAAAAATATACTCTTTTTCGAAAAGGTCCAGCTCACGAGAGGTCAAAGCTGCAGCCGAAATATTTTAAATGTCATCTTAAAAAAGTCCAAGGTTCATTTTTAGGAGGGTACATCGAGCACATTTTTTGGTGAGTCGCCCTAATGTACATGCGTTTTAAGGAAAAAAGTTATTTTCTTATCCATGTCAGTCTGGCAGAACCTAGCAGGCTATCATCTAAGGCAATCAGAGTACACTTACGTACATATATACCAGAGATCAGCATTGAGTATGAGTGCTACCACAGCCCTTGTAGAGTATTATGATGCAGCACATACATACATACATAATTGGATTACAACCCAGCTTCTCACACCACTTATGTTGTGTGTGTTAATTTTATACATGAGTGGTGGGACCTACAGTTTAAAGTGGACTCCGAACGACAGATTTTTGAGAAACTTTTCATGGCAATTTGTTATTTACTCTCAGAGTTTTTGCCAGAAATCTGCTGAGAGGAAATCGCCGAAGAAATACTATTTTTGTACTTTGTTTTGATGTCTGGCCTGAGGCTGGAACCCTGGGTTTACATCTAATAAGTCAACACACTACCTACTAGACTTCGGCGACTTCAGAGTACACACCACAGCCCTTGATGCAGCACCCTTGAGAGTATTCGAGAGAAAAGTCATACGTAAGATCTTCGTTCCAGTTCGAGATGGTGATGATTTTCGCATTCAATCCAGCAGTGAAGTGTGTGTGTGTAGCAGAGATCAGCAATGAGTATTCAAAAATATGAGTAGAATCGACGAATCATACTTATAATTTCTGATACTCATTCGCATTCATACTTATTTTAATATCATGGAACCTCTACTCATAATCAAAGTCTGAAGTACTCATCATACATCAAACTTAACAACACGTATGTTGTTATTGATTTCGACTCTCCATGACTCAACATATACACGAAGCACAAAATAAGTATGAGTCGCATACGAACACTAAAATACTCACTAGAAGGTTGTAAGTTTGCTCTGCTTGCTGCTCTGTCTGTCTTTTTTGCTTATGTGCGTTTTTTCTTTTGTTGTAAATGCAACAGCAACTAAGACTGTAAATTTTGACTGTGACTCGAATCATTTATGAGTATTATAAGTATTTTTCTAAAGTTATGAATCTAAATGAGTAGAGGCTTATGAATCGAACATACTTCGAATGGGATGAGTTTGATGTCAACACGTTGTACGCGTTGTACGCATTGCAACCTGTACTTATAAATCAACGTTGTAGTTGAGTATGAATGAATCCAGAGTACATAGTTAAATTTCAATATTGGTGGCTCACTTATATTCAAAATTTCATGAGTTCTTATGAGTAGCGAACAAACGATTCATTGCTGATCTCTGACACATACATAGATACATAATTGGTCATTGCAACCCTTCAGCCAGAATTAAAATCTTGCTTCTCAGACCACTTATGTTGTGTGTGTTAATTTTGTACATGAGTATTACGCAACCTACAGTTTAAAGTCGACTCCGAACGACAGATTTTCGAGAAACCTTTCATGGCAATTTCCATTTACTCTCAGAGTTTTTGCCAGAAATCTGCTGAGAGGAAGTAGCCGATGAAATATTTTTTCATATTTTAGTTTTAATGTCTATCCTGGTGTTTGAACTCTGGTCCGACGTCTATTAAGCCAACACACCACCTACTAGACTAGGTTCTACTACTAGGTTAGGTTAGGTTGGAGTGGTATCTCTGTTATCACAGAGCTCACTTGAGCACGCATAGCGGCCCGTTGTGATGCCACGGGTGAACGCAGTCCCTGTACTTACCAAGTTCCACCAAAATCAGGGAAAGGAAGAAGTTGGTCAGCGCAAGGGTTGCACAGGTTCTACTACTACTACTACTACAAAAGCGATCAGAGTATACCTAGTTTAACTACGACAATCGAAACAACTAACAGTTATGGACCGATCCTGGCCAGTTCATCGGCAATGCAATATACGGATATGGCTTTGTACTTTAAATTATACGAAATGCGAAATCCCCGGCATTTATGGATGAGAATGGTAGACCTTGATTTCCCGATTAAAAAGCCGATTGCTATTCTCAGTATGGTCCTCCATAGTCTGATGCATAACTAAAATATTTTCCTATTACAGACTGACCAGATTGATTAGATTGTCTCAAACATATCTGCCTTTTAAAGAGTTTCCGCTTTCCTCTATCTTCCCTCTTGCCTAGTATAAGCTTTCAAACTTCTGTTGCAACTCTATAAAGGGGCAATGGCCCTATCAGCAGTCGTTTGCTATACGACCTGGATTCCAGCACACAAAAATCATATTTCACTTGACCAGGAGAATTATGGCCCGTCTTCAGTTTATCTTATTGTCGACTGTAGAATCGAACGAACAGTCTCCTATAGAAACTCCAGAACGGACCATGTCAGATAGGTTTCAATTCATGTTTTTCTTATAGAGGTTATAACCCGGTAAATAGGCCTCCAATCAAAAAGATATAAAACTTATATAAGATTCACCACATTCTTGTATTAAAGCTTTTAAAATAAACACCAGCCTTACAAGCTTTTAGTTCCACGTGTACTAGAGCTTTCCTTTCCCTAAAAATGTTTCTCCAACCAACCAAATATTCTAAACCCGTATTAAACTTTTCCTTTTCTTTAGTTTATTGGCAGTGAGGAGAGTATTTTGGAATATCCCGCAGAGAATTCCACCGAAACTAATGCCAATTCGGCGACTGCAAATAGCAGTGGAACGCGACCCACGGGAGCTTTAGCCGATCTGATAAGAAGTCGTGATTTCGTTATAGACTTCCCGCGTGTCTTTGTTCTAGAAGGAGGCACGGAAACACGTCGCCGCAGTTCCGTTTTCAATGAAGGCATGCCCGAGAGATCACAGTCCACGATGGGATTGGCTCAGGCCAAAGACTGGATGTGCACGGTGGCTAATAAACTGGAAGAACAGCATGGCTTGAGGAGAGCACGCAAAAATAGTCAGAAAATGGAAATGCAGGAGGTTTGGTTTTTGTTTGTTGTTTCAAAAGAAGGATTTTTATTTTGATTAAAAAAAAATTATTTTCTTTAACACTCCCTCCCCGTCTAGAACCTGTTAACTGTGAGGCAAGAGTCCATGAAAATGCGCCGCTCACACTCAGCAGAGGGACGTTATTGTGTGCGCAAAGATGCAGAGGCAGGAAACTCTAAATCGAAAGCCTGCGATAGTGATAATGAAGGAGCATGTGGTGGTGCTTATAGCACATCGAATAGCTGTTCTACTAGCAGACGCAATAGCTATGCCAATACGCTTACCACACAAGTACCAGCCTTAAAGTATGACCTGCTTAACAAGCGTCGAAAGTCCAATGCCTCAAGGGTCAGTGATATGCCTTTAGGCGCTTGGTTGGACCAGAACCAGAAAAGGGATAAGGAAACAAGCGCTAGAGGAGATCAAGAAGAAAACGCAACATTGGATAAAAATTTGCCAAACATAACCATAGAAATTGTGGATGAAAATGATTAGTGGAACCATGCCAATGGGGTAAAAGGGTATTGAACTTGTGCTGATATTGACAAGTGCTTTTAAATTAGTTTTATAAACAGATTAAAGAATTTAAAAAATAAAAAAACTATTTACGGAGATTAATTTATTGATGAAATAAAAATTAAAATCATTCACAATCATTTTTTTAAAACTATAAGGTGGTTGTCTGTGATAAGTGGTTTGAATACAAGAAATGTTTTTCTAATTGCTTACACCACAGTGGTGAATTCATGCATATGTTACACCCCTAAGATAGGCAATGATTTTAAGTTGTTTGTAGCTACTAGAGTGCACTACAGCACAGTATACTTAAGTAGAAAATCAAATATTCAATGAAGGAGAAGAAGATTTAAAAAATAGACACGAAATTTTTTGTCAGATCCAATAAGTACAGAGTCAATCCCAAAAAATACACTTTTTCTAGTGAGGTTCAGTACAGTACAAGTACAGTACTCGTAGGTTAAGTTAACCCATTGTACTATGTCCCAAAGGGGAGAGGATAACAGAAGAGATAGGGAAAATGAAAGTTAGTAGGAAAGGGAGAATAAGCAAGCGAAGGAATAACAATGATCACAAACATACAAGAGATCGCGACTACACTATTGAAGCCCTAGCACTACTCAACCAGCTCAAACTAATAATGAATCTATGGAAAGCCTTAATGTCGGCCCTTGACAAAGAATTCAAACCCTCAAAGAAGCCCCTTCCAAGGGTCCTTAACCTACTAAGGGCTCGACAGTTACAGAGGAGGTGTTCGATAGCCTCCAATTATTCCTCATCGCTACATACTCTGCAATAGTCCGGCTGGAATCTGTTCCAGATCTTTGTCAGCGATCTAATCTCGCAGTGTCCCGTAATAAACCCCAGAACTAACCTTAAGCAGGCCTTATCCAAGCCCAGCAGCCAATCTGTTCTTACATTGTCTATAGCAGGCCATAAACAGCTTGCAACATAACAACCCCGTAAGAAACCCTAAAACTAACCTTAACCAGTATGTGCCCAACTTTTTTTCTCGTAAAACCAAGGATTTTTTGTTTTTATTGGAATCTATATGGTATGCCACACATCTGATCAATATCTTAGTGTTTTAAAAATGGGGCGATAAGCACATATGGGTTAAGCTGGCCTTATCTAAGCCCTGCAGCCAACCTGTTCTTACACTGTCTATAGTAAGCCTTAGACACCTAGAAACATACCGATCCATTCCACCAACGTCTCTGCTCTTCCCCTCTGACTCATCCATTGATCAGGGTCGTAGAGGTGGCAGATTGGGGGGATCACAACCAACTATCAAGAAAAACTGTATTGTAGCTTCTATCTGAATTAGGTTAGGTTAGGTTAGAGGACGTGCACTTGTCAATTAAGACAAGTACAGTACCTGGAGGTCGAATTGACCCATTGTACAACGTCCTAGTTTCTCACGCCACTTATGTTGTGTGTGTTAACTTTAACATGAGTGGTGCGACCTACAGTTTAAAGTCGACTCCGAACGACAGATTTTTGAGAAACTTTTTCATGGCAATTTGGATTTACTCTCAGAGTTTTTGCCAGAAATCTGCTGAGAGTAAGACGCCGAAGAAATATTTTTTGTATTTTGTGTTTGATGTCTGGCCTGGGGCTCGAACCCTGGCTTTACGTCTAATAAGCCAACACACTACCTACTAGACTACGGCTATCTGAATTAACTGCAGAGCTCTACATCTTCTTTGCTGGCAAACATTTGACCACTAGTCACCACAATTGACACGAATCAATAGGTTCATTGTAGGGGTAGCACGTCAAAATCGTAGTAGTTCAGTAGGTAGTGTGTTGGCTTATTGGACGTGAGCTTGTGGTTCAAACCCTGGCTTAGTCATCTCTAACAAAAAACAAAAGATTTCTTTTAGCGACTTAATCTCCTCAGTCTTCCGGCAAAAACTCTGCCCTGAAAAGTTTGTCAAAAAAATCTGTTGTTCGAATTTAAACTGTAGGTTCTGCCTCTCATAATTAAAAGTTAAGGCTCCCAACAAGAGTGACGTAAGAAGCTTGGTTGTAATCCTGGCTAAAGGATTGTAATGATCAATTAAATAAGTAAGTATGGGGCTGTAAGACCTTATTGTCATATCTTTAATATAAAAACACTATCATGCCATGCACTGTAATCAGCAGCAACAACACCGTGGAAATAATGTTCCGTTTTGCCCTTTAGGAACTTTTGAGACTCCGGCAGGATGTAGCATAATCGGTGTGAATAAAGCATCATACCATCTGGGTAAGTAATATGGAAAGTGTAGGTCCGAATTGAGTTTTTGCTTCCAGCATGACAAGGTAATAGTAGAAGTTGCCCTGTCAACGCCAGCAGTTATGCATCATTTACATCAGAACATTAAGAAAATAAGGTCAGTCCTCAGACAGTCTTCCGGTCTACAGCGTATCCTCTTGTTAATCACTAATTTCATGCATCGAGGAACTTGGCAATCTCTTCCAATGGGAGTTTCAGTGACTATTCTCGTAAACCACTCGTGCAGAGTACCCAGAACGTGATGCCGTCCTGTTGACGCTATATCCCGTTGTTATCCAGAGCGAATGAGCCACAACCCACAGCAGTCCTTGAAGCCAACATACTCCATGTCATCCATGTCATCGGTTAAATTCTGTTTTAGGAGCCAAAGTCATAGTAAACTGCACATTTCAGATTCCGATTTCACTCAGAGTGCTGCGGCTGACATTTAAACCATATTAAAGGGTCCGCCAAATAACTTTTTTTTTGAAAATGCTTTAAAAAAGAAACTACTGAATATTTTCTCAAATTTCTTTTTTTATTTGAAAGTACAATCCTTCCGGTAAAATAATGGAAAATACTTTCATTCAAATGGCTGCCTCGGCTTGCCATGCAGTAGCCTACACCAGAAGATGCCGATTTTGGCAAAAAAAATCATCTTTTCAGATGAAGCTCATTTTGATCTTGGCGGGTATATAAACAAGCAAAATTGTCGCATTTGGGGCACAGAAAACCCGCACGCATACATTGAAAAGCCGACGCACCCAAAACGAGTCACTCTTTGGTGCAGATTTTGGTCCAGAGGCATAATTGGGCCATTTTTCTTCGAAAATGAGCAAGGGGTGGCCGTTACAGTCAATGGCGATCGTTATCGGGCCACGTTGAACGAATTTTTGTTCACAAAAATTAAAGAGGAGGATATTGGCAACATTTGGTTTCAACAGGACGGCGCTACGTGCCACACAGCCGAAGCTACACTCTATGTTTCGCATAATCAGCCGCAGAGCTGATGTCGTTTGGCCACCTCGGAGCTGCAATTTGACACCGTTGGACTATTATTTGTGGGGTGCCGTCAAAGATAAGTGTTACGCCAATAAGCCAGCGACAATTGACGCTTTAAAGGACAATATTCGTGAAGCCATTGGTTAAATACAGCTGCACACAATCGATAATGTGCTTAAAAACTGGACCGATCGTGTAGGCTACTGCATGGCCAGTCGAGGCAGCCACTTGAATGAAATTATTTTCCATTATTAACCGGAAGGATTGTACTTTCAAATAAAAAAAGATATTTGAGAAAATATTCAGTAGTTTTCTTTTTTAAAAGCATTTTCAAAAAAAAAGTTATTTGACGGACCCTTTAAATTGCCCGCATAATGACATCAATTGGTCTTTCATACTCGATTTTATTTAAATTTAAAGTTAGGAAGCGATTATATAAATACCCTATATAAAGACGCTATGTATAGGTAATAACGAGCTTTTTTCATAAGAGTTTTTGACATCCGATTCTTCTATTTTTGGTATCTTACGGCCTTCCCTTAGTGCTTGGGAAATTCCATCATCTATGCTAATAAGCCGTTATGAATTAACAATTATTGCCTAAGGGTTAAAGGGTCAGCAAAGCATATTCAAAAAGGATTAAAATGTGCTGCTATCAAGAGGACTTTATTACATTTTTTATTAAATCATCATCAACCTCAGCAGCAGCAGCAGCAACAAAACCAGGCACAAGCCATTGGCATAGAAAATCGACCACAAAATAACGTCTTTATAAAGCCAACAACAGCAGCATATTGTCCCTGAAGCTAAAAAAACAATAACAACAGCAACAATAATAAAAAAATACATACAGGCATACAATGTCATGTAAAAGCGGCAGCAGCTTTTAGCGTTTAACTATTAAAAACAATCATTGCTACAGCAATAACAATAGCAACAACAACAACAATATAAGCAACAATATGGACAACAATAATATAAGCAATGCGATATAAAAATAGAATGACTAATAAAGAGATACTTAAACTTAAACTCACATAGAAAGACTTAAAAAAAAGAGAAGATAAAAATCACTTTAAAGCACAACAGCAACAACTACAACAACAGCAACAGTAACAGTAACAACAACAATTTGTTGAAAAGATAAAAATTCTGTGGCACAATAAAACAATAAACGGCAGCAACAGCTTTTTCATGCATACAAGTAAGCACTGTGTACGTACGCATAGTGATGTTTGCCTATTTAGAATGGCAGTCAAAGCAGAGAGGAAAGAAGCAGAGAAGAAAATCATTCAAATGGTCATGTGGGGATAAGCAGGAGACCAGCAGCAGTTTTTTTACACACACATACTCGTACATGCATTCATACCATATGTGTGCACACGTACACAGTGATGTTGCCTATTTAGACGAAAACAAAATCACTCAAATGACGATAATGACCATGATGATGATGATGATGTTGATGATGATGCTGATATGCGAACATAGTACAGCCTTAGAGATGAGTGCTTGGCACACATGTGTGTGTCTTTGAAAAGCTTCCAGGCGTTGGATTAAAACAAAACCAGGCACAGGATTTAAAACAATAACAACAGACCCTCTATACATACACATACATACTTGTAGTTGTTGTTTGTGCAAAAAGCCTACAGCCTTTTTCATGTTGCAACAACATCTGTCGCTGGAGAAATAGTATGTGGTGGCCGAAAAAAAGCTTCAAAAGAAGAAACAAAAAAAAAATTAAAAAATAAAAACCGTTTGTACGTGATATTTTTTAGTTCACTTCTGATGTTATTGTAATTGCTGTTGTTGTTGTTCTCTAAACATTACAGAGAGCACGTGATTTCCAATTCAATTCCATTTAAATTATGAAACGTCTCTGAAGGAATTTCTTTTTATTGAATTTCGGCATACAGGAACAAAAAAACGGGAAAAACAAGTGAATTTTTGTTGTTTGTTGTGTAGCAAGAAGGAAGAAAGAAAAGAAAGTAAAGGAAAGGAAAGTTGGCAAGTCAACTTGGTTACACAGACATTCGTTGTAACATGAATTATTTCGGAAAAAAAAACAAAAAAAAAATTGAGGAAGTAAAGAAACAGGATGAAGTCGCCGTAGTCTAGTAGATAGTGTGTTGGCTTATTAGACATAAAAGCCAGGGTTCCAGCCCCGGGCCAGGCATCAAGACAAAATACAAAAAGTATTTCTTCGGCGACTTCCTCTCAGCAGATTTCTGGCAAAAACTCTGAGAGTAAATAAAATTGCCATGAAAAAGTTTCTCAAAAATCTGTCGTTCAGAGTCGACTTTGAACTGTAGGTCCCATCACTCAAGTATAAAATTAACACAAACAACATAAGTGGTGCGAGAAACTAGGTTGTAATCCTGACTGAAGGATTGTAATGACCAATTACGTACGTACGTCAAGTCTATGAAAGGCACAACCAGCTGTTTCAGTAGTTTGGTACATAGATTTGAGGCCGTATATAGCCTTAGTGGTAGACATTCAGAGGTCTTGGAAACACCAGTGCGTTTGCTTTAAAGGGTAGAGTGAAAAAAAACAAAGCCACCATATACAGAGAGCAAGTGATATGAAAGAAAGCAAAGGAGGAATGCACATCCCTCAGCCAAATCAATTTCATTTTATAATGAGATTTATACCTCAGAAGAGGTTAAAGCATAGTCAACCGACGGCGTAGTTAAAACACAAAGAAAACCTTTCCCACCATACTCAACCTTCTTCTACAAAGCACAGGGCATTTACAGAGAAGATGTTCTATTGTGTAATGCTAGGTGTTCTCATCTTCTTATACCCTAAAGAAACCAGCTGAAGCCTGTCACCATCGAGGGTAATTTTGATCTCCGGGTCATTGCGTTCTCCGGGTATTGTACTTAAACCAATGAGAAGTACACGTTCTCTATCACTATCAGTTCATTTCACTAAGAGTCCATAATACTGGCAGATGGCAGCATTAGAATCAACAGCCGATATCGAAAGAATTTCGCAACTGGCAGTGTTTAACACAATTTGGTGCGAAGACTCAATGGAGTCCTTACAGTCACAAACTACTAGCGACCGATCCTATAGCTGTCAAAGCAGCCTCACTATTAAGAAAAATGACGTAAGAATCTGTATTGCAAAAGCGAGCTCTGTCACGGCACCAAGTGCCTTAAAGACGGCAATTATCATCGCCTGAATGTCACTACAATTGTTATACACTTTATAACAGATCTCCAGTCTAAGATCTTTACAGAAAACTACTGCCTCCAGGGCCGCCATGCAGGTTCGGTTCATCAGTAAATTAGCTGTTACAGCTACTCTTGGAAATTCTTCGTTCCCATTTCGCTTGGCCCTATGCGCAAAGAGAATTCTCAATGCAAATATAAGCACAGCCTCTCACGAGCGAAGTAAAGACACTAACAATGTCTGAATGACCGCTCGATGAAGTCGTCGTTGTCTAGTAGGTCGTACGTTGGCTCACTAGACGTGAGGCCTCGGTACAAACCCCAAGTCAGACATCTCCAGCAAAGCGAAATATGAAAAATATTTCTCCGGCGACTTCCTCTCAGCAGATTTCTGCCTAAAACTCTGAAAATAAATAAAATTGTTATGTAAAGTTTCTCAGAAAATCTGTCGTTCGGAGTCGACTTTAAAACTGTGGTGTGAGCTGAAGGGTTGTAATGACTAATTATGTATGAGGAGTGGAACAGAGCGCAGTGTACTGCTAACTGCCTGTGCACTCTGTCTACCGTCAGCAGCGGCATTGGTATATGCACACCGCGCACCAGGTCTGTACATATGTTATGATTCCTCAAAGTGTATGGCTCTACGTCGCTGCCAATAGTTGTCCTGTGAGAGTAGGTTAGAATATCGTTTTTTCATAGAGTTTGTCAATAAGTTTTGGAAATTTCCGTTGTTTTAAATGATTTCTTTAAACGGAGAAACTGACAAGGGGGTAAAACGGAACAACAACATGATTCCAGGTTCTCTCAATAAGAAATTCTTATACCTAATCGTCCTATCTACTCGGAAAAGCAAAATTTTTTCTCATTTCTGTTCATGAAACTTTCCAAAGCCTTCAAAAAAATGTGTGCTTTTGAACAAATGATCCGCTGAATATACATTTTGAGGACTTTTTCTTGAAGAGAAATAAATTGATTTGTGGCTCTACAGCTTCTGAAGCAGCATTATAATGTTACAAAAATGAAGAAAATCAAGATACTGGTGTTTTGCTTTTACATCGCTTAACATTAAAATTATAAACAAAAACGCTACAAGAACAAAACAATGCAGTAAACAAACCTGTTTACAAAATTATCGTACTGCTTAATATAACAACAAACACCAGCATAAAAAAAATTGTGAACAAGTAAACAAAAATACAACAACAAACACCAGCATAAAAAATGGTAACAAGTAAACAAAAATACAACAACAAACACTACAAGAATAAATGTAAACAACGATGTTTACATTTATGGAGATTTCGAGATGGTGAAGTCATGAACTTTTGCCTTCAAGAACATTCATCAGACTGTTTACTCTGCCATATTAAAGGCAAGACAAAGCAGGCGAATGAGTTAGTGAAGTTCAGTCAGGTAAAAGGTCGGTTGATGGTTGAAGTCGCCGTGGTTTAGTTGGTAGTATGTCGGCTTATTAGACGTGAGACCTCGGTTGAAATCGCAGGTCGGGCATCTCCAACTAAACGAAAAATGACAAAACATTTCTTCGGCGACTTCCTCCCAGCAGATTTCTGGACAAAACTCTGAGAGTAAAATAAAATTGTCACGAAAGGTTTCTCAAAAAATCTGTCGTTCGGAGTCGACTTCAAACTGTAGGTCTCACCACTTACAGTGGTGGCCTTATAATTAGAAACGATGTTTCTGGAACAGAGTTCTCTGGAGTGACGAATCTAAGTTTAATTTGTCTCAATCTGATGGAAAAACGTATGTAAGACGTCCTCCAAAGTAAGCCTTCGATCCCAGGTGCACAGAGAAAACTCGTTTCTAATTATAAGACCACCACTGTATGTATGTAAAAGGTAAAAACGTAACAATATGAATGAAATTGCATTTGAGGTCAAAGTTCATATTAAAATTCTTTAAATATAAATTCAATTAACAATGTCCTTCTCCCTCTCTTTCTCTCATTCCCTTCTCTCTTTTAATAACAAAAACTCCTTACTAATGAGTGTAGATTTCCAGAGAGTGCTGAGGTTTTTTTCCATTTTTTTTTTGGTTCTCAGTTGAAATTATTCGGCATCTTATTTGTAACGAATTGAAATTATAGTTTATGAAACCATCTTTATGCCTTATTTGTTTGAAATTGGGGGCTAATTATGTTTATTTAAGACGATCTATCTTCAGTGGTTGTAGTTCTTTTTTCTGTTTTTTTTTTGTCTTCATTTTCATATAATATTTCCGCAATTCAATATTGAATTCCCTGGTGCTCAAAAAACGCGGGCATTAAAAATGAAACTTTTTTTTTATTAAAGCGCTGTGATGCTCTGCTGTTCAGTTAGCCGGCTGGCTGGTTGGATGGCCTGGTATTTGGCCATTCCAAACAAATGATTAAAATTATACAAGTGGCTCGCGCACATATTTTTGCTTCTCTTTGCAAAGAAAAAAATTGAAACAAAAAAATGCTCACAAATTCCTATAATTTGTAGATTCGAAATAATATTTATACGCCTTAATAGACATCAACACGTTTGGGATTCCTTAACTTCTTTTTGCTTCTCAACACCGTCATACAATTCAATAAAAGCCCATGATTTTTTTTTTGTTTTTCAAATCCACTTCAATAAGTTTTCTTTCTGTTACGTTTTGTTTTGTAGTCCAAGCATTTAAAATGATTTCTTCTCCCCAAAAACAAAAAAAAAAACAAAACAAAACAAAAGTAAAACAAGAGAATAAAAACGAAAACGAAATGAAATCTGTAATGACGGGCCCCATTGCAATGGTCGAAAAACGTACAAAGTGTTCGAAGTTTATGTCGTACGTGCCTCCTTTGATCGTGGGATATTTTACCCACATACCAACCACCATTAGGCTACTACACATCACAGCACCAATATCAACGAACGAACAAATGTACGAAGCGAACAAGAAGCGAACAAAACGAATAAACGAACGGGCGAACGGGCAACCGAACACCAGTGGATCATTGTGTAGAATATGAAACACTGTGCCGGCCACTGTGGCTAACAAACAGACACTCAGTCAGCAAGTGGGGTATTGTATGGTGATTTAAAAGAATTTATTCTTCAATGGAACTACAGTAGCATACAGGCCTAACCAGTTACTCGGTCTTGGTCGAGACATTATCGCAATCACTGTGATCATGCTTACAGGTCATTGCGTTATGGGAAAACATGCGGAAAGAATGCAGCGCCTATCTACCGACTTCTACCGTGGATGCAGATCCGCTGAGGAAGAGGAGACAGTTATCCACTTTCTTTGTCAATGCCCATCTCTTGCGAGGTGCAGATTTACGTGATTTGTTCCCCCAATCCTAGTCAGCTTGACGGGTATAGCTTCGTTTATCAAATTTTCGAGCTGGTTTCCCAGCGTGGGGTAGTCGTGCTTTAAATGTGTAGCCCTTGCGCTGACCAATTTCTTCTTCCCTAATTTAGAGAAACTTGGACAGTACAGAGACTGTGTTTACTTGTGGCATTACAACGGGCCGCTATGCGTGCTCAAGTTAGTTTTTGGGATCAAGGCTGCCACTCCAACTTACCCTAACCTAGCATGTAGGCCCTGAAATTGGGTCTCACATACTATATGGTCACGGTATGTGACTTTGATAAGTTGCCCTCAGTGGTTTATGCAGACTGTAGGCATGGCATGGTGCAATCTTCCCGGAGGGTTCGAAACAACAGGCTGGCCTTGATTCAAGAGCTTATTAATTCATTGTTCAAAAGACTCCGTGATAAGTGTATTCCAGCTAGACTTGATTGGGATCACCAAGAGCTTATCCGAGAATGGATTGCACTAAGATATTCGTTGCTTAGTAGTCGCCTCTGATATTAAAAAAAATTGCCATGAAAACTTTCTCAATGCAATAGCATTCATATGATGTTGCTTAGGAAGCTGTAGAGCCATAAATCAATTCATTTCCCTTCAAGAAAAAGAAAAAGAAGAAAAGAAGAACGATTAGTTACGGGAATCTTTTGTTGAGAGAACCTGGAATCATGTTCTTGCCCCGATGTACCCTCTTGTCAGTTTCTCAATCTAAAGAAATCATTTCCAACAACTGAAATTTCCGAAATTCATTGAAATTTTAGTCGCTTTTGCTGAATGATTCTCCACAGACTCTATGAAAAAAAAGGAATAGCTAGTCTAACCTACTCTAATACATCAAATATTGGGAGAGGCGTAGTGTCACAAGCTTTGGGAAATCATTGCTGTTGGAGAAAGCAATCGAGCGGTCACTCAGACATTGTTTGTGTGTGTTTATTCCGCTCTTTGCGTATAGGGCCCTGTGACACGGGAACGGAGAATTTTCAATAATGGTTGTAACAACCGTTAACTAGTAGATAGTGTGTTGGCTTATTAGACGTAAGACGTAAGACCGTGGTTCAAACTCTAGGTCAGACATCTCCAACACAACGTTATTAAAAAAAAATTTCTTCGTTGACTTCCTCTCAGAAGATTTCTGGCAAAAACTCTGAAGGTTAGGTTAGGTTAGGTTAGGTTAGCGAACGTGTACTTGTCAATTAAGACAAGTACTGCACCCGAAGGTCGAATTGACCCATTGTACAATGTCCTAGTTAGTTTCGCACACCACTTATGTTGTGTGTGTTAATTTTATACATGAGTGATGGGACCTACCGTTTAAAGTCGACTCCGAACGACAGATTTTTTTTGAGAAACCATTTTCATGGGAATCTCATTTACTCTCAGAGTTTTTGCCAGAAATCTGCTGAGGGGAAGAAATACTTTTTGTATTTTGTCCTGATGTCTGGCCTGGGACTCGAACCCTGTCTTTTACGTCTAATAAGCAAACACACTACCTTCTAGACTACAGCGACTTATATAGGAGTGTTTAGACATGCTAGAATTCTGTCAACTTACTGGCATATAGGCAGGGTTGTAATGACCAATTACGTATGTAGGCATATAGGCTCTAGTCTAGGTTTCCTAGGCTATATAGTCAGCGTATGTGACTACGACAAGCTGTTCACAGTGTTTTTCCCATATAGAGGGCTATGCAATCCTGTAATCTTTCCTGATGGCTTGAAAATGTTGGCTGACACTTCGACAAGGATCAACTTCATGACATTAAGAGGTCCAAAATAGAGCCTAGTTAATGCAGTGTACTCCAGACTGACTTCTCTGTGCTTACTAAAGTAAAGACGTTCTACGTCTTGAAGATACTGATTGAGCACTGGTGTCAGCTGTAGATTGGGAAATGGTTGCAACCTGTTGGAAGAAATAGATTAGACTCCTACGCCTTCTTCGGTATTGAATTTTAGTGGAATCCGATATCTACATAAGCCTTAAGTCACATGCAACACGGAACGGGGTTAATTTTATGTATCGTCTTCCTTCTATGGATGCCATCACTTCAAACTTAAATTTTGAAGGCAATTCGGGGTCAAGGTGGTCTTTGTAGCTGTCTTGCTGAGTCCTCTAAGCTCCATAGGTAGCTAGAAGTGGCTGTTCCCTCGATGGAGTCAAGAGCGGACCCACTTAGGCCGCAGACAGGGCCCATTGTGATAAGCTAAGCTTCATAATCAATCCTTTTATAAATTAATGGAATAAATTTTTAACGAATCGTGGTATACATTCTCTTATAAAAATACAAGCAATATCGAAAGATTCCATTTTTTATCCACAGTGCTTCAGCAAACAAATGCTTCAACCTTAATAGTCTCAACGATTTCATCTGTTCCCACTTCTTCCCTTCTCTTGCCCCATATATCTGCCGTAATTCAAAATTAATTTAAAAGATTTAATATTCTTCAGGAAATACCTTTAAATTGCTAACATTTTAACGAATACATTCTTTTAAAACACTGTGTCGGTATCATAAACTCAGCGTCTTTAGTTTGTCTTTTGCGGTGATCATTCATCGCATATCGGTTTATTGAGTAAGCGAGTGCGCAGTGCGTGTGTTTGTTTCCTATCAAAGAATTTCAATCCAAATTTTAAAGTTTAAAAAAAATTTTTTATTACTTCTACTTCTAGTGTTTCTTCCCCTTCGTCTTATTCGTCCTCTTCTACATTTTCGTTTTCATGTGCTTCGTAATATTAAGAAAACAAAGGGTGTGACAAAATGTGGCAGGAAACCAGGGTGATTGCAAAAAATCAATAGGGCTGCCTAGTAAGGTATGGATCGAGAGTATAAAAAAGTGTAGACTGCCTTAGTGTTGTATAATGATGATTATTACATTCCTTTAGTCAGGATTACAACCTAGCTTCTCACGCCACTTATGCTGGGTGTGTTAATTTTTAATCATGAGTGTCTAGACCTACAGTTTAAAGTCGATTCCAAACGACAGTTTTTTTTTTGAGAAACTTTTCATGGCATTTTTTTTTTACTCTCAGAGCTATTGTTAGAAATCTGCTGAGATGTTGTTGATAATGTCTGACCTGGGGCTTGAACCGAGGCGTCACGCCTAATAAGCCAACACACTACCTACTAGACTACGGCTGCTAATGATGGTCATGGGTATTTAATTAAAGGATTTAGAGCCTAGAACTTGAGAGTATTCGAGAGAGGAGTCCTACGTAAGATCTTTGGTCCAGTGAGAGTTGGCGATGATTTCCTCATACGATCCAGCAGTGAACTGTATGAGCTCCTCAATGAAATGGGCGTTGTGCAGCATATCAACAGCAATGTGCAGCAATCAATCAGTGGCTGCGTTGGCTCGGCTATGTCGTTCGAATGGAGGAGGCTGCTCCGGAGAGACGGGTATTTTATACGGGGATCTGCGAAAGTCGGCGAAGAGTACGAACTTGTTTGCGTTGGTAGGACCAAATCAAAGAAGACGTGTCATCGATTGGTGTGATCAACTGGCGTAGGCGCTTAAGAAGCAGAGGCGCCTGGAAGGATGTGTTACAGCAGAATGAAATCCGTTAATCGGTTTGTTAATGGCCAATTAAGTAAGTAAGTAAGTATTGGAAGGCTAGATTTCGTTTTTGTATACCTTGAGTTCAGCAGTCGAACATGTCATTGCTTTTAAAGGTATGTATAAACATACTACTTTCCTCAAAAAAATTTAAAATCCTCCGGTTCAAGCGTTTTCTATGAACTGGAATGCTTTCGGTCACACAAAGCTTTTTCTGCTAACTGGTATGGCTTCTTGATACACAAATGAACTCGTCAAACTCGCAACCTCAGTATGAAGGCCTATCATCAACCGGCGATCACTATCTGCAGCAGTTTCATGCTATGAATCAGAGCTCAGCAAAGAGTATTCAAAAAGATGAGTAGAATTGAATCATTCTCATAATTTCTGATACATATACGCATTCATACTTCTTTTAATGTCATGGAACTTCTACTCATATTCAATGTTTGAAGTACTCATCATACATCATACTTAACAACACGTATGATGATGTTATTGATTTCGACTCTCCATAACTCATCATATACACGAAGCACAAAATAAGTATGATTCGCATACAAACACTAAAATACTCACTAGAAGGTTGTGTGTTCTGCTCAGCTTGTTGCTCTGACTGATTTGCTTATGTGTCTGTTTTCTTTTGTTGTAAATGCAACAACAACTAAGACTGTAAACTGTGATTATGACTCGAATCATTTATAAGTATTTTTCTAAAGTTATGAATCTCATTTAGAGTAGTCTTATGAATCAAACATATTTCGAATGGTATGAGTTTGATGTCAACACGTTGTACACATACTCATTGCAACCTGTAGTGATAAATCAACGTTGTAGCGAGTATGAATTAATCCAGAGTACATAGTTAAATTTCAATGTTGTTGACTCACTTGTATTCAAAATTTCATGAGTTCTTATGAGTAGCAAAAAAAAAAACGATTCATTGCTGATCTTTGGTATGAAGGCTGGCCACCATATACCACAACCAGTGAGCATCACCCTGTATTTAAATTTACTAGCAAATGTTGCTGTTATTATAGCTGAAATACGGTCGGCATCACAGGTGATAACTAAAGGATCTGATGCTAATGTGATTACAGCCTTTAAGTTTATAAACATCAATGCACTGTACTGCACTGCACTGCACAGCCACAGAGACAGAGACAGTACAGCCAATAAGTCTCAGACACAGCATCAACGGCCAGCAACAAATGAACATACAATAGGAGAGAGAGGAGGTAGGACAAGCGGGGTAAGGATGTTAAAATATCTTGAAGTGTGCTTTCAAAGATGGTTTATTTTGATTTTGAATACAAATTTTTTTTTCCTTCAGTCGTTTTTTTTCGCGTTTTTTTCGCGTTTTTTTTTGCGAATTGAACTTCATTGAGTTTTAATGCCTCCTGTGGTGCTTTGCAATTACTTTGCCAACAGCAGAAGCAGCAATAACAACACATCACAGTAACAGCAGTTGTTCTCCCTGCAATAGGAATATCAGTAGTAGTGGTTGTTGCCGTTGTAGTTGTTATTGTGTATTGCTGTTGTTGCAATGATTTTTTTTTGGCTTAAAGTTTAGCCATCTTAACTGAGAATATAAAAATAAAAGCGGCAACATCAACCGGCTGCAAAAGACTGTCCAACTGCTGAGTGAATTGGCCACATGTGTTTTTATGTTCTTCTTCTTCTTCTTCTTATAGTTTTTGTTGTTGTTTTTAAGTTTTTTTTTGTAAAGAGGGATTTTCTAGAGGGTTGGCCAGGGTTGGAGGAAAGGTGGGTTTTTTTATTATTTTTCTTCTTGTTTTTTTTTCTTTTTTTGGTGTACGACTTGGTGTCGAACTGTCTTGTAAAGCAAAGGATTTGTGTGCGGCTAAGTGTCAGCAAGCAAGTGAGAAAGTCAGCAAAATAAAAATAGGGGGGAGGGGAGAAAAATATGCCGAAATTTGATTTTTTGGTGGAGAGAAAAAAGACAAATAAAAGGAGCGAAGACAGTGATGTTGAAAGGAAAACATTTTCCATTTTTGCTGGTGGAAGCGTAGATGCTGTATGAAGTCTTAAGGCCCATAAAAAGTTTTGCTGTTAAGAGGCCTATTTCAAGGAATTAAGCCAACAAAAAGTTTTGCTAGTAAGAGGCCTATTTCAAGGAATTAAGCCAACAAAATAATGAATATTGTTACGAAAATTAAGAAAATCTAGATACTGGTGTTTTGCTTTTACATTATTTAGGATTAAAATTATAAACAAAAGCTACAAAAACAAAACAATGCAGTAAACAAACCTGATTACAAATTATCGTACTGCTTAATATAGCAACAAATATCAGCATAAAAATGGTAAACAAGTAAACAAAAATACAACAACAAAAACTACAAGAATAAATGTAAACAAAAATGCATAAACAACCCTACAATAATAAATGTAAACAACGATGTTTACATTTATAGAGATTTCGAAAAGGCGAAGTCATGAACATTCGCCTTCAAGAACATTCATCAGTCTGTTTACTCTGCCATATAAAAAGCAAGGCAAAGAAGGCGAGTGAGTTAGTAAAAGTTCTGTCAGTCTTGTGTGAAGACGCGGTGTGTTTAAAGAGAATAATCGTGGTTTGAAGATCTCCGTTAGAAAGATGTGTCGAACAATTGTCTAGTAATTGTTATAGTTTATGCAAAAGGTATAAGGAGAGGAATAACAAAGAAGAGCAATTGTTGTTGTTTACATCACGTTGTGAATAGTGGGACACAGAATTGTACGAATAATAAAGAATTTTAATTAAAAACTAAACACAAATTTATTTTTTATTTTATTTGCAATATACCAGCTTATATAGGGTTATACATTTCGTGGTTTCAAAAGTAAAACGCATATAAAATATTTTCTTTTCGTGATATTTCTTTTTTATTGTAAAGTTTGAACGTTGACATTATGTGTGAAATAATACATCATTTAAATGACCTCCACGCGAAGTAATGCAAGCATTGATTCTTTCTTTTGAGGTAATTTTCGAACACTTTTTGACACATATTGGGCGGTATCTCAGCCATAACTTGACGAATGTTGGTTTTTAAGTGCTCAAGAGTTGAAGGTTTATCTGCATAAACACGGTCTTTCGCGTAGCCCCACAAAAAAGTCTAATGGTGTCAAATCGTATGATCTTGGTGGCCAGTTGATATCGCCACGACGAGAAATTACGCGACCAGAAAATGTCTCTTGCAATAAAGCCATATTCGCTCGAGTTGTGTGGCATGTGGCACCGTCTTGTTGAAACCACATGTTCTCTAAGTCGTATTCTTCAATAGCAGGCAAAAAAAAGTCGGTTATCATATGACCATAACGCTCCGAATTGACGGTGACAGTCGTTCCATCGTCGTTTTCGAAGAAGTAAGGTCCAATCACACCTTCGGGCCAAAGAGCGTACCAAACACTGACTTTTTCTGGATGTAATGGCCTCTCTTCAATTACTTGAGGATTCTCAGAACCCCAAATACGACAATTTTGTTTATTAACATACCCACCGAGTGTGAAATGTGCTTCATCGCTGAAGAAAATTTTGTTCGATACGTGGCTGTGGCAGAATCACCGTTTTTGTAATAGGTTTTGATAATTTTTATGCGTTGTGTGATAGTTAAGCGATCCATTTTCGTCAATGTCAGACTTTCAACTGAAAAGAAAAAAATTGGTTTCACAACTTAGGTTGACAGTTGTCGAATTCCAGTCCCATACTTTTGAAACCACGAAATGGTTAACCCTATTATTTTAAACGATTTTAAAAGGTAAAAACGTAACAATATGAAATGGAATGAAATGGAGGCTTATTTCAGAGAATTAACAAAAGTACTCAAATGACCGCTTAAGTAAGGAAACGAATGTTGGTTTCCGAATGATTCAACTTTAAGTTACTTACTTACGTAGATACAGTCTTTCATGTAGTCTCAGAAACAAAATCAGTAGTTTCGAATTGAACTCAAAAAGTTTAAATTTCTCTTTTTGGAAACTTGTTAGGCAATAAAGTCAAAATTGATAATTTTGTATAACTCAAGCCAGTTTTAACAACTTTCTCACCGCCTAAGAAATTCTTTTTAACTTTTAATCACATTTTTATTTACCTAAACCACTGTCTCTTAAAGTGTTTGTCTACCCTTGTATATCACTTAATCCATAATGGAATTTGCCCCCCCACAAAAAAAAATTTTCTGATTCTAATTCTTAAAAAAACATTTCTTAAGCTTGCTGGCAACTGTTAAGCATACCTGCGTATAATACGAGTATAGTGTCGGTTGCGGAGGGGGGGACAACAGGAAATATTTTTTGGGGTCAATTTTAATTTCTTGATTTCTTTAGGGCGTACAAGTAGAGCTTTAAGCTGGTGTTCAAAAGTATTCTTCTTTTTCTGTCTTTTTTTTGGTTGGAAAATAAGCGACAAAAAATTCATTTTTAATAATTTTTAAGACGGTTTGATAAGAAGGGCTTCGGTGGTGTGCTACTTATAAGTATTGGTTGAAAGGGAAGGATAACTAACGGTCGAATATCAAGGAATTTATTCAGCAAGAAGCAGGAAGCAAAAAGAGGTTTAACGGCTAAACCATGGCACCACGCTATTGAAATGCAACCCTGTTTCAAGAAGATCTCATTGCGATACATTCAACATCAACAGCATCAGCCTGAAGCTCGCATTGAAATAGTTGTTTAAAGAAAGCTGAAATCTTCCAAGAACGATAGCCTTACCCTGTATTTTCTTAGGTAAGGATAGGTTAGATTAGGTTGATTGGTTAGTTAAGCTGAAGCTAGGTAGAGTACCACTTTGAAACCTTACCAAGACCACAGAACAAGGGAATTGAAAAACGGACTACAGTCACCAAAAGTTGTTTTTAAGATACAGAAGATACGGGGTATGTAGGTTAGCATACTTCCTCAAACCATTGGAAAATGATACCCTTACCTTACCCTGGTTTTTCTGGGCATTGAGCCACTCTCAGAAGTGTCCCTATAGTTACTGCACTGAGTCGTGTTCAAAGCTATTGAACTGGAGATAGAGTGGCGGAGAATCCTCCGAAGCTTTTGTGTCCTGTTCCACTCGTAAAAAGGCCAGAGGACTGAGCAAATAAAATAGGCAGATGTAGAATTCCACCAGTACTGTAGTACTTCCCACGGAAAAATTTGTAGATTTTCCATTAACGAAATTCATTGGGACCGCAAATGTCCAAGTAGGTGGTGACAGATTCGGGATGAACATTCCTTCAGGTTCAGGTATAACAAAGCTCACTTGAGCACGCATAGCGGCCCGTTGTGATGCCATGGGTGAACGCAGTCCCTGTACTGACCAAGTTCCACCAAAATCAGAGAAGCGGAAGAAGTTGGTCAGCGCAAGGGCTGCACGACATACATACCTTAGTTCTTTCATTTCCTGTGATATATCTTTGAATCTTGTAAGCAAATTTTAGCAAATTGCGAACATATTACTAAGAAGTTTGATTTCTTTCTTTCATGGGCTTACCACGAGTACGTACGAGTTCCTTAGCTATAGTTATGAGAGATAAGGCCTTCCTTTGCTTATCATCCAAAATCATACAAATTGCAGAAACGAACAAAAACTGAATGGCATACTTAATCTTCTAATGGAAAAAGATCATGGCTCAATCGTGGTAGGCTGGCTAAATTGGTACACAAACTCTACTATAAGCTAGGGCTTTATAGTCAATCTCCTATGCTTTCCACTAATTGGAAAAAACAACGACAGTCCTTGGCAAATAAGGTGAGGAATTGAGTTGCAAGAATACATCTTCCGATCGCAAAATACTACCAGCATCTCATCGAAAGGTAGTCGTCGTAAACTAGTAGGTAGTGTGTTAGCTTGTTAGACATAAAGCCAGGATTCAAACCCTAGGTCAGACATCAAAAGGAAAAATTAAAAGAAATATGTCTTCGGCGACTTCCTCTCAGCAGATTACTGGCAAAAACTCTCTGAGTGTAAAATAAAAAAATTGCCATGAAAAGTTTCTCAAAAATCTAGGTCCCCTGTAGGTCCCGCCACTCATGTATAAAATTAACACACAAAACATAAGTGGTGTAAGAAACTAGGTCGTCAGCCTGACTGAAGCTTTGTAATGACCACATAATCGGTTATCGAAATTATCGCGTCGGAAGCTCCTCATTCTGAACAGAGGAGTCTCATCTAAGTTAAGAGCTTCGATTTACCTCCGCTTGATCACAAGGCGAGTAATTCTGTTGCTGACAACTTCATTACACTTGACTTCTGCCATGGGTACAGATCCGCTGAGGAAGAAGAGACTGTTATCCACTTTCTTTGTCAATGTCCATCTCTTGCGAAGCGTAGATGTGGGTTATTTGGCTCTCAAATCCTTGTCAGCTTGTCGGAGCTATCATCCTTTGATGTCAAGCATATAGCTTCGTTTATCAAACTTTCGGGCAGGTTTTCCAGCGCAGGGTAGTCATGCTTTTAGTGCGCAGCCCGTCTTATTCTTCCCTAAATTGGTAGAGCTTGATCAGTACAGAGACTAAGTTCACTTGTGGCATCACAATGGGCCGCTATGCGTGCTCCAATGGAGCTTTTGATATCAAAGCTACCACACCAACCTAACCTAACCTAATTTCATTACCCAATATATTGTTTATATTACAGTGTTCGGTTAAGGGGTATACTTCCCTTCTTAAAATTTTTTTGAAAATTTTTTTGATTTTATTTTTCCTTTTATCCTGTTTTTATTACAGTGTTCTGTAAAAGGGTATACTTCCCTTCTTGAAATATTTTTTTTTGGAAAATTTTTTTTGATTTTAATTTTCAAGGAGTTGAATATGATGTGTACAGCAGATGAGAAATTTTTTTTTGGTTTTTTTTTTGTTGAATCTGATATTGAAATAAAAAATGTGTGAGTGAATTTGTAGGAATCAAAGCAATTTTTTTAGGGGAACACTTTGATCAAAAACAACAACAAATGAAGAAGAAACGATTTTTTGGTGGATATTGTTTGCAAATTGAAATTGAAGGCGGTTACAGTTGAAATCGAATTTAGTTACGGGGCGTTACACTGTGCCAATGTTTAGGGCATATTAATGTTTTTGAAATGTGTACACATAACAACAATAACAACACCAAAATTTATTTGCAACAAAAAGCAGAAAAACAAAAAGCTTTAAAAAGTCTTTAGAAGGACAAGAATTTTTTTCTGAAATTTTTTTTAAAGAAAAAGAAAAAAAAAACATTTTTTTCTTTTAAATTGCCACTGTAAGTTGAAAAGAAAACATCCTTCGAAATCTATCTGTCATCACACAGCAAGGAAACTAAACAAAAATTTTCTGATTTTAATGAGATTTTGTTTGTTGTTGTCATTCATTTGCTTGGCATTATAGTGAAGACAAATGGCCAAAACGGCAAACGGAGCAGCAATAAAGTTGAGAATTTTATTTGTATAGCGTAACGAAATGTGGTGTAATGAAGAGTATTGAGTGTCCCTCTCTATTAAACCAAGGCTTTAGAATACATCAAACAGGATAACTTTTGTTTTCTTCTGTTTGTATTCAAAAAAAAAATTTAAATTGAAATCGAAATCGCAAACGTAGTTGGCAGCATAGTGCCAATGAAATGAAGTGTTAAAAATAACGCACACTACATACGTACATATGTACATATGTATGTATGTACATATGTATGTATGCATGTATGCATATGTAAACTATACTTACCTTGACGAATTGTTAGTTTTATTGTTTTAAATTTTTAATGTCCCTGCATTCCTGACAATAACGCAGACAGTGATCCCAGTAATCCAGTAGACAGAAAACTATTGAGAAATGTTGAAAATAAATTAAACAAAACAGATTTAATTTAAAGGCCAAGTATAAAAAATCAAAAAAAGAAATCAAAAAGAATGCGAATGCAAATGTGTTTAGAGCAACATAAAAACGGCCTATGACAACATGATGGCATAGCAACATGACAAACTTAACTATGACTATGGAAGCATGGAAGTTAAATTAAAAACTTCTTGAAAAAGTTTTCAAAATATTTAATGCCTTTATACTTGCAAGTAGGATTAGAAAAACAAAAACAAAGAACGTAAAATAGTTTTTAAATTGCTTTTCTGTTAGTAAATTGTTGAATTTTTTTCATTTTAAAACATGATGTCACTTTCAACCGCCCCCCCTATGAGTGAAACAGCAATTATACTTGCCTGAATAGCACAACAGTTGTCATACAGCTTATAACAAAACTCCAGTATGAGATCCTCACAGAAGGCCACAGCCTCCCCAAGGGACACCTTTCAGGTTCGCCTCATCAGTAAAATAGTTGTTACAGTCCCTCTTGGAAATTCTTCTTTCCTAGGGCACACGGCCCTATCCGCAAAGAGAATTCTCAATAAGCATAGCCTTTCACAAGCTGCACTAACTAACGACACTAAGAATGTCTGAATGATCGCTAGATTGCTTTTTCCAACAACAATGGTTCCTCAAAGTCGGCATACTCTAATAGTGTATTATATTGGGTTATTTAGACGTAAGGCCACGGTTCAAACCCCAGGTCGGACATCAAAACAAAAATACGAAAAAATATTTCAGATTTCTGGCAAGAACTCCACGGCTAGACTCACCTGGCCCTTGATGGATAGAAGGCGTACCAACCAATTACTTGGTCCTGGTCGTGACGTCATCTCAACATTGCGTTATGGGTAGACATGCGGAGAGAATGAGTCTCCCATTTAACGACTTCTGCCGTGGATGCAGATCCGCTGAGGAAGAGGAGACTGTTATCCACTTTCTTTGTCAGTGCCCGTCTCTTGCTAGGTGTAGATATAGGTTATTTGGCTCTCCAGTTCTTGTCAGCTTGACGGAGCTATCATCTATTGATATCAAGGATATAGCTTCGTTCATCAGACTTTCTGGCTGGTTTTTCAATATGGGGTAGTCGTGCTTTTGATGTGCAGCCCTCGCGCTGACCAACTTCTTCCTCTTCCCTGATTTTGGTGGAACTTGGTCAGTACAGGGACTGCGTTCACCCGTGGCAGCACAACGGACCGCTATGCGTGCTCAAGTGAGCTTTGTGAAATCAGAGCTACCACTCAGACCTGAACCTAACCTAACCTGGCAAGAACTCTACGAATAAATAAAATTCCCATGAAAAAGTTTCTCAAAAATCTGTCGTTCGAAGTCGACTTTAAACTGTAGCTACCACCGCTCATGTATAAAATTAACACACACAACATGAGTGTTGTAAGAAGCTAGGCCGTAATGTATTATACGGCAGCAAACTAAACTGGAGTATGACAACATAAAACAGAGTCTCTCCGCTCTTTATCGCTGCAAGAAAGCAAAAACCCTGAACTTGATTTCCATAACGTATAAATGCTGGGGCACAGTGATAGTCCAGCCATCGAAACCCCTTTAAAAACCTACGAACTTATAATAGAAAATGCAGAAACTTCGAATGGATGCAGAAAATCTAGACAAAGTTGGATGGAGAACGCAAAAACTCTGCTTAAACTCCAAGGAGTATGCTTCCTATGGTCAGTATAGTCATTACTAGGCAGTGCGTTATAGGCACTTATAAGCAGCATATTGGTGTAGAACACTTGGCAAACAGTTTGTGCAGAAGCTGTAGAGATATGAAGAGGAAACTCTTTTATGGACTTTTGTTGTATAAAATTGAAAGTAGAATCCCTCTTTATACATATGTAAGTCGTAGTTTTGCTAACGTTATTGTTATAAAGCGATATGAAAAATCTAGATACTGGTGTTTTGCTTCTACACCACTTAACATTAAAATGGTAGGTTAGGTTAGGTTAGAGGACGTACACTTGTCAATCAAGACAAGTACAGTACCCGGAGGTCGAATTGACCTGACCCATTGTACTTAAAATGGTAAACTACTAAACAAAAATACAGCAATAAACACCAGCATAAAAATGGTAAACAAGTAAACAAAAATACAACAACAAACACTACAAGAATAAATGTTAACAAAATACACAAACAACAATAATGAAACAGCGATGTTTACATTTATAGAGATTTCGAGAAGTCGAAGCGACGAACATTCGCCTTCCAGAACATTCATCAGACTGTTTACTCTGCCATATAAAAGGCAAGGCAAAGCAGGCGAGTGAGTTAGTAAAAAGTTCTGTCAGTCTTGTGTGAAGACCCAGAGCGTTTGAAGAGAGTAATCGTGGTTTGAAGATCTCCATTACAAAGATCTGTCGAACAATTGCTTGGTAATTGTTAGCGTTTATGCAAAGTGTATAAACAGAGAAATAACAAACAAAGCAATTGTTGTTGTTTACATCAAGTTGTGAACAGTGGCTCACAGAATTGCGAGAATAATAAAGAATTTTAATGAAAACTAAACACAAATTTATTTTGATTTTATTTGCAAACTAAGAGCTCATGTTTTAAACGTTTTTAAAAGGTAAAAACGTGACAATACTTCGCTGCAACTACGGGAGCTTGCTTGGGAGGCTTAGAAGCGTCTATGACATTAAAATTTCTTTAATTTCGTAATTGCTAGAATATTTACTAAACTAAACATTTTATGGCTGCAATGCATATTTAATACATTCAGTTTAGAAACAAAGAAATCTTATTTAACATGTGCTTAAAACCAATAACAATAACAATTTATGATCCATAATGATCCCTATTCCTTACACATAGAGTTGCCATATGTTAGCATAAAAAGAAAGAAAAAGAAAAAGGAAAAGATTTAAACTTCACACTTAAAATTCGTGTTAATGAGATGAGTTTTTAGTTTTATTGTCTCACCAATTAGTTACGATGATCCTATTAAGAGACGAATTTTTTTTTTGGCAGGAAAGAGAGGAAGAATTTTCGTTTATTTTTTGGCACATGATCATCGGTTTCTTTTACAATTCTTTTGGATTCCATTGATTGGATTGGTGCGTATAAATAATTATTTTACCAGAGATTATTGCTGGTATAAGCCAGCTGCCAATGTCACTGATCATTGATCCTTTCACTCTCACTCTCTCTCTCTCTGTCTCTTTAATTTGAGAGTGTTTGCCTGTGTGTGTGTGTGTGTGTGTGTTCATGTGACAGTTATATGGAGAGTTATTGTTTTAGAGAATTTTTAACGGTTATTGTAAGAATTTGTTGCGGTATCAGTTGATATGGTCGGCACGTTTCTTTTCTTTTCGTTTCTATTTGAAAAATATTGATCAATAGCCAGTCAGCCTGCCAAGCCATTCCATTTGTATTCACTGTTTGCTCTTCGTTTTTCTTTAAATTTTTTCTCATTTTCAATTTCGTTACGGAGTTTAAATATAATCACTGTCATCTCTTAAATTAAAACAAAGAGAGAGAGAGAGACAGTCTGACTGTCGTTGTTCTGAAATAAAATGAAACTTTGTTAACGACTTCCAAATGTCATGGAACTTTGTAATGGAACCGAAAACACACCTTAAAACAACAGAAAAATAAACACACAAAAATATGTGTCAATAAAATGTCACGCTTTTAGAGAAAAAAAGAAGAAAAAGAGAAATATGATAAGGAGAGCATTTTAACGCTATGACATGTGCTATTTGCATTGGCATGACACTAGCCATGGCAAATTCTCGAACAATCGGTTTTTCAAACTCACTGGGCATATCGAAATTGTTCATTTATGATCCTCTTATCAGCTGCCGTAAAACGATGATTTAAAGGAATTTTGGTATGTTTTCTGTTTTTAATTCCTAAAAATTGATTGATGTTCGATATCCTATATACTCATATAATTTTTTTATTCCTTTTCTTTCGAATAACAAAATAAATAAAAAAATTATTTCCTTGATGCTTATATGTTCAATGTTCTTTAACAATATTACCATGATTACTTTTCTTTTATTATACACTGCTTTTAAGTAATTAAATTAAAATAAATTTAAACAATATTCCTCCATTTACTCTAATTATTAAACTCTTCCTATATGGTGTTTAATTTCCAATATCAGACAGCCTCTTCTTCTCCGAATTCTATCTTCGACTAGCTTACTTACTTACTCAATTAGTCTTTACAACCCCTTCGTACCAGTGACAACCTAGCTTCTCACACCACCCATGTTATGTGTGCCAATTTTACCCATGAGTAGTGGGACCTTCAGCTTAACATCGACTCCGAACACCAGATTTTAAAAACTTTTCAGGGCAATTTTATTTTACTGACAGACATGTCTGTTCGACAAGCCTGAGCTACATAAAGGGTCCGCCAAATAAAATTTTTTTTGAAAATGCTTTAAAAAAAACCAACTGAATATTTTCTCAAATTTATTTTTTTATTTTTCTGAAAGTACAATCCTTCCGGTTAATAAGGGAAAATAATTTCATTCAAATGGCTGCCTCGGCTGGCCATGCAGTAGCCTACACGATCGGTCCAATTTTTAAGTACATTATCGATTGTGTTGCAGCTGTATTTCACCAATGGCTTCACGAGTATTGTCCTTTAAAGCGTCAATTTTCTCTGGCTTGTCGGCGTAACACTTATCTTTGACGGCACCCCATAAATAATAGTCCAACGGTGTCAAATCGCAACTCCGAGGTGGCCAAACGACATCAGCTCTGCGGCTGATAATGCGATCTTCAAAAACAGGGCGCAAAACATCGAGTGTAGCTTCGGCTGTGTGGCACGTTGCGCCGTCCTGTTGAAACCAAATGTTGTCAATATCCTCCTCTTCAATTTTTGTGAACAAAAATTCGTTCAACATGGTCCGATAACGATCGCCATTGACTGTAACGGCCACTCCTTGCTCATTTTCGAAGAAAAATGGCCCAATTATGCCTCTGGACCAAAATCCGCACCAAACAGTGACTCGTTTTGGATGCGACGTGCGAGTTTTCTGTGCCCCAAATGCGACAATTTTGCTTGTTTACATACCCGCCAAGATCCAAATGAGCTTCATCTGAAAAGATGATTTTTTTTTGCTAAAATCGGCATCTTCTGGTGTAGGCTACTGCATGGCCAGCCGAGGCAGCCATTTGAATGAAATTATTTTCCATTATTAACCGGAAGGAATGTACTTTCAAATAAAAAAAGAAATTTGAGAAAATATTCAGTTGGTTTTTCTTTTTAAAGCATTTTCAAAAAAAAAATAGTTATTTGACGGACCCTTATATCGACTTCCATTAGGCTAGCTTCAGTTGGTCACAGGTCACATAGAATATAAAGTAAAAAATTTAATTTTTATGAAAATACCAACCATGCGGCTGATTCTGCAACAGCCGATTCCATTTTCATAATTTCAATATTAAAGATGACCCCCGCTAAAGCTGGTCAATTGTCGAATCCATTTCAGTGGAACTGTTCAGGTCTGGATAGAAAAAGAGTTCAAACCAGAGCAATCAAGCTCTGAGTCTGATAGAAGGCAAAAATATATTCTCCATGAATCTTTACAAAAAAGAAAGAAAATTCAGAACCTCCACCCCTGAACCCTGAACTCAGGAAGGGCACAATAGAAAATGAACGTCGGATTTATGTAAGACTAGGACTTAATGAACAAAGGTTTTGCATTCGAATTCCAAACGTGGAAGGATGGTCGCATGATATGATTTACTCTGGGGACTCTGTGGAAGTCCACACGATCAGGTCAAAATGCTTGAATAAAGTAAGCTGTGAAGAGCCCAAGTAGTCGCCGTAGTCTAATAGATAGTGTGTTGGCTTATTAGACGTAAGGCCTCGGTTCAAACCCCAGATTAGACATCAAAACGAAAATATAAAAAAATTTCCTGCGGCGACTTCCTCTCAGCAAATTTCTAGCAAAAACTCTGAGAATAAATATAAAAAGTGCTATGAAAAGTTTCTCAAACATCTGTCTTTCGGAGTCGACTTTAAACTAAAGGTCCCACCGCTTATGTATAAAATTAACGCCTACGACATAAGTGGTGTGAGAAACTAGGTCGTAATCCTAACTGATTGGTTGCAATGACCAATTATGTTATGTACATATGTGCAGAGCCTAATCTTAGGTTATCTCTTAGTCTCCCTGAATGTCGTAGAGTCTTTCAGGGTGATTTCATGGCCTTCAACTACACTGCTGAACCGATACAGTAATGGGTCTCCAACTGCAAGAATTTCTATCTCCTGCAATAGCCAGACGGCAAACATTAACCTGGGCGGTATTCTCAGCGAATCCTTTGATCGACTTAGTCTAATGTAGGTGCCGGATCACAGTAATACTGTGCTGATTATCTTGCTAGAGCAGGCACGCCGCTGACCCAATACAATTCACACATAAATATGGGTTTTTTCCTCCTTTTCCTACCTTCTCTCCTTTTCCCTATCTCCTTTATGAGACTCTCTCTCTCTCTCCTTTAGGACATATAACAATGTGTTATTTTGACTCGTCGTGAAACCTAACCTAATATATTGTTCAGATATCCACCTTTATTGCGTAAATCGCAATAAACGCCATTATCGAGCTCAATATTTCAAATAAAGTTTTAATTAATTATTGCGCAATAAATACGCAAATTGTTATGATATTGAGTAAGACTTAAAATGCAGCACTGTTAGAAGTATGTTTAGTGCGCTTATTACAATTATCCGAACACTTTCTGTTGATATTTGACAATTCAAATGTCAACAACGACAAAAAACAAAATAAAAACAATGTTGTTGAAACAACCAGCTGTTTTGTTTACCAGCTGTCAAATGAATATTGAATAAGCAGCTAAACTGCGTATATTATTATGTCTGAACACTTAAAATATTGTACTCAATAAACCGAATATTAACTCAATAAATGTGCATATCTGAACATAGTATAACCCTGGGTTTATTTCTTACTTCCACTAGGATGTGCCATTAGCCAAGCATATTTATTGACCTCCGACAAACCTGAAGTTGAGTGTGAACCGTTCTTGACTCCATGGTCTAAATTGAGTAGAAATTTTTTAAATGAAATCGCCAGGATATCACGCCAGTGGATCTATTCTGTGCTTACATAATGGTTAGGCATGTGGAGAGACTTTTGCTTACAAATGGTTTCTGTAGAAGCTACAGATCGATTGGAATGTAGATAGTGTGGGTGTTATGGGACTCCCTTCAACGTTACTGATTGTAGAAGCTTATAGAAACCGAAACAATTAAAATGAAAACATCTGTTACAGTCTTTAGCTTTCTTGGAATCAATACCAAACTGATACAGGCTCGGAATTTAAAATTTCGATCCACGTGTGGCTTCAATAAGAAGAAGTGTTGCTAAGAATCATTTCTTGACTTCCATTCGACGAAACATGAATGAATTTTAACACAATAAATTGAAACGAGTCTGTCAGTCTATGAATGAAAATTTTCTTTTATTTTCTCGTCTACATAATCGCATAATAAAGTCAGTCAATCAGGTTTAAGAAAAACAAGCACACACGGTAGAAAATTGTCTCTGAATATACGAAATCCATGACAATATTTTTCATAACTTTTCTAAGCCTTTCTAGACCAACTTTGATTTTCAAATTCGTTGCTCTGTTGCAAATAAAATCGGCTTAAAAACACTTCGAACAAAACCGAATGACATGGTGTTGGTAAACTAACGATAACAGTCAGCGAAAAGAAAACAACAAAAACTCCAAACTGATCCGATAAAAACGCCTCTGGGTTAAAAACAACAGGAACAGAACAACAAAAAAAAAAACGAAGGAAAAAATTGCAGATCAATATCCAGAGATCATCATCAAGATTAATAAAGTCATACCAGGCAGGAGTAGAGAGATGGTTATCCTAGCCACATAAGAAGAAAATTGAAATATTTTTTGTTGTTGTTGTTGGTGTTGCTGTTGCTGGGCAATTTTGTAAAAAGGGAAGAAGAAAAGTAGGCGTTAAAGAATTAAAAAATTTACAATTTATTTGCTTAAGGATCTATTGAGTCTCTTCGCACCTCGTACCTCGTACGTCCGTTCAACAAGTGGATTAAATATGAGCCGTAGATCTTCTCATTCTGTTGGCCATTGTCTTTGGCTCAAGCATACAGCCAGACAGACACACACATGCGGGACAGGAAACACTTGCTACACATTTTCGCCTTAAGGTTACAATATTTCAACTCCTTATACAGGTCAATAACGACAACAACAACAACTTCATTATGATTATCAAGTCATACTTATGCAAGACGTAGAAAAAAAAATAAAAGAAAAGAAAACAAGGCGACAAAAATAAGGACAAAAAAATTTTTAAAGCGATCACAAAAGCATATTTTGCATTAACACTGAGAGAAATTATTGGGAAAGAAATAGGAACTCAAAGTCTTCATTAATTCGTTTATATTTGTCTTGAAAACATCAATTGATTCTTAAGCCTCTTCGTGCAGCCTTTCAAGTATAAAGAAAAAGTCTGCTTTGCAGCATGGCCACCTTTATTGTGTTCGTGACTAGCTTGTCAATCCAGAAGTGTAGCGAAAAGTGCAAAAAAATGCGTTAAACATTAATTTTTGAGCATATTAAGCCCAATTTCGGCTGCCTTAGTTTTTTCCATCAGTTGGCTTTGCTTCTAGCCCACCAATGGATAATAGAGTTTCCCTTATTTGGTCCTTTTAAGTCCTAATTTCGGTCTGCCTTGGCTTTTCTCATCAGTTGGCTTCGCTTCAAGCCTGGCAATCGAAAGCAGAGTTTCCTCAATTTCTTCCTTTCAAAGTAAACAAGGTTTTTTCTCCTTTCTTTGCATAAAATACCTGTCGCGTTGAAATATCTTCTTTCATTCAAGTGACACGACAAAGCCAGTATAGAATCTGTATTTTAATACGCTGAATGTCGTGGCTATGGTTGTAAGCTGTCACCTGCTATAAAAGATATTTAAGGTCAAAGGTCATATGCATTGTATAAGCGTACACAAAATTTCTCCATGATATACGCAATAGCAACGCCATTCCTATTCCTTTCGGCCATTTGCTTCTTGTGGTATCGAGGTTCTAAGCCTTTTTGGGCTTGATGGTTAGGGTAGGTTGTGAATCAATTGCCCAAACTGTATTCGGAATTTGGAGTAACTAGCTTGAATGCAGGAGCTCTGGAAAATACGAAGATGATTGATTGATAGATTGATTGATAGATTGATTGATAGATTGATTGATAGATTGATTGATTGATTGATTGATAGATTGATTGATTGATTGATTGATTGATAGATTGATAGATTGATTGATAGATTGATTGATTGATAGATTGATTGATAGATTGATTGATAGATTGATTGATAGATTGATTGATAGATTGATTGATAGATTGATTGATAGATTGATTGATAGATTGATTGATAGATTGATTGATAGATTGATTGATTGATAGACAGATTAATAGTTAGATTTGTTGGTAGATAAATTGATTGATAGATTGATTGATAGATTGACTGATAGATTGATTGATAATTTGATTGATAGATTGATTGATATATAGATTGATAGAAAGATTTGTTGATTAATAAAATGATTGACAGATTGACTGATAGAAGAATTGATTGGTTGATATATTGATTGATATATTGATTGATAGATACGTTGATTGATAGATTGATTGAAAGATTGGCTAATAGATAGATTAATTGATAGATTGATTGATATATTGATTGATATATTGATTGATATATTGATTGATAGATTGATAGATATATTGATTGATTGATATATTGATTGATAGATTGATTGATAGATTGATTGATATATTGATTGATTTATAGATTGATTGATAGACAGATTAATAGTTAGATTTGTTGGTAGATAAATTGATTGATAGATTGATTGATAGATTGACTGATAGATTGATTGATAGATTAATTGATCATTTGATTGATAGATTGATTGATATATAGATTGATAGAAAGATTTGTTGATTAATTAAATGATTGACAAATTGACTGATAGAAGAATTGATTGGTTGATATATTGATTGATAGATTGATTGATAGAGAGGTTGATTGACAGATTGATTGATAGATTGGCTAATAGAAAGATTAATTGATAGATTGATTGATATATTGATTGATAGATTGATTGATAGATTGATTGACAGATTGATTGATAGATTGATTGATAGATTGGCTGATAGATTGATTGATAGATTGGCTGATAGATAGATTACTTGATAGATTGATTGATATATTGATTGATATATAGATTGATATATTGATTGATATATAGATTGATATATTGATTGATAGATTGATTGATATATTAATTGATAGATTTATTGATTGATAGATTGATTGATAGATTGATTGATAGATTGATTGGTAGATTGATTGACAGATTGATTGATAGATTGATTGATAGATTGATTGATTGATTGATTGATAGATTTATTATTGGACTGATTTGAACAAACTTGAAGTATGGATTCAACAAACGTGCCACACAACTCATTTCGATTTGAGGGCATTGAAGGACATGAATGGAAACCAATTTGATTATCATAGTGATTACTGTATGATCTCCAAGTCTTTATGGCCTAGACTGAACTGTAGAAGAACGACGAAATCATAGGAAACGGGTCTGACAAAAAAAATTAAATCTTCAGGCACTTTTCTTACATTTCTTTCATGCACTTTAAAGCATTACGAGTCTCAACTTACTGGCTGCTTCCACGTTGTATGAGGATCACAAATGTAGGACATTAAGCTGCTAATAGCGGACGATTTCTCTCCGTGTATAACTACCAATAGCTGGCACTTGAAAGTTGACACTCAACACGCTCCGAAAATAAACTCATCAAATAACATTCAACTTGACACTGATCTTCTTTTGCTTGACATGACTCTTGTGAGCCCAGGTTGCTGTTGTTACTCACATGCATACTTTCTTATCAAAATCTCAATGACAAGTAAGCGAGCGTGTAGAGGCCTAGTGTGCAAAAAGTAAATCTGAGTGTATGCAAGTCTAAGTGTAACGTGTACGTGTGACGTTTTTGATTTTGAGCCGATTTAATTTGGATTACAAGGAAAATCCGGTGGTAAGAGACCAGTAAACGCCTACAATGGTCGAGTAAAGTAAAACAAGAATGTGAGGCAATAACTTGTTGTTGTTGTTGTTGTTTGCAAAAAAAAATCCAAAAAGTCATGTTGTGCCACAGATTAAATTCTTTTTTTTTTTTTTTGGCTACAAAAACAAGAACATTTTGAATCCTTTTATGAGGCATACATTCAATCCACATCGTACTCAATGTCTTTAAAACGGTGACACAATTTTGTTTTTAACCTGGTTTTAAATGAAAATATTTTTTTTTTGTTTGTTTCCCAACTTCTACGTAAAGAAGATGAAAAAGTCAGTAATTTTGTGTACGAATTTAAGAAACTGTTGTTAATTGTAAGCCGGGCTTATTATGAACGAGTTTGCCAACATTTATTAGAGTCATGCGATTAAAGTCTTAACCAGGTATTTCAATTCCTTTGCTAAGCAAGAGATTCTTTAGGAAATGTTCACGTAACCTTAATTAAAATTGGCCAACAGGGAGAGAACGCAAAAGAGAGAGTGTGGGAGAGAATTTTGTCGATATTCTCATTGTATTTTTGAAAACTGGTTAGCAACAGGAAGCTCAACTAAAAGCGGGGGGTAATAGCAATGAAATAAATTTTCTTTTTTCCAATTTTGCGTTTGGAAAAGTAGGGGGTGTTACTAATACCTGTTGGTCATGCTGATTTGAAATCGATTTTCTTTTCATTCTCTAATTATTTTGCAATTTTTTAAGACCTTCTTTAGTGGAAGAAAAAGGATTTTGAACTTCTTGGATTAAAAAATAAAAATAAAGCCTGTCTTGCCACAGTGGGATCGCTAAAATCTACCATACAGGCTTGCTGAAGTGCTTTCTTTGCCATCCCGTCATAACCTCCCAGTAAAATCGAACAGAAAGGTTGGGGAGCTGCCACAAATCGATCAGAATTTGAAATTATATTGGAGATACTAAGTGAGACGTACCATGAGATGCCCAGCAAATACCGCTTTCCTATTACAGTCTGCGGAAATTTTTTTTTTCTAGTGTCCCAGTAAATAAACATCGTATTGAACGTAGGGCTGTAGTATGTAGGGCTGCAACTTCATTGTCCCTATTACAGAACGCTGTTGAAGGAACTTGAGTAAGATTCTGGCTTCATAGATGCCTCTCAAATGAATATGGGAACGTATCCTGGCATTCAAGCACTCTAGAGGTTAACTCGACATTGAAATGAGGCTGCTTGATCAAGCTAAATCAGCTATGCGGTGAATTTAGTTCCTTTCTGCTAGAACCCAGGTCATGTAGGAATTTACACACATGGACAGATAAATTAAGGCGCCAGAAAGAGGACTTCCAGACCTCTGATGGTAGGTAGGCAGGTAGAAGTGGCTGTGTCCTCGATGGAGTCATGAGCGGTCACTCTTTGGCTGCACACAGGGCCCATTGTGATAGCACAGTTTCACATTATCCCCTAGTCTAGGAACCAGTTCCGAGCTTTCGATAAAGCGGCTCAGACGGCCAATATCCATGCATGACAGTTCATCCAGATACTCTATGTAGTACGCACGCAGGTGCCTGTTTCTCCTCCGATCAAGTGCTGGACATGTACTCAGTAGGTGAAGAACAGTCTCATCCTCCTCCTCATCTCCATAGCTTCTGCGGAAATCATTTGCAAGGTTAGGTTAGGTTAGGTTAGGTTTGAGTGATAGCTCTGTTTTCACAAAGCTCACTTGAGTACGCATAGCGGCCCGTTGTGATGCCACGGGTGAACGCAGTCCCTGTACTGACCAAATTCCACCAAAATCAGGGAAGAGTAAGAAGTTGGTTAGCGCAAGGGCTGCACATTTGCAGGGTGTCCAAGACCAATCTGTATCGCATGCGCTCCTATAATACAATGCCCCATAATAACCCCGATAACAGTGCTGAGCTTACATCTTTGGAGTTTAAGCAGAGTCGCCGCGCCTCTCTTATCCAGCCTTTGCCAGATTTTCAGATTTTCTCCGCCGTTCTGCCCGTGTTCGAACCTGCCCATCTAGTGTTGACAAGGTCCACGATGGCATTGCCAATTATAAGCTTGCAGTTACCCAATGGGATTCCTAATGTAAAGAATTCATCAGAGAGTTCGATGGTCGTGCCCATGGGTGACGGGGACCTGCACTTTAAAGTCGACTCCGAACGACAGATTTTTGAGAAACTTTTCATGGCAATTTTATTTTACTGTCAGTGTTGTTGCCAGAAGACTGCTGACGTACAGTGAAACACAACAAAAGACAATTTGCAAAAATAACAGCCGAAAATCGAGACAAACGTACATACGTATATGCTTTGTAGAGGCCCTATTCTCCCAAAATAGTAATGAAAGTAAATACAGAAATTGGAAAATCTAGTCTGCAATGAATCCCAAAATCAACCCTTTACCCTTACTTCTATTGACATTTATTGTGGCCATTAAAACGTTTGAATTTCCTAAAGAATTTTCCTTTCGATACCAATCAGCAGTCATCAATAATAACAGCGAATGAAAATGAAATGAAAAAAGATTTGAAACGCTTGTCATTTTTACAAATCTTTTGGAAAAATGGTGTTTTTCCACCACCACCACCATCACCATCACCATCACTATCACCGGCATCGTAGCGGAACAATAGTTGTCACACTGCAGCCCATTGTGCATACGCTACCACCTTCGTTTCTTGGCATTGGCATTGGCTTTCGGGGCCCATTATTAGTAAAATCAATACAATCAACAACAGAATGAATGAAATTGAAATTTTAACTCGTATTGTAATCACACTCTGACTGTATAAGTATGAGTAAATTTTTCCCCTTTTCTTCCCTTTATTGCCCTGCCCTTGTCTTCCCTTCCTGTTTCTCATTAATTTTGTAAACAATAAAACGAACATTTTTTTTCTGTTTTTTTTTCTTTTTTGCGAATGGAAAAACGGTGTTCATGTTCATTTTCTTGTTGTCGTGTTGTTCACACAATTGCTGTGAATTCGAAAAGTCAAATATTTCCACGACAACCATTTAGCTGTTGTCCCATTACACTATAACTGACAGGCAGGCAGGCAAAACGGACAGACAAGAAACAGAAATGTGGACGAAACGCGTCTCATGTTTTTAAATAAAAAAAAAATTATTTTCCTCAACTAAAATTTATTTTTTTTAATAGCACAACACTTTCATTGACAACAACTACACAAATATTGGTTAAGGGCAAAAGTAATATGCTTAAGTAAAAAGTGTCAGCAGAGGTTGCCTTAGTTTTTATGCTCTGAGAGGAAATTGAGTGTATAAAACAAAACGGTAACCGTTAGAAAAAAAGTAATTCGGGCATTAATGGGTTAAATATTATGAGACATCAAACAAAGAATCAAGTTTTAATCGGATATTAACTGCTGATGTAATATTGCAGTCCAACTTGTAAAATTCCCGCGATCGCGGATGTCTAAGGATATCCTGTCACACTGCAACAACGCGCGAACTGTACCATGTAACACTGCTCAACTATATCGTTAAGAGATCTGGCTGTAACCGTCTTTGACATCATTATTCGGGCAACCTCTACTTCAACTCAAGCAATTGATTGTGTGGATCTCGACTTGAAATAAACAAGAAGAAGATCCAAGACTCATTATAAAACAGAGGACATCATTGACGAGTCAGTTAGCCTCTGCTAAATAGGCAATACAGTAGCTTCGATGGTGATGCAGAAGCAAATGCAAACACCGGGCTCAACAAAACGAAAGCGGAACTAGGAAGAGCTCAAAAATGTCCAGACGTACCAAGATTCGAATGATCGAGCAAAACCTTTATAGTATCGAACACCATTATGTCTTTCCTCTTTCTAACACACATCGCAGCACCCCAAATAACTGATTAGATCCGCATGGAAGACTCTACAGATTTTCAAAAAAAAATTTTCATGCGCAGTTTCATTCAGCTCCGAATCATCTGCAAATATCTGTTCAAAAACCATTCCCTGAAACCATCAAAGCGAGGTTTCGCATGCTCAATATTTCCGAAAGATTCCAACATCGTGAAAATTTGCTTAAAATCATTCTTCAGTACGCGTCACAGTCCAGTCATCCTCTCAAGGAAAGGAGAGTGAAGTTAGATAAAGTTAGATGGATAGTAGGCGTACGAACCAGTTGCTTGGACTTGGTCGTAACATCATCTCGACCACAGTGGCCATGCTTATGGGCCATTGCGTTATGGGCAGACACGCGGAAAGGATGCGGCTCCCATTCAACGACTTCTGCCGCGGGTGTAGATCCGCTGAGGAAAAAGAGACTGTGATCCACTTCTTTTGTGAGTGTCAATCACTTGCTAGGTGCAGGAATATATTATTTGGCTCTCCGTTTCTTGTCAGCTGGACGGAGCTATCATCTATTGACATCAAGGATATGTGTAGCTTCGTTCATCAAACTTTCTAACTGGTTTTCCAGCGTGGGCTAGTCGTGCTTCTGATGAGCAGCCCTTGTGCTGACCAACTTCTTCCTTCTCCCTGGTCTTGGTGGAACATGGTCAGCACAGGGACTGCGTTCACCCGTGGCATCACAACAGGCCGCTAAGCGCGCTCAAGTGAGCTTTATAACATGATCAAAGCTACCACTACGACCTAACGTAGATAAAGTAAAAGAGATGTAGAATCACCTCCTGAACATGTTTTCGTATTCTTCCGTAATCAAACTTGGATTGTTTGAGTTTGTAGTCAAGCAGTTCGGCCAGTACAACTCAATATAAAATATTATATGCATGGACTACAAGAGTTATATTAAAATCTGCAGGATAAGATCATAATATTGTAAAAAAAGTCTAATCAAACCTTTAAAATTATGCAAGGTATTCCAAGAAGGCCCTTTAGATATCAAATGATGATAAAATGGTAATGCAAGGTAATCAAATCAAGATTTGAGAAATTGCTGCATTTTGAGAAATTGCTTAGTTGGCATGGAATAGCTTAGCAACTGTTGACAAATTATCCATATTGACTTAAAAACACGTAATTGGTCCTGATTTCCCAGTAAAATAACAAAAATATGGAAGTCTAGCACAATAATTGGAGTTAGGGAGAACAATACAATGAAAAGATCAAAAAACGTATGCCGAGGTGTTTAAAATTTTGAAATCGAATCCCTTTTTTCTGTAATTTTCATGGCTTATTGTATCAGATATTTCTGCAACAAAATAGCTGTAAAATCGAGTATTTTCTTGGCTTTCCTTAGTGAAAAAACAAAAAAAAAATTCATCAAAATCGTTTAAAAATTTTCTTTCCCAAAATGGTCAATTTTAACCTTCGATAGCTTTGCTTACCTTTAGGATTTCTTACTTTTTAAATTTATATTTCACAAGCTTAACTTGTTAACTATTAAATTTTAAAATTTCATTTAAATCGGTTCGTTGGTTTCAAAGCTATTTACGAATTACTATTCGAATAAAAAAAACATGAAAAAATTTTTTTACTTGCCTAAAATGGTCTACTTTTCCTTTCGATAGCTATGCTTACCTTTAAGATTTCTTACTCTTTTATTTTACGCTTCACAAGCTTAACTTGTTAACTATTAAGGTTTCAAATTTCATTTAAATCGGTTGGCTAGTTTAAAAGTTATTTACGAATTAAGAATCGTATGATATTCAAAGCCTTGTAAGCAAAATGTAAACTTTTACAAGGATTTTATAGTTTCCTACAGACAATATTACAAAAACAAAACGTAAACAGAGATTTACAAAACACACGATCTCTCCCTCTCTCTCTCTCTCTCTCTCGGTTATGAGTTTTAAATAAAAACGTTACACGAGTTCTATATTAGAGTAGTCGAGTGAGACACACACACGCACAAACTTACGTTTACTTAAGAAATTTCTCACATATGAGAGCCGAAACTATTTGTATAAAAAATTTATGTTGATGTGCGTATGCATATGCATGCATGCATGTATGTAGATGTGTGAGTGTGATTTTGATAAGCGCATAAATTAGCGTGAAGCGTGCAAAAATTGTTGCTGACAAAAAAGGGTCTTTTATGCTCTCTCTTTCGCAGTGTGTGTGTGTGCCTGGGTGTAAAATCTCTTGCACATGCATTTACTTTGGCAACAACATTGTTGTGGCTTAGGTTGGTTGGGTGTTTTACGTTTTTACAATGCGTAAATGCATGTTCTTGTAGGCCGTTGGCTTGGCGTGCGTGTATGTGTGTAAATGTGGGTATGTAGTGAATAAATGATGATGATTTTTATTTTCATTTTCAATTTTTATTGTTCTAATCTAAACTAAAACAACAACAATTCGTTTCCTTCCTTTCTTTATTTATTTTTTTTCTTTCGCCAGGCTAAAACTACGGACCAGTAGCTGTTGCAGCTGTCTAAGGCAACAAGCTTTGATTCAATGGCAAAAACTTCTACAGACACAATGAGTGACTCTAATAATGACTGCCTTAATAAATGGCTGAAGGACAAACTAGGCTCTGTCTCTGCCTCAGTGTGCTGTATGCTGTGTTGTGTTGTATTGTGCGTAATTTTTCCCTCGCGAAATGTAAAAGTGAGTGCATAAGCATGATTTTAAATGGTGGTTCAGTTTTATTTCACTTTTATTTCATTTGTTTTCTACTTTTTTTCTTTGCGTTGAATTTCGATTTCGAAATTTTTCGTTACGCTTATTTTGATTTGCTCGGTGACTGTTTACTTTTCGGTTTTTATAAACGCTTGGTGTGTCAGAAGTTCTTTACTTTACAGGCTTTTGCTGCCTGACATTGCGTTCTAGTTTTAGGTTAAAGAGCAATCGGGTTTTTTTCCTTTTCGTTTATTTCTGCCTGATTTTTTGGAAAATAAATTTGTTGTTGTCATTGATATTAATGGGGTTGTTAAGGCGGCCATATTTGTACACGTTGTTGTAGTTGTTGTGCAATTCCCTTTTTTTTCTTAACAGAATATAAAAATGTTTTCTTAACCTAAGCAGAAGAAGACAGAATATTTGAAATTTTTTTGTCTATGGCAGCCATTAAGAGTTTTCAAGATTCGCAGCAGTGACATCTTCCTATAAAAGATTGCCTCTTCAAAGTTCTACGGGTGTTGGGTATTTCGAATTCCTTCTGACTACAGTTCACTTGCCGAGATAGCTGAGTTCTGAAGTTACGTGTTGTTGAAGGATTTGACCCAGAATATACTTCAGCATGACCCTGAGCCTTTTTTATGATGATTGTGAGTTGTTTTTGAGCAATTATTTTCGATAGCAACCAAGTAACGTAGTCGCCATTGTCAAAGGTAGCGTCAGTGGTGTTGTCGAGCCGGAACGTCGTTCCGGTACTTCCTTTTTGGACAGGAACGCGTTCCGGAACTAAAGATGATTTCTGATAACGAGAATTGGCTGACGTTTTGAAAAAAAATTAAAAAGAATTGCTAATTTTTTTTCTAATTTTTGACGAATTTTTGTATGTATTTTTATAAACAAGGGTTTGAACCGAACCAGACCCGGAACTAAAACCGGAACGAACCGGCTTGTTTTTCCGAACCGTGAACCGGAGTCCGGAACGCGTTCCGGTAAAAAAAATTAGCACAACACCACTGGGTAGCGTGTTGTCTTACTACATATAGCTTTCCGTTAATGTACGTGAGCCAGAATATTTTAAACATGACTTGAAGTCGCTTGTTGATGATTGCAAGTTGATTTGGCGTTGATTATGTTCGATAATAACCAAGTTCAACTTCTGTACAAACAGCAGAGCGGTTAATATTCTAGCCTTGGTCCCACTGGGCATTTGGGAGCTACTAACATTAGTAGTTCACATGTCGCTTGCTGTCTGCCGTTTATTTACCATCGTACGTTGTCGCTAAACCGCCTAAATAGCAGAAGTTATCTTGTTTTGTAGGTAAGCTGCTGCTTCTACTATATAACACTCATAATTGGTCATTACTATCTCGTAGACAGGATTATGACCTAGTTTCTCACACCACTTATGTTAAGTGTGTTAATTTTATACATGAGTGTCAGGACCTAAAGTTCAAAATTTGACTCCGAACGACAAATTTTCTTTAAAAAACTCTTCATGGCAATTTTATTTTATTCTTCGGGTTTTTATCAGAAGTCTGCTGAGAGAAAGTCGAAGAAATATTTCTTCATATTTCGTTTAGTTGGGGATGTCTGACCTGGTACTTGAATGGCGGCCTCAAGTCTAATAAGGCAATACACAGCCTACTGGACTACGGCGGCTATGACCCGCCACTCATGTATAAAATTAACACACACAACATGGGTGGTGTGCCTAGACAGCAAAATTATCAACGTAATCGTGTAATTAACCCAAATGGTGTGTATCTTCTCTGTACTCAAGCTGCTCCATAGTTCTCCAGATGTTGCGTAGACTGGCGAGAGCACAGTAAACTTTGTTAACGTTTTTGAGGATAATTCAGATGCCCAAATAGCTTTAGTTTTTGAGATGATATCGTGGAGGTAATCTGCCGCTTCTACTAGTTCTGCACATTATTTCTAGTTTCTTGGCAGGACACACAAGCAACCTTGTTTGATCGCGGTTAACGATTGCCTTTTAGGTGTGCCGAGTACTATGCTAAATTATTTCATCAGTCTGTTAGTCAAGGCGCAATTCGTGCACTCGAATCTAATGACATTATATCGAAGATTGTATGGATCTGTCTGAAGGACCTGATTTAGCTGTGTAGACAGAATAAGATTGTCTTTAGCTGGGTCGTAGGTCATATGGAAATACTCGTTAGTAAGCAAGCTGACGAGCTTGCAAGGAGAGGAGCTTTAACGCTGTTGATGGGGCCATTATTCTTCTGTGAAATGCTGGGCAGATGTACGGAAAGGGATTCTCAGATAAGGAGAAGCAAAGACTTTTCTTAAACCAAGTGGGTTTAAGGCAATTTTTGTTGGCCTACAGCAATAATAGCAGATCTGAATCAGAGATCAGCAATGAGTGGTTTTTTCGCTACTCATAAGCACTCATGAAATTTTGAATATGAGTGAGTCAACAATATTGAAATTTAACAATGTACTCTGGATTCATTCATACCCCCACTACAACGTTGATTTATAAGCACAGGTTGCAATGCGTAAGCGTACAACGTGTTGACATCCAACTCATACCATTCGAAATATGTTTGATTCATAAGCCTCTACTCATTTAGATTCATAACTTTAAATTCTAGTGACTCAAATCATTCATCAGAATTTGTAGTCTTAGGTTAGATTAGGTTAGGTTAGAGGACGTGTACTTGTCAATTAAGACAAGTACAGTACCCGGAGGTCGAATGGATCCATTGTGCAACGTCCTAGTTTCTCACACCACTTATGTTGTGTGTGTTAATTTGTATACATGAGTGGTGGGACGTACAGTTTTAAAGTCGACTCCGAACGACAGATTTTTGAGAAACTTTTTCATGGCAATTTTATTTCATTCCCAGAGATTTTGCCAGAAATCTGCTGAGAAGAAGTCGCCGAAGAAATATTTTTTGTATTTTGTCTTGATGTCTGGCCTGGGGTTCGAACGCTGGCTTTACGTGTAATAAGCCAACACACTACCTACTAGACTACGGCGATTTAGTTGTTAGGCATTTACAACAAAAGAAAACAGACACATAAGCAAAAAAGGTTGTCTTTTTAGTTTAGTGAGTATTTTAGTGTTCGCTCGCGATTCATACTTATTTTATGCTTCGTGTATATGTTGAGTTATGGAGAGTCGAAATCAATAACATCATACGTGTTGTTAAGTATGATGTATGATGATTATTTCAAACTTTGAATATGAGTAGAGGTTCCATGATATTAAAATAAGTATGAATGCGTATAAGTATCAGAAATTATGAGTATGATTCAATTCTACTCATCTTTTTGAATACTCATTGTTGATCTCTGATCTGAATATTGAAGTTATTGACTACCGCTGGGGAAAGTGTTCAAAGTGTTTCCCAAGTTTAGTTGTTGAGTTATCTCCTGCATTCATTCGAAAATACTTCAGTTTATAAAGGGTCCGCCAAATAACTTTTTTTTTTGAAAATTCTTTAAAAAGAAAAAATACTGAATATTTTCTCAAATTTCTTTTTTTACTTGAAAGTATAATCCTTCAGGTTAATAATGGAAAATAATTTCATTCAAATGGCTGCCTCGGCTGAACATACAGTAGCCTACACGATCGGTCCAATTTTTAAGCACATTATCGATTGTGTGCAGCTTTATTTCACCAATGGCTCCACGAATATTGTCCTTTAAAGCGTCAATTGTGTCTGGTTTGTCGGCGTAACACTTATCTTTAACGGCACCCCACAAATAATAGTCCAACGGTGTCAAATCGTAGCTTCGAGGTGGCCAAACGACATCAGCTCTGCGGCTGATAATGCGATCTTCAAAAACAGGGCGCAAAACATCGAGTGTAGCTTCGTCTGCGTGACATGTAGCGCCGTCCTGTTGAAACCAAATGTTGCCAATATCCTCCTCTTCAATTTTTGTGAACAAAAATTCGTTCAACATGGCCCGATAACGATCGCCATTGACTGTAACGGCCACTCCTTGCTCATTTTCGAAGAAAAATGCCCCAATTATGCCTCTGGACCAAAATCTGCACCAAACAGTGACTCGTTTTGAGTGCGTCGGCTTTTCAATGTATGCGTGCGGGTTTTCTGTGCCCCAAATGCGACAATTTTGCTTGTTTACATACCTGCCAAGATCAAAATGAGCTTCATCTGAAAAGATGATTTTTTTTTTGCCAAAATCGGCATCTTCTGGTGTAGGCTACTGCATGGCCAGCCTGGGGCAGTCATTTGAATGAAATTATTTTCCATTATTAACCGGAAGGATTGTACTTTCAAATGAAAAAAGAAATTTCAGGAAATATTCAGTTGGTTTTTCTTTTTAAAGCATTTGCAAAAAAAAAGTTATTTGGCGGACCCTTTATATGTACATAAGAACAGTATTGCATGGGATTCGAGTGGGGTTTTGTTTTGACAAATATTTGCCTGTTTTCTCCTTAATTGTTGAAGTTTTAGTAGGAGTTGTTAGAATCATTTGGGTTTTGAGGTATTCATAGGACAATAAATTTTCTTTTCTTGCAGAAGAAAAAACGCGAAGAGGAAAAAATGGAAGAAATTTTTATAAACTCTCTGGAACTCTGGAAAATCAACTACAAAAATTACAATGTCAGTTGAAAGAAAAAAACAATCCAAAGCCAAGCTTACAAACAAAACTATGGCGGCAAACATCAAAGACTTAAAGAAAGAGTTGAAAGAAAAAAACAAAACAAATCTGGTGCAAATGCTGGTAAATAATGAAACAAACAATAACAACAACAATCAACAGCCAACGAATCAACATTTAAACTTTTATTTCATTTCACTAAATGGGAATTAAAAAAAAAAAACAAAAAAGTATCCACGGCCAGCAATGGGCCACCGATGATAATGATCATCATTGGCAACGTCAACAACTGGCAGGCAGGCAGGCAAGCAGGCAGGCAAGCAGGCAGTCAGGCAAATAGTAATTCAAACCGCTATTTGAATTTGTCAGGCTTGAAGACGTGCTCAAGTGCAATACGTATGTTAATGATGGACTCAGAATGACTCATCATCATTAGGTTTGTAAGCAACTTAAACATGATTATTACCATTATAAACTACATCTTGACCAGCCATGATCAATAAAAATCATCACCAGCCAAGGGTTTGTTTCAAACAGCAACTGTTTCTTATATGTTCTCTTGTTGTTGTTATTGTTGTTGTTATTAAAGTCTCTTCATTTCTACATTATATTGGCAGTAAAGTGCTCGCTATTGTTTGGTATGTATTTGGTTATTGGAAAAAAAATCTTTAAACAACCGTAAAATGATCAAAGCCAATTCGCGCGCTATCTTGCAAGGCTACAAAACAAATTGCAATAGAGGCTCGCACTTTTCAAAATCAAGAAGAAGAAGAAGAAGAAGAAGAAAACTAAACCTCATCATCATAATTATGACGACAGCATTAACAACAACAAACCATGAACGCTGCTTATAATCATGCCGTCAATGTGGCTGGGGCTGAAATGCCTAAAAGTCTAGCAAAACCTTTTCAAGAAAAAAGCCTCACGCAACAAGACAACAGCAACAACAAGCATAATATTCCAGATCAATACCTTCATTTGATTAAAGACTCCTCACAGTCACTTAGATTGCAAACCAAAGCTGTTCACCTCACCTCACTTCGCTTCACTTCACTTTACTTTACTTCACTTCAATCTGTAGTTGTTTTTACGTTTTCATTACAATTTCCCCACAATACATCTTCATTAACTTGATCGGGCTAATCCCCCTTTTCCTTTGGCTCTCCTTCAAGCCCTACATCTTCTTTTTTTGTACGGCCAGCCATCCTCTAGCCAAGGGAACTGTTTGAGTTTTCTGAAACACTTTGTAGTCATTGTCTTACTCCCTTATACTCACTTGTACTCACTCACACTCACTCACTTGCTTGATTCACTGTGTTAATGATGGCTGGCTGAATCGATTTTGTTCAATAACTGAAGCTGCAATCGTTCAATCGTTTGTTCAATCGATCATTCGGTTTGTTATTCGATTAACAGAAGCTTAAAAGTCGCAAGTCATTGCTGAAGCTTGTCTATCTTCAGCTACAAATCTCGTTTGGTAAGGATGTGTCACCCTTACTCACTTTACTTACTTAATTGGCCATTAACAATGCGATTAACGGATTTCGGCCTGCCTTAACACATCCTTCCAGGCGCTTCAGCTTCTTAAGCGCTTACGCCAGTCGGTCACACCAATCGATAACAGGGCTTTCTCGATTTGGTCCTTCCAGCGCCAAGAAGGACGTCCTCTTCGCCGACTTCCGTAGATCCCCGCATCAAGTATCCGTCTCGCCGGAGTATCGTCTCCCATTAGAATGTTAATACGCTGCACAACGTCTATGTCGTTGAGGAGCTCATACAGCTCACTGTTGGATCGGATGCCAAGACTTCTGTAGGTGCTAAGGCTTCTCACTGATCTGGCAAGTATAGGCATTGGTATTCTCAGAGCCAGCTTCGAGTGGTTGCTCCATTTTTTGAAAGAGCTGTGGTATTTTAACTTCTTCATTGGCCATTAACAACTCGATTAACAGATTTCAGCCTGCCTTAATACATCCTTCCAGGCGCTTTGGCTTCTTGCGCTCCTACGCCAGTTGCTGACACCAATCGTTGAGAAGGCTTCCTCGATTTGGTCCTTCCAATGCAAACAAGGTCGTCCTCTTCGGCGAGCATCGTCCCGCCGGAGCATCTTCCTCCATTCGAACAACATGGCCGAGCCTGCGCAGCTCCTGGATGTTAATACGCTTCACAACGTCTATGTCGTTGATGAGCTCATACAGGTCACTATTGGATCGCAAGCAGAAATCATTGCCAACTTGCACTGGACCGTAGATCTTACGTAGGACTTTTCTCTCGAATACCCTCAAGGCTGCTGTATTAGTGCTTAATAGGGTCCATGCCTCTGCGCCATAAAGAAGCACGGGGAAGATAAGCGTCTTGTAGAGTATTAGTTTTGTCTTACGAGAGAGGTCTCTGCTACTCAATTGCCTATTGAGACCATAGTAGCACCTGCTGGCAAGAGATCATCCTGCTTTTGATCTCCAGACTGACATCATTTTTGGTGGTAACGGCGGAGCCTAGATAAATAAATTCCCTGACTATATCGATAGTATAGTTATCGGCCGTTATCTGAGATCCAATGCGCTGCACGTCTCTACTTATCGATAACATATTGTACTTCGTTTTACCCTCATTTACTGCCAGTCCCATCTTAGAGCAGGATGTGCAACCCTCTTATTAATATTTCCATGTCCTCCAAATTAAATCTTTTAAGAAAACCATGTTCTTCTGTCAATTATGGATCTGGAAAATAAAACCGCAATTTCTCCTGTTAGTTCAAGAGCGTGGCGTATGATAAAGAAGATGGGTAATGGCCATCCGATTCTGAATTCCGCTTCCCCCGGCTGGAATCCCTTTCTAAGTATCACCAAATGGAAGGAATTTCATGCAGCACTGAGCAATGCAGTCAAAATCTCTGTGTCAAGATGAGGAGATCAAAATGCTTTCCGACTGGAAGCTCCAGTCCAATTATGAGCTGCTATCTTCCCGACAAATTTCGTCGTGTGCACGCTGGCAGAGCTATCGCTATGCACTGACGTCGATAGTTGGGACGATCACGCCCGGTAACATTGTCGGGGTTATGACCGCGAGTAGAGAAAATTGGACCTCAGTGGCGAATTACGTGGAGAGGATTCTAAAACTGAAGAAGAGGGACCTTGAGGCTGCAGAAAATGTGGGCACGCCGGAATAGATGAAACTGGCACACGTGTCAAGCGAAATTCGAAGCAAGGATCTGGAGGAAAGGAATAGTGGAGACACTTAGATGTCTCTTCAACTTCCAACACGCAATCCGGACGCGGATATGAACATGCAGGGGCCAAAGAGCCAAAGGGACTCCACTCCGAAGTAATACCACCGTAGTTCCGGAGTGGGCACAACAAGTCCATGAGACGAGGGGGGGATTTAGTGGGTGAGGGTCCCACACACGGAAGATGTGACGACTTCCTTTATGGTGCGGTTAGGTACATTTACCCCTCCTCGGCGTGAAAAAAAAAAAATCTTCCCGACAAATTAGACAGACATTCGACGTTATCCAAAACGATATTTTTGGGGCGTTAAATAAATCACATACATACATACATAATTGGTCATTACAACCCTTCAGTCAGGATTACGACCTAGTTTCTCACACCACTTATGTTGTGTGTGTTAATTTTATACATGAGTGGTGGGACCTACAGTTTAAAGTCGACTCCGAACGACAGATTTTTGAGAAACTTTTCATGGCAATTTTATTTACTCTCAGAGTTTTTGCTAGAAATCTGCTGAGAGGAAGTCGCCGAAGAAATACTTTTTGTATTTTGTTTTGATGTCTGGCCTGGGGCTCGAACCCTGGCTTTTCGTCTAATAAGCCAACACACTACCTACTAGACCACGGCGACTTCTAAAATCACGGCCATGTTAAATGTTCCTTGGCGAAAAAGATACTTTGCTTGATCACATCAGTCCTTAGTGCATGCCTCCGCTACCAGCACTCTAATGGCATTGTGTAGACCCCGCATATTGCCCACTGCTTCGATTCTAATAATAATACACCTCGAGGTCTTTCTATGCCATGCGTATCACTCTTCCAGCGGCTTGCCAGTGATCTGACTCTTCGTTTGTTCTGATGTCTGTGGTTTTAGACCCAATATTGCTACACCGCGAGGTCATTATGTGCCATGCGTATCACTCTTCCAGCTGCTTGCCGGTGGTCTGACTCGTCATTAGTTCTGATGCCTGTGGCTTTACAGCGTTTAACATCGTTTATCGCCGGCTTGTTATTTCACGTAGCGTTGCATTTTACCTAAAATGTTTGTGATTTCTCTTCTAAGAGCTGAGGACTTGTCATGCACAAGCGCCTCTAATATCAGGGCACTGATTACGTACATCATCTGTATTTAGTTGTTACATTATAGGGACCCGATATGTTTATTGCCTATAGCAGTTAAAGCAGTTCTATTTGTATTTATTCCTCCTAGTCTGCATAGCACTTGGACACCGTTTGAAGCTGGCTAAGAGCAGAACGTGATGCCTGCCAATATCAGCTCATTCCGGGTACCAATTATTATTCGTTGTTTAAGGTAAATGATGCCGTCGACGATTAAAGTAGTATTTGGTTGAGCTGTTATTGACGGGTTTTTTTAGCTTAACCTTCTTAAGAGCTTAATCTACGTGAGAGCGTGCAGACCTTGCGCTGACCAACATCTTCTTCTTTCCTGGTTTGGAGGAACTTGGTTAGTACAGAGACTGTGTTCTTTTGTGGCGCCACAACGGGCCGCTATGCATGCTCAAGTGAGCTTTTGGTATCAAATCTACAACTCCAACCTAACCCAACCTAACCTTCGTAAGGGCAAAGGTCCTCGATGAAACTGATTTTTGAAATTTTTAATTTGAATCATCATGCAATACTTACTTCCTAAGGCATCTTTAGCCATTTAATATCAATTTCCCCTTACTCCACCTCAATGTTATTACCAACCAATGAAAATCATTGAAAGAATTCATTACTTTACAGCTCTGGTTTCGATTATTGATCATTAATCTTCAAGAGTTTCTTGTCTTTTGACTCATTTTATGCTGAGATATCATAATAATAATAAAAAAAAATAACAACAACTACAACAACAACAAATAATCATTATATTCTCTTCTCTTCTCTTCTGGCATTCCCTGTTCATTGTTTTTCTTCTTCCAGAACTTTATTCCCCCTCGTCTTGTTGCTAGTGACGAAGGGCTTATGAAAGTTTGTATTCTACAATATGAGACCACGATGTTTGGGATTTGTTTCCCTAGTGGACGCCATCATGGCTGGTCTGACTGACAGTTTAAACTTGAATGAGAAGAGTGGAGGGTAGAGTACGGGTATTATTTTGTTTTGTTTTTTTAATTGTAATTTTAAAGAAATTAAAAGAAACATTTTATCTGCCCAGCTGAAGGAAATTTGGGCAAAAAAAAAATAAGAAAAAAAGGGAAAATGGGGGAGATGCTTTGTGACATACTTTATGTTCTTTAAAGGGAACAAAAAGAACTAAAAAAGACGGACTGTGTTGAGTTCTTTTGAAAGGAGCAGAGAGAGCCGCTTCTATGGCTTCTCGTTGGATGAATGGATGACATTATTGATACCATGACCGACTATATTATTTTACTCTTCGGTGGGCATGAGTAGCGGGATCAACAGTTTAAAGTCAACACCGAACGACAGCTTTTTGAGAAACTTTTCATGGCAATTTTTTATTTACCCTCTGAGTTTTTGCCAGAAATCTGCTGAGAGGAAGTCGCCGAAGAAATATTTTTTGTATTTTGCCTTCATGTATGGCCTGGGGCTCGAACCGTGGCTTTACGTCTAATAAGCCAACACACTACCTACTAGACTACGGCGACTCCGCCTTCACTGATTACTTTCCTCTTTACGCTTATTTCCAACCACTGTCTTATGTGCATCGTCAATCAAGGTATGCCAAGACATGCTCCATTTATTCAAACTGCTGTGTTCGTCATCCCCTCCATATTCTCTACCTTTTTAGCTACTTTAGTGTCAGAATGCCAATGCCATTTCCAAAATCTGTAATTGTAGTACTGTCTGGTAATTGTCATCGTGTTACTCTGTCGTGCAAAATGTACCAATCCCGGCGGCACATCCGTTGTGACTACATCAACCTTCTCTCAATTGTTCGTTGTACATATTACTCTTCGAGCTCGAGAGTCTGCGTTTTTTAGGATGCTAGCGTAACCAAATTGAAAAGAGAGTCCAGAAGATTTCTCATGTCTAATAAGCCAACTTACTATCCATTAACCTACGGCGACTTCTAACCACTGTATTTAATTGCTTTTCGTATCTTTAAAAAACATGAGAAGTCCTCCCATATTCTTCAAACTTCTCTTCTTTAATTTGTTTCAGCACACATTAAAGAAGTTCTAGGCTGCTAGGGTTGCCATTTCTTAAAGATTTGTTAAGTTTTTTATTTAGTAAAGTGGAGAGAAACTTTACTCATTCAATTCTACTCTTTCTCAGGGTATGAAGCTGTCTGACTTTCATAATATGTTCGTTGTCAATGTTATGCTCTTTAGGGATTCCGGGATGTATTCAAAGGCTTCCGAGTATTTAAAATTCAATAACCATGAGGAAATTGTTTTCTCTTCCCCGTTGATTGTCATTAAAACACTTTATACACTACCGGGCCTCCAAACTTGGTTTGACGAGAACATTAGAATTCAGTTGTTAACCTGTCTGGTAATTGTAGTCGTGTTGCTCTGTCGTACAAAATGTTGTAGAGTGGAGTACCGATTCCGGGCGTTGAACATATTACCCTGCGAGCTCGAGAGTATGTGTTTTTTTTAGTATGATAGCGTAACCAAATTGAGAACACTACGTAAACAATTGCCCACCAATTCATGAATTTTAGGGCTCCTACGGCATGGGTCCGGCTTCAGTTCAGCTGGAATCTAATCTGTTGTTGCCTGAAAGTATTTAATGCCAGAACTGTGAAGCAAACAAGTTCTGCGGCCTAAGTTTCTCAAAAGAAGTTGCATTGTTCTGATGGTCGGGAAATAAAATTTCCGGAGGCTTGTGCTGTTACTTCTACAGCTTTCTATATCCATTGCCATAAGTCTAGTTCTTTCTCGGCTCTGTACTAGTGCTACTTCTAGCCTTCCTACTTTCCAAAGTGATAAAAGATTGTCCAAAATTTCTCCAAAACGTTATACGAGTAACCGGCGTGTCATAATCGCTCTGCTCCAGTTGCTTGCGTACGCTGACGACACTGACATCATAGGGCGTACCAAGATGTTACTGCTGCCTTTAGTGACTCTCGTACAATAGTCTACTAAGATGGGTGGGTCTGGCAGTAAATGAGGGCAAAACGAAGTATATCTTATCGATAAGTAGAGACGTGCGGCGTATGCGATCTCAGATAACGGCCGATAACTGTACTATCGATATAGTCAAGGAATTTATTTATCTTGTCTCCGTCGTTACCACCAAAAATGATGTCAGTCTGGAGGATCACACTTGCCAACAAGTGTTACTATGGGTCTCAATAATCAATTGAGTAGCAGAGCCTTTCTCGTACGACAAAACTAATACTCTACAACACGCTCATACTCCCCGTACTTCTTTATGGCGCAGAGGCATGGACTCTTTAAGCACTGATGCAGCAGCCTTGAGAGTATTCGAGAGAAAAGTCCTACGTAAGATCTTCGGTCCATTGCGAGTTGTCGATGATTTCCGCATACGATCCAACAGTGAGCTGTATGTTCTTCTCAAGGCCATAGACGTTGTGCAGTGTATTAACATCCAACGGCTGCGCTGGCTCTACCATGTCATTCGAATGGAGGAGGATGCTCCGGCGAGACGGGTATTTGATGCGAGGATATGCGGAAGTCGGCGAAGAGGACGACCTTGTTTGCGTTGGTGTGACCAACTGGCGTAGGCGTGCAAGAAGCAGAGGCGTGTGGAAGGATATGTTAAGGAAGACCGAAATTCCTTAATCGGGTTGTTAATGGCCAATTAAGTAAGTAAGCTGTCATAATCGCTCTGTTTTGATGTCTAGAAAAAAAACCGTTGAACATCTCACTCTCAAGTTTTCTTCAGATTTTATATTTTAAGCCGGGTTAGCGTTCAACAAAAATAAGAATAACACGAGGTCTAGTTTCAGGGTCACATTGATTGTTATCTACAGTGACAGTGATTGAAAAGAAAGTGGTGACTGATTTAACAGTTGGAAGCGAAACACCATAAGGATGGAAGTGGAAAAGTCTTACTTTTGTGGGTCAATATGCCTCCATAGAGCCTACATTCTGGTTTCTTTGCCTGAAAGTATACACCATAATACTTAATTATTGAAACAGCCTTCAAATATGTCTGCTTTAATTTCCTTAAATATGGCAGAGAGTGATTGGCAGACAGACTGACACTTGCTATTCCACAAATATTAAAACGGAAACATTGATTTTTTATACTCCGTATTTTATATGGCAACAGTTTCTCTTTTTACTCACTTAATTTTTTTGTTTGTTGTTGTTGTTGTTGTTATTGTTGTGGACACATTTATTGGGAAAACAGAAAATTTAAGGAACCGCATTAAAAATCTGATAAAGAACGCTTTAAATTCCATTACGTAACGCAAATTTACACACAAATTTTGTTCAATTTTTAATGCTGCCACAGAGATACTCAAGAAACACTGGGTTGATTTTGATGATTGTCTGTCTATCCGTCCGTCTGTCTATCTGTTTATCTCTTTATGCCACACAATTAATGTGTGAGAGTGTGGCAACATGTTGCCTTGTCAGTACGTGTTTGTATGTTTTTCGGTAATTGAATTGAAACGGTATTTAAAAACGTTTAATTAAACGAAATCCATTCGTATGAATATTATTACGTTACGTTACGTTACATTATGTTACGTTTTTTAATTTACAATTTCGTTAAGAGGTGTTCTAATTAACGCTTTAATAGTGAATTGAGAAAATTGGAGCATTTAAGTGAGGCAACTGTCAGTTCATGCTTGGTTTTCCGGTTTATGGTTTATCGAATCGATGTTTAAGCCGACGGATAGTTTTTCAACAGGGTTATTAAGGTTACTTGGCAGGTATAAACAATTGTTTGGCTTCCGATGTCTAATACAAGATGTATTCTTCTTTTTTCTGGACATATATACACCATCGCCAGGATCTCCCATACAGTTGGAGCTGGAGACCTTTAAGTCAAGGAACTGGTGAGAAATTATGGACGCTCTTCTCAATTTGGTTACGCTATCATACTAAAAAACACATACATTCGGACTAGAAGAGTAATATGTTCAACGCCCGGAATTGGTACTCCACTGTAGGACATAATGTACGACAGAGTAGGTTAGGTTAGGTTAGGTTAGAGGACGTGTACTTCTCAATTAAGACAAGTACAGTACCCGGAGGTCGAATTGACCCATTGTACAACGTCCTAGTTTCTCAAACCACTTATGTTGTGTGTGTTAATTTTATACATGAGTGGTGGGACCTACAGTCGATTCCGAACGACAGATTTTTATTTATTGAGAAACTTTTCATGGCAATTTTTATTTACTCTCAGAGTTTTTGCCAGAAATCTACTGAGGGGAAGTCGCCGAAGAAATACTTTTTGTATTTTGTCTTTGATGCCTGGCCCAGGCTTTTGCGTCTAATAAGCCAACACACTACCTACTAGACTACGGCGACTTACGACAGAGCAACACGACTACAATTATCAGACAGGACGGCAACACAACTGAATTCTAATGTTCTCGTCAAATCAAATCTGGAGGCACTGTTAGTGTACAAAATATTTTATGACAATCAACGGGGAAGACGAAAAATTGTCGCCATGGTTATTGAATTTTAAATACTCGGAAGCCTTTCCATACATCCCGGAATCCCTAAAGAACGTAACATTGACAACGAAAATCACAGGAAGGCCAGGCAGCTTCATACCTTGAGAAAGAGTAGAACTGAATGAGCAAAGTTTCCTACACTTTACTAAAAAAAAAACTTTACAAATCTTTAAGAAATGGCAACCCTAGCACCCTAGAACTTCTTTAATGTGTGCTGAAGTCGCCGTGGTGTAGTAGGTAGTGTGTTGGCTTACTATTCGTAAAGCCCGGGTTCGTATCCCAGGTCAGACATCAAAAATGAAATATGAAAAAAAAAAAAAAAAAATATTTCTTCGGCGACTTCCTCTCAGCAGATTTCTGGCAAAAACTCTGAGAGTAAAATAAACTGCCATGAAAAAGTTTCTCAAAATTCTGTCGTTCGGAGTCGACGTTAAACTGTAGGTCCCGCCACTCACGTATAAAATTAACGCACACAACATGAGTGGTGTGAGAAGCTAGGCCGTAATCCTGACTGAAGGGTTGTAATGGCCAATTATGTATGTATGTATGTATGTGAAATAAATTAAAGAAGAGAAATTTGAAAAATATGGGAGAACAGTTTCGTGTTTTTTAAAGATACGAAAAGCAATTAACTAGAGTTGTAAGAAGTCGTCGTAGTTTAGTGGATAGTAGGTTGGCTTATTGGACATGAGACCATGGTTCAAACCCCAGTCGAGACATCTCACACAAAACGGAATATGAAAAAAGGATTTCTGTCGACGACTTTCTCTCAGCAGTTTTATGACAAAAACTCTGAAGATTCTAAGAAAATATATAGTTTGAACTCGACTTTAAACTGTAGGTCCCGCCATTTATGAATAAAATTAAGATACACACCATGAATGGTGTGAGGAACTAGGTCGTAATATTGACTAAAGGGCCTAAGGGACAAGGATAAAGCCTAATGAATTGAATAAGGTTAGATCGGTCTGAAGGGAGTCTACTAAGATGGGTCTGGCAGTAAATAAGGGCAAAACGAAGTATATTTTATCGACAAGTAGAGACGTGCGGCGTATTTGATCTCAGATTACGGCCGATAACTATACTATCGATATAGTCAAGGAATTTATTTATATTGGCTCAGCCGTTACGACCTAAAATGATGCCAGTTTGGAGATCAAGCGCAGAATTACACTTGCCAACAAGTGCTACTATGGTCCCAATAGGCAATTGAGTAGCGAAGACCACTCCCGTACGACAAAACGAATACTCTACAAGACCCTTATCCTCCCAGTGCTTCTTTATGGCGCAGAGGCATGGACTTTATTTAGCACTGATGCAGCAGCTTTGAGAGTATTCGAGAGAAAAGTCCTAAGTAAGATCTTCGGACGAGTGCGAGTTGGCGATGATTTCCGCTTCCGATCCAGCAGTGAGCTGTATGAGCTCCTCAACAACGTTGACGTTGTGCAGCGTATTAACATCCAGCGGTTGCGCTGGCTCGGCCATGTTGTTCGAATGGAGGAAGATGCTCCGGCGGGACGGGTATTTGATGCGGGGATTTGTGAAAGTCGCCGAAGAGGACGACCTTGTTTGCATTGGAAGGACCAAATCGAGGAAGCCTTCTCAACGATTGGTGTCAGCAACTGGCGTAGGAGCGCAAGAAGCCAAAGCGCCTGGGAGGATGTGTTATGGCAGGCTGAAATCTGTTAATCGAGTTGTTAATGGTCAACTAAGAAGTTAAGATACCACAGCTCTTTCAAAAAATGGAGCAACCACTCGAAGCTGGCTCTGAAAATACCAATGCCCATACTTGCCAGATCAGTGAGAAGCCTTAGCACCAACAGAAGTCTTCACATCCGATCCAACAGTGAGCTGTATGAGCTCCTCAACGACATAGACGTTGTGCAGCGTATTAACATTCTAATGAGAGGCGATGCTCCGTCGAGACGGGTTTTGATGCGAGGATCTGCGTAAGACGGCGAAAAGGACGCCCTTGTTTGCGTTGGAAGGACCAAATCGAGGGAACCCTGGGTTCAATTGGTGAAACCAACTGGCGCGCAAGAAGCAGAGGCGTCTGGATGGATGTGTTACGGACAGCCGAAATCCGTTAGTCGTGTTGTTAATATCCAATTAAGTAAGTAAAGTAAGTAGATCGCTCCGAAGGACCTGACCTACATTAGGAAGAGCGATTGCTAAGTGAAGAACAGCAATTTAATCGTTCTAACTTGAATTTTTGTAGATAAAAGCTTCCCAAACTCTAATCATTAACGCCAAGAGAAAAAAGTTTACTGGCTTCCGTCAAGGATTGGAGCTTAAAGACACTGCAGCATAAAGGCCGTTCATATTTAACTATGATTCCTAGTCTAAACATGACTTTTTATCAAAGATCCTGTCAGTTTCTAAAGCCTTTGTTTTAAAGAATTTAACACAAGTAATCCTTTTAAGCCAGGATTAATTGAATTTAACAGGTTCACACTTAAAACACCTGTACGGAGAGAGTAAATCATTTGAAATCAAAGAAGAAAAACGAAACGAAACTGAAAAAATTCTTTTAAAAAACCACAACTTGGGTGTTCCAAGAACAGAAGAAAAACGGCAAAAAAAATTCTATTCAAAGACAGTGAGTTGAGCGCTGAACAATCACTTTCTTTGAGGCAGGCATTCTCTTTTTTTGTCGTGTCTCTACAATAATAAGTCATCAAATAATGTCATTAAAAACAATTACCGGCAATTGTCTATTCATTTACTTGGTCTTTTTTGTTCTTTCTTTCTTTCTTTCATTCTTTCTTTCATTGTCCAAAAATTTACTTTCATTTGTTAGCAGAGACTGTAGAGAAGACACTGAGAAGAAGAGCAGGAGGCAGCAATAATGTTGTGTGAAACAATAAAACACACGTTAATAATACGAAAATAATTTCCCTTAATGTGGACCAAAAAAGAAAAAAAGACAGCCAAACAGACAGACAGACTCTATTAAAACGATGTTACAATATAAAGGAGCAGAGACAGACAGACAGACAGACAGATAGACAGAGGCCGCTTAGACCACCAAAGCACCACATCAAAGAGCAAATGCCGCTGGCTATAGTGAGGGAGGCTGGCAATGCTAAGGACTTGATAAAAACAGGACGAAAATGACACTCCATTGACAAATAAGAACGTAAAACAAGACAGAACAAGACAAGACACAAGACAGTTTAAAGAGAGCGACTGGCAAGTGCATAAAATTGTACAGCTCTGCTGGCCCTGTAGATGGTTTTGCTTAAATGAAACAAGAGCAGATCGTTTTAATGATGTGTGCCCAGCGGGTGTTGAACTTGCCACCTACGAAATTAATACCTTTCGGGCACTAGTATGCGTACCAACAGTGTTGGGTAAAAAAATACTTACGCTGTGGAGAAAATTTTCTGACAATACTTCACAATGAAGAGCATGAAGGCATCAGATGTAGGCAGTTTTAAACCCTAACTGCTAAAAGCCTAGCAAATACTCAACACAGCGATACATACAGTGGTGGCCTTATAATTAGAAACGATGTTTCTGGAACAGAGTTCTATGGAGTTACGAATCTAAGTTTAATTTGTCCCAATCTGATGGAAAAACGTATGTAAGACGTCCTCCAAACAAAGTCTTTGATCCCAGGTACACAGTGTTGCTAAGTCGTTTCTAATTATAAGGCCACCACTGTACATAACATAATTGGTCATTATAACCCTATAGTCAGGATTATGGACCTAGTTTCTCACACCACTTATGTTGTGTACGTTCATTTTGATACATGAGTGACCAGACCTACAGTTTAAAGTCGACTCCGAACACTGGATTTCTGAGAAACTTTTTCATGGCAATTTTGATCAGAACTCTCAAAATTTTTGCCAGAAATCTGCTGAGAGGAAGTCGCCTAAGAAATATTTTTTTCCATATTTCGTTTTGCTGAAGCTGTCTGTCCTGGACTTTGAACCGTGGCCTTATGGCCTAATAAGACAACACACTACTTACTAGACTGTAGTGACTTTTTCTCTTTCAAACTCTCGTAAAACTGTCTTATCTTGTTCTTATTTGCCAATGGATTGCCATTTTTGTTCTTCGCTCTGCTGAGAGGAAGTCGCCGAACAATTTTTTATTTAATTTTTCTTTTACATGGAGTTGTCTGTGCCAAGGTTTGAACCACGGTCTCATGTCTAATAAGCTAACTTACTATCCCCTAAACTACGGTATCTTCTAACGACTGTATTTAATTCCTTTTAATACCTTTAAAACACATGAGAATGTCCTCCCATATTCTTGAACATTTTCTTCTTTAATTTGTTTCAGCACACATTAAAAAAGTTCTAGGGTGCTAGGGTTGCCATTTCTTAAAGATTTGTTAAGTTGTTGTATTTAGTGCAGTGGTGAGGAATTTTACTCATTCAGTTCTAGTCTTTCTTAAGGTATGAAGCTGCCTGACCTTCATGTGATGTTCGTTGTGAATGTTATGCTCTTTAGGGATTCCATGATGGATGAAAAGGCTTCGAGTATTTAAAATTCAATAAGCATGACGAAATTTTTTTCTCTTCCCGTTGATTGTCATTTCATACACTTTAAACATTACCGGGCTTCCAGTTCAATAAGAAATTTTTGAGAAACTTTTTTATGGCAATTTTGATCAGAACTCTCAGAGTTTTTGCCAGAAATCTGCTGAGATGAAGTCGCCGCAAAAATATTTCTTTTATTTTTTAGTTTTGCTGGAGCTGCCTGACCTGGGGTTTGAACCGTGGCCATACGGTCTAATAAGCCAACACACTATTTACTACACTACGGCGATTTTTTTTTCTCTCAAAGTCACTTGAAACTGTCTTGCCCTGAATCTCATTGAGTAGTCGTTTCTTGGTATCTTGGTAGTTGATGATCCCGAGAGTCCCAAATTCTTATAGGATCCTTGTGTGTATTTGATTCATGCCACTGCTTAGTTACCTAAAAACGACTACTAATCTTAACCGCCAAGCCCCTACCAAGAAGATCAAGCTGTAGGAAGCATAAAATTTCCGCCATCCATCCATTTTCTCCGATCTGCTTCTTTCATTCATTCAGATCTTTGCATTCTCCCTATCAGGTTAAAGGTAGTTATCCTACGGTGGTACTCCCACTGTACTAGACAATCGTAGGTTAAGATAGATATGACCATAGCTGTGTAGACCCAATAATTCACCTATGATCTCAGGCCTCATTTTTCCCCAACACAAGCCCCTACTATGCAGATCAAGCGGAAGGAACCCTTCGGTCAGGATTACGACACGAACTTCTCACACCTTCCATGTTGTCTACGTTCGCTTTATAGACGAGCGGCGGTGTTCTCAACATTAGTCAGATTTTTAATTCAGGACTTCTGCCTATCCTAGTCCCTTGCGTGTAAACTAAGGGAGTCTGTGTTATGATGCTATGCACATTTTACCAACGTTGGAAGTTAGTTTAATACGCTGCTGTTATTTTGCCCAACGCTGCAGACACACATGCAGTTTCGTCTGCCTACGGACACTGTCTGTTTATAAAAAAAAAAAAACTTCTCTGTCCAGTCATCAACTAATTTCAGTTGCTTTACAAGAGCGTTAATATTTAACAGGCCTGCCTCTCTATTACTCTTTCTCTCCCTCTCTCTCTCTCTCTGTCATTTAATTTTATCCTTTTTACTAACAGTTCTTATCTTTATAGTCCTTTATTCCTTCTCTGCGCAGCAATTGATCAACGTTTTCCTCTCTCTATTGTTGGCTTGAAACGTTTGTTCTTCGCTTTGTCCAGCTCTACTACCGTTTTATGGTTCTTCCTTTAAAGGAAAACAGCAGCAACAACAACAATTACTACAACATTCATTAATTATAAAAAAGTACTTGCTGTTGTTGTTGTAATTTAATTGTCTTGTACTTGTTTCCAACTTACATACATACAATGCGTATGTCTGTCTGTCTGTCTGTCTATCTAGCCATGCGTAGTCATAGTTGTCGTTGAACGAACGGTAGCTAGAGTTGTGGACACTTAAATTGTCATCAGCACAATGGGCCTATTGAAGTGACACTATTTTTTTTAGGGCCCACCTAAGTTGTGTTCTAATTTGTAATGTTGTGTGGGCCTCTTGCTCTCTCTCTCTCTCTATCTCTCTCCTTCTGTCTCTTGTTAAGTGACAAACAGAGACACTTTATCATCATTATCGTGGCCTTTATCAGGCAGCAGCAGCATCTGCATGTGCATTGCCAACGACAAAGTTGTTGAAAAGTTATTGCTGCCGTCGTCTTTATCGCCGCCGCCGCCTAAGAAATGCAAGTGATTTATGGGGTTTCATAGACACAGACTCGTACCAAATGGAAATGCAAGAGAATAATTTAACAATTGAGTTGTCAAGAGAACGGAAATTTCGAATTTAAAGCACTTGAGCTATGGTGTTGGAAAACCCTTTAGAAAACCGTTTAGAAATTCAGGGTGGTCTTTAGGTAGAGTCTTGCCTAAGTGGCCTTAAGCACAGCGTTGTGCTGGCCGAGCTGTCATAGTAAAACGTTACATCTGACTGAGCCTGATCGTTGTCAACAAAAATACAACTCTGGGTGTTAATGCTGGTGGTTGTCTTCACTAAAAAGTACGTACGTCCGCTGAAACTTCACAGAAAGGATCTGGAACATAGGATCTGAGGCTCATTATGAATAGAAAGCTGTCGTCGATATCAGACCTCATCAATATATAAAAAAAAGCCTTCTTTGGCCTCTGCGCTTGTGTTCTTTGAGATCTTTAACGACTCACTGGATCTACATAGCTATGGTCATACTTATCTTAACCTACGTATGTCTAGTATGGTGGAAGTACCTCGGTAGGACAACTACCTTTAACCTAATAGGGCGCATGCAAAGATCTGCCTGCACTACATCTATATTCGCACTGCAGAACATTTTATACTTCTTTCGGCTCGATCTTCATCGCAGAGGGTGTTGGCGGTTAAGATTTAGTGGTCGTTTGTAGGCAACTAAACAGTGGCGTGAATCAAATACTAGTCACGCAAGGACGTCGAAAGAATTTGCGACTCTCGGGATCAGTAACTACATGAGTATTATCCTCTGTATCATCACCCGAATTGCTGGACAAAGCACCCAATATACCATCAATGGAATGGCCACTTAGACCGACTTCTGAGCGGCCGCCTCTAAGCAAACGACTTATGCTAGACACCGAGAGTGTTGTATTCTTATTGCATATGGCCGATTCGATTAATTTGGTTATTATTTCCCAGCTAAAAATATCCGGATTTTCTTGTTTCATTTCCTCGATTTACGCTTCTATATCGGGGGTGGTGGCTACCCTTGGTTTACTGCCGCCTATGGTACTCGGTCTTATGGAACCCGTTTCTTGGTAACGATTTAACGATGACGGCTTACGCCGACAGTGGCCATTTTCACTGCTAAATCAGATTACTCAAAACAAATCTTTATTGTTTTGTTATATTTACAGACATTTAGGACATCCAGACCGGATAAAGAGATCTGGTTTCGTAAAGGACAGGGAGAATATGGCACACCATTGACAAATAAGAACGTAAAACAAAACAAGAACTTTTCAAGAAAGTTTGAGAGAGAAAAAATCGCTGTAGTCTAGTAGGTAGTGTGTTGTCTTATTAGACCATAAAGCCACGGTTCAAATCCCAGATCAAACAGCTTCAGCAAAACGAAATCTAAAGAAAATATTTCTGCGGCGACTTCCTCTCAGCAGATTTCTGGCAAAAACTCTGAGAGTTCTGATCAAAATTACCATGAAAAAGTTTCTCAAAAAATTGTTATTGAACTGGAAGCCCGGTAATGTAAAAAGTGTATAAATGACAGTCAACGGGAAGAGAAAGAAATTTCGCCATGGTTATTGAATTTAAAATACTTGAAGCCTTTCGAACCATCCAGGAATCCTTAAAGAGAATAACATTGACAACGAACATCTTATGAAGGTCAGGCAGCTTCATACCTTAAGAAAGAGTAGAACTGAATGAGCATAGTTTCTCTCCACTTTACTAAATAAAAAACTCTACAATTCCTTAAGAAATGGCAACCCTAGCACCCTAGAACTTCTTCATGTGTGCTGAAACAAATTAAAGAAGAAAAGTTTCAAGAATATGGAAGGACATTCTCATGTGTTTTAAAGGTATTAGGTTAGGTTAGGTTAGAGGACGTGTACTTGTCAATTAAGACAAGTACAGTACCCGGAGATCGAATTGACCCATTGTACAACGTCCTAGTTTCTCATACCACTTATGTTGTGCGTGTTAATTTTATACATGAGTGGTGGGACCTACAGTTTAACGTCGACTCCGAACGACAGATTTTTGAGAAACTTTTTCATGGCAATTTTTATTTACTCTCAGAGTTTTTGCCAGAAATCTACTGAGAGGAAGTCGCTGAAGAAATACTTTTTGTATTCTGTCTTTGATGCCTGGCCTGGGGCTCGAACCCAGGCTTTTGCGTCTAATAAGCCAACACACTACCTACTAGACTACCTTTTAAAGGTATTAAAAGGAATTAAACACAGTCATTAGAAGTAATCGTAGTTTAGTGGATAGTAAGTTAGCTCATTAGACATAAGACCGTGGTTCAAAGCCCCACGTAAAAGAAAAATTAAAAAAAAAAATTTCGGCGACTTCCTCTCAGCAGATTTCTGGCAAAAGCTCTAAGAGGGAAATAAAATTGCCATGAAAAAGTTTCTCAGAAATCTAGCGTTCGGAGTCGACTTTAAACTGTGGGTCCGCCACTCGTGGATGAAATTAACACCCGCATTATAAGTGGTGAGAAAAGCTAGGTCTCAACTGCTGATTCTTTTGTATCAGGTCCTGTAGATGGTTCCGTGAGGGCAGCAACAGTAGAATGATACAAAAACAGATCGTTTTAATGATATGTGCTCAGCAGATGTTGATCTTGTCACCTACGAAATTAATACGTTTCAGGCACTGGTAAGTATAACCACAGTGTTGGTTAAAATAATAGACATGGTAACGACTAAACTTCCAGATTTTTTAGTTTTTTTATAAAAAAAATTTATTTTTCTGTTTGGAAAATTCAAACAAAACTTATTTAATTCTTTAATACACTTATTTTTATATGAAAATAATACAACAGTCTTAAAAACTCTACAAAAAAATGATAAAGAAATGCTTGGATAAGTTTAAAAAAATACGTTTTAAAAGTCATTCCTTAAAACTACTTAAGCTTTGAAGAGCTCTTAACTTCCAAATTAGTAAATAACACGATAAAAATTTTGATTATAATTGTTAGAAAAATAAGGGGGAACGTATCCTCAGCTACCCGGGTTAAAAACCAAAACATGTATAGGAAGATGCGGAAGCCTTGGGATCCACTAATGGCTGATGATAGGAGTTCATGTAATGCTGGTTAGAGGAGGGGAAAAAGGAATTGGCAAAATTATACGAATCCCAACTGGAAGTGGCAGCTGCTGAGGCATGATGATGATGATGATGATGAGCAAATTGTGAGCGCAATTGCTCATGAGGATTAGCGGCTGTTGTGTTGCCAGTATTTAAGGCATAAGAATTCTGATTTTGTGTAGAGCTTTGCGTAAAAGATGAGGAGGAGAAATTTTGATTGTTAGACGAGTTACTGGCCGTGTTAGAGGTTTGCTGAGGCGAGTGATTTAACGAACTGGAACTGGAAGAGCTATTGGGCGACATGGAAGCCAAAGAGCCTGCTGTTGAGTGACTATAAGTATGATTCTGTTCGTATGGCCAATGTGTTGAGTTTTGTGAGTATAAACCCATGTTGCTTAAGGAGCCTGGTATATGATGTGAGCCATAGACTGCATTGGAAGTGCCAGAGGCCTGTGTGTAGGGATTGCTGTTGGCAAATGTGGACACCTGTTGCGTATTAAGCTGTTTGCGTAGTCTAGCTCTTCTATTGGAGAACCAAACTTGTACTCTAGCCTCTGTTAATCCAGTAGTTTGGGCCAATTCCTCTCTGGTATAGACATCAGGGTATTGGGTCCTAGCAAATACACGTTCCAAAGCATCGATTTGTTCATTATTAAAGGTGGTGCGTGAGCGCCGTTGTTTCCTTTTCAATTCTACACCCGGTTCAGTATCATCCTCTGTATCGTCACCCGAATTGCCGGACAAGGCACCCAATATGCCATCTATGGAATGGCCATTTAGACCGCCTTCTGAGCGGCCGCCTCTAAGCAAACGACTTATGCTTGATACCGAGGGTGCTGTATTCTTATCGCATATGCCCGATTCAATTAATTTGGCCCGTATTTCCCAGCTAAAAATACCGGGATTTTCTTGTTTCATTTCCTCGATTTTACTTTCAATATCAGGGGTGGCCACCCTTGGCTTACTGCCGCCTATGACGCCTGGTCTTATGGAGCCTGTTTCCTGGTAACGATTGAGGATTTTCGATACACAACCATGGGAAACTCTTAGTTGGCGTGATATCACACAAGGTCTTACGCCGGCGGCGGCCATTTCCACTATTTGGCGGCGTATATGATTGGGCAAAGGGCGGCCGTTAATGAAAACGCCACCCAATTGATTGACCCTTCCCTGACCTGTAACAGAAAGATGGAAATCAATTAGTTTTCTTAACTAAACATAGCAAAATAAAGGCAAATGTACGGATTTATTAGATTGTTTTTAAGGGTTTTATGCAGAGAACAAAGGGATTTTTGAGTTGTTTTATGTTTAAAAATCTAAAACAATGAGTTTAGACCAGGGATTAAAAGGGATTTATGCCAGTCCTTGCTTAATTTTAATACAAAAAAGGGCCTGTTTTGTGGGAAATGTTTTCTAGAAAAATTCTTTTTTATTTAAATTTCTATTTAAAATTATTTTAAAAAGAATTCTTTTTTTTCTGTGTAACAAAAGATATGTTTTTAATATGATTTTAATTAAAAATTGTTAAAGAATAGCCTTTTAAAATAACAAATCAAATCAAAAGAGGAAAGAAGAACAAAAATGAATAACTCCAGCTGTGCCAAAGTAATCACACAGAAGAAGAAAGTTCCCTTCTTGAATGTTAAGAACACTAAAGAAGATCAAAGCTTTAAGCCGAACGCGCCAAAACGTCTGGCATGAAGCAATAAAACAGAAATTCCCCAAAACAAAACAAAAATAAAAACACAGAACTCCACATAAAACATCATAATGAACATAAAAATGATGAAAGAAGATCATTAAACTAAGCAAGGAATAACGAAAAAAAGAAATAAAAACATAATAAAACAACAATAAAAAGCTTTAAAAATTATGTTCATAATGATTTGGCATAAAGTTTGTTAGCAAAAAACAAAAAAAAAAGAACTTGGAATTCCTTATTTTTGTAATAATTTCTTTAATTTACCTTGAAAGGGATATCCAGCAAAGTACGGAGTCATGTTAAATGTTGAAACACCCATGGATTTTTAATTTTCTTTTGTTTTTTCAACACACTTTTTTTGCAGTCTTTTTGTAAATTTTTATTTTTAAAAATATTTTTTAATTTCTTACTTAAAATTATAATTAAAGTGTTCGTTTAGTTTTGTTAGGCACTGTTTAAAAATTAAACACAAATAAACACTTGAGAGTATAGCCGCCAGTAAACGAAATGCTTAAGATGTGACTTGTTGGGTTGTCTTAATGATACTGATTAGGCAACTGCAACTGCTTAGAGTAAAATGATAATGTGAGATTTCCTACACAGCTCTCTTAAACTTGAAACACACACACACTACTACTCACCAACACTCATAACCACTCTCACAAAATAACCCACGCTTTGTTATGCAAACATAAACACACACAAACCTTTCAAGCAAAACAACAAGATCGTATACACAATCACTCTTTCTATCTCTCTTTCGCTCTCTAGTTGCATAAATAAAAGCAAAACATAAACAATGGCTGCTTAAAACACAATCTCTTTCTCTTTTTCTCTTTCATTGTTTACATCTTGCTTGCTTGTTTTGTTTTCAAACCAAAAACCCTGCCCTCTTTTATTCTCTTTTTCGAAAAAACAAAAACACTCATTCGCTCTCTCATCAAAAGAGTTCTGTGTGTTGCAATTTTCTTTACGAAATGAGCAAAACTATGATGTTTGGTTGGTTGTTTGTTTTGTAAATATGTTTTTACATATGTACGTATGCATGCTATGCTGCTGTTGTTATTATTTTCTTGCATTTCTTCGTCTTATATTTCGTTTCATGTCTTCGTTTCTTCGTTGTTTTTTTCTTACATTGATTTAACACAGTTATTTAACATTACTTCTCTCTCTCTTTGATGTATCTGACCTAAGCCGACAGTTATTTTTGATTTAATTTCCATTACTCTGGCCATTAAATTGTTGTTGTTTGCAGAGATGAAATGAAACTTTTTGCTCTCCTTTTTTGATATTATTTTTGGTGTTGTTCGTGTTTGAGATGATGAGCTGAGAGTTTTAAGGCACGAAACTCTTCTTTAAATATTATTGGGTGGTGGTAGAAGCATCTTAGCATGGTTAATCATTGCTGAGACGGGTTTTTAATGTTTCAAAGGAATTTTAAAAGGAAAAATAAAGCAAGAAATGCAACTTAACTGGGTTTTAAAATCATTTAATGTTTTTATATGTTAACAGTACATAGTTTGTGCATTTTTAATACAAAATTTTTAAATAAAAAGTCAAACATTCCTTTTTAAACTTGAAAAATTTTGGTAGTTTTTTTTAACTTTATATCATGCCATGCCACGAACATTAACAATTTAACAATCGAAGAACGTTTAAAGATAGTGTCAGTTGTTCACAAAAGTTGCAATTCAAATGTGGCCATTGCCACTTCTCAAGCATTACAAAAATTACAATCATAATTACATTACAAAATCATAATCGTCTTACTGTGCAAGCAATTTCTGAAATTCTAAAGAAATTTGGGCTATCTTTCAATGCTGGGATCTCATAACAACATTTTTTTCTTTCAAGGAAACCTATTTTTCTCCTGTTGGTTACGTAAATAACCAAAACTATTGCATATGGGGATTAGAAATGAATTTGGAAAAGTTATTAAGTCCCGAAAGAGCTACTGGAAGCGTTACTTAACCATATTATCTCGGAAATGACCCTAGAAGAACCATAACCCTCAATTAGGAGCACGTGGAGATTTGATCAGTATTCGAAGAAATTATTTGTTAAAGGCCGGATACATAAAGAAGATGAATTAATAGTGTGAGCGGCTCAAGACTTTGAAAGAAGCATGAGGAAACTAAAAGCCAGCGAAAGTTATCACCAAGAGGAATAATATTGTGTGTCAGGTTGGAGTACAAGATAATTGCGCTGATCTCTAGGGTCTATAATTAACGCAATTGAAGATATCAATTCGTTCAGAAATAATCAACAAAAAGGATATTGAGTTCCAAAAGTGAAAAAACCAGATCACTTTTAGGCAAATAATTGGCCGAAATCAAAGTTAGAATTGTGTTCATTTGCGAGTTAAAAGAAATTTTAATTCATACTGTAATCAACTCATTTTTTAAAACAGAAATAAAAAACTAGAATTTAATTTTAATCGCTTTATTAATTAAATTTTAAAGTCTTACTTAAAACGAAACAAAAATACTAAGAAAATAAAATAAAAAGTAAGTTTTTAAAATTAAAAAGATTCAGTTCTTCACTGGTGAAAGCGTGGGAGTATTGGTCACTATTCTTTATCATCATCTGCATAATCGCCCGAATTGCCGGACAAAGCACTGAATATTGCGTCTATGGAATGGCCATTTAGATCGCCTTCTGACCGGCTGCCACTAAGCAAACGACTTAAGCTAGATACCGAGGGAGCTGTGTTCTCACTGGGAGTGCTGATCCAACGCTTATTCCCATACTCTTAGCTGGCATTATATCCCACAGATTCGTATGCCGGCGGCATCTATTTCCACTACGGTAACAGTGATAATGATTGGGTAAAGACTGATCATTCCAATTGATTGACCTTTCACTGACCTGTAACAGAAAAATGTAAATAATTTAGTAAATACACACGATCATAGCTTATTTTGAGGAGTTTCACAAACTAAACATGCAAAATAGAAGGATTTTGAATTGATTTTAGCGTTTTATTCAGAAAACAATGGGATTTTTTAGTTGTTTTTGTTCAAAAAGCCTATACAAGGACTATTTTTTTAATGAAAAGCCTTCAAAAACATGAAATCAAAGAGGAACTTATTGAAAAAGAGTGGAAACATGAACAACTCCAGCTGTGCCAATGGAATCACATAGAAGAAGAAAGTTCTGTTTTAGCTGTTAAGAACACTAAAGAAGATCAAAGCTTTAAGCCGAAGGCGCCAAAACGTCTGGCATAAAACACAGAACCTCAGACCAATATAAAAATTTCAACATAAAACATTACAATGAACATAAAAATAATAGCAGGAGATCATTAAACTAAGAAAAGAATACAAAATCTAAGAAGACAACGAATAAAAAGCTTTAAAAGTTATGTTTAAAATGGTTTGGGAAAGCTAAGGAAGTAGGTATTTAAACAAACTTTGTTTCACATAATTTTTTCGTAAATGTTTGCCTAATTTTGTTAAACACTGTTTAGAACTCAACACAAATAAACACTTGAGAGTACGTGAAGTCTCTTGTAAACAAAAAAACAAAATGCTTAAGATGTGACTTATTGGGTTGTCTTAAAGATACTGATTAGGCAACTGCAACTGCCTAGAGTAAAATGATAATGTGAGATTTCCTTAACAGCTCTCTTAAAATTGAAACACACACACTACTACACTCATAACCACTCTTGCAAAATAACCCACGCTTTGTTATGCAAAAATAAAAAAGAACTGCAACCGAAAACACACCAACAAGATCGTATACACAGTCTCTCTTTCTATCTCTCTTTCGCTCTTTAGTTGCATAAATAAAAGCAAAACATAAACAATGGCTGCTTAAAACAAAACAAAACAAACTCTTCCGTTTTCTCTTTCATTTCCACAGCTTGCTTGCTTGTTTTGCTTCAAAACAAAAACAAAAACAACATTGTAAGTGTTAAACACTGCCCTCCTAAATACTCTTTTTCCATTCTGTTAACAATGTGTGTGTAAAAATTCTCTTTTGTTGCTGGAAAAATAAAAACACAAAATGCTCTCTCATAACTGAAGCTGTGCTTTGCAATTTTCTTTAAGAAATGAGCAAAACTGTGGTTGGTTGGCTGTCATGTTCCTTAATAAATATGCTGCCTTTTGTTGTTGTTTTCTTGCTTTTCTTCGTTTTGTATATTGTGTTGTTGTTGTTGTTGGTTTTTTTCTATATTGATTTAACACAGTTATTTAACATTACTTCTCTCTCTCTTTGATGTATCTGACCTAAGCCGACAGTTATTTTTGATTTAATTTCCATTACTCTGGCCATTAAATTGTTGTTGTTGTTTGCAGAGATGAAATGAGATGAGAATATTTTTTACTGCATAAAGCTCTTCTTAAAATATTATTAGGTGGTGGCAGAAGTATATTAACATGGTTTAGCATTGCTGAGATGGGTTTTTTTATGTTTCAAAGGAATTTCAAGAGGAAAAACAAAACTAGAAATGTAAATTAACCGGATTTTAAATTAATTTTATGATTTTTTTTTAACACAAATCCAGAGTTATGCAGAACAAACATTTCTAATGATTATTGTATCGTTTTTATAATTTTAAATTCACTCCAATTTGATATAAAAAGAATTTGTAGGTACACTTTTATTTGTTAATATTTCTTTGTTTAAATAATTCCTGTATTTATTTAAAGTCACTATTCGGGTCGCCGTAGTCTAGTAGGTAGTGTGTTGGCTTATTAGAAGTAAGGCCTGGGTTCAAACCACAGGACAGGCATCTCCAACTAAACGAAATATGACAGAATATTTCTTCGGCCAGATTTCTGGCAAAAACCCTGAGAGTAAATAAAATTTCCATGATCTCATTCGGAGTCGACTTTAAACTGTAGGTCCGACCACTCATGTATAAAAGTTAATGCACATAACATAAGTGGTGTAAGAAGCTAGGTTGTAATCCTGACTAAAGGGTTGTAATGACCAAATATGTTAGTATGTATGTACAGTGGTGGCCTTATAATTAGAAACGACTTAGCAACATGTTTACATGTTTGTTTTACAGTTTTCACTGTGTACCTGGGATCAAAGACTTTATTTGGAGGACGTCTTACGTACGTTTTTCCGTCAGAATGGGACAAATTAAATTTAGATTCGTCACTTCAGAGAACTCTGTTCCAGAAACATCGTTTCTAATTATAAGGCCACCACTGTATGTATGTATTCGGGTAGCTTAGCTTAGCTTCATTTATTTTACTTCTGGCAACTTCTAGAACTTATTGCTGATTTGTTGTTGTTATTATTTTCTTTTTTATTTTGTTTTTATTTTGATGTATCAGGTGACTGTCTGACTACGGAAATCAATAGAGTTTGTTATCAGGTAACATTTGTCACAAAGTCGTTGGCCGGTTCTGCTTGTCACTCTATTGGCACATTTCCGTAATTCAAGGATTGATCTGCAGGCAAAAGCCTGGTGTTTTTCAGTGAATCTTTTGCACTCGAAATTACGCAATCAGTGTCGAGGCATAGCAGTCTGGGTATTGCCAAAATCATGGAGATTCCACTTTTTTAACACGTGATTTACCAACTTTCCACTGAGGATTGTTGTCAACCTTTACTGTCATTCTCCGACAGCTAAAGCGCTTCTCTAAATTCCGTTTCTGCGAAGGTAAAGGTTCTTGAATATTAAAGAGCCGACTAAGCATAAGTTTCTGAAGCCGTCTCATTAAAACATTAACCAACCAGATAGACTAAGACGGTTGTCAGGTTTTTAGTAGAGGAAGATTGTATGACCCAAGTAGAGGATTCTTGTCTGGTTTGAACACAGTACTAATTGGGGAGTACAGTACCCGGAGGTCCAGTTGATCCATTGTACAACGTCCTAAAGGGGAGAGAATAATAGGGGAGATAGGGAAAAAGGAGAGGAAGTAGGAAAGGAAGAATGAGAAAGCAGAGGAATTACACGGACTAACGAAACACACAAGAGAGCGTGACTACACTATTGCAGCCCTTGCACTTCTCAACCAGCTCAAACTAATTATGAATCTATGGAGAGGAGGCCTTTATGTCGGCTCTCTTCAAACTCAACCTACTAAGGGCTGGACAGTTACAGAGGAGGTACTTGATAGTCTCTAACTCGCAATATACCCTGCAATAGTCCGGCTGGGATCTGTTCCAGATCCTTGTCAGCGATCTAATCTCGCAGTGTTTTGTAATAAACTCCAAAACTAACCTTAAGCTGGCCTTGTACAAGTCCGTTAAGTGAGACTGCTCTGGCATTTTTAGATCCGCAATTGAAGGCAAGAGGGTTTCAACAAGACGTTACCAAGAGCCACTTAACATGTTCGATTGAGGCTTTATTGCACGTTGCAAGAAGAATAATTTCATGTCTTGGCGATGCCAATTGGCTACCAGGATCATACGCTTTGACGCCTTTAGATGTTATTTTAGAGGGGCTACATTAGAGTCCATATCAGCGTGGATGATCCTCTAACGTTCGAGTACATATTTGATAGATAAAATAAGTTAAGTTATTGCCGAAATGCCGTTCGAAATAAGGGAAAAGGTCGTTCCGCAAACTTAACTGCTGCAGCCAATTCTGAGGAGATTCAGCTTTCGTACAGTGTGGCAGGGTTCAAGCATTATAAGGAAACAGAAATTTGCATTGGAATCACAATCTTATCGTTTTTATTTATTTCGAAACAGGATGAAAAGATAATGAATTAACCAAGCGTTGCCAAATAAATCAGTTTAGTTTTGTTACATTCTGTGGAGATGGGGGGTTTGGGGATAACCCCTTTTTCCAGCATTTTAACGATTCCACGGATTAAAAATTAATTATTTTCGAACACTCTCTTATCGAACTGATTTGTGCTGTGATTTATCGATATTTTTTCTTATTCACTGTGATGATGATGATGATGAAGGTATCAAACATACATACATGGAAGGAACCTCTGAGATGGTGGAATAAAAATTATTACCATAATTTGACATTGAGATATTGAAATGGTGGGGGGATTTAATATTAAATATCCTGCTTTCTCTCTCTATCTCTCTTTTTCTCTCTCCCTTGTTTAAATAATACAAGCAGAATATATCAATAAAAACGAATTAAATCAACAAAATCCATAATAAATCTTCCATTATTACTAAATAATGAAAAACAATAAAAAAAAAAACGAATGATTTCCCAGGCCCACTTTGCTATTGAATAAGAATCTTTTTTGTTTTCACTGCGTTCAGTGTGTGTTTGTTTGTTTGTGTAGAAAAATATTATGAAATATCAGTCGGTCGGTAAAGCGGTGTATTTGTGGTTGGTTGGTTGTTACTCTTGTGTGCTTTTTTTCCATGTGATTTATTTACCAAATCAAATGCACTTTCGTAATGCATTTTAGTTCTGCACTCGAAATATGAATACCGAATACTCACTCTTTGGCTACTCATACTCACGCACAATCATTTACATTATTTACACACTTATTTATAGACATACACACACACACACACACACATAAATACTCATCTGCATACAGCTTCCATATAAAAAAAGATTCCATATTGGAGCGATTGATTTGATTTGATTCGTTTAGAAAACTCAAAGAAAAAGAAAAACATCGATTGACATGCAACAGTTTAAATTGTGAAATCAAAACGAAAATGATTTCAACAAGAAAAATTGTGAAAAAAAATTAAAAAGTACTTTTTAACAAAAAAAAAGTACTTTTTTAAGTACCTTTTAAAAGTACTTTTTTTCTCTTTCAATAAGTGCTTTTAAAAGACTATGAAAATTTTTAAAAAGTACTTTTTACTTTACTTTACTTTACTTAAAAAGTACTTTTAAAAAGTACTCTTTTAAAATTTTTCATAGTCTTTTAAAAGTACTTATTGAAAAGGAAAAAAGTACTTTTAAAAATGTGTTTTAATAAAAGTACTTTTTTTTTAAAGTACCCTTAAAAGAGTACTTTTAAAGCAAACTGTTAGAAAGTGCTTTTAAAAAGTCTCTTACTAAAAGTAATTTACAAAATACGGTGGCTTACTTAAAGAACTTAGAAAATGGTTGCTAAAGTAAATTACTTTTACTGTAGAGAACTCGGTCTTGAACTTCACTTCAGGTTAAAGGATGACTGTAGCGTGTTTCAGGCAGAGATCTTCGTAATATTGAAGGCTATAGAGTTCGTAGCTGGCAGGCATACTTCGGATTCGGAATCTTATAAGATCTTCGTTGATAGTCAGGCTGCCCTAAGGGCCATTGGGTCAAGCTGGTGCAAATCACAGCTCGTACGCGAGCGTAAGGAGTCGTTAAGGACTTTGAACCAGACCGATCCCGTCTATACTGGGTTCCGGGTCATAGCCGAATACTCGATAATGAGACGAGGGATGCTCTCGATGCTTTTTGAGGGCTGGTACAGTAATCCCTCGATTTACGTCGCGGTTGGTTCCAAAAAAAGGCGACGTAAATCAAATGACGACGCAAATTGGAGTTGGAGGGAACAATAAATTTGACGACATAAATCGAAACAACGTTAATCGAGGCGACGTAAATCGAAGGATTACTGTACTGAACCCTCAATCTACAGCCACATAAATGGATGGGTCAGGGGGAAGAGCAGAGGCATTGGGGGAAAGGATCGAGTTGTTATGTTTCTAGGTGTCTATGGCCTGCTATAGACAGTGTAAAAACGGGTTGGCTGCTGGGCTTGTATAAGGCCATCTTAAGGTTAGTTTTGAGATTTATTGCGGGGCACTGCGAGATTAGATCGCTGACAAGGATATGGAGCGGATCCCAGCCAAACTATTGCAGGGTATGTTGCGAGTTAGAGACACGTCTTCTGTAACTGTCCAGCCCATAGTAGGTTGAGTTTGAAGACCCTTGGCAAGGGCTTCTTTGAGAAATCGAATTCTGTGCCGAGAGCCGATATAAAGGCTCTCCATAGATTCATTATTATGGTGCTAGGGCTTCAATAGTGCAATGGCGCTCTCTTGTATGTTTCGTTAGTCTGTGTAATTCCTCTGCTATCTCATTCTCCTTATCCTACTTCCTCTCCTTTTTCCCTATCTCCCCTACTATCCGCTCCCCTTTAGGACGTTGTACAGTGGATCAACTTGTCCTCCGGGTCTTGTACCTGTACAGTGTTCAAACCAGACAAGAATCCTCTACTTGGGGCATACAATCTTCCTCTACTAAAAACCTGACAACCTCTGACAAGATACATACTATATCGTCTCTAACTCCTCTTTATCTTCATATATCCTAAAGAAATATACCTGCTGCAAGACAGTTCCTAACTGTCAATCGATGGCCAAAGGTTACTAATCACATAACTCTCTGTCGTCCTTTCCTCTTAACATCTATGTTCGTTAGTTCCATTGCTATGAAGAGCTCATACGGGTAGCAGATTAGAGGATGAAGACTAACAAACACGCCCGTTTTAAAGGCGGTAAAGTTTGATACTTTTTTTGGTACTTTTTTGGTACTTTTTTGGTATATTTTTACTTCTCATTAAAAAGTATTATAAAAGAACTAGAAAACCTGATTTATGCTTATTTTGTCTGAAGGATGTGCTTTGGGAACTTTAAAAAACGGGTAAAATTTTGTACTTTTTGGTGTACGCTCATTATAAAGTGTTAATATTTGGTACTTTTTTACTTCTTGTTGAAAAGTATTACAAAAGAACCAAAAAACTTGATTTATGCTTATTTTATCCAAGGGATGTGATTTGGGAATTTAAAAAACGGGTAAAATTTAGTACTTTTTGGTGTACGCTCATTCTAAAGTATTGAAATTTCATACTTTTTTGGTACTTTTTTACTTCTTGTTGAAAAGTATTACAAAATAACCAAAAGACTTGATTAATGCCTATTTTATCTAAAGGATGTGCTTTGGGAAACTTAAGAAACGGGTAAAATTTAGTACTTTTTGAGGTTTTTAATAAAAATAAAATTAATTTTTTTTTCGCTACGAGGCCAATTAAATCATTATTGTGCTGAAAGCAAAATCTATAATTTTCCAACAAATGGGTGGCTTTCAAAATTTTTTTGTATAAAATTTGTGATTTTTTCCAAATTCTTTGAAAATCCATAAATTTCTGTTTAATTTCATAGAATTGTGATATTCAATGTGGCATTATAATGATAATTTTTTTTAATATTTTTTGTCTTTGTTAGATTGCCACACACACACACAATCAGTAAACCACGGATGCCACCATTAACTTTTGCCACCTTTCCGTTGAGTTGAGGCGTTCAGAAGGCCTTTTGAAAAGAAGCGATGCATTCAAGCATTAACCGAACAATCGACACAACACAACAATTGCCACCAAAATGTCTGTCTAATGCAAGGCAATGCAACGCAACACATGTGATGTGAATGAACGGGGGCAGGGCCCGGGCTAAGATAGATAGACGGACAGACAGACAGACAGATAGTCGAGATCGTAAAAATGTATTTACAACAATAAGCGTTAATAAGAACACCAATATAACAGCAGCAATACACACACAATAAAAAAATGACAAAAGAATTGAATTGAAGGAGAGAACAGAGAACAGAACAGAAGAGAAAAGAATGTAAATGTTACGCCTGCGCAAATTAATGCCACATAAACGCCGCATTAAACCACCAAAGAAGATCGCATTCTAAACGAATACTTAAAGGATGTCTTCACACATAAACCCATAAGCCTTAACCGTGCAGTTAAATGTTATGGTTGTGTGAGAGGCATTATCCACAGGATAATGATGATCCTTTAAACATTTCGTTGGTGGTTTTATTACGCGTGCCTTGAATTCTTTCTCTTTCTCACCTTTGTTTGGGCATCAGAAGAAAGGCAGAAGAAATTTTTGCTGAAATTTAAAGCAAATGATGATGAAAAGATCAAAGGCTTAGCCTTAATAAGGCCGCTTAACAACAAATTAGTTAAGCTGGTCTCATTTTCCTTTAAGAGGAAAAGGAAAATTCCTTTAAACTCTAGACCAACTGACGCAATTTCTAATGCCTTGACTGTGTATTGTAGGCGTTAGAAGCATAACACTTTCAAAGTCAGCTCAACAGAACAACAATTTAAAATCAAATATGCTCGCATTAAGGCCGATATTATTAATTGGCTTTTAAATGTTGACTCATCTTGTAACACACAGACACACATACACACGCAAGAGCTCAGCTTAGCAATGATTTATGTACGTACAGCTGTCTTCCTATTCCAGAGCCGCCTGTTCACTCTCTTTCTGTTTCTCTTGTTCTAAATGACTTTAAATTAATCAAATGCCCGGGTCCAACTGACTGTTTGGCCTGAGTGATCATTTTTTCAATTTTTAATTTTTCATTAAAGCTTGGAAAAATCGTTTTTCAAAAAAAAAAAAAAAAAACGGTAGTCATTTACAGCAGCTTAAATTGTATTTCAGTTTTGTTTGTCTGTTAGTCGGCATATTTAAATTTTTTTTTTTTTTTTTTTGTTAATAACCATTTGACTTGGCTAATAACCCATAGAGGGGGGCCTATTTAAGGCCTTTTATTAATTTGAACATTTTAATCTTAATTAGTGGAAGACAATGATGGCATGATGGTCTCTGGTATGGTAAGCAGGCAGGTATTTAAGTTTTTGAAAAATTGATTTCGAAATCAAATCGTTAAAAATAGTTAAAGACACTAAAGAAGCCGAAGCCGAAAGATGGTTTTTAAAAATTCTTTAAAATTTAATTGAGGTTTTTCTTTTACAATTTCTATAAGAATTTTTTGAGAACATCTCACAGGGTTTTTTAAGGCCAAAATGTAATCAAGATTCTCTTTTTCATACTTAATTAAAAACTGTTTATTGAGTTTGGGCTTGGCTTGGCTTAGCATTTACTATCAGGAGCATTAGGTTCGCCTCACTTGTTTATCACAATTGATGACAGCACTTCCTCAACAAACAAGATCGCTCCCTATGCTGACAGGCTTGGCCGAAATAGTTTTGCCACTGGGTATTAATAAGCTGAACTACGTCCATATCTTGGATGTATACACCGATGGCTCTAAACTTGACAGCGGGGTGTGCAGCCAAGTCTACTCTGGGAAACTGTAACTGAACATTTCCCTCCGACTGCCGGATTATTGTAGCGTGTATCAGACGGAAGTAGTGGCCATTTACCGGGATGCTTAATGGATCCTCGTCAACGGTGTTCCTTTCACTCGCATCTCGATTGTCAAGCTGCCATAAGATGAATAACTCTAGAATCGTCATGGAATGTCACCGCTATCTCGATCTTTTTCTTATCTTCTTTCTGAGCGCTTCAGTGTCACACTTATCTGGGTCCCTGAGCACATTAATATTCCGGGAAACTGCAGAGCCTACGAAGTCGCCAGGGCTGGTGCATTACTTCCGGAATCCTCTTCAATCGACTTGTAGATGCCACTTACCCCGGTCAAGTTGGCTATCGCGCGGAAATACTTTCGAGACGCCAACCAACTTGGTCAATGAGGAGTCCTGCTCCACCGCTAGGCTCACTTGGCCTTCGATGGATAGAAGGCGCACCACTTACTTACTTACTTGGTCATAAGCTCATCTCGATCATAGTGGCCATCCTTACAGGTCATTGTGTTATGGGAATATACGCGGAGAGAATGCAGCTCCTATCTTACGACTTCTGCCGTGGGTGCAGATCCTCTGAGGAAGAGGAGACTGTTATCCACTTTCTTTGTCAATGCCCATCTCTTGTGAGGTGCAAATATAGGTTATTTGGCTCTCCAATCCTTGTTTGACGGAGCTATAATCCGTTGATATCAAGCATATAGCTTCGTTTATTAAACTTCCGAATTGCTTTTCCAACGTGAGATAGTCGTGTTTTAAATGTGCAGCCCTTACGATAACCAACTTCTTCTTCTTCCCTGGTTTGGCGGAACTTGTTCAGTACAGAGACTGCGTTCACCTGTGAGGTCACAATGGGCTGCTGCTATGCGTGCTCAAATGAGTTTTTGCCACTACAACATATCGTTGAGAACTTCATTCAACTGATTGTTGGTTTGCATGAATTAATAATTCTTATATCCAAGCATTGAAGATCTTTAGTAGAACTTTTCTCTCGAATAATTCCAAAGGCAATGTTTCACTGCGTAACAGATTCGATACAAAAACGCATAGACAATAAGCGAACTATTGGGCATTAATTTTGTTAAACTGGAGGGATACCGACAATTCAATGAAATTATAATGCCACCTGTTGGCAAGAGTGACCCTAAATTTGATCTCTAGACTGACATTATATTCGTTGGCAACGACGCGGTCTAGGTAAAAAATTCGTTGGCAATATCTAAGGCTATAATTGCCTGTTATAAACCCGGTTCTGATACGTATTTATTATCATTTACTGTCAGACAGTTGGAACGTTTAATGGCACTAAAGGCAGCAGCAACATCTCGCTTGTTGCTACTCGTTTATGCAGAGCACTGCCCATGAAATTGAAGAGATCGTACGATTTGAGAAAGCTTTGTATTGGAGAGATAGTTTCCCTCACTGGCGCAGTTGTTCAAAATTACACCGCTTAGCTATAGCAGCAATACAGTAATACCGAGCTCAGATCATGCAACATTAACGCAATAGCTTATTGCATTATCGAATTTATAAGCCATCGCCAAGAACTCTTCGACCTAGGTTCCCAAGTGCAGGCCTACGACAGAAAATGTTCTGTGGTCAGAGCGGGTCATATCTATCCTTCGCAGATATGACAGTTTGTGTGGGAATTCATTTGGACGTCAACCATCAATCCTTCTTTTAAAAAATTATTCTGAAAGAGTACTAACAGGGATTTTTCTTCTTTCTCATGAAGCATTGCATTTCATTACGAAATATTGCAATTGCAGGCAGGAATGCAAGGAATGCTATTTTCCTTTCTTGATTAGATCACAGTATTAAAACACTTCTAATTGAGAAGAAATTTTATAAATTCGATACGATATTATCGATCGCTTAAAGAAATAATTTTTGAAATAATTTTCTTCTTTAATTTTTTTCTTTTATTACAAAATTCCTCTCCTCTCAATTTAATTTAGAAAATGTTGAGTGTGCCTCATCACTTTTCCTGTTAATTGATAAGACAAATAATTTTTATTTCGCTTTAAAAAGGAATTTGACCGGCAAGTGTTAAAAATTGAAATTTTATAGCATAACGCCGCAAAACAAAGGAACCCCTTTTTGGGCAATTAAACTCATATGTATGTTGGCGCTTCGACACCTAAACGCTCGTGTTATCTTGATTAAATATCACGGTTTTTAAAAGGCGCTAAACCATGACAGTCAATCAAAAAAAACAACCGAAAAAAAAATATGTATGAAGGAATTTACTTACCAACGTAACACACATTTCAACCCTAATCACGTGAAAATATCAGATAAAATGATTCGAAATGGTCATAATAGCAGGTGTAAAACCATAAACTTGTTAATTTTCGTATAGAATTTCGGGTTGATTTATGGATGACAAAAATACAAAAAAAAAGAGAATTCAGAAAACAACCTCACGACAAATATTCCAAAAAAAAATTGTTTTTTTTATTGAAATTTTATGGCGATTTAAAGAAGAATTGACCACAGTGGATAAAGGCCAATTGCAACACTGTTTTGTTATCATAAGTTTTCAGATCAAATATCTTCTCTTTAAGGAGTAGATTGTCTTAAAAAATATTCTGCTATTAAAACACTCTAAAAGTGAAAGTTTCTGGTTTTCATTAAAAATTCAATTAAAATTTTCATTGATTTGATTTCAATTAAACATTACATTGAAAAATGAAATTAATTTTAACGGTTTATTAACGACCTTAAACTGTTTAATTTACTGACAGAAATTTCCTCTTTGATTGCAGCTTAAAATATCGCCGTTTTAAATGCATTTCTGGCACTAACAAAGCCAAAGAGAAACATAAAGACGGAAGCTTGTATTTCCGTTGGCACGTGATAATTATCGTTTTCTTATTGTCATTGTCATTGCCTGTGACAATGACAACTTTTTGTCATCAGTAGTTAGATTATGATAAGAAAATAAAATTAAAAAAAGTGTTAAAAGAAACAATTGCACCCAGTCACTCATAGCTACTTGCAACAGGCTATTGAATAAGTTCAGGCACCCACTTCATTGTTTTTAGTTTAGGTTTAGTTTAGAGGACGTGTACTTGCCAATTGAGACAAGTACAGTACCCGGAGGTCCACATCCTAAAGGGGAGAGGATAATACGCGAGAAGGGGAAAAAGAAGAGGAAACAGGTAACGGAGAATAAGGAAGCGGAGGAATTACGCAGACGACAAACACACAAGAGAGCGCGGTTGTACTGTTGAAGCCCTAGCACTTCTCAACCAGCTCAAACTAATTATGAATCTATGGAGAGGAGGCCTTTATGTCGACTCTCGACACAGAATTCAAACCCTCAAAGAAGCCCCTGCTAAGGGTCTTCAACCTCAAACTACTAAGGGCTAGACAGTTGCAAAGGAGGTGTTCGATAAATTCCAACTCTTCCTCATAGCAAAAATGGTGCGGCTGGTTTCTGTTCCATATCCTTGTTAGCGATCTAATCTCGTAGTGCCCCGTAATAAGCACAATAGCTATTCTTAAGATGGCCTTATACAAGCCCAGCAGCCAACCCGTTCTTACACTGTCTATAGCAGGCAAAAGACACCTAGAAATATAAAAACCCGATCCATTCCCCAAACGCCTCTGCTCTTTCCCCTGATACATCAATTGATGTGGCCGTAGAGGTGGTTGATTGGGGGATCAGGACATGCTATCACATCGCCCTCAGAAAAAAACCTAATCTAGCGAGAGCATCCGCCGTCTTATTAGCGAGTATTCCACTACCGGAACCCAGCATAGACGGATTCGGACTGGTCCAAAAGTCTTAACGGCTCCTTGAACTCACGTACGAGCCGTGATTTGCCCCTTAGAGCAGCCTGACTGTCAACGAAGATCAAATAGGATTCCGAATCCGAAGTAGGCCTACCAGCTATGGCCTCGATAGCCTTCAAGGTTGCGAAGATCTCTGCCTGAAACACGCTACAGTCATCCTTTAACCTGAAATGAAGTTCAAGACCGCGTTCCCTACAGCAAATCCCAGCACCTGTACCTCCACCTAACTTCGAACCATCTGTGAAGATGGGTACACCTTTCTGACCATGGAGAAAAAAAATTGTTTTGTAAAAATATTGTTTTTAAAATGAGTCTTTTTTTCGAACATTTTAAAAACTCATTCTATAACAACAGACCAATGGCATCCAGTGCCTAGCAAAGCTTGTTCCATATTTGAAACATTCGCTAGGGTACCATATATTATGATCTCTGGAATTCAACTAAAGCGATCAAGGGAGATTGGGAAGTAAACCAATATATTGTAGCTCTTTGTGAGCAAGCCAGAAAAATATTTTCAAAAGAACTCAAGGATTTCTATATTGTAGTCGTAGTTTGTGTTTTCAGCCCGTGGTTCGAACCCAGCTCAGACATCTCGAACAAAACGAAACATAAAGGAGTAATTATTTCGGCGACTTTCTGCCAGCAGTCTTCTTAGGAAAAACAACTTTAAAAGTGAATAGCAAATGAAAATTTGTTTTCTGGGTTCTGTGTAAACACGACAGATCTCAATCTGTTCCTGATAGTAGTGTTATGCCGCCTTTTGGTAAAAGCTTAGGTTAAATTGATCACCATACTCGTACGATTCCCACTTCGTCCCATTTATTAGGTCTATTGTGCTACCTCTTTTTATGCAGAGAAAAGCTCAAGCCACTTAGACATCCTTATATATCCGACCATTCAATTACGGGTATAAAGCATGGTATTTCAATAGTTTAAAGGAATTTGCGCTGCGATACTTTTCTCCAGTTCCTGCTTCCCCAGTATACAGTGTCCAATAAGGCCAGAGACTGCGTAGAAAATGTTCAGTAGAGTGATAAAAATGAGGTGATCCGTTCTCCCGGGATAAGGTTTGGACCAAAACTAGTTAGCGGTCAAACAGGTCCTCGTCAAATCTCGCAGAAATCATTGTACGATGTGATGAGCCTAATGAAGTGGAATGTTCGATCCGTGAAAAGTATTTGATTTTCGTTATCCACTGCTTACGATGCGTTCTCTAGGGGTTAAGGAAAATTCAAACCGATACGGTTATTAAATGGACCCGTCGGATTAGGTGCCTAAGAATGAAGGCAGCACACATCAATGTTCATTCTTGTGAAGCTATGTTGGTAGGTTCCCTACCTCTTCCATTCCATGTATAGTGAGTAATTCTGATGGTGACTAATTCGCCCCAATAAATAACAGTGTATCCCATACAGGATGGCTGATATATAATGCAACAAAGTAAAGCGCTATATTTTTATATATTTTGTTCAAAAGCAAAAAATGTTGGAAATAACATCAAATTTTCGAATCAGTTTAGATTTGTTTGAATTGGTACCAATTATGGCCTTCAAACGGCCGACAAAGCCATCACAAGCTGCACGAAAGTGGCTCTGCGGTATTTTGGCCCATTCCCGGCGAAGCGCCGTCTTGAGATGATCGACACTTTGGTATTTTTTTTAGTGAGAACCTTAATCTCTAAAATGCCTCAGGCGCAAAAGTCCAACGGATTGGGATCCGGAGATTTTGGTGGCCATTATGCAGTAGAAATGAAGCGAGGAACCTCCTTTTTAAGCCACTCTTGGTTGACGCGTTCTGGGTGCGGTGGTGCTGAGTCCTGTTGGAATGCCCATGGTCTGCGGCCGAAATGTTTATCTGTCCAGGGTTTCAACACTGTCTTTAAGACATTTTCCCGATAATATTCGGCATTTATTTTGACCCCACAGTCGATGAATGCGAGCGGGGAGCGACCATCGGCCGTTACGGCGGCCCACACCATTACCATCGGCGGCGCTTGAGTTCTGGTGGCCAATCGCAGGTGTAAATTTTCAGCTGACCTCTTTGGCAAGTAAACCCGATCATTTTTTTTGTGCACAAACTGTTCAATTTGGAATGGCTTCTCATCGGAGAAAACTAAATTCGGTAACTGGCCACTTTCGTGCAAGCGAAGTAACTCCTTGGCTCTTTCCAGTCTAACTTTTTTTTGTCCATCGGTGAGCTCTTGCACTTTTTGGAACTGCAGTGGCTTTAGTCCAAGCTCATTTTTCAATATGTATTGCATCCGTTCTCGCGATATGTTCAGTTCACGAGCAATTTTTCTACCACTGCGGCGTGGATTTCGATCAAATCTGGCCTTCACTTTTCGGATCATTTCTGGTGTTGTTACCGTTTTTTTCGTCCACTTTTTGGACGCGATGCAACAGTGCCAGTATCACGGTAACGAGCAATGGTACGAGAAACAAAAGATTTATTCACATTTAACGATAGCCACCTGTTGTTTTCCAGCCAAATATAAAGCAATCACACTATCACGCTTGAATTCCATCACGAATAACTTTTTTTCTGAATGCAATTGATCAAAATGCTTTTGTAAGCTTGTAAATAATAAAATGAACTGTCACTGGAATAAATCTGTCAGCTGTCAGACGAGCGGTTTACAAATGATAACAACCTGAAGTTGGTTGCAATACATATCAGCCACCCTGTAGGCCCAGTTTCTTTTTTTAGCAATTGTGATAAGGACAGTAAAATGGCAACAAGTTTTTACATGAAACACTGGAAATTTGATTTGAATGGTTTGATTGATGTTATCTTATGCCTTTAAATTCGTTTTAAGAATTGATTCCCTTTTTACTACACCTTTTACTAAATAAGATATTTCAAACTGCTCATGTGGCGTGGAAAAATTAAAGCGTTTAACAAAAATTTCTTTTCAAGAAGTTTTATTTGATGTTTGCTGTTGATGAAGACAAAAACATCTGGATTGCTTGGAATTTTTTTTGGAAAATGAAGACAATAACTGTGTGGTTAGCATGACTTAACTTTTTCTTTTGTTCGCATTTTGATTTTTGAGGTTTCAGATACAAAACCTTACTGATTTCGGATTGTGTTGTCAAAAGTTTTACAAGCCAATCAGGCCTTAAATAGACGGAGAGAATAGAAAATTACCGCAAATATAAGGACATTTAGGTTAGCAGTGACTCAAAAAGAAGGAAGAGAACCGCAGTGATAATTGCGGTCTTCATGGTTTAGACGTGACCAATTCTTAGGCTCAACAATATAGCACATTAAGCTTGAATTTAAACCTTAGCGACCAAAAACTATCACGTCAAACTGTTTTGTAGTGATAACAAGGCCGTAACAAATTTTGAAAGATAAGAAGAAGGATTTGATATGCAACGGAGAGAGAGAGAGAGAGAGGGAGAGAGGGAGCTTGTTAAGGCGTAAATAAGTTCAGCTTAAATCTTTTGCAATTAACACTGGAACCACAAGCAACAGGCAAAATTGCTTTTTACCTGCCTATTCGGGGTTACTTGCCTGGCCATTTGGTAGTTAATCACTGTGTGAGGTTTTACAAACATTTATAAACTGTTGACGGCTCTACTCTTTTTGCCAAGAGTTTTTTTCTTATTTTTTTGTCTTCTCTTCTTTTTTTTGTAATTTTTGTCGCCTGATCATAGTGTGGCTAATTGAACTGTTACGCACATATTTAAGAGTTTGACTTTCAATTGTTTTCTATTGTCTGCATAGCTAACTAACAACCTGATGGTGGTCCAAGAGTTAGGAGATGAATTCATTCTTCTTTGTGTTTGTGTGTGATTGTTCTTGGGATTGGGATTTTTTGTTGTCACATCTCAAGTCACCTAGTGGGCGAATTGTTTTGTTTGTTTGTTTAGTTCCAGCCCGGTATGCAAAGTCTGTCAATGAAGTCATCAAAATCAATTTCTGTGATCGATTATCAACGCTTATTGGTGAAAACAGAAACTCTGAAAATGTTTTAAAAACCCAACAAAGCGTTGCCAATTGGTTTAGCAGCCTTTAAAATGGCAATTTTCCAAAAAAAAAATTTTTTCCTTTCTTTCTTTCTAAAAACGCTTAAAAAATATTGTCAAACAAAATATTTCTTTCAAACTCTGTTTAGTTGGTTGGCTTCTAAGTTTTCTCTCTTAAATACACATACATATGTATGTATGTGTGTAGAGTCTCTACACTGTACACTATAATTAAATTGTTTTTGTTTTATTGAAAGCATTCGATTTGCGTGTATCCAGCTCTGTTATCTTTTTTTGGTAGGAAAAACAAGGTGTTTCTCATATTTAGTTTGGTGTTACTGGCGCTGGTGTTGGTGTTGGCAAATTGTTTTAAATAATGCGTTAATAGGCCAAACAAATTCATTAGACAGACCTATTTAGGCCTGCTTATCTACACTTTTATTTTAACAGCAAAATTATACACTCAACGCATCGATGTGGCCAAATTCTGTTTAATTCCGTTTAAAAATGTTCATTAATTAAGCAATTTTGTTGTTGATTATGTTGTCCCCATTAAAAGGTGTTAAATTGTGTAAAATTATTCGTGTTTTTTTTCATTTGAAATTTATGGCATTTTAATTGGATCGAAATGAAGACATATTCATGTATTAAAATTCAACAAAATCTGCGTTAATGTTTTGAAATAAAATAGATAAGAAGACAAAGCCCTAACAAATTAATCTTAACATAACCTCCCATAATATTTCTCTGTTTATATTCGACTGCTTGGATACCAGAGATCAGCAATGAGCATTCAAAAAGATGAGTAGAATCGAATCATACTAATAATTCCTGATACTTATACGCATTCATACTTCTTTTAATATCATGGAACCTCTACTCATATTCAAAGTTTGAAGTGCTCATCATACATCATACTTAACAACACGTATGATGTTGTTGATTTCGACTCTCCATAACGCAACATTTACACGAAGCACAAAATAAGTATGAATCGCGTACGAACACTAAAATACTCACTAAATGGTTGTGTGTTTGCTCTACTTGCTGCTCTTTCTGTCTTTTTTGCTTATGTGGCTTTTTTTTGTAAGACTCGAATCATTTATAAGTATTCTAAGTATTTTTCTAAAGTTATGAATCTAAATGAGTAGGGGCTTATGAATCAAACATATTTCGAATGGTATAAGTTTGATGTCAACACGTTGTATGCATACTCATTGCAACCTGTACTTATAAATTAACGTTCTAGTTGGGGTATGTATGAATCAGAGTACATAGTTAAATTTCAATATTGTTTACTCACTTACATACAAAATTTCTTGAGTACATGTGAGTAGTGAAAAAACGATTCATTGCTGATCTCTGTTGGATACCCTATTTATAATAAGAACTGCGCTGTTATGCTTATTAAATTTGCCACCAACCACAGACCCTATCCATCCATTAGTAGCAAATCTTCATCCACAAGCCCCCCTGATAAAGGAGGTATGTGAAGAAACATTCATAGAAGAACGCGTTCTTTTTCTCCAAATGTCGCGTTTTTTCATCATTGAAATGTTGCTGCCATTGTCGTAGGCTTACACAAAACATTTTTATTTCGCATGCTTTCTTTAGTGTCTTCCTTATACGAACGCACTGTCCTTACTAGAGTTGCATTTAGGCATCTCCAGGAGTTCTCACGGAATTTTTATTTTTTTGGAGACCAACATTTAAGGTATGACCCCTATTCATGCAGTGCACTGTGCTGGAATATAGGAAAGACAGTTTATAGCAGAAAAGAAAAAGGGTGTACAAGGCGACAATTTTTTTTGTACATGCCATTAGTCACGATTACAACCTAGCTTCTTCCATCACCAATGTTGTGTGTGTTAATTTTATCCATGAGTGTCGCAACCTACAGTTTAACGTCGACTCCAAACGTCAGATTTTTGAGAAACTTTTCATGGCAATTTTGATTTACTTTCAGAGTTTTTTCCAAAAGGCTTCTGAGAAAAAGTAGCAAAAGATTTTTCCTGTCCTGACGAGAGACAAATAAAATTAAATTTAACTTGATTTAACCTTTGACCTTTTCAGTTTGTATTACAAATATTTGGTGTTAAATAATGAAATATTTTCTTCTGAGGAATAAAAATGAATTTAAAAGCAATTGAACGTGTTTTTGTGAAATAAAATTAAATTTAACTTGATTTAACCTTTGACCTTTCCTGTTTTCAATTGCAAATATTTAACATTTGTTGATATTTTTATAAAATTATATAAGAAATCTTTTAAGTGAAGCATTTCTTCAACTTCAAATTGTGTTTTTATTCAAGTTTTTGTTTTATTTCTCGTTTTTTTTAGAGGAATCAGCGTCTTTTGTTTGAACGCAAACAATGTGATCAAATTTTGAGCTAATAAAACTAGAAAACATGACTGGACATTTTGTTTACACTGCTCACAAGAGAAAAAAGTAAAAAAAAAATAGAAAAACAAAGCGGTTGAGATCAAAAGGGTTTTATTTGTTATGAAGACAATGGAGGAGTCCATGTTAAAATCGTGGCCAGGGTAAGGCTATTGTTATGCTAATAAAACACATTGTTAGGCCATGATTTGGTTAGCCAAGATTAAGCTGATACGGCAAAGGAGAAACGGGTTAAGTTAAGCAGCAATTGTCATCATTTATTACTTCATTTAAGTGGCGGGGGGTGGATTTCTATACGGTTTTTAAGCCATTGATCGAGTGGCCGGTTAGTGTTTAAATGCTGAATAAAATGTGTGAATAAGCCAACATAATAAATTGACATGGTGGGTGTTCTTCATACAGTATGTGTATTGGCTTCTAGAGAAATACCTTCAATATAATCAGTCAAAAATTATGACATCTCAGGAAGACAGAATCCACAGTTTGTTATACTGTTTGTATAACCCTGTGTCTGTGTAGCCTTGCCATTGTTAAAGGCAAGTATTCGGAGTACATAGCAAAAATATTCATCCATCATTCGATTGTTTTTCCATTTTTTCAAAGAATTTTTGGTTTAAAGGCCAACCATACTACTGGATTTTGAATTGCTTTGTTTTTTTTGCCACAATAACGTCTAATAATTACAGTCAGTTTTTTTTCGCCAACCCCAGCTACCGGAATTGAATTCATTGCCAAACGCCCTTTCAATTTCAATGATCACTCACAAATGATGGGAATATATTTTTTAATCAAACAGAGAAAGAGAGAGAGAGAGAGCGAGAGAGAGAGAGCGCGCGTTTGTCATTATTAAATAATTATTTGAAAAACACCTTTTCCCTGGCCCGCTAAAGCAAATTGGCAACGTTTTTTCAATTGCCTTACAAGCATTCATAACGTTTTTAACCTGTTGAGTTATGAAATAAAAATTCATTAACTTTTACAATTTGCATACGTTATTCATACATTAAAAGGCATTTAATATGAAAAGCCTTTTAAGCATTAAAAATTTCATGTTTTTTATTTCTAGGGTCAAGGGTCGTTAACAACAAATTGTTTAAAAAGTTTTACTATTTACTACGCATTAAACTTCATTAATAAGTTTATTAAATACAAGTACTTTCTCCAAAAAACAAAAGGAAAAAAACCTTTAATTTTTTTAATTTTAACTTTAAAGGTCAAAGTTCAATTCATTACAAATTATGTAATTTAAATATTGACTTTAGTTTTACAGTTAATTTAATTTAGTATTAAAATTGCTTAAGAAAGTTTGTATAATAAAAAAGACAATTGAGGGTCACAGGTCAAAGGTCAAATTTTAGAGATACAGATTAGAGGGGGGGCTTATTAGACGAAAAGCCAGGGTTCGAGCCCCAGGCCAGGCATCAAACAAAAATACAAAAAGTATTTCTTCGGCGACTGCCACTCAGCAGATTTCTGGCAAAAACTCTGAGAGTAAATAACAAATTGCCATGAAAAGTTTCTCAAAAATCTGTCGTTCGGAGGCGACGATAAACTATAGGTTGCGACACTCATGTATAAAAATTAACACACACAATATAAGTGGTGTGAGAAACTAGGTCGTAATCCCAACTGATGGGTTGTAATGACCAATTATGTATGTATGTTGGTACCCCACGGTCTAAGAACATACCCGAATATTGTGCTGCAGGCATATTTGGATTACTGGACTGGAAAACCTCCTATGGGATCGATGTATAGAGGTCTCCTTGGGACAGGATTAGGCTGAAAGTTTGAAAAAATTCCCATTTCCGTGATAAAGGTGTTGTGATGTCACTTCACCTAACTTAATCAAAAGAATACAACTTTAAATTTTGCATTTGAAGCCTCTAAGGTCAAAGGTCATTGAGATATGTATATATTAAAATTTAAAAGTTTCTTAAGGGTTTTGGTTTCGTTAGGTTAGGTCGTTAGGTCGGAGTGGTAGCTCTGTTATCACAAAGCTCACTTGAGCACTCATAGCGGCCCGTTGTGATGCCACGGGTGAGGGTTTTGGTTTACTTTTCGTAAACTAATGTTCAGGGAAAAACCCAGTGCATAGTGTATTGGCTTAAGGGCATGGCTTTACCATTTTTAAAGGGTTAATAATTGTTGTATGGACTACTTAAGCATATATTTTTAAATGTACATACATAAGCAAAAAAAAATTAAATAAAAATACGGCAAAAAAATTTGCAGAAACAGTTAATCAATATTTTTGTGTCGTTTCTGGTACTTTCTGTTCAACGAAAGTATGCCGTCAAAAAAAAAAAAAAAAAATTAAAGTGAATGTCATGAATTAATAGTCGTGGTACGTACTCATATGTACATATGTATACATATGTATACATATGTATGTATATATGTGGTGAAATATTTCTATCCATCCCTTCTCAATTCTCTTCTCCCTCAGCAGTTGACATTTCAATCCTTCCAGCTTTTCATTTTTCCGTTTCTGTTTGACTTTGTTTTTTAAAAACTGTTTGCAGTGTTGTGAAAATGTTTAAACGCCTGCCAGAGACGACGACTGTATGTCAATCGTTCCATCATCTGTTTGCTGCTGTATGTCAAGTGCTCTCCAACATATGGCTTAATTTGCAATCAGAAGATGAAAAAAAATACAGGAAAATCTGTCTCCATTTGCTCTATTTACAGCGTTGTTAAATTATTGACAATCCTTCAGTTCATTTGGAAAATGAAAAAAACGGTTTTTTTTAATCGCTGCATACGAATTAAGGCTTTAATTGCTTAAGACAGGCTAAAAATAGTTAAACGTGGTAATTTAAGTGGCATTGAAAGCATTTTTATGCAATTTTCATTACGTTTTTAATACTTATTCTATAATAATTGCAAAATTTTGTTAAATATTACATGTTTGGACTTTTAGGTCAAAGGTCAATTGAATTTTATTTTAAAAAATTTAAACGTTTCTTTGACTTTTTTAACGAAATAAAAGTCATATCTTTTAAGTTTCTAGAAATTAATATAGTAAATTGAAGGGCATCTATTAAATGCAATTTTTAAATGTAAAGGTTAAAGGTCATTTAAGTTAAATATTTGGCATATTTATGGTGTATGTATTTATAATGAATTTATAATAATTTTGAAATAATTACATGTATGACAAACAATAAAGTTTTGAAATATGTATAACAAACTTAAAAGGTCAAAGGTCATTTAACAATAAATTAAATATTTTACAATTTAACTTAGCAGTTCAATATTTTTCAGTTTATTTAATAATTATAATATATAAATACATAAACCAGCTTTAAAAATTTAAAAAATAATTTAAAAGGTCAAAGGTTATTTAACTATTGTCCAGAAATGTAATGACAAGAGTTTTCTTTGAATTCACTTTCAATCAAAAACAATATTTTGAATGTTAAAGGTGCATTGGTGTCCGAAAGAGAAAAATTAAAAATCACGATTTAATATCATATATTTTGACACACAGGTCAAAGGTCAATTTAATTTTATTGCAAAATAAACAGGTTAAAACCTTTTGCTTTTAAGAAACTTGTACAGAAAATCAAATTTTGAACAAAATTAAGCTTTTAAACTTATAAACTATTAGGTGGCTTAAGGGTCAAAGGTCACTTAAAGTTTTATTAAAAATTTTCAATAAATTTTTGCTATTTTGTTAGAATTTTTTCAAAAGAGATTACTTTTATAAGAGATTAAGATTTCGATTTTTATGGCAAAAGGTCAAAGGTCACATAAAGTTTTAGTTAGAATTTTCCATAAAATTGAGCTATTTTGTTGGAAAATTTTCATAATTAAGAGATTCAGTCTATAAGAGATTTAGATTCTGATTTTGTGCCATAAAGGTCAAAGGTCACTTAAAGTTTTAGTTAAAAATTTCCATAAATTTTTGCTATTTTGTAAGACTTTTCTCATAATAAAGAAATTAGTTTTATAAGAGGTTAATAGTTCTATTTTTATGGCAAAAAGTCAAATGTCACTTAAAGTTTTAGTTAAAATTTTCCTTAAAATGTAGCTATTTTGTAAGTCTTTTCTCATAATTAAGAGATTCAATCTATGAGAGATTAAGATTTCGATTTTTCTGACATAAAGGTCAAAGGTCACTTAAAGTTTTATTAAAATTATTCAATAAATTTTTGCTATTTTGTTAGAATTTTTCATAACTAAGAGATTCAATCTATAAGAGATTGAGATTCTGATTTTGTGGCATAAAGGTCAAAGGTCAGTTAAAGTTTTAGATAAAATTTTCCGTAAAATTTTGCTATTGTGCTAGAATTTTTCATAATTAAGAGATTAGTTTTATAAGAGATTGAGATTTCGATTTTTGTGGCAAAAAGGTCAAAGGTCACTTAAAGTTTTAGTTACAATTTTCCATAAAATGTAGTTATTTTGTTAGAATTTTTTCATAATTAAGAGAGTCAAACTATAAAAGATTAAGATATCGATTTTTTGTAGCAAAAAGGTCAAAGGTCACTTAAAGTTTTAGTTACAATTTTCCATAAAATTTAGCTATTTTGTAAAACTTTTCTCATAATTAAGAGATTCAATCTATAAGAGATTAAGATTTCGATTTTTGTGGCAAAAAGGTCAAAGGTTAAAATTTTCATTAAAATGAAGCTAGTTTGTAAGACTTTTCTCATAATTAAGAGATTCAAACTATAAGAGATTAAAATTTAGATTTTTGTAGCAAAAAGGTCAAAGGTCACTTAAAGTTTTAGTTAAAATTTTCCATAAATTTTTGCTATTTTGTTAGAATTGTTTCATAAATAAGAGATTCATTCTATAAGAGATTAAGATTTAAATTTTTGTGGTATAAAGGTCAAAGGTCACTTAAAGTTTTAGTTAAAATTTCCCTTAAATTTTTGCTATTTTGTAAGACTTTTCTCATAATTAAGAGATTCAAACTATAAGAGATTAAGATTAAAATTTTTGTGCTATAAAGGTCAAAGGTCACTTAAAGTTTAGTTAAAATTTTCCCTTAAATTTTTGCTATTTTATAAAACTTTTCTCATAATTAAGAGATGCAATCTATAAGACATTAAAATTTCAATTTTTGTGCCATAAAGGTCAAAGGTCATCTTTATAACACTGATTTTAAAACAAATGATTTTTGTATTTTAAATTTCAAATCGTACTATTTTGAAGGCAATTATTATTTATTTCGTCTCCAAATCATCATAAATCATGTTTTCAAAAGAGAAAAAAAGAAAGAAAAAAAATGAAATTCTCACACTAAAGCAATGCATTGGGATGGGGATGGCATTGTTTTTATTTTAATCGCACTATTTAAAAATACATTTAAGATTTTATGTTTATTGTTATTGTGCGGAAACGTATTAAATCATGCAAAAAAACAGAGAAAATACCGACAAATGCAATGCCAAATACCGCATAAATTCATTTAAAACAACGGAACGCTTAAATTTCTTTTAAAACAGAACAAAAGATTTGTATTTTTTTTTTTGGGTTTTTTTGTTTTTTTTTTTTTTTGTTTTGAAATTTTATTTTTAAAGCTCAAAATTGAAGTGACAGCATTCGATCGAAATACAGAAGAAAAACAAGCCAAAAAAACAACAGAAACAAATTACTCAACACCATATGAAATAACGCCAACACCTTAAATGCCAAAAAAAAGACACTTTGCAAGCACCAGTGAAGGATTATTTTTTTGTTCTGTTTTTTTTTCATTACTTTCGACAGAGACATGCTGTCTGACACACTTGCCGAGCAACCAAGGGAGATTCCCTATTGCTGGCTGAATGCAATGATGATGATGACGACGATTGCCATCACACCACAGCCACATCACAGCCACACAGTTTAGTACAATACAGCACATGTTTGAAGCCGCACTTTTAAAAATAAAAAAAAAATAAAATGCAAGAAATTCTCTTAAACGAGAGACTAAAAATTATTTTTTATGAGTTTTTAAGTTCATAAACCAAGACAAACCAAAACAAAACCAAAAAAGGGAAGAAGAACAAACGAACGAACGAGCGAACGAAAGACCAACTTTGAACATCATTTTCACAGTTTAACTTTATTACGAACGAACGTATGAAGAACAGATGGACGGACGTATGAACGAACGAACGTTTTTATCATCATGAGAAACAGCACCACCACCACCACCACCATCGCTGCAATGGGCTAGAATGGAAGAAAAACTTTTTCAAATAAGCCTCAGTCAGCTATGCCACATGAAATCGTTGTCATTGATCATATTTTAACTTTTATGATCTTCTTGTCTGATCTGAGTTCTGTTTTTCTTTCGTTTTCTGTTCATAATTCTACTTGTGGGCCTCTAATGGAGTATAAAGAAGACACTACATTTCTCTACTCTCCACCCCTCTGCAGCACTTCACCCCACTAGTCTTATTTCAAAACAAAAAAAAAAATATTACATTCTGTCGTTTTATTCCTTCTTCTTCATCTTCTTTTTGTTTCTTTTAGTTTCTTTAGCAAGTAAAAATTAAAAAAAAAAATTAGATTTGAAAAAATTTTGCATACCGGGAACATAAATGAACTATAAGCCAGTGAATGACCCATTAGGAATATTAGAGAAAGCAATGCAACATGCTCGCACCAACATACCAGTACCAATTCAATTCAAAGCTCTTGGGTATTGTCAGTAAATCCTTCAGAAGACGTTCGAACATTTCATTTCGTCATCTCGTAGTGGTAGTGCCATAAAGACAATGGGAATTGCTTGTTCATAGCTACTTAACCCACGACCTGAGTCCTTGTCGAACAGCAGAGGACTCTCAATTGCCGCACATTCCATATTCCTTCTGCATTTCGTATATAACAAAGGCTTACACCAGATTCCATATTCCCTCTCCTGTTCGTTATGGAATTGATCACAGAAAATAGAGGCAAACTATCTCCGAATAATACTGGACAGTAATCTTCCATGGAAGGCTCAATGTATACATATTCGTTGAAAATAGAGCCAGCTTTTGTTAGGTCAAAGGTCATATTTGAGTTTACGACAATGAGCAGACAGATGAGGGCGCTTTCAAGTCACTGATAAGCTCCAAGAATTCTACGAAGGGATATACCCTTCCTTGCCTATATGGCATTCATTCAAAATAGGGTCACCTTTTGTGAGGTCAAAGGTTATATTTAAGTTTACGACAATGAGCAGACAGATGTGCTGTAGATTCCATATTCCTTCTGTGTTCACATATCCCCTTTCCTGTTCGTTATGGAATTGATCCCAGAAAATAGAGGCAAATTATCTCCGAATAATACTGGACAGTAATCTGCCATAGAAGGCTCATATAATAGACATTCAAAAGAGGGACAAGCATATCGGTATGGCAAAGGCTTTCAGGAAAATCTTAAAGGTACAACCCATGGATGTATAAACATTCATTGAAAATAGGGTCAAATTTTGTTAGGTCAAAGGTCATATTTGAGTTTACGACAATGAGCAGGCGAGGAAGGAAGCCTTCAAGAAGCTTATAAGCTCCAAAAATTCTACCATGGATGTATAGGCATTTATTGACAATGGGGTCAACTTTTTTAGGTCAAAGGTCATATTTGAGTTTACGACAATGAGCACACAGATGAGCTCACAAGGAAGGAAGCCTTCAATGTGCTGAAAAGTTCCAAAAATGCTACCATGGATGTATGGGCATTCATTACTTTTGTTAGGTCAAAGGTCACCTTTGAGTTTACGACAATGAGCACACAGATGAGCTCGCGAGGAAGGAAGCCTTCAAGATGCTGATAAGCTCCAAGAATTCTACCATGAATGTATAGGCATTCATTGAAAATGGGGTCACCTTTTGTTAGGTCAAAGGTCATATTTGAGTTTACGACAATAAACAGGCACATGGGCTCGTAAGAAAGGAAGACTTCAAGATTCTGATAAGCTCCAAGAATTCTGCCATGGATGTATAATCATTCATTAAAAATAGGGCCAGATTTTGTTAGGTCAAAGGTCATATTGGGGTTTACGACAATGAGCAGACAGATGTGCTCGTAAGGAAGGAAGACTTCAAGGTGCTGAAAAGCTTGAAGAATTCTACCATGGATGTATTGGCATTCATTGAAAATGGGGTCACCTTTTGTTAGGTCAAAGGTCATATTTCAGTTTACGACAATGAGCAGACAGATGAGCACGCGAGGAAGGAGGCTTTCAAGATTCTGATAAGCTCCAAGAATTCTACCATGGATGTATAGGCATTAATTGACAATGGGGTCACTTTTTGTTAGGTCAAAGGTCATACTTAAGTTTACGACAATGAGCAGACAGATGTGCCCGCAAGGAAGGAAGACTTCAAGGTGCTGATAAGCTCCAAGAATTCTGCCATGGATGCATAGGCATTCATTGAAAATAGTACCACCTTTTGTTAGGCCAAAGGTCATATTGGGGTTTACGACAAAGAGCAGACAAATGAGCTTGCAAGGAAGGCTGCTTTCAAGGTGCTGATAAGCTCTAAGAATTCTACTATGGATGTATAGGCATTCATTGAAAATAGGGTCACCTTTTGTTAGGTCAAAGGTCATATGGGGTTTACGATAATGAACAGATAGGTGAGCTCGCAAGGAAGGGTGCTTTCAGGGTGCTGATAAGTTCCAAGAATTCTACCATGGATGTATAGGCATAGGCATAGAATAGGGCCACTTTTGGTTAGGTCAAAGTTCATATTGTGGTTTTCGACAATGAGCAGACAGATGAACTCGTAAGACCAAAATGTTTGGAAGGTTATTAGCCGATTTTGATATAATTTTTCCGTAATTTCTGATACCTCACCGATGGCGGCTATAGTGTTGTCCTCCAGGGCTGGAACTGTAGATGGTTCACCCCTGTATATGAAAGGCTTCATATATTCCTCCAAAAATGATTTAATGGACCAATGGACTGCTCGAAAACGTGAGATTTTTTTCCTCAAGTCAAGGATCGAAAGCGGCTGCCTTGCTAAATTACAAAATGTTCTCCTTTCCTTTCTTTCTGAGGCCTTAGAGATGATGTGCAGCCATTAAAAAACTTTTCTAAGCACCTGTATATATTTCTGGGTCGATAGTTTCATCGGGCGCCGTTTTTTTTCTCTGCTCTGACAAGTTCGTTGTGAAGTACCTTTGGAATATTTTTCCTAATGGGATCATGTCAGGTACATTTTTTTTGTTTTTTTTTTCGTTCTTTAAAACTCTTCCTTTATAAGGCCTTCATAAGCGTTCTTCAAAACTGTTTTTTTTGTTTGTTGGACTCATAAAAATGTTTTTTTTCTGTAAATCTTGGCACAAACGGAAAAACAATCACACAAATATTGAAAACAATATTTTGAGTCCATCAAGCGGGCAATTAAAAAACAACAACAACAGCAACAACAACAACAGAAGAAACAACAGAAAATTCCAAAAGCTGAACTTTTAAAAGTTACAATGACATTTAACTGGCAAACCGCCAAGATGAGTTGAAGAAAAAAGAAACCCAGCCCTGACTTTATAGGAATTCTTCTTCTTCTTCTGCTGGTTCTTCTTCTGCTTTAACAGAATACGATATGAACAGAAATAAATAAAAAAAAATCTGAAATAAGAAATAAAATTAACAAAATGCTCATAAGAAAACAATAATAATAACAACAGCAACAGCAACAACAACGAACAACAACAAATAGTAGAGTTTTTATTTTCTCGTTTCATTTTCATTTTCAAAGCTTAAGAAACGTAGAGTAAAAAAGATCAAACGTTTAAGCCGCATCAATAATATTGTATTCGGCCAACAACAAAAACAACAACAAAAAGAAAAAGAAAATAAAAACGAAATGCTTACGAATGATGGCTCAACAGTTGAAGAACGAATGAAAGAAAAAAATGAAAAAAAAAATCCAGAATCTTTTTCTGAATTTTGTGTTGAACTTTGGTTCAGGCTTATTGACTGTTTTGCATGCTGGCCTGGCCCTAGAACACAGCAACAACAGCAACAGCAACAAGACAATTCGCTTGGTCGTCAGTGCCAAAGTGATGTGATCAGCAAACGACAAAACTACAGCAACAAATCAGCACAACAGATTTAAGAAATCAGCCAACCAACCCCACCAACAACCATACGGCTAAATAGATGCAAGAAATAATTCATCCACACAGTCACTCAAGTCAGTCGGAATGTATCACACCATCAGCATCATTATCATTCATATCATCATCATCATCATCGTCTTCGTCTTCGTCATCATCATACACCATATGCCAATCAACTTTTTCTATCAACTCGTCATACAAAATTAAACGAAGCATTCGGCACTCTACAGCAGACACGAAAGTAAAGCCAAGAATATATTTTTTTATTTTCATTACCCGAGATATTAATTTTATAACACTGCATTATCGACAAGGATGTCCAACATTTATTTTAGAGTTCTACAGTGTTTCTATGAAGTCGCCGTATTCTAGGAGGTAGTGTGTTGGCTTATTAGACATAAAAACCAGGGTTCGAGCCCCAGGCCAGACATCGAGGCAAAATACAAAAAGCATTTCTTCGGCGACGTGCTCTCAGCAGATTTCTGGCAAAAACCCTGAAAGTAAATAAAATTGCCATGAAAAAGTTTCTCAAAAATCTGTCGTTCGGAGTCGACTTTAAACTGTAGGTTCCACCGCCCATGTATAAAATTAACACGCACACAACATAAGTGGTGTGAGAAACTAGGACGTTTGTACAATGGGTCAATTCGATCGCCGGGTACTGTACTTGTCTTAATTGACAAGTACACGTTCTCTAACCTAACCTAACCTACAGTGTTTCTAGTCTTTCATCTGTATATGTCCTTACAAGCACACGTCCTCTAACCTAACCTAACCTACAGTGTTGCTAGCCTTTCATCTGTATATATCCTTAAAAGCCTTATTTAAGCTTGCTTTACCGACTTTATAAACGACTTTAAGGATGATTTTCCATTCGATCGAACCTGTATTCGGAGGTGGAGCTCACTACCTGTGATATATTTTCAATAGGAAAATATCTTGGCGTGATAACGGATTCTCGATTGACACAGCAGTTGATCTATCTCGCTCAGGACCAGAGATCAGCAATGAGTATTCAAAAAGATGAGTAGAATCGAATCATACTCATAATTTCTGATATTTATACGCATTCATACTTATTTTAATATCATGGAACCTGTAGTCATATTCAAAGTTTGAAGTACTCATCATATTCATACCAGAGATCAGCAATGAGTATTCAAAAAGATGAGTAGAATCACATTATACTCATAATTTCTGATACTTATACGCATTCATACTTCTTTTAATATCATAGAACCTCTCTGCTCATATTTAAAGTTTGAAGTACTCATCATATTCATACCAGAGATCAGCAATGAGCATTCAAAAAGATGAGTAGAATCGAATCATACTCATAATTTCTGATATTTATACGCATTCATACTTATTTTAATATCATGGAACCTCTACTCATATTCAAAGTTTGAAGTACTCATCATACATCATACTTAACAACACGTATGATGTTGTAGATTTAAACTTTCCATAACTCAACATATACACGAAGCACAAAGTAAATATAATTTGCGTACGAACACTAAAATACTCACTAAATGGTTGTGTGTTTGCTCTGCTCTCGATTCGAGTCACTCGAATCATTTATAAGTACTATAAGGCTTATGAATCAAACATATTTCGAATGGTATGAGTTTGATGTCAACACGTTGTATGCATACTCATTGCAACCTGTATTTATAAATCAACGTTGTAGTTGAGTCAGAATCAGAGTACATAGTTAAATTTCAATATTGTTGACTCACTTATTTTCAAAATTTCATGATCTCGCAATCCCATTCCCAAAGCCAATCCCGTTTGGCATCCATGGCAGGCATATTTCTATTTACTTAGCAAATGCTTAGTAAATTTTCATATTTTTATTCATTTCGTTGCAAATTTCACTGTAGCTCTATATAAAGTCATCATGTACAGCCTTTTTCTCTGAGCATTTAATTTCATAACAAATGAAATGAAATTGAATTATTGAATCCTGTGTCTGCATTACCAGGCACATGATGGCCAAACTACTTAAAGCCCCTGCATTTAAACAAATTTAATTGCAAATAAATTCGGTTTTCATAAACTCCTTCTTCTCCAAATTGGTGTTGATGTTGTTGTTGTCGTTGTTGTTCTGGCCTTTCTTCCTTTTGATGTTTTGAAAGTGTTTAATTTAAGCTCGTAAGCATTATCGTTTTCCAAATCAAAAACTAATTTCCGACAATTGGCGGCATTTTTTCTTTTTTTTTTTTTTTACTTGGGTGTGTATGTGTCCTTTAAAAGTGTTCATCATTTTGCATCATAAGTCAGTCGCAAGACATCATCAAGTGGCAGTTATGGTGTCATCAATGCTGCAGTGCCGCTTCACATTCTTAGAAGTCTGGGTGTAGTTAAAATGAAATGAAAAAAAATAAAAAAAAAATTATTTAAGTGCACTTTAGTTAGGATTACAGAGAGACAGACACAAGCCGTACCCTGGTCTATAAAAATCAACATTTATGTTATGCTTGCAATGTTAATAATTAGTCTAATTTATTGCAGTTGTATTGGTATTTGAAAATAAATAAACCATCTTCTTCCAAAGCCATAGCTTCTAGGAGCTTAGTTCAGTGCCTTAAAAAGCTTATATTCCTGCCATAAAACTCTTAAAGAGTTTGTTTAATTGAAAGACACTTAATTTGGAGTTTTTTCTTTTGTTTAAGAATCCTTTTCTTTATTGGTGAGTTAAGGGACACTGCCTTAAGCCCATTACTCAGGGGATGTGCCCTTACTAATGCCGGGCATTGAGTTGACTTCATGTTGTACCTCTTCTCTCTGAACAGTTTTCGCTCATGATATCATCCAGCACGATGGTGAATATCTGACGTGATAGGGAGCATCCTTGTTTTACTCTAGCATTTGTTGTGAAGAACTGAGAGTTCTGTATCCTTGTACATAGCTCTGATGATTCGTATTATCTTCTGGGGTATATCTTTTCTTCTGAATGCTTTCCATATCGCAGTTCGTCTGATGGTGAAGTCGCCGCAGTCTGGTTTGTAGTGTGTTGGCTTATTAGACATGAGTCCAAGGTTCAAACCCCAGGTCACACATCTCAAACTAAACGAAAAATGAAACAATATTTCTTCGGCGACTTCCTCTCAGCAGATTTCTGGCAAAAACTCTCCGAGTAAATAAAAATTACCATGAAAAGTTTCTCAAAAATCTGTCGTTCGAAGCCGAATTTAAAGTGTAGGTCCCGCCACTCGTATATTAAATTAACACACACTATATAAGTGGTGTGAGAAGCTAGGTCGTAATCCTGATTGAAGGGTTGTAATGACTATTTAGGGAGTACAGTGACAACGTATGATGGCTTAGAGCAGAGCTATAACTTTATTCGGAAGAAACTCACAAATATCCAGCGCCTATGTAGAGTCTTGTCTGTCGGAAGCAAGCGAATCACAAAAAACCCTAAAGTATCCGTCAATGGGCGCTTTAAAGTAATGTCCAAAGCTTAACAGCGTAAATAAGCTCTGCAGCTTAAACAACGTTGTATCCAGCCATAGGCTAATTAATTATAGAAATCGGAAATGGTGTATCAAACATACGATCACAAGAAAGACTATAGCACCACAAGAGAGGAGTCTTTTAGGCTCAAGGTATCTTAGGTAGGCATGCCCAAACTGTGTGGATGAAGAGGAGGATGCTGAGCATATTCTAACATGCTGCCCCAGATTTAGATGGCACGGGGAAATGAGTTTCAGACCAACTCGGCTTATGGAGGAGGTGTTGAATTCTAGGTAGACAGTGTGTTGGCTAGGGAAGAGCCTGTGGTTCGAATCCTCGCTTAGACATCTCGGACAGAAGAAGGAAAATAAAAAAATCTTTCTGCAACTTTTTCTCAGCAATCATTTGGGAAAAACTGTGAAAGTAAATCAAAATTGCCATGAAAAGTTTCTCAAAAATCTGTCCTTTGGAGTCGTCGTTAAACTGTAGGTTGCGATACTCATGGATAAAATTAACACACACAACATGGATGATGGGGAAGGAGGAAAGAGGTGGGAGTAGTGTTTGTGGACATTAGATTTAAATCTTTTTAAATTACAAGCGGCAGGAATGGAAATTGGATTGGTAGTTTAGCATAATAGTGTCCAAAGACAACGCTACTGGCACTACAGCAGGCAAGCACAAGACATCTGTTTTTTCTGAAGGATCTTAACAGAGCAGTTTTAAGCTAAAACACTGAACTGAAGCTTTTAAATAGCACGGAAAATCATGTGAAAATGAGATACATTACGAGGTAGATTACATGCAACATACATACATACATACATGGTACATAATTGGTCATTACAACCCTTCAGTCAGGATTACGGCCTAGCTTCTCCCACCACTGATGTTGTGTGCGTTAATTTCATACATGAGTGGTGGCACCTACAGTTTAAAGTCGATTACGAACGGCAGATTTTTGAGAAACTTCTCATGGTAATTTTATTTGCTGTCAGAATTTTTGTCAGAAATCTGCTGACAGGAAGTCACCGAAGAAATATTTTTCAAAGTTCGTTCTGATGTCTGACCTGGGGTTTGAACCGTGGGCGAGACAGTGGGCGACATTCCCTAACGATCCTAGATTTAATCACGAAACCCGATAGAGATCTTATCGCTGCCTGACTATCAGAAAAGATTGAGACGCGAGTGAAAGGAGCATCGTTGACGAGGATCCATTGAGCGGCCCGGTATATTGCCATCACCTTCGCCTGAAACACACTGCAGCAGACCGGCAGACGGAGAGAAATATTTAGGTCCAGTTTCCCAGAGTAGCCACCGCTTTCAACCCCCTTATCGTGTTTAGAGCCGCTGGTATATATATCCAGGATTCCAGTCATCCCTACTTGGAATCAGAGAGTGGAAACATCTGTCAAGACAATAATCAGCAGGGAAATAGTCGATGTTCACAGGGGTCACTGGATCAACCTCCAGAATAGTGGAGTGACCAGAAGGTACAATGTGCCAACGAGAGAGAGCATTAAGTCTAGTCGCGACAAACTTGGCTACCTGCTTAGCGAGAAGCACAGTAGGGAGACAGTTGAGCATTGCGAACAAGGCTTTCGTGGGGGTGGTGCGCAGAGCGCCAGTTATATAAATGGCGGCAGACCTTCTGACCTTGTCAAGAAGTCTGACGTTGTGTTGTTTGTCCAGAGCAGTCCACCAGAAAGCAACACCGTATACAACATTTTTTTAAAATTTATTGTCATTGATTTGTAAGCTCACATAGGGTCTTCCATAGCCGGGTTCTTGATAGTTTCAAGTTTCAATAACGTGTTCATTGTCCATCTAATGTTAAAAAAACCCAAGCTTTTCTATTCAATTTGAAATGAAAATGTTTCCTTTCTTGTTTTTATTTGTAATTAAGTCGCGTTGAATTTTTCAAATACTTTTCAAACGTATGTCATCAATTGGTTTTTGACTGTATTTTCGATCGACCAGCATTTGAAAAAAAAAATTAAAAATAATTAAAAATAGGAAATGAACTTAACACCTGGTCCTTTTGAAACATATTTTCCAGCATAATAATGTTCTTTCAATAGTTAAACAGGCAGCAGCAGAGAACTGGCGCAACTCAACATTTGTTGAGAATTTTTATTTCAAAAACAAAAAAGAAAACAAAAGCAAAACAACAGAAAAGAAAGCCAACCAAGCAACCAACAACGATTGTCTAAATAAAGCGAATTAAGCGTGAAGTTTACGGATGTTAACAACGACAACTACAACTACAAAGGCAACTAGAACAGCCATATAACAGCAGCAGCAGCAGCAGTAGATCCTTACAAAAAGCGGATACAAAGGTACACAGCAAGCCAATGTGTGCTACACACTCACACTCTCTTACACTCACTCACATTGGCTTTAAAATAGTTAAACGAACGACTGAACTATTTCGTATCCGTACTTCGTATAACACATGTTGTCCTGTGTGGCTGTGAATGTGTATGTAAATGTGAATGTTATTTAAAGGAACAGTACTGCTGCTGCTGCTGTTGCTGTTAATACTGTTGGGTTGGTTGGCTGGTTGGTTGGTTGGTTATGTTGCCTACTTGAGCTGACTAGAGTGGTGTATGCCTGTACGTATACTCGTATATGGTTGCTTACTTTCGAATTCCTGAATGTTTTTTTTGGTTGTTTTTTGGCTGTTTTTTTCCCAGTTTTTCTTTCATAATTTCTGGTTGATCATAAATTTGTTTGTAATTGATTTTTATTTTTGGTTGTTTTTCCTTCATATTTTTTTAATTTTCCATAATTTTTTCGTTTTTAATTTTCTTTCGTTAACGTTCGTTTTAAAATTGAATTTTTTTCTTCTTCTAGAAACTAATGAAGCGTTTTGAAACGCTAAATATTTGTACTCAACTCTAACTACTCCCTACCTCATCTCTCCTGTACTTTCCACACTCTCTAGATTAAGTGATAAGTGCGGTGTGGTGGTTTACATACATATTTTACGGACTGATTGGCCGCTTGTGTGGCTGGATGTATGGTTGATGGTTGGCTGGTGTTAACACTTCCTTGTTATTTTTAGAGAGCCTTTAGAGTGGATATTTATTTCCTTGGCGGCCACAATTAATATGCTCATTAGCTTATTAAACAGGATGTGTCCTCTGTCCCTGTACGATTAGCAGAACTAAATTTTCTTATTTTTTCTTCTTTTTTTTAATCATGAAATTAATTTCAGTTTCCCAATTCATTTCTTTTTCCTTCTTTTGCCATATTGGCGGTGTGGTTATTGTTGTCAAATACAAATTATACACGATATTTATGAAGGCAACAACACTCTGTTCAACTGTACAATTATTTTCAAATACTTGAAACAGATTTTAAAACGAATTTTTTCCTTAAATGAAGCGTTAAATTTGAAAATTTTATTCATATTCACAGAATAAAAATATTTTTTTTCCTTCTTTCAATTTTAATAATTTCTACTGCACTAGGCTGGCCTAGTTTTTTAAGTTTCTAAGTTTTTTTCTAAGTTTCTAAGGAGAAAGAGAATGTAGGCTTCATAATGGAACAGGCTTTTATAGTCTAGTTTGGGTTCGAATTAATTCTGAACCTGGATATAAAAACCATTGTTTGACGCAACTTCAGGACAAGGACAGAAGCACACTTTAATTCAGAAAAGTTTAGCATAATATGGGGGGTGTTAGTGAAGTTCAGTCAGTCTTGTGTGAAGATGCGGTGTGTTTGAAAAGAGTAATCGTGGTTTAAAGATCTCCGTTACAAAGATCTGTCGAAAAATTGTGGTCTAGTAATTGTTATTGTTTATGCCAAGGGTGTAAATAGAGGAATAAAAAGCAATTGTTGTTGTTTACATTAAGTTGTGAACAAACAAAGCAATTGTTGTTGTTTACATAAAGTTGTGAACAGTGGCTCACAGAATTGTGCGAATAATAAAGAATTTTAAGTAACGTTTTTAAAATGTAAAAACGTAACAATTGGGGGACGGTGATCGAATTCTTACTTACTTACTTAATTGGCCATAACAACCCGATTAACGGATTTCGGCCTGCCGCAACACATCCTTCCAGGCGCCTTTGCTTCTTGCGCGCCTACGCCAGTTGGTCACACCAATCGATGACAGGGCTCCCTCGATTTGGTCCTTCCAACGGATACAAGGTCGTCCTCTTCGCCGACTTCCGCAGATCCCCGCATCAAATACCCGTCTCGCTGGAGCATCCTCCTCCATTCGAACGACATGGCCGAGCCAGCGCAGCCGCTGGATATTAATACGCTGTACAACGTCCATGTCGTTGAGGAGCTCATACAGCTCACTATTGTATCGAATGCGGAAATCATCGCCAACACGTACTGGACCGAAGATCTTACGCAGTACTTTTCTCTCGAACACTCTCAAGGCTGCTGCATCAGTACTTAATAGGGTCCATGCCTCTGCGCCATAAAGAAGCACGGGTAGGATGAGCGTCTTGTATAGTGTTAGCTTCGTCGTACGAGAGAGGTCTCTGCTACTCAATTGCCTATTGAGACCATAGTAGCACCTGTTGGCAAGAGTGATCCTGCGCTTGATCTCCAGACTGACATCATTTGTGGTGGTAACGGCGGAGCCAAGATAAATAAATTCCTTGACTGTTTCAAAAGTATAGTTATCGGCCGTAATCTGAGAATCAATACGCCGCACGTCTCTACTTGTCGATAACATATACTTTGTTTTGCCCTCATTTACTGCCAAACCCATCTTAGTAGACTCGCGTTCAATAGCACTAAAAGCAGCAGTAACATCTCGCTTCGTACGCCCTATTATGTCAATATCGTCAGCGTACGCAAGCAACTGGACACTTTTTTGAAATATAGTGCCACTACGATGCACTCCTGCCTTTCGCAGAACACTCTCCATGACGAAGTTGAAGAGGTCGCATGATAAGGGGTCGCCTTGTCTGAAACCTCGCACGGTATCAAAAGGCTCGGAGAGGTACATTCCTACCTTGACGGAGCTACAGGAATTGCTCAACGTCATTCTGCATAGCCTTATCAGCTTCGCAGGTATACCGAGCTCAGACATTGCGGCAAAAACACGATCCCTTATGGGGCTATCAAAGGCAGCCTTATAGTCGACAAAAAGATGGTGTGTGTCGACTTGTTTCTCGTGGGTCTTTTCCAGGATTTGGCGTAGTGTGAAGATCTGGTCGATGGTGGACTTACCAGGTCTGAAGCCGCACTGATAAGGTCCAATCAGTGTTTTGACGAGTGGCTTCAGTCGTTCACACAATACGCCTGTAAGAACCTTATATGCGATAGGGAGAAGGCTTATACCCCTATAGTTGGCGCATATAGTAGGGTCTCCCTTTTTCAGGACAGGACAGAGGACACTGAGGTTCCAATCGTTGGGCATACTTTCCTCTAGCCATATTTTGTAAATAAGCTGGTGCATGCGCCCTACCAACTCATTACATCCGGTCTTAAACAATTCAGCGGGGAGGCCATCAGGACCTGCCGCTTTATTGTTTTTAAGTCGCGTAATCGCGACTTTGACCTCTTCATAGCTAGGCGGCGGAATCTCCACGCCGTCATCATCGATCGGGTTCGGAACATCATCTCTAAAGGCGGTATTGGTGTCGTCATCGCCTTGTAGCAGAGTAGAGAAGTGTTTCCTCCATAACCTCAGTACTCCCTGCGGATCTGTTACTAAGTTTCCATTTTCGTCCTTGCAGGAAGACGCTCCGGGTTTATAACCCTCGGTTAGACGCTTAACCTTTTGATAGAATTTTCGAGCGTCATTCCTACATCTATACATCTCGACTTCCTCACGCTCACGCCTTTCCTGCTCCCTCTTCTTGCGTCTGAAAAGGCGTCTCTCATCCCTTCTCTTCTCTCTATAGTTCTCGACAATGGCTCGCGTAGCGGCAGACTGCAACGTTTTCTTGTATGCGGCGTTTTTCGCTGCAGTTGCCTCGCGACACTCCTCATCGTACCATTGATTTCGTTGGGGTGGGCGTTCGAAACCAAGGACTGTTTCCGCAGTAGTGCGCAGGGAGTGGGAGATGTTGGCCCACAGTCCGCCAATGTCGTTGAGATTAGATGGGGGACGACGGAGCTTATCCGAGAGTTGAGCGGAGAACGCCTCAGATGTCCTTTGTGATCGCAGCTTCTTAACGTCCAGCTTTCGCAATGCACTAGAGTGCGCAGACCTCGAAGCGCTAATGCGCAATCGAAACTTGGCTGCGACAAGGTAGTGGTCCGAGTCGATGTTTGGACCTCTGAATGTGCGCACATCTAGTACACTGGATACGTGCCTTCCGTCTATCACAATATGATCGATCTGGTTGGATGTTGATCGATCAGGGGACATCCATGTGGCCTTGTGAATGTCGAGATGTTGAAACTTAGTGCTACATACTACCATGTTACGCGCCGCGGCGAAATCGATCAGCCTCATACCATTGGAGGTAGTGTTCGAGTGGAGGCTGAACTGTCCGACAGTGGGGCCAAAGATACCTTCCCGCCCGACCTTCGCATTGAAATCTCCGAGGACGATTTTGGCGTCATGGGTCGGGCACTTATCATATACGTCCTCGAGTTTAGCGTAGAAGGCATCCTTAACCACATCGTCCTTTTCTTCCGTCGGGGCGTGAGCACAAATTAGGCTGATGTTGTAGTATTTTGCCCTGATGCGGATTGTGGCTATTCTTTCGTTCACAGGCGTGAACCCAGAGACAAGGTGTCGAAGTCTCTTATTAACCACAAAACCGCATCCGAATTCGTGCTTATCAACATGGCAGCTGTAATACACATCGAAAGATGCCAGCCTTTTGCATCCTTGCCCTATCCATCGCATTTCCTGTATGGCAGTGATGTCCGTCTTACATTTCTTGAGGGCATCCGCCAGCTGGGCGGAAGCGCCTACCCTATAAAGGGTGCGGACGTTCCATGTGGCTATTCTTAAATCGTTGTCCTTTGAACGTTTGCCGTGGTCGTCAACTTTAGAGGGGATCTTTTTTAGGTTTGTTGTTCCGGTTTTCATTGGATCATATTTTTACGTGGTGGGTTCCAAGCCCTACGCACAACCCAAATTTAACGTCCAGGGGATTGGACATTCGCTGCACGCATTAGTTAACATCTAGCGGGTGCTAGAATGCCATCCAGGAGGGGCCGCGAGGAGGCTGCGTGTCAACTTGAATACAGCAAGACAAGGATCGTCCTGGTGGTCGCCAAGTTGACCACAATCAGAAACTTTACCTTGTTTGCATGCATTCCATCCCTCCCGGTGATCGAATTCGCCCTCTAAAATTTCAATTCCCAGCAGGCCATTATAACCTTTAAGTACTTCATCATAGGATTGCCTACAACTACACGAATTTGCAAATCTCTAGTTCGATTTTATTTCCACAAATTCTTTTCAATTCCTTTAGTACAGTAGCAGATAATATTTTAAGGTATTGCAGTAATTTTCCTGACTGTAACATATGCAAAATTATATTAACTGGAGTTACTTACTCAAATACTTATGACAACCCTTCAGTCAGGATTACAACCTTGCACCATGAATGTTGTGTGTGCTAATTTTAACTATGAGTACTTTTTTTTTACTCCAAGGAGGGGTAAATGTACCTAACCGCACCATAGAGGAAGTCGTCATATCCTCCGTGTGTGGGGCTCTCACCCACTAAATCCCCCCTCGTCTTCTGTGGACTTGTTCGTGCCCATTCCGGAACTACGGTGGTATTACTTCGGAGTGGAGTCCTTTTGGCCTTTTGGCCTCTCCATGTTCATATCCGCGTCCGGATTGCGTATCGAAAGTTGAGGAGACATTTAAGCGTCTCCACTATTCCTTTCGTCTAAATCATCATTTCAGTTCCGCTTGGCACGTGTGACAGTATCACCTATGCTGACATGCTTACTCGTTCTGCAGCCTCAAGATCTCTCTTTTTCCGCCTTAGAATGCGCTGTACGTAATTCATCACCGACGTCCAATTTCCACTACTCGCAACCATAACCCCGACAATGTTAGCGGCTGTGATCATTCCAACTGCCAACGTCAGTACAGAGCGATAGCTCTGCCAGCGTGCTCTGCGTCATCAGTTACCTCCCCTTCCTCGTAAAAACAGTAAGTAAGTCTGTGCAGATATTTTCTTAAATATCCGAGACCCGACAGTATCTGTGTAACGTAGTAATTGACCTCTCCAAATTTCCGACCAATCCATGGCCTTATGTCTGGGATAAGTCTCGCCGTCCATCTTTCTCTATCTTCCTCGTTCCATCGTTGTTGCCATTTTGAAATGGTGTTTTCCCGGTTATGTGATTTCCAGCCGATTTCGCCTTATAAATCTCCATCCGCTCTGCTGCCAGCAGATCCACAGGGATTATAACCGCAATCACCAGTACGGCTACGGCTGGCCTAGAGGTCTACAGTTAAACGTTGATTCCGAATGACAGATTTTTTGTGAAGCTTTTCATGGCAATTTGATGTTATTTTTATTGCTATTTCAGGACCAAAATGTATTTGGAAGAGCATACGCAAAATGCTAAATTATCGAATGTGATATCAAGCATATCTCTTGTGACCAGTTACATCATCCAGATACTGGATGGATATATACGGTCAAATGGAACCCTTGATAAATTGCCAATGGCAACTCTGAATATAGAAAGCATAAGTCTATAATTCCATCTACCCATCTTTAATATGTTTCTCCAGGCGGCGGCACATGTGTTCTGGGAAATAATAATTTTACTAACAACCAAATGGCAGCGGGGTTCAAGAACACAAAGTCTACGATGCTATTTTAATCTATAAGAAAGTGAATAATGATTTCTCTAGGTATGATACATTTGCCCATTTTTTTTGCACCAAAAAGTGCTCGGAAAAGAACAGATAACGAAGCTAGCTGACATAGCTAGAGAATTACATGAGACAGACTTGAAAAGTCCGAAGTTTTTCGGGAAAACCGTGTTACAAGAGTCACATGAAACAGCGTGGAACAATGACTAAAATTATTAAGACACTGTGGGATCTAGTACGATAGGTATACTTACACAGCTAGTAACTTACGGACGCATTTGAACTGCATAAATGCGGCGTTTAAAAGCGAATGCTAAACATCCCCTAGAGGGAACATCGAAAGATTGGACACGAAAATTCTAGTAGATAGTGTGTTGGCTTATGAGACGTGACACCGTGGTATAAACGCCAGCATAGATATGTCGAACATAAACGAAATATGAAAAGAAATATTTCTTAGGCGACTTCCTCTCAGCAGTAATTTGCCAAAGACCCTGAGAGTTAAATAAAATTGCCAAAAAAGTATCCTAAAAAATCTGTCGTTCGGAGTCGACTTTAAACTGTAGGTTCCACCACTCGTGTATAAAATTAACACACACAACAGGGGTGGTGTAAGCAACTAGGTTGTAATCTTGACTGAAGGGTGGTAATGAAAAATTAAGTAAATAACGAACGCCTTCTATATCATGACCTAGCTTTTGAGTGCATGAGATGATCCCAATATTTGGCGAATGATAGTTCACCAGACATTACTCATCTAAGAGGATTGAAATTGATTTTCTATAAATTTACGTGGAGAGCATATCCCAATAAGAGATCAGCCATGAATCGTTTTTTCCCTACTCATAAGGACTTAAGAAATTTTGTATATAAATGAGTCAACAATATTGAAATTTAACTATGTACTCTGGATTCATTCATACTCAACTACAACGTTGATTTATAAGTACAGGTTGCAATGCGTACAACGCGTACAACGTGTTGACATCAAACTCATACCATTCGAAATATGTTTGATTCATTAGCCTACTCATTCAGATTCATAACTTGAGGAAAATACCTAATAATACTTATAAATGAATCGAGTGACTCGAATTATTCATCAAAATTTACAGTCTTAGTTGTTGTTGTATTTACAAAAAAAGAAAACAGACACATAAGCAAAAAAGACAGACAGAGCAGCAAGCAGAGCAAACACACAACCTTTTAGTAAGTATTTTAGTGTTCGTACGCGATTCAAACTTATTTTGTGATTCGTGTATATGTTGAGTCATGGAGAGTCGAAATCAATACCATCATCATACGTGTTGTTAAGTATGATGCACGATGAGTACTTCAAACTTTTAATATGAGTAGAGAGGTTCCATGATATTAAAATAAGTAGGAATGCGTATAAGTACAAGAAATTATGAGTATGATTCGATTCTACTCATCTTTTTGAAAACTCATTGCTGATCTCTACTCCCAATAGTGAGCGCTCGAGAGGCCAAAGCAATAGTTGCGGTAAAATGCTTGACAAAGCCTTCATAAGCTAAGAGACAATACGTTTGCATGATGGTATCTTAGCTTCCTAAAAACCATGGAAATGAAAGTGATTTTTTTTTTGAAAGTTGAGTCTTCAAGTGTGTAGGTCATAGGTCACCAACGAATTATACAAGCAACAAACGAAAATCTTTGGAGTTTTTTTTTAAGATTTTTTGCTGTAAAGGTTTTCTTCCTTTGAACTAATCAATCTCCCTCCTTTTCTTTGGATAACTGTCTAGCTGGTCTTAGCCTTAAATACCGTTTATAAGAAATTGTCAACAAGTGGTTTTATAAAACCGTTAGAAATTGAAAGTCTTCTTGGGAATTTCCTTATTCAACAATGAATAAATGCAACGGCTACTGGAACTCAGTAGCAAGAAGGCTGAAGGCTAAAAATTGAATCACATGATGGATTAATGGATGGATTGGATGGATGGGTCCCGCATGCATTAAATTTAAAGAAAATTCTCGCCTTCATGGTATTCTAATATTAAATTTCTATTTCAGGAATCTTTTTTTGCTTTTAAAACAAGGATAACTGCAGAGAAAGAATGTTTTTTAAAGGCTTGCAAGAGAGAAGATTTATAAATGAGCACAACAAACAATTGACCATAGGGGGTTCCAAAAAAGACAAAAAAAAAAGGACACATAAAACAACTTTATTTACTTTCAAAAGGACATTGTTTCAATGCAATGCAGTGTTAAGAATGTAAGGACATTTGATTGTTGCTTGTTATTGTTGCTTGTTAAGGATATTTTTCGTGTATGTTTTCTTAACCATTCAGTAGCCATAAACCCCTGACAGGCACTTGAATTGTCTTCAAAATGGAAGTGTGATTTTCGTCCTTCCTTTTTTTTGCTTTTCTTTTTAGGAACCTGTCCTATGTGTCATTTTAAACTCAATGTTAGCGTATTTGTTCTAGGAATTCATTGTCAAAGTGTTAAAAAATATTTGAAAAAGAAAAATATTTTACGACCTAAACAATAAATATTTTAACACGTAAGCAAACGGTAACAGATTTCATCAAATTTATGATCGAATTTCTCCAAAATATTATCACTCCATGGCAATGTCATGGAAATTGTTGGCATTTGTATGTAAAACGATATGAAAAATAGAAAGTCTTTGCTGTAAAATGCTTCCAAATAGAAAGGCATGTCGTCCATAACATGATGATGATCCGAAAATATTTATGATTTCTCTGGTCGGCATTTGAAAGGAGAACAAGTGGCCATAAAAATTAAAAAAATACCGATTTTTTCATCTTTTTTTTTTTGGGTACTGTGGGCTACTTAACACTTCATTCATGATGATTTGCTTTGAAAATTCCAAAAAAAAAAAACTCCTAAAAACTCTTTTTAAACACACGCTTATTATTGATCATTATGAAGAGGATTATCCGGCATTTATGTGTCGATTTTATAGGATCGTTATAAATAATGTTCATTCGTTCGGTTCGTTCGTGTTGAGAGGAACATGCCGAAAAAAAAAGCCAAAAAAATTTCATGATTTTTTATGACAAAAAATTTGTTTGTTTCGGGGCTCCCTTCAATAGCGAGAAGAGAGAGAGAGAAAGGGAGAAAGGCCTGTGTTGCAAAACTGAAATTTTCAAATGGTACTGAACTATAACTGAAAGAGTACTTTTTTGCATCAAATAGTACTTTTGTAAAAGATACATACATACATACATACATACATAATTGGTCATTATAACCCTTCAGTTAGGATTATGATCCAGCTTCTCACACCACTTAAGTTTTTTTTTTTTGACGTGTGTGGTAGGTTTCAAAATGCTTTCGCACTTAAAGTGACCGTCGTCAGCTGCGTCGAGTGGGACTTCCACTAAAACAATCCCTCCTCTCCTGAGGATACTCCCTTCCCGGGACGGCTATCTGCATTACTTCGGGAAGGGCCCAGAACGACGTCCTGTTAAGGACCGTTGTCTACTCTGCCACGTCTGGCTACGCCATATTCGAAGCCAACTTCATGCTATTGGCTCGTCTTTTCATGTATCATTCTGTCGTACTGTATCAAGGTTGACCTTCTTCCTGCGGAGTACACATTCTACGTATCTTCTCGCAGTGCTCCACTTCGTCTCGCTTTCGAGCATTGCATCAACAATGTTGTCGGGTGTGAATTCGCCAATCTGTTCCATCAGCACATTCTTCTCGTCCTTGCCATTTGATGCAATGGAAGAATGTGTGTTCCGCGTCGTCATTCATTTCCTCACAATAAATGCAGCCAGGATCATTCACCTTGCCCATGCGGTGTAGATATTGACCACTTATGTTGTGTGTGTTAATTTTATCCATAAGTCAAGGGACTAACAGTTTAAAATTGACTCCGAACGCTAGATTTCTAAGAAACTTTATCATGGCAATTTTGATTTACTCTCAGAGTTCATGTCAGATATGTGCTGAGAGGCAATAGCTCAAGAAATTTTTTTTTTTATTTTTCGTTTTGATGTCTGGCCTGAGCTTTGAACCGACGTTTGAACAGATTGCCTACTAGACTATGGCGACTTCACCATTAGACGAACTGTCATATAGCATTCAAAAGAAAAATAGTGCCCCAGAACATACTACGAATCATCAGAGCTATGTACGAGGACTCTCAGACTCTCACTCCTTCACAACGAAAAATATAAGCCAATCATTCCACACAAATGCTGGAGAAAAACAAGGATGCTCCCCATCACCTTAGATATTTAGCATCGTGCTGGATGATATCATGAACGAAAACTGTTCAGAGAGAAGAGGTACAACATGGAGTCAACTCAATGCCCGGCATTAGTAAGGGCACATCCCCTGAGTAATGGGCTTAAGGCAGTATGCTTTAACTCACCAATATGAAGCATTGGTAGTTTCGAATAAGGACAAGGATTCTTAAACAAAAGAAAAAACTCTCAATTACATGTCTTGCAATTAGAAAAACTCTTTAAGAGTTTTATGGCAGGAATATAAGCTTTTTAAGGTATTGAACTAAGCCTCTGGAACATAAAAAGCCAACACACTACCTACTAGAACATTTATTTATTTATAAAGGGTCCGCCAAATAACTGCTTTTTGTTTTTGGAAAATGCTTTAAAAAAACTACTCAATATATTCTCAAATTTCTCTTTTTATTTGAAAGTACAATCATTCCGGTTAATAATGGAAAATAATTTCATTCAACTGGCTGCCTCGGCTGGTCATGCAGTAGCCTACACGATCGGTCCAATTTTTAAGCAGGTTATCGATTGTGTGCAGCTGTATTTCACCAATGGCTTCACGAATATTGTCCTTTAAAGCATAAATTGTCTCTGGCTTGTCGGCGTAACACTTATTTTTGACGGCACCCCACAAATAATAGTCCAACGGTGCCAAATCGCAGCTCTGAGGTGGCCAAACGACATCAGCTCTGCGGCTGATAATGCGATCTTCAAAAACAGGGCGCAAAACATCGAGTGTAGCTTCGGCTGTGTGGCACATAGCGCCGTCCTGTTGAAACCAAATGTTGCCAATATCCTCCTCTTCAATTTTTGTGAACAAAAATTCTTTCAACATGGCCCGATAACGATCGCCATTGACTGTAACGGCCACTCCTTGCTCATTTTCGAAGAAAAATGACGCAATTATGCCTCTGTAGCAAAATCAGCACCAAACAGTGACTAGTTTTGGGTGCGTCGGCTTTGCGATGTATGCGTGCGGGTTTTCTGTGCCCCAAATGCGACAATTTTGCTTGTTTACATACCCGCCAAGATCAAAATGAGCTTCATCTGAAAAGATGATTTTTTTTTACCAAAATCGGCATCTCCTGGTGTAGGCTACTGCATGGCCAGCCGAGGCAATGAATAGAAAAACTAATGACTTATTCGTGTTCCTTACATACAAGACATAAGCAGCTGATTCGGAACGTAACAAAACGTAAAAGCCCTGTTTAGTCAAACGTCGATGGAACATAATGTAACATTTGTTCGTTTTTAGCCTATGAAAAGCAATCCAAATGTGCTTACCGAAATTACATTATGGTTAGGCAAGCGTTTTCATTGCTTTTCGTGTTCTAAAAACGAACAAACGTTCCGTCAACGTTTGGCTAAGCCTAATTCTACCTTTAGCATTACGTTGAACATGTTTGCTAATGCATTAACGGTTGAAAAACGCAAGACATAAAATTGTGTAATAATAAAAAAGTACTAAGAGAGTACTGAGAAAAGTACCCAAAAAAATGGCTAAAATGCTGTCCAGTTGTTTTTCATTTATTAACTGGAATTGTTAACTTGTCATAAAAAAAAAAAGAAGAAGAGGAAGAATATGAAGAGGAAGAAGAAGAAAAGTACAAAGCTTTGTAAATAAAAAAAATATCGTTTGTATATGTACATGAGTATCCATTGTACATACATATGTACATACTGTATGGTATGGCCGGCTAATAAAGTAATGATCGTAAATATTTTTAATTTCTGTTCAGCAGGATTTTTAACACTTCTTTTTTTTTTTGTTGTTGTGTACTTCTCCTGGCATTGTTTTTATTTTCATGTTTGAATGCCATTCGAGACATAAAAACTGATCGGTAAGTGTTAAAAAAACACAACAAAAAATTTACGAGTGATAATTTCTTCATTTAACATCTCTTCTGAAAACAAATGGAGCAAACGAAACACAACATACAACAAAACACTAAACAAACGTAGCAACTGTCCAAAGAAATAAAAACAAAAAAAATTCTTAAAAAAACTTAGGAATTCCAATGGCATTGAAAGAAAGTTCTATGACAAGTGAAGTGGAATTGATTTATGGAGGCCTATTTAATGCGGCATAGTTCGCATAAAATCCGGTTACGTACAGGTACATAGGTTATTGGATTAGGAGACATATAATATACATACAGGTATACATACATAATTGGTCATTACAACCAGAGATCAGCAATGAGTATTCAAAAAGATGAGTAGTATCGAATCATACTCATAATTTCTGCTACTTATACGCATTCATACTTATTTTAAAACCATGGAACCTCTACTCATAATCAAAGTTTGAAGTACTCATCATATTCATACCCGAGATCAGTAATGAGTATTGAATAAGATGAGTAGAATCACATTATACTCATAATTTCTGATACTTATACGCATTCATACTTATTTTAATATCATGGAACCTCTACTCATATTCAAAATTTGAAGTACTCATCATATTCATACCCGAGATCAGTAATGAGTATTGAATAAGATGAGTAGAATCACATTATACTCATAATTTCTGATACTTATACGCATTCATACTTATTTTAATATCATGGAACCTCTACTCATATTCAAAATTTGAAGTACTCATCATACATCATACTTAACAACATGTATGATGATGTTATTGATTTCGACTCTCCATAACCTAACATATACACGAAGCACAAAATAAGTAGGAATCGCATACGAACACTAAAATACTCACTAAAAGGTTGTGTGTTTTCTCTGCTCTCGATTCGAGTTACTCGAATCATTTATAAGTATTATAAGGCTTATGAATCAAACATATTTCGAACAGTATGAGTTTGATGTCAACACGTTGTACGCGTTGTACGCATTGCAACCTGTACTTATAAATCAACGTTGTAGTTGAGTATGAATGAATCCAGAGTACATAGTTAAATTTCAATATTGTTGACTTATATTCGTTGTTGATTTATATTCGAAATTTCATGAGTGCTTATGAGTAGCGAAAAAACAATTCATTGCTGATCTCTGATTATAACCCTTTAGTCACACCACTGATGTTGTGTGTGTTAATTTAGTACATGAGTGCCAGAACCTACAGTTTAAAGTAGACTCCGAAAGACAGATTTTTGAAAAACTTTTCATGCAAAGAGGAAGTCGCCTTGGAAATATTTTTTTACATTTTTGTTTTGGAAACTGACTTCCTACGGCTTTTTAATGCATATTTTACATTTGGGTTTGCATCTCCATCCACATAAGGACTGACCATTCCCCAACGTCGTAGTTATATTATTTGTCTGCTAGCGCTTCAGCGATGACTCTCATTTCTCTCCCTGTGATTACGCCAACAAAAGAAATTGTCGTCTTAGAAGTTGTGAGTACTTTTAAGAACTTGTGGACAGGCCATTACATCCAGAATAAGTAGCTGTTTGGTGTGTATTATGTTTTGGAAGAGTCTTTGAGCTTTTTTTCGAAAATCATCCCTAGAGACTTACGTCTGACTTGGTCTTCAGTCAAGATTGCAACTTGACCCTGTTGTGTGTGTTAATTTTATACATGAGCGGCGGGACATACAGTAGTCGACGTCGAACCACAGATTTTTGAGAAACTCATGGCAATTTTATTTACTCTGAGGGTTTTTGACAGAAATCTGCTGAGAGGAAGTCGTCGAAGAAATATTTGCTTTCATATTTAATTTTGCTGAAGATGTCTGACCTGGGGTTTGAACAGTGGCCTTCCGTCTTATAAGCCAATACACTACCTACTAGACTACGCGACGTAACTGTCTCCTTTGCGTACAAAATTTCTAGGATCTAAATTACCCAGCCGACTCATTTAATACTGGCCATCTGTTTATGCCAACAAAAAAAAAAAAATAAAAAAACAAGAAATCCAATGTCAAAATCAAAATCACTTGCTAATTGACTTCTATGAGCCTTTAACATACGCTTTCAGCCATTCGCTGTGCAATTGTATCAGATTTCTTCAGTTTGCCGTAGCAACGTCGTACCATTATCATAAACAACAACAACAACAAACACCAACGAAAATCAACGAATAATTCTTGCCTGAGAATTTCTATTTCCTTGAAATACTCACATGGACCAGCCAGTACTAAAGATTGCTTAATCGCTCCCTCCTTTCATTCTCCAGTAAATGTCACATGCAAATCTAGATTCTGCTGGTAAAATGAGTTTTTCAAAGAAAAATTCAAAAAAAATAGAAAAAATTCTCGCATTAATGTTGATGACAAACGACTGTGTTGGAAATACAGTAACGATGTAAGAAAACGATGGATGACAGAATGGAGGTGGTCTAAATAGATGATGGCAGAACTATAAAGGAGTGTAATGATAAGAAAAAGTTTTTGAAAAATGTAAGACTCAAATGGGTTTCAATTTTTAAAAGCATTAAACGGAGCAGTTCTACTATCTATTTCTAACATCGGAATCCCTAGATTATTCTGATGAAATGACTTAGAGTGCCCATATCCATCCCATCCCTTCTGGATCCAGGCACATGGCAAATAATCTTACGAAGAGGTAAACTTCCATGCCGTTGCAAGACCTAACGCTTTTGTGTGAAGAAATATTCAGAAGGTTATACTCAACGAAAGAAAAGATGGAGAGAGTTGGGGACTCGCCTCTCAAGTAAAGTGGTTTTAAGGCAACCTAAACTGTCGTTGTGTAATTACAATAGGAAGAGAATTGAATCATACATCAGACTACTCAGTAGTAAACTAAAGGTACTAACCCACCAGTCTTTTGATTTCACACTGTCGGCTTAGAATAAGCCTAAGCTTCAAGCCTAATATGTAGGCTCTGTGATGAGGATAAAACACATACTAGGTAGCTGGCCGGCGTAGATGTCAGATGTCAACTTCCTGGTTGTTTATCAAATACTAAACAAGGAGCTAAAGGCGCCGTATTCTGGTAGGTAGAGTGCTGGTTTGTTGGACGTGAGGCCACGGTTCAAATCCCAGGTCAGACATCAATACGAAATACGAAAAAAATTTCTTTGACCACTTTTTCTCAGCAGATTTCTGGCAAAAACTCTGAGAGTTGATAGCATTGACACGAAAAGCTTCTCAAAAATATGCCATTCGTAGTTGACTTTAAACTGTAGGTCCCACCATTCATGTATAAAATTAACACACACAACATAAGTGGCGTGAGAAGCTAGGCCGTAATCCTGACTGAAGCGGATTATTAACAACCATGTATGCATGTATGGAAACAGGGAACAACAACTCCGAGCAACATTCTGAAGTTTGTCATGGCAGTAGGCATGGGAGAGACATTGAAAGGACTCCCTATTTTTATACATTTAGAGCAGTACTAGGCTCGCATGGCCTTAGTAACGTGGTCCCTCTGTGCGCTAATAGTAATGCTGCAGCTTGCATAAGACCGTTAGGAAAATTTTTTTCCAAATCCGTATGCAATTGACAAGAGCTTCTTAGAATTGCAGGATTTCGCACAGAAGAATTGATTCCTTTAATTTGTTGTTGGTGGTTGGCCCTTTATTTAATTTCATTGTGTTATTTAATGAATAAAAATGTGCAAATCCAAGCAACTACTGTGGGTGACAAAAAAATAAGAAAAAAAAACAGCAACCACGCATTGACAAACAAATATTTTTATGGCCTAAACAAAGCACATCGTTTAAAGCAGGACATGATGACAACAATTACAACAACAACAAAAAATGGCAGTGAAATCAAGAATAGAAACGACGGCAGCCAGCCTTCACGCTTTAATTGCTGGCAAACGATATGGATACACAAAAATGTCATTTATTTGCTTACTGGGAGTCTAAATACACGCATACAAATCCACATGCACACATATGCAATTGGTATGCTTACAAGAAACAGCAGCATTTAAGGAAGAATAAAAGGCAGCCATTGATTTTTATGGAACACATCATCACATCAGCACAGTTAAGCAGCTGTGTGTGTTTCGTTAATATTTTCGAAATATTTTATTGTGTTGCAGATCATTAATAGTGTTGTTTAAAGAGCAATTGCTTTAGCAACAAAAACAAGGATGTTTATATGGTGGTAGTAGTGGTGGTGGTGGTTGTAAATCAAGCGGTAGTAGTACTGTTCGTGGTGGTGGTGGTTGAGTTTAATAAACACACAGGAAATAAATTTTTAGAAATAAAATCATAAATAAACACCCTAATCTGTAAGAGCCAATCACAGAGTGTATAAAACAAAGATCTCTTCTCACACACACACACACAGCCATGCAAACTAAAACAATGTAAACAAAACAGAACAAGACCCCATCAAACACAACAAACTATAGACGAGAGAGCATAACAACAATGACTTGATAAAACAAGTTTTGTTGGGTTTTTATTAATAAAATAACACGCACATATCCATACACACACACTCAGGCACAACCACACAGCATGAACTGAAAACGAAAGAGAGCAATAGTTAGATTCGTAATATATTTCGCCTGTTCGTGTAAACGAAACGAAAGCAAGTAACGAAAGCCAAGCTTTTGATCGTAGCCATTGTGTTAAAAACACCACACACACCCATACGCACACATGCATATGCTTAGCAATACTCTTGTTTAAGAACTGGTTTTATTAAAGTTTTTAATAATCAACGTTACAGACGCCCCTTTATTGTATGCAAGTTTCCTTAATAAAGAGTACAGGAACATTAGCAAAGAGTTGGAGAGAAAGAGAGTGTGTGTGAGTGTGCCATAAGAGTGTGTTTTTCGTTCGAATATTAACAACACCCAGTAAGAAGCAATCGCGTTATTAATTTCAATAACTTCGCGTATGAACCAGTTTTTGTTACTGTGTGTTGTTTTCTTTGTTATTTTTGTTGTTATTTTTGTTTTTATTTCGTTTTGTTTTTTGTTTTTGTTTTTGTTTTGAAAAAGGTTTTCTTTCGTGATGATCTTGTGGCGGTTTTTTTTGATGCGATATACGCGAGCAGCTCTTTAGTTGTTGGCCAAGTGTCGTGCTGTTTCGTTTGTATTGTAGAAAATAACGCGTTTTTAACTCTTTTATTCAAGAAAAAGAAAATAAGAAAACAAGGAGAAAAAAAATAAAGAAAAAGAAAAAACTACAGCAACAACAATACTGCTATCTATCATCATATACAAAATAAGCAAAATTATGTTTACGTTTGTAAAAATCTTCTAAAAAAGTAACAAAAAAGTATACCAAGAAATTTAATAGAAATCAAAGCAACAAAAAAAAAAGAAAAGCCGTCGGTTAAATATTTTACAAGAGTGTTTGGAAAAAAATTGAAAAAAAAATTTAAAAAATTTAAAAAATTGAAATTAAAAAATAAAAAGAAAGCAAAAAAATTGTCTGAAATTTATATAAAAAGAAAAGAAGAAGAGGAAAATTTATGTTTTATACGTTTTGTATGGTTTTATTAGAGCACAAGGATTACAAAAATTGAAAATTATAACGAATCTATAGTTCCTAACTTCACCATGGATATGTCCAGTGCAAATTCAATAAATATGCGTCCCCTATTTGCCGGTTATCCTTTTCAAGGTGAGTTAAACAAGCAAAACAAAAAACACCGAAATTAAATGGTTTTTGTTTTTAAATTTGTAATGGAAAGATATGCTTTAAACAATTAAGAAAGAATTAATATTTAAGTATGCTTGCGAAAGGAACTGTTTGCCAAATATTTTTAGTGCAATCTGAGCTAATAGAATTTCAGATAGTTATCGCATCTAATCACAATATTAATTGCAACTTTGAAAACAAAATTCATTTTTAAGAAGCTATTTGAAGGACTCACAAGAATACAGTAATCCCTCGATTTACGTTGCAGTTGGTTCCAAAAAAAGGCGACGTAAATCGTATGAGGACGCAAAGTGAAGTCAGAAGGAACAAAAAATTTGACGACGTAAATCGAAACAACGTTAATCGAGGCGACGTAAATCGAAGGATTACTGTAGCTGTAAGGCATACATAATTAGTCATTACAACCCTTTAGTCAGGATTACGACCTAGTTTGTCACACCACTCATGTTGTAGGCGTTAATTTTTACACATGAGTATCGGGACCTACAGTTTTAAAGTCGACTCCGAATGACAGATTTTTGAGAAACTTTTTCATGGCAATTTTATTTACTTTCAGAGTTTTTGCCGGAAATCTGCTGAGAGGAAGTCGCCGAAGAAATATTTTTCAAATTTCGTTTTGCTGGAGTTGTCTGACCTGGGGTTTGAACCGAGGCCTCACGTCTAATAAGCCAAAACACTACCTACAAGACCACGGCGGCTAGCTTTAAAAAATTCTCTTCAAGCGCCCTATACTTTCCCCATTCCATTAGCAATTTATATTTGTTCGTAAAGATATCTTTATCACACAGTTTTTATTCTCTCACATCTTCTTTTATCAGTAAATGACCTCTGCAGCGGTAGCATATCGGTGGAGAAGGAAAAGAGTGTTTCCAGATTATTTGGCAGTGTCTCTAGCTCTACATAAACTTCTCTTATGTAGATTACCCTTTCTCGATAGTCTAACGAAGCTCTCGTTACTTAATACGGTGAACGATCATTCAATTAATTAAACTTTCAAGCTTGTTTTAGGCTTATGCTCTAACGGTCACCACCAATGTCGTAATGGCGAGGCCAGTTAATCAGGACTTATAAGTTAGTTCTGGGACATCGCTTCATGTGGTAACACATAAACATTGCTGCGTGGAATATATGATTTGGCGCCGTGGTCTAGTAGATAGTGTGTTGGCTTATTAGACGTAAGGCCATGGTTTAAACCCCAGGTCAGACAACTCCAACAAAATGAAATACGAAAAAATATTTCTTCCGCGGCCTCCTCTAAGCAGATTTCTGGCAAAAACTCTGTGAGTAAATCCAAATTGCCATGAAGACTTTCTCAAAAATCTGTCGTTTGGAATCGACTTTAAACTGTAGGTCCCTTTACTTATGGATTTTTTTTTGGCGTGTGAGGTAGGGTTCAAAATGCCTTCGCACTAACAGCGACCGTCGTCAGCTGCGTCAAGTGGGGCTTCCACTAAAACAATCCCTCCTCCTCTTCTGGGGATACTTCCTTCCCGGGACGGCTATCTGCATTACTTCGGGAAGGGCCTAGAACGACGTCCTGTTAAGGACCGTTGTATACTCTCCCACGTCTGGGTACGCCATATTCGAAGCCAGCCTCATGCTATTGGCTCGTCTTCTCATGTATCATTCTGTCGTACTGTATCAAGGTCGACCTTCTTCCTGCGAAGTACACATTCTACGTATCTTCTCACAGCGCTCCACTTCGTCTCGCTTTCGAGCATTGCATCAACAATGTTGTCGGGTGTGAATTCGCCAATCTGTTTCATCAACAAATTCTTCTCGTCTTGCCATTTGATGCAATGTTCAGTTGATGTGTGTTCAGCATTGTCACTCATTTCCTCGCAATGAATGCAGCCAGGATCATTTACCTTGCCCATGCGGTGTAGATATTATCGGAAATAGCCATGACCCGAAAGAAACTGGGTCAGGAAGTAGTTAATTTCCCCAAAATTTCTCTGTGTCCATGCTTCTATAGATGGAATACGTCTGGCAGTCCATCTTCCACTTGTTTCATCGCTCCATCTGCTTTGCCATCGCCGTATAGTTTGAGATCTGACATCTGCGGTACTAATGGCGAGGATTTCCCTCTTCACTTTCCATAATATGCTTCGCTCGAGTGCCAGCAAGTCGATAGGTGTCTCACCGGTTATCACGAGGACTGCGGTGTCCGAGACCATGCGATAGGCCGAAGTCACTCTTAGTGCCGCTGTTCGTTGCACCGCTGCTACTATTTTCCGCTTTTATTTAAACTCCAACGCATCTCCCCATATCTCGCTGCCATAAAGTACTATCGAGTTAGTCGTTGCCATAATCATTAATCATCAATTAACACATCCAACATAAGTGGTGTGAGAAACTAGGTCCATAAACCTGACTAAAGGTACGTAATGACCAATTATGTATGTCTGTTGATTTCACTTATGTTTGGTTTGTTGTTCGACACGTCGTAATAAAGTTCTACGAAGGGCGCTTCCGGTGCTATCACTTTGCAAAGCGATAACCTAACGTCTTACACATTTCGCTTTGGCCTTGATTCTGCTGGTTGGCCGGGTTTCATACATGATTTCTTGCTTCTCGATACGTCGTGATAGAGATTCATTTTCCATCTCGAACTATAATTCAAACGGAGCTCCTACTGTCCATTGTAATATCTCCAAAATTTCCTAAATCAGTCCATATAGTCCTCTTGAAAATTAGCTGTCATGTCAAAAACAGCTTTAACTGGGCTAATCTATACCGATAGGCTATGTACCTTCAATCATATGGTATCTAGGAGTGTCCAATTAAGAGACCTCTTGTTCATTTTTTCGCCAGTGCAGACTAGTGGGTCTTGGGTCATGTAAACCTAGAAGCTTAAACTGCAAACTACATAGTTCTACCTAAAGTTCGTCTTTACTTCTAACAGAGTTGTCTAGGTTTGCTAGAGAAATATTCTTGAGGTAGCTTAAGTCATGGGAGACTGGAACTAAAGAACTTGTTACGCCGTTTCTTTCTCTGTTCCTACTTTCGATAGCTTCAGACCAATTTTCTAATAAACTTCTCGAGGTAAATTTTCCCTTCAGAGACGTGTCTCTGTCCGAACTTCTGACTCAGAAGGAAAGTTGTCTTCAAAGTTGATGGCAGGAAAACCTGCTGGCCCGCATGCACAAACTTACGATGTAGAAAAGGCAAGCTCTGATATGTAAGCAGAAAAGCCTTGATTAATGCCTCAGTCTCTTTAATCTTAAGGGCAAAGTTCAAATAAAGGAAAAATCATTCTCGCAAGCTATTAGCAAGGAATAGTGTAAGACTAGCTAGGATGTCCAACACTTTGGTTTTCATGTTAATAAAAAGTCCTCTTAAGGTTGTGATGGTAGATTCTAGATCTGCATTTCAATTTAATTTCGAATATGCCTGGTGATCATAAGAAACCCATGGAATTCCAAAGTATTGGCAAGAGGAGATATTTCACTGCTGGTTCGACTTGTTGTTGGGCATATGTTTGACTGTCCAGCACTTTAGTGAAATGTCAAGTATAGCAGGAGTTTGAATATGCTTCTGTGAGCATGTTTGGCTACAAAGTGAACTTGGCTAACCTTGTCGGTTTTAACAGAAGTACAGGCTCGTTCCACGCTAATTTGTTATTTTGTTTGTTGGTTGTTCTAAACGATGCAACAATAGGCCGTAAAATTCTGTTGCTTATGAACATTTTAAAATTGGCGTGCGTTCCTCTGGGTTTTGGCGACAATATTAGTGGAGAACTGCCTTCATCATCTTCGTAAATTTTTTTAATGTACTGGGCGGCCTTTGAGTTCCATATCCAAATAGTCTACGCTGAACCGTAGGATAAATTTCGACTCCACATTTTTATCTAATCTTGGCTTAGCTTAAACGATGGTTCGAAATGGCAGAGATCGGATTGAAGTCTTGAAAAGCTCATCTTTACCGTCTGGATAATGAATAAAAAGACACGCATCGGGAAAATAATTGTTGTAGCACTCTTCAGGCCCAAGCTTTAGCAATTCATAGGGGTGTCCGCTGACAACGGTTTGCCAATAACTCCTAAAACCCTTCAATGCTATTTGCATGGCATACAATGCGATTAGTGGATGCCTGGTGAGCTATTGTCATAATATCCTTGTCTGGATGAATGGTCATGCGGACGATATTGGTGATCACAATTGGTAAACCATTCTTTTCACTTAAAACCGAGATAGATTGCGGGCTTGGTATGGCAGTTCTAAGCTCATAAGAGCTTATTTCGTTTGAGCAAAATACACAGTGTGGTTACGATAGTTGGGGTCATTGCCTCATCGATGAGCTTGCGACAAGATTTAGTCGTCGGCATCACGACTATGCAGTCTGTTGAAAGAGAAACAAACATTCCTAGATAACTTAGCTGATCGAGTTGTAGTCACCCTAGGTAGTGTGTTGGCTTATTAGACGTAAAGCCAGGGTTCGAGCCCCAGGCCAGATATCAAGACAAAATACAAAAAGTATTTCTTCGGCGACTTCCTCTCAGCAGATTTCTGGCAAAAACTCTGAGTGTAAAATAAAATTGCCATGAAAAAGTTTCTCAAAAATCTGTCGTTCGGAGTCGACTTTAAACTGTAGGTCCCATCGCTCATGTATAAAAATTAACACATACAACATAAGTGGTGTGAGAAACTAGGACGTTGTACAATGGGTCAATTCGACCTCCGGGTACTGTACTTGTCTTAATAGACAAGTACACGTCCTCTAACCTAACATAACCTAACCTAGCTGTTCGAGTTACTGCACAAGGAATTGGCAGGATCATAAAGAAATTTTAAGACTCTTTAAGACTTACAGCTGTAGTTAGGTCTGTGAATCAAAACATCAAATTATACTCCAATTTGTCGACGCCATGGGGTACTCAGCAATTGAGCCTATCCTTCGGGTCATTATGACATACATTACCTTCCAACTCACGCAATAATTAAATCCAGTTGACCATCTACAACATTAACGAACCAAATTTCTTATAAGATTTTTAGTTAGAAAAAGTCAGAGTTCGGAAAACATCTACTCGAACATGAACACATTTTTAAATAAAGATTCTTAAGGTTTTTTCTTCTTCTTCCTTATTTTACGATTAAAGACCATCGTAAAGATCATCTACAATATTAATGAACAAAATTTCTCATAGGATTTTAAGTTCGAAAAAGTCAGAGTTCGGAAAACTTCCGCTCGCAAGTGAACACAAATTTAAATAAACATTCTTAAGATTTTTTTCTTCTTCTTCCTTATTTTACGATTAAAGGCCATCGTAAAGACCATCTACAACATTAACGAATAAAATTTCTTAAATGATTTTATGTTAGAAAAAGTCAGAGTTCGGAAAACATCCGCTCGCAAGTGAACATAAATTTAAATAAAATTTTTTAAGATTTTTTCTTCTTCCTTATTTTACGATTAAAGAATTGTAATTAATTTTTTCAATTTTTGCAGGTCAGGGACGCGTTAATCAACTGGGTGGCGTTTTCATTAATGGTCGCCCATTGCCAAATCATATACGGCTGAAAATTGTGGAAATGGCAGCCAGTGGCGTAAGACCATGTGTAATATCGCGCCAGCTGAGAGTGTCTCATGGTTGTGTTTCGAAAATCCTGAATCGTTATCAGGAGACGGGCTCCATACGGCCAGGCGTTATAGGCGGCTCAAAGCCCAAAGTAACATCGCCCGAAATCGAAGCACGCATTAAGGAAATGTGTAAAGCCAATCCGGGCTTATTCAGTTGGGAAATACGAGAGAAACTAATCAAGGTAAGTGCAAAGAGAGGGAGAGAGAGAAAAGGTGTTTTTCTTCCTGAAACCACACACACAATTAAAAGCCATTTAAGATGAAGGAATTCCTAAAAGTCACGTGTCGTTTGGACTTCCGTTTTTCTATTGTTTAAACCATGAACTAGGCCATGAACAGTTAATGAATGAATTAATGAATGCATGAAGGGAAGAGAGAGATGCGAGATGAGAGTTAGACCCCCCATGCGTTGTGTTTATAGTTTAAGGTCAATGAAAATTAGATTTTCTTTCTGTTTTTTTGTTTCAATTCAAACATTATTTGTACCACCCAAACCGTTAAGAAATCGATTTAAAAGAGTGGCGGCAAGGTGCAAACAAATTGAAAAAAAAAAAACAAGAAAAAAAGAATGAAAAAAAATACTACTTCGGCCCAAAACCTCTAACTTCCGCCTTGGCACGCACACATTATGGTGGGATTTTGTTTGACAGAAACAGTTGGTCTTTGTCTTACCAAATATATGCTGTTTAGTATAGTATCTGGCATGTTGCATGTTGTTGTCGCCTCCTAATGTTGCATGTGCATGCAAAATGTAATTTTTATTGTTGTTGACACCTTGAAACCCTTAGGCTTTCAATTCGTTCATTCATTCGTTCATTCATTCTTCGATTCATTCATTCATTCATTCATTATTTGCTTCAGTTTTCATTCATAAAAAAACCTTGTTTTTATCCTTTTTTCTTCCTGCTGTGTGTGTGGTGTGTGTGTGTGTGTCACTAAGGAGGAGGTGTAGGCCGCCTTAGATCTTTTCCATCTTTTTTTGTTTTTCCTAAATTAGCGTTACATTTGCATTGATTTTCCGATTTTCTTTTCTGTTTTTTGTCTTGTCGATAATAAAATTTTGGTTTTTCATTTCCATTGCCATTCTCATTCCCATTTTGGTGGAGTGCGAATTCAAAACCCACATCACTTCAATGATTTTCGACTTTGTTGCAGCAGCTTTTTTCTTCTTTTTCATCTGGTTTCTTCTTTTCTTACTTCTTATGGGCTGTAATACTTTTAGGCCAGACCATGTGACGCTGTCAATATTGGTGCAGGGAAAAAGTTGTTTCATTTCACAAAAAATGCATTCAAGCTGTCGCTTCTTTTGTGACTCTTGCACAGATTTTACCACCGGCTTTTTTTAAGCTGCCGTTGTAAAGGGTCCGCCAAAAACTTTTTTTTAAATACTTTAAAAAGAAAAACTACTGAATATTTTCTTAAATTTCTTTTCTTATTTGAAAGTACAATCCTTCCGGTTAATAATGGAAAATAATTTCATTCAAACGGCTGCCCCAGGCTGGCCATGCAGTAGCCTACACGATTGGTCCAATTTTTATGCACATTATCGATTGTGTGCAGCTGTATTTCAGCAATGGCTTCACGAATGTTGTCCTTTAAAGCGTCAATTGTCTCTGGCTTGTCGGCGTAACACTTATCTTTGACGACACCACACAAATAATAGTCCAACGGTGTCAAATCGCAGCTCCGAAGTGGCCAAACGACATCAGCTCTGCGGCTGATAATGCGATCTTCAAAAACAGGGCGCAAAACATCGAGTGTAGCTTCGGCTGTAAGGCATGTAGCGCCGTCCTGTTGAAACCAAATGTTGCCAATATCCTCCTCTTCAATTTTTGTGAACAAAAATTCGTTCAACATGTCCCGATAACGATCGCCATTGACAGTAACGGCCACTCCTTGCTCATTTTCGAAGAAAAATTACTCAATTATGCCTCTGGACCAAAATCAGCATCAAACAGTGACTCGTTTTGGGTGCGGCGGCTTTTCAATGTATGCGGGCGGGTTTTCTATGCCCCAAATGCGACAATTTTGCTTGTTTACATACCCGCCAAGATCAAAATGAGCTTCATCTGAAAAGATGATTTTTTGCCAAAATCAGCATCTTCTGGTGTAGGCTACTGCATGGCCCTTATTTGAAAATATGAATTTTTGTTTACTGAACTTAATATCCGCAACTGTAGCCGTTGATCGTGCTGGAGATCATTATGTTAAAACCTAGTGCCCTATTGCCCCGCTGCCCTTATCGTCGACACTTTCGCCTGTAAGATATTGTAATGTTCCGTTCACATTATCGAATGATTTCTAACCACCTACTGGGAAAAGATGCCTCCACCCAAAACTTTATTGAGTTTCGAAACATTGGGGAGGATTTGAATAAGTCGTTGGCGAAGTATGTCACACCATGTTTGCATTCCATTGTATTTGGAATGCAGGTTCTAAACTTTCGCGAGAAGATTTAATGTGGCATCCATGTTAACTATACTTCTGAGGGCTTTCAATTTCATCAGGATTCTTGAGTGACCGATAGTAGAGCTCTATGCCGTTGTCCAGTCGACCATAGATGCTGACTAGTAACGTAAGGACGTCACCATAGTCTAGTAGGTAGTGTGTTGGCTTATTAGACGAAAAGCCAGGGTTCGAGCCCCAGGCCAGACATCAAAATAAAATATAAAAAGTATTTCATCGGCGACTTCCTCTCAGCAGATTTCTGGTAAAAACTCTGAGAGTAAATAAAATTGCCATGAAAAGTTTGTCAAAAATCTGTCATTCGGAGTCGACTTTAAACTGTAGGTCCCGCCACTCAGGTATAAAATTAACACACACAACATAAGTGGTGTGAGAAGCTAGGTCATAATTCTGAGTGAATTGTTGTAATGACCAATTATGTATGTATGTATGTATGTATGTATTGACGAAGTGTGTCACACTATGTTTGCATTCCATTGTATTTGGAATGCAGGTTTTAAGCTTTCGTGAGAAGGTTTAATGTGGTTTCCATGTAAACTATACTTCTGAAGACTTTCAATTCCATCAGGATTCTTGAGTGACCGATAGTCGAGCTCTATGCCTTTGTCCAGTCAACCATAGAAGCTGACCAACAACGTAAGGAGCCTTACTTACTTACTTAATTTGGCCATTAACAACCCGATTAACTGATTTCGGCCTGCCGTAACACATCCTTCCATGCGCCTCTGCGTCTTAAGCGCCTAAGCCAGTTGATCACATCAATCGATGATACGGCTTTCTCGATTTTGTCCTTCCAACGCAAACAAGGTCGTCCACTTCGCCGACTTCCGCAGATCCCTGCATCAAATACCCTTCTCTCCTCCTCCATTCGAACGACATGGCCGAGCCAGCTTAGCCGCTGGATGTTAATACACTGCACAACGCCTATGGCGTTGAGGAGCTCATACAGCTCACTGTTGATCGTATGCGGAAATTATTGCCAACTCTCACTGGAACGAAGATCTTACTTAGGACTTTTCCCTTAAGGCTGCTGCATCAGTGCTTAATAGAGTCCATGCCTCTGCATCATAAAGAAGCCCGGTGTGGATAAGCGTCTTGAACGTAAGAATCCTTGAGTGACCGATATTCGACATCCGTGTCATTATCCAGCCTCCGATAGATGCGGACTAGTATTAACTGCTACACGCTTACAGGAAAGTTCCAGTAGAATGAGGCGGAAAATTGTGTCCATTACCTACGTTGGTGCTTATTAGTTCTTTGTCCTGCCAATTGATTCTCACCATAATGAGCATCCTATACACTTCTAATGAGTTATTCTAGGTTGGCAACCCCAATTCCTCCCCCACAGGCAAACGGAGCGGTATCTACCTCTGTTGTAATTAGGAAGAAAGGAATATTATTCAAGAGTTTTAAAGCTGCTTGCTCAGCCATAAGAATCCACAATCTCGGTAATATCTTTATCAGTTCACAATCACGACGATTGAAGGAACTTTGGTTTGGACATCCCTGTTGTCGTACGCTAATCCTTTTCCTTTCACTGGATAGGGAAATCACTTATAACTCTTAATATAAATTTAAATCCATGCACGAAGATGTTGATTCCAATCAGGAATACTCGTGGCAGAAAAAGAGAGATTCAGAGGCAGTTTCTCCATTTCTACGTTAGGGTTGGAGTCGCCACAGTCTAGTAGATAGTGTGTTGGGTTATTAGACGTAAGGCCACGGTTCAAAACCCAGGTCGGACATCAAAACGAAAATATGAAAGAAAATATTTCATCGGTGACTTCCTCTCAGCAGATTTCTGGCAAAAACTAAGAGAGTTTCTCCAAAATCTTTCGTTCGGAGTCGATTTTAAGCTGTAGCTCCCACCACTTATGGATAAAATAAGCACACACAACATATGTAAGTGGTGTGAGAAGCTAGGTTGTAATCCTTATTAAAGGGTTATAATGACCAATTATGTATGTACAGCAGGGTTCGTCAAAAAATTTTTGGTTATGTGTTAGTGAGTAAGAGAGAGAAAATAAGTTGAGAGAATTTATTTATTTACAGCCATAGAAAAGTGTTAGTAATATACGCTATTTTTATTTTCATTCCATCAGCACACATACGTAAAGCTATATAACTTTGGCTTAATAATTTTAAATAAATAAAAATAAAATAACAAATCCATTTTTTATTAAAAGAACATAAAGCTATCCATCTTTGGCTTAAAAATTAGAACATGTTTTTTAGATAAATAAAAATAAAATGAATAAAAAACCCAATTTTATTAAAAGAAAAAAGCGAGCATTACAAAGCATTTAAAAAAATTATACTATGCGACAAAATTAAAAAAAATAAAAACGCCCAGCTAATGTCATAGCCCATTTTTAACATAAAATATTTTTTGAGTGTCATTCTGAAATAAAATGATAAAGCATCCGCCGCACATGTATTCTTGTCGCAGTCTGATCGACAACTAAATGAAAAAACACAAGAATGCGTGTGAGTTCTCTTTGCACAACTGTGCTATGAAATGGTAAACTATGATGTACAGTCACACAGATAATTATACGTACCCCCCTAAAAATCATTTTTTTTAAAAAGTAATGAACTTCTAATCTAAAATTTCTTTACATTAGCGTCTGTAACGACACATTTACTTAAATAAAGAAAAAAGATTCCCAAAATCTATGAATTTATGACTACAGTTTGCTTAAAACCAATATGGCACCACAGAAAATTATACGTACGACGTATATTTCGTGTAAAATTTCTCTAAGTGTAGCCCGGTATATAAAAGGTATTGTGGATAAAAATCCTAGGACTACAGCCGTAGAAATACGAAATACCTCGAAAAGTGATCACAGTGTTATTGTGCATTCCGAAACAGTTCGAAGTGTTTTGAGAAAGAACGGTTTCCGAAGCCGAGTGCCGAGAAAAAAGCCACGATTAGAATTTGCCCAATAATATATGGACAAGTCAACTGATTTTTGGGCGAATGTAATATTTAGTGATGAGAACAAATATAATTTGTTCGGCTGTGACGGAAGACAAAAATTTGGCGCAAAAATCAGTTGACTTGCCCATATATTATCATTTAAAAAACATGATTTTTAGGGGGGTACGTATAATTATCTGTGTGACTGTATGTATGTAGTCCCTGTATATTGCTTTTCTCATAGGTATTCTGTCAAGTTAATAACTGCCTAGCTAGGTCCCTAACTTCAAAAATAAATATTTCCCCTGTTAATACAAATGTGTTTACATTTACGAATTAACGTTTACCCTTCACCAATATATGATTTTTTTTAATGGTCATATTCTTCCTTTTTTCTTCTTCTTCTTCTTTTTCTTTTTTGCATTATTTGACTATTAAAATGAAAAAAATTTTCTTCAAAGAGTTTTTATTTTATTTTTTTTGCTTTGCTTTTGCTCCGCTCACTATCCCTTGGTCCTTCTGGCCACTCGCCTATCCCCTACCCTTGTTTAGGAATCTTTTTAACGGCCTTTTTGTAAAAATTTTTTTTATTGAAGTTGAGATTTATTCTGTTGTTGTTGATTTTTTTGATGTTTTTCGTGGTTTTCTCAGTTTTAGTTTTTATTGTTTCAAATAATTTTTGTTGTTGGTGTTGTTGTTGTTGTTTTCGTACTTTTACTTGAAGCCGCAATTAGTTACAGTTTAATATGCCGATAGGTGATACGATATATACGATGCGATACGATGCGATACGATACGATACGACACATAAATATAACGCTTGATGATATGTATGGATGTATGTAGTATGTAGTATGTATGGGCGACGACGTGGTGTACTCACTACATAGCTTTGTAGTGGCTGAGATTTTTTGTTCGTTTTTGGTTTCGTTTCGTTTTTTTTTAAGAATCTTTGCCAAGCAGTTAACAATGCAGCTTTTGCTTGTAGATTGACGAACGAAATATTTCATCACTCTGTCAGTGATTCTCTTCTGATCGTTCATATAAAGTACGTGTTGTATAGGAGGGAGGGGGGGGTTTGTTTTCCTGTATTTTCTTCTGTTTTTTTTCGTTTCTGTTTTTATCAATCAATGAGGCAGATGATCTTGATGATGACGATAATGCAGATGATCATGAACATGATAAATTTATTATCGTAGAGGCAATCAAAATAAATGCACATACAAACATACATATGTACGTACACTCGTATGAAGCGAAGACTATGTCTGTCTGTACCAAAAAACACATTCAATTTGTTTGGCGTTTTATTAGCCTTTTAAAGCAGGCGAAATTGTTTTTTTTTGTGGTTTTTTTCTTGTTTTTGTTTGAATTTTGGTCCACCCTATTTTCGATTGTAACATTGAATAGGCTTTAACAGCCTCCAGGTGCGCTTCACGCTAAATTAGAATATGAGTTGATCGTTTCATTACTTTTCCTTCCTTTATTTTTGTTTATCTGGCTGTGTGTGTAGTACTTAGCAGACCATCTTCCTATTGAATTGAGCCTCTACGCCGCCTTGGCATCAATTCATCTTCATAACGGCGTTCTATGATCATCACCCAGCCTAACTTGGCTTGGCCAACAGTCTACTGAGTGTGTGTGTATGTGCGTGTGTATGGCAAGAGGGTGTTTGAATTGTTTTGCTTGACCCTCTCAAACAGAAAATTTTAATCCCTGCTTAGAATGTCGGCTTAAACAACAAAAAACAATTTGTCTTACGCTCTATTACATGCAAATGATGTGCACTTCTTAGCCTATGTAAGCATGCAAATGCTCTGGCGTAGGCAAAACAATCTGTTTTCAATTGCTTTAACCAAAAAATAGAATCTTTGTGTCTTGAAATCTTAATTGTATTGCCATTGAATTTAATCTTAATTAGTCCATATTTAAGATGCAATTGATTGAACAATTGATTGGCCCACCAGCCAGTCAGCTGTCCATCTTACAGCCTTGACGCGTGTTTAGTTTCATAAAGAAATTTTCCAATCAATTGTTGTTGTCGTTGTTGCTGTTGCATAACGATCAAACGTTTTTTTTCAGTTTAATATACTCACTCTGCACTATGACCAGCAGCATCACTATCACTATCCGCTTACTAAGCCATACAATTTCGAGTTCGTGATTTAAAACGCCTTGTAAACGCCTTGATTGCATTAAACGAAAAAAGAAAAAACAGCAAAAAATTTTATTTGAAATCAAATAGATTTGGCAACATTGTTGCTAGCGGCCTGTGCTGATTCATAAGATAAGATCTGAATATTTAAAAGAGGTTTGAATGTCTTTTTTATCAGCTAAATAAGACATAAAAAAGAGTTAAAGGAACTGCCCTTGCCATCAGTTCTAGCTATTAGATACCCTACACCATTACCAGAGTACCAGGCTAAAGGATAATCGTCTTGGTTTCATGGTATGCAAGTGCTTAAAGTCACTTCTACTAAGGCCCCATTGTTGTTAACGGAGAGCCCTATCTATAGGCCGTTGATTACCAACTTCTCTTAAAACATGTAGTTTCAACAGAAGGGCGTTACAGTTTACGACACATTCCTTCCTGAATTGCATGATCTGGACACCAAAATGCCTGATGTTTTGATGGATCCATAGAGATAATGCCTATTGCAACACTAACCGCTTCCACAGATGTCGTGTGACATTCACTAGACATCTTTTATCAGATTCTTCTAAAAATTGACAACACGTTCGTCTGGATTACATTTTTCCGAACTTCATTCCATACCGCTGAAGATATTGAAATATTAAAAACATAGCCCATGTGTGACGCTTCAAGTTAAGACGATCGTTAATCAGATTTCTTTTGCTTGGGCAATAGTAGTAGTAAATAACAGTAGTAGAGGAGCAGCAGTAGTAGAGGAGTAGTAGTAGTACAGTATTAGTAGTACAGTAGTAGTAGTATAATAGTAGAGTAGTAGTAGTAGTAGTAGAGCAGTAGTAGTAGTAGTAATAGTAGTAGTAGAGTAGTAGTAGTAGTACAGTAGTAGTAGAGTAGTAGTAGTAGTAGTAATATTAGTAGTAGGGTAGTAGTAATAGTAGAGTAGTAGTAATAGTAGAGTAGTAGTAGTAGTAGTGGTATTAGTAGAGTAGTAGCAGTAGTAAAGTAGCAGCAGTAGTAGAAAAGTAGTAGTAGTACAGTAGTAGTAATAGTAGTAGATAGTAGTGGTGGTATTAGTAGAGTAATAGTAGTAGTAGTAGAGTAGTATCAGCAGTAGTAGTATTAGTAGTATTGTAGTAGTAGTAGAGTAGAAGTATTAGTAGAGTAGTAGTAGAGTAGCAGCAGTAGTAGAAGGGTAGTAGTAGTAGTAGAGTAGAAGTATTAGTAGAGTAGTAGTAGAGTAGCAGCAGTAGTAGAAGAGTAGTAGTAGTAGAGTAGTAGTAGTGGTATTAGTAGAGTAGTAGTAGTGGTATTAGTAGAGTAGTAGCAGCAGTATTATAGTAGCAGTAGTAGTAGTAGAGTAGTAGTAGTGGTATTAGTAGAGTAGTAGCAGCAGTATTATAGTAGCAGTAGTAGTAGTACAGTAGTAGTAGTAGTAGAGTAGTAGTAGCAGTAGTAGTATTAGTAGTACTGTAGTAGTAGTAGTAGCAGTAGTAGTAGTGGAATTGCCGAATTTGTTGCGATAGAAATCCGCATGAGATCCCAGAACGTCTAATGCATACCGAAAAAGTCACTGTTTGGCATGGACTTTAAGATGGAGGCATCATAGGCCACGATTCTTTGAAAACAACGTTGGGCAGCCCATCACTGCCATCGGAGGGCACTAAATATCGACAATTCCCAACCTTATTCGGACTGAATTGTATGATCTGGCCACCAATGACATCTGGTTTTAATAGGACGGCCCTACGTGCTACACAGCTAATGCCTCAGTGAATCTTGTGCTCCAGTTATTTGAAGATATGACCATCTCACGTAGAGTTGATGTAAGCTGGCCATCGAGATCATGTGATTTAACGCTCTTTAAGCCACACAGCTTACAACACATTTGCTTCTGAATTGAATGATCTGGACGGCGCTACGTGCAACGCAGATAATGTCCTTTTAGATATTCTACATAAGCGATTTGAAGGCATGGTCATCTCACTTGATGATGATGGGAACTGGCTTCCGAGATTGTGCGATTTGATCTGGATAGACTTTTTCTGGTGGGATTTTCTTAAGCCATAGGTGTATGCTACAAACCACTGTGGTCCTCAAGGCCAACACAATCTATGCATCCATCAAATTCAACCTGATTTATGTGCCAGAATGGTGGAAAATTTGACATTTCGAATGCTCTTCACACAATGAAACCGTGGCGGACATTTGAATGATGTTTTGTTCCATACTCAATGGCATCAAAAGGCCTTCCAAACGTATAAAAATTTGTCGATGATAAAGCTAGGAAGCGTTCACTGAAAGACGCAACAAGAGCCTATCTGGCAATATTCAATTGACAACTGATGCATGATAGGAGGGAAGCAAAACTTTTTGCTTTAAGGTTCAGTCGATCTTTTTTATTAATCCGTTGAGCTTATTCAAGGATGAAGTTTAACTTCTGATAGCGATGACCTAGCCGAAGTTGTTCTCAAAGAAATATGGATTAATATAATCGCCAGCCTAAAATTCTTATCAAACAATGACTTTTTTTAATGTATTAGACGTTCTTGGATCTTATCAAAGTTGAAAATGTTTTTGTTAGTCAAGTCATGTGATTGTTAGAGCTTTAGAGGGGAGCTTTACGTAAGGGAAATTGAAGATGGTGCTTAGGGCTAAAAAATCCATTTTGAAGGTTGTAAGCGTATATGTAATGGATAATCATAGATTTTCTAGTAGTCAAGTAAATGTAAGGGCCTTATAGGGAGAATATGCAGCTACTTTCTTGGTTATTAGGAGCCTAGTAGTCTTTTCAAGGGATAGCAGCAGAGTTTTTATTGGCTCTAGCTTGATTGCAGAATCATGCCAGCATTTAAGGCAAACTCTTTGCGGATTGGCTTGCCTATGTCGGTCATTTATCCAAAAAAGTCTTTAAAATCTTGTTAATAAGTTCCAGGAAATATATTATGGATCGCTGCAAGCCCAATATGCAGGCTTTGTGATGAGAATAAAACACATACTTGGTAGCTGTCCGGCGCTAATGCATCTCAGATGTCAGCAGAAGTCATCGTAGTCTAGTAGGTAGTGTGTTGGCTTATTAGATGTAAGGCCGCGGTTCAAACCCCAGGTCAGATATCAAAACGGAAATAAGAAAAAATATTTCTTAGGCAACTCAGCAGATTTCTGGCAAAAACTCTGAGGGGTCAATAAAATTGCAATAAAAAGTTTCTCAAAAATCAGACGTTCGGAGTCGACTTTAAGCTGTAGGTCCCTTCACTTATGGATAAAATTAGCGCCTACAACATAAGTGGTCAGAAACTAGGTCGTAATCCTGACTAAAGGGTTGTAATGACCAAATTATGTTATGCCATGCTAACATAGGGCTGCAGCCCACCACCACCATAGCTATACTGTGCGTTTCTCTCTCACACACGCTCTCTTTTGAAATTGCAATGAACTTGTGACTTCTCAATACAGCTTGACGAAGCAAGCTTTACAGATTTCCCACATGATCTGCGCAATTTAATTAAATTGTTCAATGCTGGGCTCCGGTGACGATGGTGAGAATGGTGATAGGGACGATGGCGATGGCAATAGCAAATGGCAATTAAAGAACAATATTTGTTTAATTAAAGAACAAAATCAATTTCCCTTTAATAGGATTTAATTTGTGTCATTTAGTTTTATTTCCCTAAAGTATCTCTGTTTCCATTTCAATTTTCTTTTCATTTCAATTTCGATTTCACTTTTTTCCTTTTTTTTTTGTTTAATCTTTCAAATTAGTTTCGTAAATAATTAAATTCACAGCGTTAGTTTGTCTTGTTTTTTAGTTTCTTCATTTCTTTTGTTTTTAGCAACCAACTGTCCGTCACTTTACATCATGTACCAGGTTTAGGTACAGGTACAGGTACAGATACAGGCCCAAGTATGGGTATTTGTCCATCAAACAGGTGTCCACTTGTCTAAGCAAATACAACACCCATCACAAGACAGTCCTCTTAAAAGACATATTTTTTCTATTCAATGTCTTTCATTTTTTTTTGTCTCATTCTTCTTGGTTTTTGTTGTTCACATTTCATAACTTTTGCATCTGAAATTGTATTGAATTATGAGCATATAAGCTAGGCCAGGGAACAGGGGAGATGTTAGAAAGCAAGAGGTTTTTAAGACCTCAACTGGATACACAGAAAACTGGACTAGAAAGAAAATGGAGAGAAAAAAATAAGAAATATATGAAGTGACACAAGTTTGAAAATCCTTTTAAAAGCATGGCAAATGGTACACAAAAAAAAATTAAAAAATTCAGTGCTATAAAGTAATGAAATCATTTAAAGTTCCTGGGCAGAAAATGAAACAAACATAACTTTTTTGCATTTTGATCGCTATTTCGCTAATTTCCAAGCTTACCTTAAAATTGTGAGATTTCATAGAAATTTTTATTCGTTTCAAAGTCCTACTGATGCCATTGTATGTGGAATAAAACATCGTGCAGATATCCGCCACTTATTCTCTGGGTGGGGCTAATCCTGAATATCTGGCACCTTAATCGGGCCACTTTTGACGGATGGCATGGGTTATGTTGACTTTGAGGCCCTCCGTGGCTTCTGTCTTCTTCACATACCGCTGAGACGTAAGAAAATCCCACCATCGAGATCAAATCGAATAATCTCTAGAGCCAGTTCTCAATCATCATCAAATGAGATGACCATGCCTTCAAATTGTTCATGCAGAATATCTAAACGGACATTAGCTATGTAGCACGTAGCGCCGTCCAGATCATTTAATTCAGGAAGAAATGTGTCTTAAGCTGTGTGGCTTAAGGGGGTCAAATCACATGATCTCTGTGGCCAGCTTACATCACCACTACGCGAGATGACCATACTCTCAAATCACTGAAGCAGAACATTCACGGAGACATTAGCTGTGTGGTACATAGGGACGTCCTGTTGAAATCAGATGTCGTTGGTGTCCAGAGCATAGAATTCAGGTCCAAAAGAGTTGATTACCATCGATGTTTAGTGCTCTCCGATGACAGTGATAAGCTCGTCAACGTCATTCTCAAAGAATCGTGTACCTTGATAGCTCCATCTCAAAATCCACACCAAACGGTGGCTTTTTCGGTATGCATTAGATGTTCTGAGATCTCATGCGGATTGTTAACGTAACAAATTCGGCAATCCAGAAATGGACCTTTTGCTGAAGATGAGCTTTCAATGAAAATAAGGATCAGTTTCCACTACTACTACTACTGCCTTTACTACTACTACTATAATACTGCTGCTACTGCTTTACTACTGCTACAATAATACTGCTACTACTACTTTACTACTACTACTACTCTACTTATACCATTACTACTACTCTACTCCTACTACTACTACTCTGCTGCTAATGCTACTAGTACTCTACTACTACCACTCTACCACTACTCTACTAATACTACTACTATACTACTACTCTACTACTACCACTCTACTACTACTCTACTAATACTACTACTACTATACTACTACTCTACTACTACCACTCTACCACTACTCTACTAATACTACTACTATACTACTACTCTACTACTACCACTCTACTACTACTCTACTAATACTACTACTACTATACTACTACTCTACTACTACCACTCTACTACTACTCTACTAATATTACTACTACTTTACTACTACAACTACTCTACTACTACCACTCTACTCTACTCTACTCTACTGATACTACTACTCTACTACTACCACTCTACTACTACTCTACTAATACTACTACTTTACTACTACTACTACAACTACTTTACTACTACTACTACTTTACTACTACTACTACTCTACTGCTACTACTACTCCACTCCTACTACTACTCTGCTGCTACTGCTACTACTACTCTACTCCTACTCTTCTGCTACTGCTACTTCTACTCTACTCCTACTCTTCTGCTACTGCTACTACTACTCTACTCCTACAATTCTGCTACTGCTACTACTTCTCTACTCCTACTCTGCTGCTACTGCTACTACTACTCTACTCCTGCTACTCTTGTAATACCTCTACTATTACTCTACTACTCTACTACTACTACTACTATTAATACTACTTAATATTTAATAATATAATACTATATATAATACTATTAATTCTTAATACTATTAATACTCTACTACTACTACTTTTGCTCCAGCAAAAGAAATCTGATTAACGATCGTCTTAACTTGAAGTGTCACACTTGGGCTATGTTTTTAATATTTCGATAACTTCAGCGGTATGGAATGAAGTCGGGAAAAATGTAATCAAGACGAGCGGTTGTCAAAGATCTGCTAAGAGATGTCTTGGAAATGTCACACGACAGCTGTAAAAGCGGTCAGTGTTGCAACAGGTATTATCTCTATGGATCCATTAAAATATCAGGTATATCTACAGCTTAATCTAACGGAGTTTTGTTTTAAAACTAAGCTTTTGTGTTGATACTAAGGCATGGCTTCATGTTATATCATAACGGACTACTAAGAGCACTCCCCCCTATCATATTCACTTATAGACATTATGAACGTGTCTTAAATTGCAGAAGGCACTATTGATTGAGTGAATGATAGAGGCCCAGTAAGAATGTTACAGCTTGCTAGCTCTATGCTATCTACACTCTATGCGTTCCTAAGAATTTGCAACATGTTCAGAATTAGCTTCGTCTTATAACACGGATAACATTAGTGGAGGAGGATCATTTCGTGCAATTAAATGTATCCTTTGGACGTATCCTTTTGGAATCATTTGAAGTCATTACGTTGAGTAGGAGGAGTAGAATTTAATTCAATTCAATTCGTTTAATTATACTTTTAATGAGCACTTCATAGCTTTAAAGTTTGTGGAAGAAAAATAAAACTTTTTGTTGTTTTTGTTGTTGTTCCTGTTGTTGTTGTAGTTGTTTTCATTTAATGTTTTATGTAATCTCTGTGGTATGGCCAGTAATTTAATAAGAAAACAGAAACGTTTTTTTTCTTTTGATTTTTGACAATAAAATGTGGCCACCTTTAATGGCTTGAGGAAGGTATTATTGGGTGAGCTTATAAGCAAGTCACAAGATGTTGTTGTTGTTGTTGTTGTTGTTGCCATACAATTTAACTCTTATGAGCACAAATAAACACGAAAGGAAATAATACGCTGAGCTGAGCTGAGTGGAGAGTGATTATTTATTTGTTTATTTGGAACTGTGTTAAGCGTGCTTAGGTTAGTGCTTACAGGCTGGCTAGCAGGCAGACAGGCAGGCAGGTATGCAGACAGTCAGTTAGAGTGGCACTTTGGTGTTTTGCAAGACAGTGTATTTGTTGATCTTGTTAATACTATAACGCCTTTTGGCCATTTAAAAAGACACACCATACCACACCACATCACACATTATGTATCACAACACCTTTCTAGATAAAGTTGGAAAGGAACACTGTGTTTTGTGTTTTGTGTACCACTCTGATGGTGGTAATTCGACTTTATTCTACGAAACTTACTTTGACTGTCAGTTTTTGAAGTTGAAACGATTTTATTGAAAATGTCATAAATATTCACGGCATAGAGGAGAGAGGGGAGTGAGGTGCTTGCCAATGGTAATGGTTGGTTGGTTGGTTGGTTGGTGGGTATAAAAAAAAGAAAAATCTTGTAAATGTTGATTTGGATTTATAGCCAACCATTCAGTCAAGCCACTCACACCACTCAAACATTTACAGCCAACACTTGCCGGGGATTTATGAGTTCAGTTTTGGATTTTTTTTCTCACTTGAAAATAATGAACATTCAAGTGTTAGAAGGCACACAACTGGTCCCCTTTATTTGTTTATTTTTGTTATTTTTTTTTTTGCTTCTTCTTCTTCTATTTCTTGAGTTCTACAATACATACTTACGTACGTACATATATGCACAGTAGTTTGTTTATCATTTATTATTATTATTGTACTCCACAGTAGTTGTTGTTGTTGTTGGAAAACCTTTCAGTATTACAAGAGAAAAAAAGCAACAAAAAAATCTGGTGGTCTTGTCTAACCCTGTAACTAGGTGACAGCTTATCTTGTTTTTTGACATCTCTTTGGCTTTTAGAAAATTTAAATTTCTGTGTGTCTTTTTATGTTTTTTTTCGTTTTCTTTTTTCTTCCTTCGTGACTTGTGAGTAGGGGGCTGCTTAGCTGCATGGCTGCCTTTGTATGAGCATGCTAAACAAATTCAATTGAAATTTAATTAATTAGTTGACAGTTGGATTGACATTTTGCCCAGTGTTTCGTTTTTGTGTTTTCTTTTCTTTCCTGTTTTTTTTTTCAAAGGGAATTCGTTAACGGGTTAATAGATTTCCATTTAAACGTTTCTCGTGCCTTTTAAAAAGCCATTTTTTACGATCGCTTTTTTCAATTAACCAGCAGCCGCTAAAAAACGGCAATAAATTATAAGAATTGTTATTCAAATTAATCAATTCACATTCATATTCAAATACAATTGTATTCAATTGTTAATAATTGTTTCGTGATTTTAAAAAAAAGTAGGGATCAGCAATGAGTATTCAAAAAGATGAGTAGATTTGAATCATACTTCCATACTACTTTTAATATCATGGAACCTCTACTAATATTCAAAGTTTGAAGTACTCATCATACATCATACTTAACAACACGTATGATGTTGTTATTGATTTCGACTCTTCATAACTCAACATATACACGAAGCACAAAATACGTATGAATCGCATACGAACACTAAAATACCTACTAGAAGGCTGTGTGTCTGTTCTGCTTGCTGCTCTGTCTGTCTTTTTTGCTTAGGTGTCTGTTTTCTTTTGTTGTAAATGCAACAACAACTCAATTTTGATGAATGATTCGAGTCACTCGAGTCACTTTAAGCACATTATCGATTGTGTGCAGCTGTATTTCACCAATGGCTTCACGAATATTGTCCTTAAAAGCGTCAATTGTCTCTGGCTTGTCGGCGTAACACTTATCTTTGACGGCGCCCCACAAATAATAGTCCACCGATGTCAAATCGCAGCTCCGTGGTGGCCGAACGACATCAGCTCTGCGGCTGATAATGCGATCTTCAAAAACAGGACGCAAAACATTGAGTGTAGTTTCGGCTGTGTGGCACGTACCGCCGTCTTGTTGAAATCAAATGTTGCCAATATCCTCCTCTTCAATTTTTGTGAACAAAAATTCGTTCAACATGGCCCGATAACGATCGCCATTAACTGTAACGGTCACTCCTTGCTCATTTTCGAAGAAAAATGGCCCAATTATGCCTCTGGACAAAATTCGTACCAAACAGTGACTCGTTTTGGGTGCGTCGGCTTAGTTATGATTCTAAATGAGTAGGCTTATGAATCAAACGTATTTCGAATGGTATGAGTTTGATATCAACACGTTGTACGCATACTCATTGCAACCTGCACTTCTAAATCAACGTTGCTGTTGAGTATGAATGAATCAGAATTCATAGTTAAATTTCAATATCAATTGACTCACTTATATTCAAAATTGCATGAGTGCTTATGAGTAGCAAAAAAGGATTCATTGCTGATCTCTGATTTTAAAAAATAAAAGAAATACTTTGACTACTCGGTAACTGAATCCGGTTTCGATTCTGTGTATTCAATAAAAAAAAACACCGGAAAGACAGGATCTCTACTTCTCAGGCACATCTGCCTGTTGATTACCACAGTCGAAGCTTTTGCCTCATCAATCTCCATTTGGCTCCTGATAATCTTCACTACTAAATGCAAATGGCTTTAATCAAATAGAGCCTGAACCACAGCTTTAGGACAGGTTTTCAAAGCTCTGATTATACCTAAAACATGTCAGTCCTCTGTATCTTATCCAATTCCATCGGAGATATTTTCAAATTCTTTCTGTCAACCCAAGCAAGGTCGTAACCTGACTAACTGGGCCTGAACATCTCACTCCGGCTGCCGAACTTCTGCAGCGTGTTCCAGGCGGAGGTAATGGCCATCTACCGGGCCGTACAGTGGATCCTCCTCCTTTCACCCGTATCTCGATCTACTCCGATAGCCAGGCTGCGATAAAGTTTCTGTCGAAAGTTGCGGATAAATCCAGGGTCGTCAGAGAATGTCGCCGTTGCCTCAATCTCCTTTCTGGGCGTTTCGGCGTCACACTTGTCTGGGTTCCCGGACACTGCGACATTCCGGGAAACTGCAGGGACAATGAGCTGGCGCACTACTTCCGGAATCTTCCTCAAGCAACTTGGGAATGCCACTTACCTCGTTCAAACTGGCCATTGCGCCTAAATTCTCCCGGGATGCCAACCGATCCTGGGTCAATGAAGAGTCCTGCTCCTTCGCTAGGCTCACTTGGCCCACAGTGGATAGTAGGCGTACCAACCAGCTACTTGGACTTGGCCGTAATATCACCTCGATCACAGTGCCCAAGCTTACAGGCCACTGTGTTATGGGTAGACACGCGGAAAGAATGCGACTTCCATTTAACGACTTCTGCCGTGGATGCAGATCCGCCGAGGAGGAGGAGACTGTCATCCACTTCCTCTGGGTGCAGATATAGGTTATTTGGCTCTCCAACCCTTGTCAGCTTGACGGAGCTATCGTCCATTGATATCAAGAACATAGCCTGGTTAATCAAACTTTCTGGCTGGTTTTCCAGCGTAGGGTAGTCGTGCTTTTTGAAAATGTGCAGCCCTTGCGCTGGCCAACTTTCCCTCCTTGGATCGGTGGAAATTGGTCAGTACAGAGGCTGCGTTCACCTGTGGCAACACAACGGGCCACTATGCGTGCTCAAGTGAGCTTTTTGGCAAATTAAAGCTACCACGCTAACCTAACCTAACCTAACCTGACCAACGATGAATACTCTGATATTGATTGACGACCCTCTAGCCAGGCATAGTAGACTCAAGAAATATTTGTGCAGAAGATTCGATAAGAAGTAAACTGAGCACGCCTATCTTTTTTTAAATTTTAATTTTATCAATCAATTTTTAATTCTTTTAATGAAACTTTTAATCAATTTAATTAAATTGTATTGTAAACCGAAAAATCTTATGCTTCTTAAAAAAAAATTAAAAAATTTTTTCGTTTTATTTTCAAAAGCTATTAGAAGCCATACTTTTTTTTTTCTTTTGGGGTTCCAAACATAGACATCATTTTTTATAATTTCGATGCTAGCAAACGATCATTAATTTCATAATTTAAGTGTTTATGTTAATTTAAATCAATTTTTTGTTGTTGTTTTTTTTTGGGTTTTTTTTAAAAGAAAGAAACAAGAAAACCTATTTATAATATCAATAATATGTATGTAATAGGTATGCTAATAATAATAATATGCCTCTTTTTCTTTTTCATGGGATTATTAACAGGAAGGTTTTACAGATCCGCCCTCGACATCATCGATAAGTCGCTTGTTAAGGGGTAACGATCGCAGCAGTGATGATGGACGCAAAGACTACAGCATACATGGCTTATTAGGCGGTAAGTCAACTGATTTTTTTTCTTCTTTTTTTTTAAAGGAAAATAATATTAAAAAAAAACAATTTCAATTAATTAAAATACATTCTCTCGATCTCTGTCTGTCTGTCTCTATGTATTAAAGAAAGAAAAAAAATTAAAGAAAAAACAAACACTTGTTGTTTTCCACAACCCCTCTTCTGGGTTTAAAGAAGAGTTTGGGAATGAAAAAAACTAAAAACCAATAATCACTATTTTTGATCAAATTATTGATCATTTATTTGATAATTTGAATATCATCATCAAATCATTTGTTGCACAAATCATCGGCCGAACCGGCGGCATTTCTACTTTGATCGTCTTAAGTTCTGATTTCCTTAAAGGGAAACAAACAAAAAGCCGCTCAAATCACACAAAACGAAATCAGGCAATCGGATTTTAAAAAAATATACAACAACAACAATAACAACAACAAAAATTACAAACTAATGTTATTTGAAAAAGAGTTTTTCACAATTTTTTTTTTGGTTCTCAACCTTAACGTATGTTGGACTAAAGCAAAGCAAAGTGTTGATGAGATGACACCTTCAAAAATGATTTCAAAAATGATTTGAAAAATTTTGTGCGTTAAGCCAAGAAGAAGAAGAAAAAGACGACGAAAAAAAAGGTTTAAACTGATTAATAAGCCTTGGTTTTCTCTCTTAGAAAACGAAACGAAACAAGTGATGCTAAAGGGTCCGCCAAATAACTTTTTTTTTGAAAATGCTTTAAAAAGAAAAAATACTGAATATTTTCTCGAATTTCTTTTTTTATTTGAAAGTACAATCCTTGCGGTTAATAATGGAAAATAATTTCATTCAAATGGCTGCCTCGGCTGGCCATGCAGTAGCCTACACGATCGGTCCAATTTTTTAAGCACATTATCGATTGTGTGCAGCTGTATTTCACCAATGGCTTCACGAATATTGTCCTTTAAAGCGTCAATTGTATCTGGCTTGTCGGGACGTAACACTTATCTTTGACGGCACCCCACAAATAATAGTCCAACGGTGTCAAATCGCAGCTTCGAGGTGGCCTCTGCGGCTGATAATGCGATCTTCAAAAACAGGGCGCAAAACATCGAGTGTAGCTTCGGCTGTGTGGCACGTAGCGCCGTCCTGTTGAAACCAAATGTTGCCAATATCCTCCTCTTCAATTCATGTGAACAAAAATTCGTTCAACATGGCCCGATAACGATCGCCATTGACTGTAACGGCCACTTCTTGCTCATTTTCGAAGAAAAATGGCCCAATTATGCCTCTGGATTAAAATCCGCACCAATCAGTGACTCGTTTTGGGTGCGTCGGTTTTTCAATGTATGCGTGCGGGTTTTCTGTGCCCAAATGCGACAATTTTGCTTGTTTACATACCCGCCACGATCAAAATGAGCTTCATCTGAAAAGATGATTTTTTTTGCCAATATCGGCAACTTCTGGTGTAGGCTACTTCATGGCCAGCCTGGGGCAGCCATTTGAATGAAATTATTTTCCATTATTAACCGGAAGGACTGTACTTTCAAATAAAAAAAGAAATTTGAGAAAATATTCAGTAGTTTTTCTTTTTAAAGCATTTTCAAAAAAAAAAGTTATTTGGCGGACCCTTTACATACACACAGATGCTGTTGAAGGCAATGAATGTTTGATTTCATTTCAAATCAGGCTAATTCTGGAAATAAATATGCAAAGTCATGAGATAAACGATCTTCAAACAAAAAAAAATTATTCGACTATTTTTCTGCTTTTTCTGTAACACAAATCTCGACGCGCATCTCGCAATCGTTCTTTAAAAGCCACAAAAAAGTGTTAATGATCGAGAGCCACAAATAAAACGATTGTTTGTTAAGAAAATTGAGTAGAAAATTGTGTTCTTTAAAGAAGTTTTTTTCATTCTTCGTTTTTTTTTCGTTTTTCTTTTGATAGAAAAATCAAAACGTTGTAAAATGGAATTATTAAGATAAGGTTGGTTATCTAATTAAAAACATACTCAAAATATTTAAAAATTCTACACCTTATAACAACAACAACAACAACAACAACAACAACACACACACACACACACACACACGTAAAGCCAAAAAAAGTGTAGAAATTTTGATAGACAGCATGACACCTGAACGGCTGATAAACGACAATAAAAAAGAGAAGAAGAAAATAATTCCATAAAGAAAACATGTTTAAAAATATTGGGTGTACAATTAACAAATGCGGTATACCCCTCATAGCAACTACGGCATCTGGATGCACATGACTTCTGCAGAAGCTGTTATGATAAGAAAGTAGAAGAGACCACAGAACATCTTTGTCTGGCCCTTGGAGACCTGAGGTAAAGGGTTCTTCGTTATCTAGAATTTTTCCAGGAAGTGTCTAGGCAAAGATGATTTGAATAGAATCTATAGGTTAGGTTAGGTTTGGTTAGAGGACGTGTACTTGTCAATTAAGACAAGTACAGTAGTCGGAGGTCGTATTGAGCCATTGTATAACGTCCTAGTTTCTCACACCACTTTTACATGAGTGGTGGGAGCTACAGTCGACTCCGAACGACAGATTTTTGAGAAACTTTTTTCATGACAATTTTATTTACTCTCAGAGTTTTTGCCAGAAATCTGATGAGAGGAAGTCGCCGAAGCAATACTGATGACTGGCCTGGGGCTCGAACCCTGGTTTTATGTCTAATAAGCCAACACACTACCTGCTAGATACGGCGACTTCAGAAGCTATAACTTCCTAAAACTATAGCGAGGGTTGACAAATGTCAGCCGAACCAGTACTAGTGATACTTTATTGCAGCCCTGTAACCTATGCCTCTGGAGGCCGTTGTCAATTTAAGTTAACCCACACTATTTCAGTGAAAAAACTTTGCAATGAATAAAAAAGCATAATCAGGGGATTAATAGCTAAGCACCTGAAAAAGCATTAGAATTTGTTAGTCACGCCATCAAATTGTTAAATCATTAGAATGCTAGGGAGCTCAACGAAGGATCAGACACTTGATTGTAGGACTGTATCAGAGATCAGCAATGAGTATTCAAAAAGATAAATAAAATCGAATCATACTCATAATTTCTGATACTTATACGCATTCGTACTGATTTTAATATCATGGAATCTCTCTATACTCATCTTCAATGGAGAAGGATGCTCCGGCTAGACGGGTGTTTGCTGCAGTGGCTTGAGGAAGTTAGTGAAGAGGACGACCTTTGGTTTGGCGTTGGAAGGACAAAATCGAGGAAGCCCTGTCATCGATTGGTGTGATCAACTGGCCAGAGATCAGCAATGAGTATTCAAAAAGATGAATAGTATCGAATCATACTCATAATTTCTGCTACTTATACGCCTTCATACTTATTTTAATATCATGGAACCTCTACTCATATTCAAGTTTGAAGTACTCATCATACATCATACTTAACAACACGTATGATGTTGTTGAGTTCGACTCTCCATAACTCAACATATGCACGAATCATAAAATAAGTATGATTCGCTTGCGAACACTAAAATACTTCCTAGAAGGGTTGTGTGTTTGCTCTGCTTGCTGCTCTGTCTGTCTTTTTTGCTCATGTGCTCATTGCGCTGGCTCGACCATATTGTTCGAATGGAGGAGGATGCTCCGGCTAGACGGGTGTTTGCTGCGGAGGCTTAAGGAAGTTGGTGAAGAGGACAACCTTTGGTTTGGCGTAGGAAGCACCAGATCGAGGAAACCCCAAAAAAGGCCAGAGATCAGCAATGAGTATTCAAAAAGATGAGTAGAATCGAATCGTACTCATAATTTCTGATACTTATACGCATTCATACTTATTTTAATATCACGGAACCTCTACTCATACTCAAGGTTTGAAGTACTCATCATACATCATACTTAACAACACGTATGATGATGTTATTGATTTCGACTTGAGGAAGTTGGTGAAGAGGACAACCTTTGATTGCGTTAGAAGTACCAGATCGAGGAAGCCAACTGGCATATGCGCCTAAGAAGCAGAGGCATCTGGAAGGATGTTTAAATCGGGCCATATAAAAAAAAGAAAGACGTATTCTTGAACTGCTAAAACAACCGTATTCCTAAATGGCATTGCAAATGCAGCCGGTTTTAAGCCACTAAATGGCTAACCTGATATCTTTGTTGTGACTTTGTATCTGAAGGATATACGGTTTGTTAAAGGGCGGTCTATTTAAAACCCTTGTTTGTTTGAAGAGTGCCTTTAAATAGACCGTCTGTTGTATATGAAGTCGCCGTAGTCTAGTAGATAGTGTGTCGGCTTATTAGACGTAAAATCACGGTTCAAACCCCAGGTCAGACATCAAAACGAAAATATGAAGAAAATATTTCTACGGCGACTTTCTCTCAGCAGATTTCTGGCAAAAACTCTGTGAGTAAACAGAAAATTGTCATGAAAAGTGTCTCAAAAATTTAGCGTTCGGAGTCGACTTTTGAACTGTAGATCCCGCCACTCTTGTTAAAGGGCGGTCTATTTAAAACCCTTGACTGTCTGAAGAGTGCCTGTAAATAGACCGTCTGTTGTTTCTGAAATCGCCGTAGTCTAGCAGATAGTGTGTCGGCTTATTAGACGTAAAATCACGGTTCAAACCCCAGGTCATACATCAAAACGAAAATATGAAAAAAATATTTCTTCGACAACTTCCTTTCAGCAGATTTCTGGCAAAAACTCTGTGAGTAAATAGAAAATTGCCACGAACTTTAGGTCCTGCTTCGCATGTATAAAATTAACACACACAACATAAGTGGTGTTAGAGGCCTGAGTGAAGGTTTGTAATGACCAATTATGTATGTATGTTGAGTTGTTAAAGGGCGATCTATTTAAAACCCTTGTTTGTCTGAAGAGTTCCTTTAAATGCATTGCCTGGTACTTATTTTCCCCGCACAACTGTTGTTACTTAACGGAATCATGGTCCTTTTCAAGGCTCTTCTATTTATGGCTTTATGTATAGTTTCCACTCAGTTTTATCGCTATGATGTAGTGTTATCGCCTATCGATAAGTGTTTTAACGATCTTTTTCTAGAGTCTGTTTAACTGTTATTCTATGCCGGATTGTGTGATGGCGCATACATTTGAATAACAAACGGGTTTTTTTTTATTTCCTTTTATTTCCGTTAAAAATTTTTATTGAGTTTTTCTTCGTGTGCATTTGTTCTATCGTTTGGCTATTTTAATGGTTTGTTTTTGTTTTTGTTCTTCACTTAAAAACTATTTAATTACCTGTTTAGCGAATAAATTTACAAGTTAAACTGAAAAACTGAAGTTTTCATTACAGAAATATTTTTCAAATTGTTGTTGCTTATTGTTGTTGTGGCAAATTTGTATTTTCTTTAATGGCTTTTGCTTAAAGGTCATGAGAAAATGTATTTATTTGTATGACTACATACACATGTACATGGCTATGGCTGTGGCCTTATGTATGTGAAAATGTTTGAAAAAAACCGTTGCTTTATTTTCTTTCTTTAAAAGTGAAAATATTTCATTTTCTTTTATTGGAAATATTTGCTGAAATTATCAGAAAAACAAAAAAACAAAGCAAAATAGAAGAAGAAATAGAAAAAGAAGAAGAAGAAGAAATAATTATTATTTCTTGTGTTGCATTATCGATTTGCCGACAAGGCCATCCATATACGACGACGACAATATTTTCCATGTCATGAGATGTCAAAATATTGTCACTTTAAGTGACACAAAAATGTACACATGTTTCCTTGTTTAGTCTCTCTTTCCCTCTCTCTCGCTCTATCTCGCTTTCTCTCTCATTTAAGTATGACAGAAAACAAATTGTAAGAAAAAATTCTTTAATTTCTTACATTCTTGCCACATTCATTTATTTACGAGCACAGTACATGCCACTATTTGTGGCATTTACAATGAGAAAGGGCAATAGGGCAATAGCAACAACAACAGAAAATCCACAAAAAAAAAAGAGAAGAAACAGAACCGAAATCGATTCTTTCCATTTTCTTTGTTTATCTCTCGGGTAGTCATTGATCTTAAAACATTAGAAAGCAAATGCAAGCGAGTCAATAAACAAACACTCGATATTTTTTTAGTTCATGAATTTCTTTGCCCTGCCTAACCTTTGGCATTAACCTGAACCTGATGTTTTTCTTTAATTAACTAAACAGCATTAAATAAACCAAAAATATTCTCATAGTACAATTACTTTTCATTTACATTGTGAAAGAACTTTTCCAAGCAAACCAAGGCTCATGCCACAAGAGCTCCTTAATCCATGATAATGTTTTAAACCAAAATTAATTAAAATATGCTAAGAAAGATAAGCTCCAGCTTGCGGTTTCCAAACAACAACTGAAGCAGAGAATAGCAACGAGTATTCAAAAAAATTAGCAGAAATCATACTCATAATTTCTGATACTTATACGCTTTCATAATTCTTTTAAATTCATGGAACCTCTACTCATATTCAAAGTTTGACGTACTCATCACACATCATATTTAACAACAACACGTATGATGATGTTGTTTTTGACTCTTCACAACATATTCACGAAGCACAAAATAAGTATGAGTCGCGTTCGAACACTAAAATACTCACTAAATGGTTGTGTGTTTGCTCTGCTTGCTGCTCTGTCTGTCTTTTTTTGCTTATGTGTCTCATTTATTTTGTTGTAAATGCAGCAACATCTAAGACTGTAAACTGTGACTGTGACTCGTATCATTTATAAGTATTTTTCTAAAGTTATGAATCTAAATGAGTAGAGGCTTATGAATCAAACATATTTCGAATGGTATGAGTTTAATGTCAACACGTTGTACGCATAATCATTGCAACCTGTACTTATAAATCAACATTGTAGTTGGGGTATGAATGAATCCAGAGTACATAGTTAAATTTCAATATTATTGACTCAGTTATATACATTCAAAATTTCATGAGTGCCTACGAGTAGTGAAAAAACGATTCATTGCTGATCTTTGAACTGAAGCCAGTCATATCATCGTAGGATATGCTGCGGCACAACAATTCCTGCTTGAATGGAAAAAACTTGATTAATGAAACTAAAAAGAAAGCAAGGAAGTAAAGAAAGTGAGATAAGAAACTGGGGGAAAAGAAATTATACACACAAGGGACCATAGATGGACTGTTGCAGCATATTAGGGCTACTAAGCAAGTGCAATCAAAGCTCATAGTGACTTGGAAGTTTTAATTTGCTTCCCTCAAACTATCTGATAAGTCTGCAAGCGACCGGAATGACAGATTAGAAGTCCTTGCTTAGATTTCTCTTATCGAGAAAATTATAAAAAGCGTACGAGTTCCGCAGTATGCTCATGGTCCCTCCTCCCTCTGTTTCAATAGAAGTTCAGAGAGGAGCCAGTTGATTATGGTAAATAATGCTTTAGTGTAATGGAATAGAAAGAGTGCACTGGCGAGCAGACTGTAGAGACACTAGTATTTACATAACGTTGGTTTTCTTTTTTAAGATCAACATTCAGGAGATAGCATAATTGACCGTAACAACCCCTCAGTCAGGATTACGACCTAGTTTCTCACACCACTTATGTTATGTGTGTTAATTTTATACATGAGTTGTAGGACCTACAGTTTAAAGTCGACTCCGAACGACAGATTTTTGAAAAACTTTTCATGGCAATTTTCTATTTACTCTCAGAGTTTTTGCCAGATATCTGTTGAGAGGAAGTCGCCGAAGAAATACTTTTTGTATTTTGTTTTGATGTCTGGCCTGGGGCTCGAACCTTGGCTTTACGTCTAATAAGCCAATACACTACCTACTAGACTACGGAGACTTCCTTAGACTGGTATTTTGTTTAATAAAATTCCAAAAAGCATGGGAATTTTCTCAATATATACGTGGTTTAATAAACGAAATCATTAAAAGCCGTCCTTAACTTGAGATGCTTTAACTACAGCAGACATCATTCAAAAGCCTCAGCCCCAGCCCCAGCCGTGTTGTATTCGTATTGATTAACTACACAGTAATTTATTTATAATTTTTATTGGTTTTTAATGATTTTTAATAATTATAATAGAAAGGAATACATACAAACATACATATGTATGCATATATTTTTAATATTTAATAAATTTAAAAATTAAAATTTTATTTCATTTTCAATTTAATTAATTCCCCTGACTTCGATAATCGATAGATTACGTTCATTATATTGTTATTGTTGTTATTGTTGTTGAGTTATTATATTTCTTTTTAACCAAAATTGATTTATGGCAGCGTTTTTCAATTGATTCATAAAAAAACATGAAGTTTTTTTTCTCGGATTTCAGTTAATATGGCTCTCGATCGATCTGTTTAGATGGATAATGTGGTGGTATTGAGGTAAAGGAATTGAAAAGCAAAAAAATTGAAAAAAATAGCAAAGAGATCATTAAAATATTAATAGTTTTACCCTTTCCAAAGGTGTTAAATTGAAATAGTGAATGAATGTGTATTTATATGCCATAAAAATTGTTGAAAAAAAAATATTCACATTCACATTCAGATTTCAAATACAAAAAAACAGAAAAAAAAACAAAACTGACTCTGACCACAAATGCTGAACCAGTAGCAGCAGTTATTAATTTATATGTTCAAACAAAATACAACAAAAAAACGTAGAAAAAACAATGAAAACAACAGCAAACAATAATCACAATAAAAATATGTGAATGGTAATCATTAATTTCGTATATGTACGTATGTATATACATATATATGTACATACAAGCTGAACGAGGGTTAACTTAAGAGTTTTAAACATGTTTTCTTTGAAAAGTATGTTTTCATACTTTCGCCGTACCTACCTACTAGTAGTGTGTTGGCTTATTAGACGTAAAGCCAGGGTTCGAGCCCCAGGCCAGATATCAAAGACAAAAATAAAAAAAATATTTCTTCGGCGACTTCCTCTCAGCAGATTTCTGGCAAAAACCCTGAGAGTAAATCCAAAGTGCCATGAAAAAGTTTCTCAAAAAAAATCTGTAGTTCGGAGTCGACTTTAAACTGTAGGTCCCTTTACTTATGGATAAAATTAACACACCCAACATAAGTGGTGTGAGAAGTTAATTCGTAATCCTAACTGAAGGGTTGTAATGGTCAATTATACTATCCCCTGAATGTTGATCTTAAAAAAGAAAACCAACGTTATGTAAATACTAGTGTCCCTACAGTCTGATAGACAAAGTACGCAGATAGTTAACTGTCCTGATCGCCAGTGCACTCTTTCTATTCCATTACACTAAAGCATTATTTACCATAATCAACTGGCTCCTCTCTGAACTTCTATTGAAACAGAGGGAGGCAGTAAGTTCTGGTCTAACCTGGACCATGAACATACTTCAAAACTCGTACGCTTTTTATAATTTTCTCGTTAAGAGAAATCTAAGCAGGGACTTCTAATCAGTCATTCCGGCCGCCTGCAGACTTATCAGACAGTTTGAGGGAAGCAAGTAAAATCTTCAAAGTCATTATAAGCTTTGATTGCGCTTGCTTAGTAGCCCTAACATGCTGCAACATTCCATCTATGGACCCTTGTGTGTATGTTTTCTTTTCCCCCAGTTTCTTATCTCACTTTCTTGCCTTGCTTTCTTTCTTTATAGTTTCATTAATCAAGTTTTTCTTCCATTCATCCTACGATGATATGACTGGCTTCAGTTCAGAGATCAGCAATAAATCGTTTTTTCGCTACTCATAAGCACTTATGAAATTTTGAATAAAAGTGAGTCAATAATATTGAAATTTAACTATGTACTCTGATTCATTCATACTCAACTACAACGTTGATTTATAAGCACAGGTTGCAGTGAGTATGCGTACAACGTGTTGACATCAAACTCATACCATTCGAAATATGTTTGATTCATAAGCCTCTACTCATTTAGATTCATAACTTTAGAAAAATACTTACAATACTTATAAATGATTCGAGTCTTACTGGCTTACTTGTTAGGCATTTACAACAAAAGAAAACAGACACCTAAGCAAAAAAACGGACAGAGCAGCAAGCAGAGCAAACACACAACCTTCTAGTGAGTACTTTAGTGTTCGTATGCGATTCATACTTATTTTGTGATTCGTGTTATCGTTGAGTTATGGAGAATCGAAGCTAATAACATCATACGTGTTGTTAAGTATAATGTATGATGAGTACTTCAAACTTTGAATATGAGTAGAGTTTCCATGATATTAAAATAGGTATGAATGCGTATAAGTATCAGAAATTATGAGTATGATTCGATTCTACTCATCTTTTTGAATGCTCATTGTTGATCTCTGGTATGAATATGGTGAATACTTCAAACTTTGAATATGGGTAGAGAGAGATTCCATGATATTAAAATAGGTATGAATGCGTATGAGTATCATCTCATCTTTTTGAATACTCATTGCTAATCTCTGGTATGTATTAAAAATGAATTCCTCTTTTGATTCAATAAAATTGCCGACAAAAATACCGATAAGCCCGTTCAAAATGAAGTGAATATTTCATAATATCCCCACCTCGCTACCAAAGATCCCCATTTATTGCAGCAGCTGCCACCAATCGTTTACTACCATAATAATCATGTGCTAAAGTGCCGAAACAAAAAATCAATTTGGCCAATAAAAACAAAACAAAAAAAGAAACGTAAGAAAATTAAATTTTATTTGGAAATTAAATTGAAAATTTTTAAGCAATACGGTTTTAAAATAAAGCGGTGTTCATAAGACCCTTTTAAGCATCACTTCTTCCACTTTCTTGGAGCTACAACAACCAGTGCAAACTACGTGCATTCAACTTTATTTTCTTGAATTTCTCTTCAAACATCAGCACAACTTGACGGAGCCATCTTCTATTGAAGTCAAGGTTATCAAACTTTCGGGCTGGTTTTCCAGCGTAGGGTAGTCGTGCTTTTGATGTGCAGCCCTTGCGCTGACCAACTTCTTCTTCCCTGGTTTGGTAGAACTTGGTCAGTACAGGGACTGCGTACAAATGTGGCGTCACAACGGGCCGCTATGCGTGCTCAAGTGAGCTTATGAAAAGCTACCACTCCGACCTAACCTAACCATCTGCAGATACGTTTAGCCACATATCCACCTGCTGCTAGATTTTCCGATTGCTCTTCTGCCTGACTAGTTAGCGTAGCTGAGATAAAAATGGCATTCGATTCCAATTCGACAGATTTAAGCCTCCAAATTCATTTGCCCAGAAGATACCATAAAATCATAATTAAAGAGAGTACTCCCCACTGTAGAACCTATCTGTGCCAATTATAAAGCCAAAAATACTCTCGGGTTTCTTATCAAAGAATAGAATCTCGAAAGCAATATATCACATACATACATACATAAGTGGTCATTACAACCCTTTAGTCAGGATTACGACCTGGTTACTCACAACACTTATGTTGTGTGTGTTAATTTTATTATGAGTGGTGGGACTTGCAGTTTAAAGTCGATCCCGAACGACAGATTTTTGAAAAACTTTTCAATATTAGTTAGCTTTCGTAAAACGTAGTCCAGAAAAGCTTCTCAAAAATCTATCGTACGCTAGAGACGTTTAAACTGTTGGTCCCGCCAAAAATTAAAAATTAACACCACCAACATGGTTGTTGTGAGAAGCTAGGTTGTAATCCTGACTAAAAGCTTATAATGACCAATGAGGTTAAGTAAACAACTAATCCCAAGAGAGCAGAATAACGAGATAAATGGTGTCCTGCACTCACAGATACCGGAGTAATAGTAACCTGCGTCAAAATGATATACGTGGCCCTCTCTGAGACAACGTTTTCTGGAGTGTGTAGAGCAGAGATTAGCAATGAGTATTCAAAAAGACGAATAGAATCGAATCGTACTCATAATTTCTGATACTTATACGCATTCATACTTCTTTTAATATCATGGAACCTCTACTCATATTCAAAGTTTGAAGTGCTCATCCTACATCATACTTAACAACACGTATGATGATGTTATTGATTTCGACTCTCCATAACTCGGCATACTTATACACGAATCACAAAATAATTATGATTCTCATACGAACACTAAAATACATCCTAGAAGGTTGTATGCTTGCTCTGCTTGTTGCTCTGTCTGTCTTTTTTCTTGAATTTTCATGAATTTGAATGAGTGGGCTTATGAATCAAACATATTTCGAATGGTATGAGTTTGATGTCAACACGTTGTACGCATACTCATTGCAACCTGTGCTTATAAATCAACGTTGTAGTTGAGTACGAATGAATCCAGAGTACATAGTTAAATTTCAATATTGTTGACTCACTTATATTCAAAAATTCATGAGTGCTTATGAGTAGCGAAAAAACGTTTCGTTGCTGATCTGTAGAGTTCCGTGTGAAATATTGCGGCATTCTTGCTCAAAGTTAATGATTGGGTCTGCTACATTTGTTTTTGTGTGCCTATGAAGCAATGTTTGATGACTACGGCGTTGTGACTATTTTAGGTTACTAGGCAAGACAGTCATCGCCATAACCAGTATCGGTATCGAAGCCAATGCATATTGCTGGGGAAAGTGTAGAGCGATTGGAGAGGCTGATGTCGATTTTCAGACTTTCCCTTGTAGAATATAATTTAAGGTCTTCTGTAATTTACTTCTTCTTTCCATTAAAAAAAAACATTAATTTGAAGATTTTTTCTTTCTTTTTTAAATTTATTGAAGACAACCACCACAAACCTTTAAATTTCAAGAACAACAAAAAAAAATTCATTTCAAAAATTATAACAAAATCTTGTACGAAAGAAAAAAAGAAAGAAAGAAAGAATGGAAGAAAAAAAAATTCAGTAGAAAAAGCGAGGAGATTACATTGATTGATGACAATACCTTCTTTGGCTTCCATGGAAGGCAACCAAAAAAAAATTTAAAAAATTTTCAACCGAAAAAATGTTTAAAATTCTAAAACAAAAACCCCAATTGAAGAGAAGACAATCAAACGATTTAACAAATTAGAAAAGAAGTAGTAAAGCTACCAGGTCTGGCCTGGCAAGGCAATTGATCTTGGCCAACTGACAAAAGACATGTTAAGCTGTCTATCATTTAAACAAATCAAATACGAAATTGTCTTATACGAAAACGTACTTGAAGTTTAAATAACACAATAAAAAAACAAAACAAAACATAGAAAATAGTTTGATTTTTTGACACATTTTGTAAGACTTTAAGACGACCGACCAGTCCCCAACAGGCTAGAGACCCTTTAGGAGGGCAACAGTTTTTAACACGGTTTTGAAAACACAGAAAAACATGCTAAGGCTGCCAAGTCAAATAATCAATAAAAATTTGACATCATTTACGACAACAACAACAACAATAACAAAAATACACAATATTTGATAAGCTTAGAACAACAACAAAAACAAAAGCCCCCCCCCTATTAAATAATGAAAAATTTAAGCTTGTCTGTCTGTCTTAAATGAATTTAATTTGTCTTGACATTTAAACGGTAGTCCCAGCTCTGTATCATGAATAATGCTTAAAATATGTTAATTTTTCTTGAGTAAAAAAATAAAAAAAAATAATTTTTTTATTATTAAAAAAGAAACAGAATCAATTGATTGTTTTAAAATTTATTTCTTTTTCGTTTATTGGCCATTTGTGAATTGAAAATTTAAAAACTTACTACTCGTATGGCATTAATTAATTAATTGTTATCAAAACGACGTACGTATGTATATTTAAACGCCCATTTTCAACACCTTTTTTTATTCTCCACATTAACGGCTAATAAATGTGAAATATTTTATGGCATAAAACGTTTCACAAAAGATGAAGCAAATGGCAGAAGGCAGAAGGCAGATGGCAGTTGGAGGCAAGGCAAAGACCGGCAAAGAAGGCAAGATTTTTTGTTTAATTAATTATTAAAGCATTTAACAGGGGTTTGTTCGTCTTCTTCTTTGGCTTTTTTGCTGTATCGTTTCACGATTGTGAAATCCGATATTTTCTGGTAAATTGTTTCAAATAGAGTCTGCCATAAGGCCCATACAATCACTTGTATTTGCTTGTATGTGTGATTGAAACTAAAAAAACAATAATAAAATAAGTTAACGAATCAATTTGGTAGCAGGTTTTTATTACCGCTTAATAAATAATACATATACCTTCAGGAGGGGATTTAAAGTGCCATTCACTCCTTTCGAAACGTTTAAAAAACGCTTTAATTTTTGCATACATTCTTAAAGATTATGTTGGATTAGGTTGAGTAAAGAGGAAGGCAAGAAAAAAGGATAGTAGAGACACACACACAGAGAGAGAGAAGGAAGAAAAAAGAACATCTCACTAGACAGCTAATACCAGAGATATATCTCTGAATATCGCATTCCTATCACAGACTACCTAGCAGAGTCCTGTTCCCACACATTACTAAAAATCCTACCGAATATATCCCTGTCCCACATGCTAATTCTTGTCCCAAGATTCCTAGCTTTATGACCCTTTCCGTTCTAGAACGATCCGAGCTTCAACGAACTTCCCTATTCCACCACGAAGTGTCTACTCTCTGTCTCATCAGCTGATCGATAATCCCGACAATGTATAGCAGGGGTAGTCTATCCGATCACTTCATCCGGTTCACGCCATTCTGTGCCACTTCTCGTGGCTGTTTACCTGCAGCCTAATTACAAAGCCTTGAAAACACGTAACCCTGCACAGACATTACATACATACTTAATTGGTTACATTACAACCCTTCAGTCAGGATTATGGACCTAGTTTCTCACACCACTTATGTTGTAAAGGGTCCGCCAAATAACTATTTTTTTTTGAAAATGCTTAAAAAAAAACCAACTGAATATTTTCTCAAATTTCTTTTTTTATTTGAAAGTACAATCCTTCCGGTTAATAATGGAAAATAATTTCATTCAAAAATCTGCCTCGGCTGGCCAAGCAGTAGCCTACACGAGTAGCCTACACCTACCTACCTACCTAAAACCTCTTAATAACTATTCGATATCCATGATGAAAATTGTTTTATCCGCTTCAGGATTAAAGTCATCGTAGTCTATAGTGGGTAGTGTGTTGGCTTATTAGACGTAAGGCCAGGGTTCAAACCCCAGGTCATACATTAAAACCAAAATATGAAGAAAAATATTTCCTCGGCGACTTCCTCTCAGCAGATTTCGGGCAAAAACTCTGTGAGAGTAAATAAAATTGTCATGCAAAGTTTCTCAGAAATCTTGCGTTTGGAATCGACTTTAAACTACAGGTCCCGTCGCTCAGCTATAAAATTAACACACACCACATTAGTGGTGTGAAAAGCTAGGTTGTAATCTTGACCGAAGGGCTGTAATGACCAATTATGTTATGCTTCAGGATTTGACCCTGGCTTACCCGGGTTTTCACTTGAGCAATATAAATATAACGTCATGCTATCCTCTATAAAAATACTTTCAATTGTTTCTACATTGTGTTAAAAGTTTGCCTTACAAGCTTTAATAACGGCCATAATCGTTCAAAGAATTGCCAAAGGCATCTCCGGACTGAGTGTGAGTTTTATGAACCCACTATTGACCACATAAACAGTCTAGTTATGGATATATATAGAATATCGTTCTTCTTTGTATAAAAGTTTCATAGACTTCAATGAAGCCTTCGAAAGACTGAACCTAAAAACCATACTAGATGAGGATCTAGCAGTATCAAATACGACCGACAAACTGCTGGAACTAGAACTTGACTTCCTTAATTGGCCATTAACAACCCGATTAACAGATTTCCGCAGATCCTCGCATCAAATACCCGCTTTGCTGGAACGTCCTGGAACTAGAAATAGCTAGAACTGCTAGAGTAGGTACTTAGCTAAATTGGATTTGCCTTGCCTAAGAAATGACATTCATTGGCAGAGTAGTAAAGAAGAGAACATTGCTCTGGCATTGTTGTTCACATCATTTCTAGACAAACGCCAGATTTTTAACGTTTTCATACATAAAAGGCTTCAATTTGTTCAGCAATGCCAGTTGCAAGGATTTATTTGAAAACAAAATCCGGCAAAACAATAGGCCAACTGTCTAAATGCTGTTAAATATTGCGGTAATTTGTTTAAAACACCTCTCTTGTGCTCTCCATTATCTGTCACTGTTTTTTTTGGTATTTTGCGGCAAAGTTCGAAGAGAAAAATTACAATAGAACGGCAAGCCCACTTCACCTGTGTGAAATGAAAAACGCCTTTTTGAACAGAAAATGGAAACAACAAATCAAAGGATCACAGGATCAAACTGAACATCAAACGAAGCCGACATCAAAAAGTCAATTCACTTGAGCCAATTAATAGCGATTGAAACAAACGTCCCAGCCAGCCGTGGACGTTGTAGAAAAGGATCTTAAAAAACGAGGGAGAGAGAAGAATACAAATGCGAAACAATAGACAAAACGGAACCTATGGAATTAAAAAAAGAAAAAGAAATGAAGAAAGGAGAGGGAATGTCGTAATATTTCTTAAGCAGGTTTTGTTACAAAAACAGAAATCCTTTTACAGATCGAAACAGGTTAAAATGAAAACAGGATACTCACAATAAGATCCTTTCGAATGGCAAATTTAAGAGACACAAAGACGCCCCCTTTGGCATTATTTGTGGTGAAATTTTTTTGCCACACAATTGCCAGAGACAGACGGTAAATGTTTTTGATCACTAGGCGTTAATGGCATTACACTCTTCGACACATACTTGTTTAGCAATTTGGTCAAGTCATTGGACAAATGGCCTTTAGAATATAGGCCTCTGCGGTGATGTTTTAAAACATAATGGTTAAAAAAACATTGTATTCAAATCGCTTATAAAACATCCTTAAGGATTTAAAAAAACAAAAAAATTTGAAAAAAATGAAACAAACTTGCCTGTGTGCGGTCCTTTAAAGGTATCGTATCAACGCCTTCGCCTCAATACATTTTGATTTTATTTTCTGTGTTTTTTTCTTTTCTTTTCTTTAATTTTTTTCCTCTTTTCATTAAAATTATTTATTCTTTTTAAAATTCATTCTGTTGTCATTAAATTCGAACACTGCTACCCCTCGTTTATTATAACACGATCTTTGGTTACGTTACGTACCATTTGGGCACGTTCACAAAGGAAAGAGAAAAAAAAGTGTCAACTTAACAAAAGCATTGACGGCTACGTACAAATGTACCGCCACACTGCGGCATCTTTAATACGCCACGGGGCGTCCAGTGCGGTGCGTTTTCATGTCTTTGTAAGCGTCGGCATTTCACTTTTGGCTGGCTGGCTGCTGCTGTTGCTGTTATTGCCGACCACAATAATACCCCGTCGTTGTGAATGATCATGATTTGGATTTATTATTGCGTATGGGGGCCCCATTTAATTTCTCCTGCTCTCTTAATTTTTTATTTTTTTTTTATCCGTCCATGTGAGGGTGAGCGTTTTTGGTTGATTAGGCTGATAAAATGTTAATGAATTTTAACACACTTGAATAGAAACAACAACAAAAACAAATATACGAGCAATTTTTTTTAGGAAATTGAGCAAGTTTTGTAGATATTTGGGAGTATTAAAAATCATTATAAAGAGGATTTATTCAACCCTGATACACACATACATACATAATTGATTTTTATAACCCTTTAGTCAGGATTATGTTGTAGGCGTTATTTTTTACACATTAGTGGCGGGACCTACAGTTTAAAGTCGACTATGAACGACAGATGTTTGTATAACTCTGAGTTTTTGCCCGAAATCTGCTGAGAGGAAGTCGCCGAAGAAATATTTCTTTTCATATTTTGGTTTTAATGTCTGAACTGGAGTTTGAACCCTGGCCTTACGTCTAATAAGCCAACCCACTACCCACTAGACTGCGATGACTTTAATCCTGAAGCGCATAAAACAATTTTCATCATGGATATCGAATAGTTATTAAGAGGTTTTAGGTAGGTCGGTAGGTAGAAGTGGCTGCCCATCCAAGAAAATTTTTTGGATGGACACACTTAGGCCGCCTTGGGCCCATTGTGCTACCACAGTCATTCGTTATCCCCTAGTCTCGAGACCATTCGGAGCTCCTGATGAAGGGATTCAGGCTGCCAATGTCAATCGCTGACAGATCCTCCAGATCATCCATGTAGTAAGTACCCAAGTACTTCCTTCTCCTTTGGCATAGAGCCGGGCATGTACCCAGCAGATGAGGGATATTAAGAAGTTTTGATATCCCTCAAAATATTCAGTTGAAGTCGCTTGAGCCCTGCTGCCCCAGAGATGGTGTTGCATTGGGCGGCGTTACCTCTTGACAAAGACTAGGAAAATATTTCTCACAACCACATTCATTCATTGTGTGTTCACACAGGTTGTTGTTTCTGAGGCAATGGTAGATACTCTTGCAATTCTGTCAACTTCTGGAAATACATTTCCCTGGAGACTGTTGATTATGCTCACGATAGGCTCGACAATGGTACGTGCAGGCATTGCGTTTCGTTCGTTTTCGTAAGATTTGCATTTACAATTATTTTCTGAAGACATATACATAGCCCTTCTACTTTACATAAACCGGAAACAGGCTCTGAATGTTTAAAAGTGACCATAAAATCAAGAGTTGAGGCACACTTAGACCAAGTATAGTTCATTGTGACAGGAAAAATCCTTGTCCTGTGTTCATCCAAAGCTTCTGATCATCTGCATGATTAAAACCCCCCGTGTTTTTCCCTTCTCCCACTTTCTCGTCTCTACTAGACTATTGCGGCTAAACTAGGACGTTGTACAATGGGTCAATTCGACCTCCGGGTACTGTACTTGTCTTAATTGACAAGTACACGTCCTCTAACCTAACCTAACCTATTGTGGCTATAATGTTGCGTGTTTTATTTAAGAAAACGTTTAAAGTCTCTGCCACATTTTTTCTAAATATTCTTGGGAAACATTTTAGGACTCTGCTGGGTAATGATTGAATAGGCATTTATGGCCACAGCAAATACTTGGTAATTTCGTTTTGTTTGGTGAACTTAAACCTTTTTTCCTTACCATATGAATCACAATTAGGCCTGGGGGTTTTAAATGCCAGGCGGCTTGCTTTAAACAAATACCGTAAATACGTTATTTAACTAACGTTTAAATGTTTATTTTTATTTTTAATTGTTTAACAAATTACTTTTGTTAAGCACAGTACGTACATACCGTGCAGTACAGTTGCACATTTCTTTGTATTGTTTTACTGGTGGTTGGTCGGTTGGCCGGTTGCCTTTTAATTTCTTATTTAATTAATATTTTTTCTTTAACGACGTTTTATACCTTTAATTTCAATATTTTCCTAAGATTTCATTTAACGTTTAATTTTAATGTTGTTTTTACGTTTAACCTTTACCTACATTCCGGGGCTACCCAACTGCTCAACGCTCGTCGTTGTCGTCGTCATCTCCGCAGTTATACGCCAAACACCAAACACTTCAAGCTGTGACAATGGCTTACAAATATTGTGTATTTTTTATTAAATTGTTTCGGGGGCAACAACAACAGAAGAAGAGGAAAGGAGAAGTGGGGGAAAAAGTTTACCAACCATTTATTAAGAGAATGACTTCTCTAATGACGAAGCGGCTGGCGGCTAGCGGCTGCTGTTGCTGCTGTTGCGTTTGCCTTATGTTGCTTGCTGCTGCTACTTCAGATTATGTACGGCTCGTAAAAACTCATAAATTTTATATGGTTATTAAATTATTCAATTCTTCCTCTTTTTCTTTTCAACAATTGTTGTTGTTGTTGGTTTATTATTATTTTTTATTTGTTATTAAAATGTATAGAAAATCTAATGAAATTAAATGAAATTAATTTGATTGTGTAAACATCCAATATATGTTGTGTTGCCCCTGTTTGCCTCAATGCAGGGTACGGGTATGGGTATAAACAACAAAACACATGTGGCAACTCTATTAGAATAAACAGAGAGTAACTTCATAATTTGGCCATTTTTCTTCGAAAATGAGGAAGGAGTGGCCGTTACAGTCAATGGCGATCGTTATCGGGCCATGTTGAACGAATTTTTGTTCACAAAAATTGAAGAGGATATTGGCCTCATTTGGTTTCAACAGGACGGCGCTACGTACCACACAGCCGAAGCTACACTCGATGTTTTGCGCCCCTGTTCTTGAAGATCGCATTAACAGCCACAGAGCTGATGACGTTTGGCCACCTCGGAGCTGCGATTTGACACCGTTGTACTATTATTTGTGGGGGTGCCGTCAAAGATAAGTGTTACGCCGAGACAATTGACGCTTTAAAGGACAATATTCGCGAAGCCATTGATGAAATACAGCTGCATACAATCGATAATGTGCTTAAAAATTGCAGCGATCATGTAGGCTACTGCATGGCCAGCCGAGACAGCCATTTGAATGAAATTATTTTCCATTATTAAACGGTAGGATTGTACTTTCAAATAAAAAAAGAAATTTGAGAAAATATTCAGTTGGTTTTCTTTTAAAGCATTTTCAAAAAAAAAACAGTTATTTAGCGGACCCTTTAGATCGCTAGAAATCATGAGACACCCTGCAACATATTTAGTTTACATATTATTACGTCTGCTATATTTACTCTCTCACTCTCTCTATCTTGGCATGTCATTTATTAGCGTAACAAATCTGTCAAAAGATTGCCGCCATGCAGTAGAACATAGAATGTAAATTAAGTGTCATAAAATCGAATGGGCCTCTAACAAACAGGCCTTAACAGTTCACAAATATTCTGGAACATATGTATGAATGTCTTGGCAAGCAATGTCAACCCATTTAGTGTATGAGTCAAGTCTTCCATTTACAGTAATGCTCTCTTAAATAAGAATTTTTTTTCTTTTTTGAAGAACTCAGCCACCAGTTAATTTGACATGTAATGCCACATGAAGATGTTTGCTTGTGATAATACAGTGCCAATCAGTAGCATGTAGTGCATGTGACGCATTCATGCATGCATGCATGTTTGCATAAGGCAAAGCAGTTTGACAGACAGGATTAGATTACCAATTATTTTGCTCTTATGGTTGTTATCATTAATAGCCACACCAAACCACACACAAACACATATACACACACATAATTACTGTTAAATTTTGACATTTTCCTCTCACCGTTCCATCCTGCAATAAACACGGTGTGAAAGAAAGAAATACAACTGCTAAGCTAGGAAATCAAGCTTGTTTTCGTTTCTTTTTTGTAATGTAACACATAGAAAGGAGGGGATATTAAGGCGTTACCAGCAATTTGGTTATGCTACATCATATACGTAAGAATATCTACTTTAAACTGAAGAAAAATAATGAAAATGGTATGGGAAAGGAAAATATTTAACCCAGGGTTTAAACCGTTGTAATCATAATTATCATTAATTGCTTGGCATGTTTCTGTTTCTGTTTTCTCTTCTCTTAACTTTTCTTCTCTTTTCTAATGCTTAACAAAATTAAACAAATAAATTAAAATGCAGCATGTGTGTGTGTCCTATGTGACCCTTCCACCTTGTAACGGTAAAATTGTAAAACAATGTACAGTACGATTTCTCTAAAGGGTCCCCCTCTAACGTTCATTTTTTTCTACTACATTGGAGAGACTTCATTCAAAAGTTAGGTTAGGTTAGGTTAGGTTAGAGGACGTGTACTTGCCAATTAAGACAAGTACAATACCCGGAGGTCGAATTAACCCATTGTACAACGTCCTAGTTTCTCACACCGCTTATGTTGTGTGTGTTAATTTTTAATCATGAGTGGTAGGACCTACAGTTTAAAGTCGACTCCGAACGCTAGATTTTTGAGAAACTTTTTCATGGCAATTTTATTTACTCTTCTGAGTTTTTGCCAGAAATCTGCTGAGAGGAAGTCGCCGAAGAAATACTTTTTGTATTTTGTCTTGATGTCTGGCCTGGGACTCGAACCCTGGCTTTACGTCTAATAAGCCAACACAATACCTACTAGACTACGGCGACTTTTTCAACAGTTTCATGAGAGTGAGATTTGTAACCATAAACTAAAACAGGAGTTCGGTTATTTGAGCTTAAAGCTGGCAACTTCTAGACTGATAACCTGCAGTCGTGAGCCGTGAGAGTCGTGTGTGTAAACACTTGAACTATCCCGTTGCTGTAGTACCGTTTAGGCCGAAATAATGACAATAAAGACTAACACTGTGGGAGCTCAGTATTAGAGTATATCATGTAGAGATTCAGGAAGTTATAGGGCCCTTCCCTCAATCCTCAAGGAATCATCTGAAAATCTGTACGTTCAAATTGTCCACTGTTTTACCGATTCGAAATCTGTTGAAACATTTTTATAAACTTTGATTTCCTTCTCAAGCCCACTGTAATCGAAGAAAGCCATGAGCCCTACCTTAACTCTTTCACGCCGGCGCTTTAATTTATGCTTATCGCCTACAGGTGCCTGCACTTAATACTTTGCGCTCTATCGTAACGTGACTCTCAGGTATTTTTTCGGCGGTCAAAGTGTTAAATCTCTAAATATTTGGTATTACGTATCGCCTAGCATAGCATGATCAATTGCGTATCACCGGTGGTACACGCCGCCTGATAAGACAATCTAGTGCGGGCCACCGGTGGTACGCGCAGTCCGATAAAACAATCTAGTGCGGGCTACCGGTGGTACACACCGCCCGATAAGACAGTCTAGTGCGGGCCACCGGTTGTATGCGCGGCGTGAAGGTGTTAATTTATTTTGGGTCGTCTTTGATCTCTAAGTCGGTCAATAAGTCATTGGTCTGAGGCTATATGTGCATACGTTTAGTATGGAACTGTCTGGTCAAACTGATTTAGTTAGGCAGGGCAAATAGCGTCGCCGTAGTCTAGTTGGTAGTGTGTTGGCTTATTAGACGCAAGGCCACGGTTCAAACCCCAAGTGAGACATTAAAGCGAAATATGAAAAAATATTTCTCAGGCGACTTCCTCTCAGCAGATTTCTGGCGAAAACTCTGAGTTTCTCAAAAAACTGTCGTTCAGAGTCGACTTTAAACTGTAGGTCCCGCCACTCATGTTTAAAATTAACACACATAACATAAGTGGTGTGAGAAGCTAGGTCGTAGTACTGACTGAAGGGTTGTAATGACCAATTATGTTACGTATGTTAAGTCGGCCAATAAGTCATTGGTTTGACGCTGCACACGCTTAGTATGGGACCGTCTGGTCAAACTGAATTAGTTAGGCAGGGCAAATAGCTTCACCCTCTTCAGGATTCCAGGTCATGTGGAAACTTACTACAGCTTCCAAGCCACTGATAATGCCAAAAACTTTCTGTTGAGTGGGAAAAGATATTTGGACGAGTTTAATCGTCAAATGTGTTTGATACAATCTAAACTTTTGATTAATAATGGCAATGAGATTTGCCAGAAGCTTTCTATGGAGTATGAGAGAAATTTAGGAGGAGTTTACTCGTCAAATGGCTTGGATACAATCTAAACTTTTGGTTAATAATGACAATGAGATTTGCCAGAAGCTTTCTATGGAGTATGAGAGGAATTTGGGGGGAGTTTACTCGTCAAATGGCTTGGATACAATCTAAACTTTTGGTTAATAATGACAATGAGATTTGCCAGAAGCTTTCTATGAAGTATTAAAAGATAAAAAGATGGACGAGTTTACTCGTCAAATGGCTTTGTTGCAATCTAAACTTTTGGTTGATAATGTTAATGAGATTTGAACCATGCATCTAACTATCCTGTAGTAGTGTGATAATATCGACTGCCTTCCACTAGATGTCGGTCTATCATCTTCATTTTATTTTTCCTTTAAATTTCAATGAAATTTTATTTCTTCTGTTAATTTAATCCAGCGGATATACTCGCATAATGTGGTAGAGTTTTCCATACGTTAAGTATTAAAAAAAACACTTGATTTGATTAATATTTTTGAGGTTATGTTTGCTTTAAAGGTCAACCTTTTATCACACGCACAAAAGTGCCCACAGGAAATATGCATGTACATGTGCAGCATCTGAAAATTACAATACAACGGAAAAAAGGTCATAAATTAATACAGACAGAGAGACAGAGCGAGAGAGAGAGAGAGCAGCAGAGAAAGGAGAAAACAAGGAAGAAAGAAATCCTTCCGGTGTTTATTTTCTTTTTCTTCTTCTTTTTCTGTTATAATTAATGACAGTTTCATATTACCAATGTTACATGCACACGTAGTACAAGTGTTACTGTCAGCCTTCAGTATTATTAATTGTGACAAGAGGATTAAATAAGGATTTCTTTCGCTTTTATGCTTTTAGGTAGAGATTCCGATCTTAGCGATACCGAATCAGAGCCTGGTATACCGCTCAAACGCAAACAAAGACGTTCGAGGACTACATTTTCCGCTGATCAATTAGAGGCTTTAGAGCGAGCATTTGCCCGCACTCAATACCCGGATGTGTATACTCGTGAGGAATTGGCTCAAACCACCCAACTGACAGAGGCACGCATACAAGTGTGGTTTAGCAATAGAAGAGCCCGTTTGCGTAAGCATTCCGGGGGTGGCAGTAGTAGTGGCAGCAGCATGAATGGTACTCTCAATAGTACGAGTTTAGGCAATACGGCTTCCAGCTCAGCGGGTGCAGCAGGCTCTACACCTTTGGGTTTTGGTCCTTTGGCTATGGGTACCATGGGCTATAGTCCAGCCGCAGGTACTACCGCTTCCAGTGCGGGCATGAATGAACAGCACAGTGTACATGCAGCTGCAGCCGCTGTGGCGGCAGCACATCATCCAGCGCATCATCATCATCACCATGCCCACACACAAATGCAAGGCTATGATTTGATGGCAGCCCAATCGGCTCATCAGGGATTTGCGGGCACATTCCATAATACACACTTTAGTGGTCAGAATTATTATCATCAAGGTAAGTCCAAGAGCAGCTTAAAGAATTCCCTGGCAGAGGAATAATTTTACTCCCTGTCTCCCTGTTTTCTCTTTACAGACTATTCGAAACTCTCGATCGATGATTTTTCCAAACTTACCGCCGAAAGTGTTTCAAAAATCTCGCCTTCTTTACATCTCACCGACAACTATGCCAAATTAGAGAATCCTACCAATTGGTCTCAGGCGGCTGCCTATCAATCAGCCGCTGCCGCGGCCAATTATAATGCAGCGGCGGCTCATCATGCTGCGACGCATAGCCAGCATGCTTTAAACGATTACGCTGCAGCAGCTAATGTATCGCTCAGCCACAATAATCCCATGAACACAGCGGCGGCAGCAGCAGCAGCCACCGCCTATCAACATCCTCTAGCGACACAGGGTGATACCAAATATTGGAGTTAAAAATCGTGTTGATCATGTTATTGATATTGCTAAGCGTATAATTTTAGGTTACAACTGATCTTGACTTTTGTTGAACCAAGGAGGCATTATTTCATTTTTTATTATTTTTTAAATAAATTATTCGAAAATCCTAAATAAATGTTAACACAAAAATAAAACTCTTGAAAGAGTGTTTCAAAAGAGTGCTTTAAAAGAGTTTTAAGCATGTGTTTGTATGTATTTTTACAATAAGTTATTAATTAGTTAAAAAACTGTGTGTATATAATCTGTCATAAATTTATTTTAATAAAGTGCATACGTATACTAATCACAATTACCATACATATGTACATATGTAGCGCATGAGTTTTATTTTAATAACTCGCGAGCTATTTATAAAAACTCGAGAGTGTAAAATATATGCAACAGTAAGTTTTTCGTAAAAAAAATACAAGAAATTAGAATTTTATTTGAAAATCGAACAAATTTAACCAACATAATTACGTCTTCGAAGAGACTCTTTCCTCTACCCATAAGCCGCTAGCCAAGCCTAATCCCGGCCAAGTGCTCACAATACTGCACTGTACATGATATGTCTCTACGCCCACGAATCTCACCAAGCGCCACTGATAGACAAACTTGCACTTCGATATGACATGCGAAAGGGACTTCAAGGACTGTATGTCTGACTTCTACTTGAATGGCCTTGTAATGATTTGGGAATCTGATACCCAAATCTTCGATAAACACAATACACTCCGTTTTCTCAGCAAACTTTGAACCGTCAGTTTCTATAGTAAAAACCAATAAAGAGAAGTGGCAGGATTTGCGTTACAGTAACCTTCATTTGGATTTGCGGTGTTTAAAAACTTGTTCAAGTTTTTTTAAGGGAGCACAGAATCAGTCAGTACCGACGAAGAAAAATCATTGACTACAGCATGCTCTTAGAGCTGCTTATCGACTTCAACCTGATAGTTACAAAAGTTGTCTGCTGCTGCTGCAGAAGCTTGGTAGAAAGCCTATTTAAAGTGTCCAGCTTGGTATTGTCCTGTAGGGCTGTATTAATAAGGCTGGCGGAGATCTTTCTGACGTCTTCTGGAATATGATAGGTACAAGTATAGACGGACGATCTGTTACTGTTTAAACTATTGCCCTGTATAGCTAGGATGTGACAAAGGAATTGTATTCCGAAACTGTTTACAGACAAAAGGATTCGTATAGACTTTCCGAGACATAGCGAGGATATTATGCTTCTAGATGAGTTTGATCGTAGGGGATTCATTGATTGATTCCGGGAATCTTATATTTTCTAGTGAATTGTATTGGCTTGCTCTTCCGTGGGTTAATTGCCAGCCCACTTTCTCATCTCTAGGTAAAGAGAATTTCAATTCGATCGCTCTAGTGTAAGTCACGACTGCTATGTAACTGGCGCATCTGTTTCTGTTGGGTTGCGGGGTATTGTGAAATATCAGGGAACAAGATGGCTAATACTGTTGCTATATTGGAATTCCACTTTATAGGTAATGTGGTGGGTCGCTCTGGTAGTTTTCAATCTGCTATCTCTACAGTCTTATTAGGAGTTAGGTTAGCCTATGGTCGTACTTCGACAATGGTTGCACTAGCTTGTTGCTAGCACTTAATAAGTTTAACGTGAGCCTAGTCACAGTATTTTTTAAGAAGCACAGTGAGGTTAGATCACTGACAATAATCAAGAATGAATGCCAGCTACACTTTTGCAGGGTATGTACGGATGAGTAGGAGTTGGAGACTCTATAGCTTACTCTCTGTTACTGTCCAGATCTTGGCCTACCAAGAGGTTTGATTTTCTGACGTTTTTAACTGCAATTTGGCCTCCCCGCTGAATTGTTTAAGACCGGAAGTAATGAGTTGTTGGGCGCATGCACCAGCTTATTTACAAAATATGGCTGGAGGAAAGTATGCCCAGCGATTGGAACCTCAGTGTCCTCTGTCCTGTCCGGAAAAATTGAGACCCTACGATATGCGCCAACTACAGCGGCATGAGCCTTCTCTCTATCGCATATAAGCTTCTTACGGGCGTATTGTGTGAACGCATGAAGCCATTCGTCAAAACACTCATTGGACCTTATCAGTGCGGCTTCAAACCTGGCAAGTCCACCATTGACCAGATGTTCACACTACGTCAAATCCTGGAAAAGTACCCACGAAAAACAAGTCGACACACACCATCTTTATGTCGACTAAAAGGCACCCTTCGATAGCCCCGAAAGGAATCACGTTTTTACCGCAATTTCTGAGCTCGGTCGACCTGCGAAGCTGATAAGGCTATGCAGACGTTGAGCAATTACAGCAGCTCCGTCAAGATAGGAATGGAGCTCTCCGAACCTTCTAATACCATTCGAGGCTTCAGGCAAGGCGATCCTCTTATCATGCTACCTCTTCAACTTCGCCATGGAGACTGTTCTGCAGAAGGCGGGAGTGCATCGCAATGGCACTATTTTTCCAAAAAGCGTCCAGTTACTTGCATTCGCAGACGACATTGACATCAGAGGGGGTACCAAGTGAGATGTTACTCTTGCCTATAGTGCTATTGTTTGGGAGTCTACTAAGATGGGTCTGGCAGTAAATGAGGGCAAAACAAAGTATATGTTATCGACAAGTAGAGACGTGCGGCGTATTGATTCTCAGATTAGGGCCGATAACTATACTTTCAATATAGTCAAGGAATTTATTTATCTTGGCACCGCCGTTACCACCAAAAATGATGTCTGTTTGGAGATCAAGTGCAGGATCACTGTTGCCAACAGGTGCTAGCTACTATGGTCTGAGTAGGTAATTGAGTATCAGAGACCTTTCTCGTACGACAAATCTAATACTCTACAAGACGCTCATCCTTCCCGTGCTTCCTTATAACGCAGAGGCATGGACCCTATTAAGCACTGATGCAGCAGCCTTAAGAGTTTTCGAATGAAAAGTACTACGTAAGATCTTCGGTCCAGAGCGAGTTGACGATGATTTCCGCATCCGATCCAACAGTGAACTGTATGAGCTCCTCAACGACATAGACATTGTGCAGCGTATTAACATCCAGTGGCTGCGAAGTCGCTATAGTCTAGTAGATAGTGTGTTGGGTTATTAGACATAAAGCCAGGGTTCAAGCCCCAGGCCAGACATCAAAACAACATGAAAAAAAATTCTTCGGGGACTTCTTCTCAGCAGATTTCTGGCAAAAACTCTGAGTGAGTAAATAAAATTGCCATGAAAAGTTTCTCAAAAATCTGTCGTTCGGAGTCGACTATAAACTGTAGGTCCCGCGACTCATATGTAAAAATTAACGCCTACAACATAAGTGGTGTCAGAAGCTAGGTCGTAATCCTGACTGAAGGGCTGTAATGGCCAATTACGTTACGGCTGCGCTGGCTTGGCCATATCGTTCGAATGGAGGAGGATGCGTATTTGATGTGGGGATCTGCGAAGGTCGGCGAAGAGGACACTTGGTGTGACCAACTGTCGTAGGCGCTCAAGAATTAGTAGCGCCTGGAAGGATGTGTTAAGGCAGGCTGAAATCCGTCAATCGAGTTGTTTATCGTCAACTAAAAAGTTAAGATACCACAGCACTTTCATGCAATTTCTCTAAGAATGGAGCAACCACTCTAAGCTATACTTGCCAGATCAGTGATAAGCCTTAGCACCTACAGAAGTCTTGGCATCCGATATATCAGTGAGCTGCATGAGCCTCTCAACGACATAGATGTTGTGCAGTGTATTAACATCCAGCGGCTGCGCTGGCTTGGCCATTTCGTTCGAATGGAGGAGGATGCTCCAGCGAGACGGGTGTTTGATGCGGAGGCTTGCGGAAGTCGGCGAAGAGGACAACCTTGTTTGCGTTGGAAGAAGCAAAGTAAGTATTATTCTTATTCTTTCTATCTTAATTGCCATCTTATTTCTTTTATTTTTCTTGCTTTTGATTTGCTTTAAGACGATTACTTACTTTTTAAACCTTAAAAATTAAAATAAAATTTTTTTTGTGTGTTTTTTTTATTTTATTTTTTAAGATAGAGTATAGGAAGTGAAACATTGACATTGAGTTTATTTAATTTCATTTTGTTGTTGGGTTTGTTTTGCTGAAATATTTTACAATTTTTTTAATTTATTTGTGGGTTTTCATAGAAATATTTGCTCAGAAAATGTTGTTTTCTTCTGATTATTTTTTTTTTTGTTTTTTTTTTTTAATAATAATAATTGTTTTTTATTTTTATTTATTGATAAATAATTAATTTTTTTTCGTATTGACAACATCAGACTTACAATTATTGTAAATATGTTTTCTTTTGATATATTTAGATTGTTTTTTTTTTTTAATTTTAATTTTTATTTTTAAGTGTATAATAATAATAATATAATAATAATATTTGAGGGGGGATTTTAAAGATAAATTTAACATTTATTTAATATGTTTTGAGTTTTATATTTAATTATAAACTTTTTTGGGTTCAATTCTTCTTCCTTTCAAATATAATCAAAAGCATAAAATTATGATTTTTATTGTCAATTTTTTATTACAAATATTTTTTTTTGTTTTTTTTTATACTTTACCAAGGGTACGTTTTTTGGATTTTAAAAATTTATTTTTTAATATTTTTTTAATATTTTTTTTTTATATTTTTTTTAAATATTTATTGTCATACTCTTTCTGGGAATTCCAAAAACATTTACTCTCTGTTTGAAAGAGCTTCTAAAAAATTATTGTCCTTTTATTTCAAGCAGCGTTTTTCAATTTTATTTTTTGTTTGTTTTAAATATAATATAATAATATTTAAATATATAATTATAAATACATATTTATGTATACTATATTAAATACATTTAATAAAAATTATTATCTTTTTGTTTTAATTTTTTTTTTAAGGAATAAAATTATTGTCTTAGGTTTTACTTCTTCTTCTTTAATTTTATAAATAATTTTTAAATTTTTATTATCAAAGTTAGGAATGTTTTTTTTTTTAATTATTGTCTTGGGTCTTTTATTTATTTTTTTTTAATTTAGAAACAATTTATTTCTTTTTTTTTAAATTTCTTGTCATAAATAGCAGCCATTTTTTTTTGTTGTTTTAAAAAAGTCATGCAAAATTTCAATTTCCTTTTATTTTAATAAATTTAATTTTTATTTTATTTCATTTTTTATTTTAATTTAAAATTTATTATTTTTATTTTTCTGATTTTCCACTACTAATAATCATGATATTTATTGTCCAGATATGTTATTAATTTTTTTTGATAATAAATATGTATTATTTGTTTTTTTTTTTTTGTTATTTATAAAGATATGATAATATTGAGTGTGTAATAATATTCAAACATTTCAGAAAACTTTTTCTTTTTTCTACTAAAAAATATTTTTTTTTAAATTTTTTTTAATAAATTTTTTTTAAAGATTTTTTTATAAATTTTTTTTAATAAATTTTTTTTTATAAATTTTTTTTAATAACGATAATTATTGTCATGTCGTCGAAAACTACGGCGATGCATGGCTGTTATACGTGGTGGTGTGCCCCATGTATGCAAGGGACCATTCAATGCAGCTGGATGCCTTAAAATGTTTGGTGTAGCCTTTGAATATGATGGCAAATAGTTGGTATTAATACTGCGCGAATGCTCTTCGGTTGTAACATATTTTGGCCAACGACCACGTATACCAGTTGCACTCCAATTAACCACGGGCCGAAAGGGTAGGAAACATCGTTTACAAACGGCTGCGATGGGTTGACGCAGTCGCTCTGGTTGGGGGTAATACTCGACCTATTTTTTTTTTTTTTGAGGGGAGGGGAAAACCAAATCATTTATTAAATTTTTCATTTTAAGACAGAAGAAAAACTCTTCTTAATTTTAACAAAAAGTTCTAGTTCACAAAAAATAACAAGACATTTACACACAGTCTCTAATTAAAATATAATTTTATGCTTAAAATACATATTTTCCATACATATGTACATACGATATACGATATTAATAATTCTATATTCTTTAAAAGCATTTAAAGACACATGCATTAGTTAAGATGTTAAAACTATTTTAACCCTAAACGTACCCACAAAAAAAGCGTACCCACATTTAACTCCACTTTTTAGTTGATTACATTGCTTTTACAACTTCATTATACGATCATTTTTTTACTATAAAGGTCTTACTAAACAGTATGGCTGCCTTTCAAAATGTTAGTTGCTTTGTGTTTGAACAAAGTATAGTGTTTCATAATGCCGCTGTACAAAATATATACAATGTATACTATTTCAAAACGTCGTCAATGTGTATTTTTAACGCAGTCAAAAAGCAATCAGGCATCGAATTTATAGTTGATGCATTGTTTGGTAACTTTGCATATGTACAAAATTTATATACCGTAGTACAACTGTATACAAACTTTGTATTGATACATTTTGGAAGGCAGCCGATACGTAGCCCTTTCTACTAAAGGGTGTTTTTTTATAGAGGTATAGAACTTTAAGTTGCAATAAAACAACGATGGATTATTCGATTGACATGAATTTCATTTATCCGAAAGATAATCTTGTGGCATTACATTTTAAATATGATTTCTGGCAAATGACCGCCACGGCTGGCGCAGAGGTAGTCCAATCTGGACGTCCAATTTTCGATGACTTTTTCCAACATTTGTGGCCGTATATCGGCAATAATACGGTGAATGTTGTCTTCTAAATGGTCAATGGCGTTTGTGGCTTTACCGCATAGACCAATGACTTTACATAGCCCCACAGAAAGTAGTCTAGCCGTGTTAAATCACAAGATCTTGGAGGCCAATTCACAGGTCCAAAACGTGAAATTAGGCAGTCACCAAACGTGTCTTTCAATAAACCTATTGTGGCACGAGCTGTGTGACATGTTGCGCCGTCTTGTTGAAACCACATCTCCAGGAAATCATGGTTATTCAATTCAGGAATGAAACAGTTAGTAATCATGGCTCTATACCGATCACCATTGACTGTAACGTTCTGGCCACCATCGCTTTTGAAAAAGTACGAACCAATGACTCCACCAGCCCATAAAGCGCACCAAACAGTCAGTTTTTCTGGATGTAACGGTGTTTCCACATACGCTTCAGGATTACCTTCACTCCAAATGCGGCAGTTTTGTTTGTTGACGTAGCCATTCAACCAGAAGTGCGCTTCATCGCTAAACAAAAATCGCTTATGAAAATCGGGAACAACGGTAATCTCGTTTTGGGCCCATTCGACGAATCTACGCCTTACTTGATGATCGTTTGGCTTCAAATCTTGCACGAGTTGGATTTTGTAAGCACGCAAACCAAGATCCTTCCGCAAAATCTTCCATAAAGTGGATGGACACAGATCCAATTCCTGTGCTTGATGGCGGATGGACTCCGTTCGGGTCTTCCTCAATGCTACGCTCTATAGCAGCAGTAGCTTCTTCTGTACGCACCGTACAGCGTCTCTGGGGATGCGAGTTATCAATAAGAGTAAACCTGGTGCGAAAACGTTCCATGGTTAATCGAATTAACTGCTCTGATAGACGATTTTGTCGATGATAAAATGGACGTAGTGCACGATACGTTTTCCGCACGGAACCATTATTTTCGAAATAAAATTGCACTATTTGCAAGCGTTGTTCAGGCGTGAGTCTATTCATGACGAATTGCCAAACCAAACTGAGAATAAATCACTTGACAGCTGTTAAATCGGTCGCCATCTTGAAAAGTAGTGCCAACCTCTATAAAAAACACCCTTTACAACTGTTAACTTTTGTCGCATGAACTGTAACATTTATTTTCAGTTTGGCAACTTCGAGAACTTTACTGTTGATTTGTTATTGTTATTGTTATAGTTTTTGTCATTTTTTTCCCTTTTTGTGTAGTACGTTTAGGGTTAAAAGTAGTTTTAAGTAAATAGTAGTAGCAGTAGCAGTAGCAGGAGTAGTAGTTGTATAATAAAAAAAGTTTTGTTTTTAATTAAAAATTCTTAAAAAAAAGATACAATTTTGTCTGCCATTAAACACACAACATGTTTGACTTCATTTTGCATTCTACTTGTCATGTTAAAATTAAAAACTTTACAGCGCTTACATAAGGACCAATATTAAAAAGAATATGTTTTAAAAAGGCAGTTTAAAACAAAATTAATATGAAATAAATAAGACAAGGATTCAAAGAGGCTGTAAACTTGTTTATATTATTTCTATGGCAACTGAATTTTTAAGCCTAAGTAAAGTCCTGTGAATAACATCACGTTTGAAGTAGAAGAAACCACTTTTAATTCAGGTGGCTCAAGATCACGGCCGCTAACATTGTCGGGGTTTTGATCGCGAGTAGAGAGAATTGGACTTCAGTGGCGAATTACGTGAAGCGTATCCTAAGACTGAAGAAGAGAGATCTCGAGGCTGCAGAACATGTATGCACGCCAGCATAGATGATACTTGCACACGTGTCAAACAAAATCCGACACAGGGACCTGGACGAAGGTAATAGTGGAGACACTTAGATGTCTCCTCAAATTTCGACACGCAATCCGGACGCGGATATTAACGCGCAGGGGCCAAAGAGCCAAAAGAACTCCACTCCGAAGTAATACCACCGTAGTTCCGGAAGGGGGCACAACAAGTCCACGACACGAGAGGGGGAATTTAGTGGGTGAGGGCCCCATACACGGAGGATGTGACGACTTCCTCTATGGTGCGGTTAGGTACATATACCCCTCCTCAGCGAGAAAAAAAACAAAATCATCTTCTAAACATCACTGATGTTGATTAGGTTAGAGGTTAGAGGACGTGTACTTGTCAATCAAGACAAGTACAGTACCCGGAGGTCGGATTGACCCATTGTACAATGATGTTGATTGATTGATCATAAATTCAGAATACTTTGACTAAAACTGAATGTAAACAATGCTGATGTTTAAAGAATTCCGCACGAAACTCTTTCTAAAATCAAACGCCTTACGCTGAACGTCTTTTAAAAGCATGGACTTACAAGTTACTTACTTACTTAGTTTGAATTACAATCTACCTTCTCCCACCACCATTATCTGCGGGACCTGTAGTTTCATGTCGAAATCCGAAAGACAGATTTTCAGATTTTCATGTCGATTCTATTTACTCTCTAAATACTGCTGAGAGCTGTGCTGGAGTTTTATCCACAGCTTCACATCCAATAAGCCAACACAATACCTACTAGGTTACGGCTACTGCTTAATATCTCCATCAGATACTCGCACTTAAACAAAACATTCGGGATTGATCGCATTCAAGAATTAAAAACGATTTTATGCCAATGAAGAGCTTCGTATTGGCTGCTTGAACACTGTAGTGTACGCGCAATACCTGCTTAATGGTGGATTAGTTTTTGAAAATCTTTTGGTTTATTCAAAGGACAACTCGACGTCTGTCCTCGTCCTAGTATGCCGTATATTACATACACGATATTCAATTATAAAGGCCAATATGGGTCCCTGCACTTAGGAGTATCATAAGTAATTGCGTTGCTTATAAATTGACTAGAACGGCTACAGACTTTACAATTTCCGAACTGCTAAACGTCATTATAAGGGTTTAAACTTTATACAAAGGGTCCGCCAAATAACTTTTTTGTTTTTGAAAATGCTTTAAGAAAAAAAACTACTGAATATTTTCTTAAATTTCTTTTTTTATTTGAAAGTACAATCTTTCCGGTTAATAATGGAAAATAATTTCATTCAAATGGCTGCCTCGGCTGGCCATGCAGTAGCCTACACCAGAAGATGCTGATTTTGGCAAAAAAAAAATCATCTTTTCAGATGAAGCTCAGATGGCGGGTATGTAAACAAGCAAAATTTTCGCATTTGGGGCACAAAAAACCCGCGCGCATGCATTGAAAAGCCGACGCACCCAAAACGAGTCAGTGTTTGGTGCGGATTTTGGTCCAGAGGCATAATTGGGCAATTTTTCTTCGAAAATGAGCAAGGAGTGGCCATTACAGTCAATGGCGATCGTTATTGGGCCATGTTGAACGAATTTTTGTTCACAAAAATTGAAGAGCAGGATATTGGCAACATTTGGTTTCAACAGGACGGCGCTACGTGCCACACAGCCACACAGCTACACTCGATGTTTTGCGCCCCTGTTTTTGAAGATCGCATTATCAGCCGCAGAGCTGATGTCGTTTGGCCACCTCGGAGCTGCGATTTGACACCGTTGGGCTATTATTTGTGGGGTGCCGCCAAAGATAAGTGCTACGCCAACGAGCCAGAGACAATTGACGCTTTAAAGGACAATATTCGTGTAGCCGTTGGTGAAATACAGCTGCACACAATCGATAATGTGCTTAAAAATTGGACCGATCGTGTAGGCTACTGCCGAGGGCCAGCCAAGGCAGCCATTTGAATGAAATTATTTTCCATTATTAACCGGAAGGATTGTACTTTCAAATAAAAAAGGAAATGTGAGAAAATATTCAGTAGTTTTTGTTCTTAAAACATTTAAAAAAAAAAGTTATTTGGCGGACCCTTTACTTCGGTCCATGTATAAGGAGGGCATGTGCAGTGTAGCTAGGCTAAACTCTGTTGTACTAAATTGGACAAAAAGAGGACATTGTCTTCTTTCCGTCGCCGTAGTCTAGTAGGTAGTGTGTTGGCTTATTAGACGCAAGGCCACGGTTTAAATCTCAGGTCAGACATCAAAACGAAAAAAAATATTTCATCGGCAACAGCTCGGATCAGCAGATTTCTGGCAAAAACCCTGAGAGTAAATCAAAATTGCCTTGAATAGATTCTCAAAAAAATCTGTCGTTCGGAGTCGACTTTAAACTGAAGGTCCCCGTCAGTTATGTATAAGAATTAACGCACACAACATAAGTAGTGTGAGGAGCTGGGTCCTGACTAAAGGGTTGTTATAATGAACGTATGTATGTATGTATGTTGTTTTATTTCCTTGAATCACAACCATTGCACTATAACGGTTCTTGGAGGTCATTTCTACCTTGGAAGGCATGGTAATTAAATTGATCTTAATGTGTTCTTTATATAACATAACCTACTGCTACCCTCTACCGTGAATCCGTAGATGAATAGGCTCTCTTCTGTGCTATAAAATATACCAAAAAAAAAATCAAAAATTTATAATTTCTTGGAGATTTTCAAAAATTCCTTGGGTTTACAATAAATATGAAGCTTGGCAACCCTTATAGCGAAGCTAAACGGTTAAAATACCGTTTCATTAAAGCATTTTAAGCTGTTGTTGAACATGCTGTTGCCGTAATGGTACTTGTCTATGCTGAATTCATTTTTCTCTCATTCACCCCCTAAAGTAGGCAATACAATATGTTGCTTTAAGTAATAACAAATAAATGAAGTGTTAATATTGCCAATCAGAATAACATACAAGCAGAAGCACATGATGATTAACAAACACTATGAAACATTAGCAGAGATGGGAGTATTGAATTTCTTTTAATTTTTAATAAGTTTATGAACGTTTTTGAGAGTTGTTTCTTCTTTTTTATTCTTCTTTTTGTTAAACAAATTTCCAAATTAGTTTTCCTTTTGCTTGGCTTGCTTTTTGAGCTGTGCGGCTTTTGTGGAGGGAACTTTAGAAAGAAAATTTATTTTAAAAACTTAAATAGAATTTCAGTTGAGTTGAATTAAGTTTTAGTCACTCATTGTCATTCTTTTCATTGCAATAAAACCTCAATTCTTTTTAAATTTCCGCTCTAAAGGGAAATTATTTTCGTTGTCGTCATTCAACTACCAACGTCATCACCATTGTCGTCTACAAAATCAACAACACCATCACGATTTGTGTACTCTCTGACAGTGTTCCAAGTCAAATAAAAAAAAAAATAAAAAACTTGAATGAAAACTTTTTCGAAATATTGAAATAATAGAGTGTGTGAAACGGACGGACGAACACCACACATGCTTACGTACAACAACAACTAGCATATGAAAGTTCTGAGTATTATTTGCGCAATAAATGGAAAAGTTTTTTAGGCAAATTGAAACCGTTAAATAAGACATATTTTGTTATGGGCCCAAAGGGACAACTTTTAAGTCTGAATGATGAGTTAAAAACGTGTCATATACATGCAGCAGCAAATTGATAACAAAAAAAAAAAAAAAAAAGAGAAAGGAAGAAGAAAAATTAATTTTTCCCCTGCAATGAGAAGGAGTGGGAAGAGCTTGCTGATTAATGTTTTCCTGGCAACTACATCAGGCCTATCGCATACGAAGCACACCATTTAATAATGAATTATTACTAGAAGACCTGTTTCCAGACTCCAGAGGCTTATTTAGGGGTTTCAAAAGGGGCCTCAAGGGAATAAAATTCCTTTTGAGATACCAGTAGTGTCCAGTAAAGGGGCTCCTGTGCCATAATCTGCTATAGCAATACGTAGAAATATTCCCTTCCTCTCCAAGAGGTCAGCCATATTAAAAATTCTTTACCTTAAATAGGTAGGCCGTCCCTACTATGCTTTAAAGGGCTCTCACGGATGGTAGGCATAGAATAATATGGGAGCGGATACCGGCCATATGCGATATTGATTGAGTCTATGATGAAAAACTAATTGTCATGCCTAAATTAACCAATCTAAGCCTTCATAACATAGGCTTCGTATGCAGACACAAAAATATAAGAATCTGATGCAGTCAGACTTTGTAAGAGCGGAGTATGGCAGGGATGTTAGGCATAGAATAGTATGGGAGCGGATAACGGCCATGTGCCATATTGCATTAACCGGCCTAGCCATTCATAAAATAGGCTTCGTATGCTAGCACAAAAATATAAGAATCTGTTATAGTCAGACCTTGTGAGATTGCCTAAAGGCTGCAGTATTGCTCAACTTCCTATCTATCCAGTGCAATTGTTTCACAATATTGAACAGAGATATTCTAAGAGGTATTTGCCTTTGCTGTAGCAGATCCCTGAGGCATCTTTAAATGATGAATCCAAGGTTCAAAGAATTCTCTCAGAATCTCTGCCAACAGTTTATCATCCGGACAGTATGGCTGACTTCTAAAATGTTAATTGCTTTGTGTTTGAACAAAGTATAGTGTTTCATAAAGCCGCTGTGCAAAATGTATACAATGTATACGATTTCAAAACATCGTCAATGTTTATTTTTAACGCAGTCAAAAAGCAATCAGGCAACGGATTTATAGTTGATGCATTGTTTGGTAACTTTGCATATGTACAAAATGTATATACCGTAGTACAACTGTATACAAACTTTGTATTGATACATTTTGGAAGGCAGCCAATGTTTATTAAACGAATAACCGGGGTAGGCGCTCTATAAATGACTGGGCCAAGTAAAAATTTATTCTTACTCATTGCAAAAGCCCTTCCCTTACTCATTGCAAAAGCCTGAACGACTAGAAGTAATCTTGTAGCCAGATCGATACATATTTCATCGAAGTGCATAATCATTATCATGTCTTCTATGCCTACTAAGCTTTATAGGACTCTCTGGCATACAAATAAAAGAATCTCTTGAACCTTAACAGGGTAAGAGTTCGTATGATCAGCACATATGCTTCAAGACTGCAGTATTGCTCGACTTCCTATCCATCCATTGATGATGTTTCGCTATATTGCACACAAATATTCTAAGAGGCCTTTTTTGAATAGGACGTTAGAAGAATTCTCTTAAAATCTCTGCCAAGAGCTTATCACCAGAACAATTTGTTTTTTAAACGGATAGCCTGGATAAATACGAATAATAAATACGATACGATAAAAGGAATTAGTCTCTGATTTCCCTTACTCATCTCAAAAACCTGAACGACTAGAAATACAAGAAGCCTGATCGATACATAGTCCATCAAAGACCATAATCGTCACCATGTCTTCTATGCTTACCGTTCCTAACAGGATCCTACCGAATCTAAAGTTTTGCTTCACGATTTTGCATGTCATCCTTACGCAGGGGCCATGCTAATCTTCTCTGTATCGTTCCAAATTTAGTATATGTTCTGCCGAGGAAGAACCTACCGAAACTAAACAGGGAAACAGGGAGAGAGTTAGTATACCCTGCTCATATGCTTAAATATTACAGCATGTCCCCAGCGGTTGTTCATGCAAAAGCCCATAGTATTGACTGAAAACATATCCATTAACAGGACGCATTTACTGTAGTTAATGCAAGGATAATGCGAACTAGTCTGCTTGGTCTGGAAAAAAACTCCTCCTAAAGACAATTTCTAGAACATTTTGTCTCATAAATGTCTAGTCGAATCAGGTGGCATACAATCCATATTCCATCAATTGATTTAACTATCCAGAAAACCATAGGATATCTTAAATTTGACTCCTACTTTTGCAATATCCTGTAACCTAAAGGGTGTCAAATAGATATAAAAAGTAAAACAAAAATTTATTTTTTTGCTACAATAAGAAGAAGAAGAAGAATAGCAAATGAAATGCTGTTTAAAGCAGGAAATTAAATCAAATAAACTTAAATTGGAAAAACACAGTTACACAGTCATAAATAAAAAATTAAAAATAAAAAAATGTAAAGGTGAGAAGAGATAAACAAAACAAAACAAAACAACAAATAAAAAAGAACAGAAAAAAATGGCCAACTGCTTAGAAACAGTTGCTGAAACCGTAGGAGATAAATGCCAAGGTTTACGCCATAAAAAGAAAAATCACAATGAAGCCCAATAGTAAGCAACAGCAGCAACAACAAAAAAAATTTAAATGAAGAAAGGCAAGAGAATAACTAGAATTTTTATTTAAAGGATATAAGAATTGTTAACATGTTTCCAAGAGAATGAAATGAAACACCCATACTATTGTAAATACACATATAAAAAACGCTGTAAATTAAAATGAAATGAAAAAATAAAGAAAACAAAAAACGAAAGGGAAAGACAAATGAAAAGGAAAGGAAAGGAAAATAACTGAAGATTGTTTTTTTCAAAAAAAAAAAAGCATATACACGGCATGTACAAGGCAAAAATGATACTGACTATGATGATTTACAAACACTTGCACACACACACACATAAAATACACATAAAAACACACACACTTGCTGTGTTTAGAAAAAAAAAACATACAAACGTTATCCTCTTTTACATACAAAAAACACTTCTTACACTGGGTGTGTTTGCATAGGGCTGCTGTGCTTTGTTTGTTTGTTTGTTTGTTTCAGGAATTTACAAGCAAGCAAGAGGAAACTCTTGTATTTGTTTTCTTTACTTCTTTAGCAAATAATAGAGCATGTGTGTGTATATTACATTATAGTGTATGTGTGTGCCTGTGTGTTAAAGTTTACCAGGCAGGCAAAAGAAGACAGACATGTACATGCACTACTACATTTACATTTACAACATACACAACAGCTGCATTGTCATTAAAGCTCTTTTACTCTACATTTACATTCTCTCGCTCTCTCTGTGTCTCTCTTTATATCATTGTTTTGTTATTGTATTATTATTTTACGCTTATTGTTATTTGTTATTGCTATTGTTATTATTGTTGTTATTCGTTGTTTTGTTGTTATATTTAAAAATTGTTTCAATTTTTTGTTTGTTTTTAAATTGTTTTGTTTGTAAAATGACATTCAATACTTGTATTCTATTTAGCATATGATACAAATACAGTTTCTCTCTCAATCTCTCTCTCTCTCTCTTTTTTACTCATCATTGTTTTGTTCTTTCTTTTTTCCATGTATGAGTATAGATAGCTGTCGTGTATTGTTGCCTAGTAATCGTTTATTTTAACTGCTTCAAGTTTGAAATTAGTTTCGTGTGTGAATAGTGTTGGTGTTGATGTTGGTGTCCCTAGATTTATTTTTAATTTGATGAACATCAGCAGAGACGTAATGATAAAAATCTGTTTGTTTGAAAGTGTTTAAATTTTTACCGTTATATTATTGTTTGCAGGGAGATGAAATGTTTAATTACCGAATAGGAAAAGCCTTAAAATCAGAAATCAGCAACGAGTATTCAAAAAGATGAATAGAATCTAATCATACTCATAATTTCTGATACTTATACACATTCATACTTCTTTTAATATCATGGAACCTCTACTCATATTCAAAATTTGAAGTACTGATTTCGACTCTCCATAACTCAACATAGAACAGGAATCACAACTCAATCAGGAATCAATAAACAAACACTCGATATTTTTTTTAGTTCATGAATTTCTTTGCCCTGCCTGACCTTTGGCATTAACCTGAACCTGATGTTTTTCTTTAATCAACTAAACAGCATTAAATAAACAAAAATATTCTCATAGTACAAGTACTTTTGTAAGTAATTTTGTAAACAAAAATTGTTTTCTTCTTCATTTACATTGTCAAAGAACTTTTTCAAGCAAACCAAGGGTCATGCCATAAGAGCTTCTTAATGCACGATAATGCTTTAAACCAAAATTAATTAAAGCGTGTTGTTACTAAACAACAACTGAAGCAGAGAATAGTAATGAATATTCAAAAAAATGAGTAGAATCGAATCATACTAATAATTTCTGATACTTATACGCATTCATACTTCTTTTAATATCATGGAACCTCTACTCATATTCAAAATTTGAAGTACTCATCATACATCATACTTAACAACACGTATGATGTTGTTATTAATGTTCGACTCTCCATAACTCAACATATACACGAAGTACAAAATAAGTATGAATCGCGTACGAACACTAAAATACTCACTAGAAGGTTCTGTGTTTGCTCTGATTGCTGCTCTGTCTGTCTTTTTTTGCTTATGAGTCTCTTTCTTTTGTTGTAAATGCAACAACAACTAAGACTGTAAATAAGTATTATTAGGTATTTTTCTAAAGTTATGAATCTGAATGAGTAGAGGCTTATGAATCAAACATATTTCGAATGGTATGAGTTTGATGTCAACACGTTGTACGCGTTGTACGCATTGCAACTTGTGCTTATAAATCAACGTTGTAGTTGAGTATGAACGAATCAGAGTACATAGTTAAGTTTCAATATTGTTGACTCACTTATATTAAAAATTTCATGAGTTCTTATGAGTAACGAAAAAACGATTCATTGCTGATTTCTGTTGGATATCTTCTTAAAAAGAATTAAAGCCTGCTTAAGAAGTTATTGAATGAACAATTTTCTTTGTATTCCGTTTGAAGAGCCATTCAGCTAGTAATGTAGGGTTGAAATTCAATGCCAAGCCTTATAGAGATGTGACCGTATAAAGTAGGAAGTGGTGGCAGTATTGTTTAGTCAAAGCACACTTGAACTACATGGCATGCAGTTGGAACACCCAGCATTAACTAACAATTGATTAAAAGAACTGGATATTGACAAAATTGATCTATAAATTCTACAGAAGCTATTTGGAGGTAAGTAAAGTCTCTTCAATAGCCCATTGGAATAGTAATGTTCCTACAATTCAAATTAAAATTTTCAAAATTTTCGGTATTGTTAGTCGGACATTAAAGAAAGGTTTTACCGCAGCCCGACCGATTAGTCAGTTGATTAGTTGGAGAGACTGTTTTACATTCAATGTTGGTCCTGGATTCAAGAAGAAATGTCATTAAGGATGCCATTTATGCCAGACAACAATTCCAAACGTTCTTGTTAGTGGAGTGACCAATCGGAGAAACTAAAAATCAGGTTTAGCTTCCTCAGGATAATTTTGTGTTTTTAAACTTGAAAATATGGCATTGGGAGTGCTGATAAAATGAAGGGATTGCGAACGTTTTAAGAAACTTTTCATGGCAATTTTATTTTATTCTTCTAGTTTTTGCTAGAAATCTGCTGAGAGGTAGTTGCCGTAGTAATATTTGTTTGTGATTCATTTTGTTCAAGACGTCTGACCTGGGGTTTGAAGTGTGGCCTCACATCTAATAACCGACTAGACTACGGCGACGACAAATAAAGAAATATTTTCTCAATTTTATTGTGCTCTCTTTATTAGTTCAGGTCGTTCTAGTACCTCCACTACACCACGCATTTTTCGTAGCATACTTAAAGGCGATATGAATTGCTTTTCAGAAAATTCTTTGAATTACATTGTGTCTCTAAGAAAATTCTTTCGTGAACAGAAGAAAATAAATTTCATAATATTTTAGGGTTGAACAATTTAAAAGGAAAATATGTATGTCAGCAGCTACATTTACTGTTTGTTAAATTTTCTGTTTTTTTAATATTTCATATCATATCTAAAGGGGTGGATTAAAACAATTTCTACAAATATTTGGCATTACGTCTCTGCATTTTAGAAAATTCTGTCATTGAAAATATTTTAAATATTTTATAGAACAAAGCAAATTGCATCATTTGATGTTAAAAGTATGCATCATTTACATTTTGCCTAAGCTTAGGCACACATTTTTTATGTTTTCGAATTTGTTTGCTGTACAAATTATATTAAATGCTATAAAACTATTAAATTATTTGCCTAAAATAATATAAAAACATATTCAAATAAATTCATTTCAATTGTTTGGGCGATTTAATTAACAGCCTAAAAGTAGGCTTTGTTTGGTAGGCCTCAATAAAGGAAAACTGTAGTGTTAGTTAAGGATTATTAATGTTGTTTGTGGTTTGAGTGTGAAATATATTTCATGCTATAAATTTTGTTTAAATAACAGCTACTTTAACAAGCCGTTTTTAGTCTAAAACTCAATCAATCAAACGGTCAATCAAACCATCAATCAATTAATCAAACAATCAATAGTGCAAACAACCACATCATGATAAACTTGGAAAATCCAAAACAATTCGTAACAAAAATTTAGAACGTGTTACAGGAAACGGAAACAGTGGAAGATTTAGAGGAGTTAATAGGAACAAGTACAAGTACAAGTAGTAGTAGAAGAAGAAGAAAACAGAACAGAAAAGATAGCACACAAATCACCGCCATTTACTCATACAAATTGCCTGGCACGTCCAGAACGACTAAAACGGCTTCCACCTACACCGGAACCAGTGGTGCTGCGCAATGCTCTGTACGAAGGTAGAAATCCCGAACGATATACGGCACCTATATGACGTTTAGCAGGCAGAGGGTAATGATCATGCTCTTCCATGTGCTCATTAATATTATTATTGAAATCGTCGTGATTATGATAAGATTCATCATCATCATCATCGTCTTCATCTTGTTCATCTTCGGGTAAATCGGTAACTGCTAAGTTATTGTCCATATCATCGAAATCAGGATTTTGCAAGAGGTGGCCATGTTCTAGGCCAAATAATTCGGGATCCTTGGAGGTGTCTATTGATGTTAATTTTTTATTTTTGTTTTTTGGATTTTGATAGGGTTATGGTGGTTGTTGTAGTTGTTTTTATTTTTGTTTATACATGTATTGTATATAGTAAATGTGTTATTAATTATTTAAAGCATACTTTTAGGCGTTTTTAAAATAAATTTTGAATTAATTTAAATATTTTGATTGTATTTACATTTCTGTATATTTATTGTTGTTGTTGTGGGTTTTTTTTTTGTTTTTAAGTTTCAAACTCACCTAAAAATCTTTTCTGGGCACGGCCATAATCATCCCAATCCATATCAGCATAGGTGCCATAATTCCAGTAATAGGCCAAGGGATCCACATAATTATTGTATACTGCAGGCAAATAAACATCATCTTCGTCTCTTTTCTGTTGTATGCCGCCATGTACGGGCGAGCCCTTAAGGGCTCCAATATTACGTTTCTCAGCCATGTTATTGTACATGCGAGAATTGTAACGTGCCACGGAGGCCAAATTACGTTTGGGCTCATTACGATTGCCCAGCATACCCAAACGGGCCATGGTAGCCAAGTTGCGTTTGCCATTCTGAGGCAATTGGAAATCTCTAGCCAAGGTGCCTATATTACGCTTGCCATAGCCCATAAGGCCGCCGGAACGAGCCAACGCGCCCACATAACGTTTGTCCTCAGAACGTTGATCGCTATCGGGTATTATTTCTGGATCGGGTGTAGGCAACTGGCCATTTTTAGCCAAGGTAGCGAGGCTACGCTTAGCAGCAGCATTATTATTGTGATGCAATAAGCCCTGGGCAGCTAAAGCAGCTACAGAACGTTTATCTTCCTCTAAGTAATCCAAATCATTGTTCAGGCTCTGCTCTTCGCCCTCTTCCAATTGGCGATCGCGTAATATATTGCGCAACTGTTGGCGTAATGAAGCGGCCTAAGGAAAGAGAAGAAGAAAAGCAAAAATATTCGCTTAAGAACTCCCGAAAGTAGGCAAAGGAAAATTTTTCGAAATTTCAAAATTCTTTCTAAATATACTCACATGCATTTGATACTGGGGACTGGGATATGCCAGCTGATTTATAATCGATTCCAATTCACAGGGTGAGACATTGGCCACATCATCGGTGGCTTTAACAGCTCGTGGATGTTGTACCTGCAAGAGATACAAAGAAAATAAAAATTTTTTAAATCAAATTCCAGGCTAAAGAAACACAGAAAGGAATTGTGCTTAAAATAGAATTTTTTTCTTTGAAAAATTATTGCCAAAACAACCACCACAGCGAATAACTCAGTGAAAGCATTTAAATGAAATTTCTTTTCCATTCTCTTTCCCCTAAGCTTTCTCCTCCAGGTTTTTTTTTGGGGGGTTTGCTGTTAATTCTCCAAGCAAATTACTTGAGTTAATGAATTTATTTTTAGTATGTGCTGATGTTATTTTTGTGTTGCTCTATGACTTGAATTTTAAATGCTGCATAATTTTCGGGGATTAGTTGCCACACCAAATAAATATAAAAACACAAAGCCATTAACAAAAAACTTTTGCATACTGTTAGGAGCTTAACATAATGAAATTTGCCGTTGAACATTAACAACCCATAAAAAGAAAACGAGAGAATTTCTTCCCATGGTTTAACTTAATTGCGAACAATTATAGTTTTTGGACGACAAAATTCCTGCTGCAGGATTAAAAAATGTATGGAAAAATTTTAACGAAAAGAAACGCAATTTTGTTTAAAGAAATTTTAACGAAAATAAAAGAAAAATTGCTTTAAACTTTAACAAGAATTTTTTCCTTAAAGAAAAGTAAAACAATTAAAAATTTTGTAGCATACTTTTAAGCTTAAGTTATGGAAAACTTTTTTCTATTAATGCTGTTAAAAAAGTAAACATTCTTCTTTGTATTGTCGATAGACAATGTCGAAGATAAGAATCTTAAAGAAAAGTTGTTAAAGAAAATTGTGGCATAATTTAGGGAGTAAATACTCATTCTCTTTTGTTCTTTTGTTGTTGAAACCATGTTTTGTTGTAGTTTAATTGAAAGAACATAAGTAATCTTTGAAAGATTAATGAAAATAATTTATAACTTTATGAAAAGGCAGCAATGAATAAATTGTAACATACTTTTGGAGTTAATTAAAAACGTTTGCTTAAAAATTTAATTGATTTTGGTAACACAATGGTCCCTCTAAGACCTAAGTGTGTTTATTCATCTCTTTTAGGTGGAAAGCCAACTCTATCTACCTTTACATAAATTTCGTGAGCAACATATCAGGACATATAATGAATTCCCAGGCGCCTAGAAAGCTACTTCTTAATTCTGACTAAAGGACTGCAATGGCCAATTAAGTAAGTAAATAAGGTTCAGCCCAAAGGCCACAACTGTATCTTCTTTTGTGGTCTTAAGGTAGCCATTAAATACGAGTATCACTATTCGAGCCGGAGTAAAAGCTGTTCCGAACTCAACAGTGCATAACAAAGCTGAGTCTGAATTTATAACATTTGTTTGGAATTAAATTGCACCAAATAATAAGATAAAACCGAGTAAGTTTTTTATTTAGAAACTATTTTTCAACTTTTTAAATTTAAAGCATAATTTAAGGAGTTATACTTAATAAGCCATGGCTTTAATACAGAAACAAAAACAAACAATTTTCATTGTAAATCATTTACGTTTAGTTTTGATTACCACGTTCTGATTAACCTTAATTATATACATATTTTATCAATTTAATTAAAAACTAAAGCCTGCTTTTAGGCAATAAATTTATTAAATTAATTAACACTATCATTTTTTGCTTCAAAAATTATGCATATTTAACACATTTATCACTTTTGTTTTTCTAATGCTTAACGCCTAGTTCAACTAGGCCTTAAAGCGTTTATGCAAATGAAAGCATGCTTGTAGGCGTTTTTAAATATCCTCACTGCTTTATGGCTATATTATAGAAAACAAAAACACAAACTACATATTTGCAAATTTTAAATATACTTTTTTCGTATTTTGTTTCATTCTATTTTTGCATAACTCTGCAACACAATTGCCACTGCATTATTCACTTGCTGTTTACCAGCATTAGCGTTAAAAGGAAATTTGCTTATAATCAGCTTTATTTTATGCACACTCATGAATTTTTTCTTTATTGTAGTTGTTGTTGGTTTTATGCTTTAATATTAAAGCGACATATAAAAAAACTTTTACTTTCAAAATGACAACAAAAACCCCAGTGAATGGCAAAGACATTGTAGGGAAATTATTTTTCTTTGTCAAAGAAATGTTTTTGAAGAAAAAAGTACTTAAGCGGAGTCTGTAAAAAGTAAGGAAATTTATTTTTTCTTTTTACACTCTAACATGCTTTTTTAAAAGCCTTTAAGTATGCTTTAAAAACCCAACAAATGGAAAGCACATTACCTCAGAGTATAGTATACTTTAAGGGTTACATAATAATATTTTTCAAAAACTAAAAACGTGTGCTTTTAATAGCGAAAATATTTCTTTTGAAAAGAAAAGTTATGTTTTTAAATCAGTTCTGTTAATATTACTAAAGCCTTTATATGTTAAAGTTTAAAGGTTAAAGGCAATATGTAAAGTAAAGCATACATTTAGGCAGGTGTTTTTAATTCAAAAGAAAATTCTTTAAACATATGCTGGTACATGTTTCTTTTATTCTTTATTCCTACAAACCTTTGTTGTAGTTGTAGTTTTTATCTGTAACCCTCTTTTATGCCTTTATCGGTATTTGAAGGCGTATAGCTGGATGCTGATAAGCCTTTAAACATTTTAGTGACAGATTTTCTAAAAGATTTTGTCAAGATAAACGAACTGCAAATTAATTTCAAAGAGCTGCCTAAGGATAAATACGTGTTAGTTTGATAATAAGTTTAGATTTTGTTTTTGGGATAAATGTAAAGCATAAGTTAAGGGGTTTTACAAAAGAAATTTTACGTTTAAAGCTTTTTGTCTCCTAAAAAACTTTATCAATGTCAAGTTATTTGAAAAATGTTTTCAAACAATTGGATTTAAAACTTAAATTAAATATTAACTTAATACGCCTTAAATTAGGCTAAAGAATGTAAATGTTAAAATTATTATTTTTATATAATAAAAGTGGCACCCCTAAAGACTGAGTTATTAAAAATTAGTATTTAGATTAATAAAATTTAGCTAAAAGCCTAAAGTTATGCAGTTATTATGTTTTACTGAAGAATTAATTCCAATTTAATTTTTAAATAAAAAATCTGTTGAAAATTTTCGCTTGAAAAGGTTTTTGAAAAGGGGTAAAAAGTATTTCAAATGCCTTAAATTTCTCACTTTAGAAATTGTATAAAAGATTTTGTTCCAAAACGCCTGAAGGTAGGCAGCATTTTATTGCAGTTTTTCTGTTATATTTGGAAAAGTTTTTTTAAATTTCTTTTTTTGTTTTGGTTTTAGAAACAGATTTATTATAATATCGTTTGCTACTTTTAATTTGAGCCATTCCAGGGACCCCTGTTTAAAAGTTAATATTTAAACAAATAATTTTTGACAGTTGGCATGTCTTTATTTGTTTCTATTGCTTTTGATAGCCTACTTTAAGGGCATAATTAACTTGTATCGCACTCAGTTCATATATTAAAAACATTTTTTTCCTCTTTCTTTTGCAACAGGTGTATTTGACATCCTTAACAAATAAAAACCTTTTGCAATTGCTTCATTTCCCTTCTCTGTTTTCTCTTCTCTCTCCCTTGTAATGACATTCTTTAATGGAATATTTTTTTCCACCCTCCCTACGGCAAATACCAGAACCAATAAAATGTGTTATTTTTACAAGAGGAATTCCTGCTGAAGGGGCGGCAGGGGGATATAAAAAACTTTAGCAATCACTTTTACAGACTTACACGTTCCGAATGGACGGACAATCAGTTCGACGGACAACTTTTATGAGATGCTTATTATCCTTTCACTTCATATTTTTTCTCCTTTTCTTTCCCAACCATAAAAGAAACGCATTTCAAAATAAAATAAAATCTCCAACACAATATGAAAAAAAAATCATTAGTTGTCAGATAATCGTACAACATAAAAGAGAAATATATTGTTTTGCTACACTCCGCTTCTTCCTCTTCTGCTACAATACAATACAGCATACTTTGGGGCGAGAGAAAAAACAAGAACAGAGAGTTTTAAATACATTGTTCAGTAGAGTAGTTCTGTTATAAGTTGTGTACAAACAATGGATATGATTTTTTATTATAAAATATCTGCTTAAACAAAAACAGTGAAACCTCTTTGCAAAGGATATGTTTAATACAAAGCAAAATTCGTTTTTAAAGCATACTTTCAGGCTTGCGTTTTATGTGTTCTTGAAAAAATGCTACAAAAGGGAATTTTTCACATATTAAGTGAACGTTTTGTTTTATTTCTCATGAAGCTCATGTTTCTCCTTTCTTATATGGATATGTACGTGTGTTATACTTGCTTGGGGGAAGTTTATTATATTTAAAGTATTTAAATAAATCGCTTTTTCCACTTACTTACTTATATGCTCAGTTACTTACAGCTGTAAATTGTTTGTAAGCTGTTAATGTTTAGTTTTATTTTGATAACTTATCTTAAACTCTCTGTGTTTTTCTTGGGGAGAGGGGGGGAAGAGAATCAGACACAGAATTCACTTATAGTTTAAAAACAATTTGAAGTCTTTAAAGGAAATCAAGAAGTATTATGTAAACTTCACAGGCTACTATCGATTTGCAAGTACTTTAAAGCATATAACATTTCAAAGTAAATAAGCAATAAATTACTGCATACTTTAGGACTTCAGTGCTGTGCAACAAATACCAAAAAGTTAACCAAAAATCTCTTAATTTGTAAACCCCAATCCACTAAACAATTCATTTATATTCAGCAATTTATTTTCAAAAGTTTCTATTTTATAAACCATATCCGTTTAAAACAATTCTGTGTAAATAATGAGAAAAATTATTTTCAAAATAGTTGCATACATTATGGCAACTAACAAAAGTTTTGCCTACTTTATGGCAGTTATGGTAAATTATTGATTAAAACTCGTGCAAATATTATGAAAATTTAAAAACAAAATATTGTGCATACATTTGGGTTAAACGTTGATAAATACGTTGCATACTTTTAAGCTAATTTTGGTTATATTTGTTAAAAGAGATTTTTATTAAAAAAATTAAATATTTAATCTTCCACATTGCTGCTAGAAATTCAGTTAAAGAATTGGTTGCGGAACGCGTAAAAACAATGATTTGTTCTATTTGGGCATACTTAGCTTCCCATTCTCCCTTATTTCTTGTATTATGGTTTTTAAGAAATCTGTAATATACTTTAAGGAGCTTAAAAATATTTGATTTTCATAATTCCCCAATAAAAAATTTGCACACTGTTAGCAATAAGATTTATATTCAGATTTATTTTGCAGCATATTTATAGGATTAAAGAAAACAATTTATTTGAAAAACAAATTAAACTATTAAATTTATTAAAGCATACTTTCAGGATAATTGAATAAAAATATTTCTAAATATTGTATTTAAGTTGCACACTTTTCTGATGCAAGCATATTACCAGGAATGAAGTACACTTTCTCCACTCTCCTCAACTAAAACATATGTTTAGGAATTTGAAAAAAAATTAAGATTTTTTATTTATTTTCTCATTTAAATTCCTTTAGTAGCAGTAAATGCAAAAACAGGAATTCACAGTAAATGAAAGAGTGTTTAAGAAATTTTTGCAAAACAAAAATGCAGCATACTTTAAGGGAATTTATAACTTTGTTGTAATTTAGTAACAAAATATGCTTACGATGTATAAAGATTCTTAGAAAATATTTTAAAACAGTTTAGTAGGTGGTGGTGTTAGTATACAAAGCTTTGTGATATTTTTTGTAAAATAAGGATTGAGAAAAACTTGTGGCATATTTTAAGGAATCTGAAATTTAAAAAAAAATTCCAAAATTATAATTAAAAATTGTTTTAGATTTGAAAACAGACAGTATAAAAATTCCGATTAAGAATTGGAAATTCATGGCCTACTTTAAGGCTTTTATAAAAGTTTTATTGTTTCCTTTGAATTTATGAAGTGTTTTAACATCCTTTATTTTTAATAAATTCTATTCTTTGAAACAAAAGAAATAACTGCAAATGCAAACTCAGAATAACTACATTATTTTTCTTAGGAATTAAGCCTGGATGTTATTTTTTCATTTATATTATGCTGTTAATAACGGTCTGCAAGGCTATCAGCTGTTACATGTCGTTCGTCTGAAGTGTTGTTCGTTACGTGACAGCTTTGGAATTGTATAACAACTGATGGTGCAGCATAGCTTAAGGCATAAATACAAGAAATTGTTTTAAAATTAAATTTAGTCTAAAAATAGTCTTTGATTTCATTTAAAATAAATTCCTTTTGTTTAAAACAATAACAAGATATCGTTGAATAAAATAAACAAAATCAGTGCATACTTTTAGTCAATGTATGCTAACTAAATATGGCCCATTTGAAAGCTGCTTTTGTGCATGTTTCAAAAAGATAAAAATAATCATTTAAAACTAGTAGGCCATATGGAAATTAAAGCTGTAAATAGTAGGCCATAAAATTCTAAAAAGTGTGACTTAATTTATAACATACTAAAATGGGTTGTAACATGCCATTATTAAAAAAACAAAAATATTAATTTATTGCTCTACACCCAGCCCATAATGACATTATTTTTAAAACACTCAGAATGTATACTTATTTAAAACATACTTTAAGGGGGTTAACAGATTGTTGAAAGGACAGAATCAATAATAATTTAATAATAATTTCATTAATTTCTAATTAGCATAATAAGTTCTTATAAAACCACTTCTTCTTAATTAGTTTAACTTCTAAGCCTTTGTCAACTCATTTAATGTCTTTATTAAATTCCAATATTTTCTCTAGAAAGGCCAGTAATTTTAAACACATGTTGCCAATTAAAATTTGCTGCATATCTTAAGGTTACAGTAATTAATTTCAAATTTCCAACAAACAGGAAACTTTTTCTCCTGTTGGTTATAAAGTCATCAATCATAATTGTGTTGTATAGTTCATCACACTCATTATTAAGCATAATAATTTGGTGAAAATAATTAGTCTACTTTTGGGCAAGCCAATTAAAAGCTTGTTTTAATATTTCCTAAAAACTAAAGCATACCATTAGGGTAGTAGTAGGCGTTAAATATTATGAAAATTTAGTTTCAAGTCAAAGAGTTCATTAAATTGTAATTTGGAAGAAACAAAGTTTCACATCTCTACCCTCTTGACTACAGGGACAACAATTTTACTACAGGGCAATGGAAATTTGTTTGATTTTCTTTCGGCTTTTTTGATAAACTTATTTTGTATGCATGCTTCACAATAAATTTCCAATATTTGCCTCCTTTTTAGCCTTTTATTGTAATAAAAACCAAGTTTCATATTCTAAAAATAGATTCTATTTTGCTACTTCATGCGTCTGCCAAATAACTGGCTACGAAATTAAAAAGATATTAAGGTCTATTTTTAGGCGTCCTAATTTATGTTTGAAAGAATGTCTCTATACTTGGCTCTTCTAATTTTATTTTTAACATTTCTCAAAAACATTATTTTATACGGCTGTCATGTGACTGCCTATATAATCATAAGGAATTTGAAGCATATTTTCAGATGCTTAACTTTGTTTAGCAGTTCTTTTTTAACAGTTTAAAAATAGATTTTCTTGTAATACCAGCTGCCATATATCTGGCTTTGTAATCTCTTTTAAAACCTTAATAATCAATTGCTTGCTATGTCTGTCAAAATTTAAAGCATACTTTAAGGTGGCTTGGTCTTAAACATTTTTCAAATATATTTACCTTGTCATGCTGTATACCATATAATAAGTGTTTTCATTCAGCTTCCATGTGACCGGTTATTTAATCTTTAATAATCAAAGCATATTTTTGGGGTTTAAATTTAATGTTTTAAAAGTCTCACGAAAATGTCAAAGTCATTGAAAAGCAAAGTAAAATCAATAACTTTAAGTCAATACAAAATGTTTCCATTCAATTTAAGATTTTTTTGATTTAAAAGCAGTATAATTTAAAGCATATTTTTAGGCGCTATAAAATTTATTTAAAAAGTATTTTCTAACTCCTAAAGCAATCTCTCATCTTTATGATATTGTAATCAATAATAAATTATTTTATGTGCCTATCAAATGACTGCCTATTTAATGTTTAACAATTTAAAGCATATTTTCAGGGTAGAATTTTTGATGTTTAAAAAAATAATATTAAAATTTAAAAGTCATTGAAAATCGTGATAAAATCCATAAGTTGAATTCAATAAAAAAATATTCTCAGCATTTATTTAACATTCCTTTGTGTTAAACTTTATTAAGGTATATTTTTAGGAGCTTAAAAATTATTCAACAGTTTGCTTGGCCTTTCTCTCTGGAACTACGGGAGCAATTTTTTATGCAGATGTTTATAACGGTAATTCATTTCTTTTTTATTACAACAATGTAAAATAAATCCTTTTGTTTGGAGGCACACTTTGCTTGCCTAAAAGTAGACTTTACATAAACAATATATTTAAAAAATGAATCTTAATTTGTTTTAATAATTTGTTTGATTTTTCGATAGAAACCTATGCTTAGTTCCTTAGTTTGTTTATTTAATTAATTTTCAAGCACTTTTCAAGGACGAAATATTTACTGAAAACCAACAATTTTGTTCAATTAACTCACTTTTGTAAAACTTTTACAAGAAAATTTCCAAATTGATTTAAATTTTGTTTGAAAAATAAACAAAAAATTTTAATTTTAAAAATAAAATCACCTTTTCAAAAAAGAATTGCATATCCCGAGGCAGAAGAAAAATATAAAACGATAAATTTAAGTCTATTTTAAGGCTTAGCAGCAATTTAAAGGTCAGTTACAGGTAATAAATATAAAAACATTCAGCATTTTCTAGTGAAACGCGCCTAAAGGAATTTATATTTGTTTTCACCTAAATCTAGGCAACATTTGGGTTTAGCTTTAAAGGCTAATAGCATACGTTTAAGAGATCACTGGAATAATATTAAAGCCTTTTGATAAAACTATTCTTGTTTTTGATTTTATACTAAGTTTTAAAGTGTTTTCAAATATTTTTGTTTTTTTTTTGCAGTAAAGTATGCAGGGAGTTTGTTTATTTCTAATGAAATTCAAAGTTCTATTTCGAATAGTTTTTTTTTTATATGCTGTCAAGGTAAATATTTTTTATTTTAACAATTTTCTTTGCAAAACACAAATAGTATCATAAGGCCTTAAGGTATGCTACATTTTTAGGTATGTTTATGTCTAAACATATGCCACCTTTGAATTTCATTAGTTTTGAGAAAGGTATTGTTAGATTTTGGTTGCCAAATAATGGGCAAAATAGTAAGAAATACCTTTAGCCTTTAGGTATGCTATAAATTTGTATCAAATAAACTTACAAATTATTTTCAATAGTGCTGTTAGAGTTATGTATTGCAAAAAGAAATATGTAAAGACTAAGAATAGGGACAGTGTGGGTATCTTAAAATTTTGTATATATTTGTTGCTTCACCTAAAGGTATGCCAGGCTTTTTATTGATAAAATGTAAAACTCTTTTTACATACTTTGGGTTTTTTTGTAATTTTACAATATTTCTTCAGAAGGGATTACATTACCACCAAAAATTAGTGAAAATCATTTGAAAATTTAATTGAATTTTATTCTTCTGTTTAAAGTCTGAAAGTATGCCACAATTTTTGTATTTAAATACAAAAGGAGTTGAAAGAGATGCCATTCTCTCTATAATAGATTTTCTTAAACACCAAATATTGATTTTTAAAAGCTTAAATTAGTTTCCTTTTTAATTCTGTTTTATTTCTCGAATTTTATCTCTCATGCCAGCCTCAGATGTCAAATACTTAAATCGCATGCCAAGTGCTTAAACAACAATTTCAATCGGACATTTATTTGCTCTTGCAATTTCCTACTTTCGCTTATCACACTGTCACTGCCACTACCACTAACACAGTTTCCATCCATTCCATAGTGATTATATATACACACATAGACATTATGATTGCGGGTACTGTTGTTGTTGTTGTTCGTTCGTTTTATATACGAAAAGAAAACTGTTTTCTTCGCCATGAATTAAAATTAAACGAACAGAAATAAACATTTCGTCTTAAGTATGCTTGCATGTATAAAACGAAAGCAATTGTGTACGTGTATAAGTGCTATGCCTGCTTGATCAATGCTTACAAACAGTAGATAAGTAACTACAAGTGAAAAGGGGAGAGAGAGAGGGAGAGAGAGAGAATATTAACAATTTCTTGTTTTCATTTGTTTTGTGAAAAAAAAATACAAACAATAGCATGAAATTGAATGACCTGTGGCCGCACTGCTTGTGGTGGCCGTAGTGATTTACTTGAGCTTTACCGTTAGAGAAATTTTATTTCTCTTATAAATATTAAAGGGCAACAGCAGCAGCAGCAGCATTTATAATAACAGCAGCAACATAAAAAATATTTGCTACTGAATCACACTCACAACAGGTATTTACATACACTGTTGCTTTGCTCGTGTTGCCTGTAACAAGTAAAGATTTTCTTTATAATTTATTGCATACTTTAAGGAGTAGGCTTTAATAGTAAAAATCTGTTCCTCAAGTAATAAATTTGTTTAAAATTCTTCCAGCAAAAATGAGAATTACCTCCGTTACTATAGCCTAAAGGCGAAATGTCTTGATTTTCTTTTATTTTCTGTTTCGAATTTTTGCCGCTCCATAAATTTTTTCTGTTGCCATTTTAATAAGGCTGTTTTGCTTTGCTTTGTGTGTATGTGTGCGAATAATTTTATGAATAGCCTTTAAAAAACATCAATAGCATTGAAATGTTTGCCTTAAAGTAGGCAGCACAGAAATAATTTATTGTTTTGCTTGTCGCAAGCAAAGCAAATCTGATAAAATATTTCTCTTGAACAATAAAAGTAAAAGTTTTCTAAGGGCAAAAATTAATTGAAAATATTTTTTTTGGTTGTTCACAGCAACTAATTATATTGAAATTCCAAAAAAAAAAAAAAACAACAAAAAAATACAAATTATTAATTAAAAAATATTAAAATATCTGCTTTGGGCTTTAATGATTATGAAATGAATTTTGTTTTCCATTCTGTATTTAATTAAAGAGATAAATGTTTTAGTTTTCAGTTTTTTAATTGGGAAAATGTATAACAGCCTTGAAAACATTATTTCAAAAATATTTTTAAAGTCTACTTTTAGGTAAACATTGATTTTACAGCCATGAATAATAGAAATAGTAATTCACAAAATTGAATTTTCTAAAAACCTACATAGAAAATGTATAAGAAACCTAAAAAATATTTTTATTGCCTACTTTTAGGCCAATGAAAAGTAAATATTTTTTTGTAATATATTTGAGGCTTAAAATTAAAATAATTTAATCGATTTTAATTTTTGTTTAAGCTGATAATCAACTCTATGACATCGTTAAACTTTTACCTTATTAAAAAACTTTACAGTGAAAATAATTCTTTTGAACAAAAATTAAATATTATTTAATTAAAATTTATTTTTTCTCTGTATGTCCCTGGAAAGAAGGAAAAAGCAATAATTTTCATTTTGTTAAACGTTTTTCGTTACTAATTGCTGTAACATTCGTATGCAATGCATTTCACGCTAATGTTGTTTGTTAAAGTAAATGTACCGTAACGTACTCCTGTACATGCAGGCATACATTTAGGCGCACTGGGAAAAAAGGGTAAACCATGAAAAGAAGAATTAAAATATATAATTCATAAATATTGTATTTAAAATTAATCACACAGGAAATCTTTTTAATGAAATGTAAGAAACTAAAAAGAAAAATAAAGAAGAAAATAAATTAAAATAAAATATAAGGTAGGTGCTTAGGCGCTTGTATGATCTGACAACAGGCTTAATGAATTTGGTAATAAACCAAAATTGAAATCTAAGGAATATAAAAAAGCGAAGAAAATAAATTAAAATAAAATCTAAGGCAGGTGTTTAGGCGCTGACAGCAGGCTTAATGAATTCGGCAATGAACCAAGGAGCTCAGAATTTTTTTGCGGCTTGTGGACAGCCTAAGCAAGTTAAGCCATATACCCATATTCGTTCGTGCTCTAAAAAGTTCATCAGCTATATATGCACCAGGGAGCCATATTGAACAGACATAAAACTCCGCAAGAGTCAATCAAAGGGTTCGCGGCATGTGCACACCAGCTCTAACATGAAGGTTGCAACCGAAAGAAATTAAATCACCGCGTGACTGCAGTTAGAGATACCTTAGTCAGCCGTGGAGCTTCTTTTATATTCATTACTCAAGTTTAAAACCTTCGATTAAGACTTCCCAGAGCAGAATTCCCAGAGCAGACCATATTAGAGGAGTGGTCTTTTCTGCTTGAAATTCATGTGTGAGTTCTTCTATCAAGATTGGACTACGACACGGTATAAACAATTTCTCGCAGAGCTTGGAGATCCTAAGATAGAATAGAGGGAAGTACTTAGAAGAAATAAAGTGCCAGCAAGACAGTACGTTAACTTGTATTACAATAAGTACATACATACATACATAATTGGTCATTACAACCCTTCAGTCAGGATTACGACCTAGTTTCTCACACCACTTATGTTGTGTGTGTTAATTTTATACATGAGTGGTGGGATCTAGAGTTTAAAGTCGACTCCGAACGACAGATTTTTGAGAAACTTTTCATTGCAATTTGTTATTTACTCTCGGAGGTTTGCCAGAAATCTGCTGAGAGGAAGTCGCCGAAGAAATACTTTTTTGTATTTTGTTTTGATGTCTGGCCTGAGGCTCGAACCCTGGCTTTACGTCTAATTATCCTTCATCATTACCGCAACAGATTATCAATATGCCTAAAAGTATGCTTTCATTTTATTGGGACACCCTTAATTGCTAGCTATATATAGTATGGCTGTATGTATGGCTATCTCTCTTACTTAACCACATTTGCCACTTGGCTTTAATAGTTAAACAATTCCGTTATAATGCCACACACAATTGGTAATCGTTATAGACACTGAAACACGGCCAGGCACGTTCAAATTTATGCAAAATGAATATTTCAATGTTTTTTGTCTCTACTTTTTTTCTTTGTCGTCCGTTAGGCGCATTTATTAAAATTAAAACAATAATCATAATAATAATAATAATATTTTAACAAAAAAAATATTTATTATAATCATAGGCCAAAATATAACAGCAATAACCATAACAATTAAAAAACAATGGCCACAGTTAATAATTGTTTGGCCGTAAATCAAAGTATTTATTGTGGTTTTAATTGTAAGCCCTTTAATATGCCATAATAGTTTTATAAAGTCGATTAATTAAATACAGAAATAAAATAGAAATTTATACTGTAATAAATATATTAAAATATGAATACATGCAAATTAATGGGTATTAAAAATGCCTAAAAGTATGCTTTAATAAAACAGGAATATTTAAATATTTTAAAAATTGATACATGAAATACCTAATAATAGAATTTGATATTTTAGTTAAAAAATGTTGCCTACTTTAAGGCATAAAATAACACCTGTGTAATATAAACTGTTTCTCCAACTATCTTCAAGACAAAGTACATAAGTATTACGATTCATTGTATAACATTTTAGGTTCATTTGATTTTGCCCTTTTACATGGCAATTTAATTCCTTACAATACTGGCATTGTTCATACGCTGCCACAAGCACAATTGAATTCCAATCAGTTGCATTTACACGATACACAACAGAAAATATACCCACTCGTACTCAACTCGATGGGTATTTGTTACACTTCACTTAACGAATTTAATTTGAAAACGAATTTTCTCTGTTTGTGTTATTGAAACCGTGCAAAACTTGTGAAATTTCGCAAAATAAACTATAAAACTCCTACAACTAGGCAACATTTTGTATTGATTGAATTTGGAAAAATGTTAAATGAAAACGAGAAGGGTGCAGAGAAATGAAATAAAATAAATGAAAAATTCCTAGCAAAAATTTTAAAAACAATTTCCCTAAAGGGCGTAGCATAATTTAAAAAAAATTAAATATTAAAGTATGCTTTCAGGCCAATATTATAAAAACTATTATGAACGATGTTATTGTTATGTATTGACGGAAATATTTTGAATGAAAAGCACTAAAACTGATAAGAGAGATTCATAAAAGCAGTCTTTTCTATTTTAAGCCCCTAAAAGTATACTAAAGTTAAATAAATATAAACAATTTCTTAATATTTTTGATGAATACTTCATTGAAATATGGCTTATTCACATTAAAAATAACAAACTCTCTCTATTTAACTTTTCTACAAATTTTTCTTGAAAGAAAACAAGTTAAATAGTGTTCTCAAAACCCTCAAAATTATGCTTCAAATTTCTTTTATTGAATTTTCTTCAAAAATTTTAAATTTAGGCCTCAAAAGTGTTCAACAACAACACGGAAACTATAACTAAAGCTATATAACTGATTTTACATTTTTATAACCCTAAAAGTATGCTATAATTTAGGAAATTCATTACAATTTCTAATACCTTTAAAAAATGTATGCCATTAAATAAAATATTTCCTTTCAGAAAACAAATATCAAAAAGGTTTATAAAGCCTCCAAACGAATTTTCTTTAATATTTTCTTGTTTATTTCCAATGTACTGCCTACTTAGAGGATTTTATGAAATAAGCCAAATATTTTACAAGTGTTTGGAATTTTAACAAGGCTCTACTTAACATTCTTATTGTTCTTATTGTTATTTCAACAAAGCTATACAGAAAATGTTAAACATTGACCTTAAGCAAGAGATATCCAAAAGATTTTTATTTTATAGCATACTTAAAGGCATTTTGTTAAGATTACAATACATTGGCATTTAAAAGCAATGGACACTAAAATGTTATTGTTGTTTTTCTTGTTTTTTTCCTTAATAACGTCAATAACATGTCTATGCTTTAACAATTGTTTGGAAAAATGAAAACAATACTTATGAATTACTTGGAAAACATGTTTGTATATTTTATAGCCTACTTTAAGGTAAAATAATATGCTTTAAATAAATATTTCATAAACAATTTAAAGAAAACATGGCATTAAAACATGTTTCTGTTAATGATGTTTAGAGATGTTTAGTTAACATTATGTGTTAAACTGTCAAACTGTTGTAGCCTAATTTAAGGCTTATGAATTTATAAATGCATAGCAATTAGTTGTTGGAAAAGAAATTAATTAGCAAATACATTAGGGACTATTTCAACAAAGTTTTTTTAATACAGAATGAGTTTCAAATTAAGTGAAATATAACAACAACAAAAAACTTAACATACTTTTAGGTTATTTAATAATAAAAACACATTTTTAGCAAGAGGTTAATGTTTAATGAATTCATTTCAATAAAAAAATAATTTGTATTTATGCTGACTACACTTGATTTGGAATTTTGACAATCTTGTTTGAAAATTGAAAATTTATAGCATACTTTTAGAGGCTTAAGAAAAATTCTAAAACTAACATACAATTGCATTTGCATTTATGCGATCAATATTTAACGTGCAATACTTTTTATATATAAAATTTTAAAATATGTAGCATACTTTAGGGGTTTTTAAAAACAAAAACTTTAAAATTTGAAGTAATTTACATCGTTTGGAAACTAATTTTAATGCCATGATTTATTTAAACCCAAAAAAACGCTTTATTTGCTGCCAATAGCCAGCTATCAATAGAAAATGTAGACAAATTCTCTAGCCAGATAGTAATTGAAATTTTTTTATCAACAAATTCCTGAAATTTAATTTAATTTAGTAAATTTGAAATGTTTAAATGGAAAATTAATGAAATTGAAAAAATTTCGAAGAAATGCTCAATTTCGGTTTAATAAATTTGATTTAATGTGAAATATTTTAATTAAAAATTAATTAATATTTAATTGTGTGTGGTTTTAAACATGTTCCATTACAAAAGTATTAAATTATAGACAAAAATTTCACTAAAAAAAATGTATTTTTAGACGTCACTGAAATACGCACATATTTAGTTGCCATTAAATTTCAAGGCAAAAAAAGGAAACAAATTTAGCCAAAAAAAAAAAAAGAAATAAAAAATAAACTAATAATGTTGTGCCACAAAACAAGCCACAATATTTGCTGTACTAATAACGAGCATCAGAAAAAAGACACAAAAAAATAACGAGAAAATATATAGGAAAACATAAATTTTTCCATAGATTAGATTGTTTTTCTTTTTTTCATTTTCTTTGTGGCAAATTCAACACCCTTATCATTATTTTTCAACAGATTTCCATGTGAATAATAAACTTACATACACATATAAACACATGCAAATATAACACATAACAGGGGAAAAAAACTGTTGCCTACTTTTGGTATACAAGCCAAAAAAAAACAAGGAAAAACTTGAATAATTTTGTGGGTCTTCCAACATCCTGTTGCTTATTTTTTTTCCTTTCTTTCTGACTCGCTCTCTCTCTCTCTGTCTCTGTCTCACTGCCTTTTATTGCCTGTACAACGGAAAAAACAAGCCAAAACTCCCGTCCCTGACTCCTCTACACTGTCTTGTAAAACTGAAACAATGTTTGCATAGTAGATATGTATGTGTGTGTGTTAAAGCTATATTACGACCATACATACACATAAAAATCTGTAGTGTTTTGTAGAGATAAACAACTTGTTTTCTAAGCAAAATGTTCTAAGGCGGCTGAGATGCTTAGAACAAAAGGGAAGCAGAAAAAGTGATACAGATGTGAAGGAAATAATAAGGATTTATCGAACTTATTGAGGACTGTAGTGGGTCCAGCCGTTTCTACATATAATTCCTGATTGTGTGATGAGAATTGTTCAAAAAAATTTTAGAACCTGCAGTCCAAGAAGAAGATATTGGCTGGTAACCAGGATTACATTAAATTAATGTCTCCAACGCCTTTGTAATGGGTAATTTTTTAAGAGCTATAGGAAAATTTTTCAAAGAAAAACACATAAAATTCAGAAAAACGCATGAAATCTTTATTTGAATCGATAATACGGTCCAGATAATTTAATGTTTGAAGATTATTTCATGCAAATGTTGACCGCGACTGCGCCTCAAATGGTCCATCCGCTTAGTCCAATTTTGGCATACTCTTTCCAACACATTTCGGCCGGTATCTCACGAATTAATGCTTCAATGTTGTCTTCCAATGCGTCAATTGAAGCGGACTTGTCTGTATAGACATGAACTTTGACACAGCCCCACCCACAAAAAATAGTCTAAAGGCGTTAAATCGCACGATCTAGGCGGCCAATTGACCGGTCCCGAACGTGAAATAAAATGTTCACCGAACTCGCCTCTCAATAAGTCCATTGTTACGCGTGCTGTGTGGCATGTGGTACCGTCTTGTTGAAACCACATGTCATGCAAGTCAAGCTCTTACATTTTGGGCAAAAAAATTGAATATCATCTCACGGTAGCGCTCACCATTCACAGTTACGTTACGATTCGCAGCATCTTTGAAGAAGTACGGTCCAATGATGCCACCAGCCCATAAACCGTACCAAACTGTGACTTTTTCTGGATGCATTGGTAGCTTTTGCAATGCTTCTGGCTGATCTTCACACCAAAATCGACAATTCTGCTTATTTACGTATCCATTGAGCCAAAAATGAGCTTCGTCGCTGAACACAATTTTGCGATAAAGAATGGGATCATCGGCCAACTTTCCAAGCGCCCATTCATTAAAAATTCTGCGTTTCGGCTTCAATTCATGCACCAGCTGTATTTTGAAAGGCTTCACTCACCTAAATCCTTCCGCAAAATTTTCCACGTTGCTGAGTTACAGATGCCCAATTGCTGCGAACGGCGACGAATCGATAATTGATGGTCATCATTAACACTGGCCGCTGGCAGCTGCGATATTTTCTTCAGTTCGCACTCTACGTAAGCGTGTTGGTGGCTTAATGTCCAACAATGTAAATTTGGTGCGAAATTTAGTCACAATCGCCCGAATAGCCGATGTTGATAGGCATTGCCAAGTTCCCTTCCCTAACCAAATATATTCTGGAATTTCTACAGGTCAGCAATAGACAGCTCACCACATAGATTTGCAAAAATAATCAACTTTTCTGAAGGCACCCTGAAGCCTTCTCTTTCCCTTAACAGGGAATCAAAATCATTGATTCCGAAAACGTAGAAGGAGGTGTCCTTGTGACTTGTAAACATCTTGTTTAGAGTTCACAAAGGTGATTGCATTGAGAAGCCAAAAACTCTGGCAACCCAATGAGACAACCCAGTGCGATTGCGTGTCTGCTATCTCATCAGCGAAAGTGACAGACGATAAGGACATCCACCATGAGAAGCGCAGTTAGACTGTGTTATGATGACAACTTAGTTTTCTAGTCTAGGCAGGAAAGATAGTCAATTGGTTTCTACGCTTGCAAGTAAATTATTTCAAAGTACATGAGTGGCAGATGATAAGGACGGATAATGGCGTTTGGTTCTCATTACTCTGCAGAGACTACCTCTATTTCTTGGCTCATTATGATGAAATAAAACCGAGCATCCACAATGCCGCAGACGCAGGCTTGCATTTTCGAAGAATATTTTCTTCAATAATGGTGTCATTTCCCACTCGTCGGCTATGACAGGCCCTAAAAATCCATTCCATCTAGAAAAAATGACATTTTGGAAAACATTATGGTCTGAAAATGTTATTCATCGTATTTTTTCTGTCATTCTTTTATCAGACTCTTGGTATCGAGACATAGGGACATTTCCGGTAACTGCAGAGCGGATGAACTGGCCAGAATGGACACGACCATCGAACCCTCTGATGAATTGTCTACATTAGGGATCCCTTTGTCAACAGTAGATGGGCAGCTTCGAACACGGTCAGAAAGGCACAGAAAATCTGGCCAAGGCTCTGCATACTCCAAAGAAGTAAGCTCAGTACTGTTATCGTGGTTATTACGGGGCATTGTATTATATGAAAGCATGTGAGGCTTATTGACAAATGATTTTTGCAGAACCTGTGGAGATGAGGAGGAGGATGAGATGGTTCTTCACCTACTGTGTACATGCCCGGAACTTGGTAGAAGGAGAAAGAAGAAAGAAAGTAGGGTGCCTACTACATGGATGATCTGGATGAACTGTCATGCATGGATATTGGCAGTCTGAGCCGCTTCATCGAAAGCTCCGAGTGCTTCCTGGACTAGGGGAGAATGTGAAATTGAAGTATCACAATGAGCCCTGTGTGCGGCGTAAGTGTATCCGCTCCATCAAGGGGACAACGACTTCTACCTATCTTTATCTGACTCGTGAAGGAACAGAATACTTAATCTAAATATTTCTTTGCCTGCAATTCAAGATTATGACCCGCAAGGTATTCTATGTTAACCAGTCCCTGTTAGGTGCCACTTAACATAACAGATTTTAGCTTTATTGAGGACTCAAACACATTTGCATATGATTTATTAAATATTTTAATTTTTTTTTTAAAGAAATCCCTTTTAGGAACATTTTACAATAAGTCTTGTATTTTTTTTGGTACCTTTTTCAAGTACTTTTTAAAAAGTACTTCAAAAGAGTACTTTTTTGAAAAAAAATCGTTAAGAAATATTTAATTTTCTAGAAATTGTATATGATTTATTGAATATTACGATTTTTTAAAAAGAATACCAGTTTCGAACATTTTACAAGAAGTCTTCTATTTTTTTTTTTTTGTTTTTTAAAAAGTACTTTTTTGAAAAAAAAAAACCTTAAAGAACATTCTATTTTCTATAAATTTTATACGATATATTGAATATTTCGATTTTTAAAAAGAATTCCCTTTTGGAACATTTTAAAAGAAGTCTGGTACTTGTTTTGGTACCTTTTTCGAGCACTTTTTTAAAAAGTACTTCAAAAAAGTACTTTTTTTTAAAAAAAAAATTCTTAAGAAACATTTTATTTTCTATAAATTGTATATGATTTATTGGATATTTCGATTTTTTAAAAAGAATTCTCTTTTCGAATATTTTACAAGAAGTCTTCTATTTTTTTGGTACCTTTTCAAGCACTCTTTTAAAAAGTACTTCAAAATAGTACTTTAAAAAATCTTAACAAACATTTTATTTTCTATAAATTGTATATGATTTATTGAATATTTCGATTTTTTAAAAAGAATTATCTTTTCGAATATTTTACAAAAAGTCTTCTATTTTTTTTGTGCCTTTTTCAAGCACTTTTTTAAAAAGTCCTTCAAAAAGGTACTTTTTTTGAAAAAAAAATCCTTAAGAAACATTTTATTTTCTATAAATTGTATATGATTTATTGTATGTTTTAAATTATGTTTGCTGGATATATTCCCCATGATTGAACATGTCCTGCCAGAATTTATTGGTTGAACAAATTTGCCTGACCGTATTCCTATTATTTTTCTTTGTTTTTTTTTTTTTTGTACGATTATGACAAAATACAATAGCAATACGTATGTATATAAAAAATTAAAAAAAAAATAAAAAAACCATAATTGATGTTATCGATATGACAAAAGGTTTTATTATGTGTGGCCTTGTAGGGCCGCCTATGGGAACAACAACAGCAGAACTTGAATTATGATTAGAAAAGTTGTTCATTTCTAGGCTTAATTTGTTTTTAAATTGAAATCCTTGGCATTGATGATGGTTATTTAGGTTATACAGGATTTATTAACAATTTATTAAGATCCTCTCTACACTTATTTGTGGTTGATTTTGTTAATAAAGAAGCACGAAAGAAAAAGGAAAAGAAATGATTAAATTGAATATCAAATATTAATAATGATTGCCATGACATTTTGTGGCTGTTGTAATATTCTCTGTCTCTCTCTCTCTCTCTCTCTCTCTCTCGTATTATTATTTACAATATGTTGTGCGTGTAACATACTAAATATGCTTTTTTGTGCTTCTTCTTCTTATTATTATTATTGTGATTATTATTGTTATTTATTATTGTAGTAGTGTAGGTTGTTCAATTTATAATAAAAAAAAAAATAAAAAAGAATAAAAACAAAATATTACAGTATTGAGCCATTGTTTATCAATTGATGGGATTTGTTTGTATTGAAACAAATTCAATGCCATACATGACGTATGATTGATATTAATTGTGTTACTTGTTCGAAATAAAGTATACGTCCCCCGATGGCATTACTTTTAAAAGGCAAGAAGAGTAAAAAAAAAACAAAATGTTAAACATAAACTGAGCATTTAATGGCGGGGATTATTAATGGTTAATAATGGATTATTTCTTTTTTTTCGATTCAGTTTCATAATTAGCAATTGAGAAATTGTTATTAAAAATGCATTTTTTATATGTACGTGGGTGGTTCTAAGAATAGTGTCAACAGTGGCAAATTAATTACAATTAAATGTAAAAAAGAGAACAGAAATGGGAAGAGTTATCATTAATTCTACACGTAACAAAGATTTTCAAACAGATTACGCAGGCAAGTTTTCAATCCAACAGAAGATTCACAAGCTAAGTAGCTTCATTGAAAAGACTGCCTTATATCAGACGTTTGTAGACGTTTAAGGGACATTATTACAACTTGCCGTTAAACTTGGGTTTAGTTAAAGGGAACTGTAAAGTTACCTTTAACTTATTTTCGTTATTACAACTCACAGATAAAATTTTTCAAAAATATGGCAGCGCCGGAGCAATGTCGATAAAACTACTCAATTATACAAGTTTTTTTAACGCAGTGACAATCGCAGGCTTCGATTTTTTGTTGTATATGGTCATTTTGTTTAAATTTGAAGTTGCCATAATGACATAATATGGCATATATAAAGTGACCTTTAAATGTTAAAGGTAGGATGATCCTCCCATTAGCTTAACGATCACTTCTATCTTATTGGGTACTCATGATAACGGAAAACAATTTATCTGCCCGTTAAAATCCTCCCTTTAGTTAACGGCAAGTTGTTATAATGGCCATAAGAAGACTTTTGATGATCTGTTAAGAAAACGCTGTAAAGGAAAATCTAAAGCTTACGTTGAGAATATACTGGAATCAGCCTTGCTTTACCATGCTCACTTTTGGTGGAGAGTAAGTCAATGCCAGTGTCACTGCAGGCTGATAAGCAAGGTGTATACATAGGCAAGTAGATATTCTAAATAATTATGTACTCTGTATCAATCAGAGGTCAGCAATGATTATTTAAAAAAAAAAATGAGTAGAATCGAATCATAATTGATACTGATACTTATACGCATTCATACTTATTTTAATATCATGGAACCTCTACTCATATTCAAAGTTGGAAGTACTCATCATACATCACACTTAACAACTTGATTTCGACTCTCCATAACTCAACATAAATATACACGAAGCACAAAATAGGTATGAATCGCTTACGAACACTAAAATACTTACTAGCAGGTTGTGTGCTCTGCTTGCTTCTCTGTCCGTCTTTTTTTGCTTATGTGTCTTTATCCATTTGTTGTAAATGCAACAACAACTACATACATACATAATTGGTCATCACAACCCTTCACTCAGGATTACGGCCTAGTTTCTTACACCACTTATGTCGTGCGTATTAATTTTATACATGAGTGGTGGGACCTACAGTTTAAAGTCGACTCCGAACGACAGATTTTTGAGAAACTTTTCATGGCAATTTCTTATTTACTCTCAAAGTTTTTGCCAGAAATCTGCTGAGAGGAAGTCGCCGAAGAAATACTTTTTGTATTTTGTTTTGATGTCTGGCCTGAGGCTGGAACCCTGACTTTACGTCTAATAAGCCAACACACTGCCTACTAGACTACGACGACTTCATTCATACTTATTTTAATATCATACTCATGGTACTGATATTTAAAGTTTGAAGTACTCATCATACATCATATTTAACAACACGTACTATGTTGTTGATTTCGACTCTCCATAACTCAACATATACACGAAGCACAAAGTAAATATGTCTCGCTTACGAACACTAAAATACTTACTAGAAGGTTGTGGATTCACTCTGCTTGCTGCTCTGTCCGTCTATTGCTTATGTATCTGTTTTCTTTTGTTGTAAATGCAACAACAACTAAGACTGTAAGTTTTGATGTGAATGATTCAAGTCACTGGAATCATTTCAAAGTATTCTAAGTATTTTTCTAAAGTTATGAATCTAAATGGGTAGGCTTCTGAATCAAACATGTTTCGAATGGTATGAGTTTGATGTCAACATGTTGTACGCATTGTACGCATTGCAACCTGTACATATAAATCAACGTTGTAGTGGGGGTATGAATGAATCAGTGTACATAGTTAAATTTCAACATTGTTGACTCACTTTTATTCAAAATTTCATAAGTGCTTCTGTGCAACGAAAAAAACGATTTATTGCTGATCTCTAGTTGGAACCAAAATTGCTTTACAGTGCTCATATTTGGTGGACAGCGCCACTACAGACTGATAAGCAAGGCATATAGGCAGGCATACATACATAATTAATTTTTTTCATTATAACCCTTTTGCCAGGATTACGACCTAGCTCCACACCACTTATATTGTGTGTGCTAACTTTATACATGAATAGAGGGACCTACAGTTTAGAGTCGATCCCGAACGATAGACTCTTGAGAAATATTTCATTGCAATTTTATTTACTATCAGGGTTTTTGCCAGAAATCTTCTGACAGGAAGTCGCCGTAGAAAATTTTTTTCATATTTCGTTGAGTTGGAGATATCTGACCTGGGATATGAACCGTGGCCTCACGTATAATAAGCCGACACACTACCTACTGGGCAAGCAGATGTTCTAAATACTTGTGTACTCAGTTCCAATCTAAGCAAGACATTATTTACCAGATTAAATTACAGCAGAGAGCTATGCTTGAAGCAATAAGGCTCAATGCATTCAACTCCTGGGCCACTTTGAACTATGGATGCGATGCAATACATGGAAGTCATAGACACATTCGGGTCGACTACATACTTGCCTACAATTTTCTTGAAAGTAACGGAAGGCTTCTTGAGGAACAAGGGGTTCTTGAGAAACAATTATGGAAGTAATGTAAGGGTTCTTGCTTTAAACTTGCATACAATTTGTGCGACCACTGCAACAATTTACAAGTGGAGACAACGACAATATTGAACTCGGGATTTTGGATGGAATTTGGTTGAAGGATGGAATTTTATCCGAAACCTCTCTCAATTTACTGCAACAACCACTCTGCAAACAAGTCCCTAACGAACGTCAACTCAACGTCCTTTTCAATCCAAGAATGCTGTGGATTTCTCTAGAAAATTACGGTTAATTCAACTCCTTTACGAATTCTATAAATTGCATTGACAAGGAATTGGCCAGGGCTGGTACAGAGCTCACAGTCTCCCTCACATTACAGTATGTACGTAAACCGATTGTCTTATTTAAACTGGTGTTCAATATGGTCGTTTTACAGGGAGGCTTGAATTCATTGCGAGCTTGAAAACTCTTACATTTCTCACTGTCAGTCATTATTCTTTAAATGCTGAGGAGTAATGCAGGCATAATGAAGCTTTGTCTAACACTTGTAAGTATAGGAGTCCGTCAGAATGTTGGTGTTCATGTAAAACTCGATAGGTTTAGATAGTCGGGCACTTCGTTCGCTATATTGATCTACAATTACTGTGAGACTATTTATGTAGTTTGTACACAATTTTTATGATTGAATGCCTGCTTGATTCACTCTTCATTCTTAAGATAATTTTTACTATATTGGGTTTAAAATATGCTTTGAATTTCCTTTGGCACAAATACCATCTAAAAATTTCACAATAATTTTGGCACTTAATAATCGCCCAACCCAGGCAGTCGAAGGCAATTTATGTTTTGCCAAAAACGATAAATTTTTTCTTTCTTTCTATTTTTTAATAAATTTCCTCTTGCAAAAGACAAACACTTGATTAAACTTTTACAAAAAAATTGATTCTTTTTAATTATTTTTCTCTTCATGTGATAATTTTAAATTTATTTCCCCAAAAAAACACACGTTCATACGCCTACTGAGAAGAAAATGAAAGGAAAAAACCACAGAATCATTTATCTGGATATGTATATGTATGCGGATGCGGATATTGATGTGGATATGGATGTGGATACACTCATCCATTGTATCTTCTGTTCGTTCATTTATTTGCTAACAACATAGGCTTTGTTTTCCCTATGTAATCTTTTTAAAAGCAGCAGCAGTGTTTTGTTGGTTGGCATTTAGAAAATGAAAAAGACGCCGCCATAAATTAAAAAAAACGAACGAAATGAACGTAAAGCCATTGCCATTGCCATTGCCAGTCCCCATTGAAGTGTAAAACGTTTGATAGAAAATTTTGGTGAAATCGTTTAAGAATTCACACACAAAAAAATAAAGAACGCAGCACACAGCTTAAGGACGAGCATCATTTCATTTCAAAGCTTCTTTATGTTCGAAAAATATTTAAAATAAACGCGCAGATAGAAAGCACATGATAAAGATTGAATTTAATAGAGGGAAATTATTATCGTTTAAGTGGCTTAAAATAACAACAACAAAATTTCATTAAAAAAACGTAAAGTAAAGAAAGAAAAATGAAATTTAAATTGAAAATAATATTCTATTGTGTGATAAATTTTAAAGAAATATAAAGGCCGGCTTAAAGGCATACAATTAGGAATGGATTAGGTTAGGCAGGTAGATGAAATTCTCGTTTCTCCTCCACCCAGAGCCGGCAAACGTTTCAGAAAAATGGATCGTAATAATTAACAATTGAATTAAAACGCAATAGAAGGAGGTACGAAATGTTAAAATTCATGGGGAAAAACTAAAGAAGAAAGGAAAATGATGAGAAGAAACATAAAAATAATCATCACAGGTGCCAGATAAAACCCGTGACTAAACTGTCGATATTAGCAACTCTACCATGGCTATTGAAGAAACATACATACATACATACATATATACATACAGACATACATATTTAATATGGCTACGCCGCCATAATTAATGGAGATTCTGAACAATTACTTTCAGGACAGGAAATGTTGGAGTTGCTGCACATAAAACGGCAGCCGTCTTGATAAGCGGCCGGAAGATAGTGGAGAAGATGGAAGTGACCGTTGGAGGCACACGGATCGAATCGAAGAGGGCGATAAAATACCTGGGAGTGATTATCGACGACAGGTTGAACTTCAAGGAGCACGTGAAAAACATCGGTGAAAAAGCATCTGTAACACAGGGAGCACTGGCGAGGATGATGCCAAATATTGGAGGACCAGGTCCATTTAAAAGGAGAATAATTTCGGCGGTAGTAACGTCGATAATGCTGTATGCTTGCCCAATATGGTCGGGGGCACTCTCAGTGGGGACGACGAGGAGGATATTGTCCTCGGTGTATCGTCTAAGCGCGATTAGACGGATAAGTGGCTTCAGGACAGTGTCTGATGAAGCAGTTTTGGTATTGGCAAAGGCAGTACCAATAGACATATTGGCGGATGAGATGAGGAGGATATACCTTCGCCGTCTCGAGTACCCCGGGCAAATAGCAGCTATAAAAGCGGAAGAACGAAGGACTTCCATGTACAAATGGCAGTCACGATGGGAGAACGGTTTAAAGGGGAGGCGGACATTTCACCTTGTCCCTGATGTAACCCTTTGGATGGAGAACGAACATTGCGAGCTGAACTAATACGTGACCCAGTTCCTAACTGGTCATGGGTGCTTCAGGAAATACCTGCTCAGATTTGGACATGACACTTCCCCTATATGCCCAAACTGTGTAGATGAGGAGGAAGACGCGAAGCATATTCTAACATGCTGTCCCAGATTTAGATGGCCCGGGGAAACGAGTTTAGGACCAACCGGCTAATGGAAGAGCTGTTGAATTGTAGGATTCTATGGCGTCAATATAGTCAGAGGATGGCTGAAATTATGCTAGAACTCCGAAGACTAGAGGAACGGAGGCGAAATTTAACTTAGTGTGACCAAGCTTTAGGGCTAACCAGCTCTCCGCGAAGTAATACCTTACGGCAGTCCCGCGGAGGGAGAGTGGTTGAAGTGGGTAGGAGGTGGGTTTAGTACGTAGGCACCAGTGATGGTGAATCGTGCACTCTTTTGTTGGAACATAAGTGTCTTTCGAAGATTCCCTCCTCCGACCTAAGACAAAAAAACGTACATACATAATTGGTCATTACAATCCTTTAGTCAGGATTACGACCTAGCTTCTTACACCACCGATGTTGTGGGCGTTAATTTTATACATGCGAAGCAGTACCTAAAGTTCAAAAGTCGATTTCGAACGCTAGATTTCTTGAGAAACTTTTCATTGCAATTTTCAATATACTCACAGAGTTTTTGCCAAAAATCGGCTGAGAGGAAGTTGCCGAAAAAATATTTTTTTTTAATTTCGTTTTGATGTCTTCACCTGGGGTTTGAATCGAGTCCTCATGTTTAATAAGCCAAATAATATGTTTTTATATTATTTTAGGCAAATAATTTAATAGTTTTGTAAAATTTTACAGAATTTATACAGCAAACGAATTAAAAAAATGTGTTGCATAACTTTAGGCAAAATGTAAATGATGCATACTTTTAACATCAAATGATGTTGATGATGAATGTTTTAAAAAATTCAGTGAAAGAATTTACTAAAATGCAGAGACGTAATGCCAAATGTTTGTAGAAATTGTTTTAATGCACCCCTTTAGATATGCTATGAAATATAAAAAAATCGTAACAAACAGTAAATGTAGCTGATGACATATGTATGTTTCTTTTAAATTGTTTACCCCCAAAATATTGTAAAATTTATTTTCTTCAAACTGCTAACGAAAGAATTTCCTTAGAGACACAATGTAATTCAAACAATTTTCTGAAAAGCAATTCATATCGCCTTGAAATATGCTAATAAAAATGTGTGGTGTAGTGATGTTTTCTGGTGGAAATATTTCTTTACTTCTAAATGTACTCTAGCCTTAGCTCGATTACCTTCTCACAAGTTATATACAATTACCACAATTTCCTCTTAAGAGTAATAACCGTAACTGTTCAGCTTGAAGCTGAAGTCCAGCAACCATAAACTCATTTTGTGCGAAGTTGGCAAATATATTTCCACAAGCCCTATATTTTTAAGTTTAAAAATACCACATTATCCTGAGAGATCTAAATTTTAAGTGCTTGATTTGAATTCAAGTGCTCGATAGTATTTAGGTGCGGCAAATGGAAAGGCCACTAGACTACGGCGACTTCCGATATTAGTGATGCCAATATTGTTTTGTGCAATAAAGTTTCAAAAGCGCTTAAATATATGACTCAAAGCTGTTCTTAAACCTATCAATTGCAATATAATATTCCTTCATGTGCTTCTAAGCTACACTTATGAGTACTTCGGACGAAATCCAGTTTTTGCTCTCTAAGCCTTTAAATCATTTGAATTTTTTTAATTAAAATCTGTTTTCTTTGTTAAGAAAAATACAAATTAAGATTTCACTGTGAGTTACTGAATATTGAAAACCATTTTTGAAAAGGATATGCTTCATGCTACTGCTGGCAGCACACCATATGAGTGAGTGAGTGATGGTGATTGATATGAAATAGAAAATCTGCGGTAAATATGAAGAGAAAGAAATCTTTTCTCATTTTTATGTTTTTCATTGAATTTAAAAGGTAAAAGGAAAGAAAACAGAATATAAAATGGACCACAAATACAAATCATTAAATGACATTTTACAGATTTTCCAATCACATCACACATCACATTTTCAGTTTCAGTTTCAGGAGAATTTATTTTTCAGTTTTTCTACTCCTTTTTTCATTTATTTTTACCACAAAAAACGAAAAAATATAAGAAATGAAAGAAGAATTTGATACGATTTAGAAGAAGAAAAAAAGAAAAGAAAATTTCATGAAAAGAAAAGAAAACAAAAAGGAAATCGATTTCTAAATGAAGTTCTATTAAAGCACGTGTTCGATATGGACTCTTGGCTTATTGTCTTTCGTTAATTAAAAGCTTTTCATTCTAAACACAAAAAAAGAAAAAAAGGAAAAAAGAAATCAAGAAGTTTTTAAAAAGTGGCATTTAAAGAAGAATGAAAATCGTTTGAAAACAGCAAAAAAATTTTTAAGAAAAAAATTATTTTTAAAGGCAGAGAATAGCAATGAGTATTCAAAAAGATGAGTAGAATCGTCTCATACTCGTAATTTATGATACTTATATGCATTCATATGTGCGTACGTAATTGGTCATTACAGCCCTTCAGTCAGGATTATGGACCTAGTTTCACACACCACTTATGTTGTGTGGTGTTAATTTTATACATGAGTGGAGGGACCTACAGTTTAAAGTCGACTTCGAACGACAGATTTTTGAGAAACTTTTTCATGGCAGTTTTATTTACTCTCAGAGTTATTGCCAGAAATATGCTGAGAGGAAATCGCCTAAGAAATACTTTTTGTATTTTATTTTGATGTCTGGCCTCTAAGCCAACACACCACCTACTAGACAACGACGACTTCAATATGCATTCATACTTATTTTAATATCATGGAATCTCTACTCATATTCAAAGTTTGAAGTACTCATCATACATCATACTTAACAACACGGATGATGATGTTATTGACTTCGACTCTCCATAACTCAACATATATTTACACGAAGCACAAAATAAGTATGAATCACCTAAGAACACTAAAATAAAGGGTCCGCCAAATAACTTTTTTTTTTGAAAATGCTTTAAGAAAAAAACCAACTGAATATTTTCTCAAATTTCGTTTTTTATTTGAAAGTACAATCCTTCCGGTTAATAATGGAAAATAATTTCATTCAAATGGCTGCCTCCGTTGGCCATGTAGTAGCCTACACCAGAAGATGGCGATTTTGGCAAAAAAAAAATCATCTTTTCAGATGAAGCTCATTTTGATCTTGGCGGGTATGTAAACAAGCAAAATTGTCGCATTTGGGGCACAGAAAACCCGCACGCATACATTGAAAAGCCGACGCACCCAAAACGAGTCACTGTTTGGTGCGGATTTTGGTCCAGAGGCATAATTGGGCAATTTTTCTTCGAAAATGAGCAAGGAGTGACCGTTACAGTCAATGGCGATCGTTATCGGGCCATGTTGAACGAATTTTTGTTCACAAAAATTGAAGAGGAGGATAAATGGCAACATTTGGTTTCAACAGGACGGCACTTCATGCCACACAGGCGAAGCTACACTCGATGTTTTGCGTCCTGTTTTTGAAGATCGCATTATCAGCCGCAGAGCTGATGTCGTTTGGCCACCTCGGAGCTGCGATTTGACACCGTTGGACTATTATTTGTGGGGTGCCGTCAATGATAAGTGTTACGCTGACAAGCCAGAGACAATTGACGCTTTAAAGGACAATATTCGTGAAGCCATTGGTGAAATACAGTTTAAAATTGGATCAATCGTTTAGGCTACTGCATGGCCAGCCGAGGCAGCCATTTGAATGAAATTATTTTATTTTGAATGAAATTATTTCCATTTCATAGGATTGTACTTTCAAATAAAAAAGACATTTGAGAAAATATTCAGTTGGTTTTTCTTTTTATAGTATTTTCAAAAAAAAAGTTATTTGACAGACCCTTTACTTACTAGAAGGCTACGTGTTTGCTCTGCTTCTTCGATTTACATACATACATACATAATTGGCCATTACAACCCTTCAGTCAGGATTACGGCCTAGCTTCTCACACCACTCATGTTGTGTGCGTTAATTTTATACGTGAGTGGCGGGACCTACAGTTTAACGTCGACTCCGAACGACAGAATTTTGAGAAACTTTTTCATGGCAGTTTATTTTGCTCTCAGAGTTTTTGCCAGAAATCTGCTGAGAGGAAGTCGCCGAAGAAATATTTTTTTTTTTTTTTCATATTTCATTTTTTGGTGTCTGACCTGGGATACGAACCCGGGCTTTACGAATAGTAAGCCAACACACTACCTACTACAGCACGGCGACTTCGAGTTACTCAAATCATTTATAAGAATTATAAGTATTTTTCTAAAGTTATGAATCTATATGAGCAGTAGGCTTATGAATCAAACATATTTCGAATTGTATGAGTTTGATGACAACATGTTGTACGCGTTGTACGCATTGCAACCCCTGTGCTCATAAATCAACGTTGTAGTTGAGTATGAATGAATCCAGAGTACATACTTAAATTTCAATATTGTCGACTCACTTATATCCAAAATTTCATAAGTGCTTATGGGTAACGAAAAAGCGATTCATTGCTGATCTCTGGTAGGAATGGATTAGGTTGGGCAGGTAGTTGAAATTCACGTCCTCCTCCACCCAGAGATTGCAAACGTTTCTTTGTGAAATGAAGAATGAAATTCAGTTGGAAAATTATTAAAAAAAAAAGATTTTAAAATTGAAAATTGTTCTAAGAAAACGGATTTTTTTTAAAACGTTAAACGTATAAATAATTTGAATTCCCCGTATTGAAGGTGGTATGATAAAGTATGACAAGGATTTTCTTCATGATATTTATGCTGATTTCTTTAAAAAAATGTTCTTTGTGTCATCAATATCGAAATGATATGAACTTTTCATTCTCGATAATGTTTTTCCTTCTTTTTTTTCATTCTTTAATCATACAAAAATGTATCGTGTACACACACACGAGTGGGAGTGGGAGTATAAATCCTTTCGTTTGGTTGCTTCCATTGTGTGGCATGAATAAGCAAATAATGTTGCAACATTATTATTTATTGGCACCTACACAGATATGGCTATGGCTGTTGTTGTTGTTGTAGTTGTTGTTGCCCTTTTACCCACATCATGTTTTCAATTGAAATCCTTTTTTTTCCAATTCATGCTACATGAGTCAAGGCATTAAGATCTGTGGCATAAAGATATTTACAGTGAATGTGTAGTTTTTTTTCTTTTCAATTTAGAAACACAACAAGGGTAAGCAGAGAATGAAAAGTTTTTCAAAAAAAAAGAAATTCTTTAAAAGATCAGAGAACCAGTAAGGCATCTCAATAATATTCTTAAGTTTGCTTAGGTAAACAGGTAGCAGGATATAGTAAGCAGAAAGGCCTACAGTCACCCTAACCAGTTGTGTAATACAGAACATCGAGGTGGTAGCAGCCTTGGGTAGTGCACCAAGCTGTCGAAGGAAATTAGCTCAAAGAAACTTAATCATTTAGCTGCTGGGACTCACAGGCATACATTGGTCGTATATTGGTCATTACAGTAATCCTTCGATTTATGTACGTCGCCTCGATTAACGTTGTTTCGATTTACGTCGTCAAATTTGTTGTTCCTTCTAACTTCAATTTGCATCGTCATTCGATTTACGTCGCCTTTTTATGGAACCAACTGCGACATAGATCGAGGGATTACTGTACAACTCTTCAGTTAGGATTACGACTTAGTTTCTCACGCCACTTATGCTACGTGTGTTAATTTTATACATGCGAAGCAGGACCTAAAGTTGCAAAGTCGTCTCCGAACTCTAGATTTCTGAGAAACTTTTCATGACAATTTTATTTACTTTCGAGAGTATTTGCCAGAAGACTGCTGAGAGTAAGACGCCAAAGAAATATTTTCTTCATATTTTGTCACGTTGGAGATGTCTGACCTGGGGATTGATTGGGGGTCTCACGTCTAATAAGCTAACACACAGTAACTACTAGACTACGGCTCCCAGAGAAAATAAATGATGGTGTCTCTCTCAACGACATCGACATTGTGCAGCGTATTAACATCCAGCGGCTGCGATAGCCCGTCCATGTCGTTCGAATGGAGGATAATGTTCCGGCGAGACGGGTATTTGATGCAGGGATCTGCGGAAGTCGGCAGTGAGCTGTATGAGCTTCTCAACGAAGCGTGATGCGTATTAACATCCAGCGGCTACGCTGGCTTGGCCATGTCGTTCGAATGGAGAAGGAGAGAAGGATATGTTATGCGGGTACCTGCGTAAGTCGGCGAAGAGGACGACCTTGTTTGCATTGGAAGGACCAAATCGAGGACGTCTTGTCATCGATTGGTGTAACCAACTGGCGTAGGCGCACAAGAAGCACAGGCGCCTGGAAGGATGTGTTACGGCATTCCGAAATTCGTTAATCGGGTTGTTAATGGCCATTGGACCTACAACTTCTGCTGTGAGGGTTAATGGTTAAGCCAGTTTTTCTTCTACACGTATTCCTATTCGTTTACACTGCTATGAGTTATAAAATACAACTTCAGTGTCCTGCCACTACAATGTCTCAAAGTGCCCTTCAAATTCCAAAGGAGGAGATAGAAGTCCTCTTTTTCTATGCAGATTTCCCTCTTGACGACAGATGTAGCCCTGCTAGGAATATCTATAAGTCTCTTGATGACAGTTTTCGAACGGTAAACGTAGCAGATGAAAGTGGCAGATGATGAACATTCATCAGACTGTTTACCCTGTCATATAAAAGGTAAAGCAAAGCAGGCGAATGAGTTAGTGAAGAGTTAGGAGGCGAGTCAAAGTCAAAGTACCCTTCAAATTCCAAAGGAGGATATAGAACTCCTCTTTTTCTATGCAGATTTCCTTCTTGATGACAGTTTTCAAACCGCAAACGTACCAGATGAAGGTGCCAGATACCCCTTCAAGAACATTCATCAGGCTGTTTACCCTGCCATATAAAAGGCAAAGCAAAGCAGGCGAGTGAGTTAGTGAAAAGTTAGGAGGCGAGGCTTGTGTGAAGACGCGGTGTTTTTGAAGAGAGTAATTGTGGTTTGAAGATCTACGTTACAAAGATCTGCCGTATAATTGCTTAGTGATTGTTATTGTTTATACAAAGAGTGTAAACAGAGGAATAGTTGTTGTTTACATAAAGTTGTGAACAGTGGCACACAGAATTGTGCCACGAATAATAAAGAATTTTAATTTATTTTTATTTTATTTACAATCTACGAGCCTATATTTTAAACGTTTTTAAAAGATAAAAACGTTACAATAGTTAAGATTAAGATTCCGAGTATATTTTGGCTTGCATATCCTTAAGCATTCTACAAATCTTGGTTTCCTTTAAAAACCCATGATTTTTTTGCAAATTTTTCTAGCTGCTCACCCTATTCTATTCTTGTATTCCTAGCTATTGTTTTAACATGAATTCCATCATTATTTATAAAGTGCTGTTGCCATTTTTCTTCAGCTTTTTTTGCTATTTTTTGCTGGTTTTTTTGTAACATTTCTTGTTCGAAATGTGTTTCCATATGAATGATGACAAAACGCAACAGTTTCCATAATGACAATGAGGTTTTTCTCACTCTCATTCTCCTCTCCTCTTTCTTGCTGTGAAAATCCTTGGCAAATGTCATCAGTGTATAGTGTTCAGTGGCATTCAAGATTATGTGCCATAGAAAAAAAGGATTGTGGTGGCCCAAAACCCCATACGGTTGGCCTCAGTGTTAAATGCTTTTGTGCGAATTTCAAAAAGGAATAAAAAAATATTTTTAAATTGCTTCCATTCCATCAGGAAGCACAAAAACAAAGGGAATGTATTTTTTTTTCTTAAATTCCAATTTGGAATAAAAATTTTTAATGAAATGAAATTTGCAACAACACTTCATTCGAATGAACAATTTTATTGCAAGTAATTGCAAAGTTAAAAACTTTACTACGGCCCTACTCGATAGATTGGGTCCTATATATAGAAGAGGTCCTTAAAAAATAATGTCCTGTTTGCTGGTAACATTTTATCGAGAACTCTGCTACGTATTGCTGTCTACAAACCATCGGGGTACACGTTGCGGATGGTATTCGATTTACAGATATTGAGGTTAAATACGAATACGTTACCAGGAGTTTATCGTCGTGGGGCATACATAATTGGCCATTACAACTCTTCAGTCAGGATTACGGCCTAGCTTCTCAAACCACTTATGTTGTGTGTGTTAATTTTATCCATAAGTGAAAGCACCTACGGTTTAAAGTCAACTCCGAACGACAGATTTCTTTTTTTGTGAAACTTTTCATGGCCATTTTGAAATTTCTCACAATGTTATTGCCAGAAATCTGCTGAGAAGAAGTTGCCGAAGAAATATTTTTTTTTAATTTCGTTTTGATTCCTGACCTGGAGTTTGAACCGTGGCCTTACTACCTACTAGACTATGGCGACTTTACAGTCTGCTACGTATTGCTGTCGGCAAACCATCGGATTACACGTTGCAGATGGTATTCGGCTTATAGATATTGAGGTTAAATACGAATACGTTGGCAGGTGTTTAGAGTCGTGGAATACCGGCAATTAAAACACAAAATGCTGAGTACTAACGCAGACTGGATATAAGTAAATGCTTAATAGCAAAGGCCAACGAGGCTAGAGTGGTCCTACAATGGTAGAAATAACTCAGTGTCTCGTGTTGGTTAAAAATTTGCTCGCTGTACACCGGCACAGAAATAAATGTGACACATGCCTTCATCATCGTCCATCAGGCACGGCAAGCTTATGTTGACAGCCGTCTTAAACACAGCTTCCTTGGGTTCTAACAAAAACTCCGTAGTGATACTATTGCATCAGTTGCAAATCCAAATATAGTTTGCTCAGATAAAATTTCTCGATACTGAAAACAAAAACTTAGATGTTCAGCTGTCTTCCCTCTGGGAAGCTCCCATTCATTCATGAACGAGAACAAACGTGGAGACAATGTTCATTCAGATATTCGACAGCAGCCTGGCTGTCCGAGTAATTTTAGAGATTTTCAGGGAAAATTCCATCAGCCTACAAGCATTGTGCCACTGGCAATGCGATAATAATCTCCGCATTATGTCCAGAATTTTGAAGTTATCGGTATTTACCCCAAAAGTCCTGCCAAGAATCTTTAGATTCTTGTTGTCATAAGTTCCTGGTCAAAATCCTAAAATCAAATCAAGAAATTTCGAAAGGAGTCTGTAGTCAAACCAAGTATGTTTATGGCTTGCAAATATTGTAACTTGAATGGATATAACTGATATCCTGTAAACAACACAATCATCTACTATGTTAGAAGGTCAGAGGGCAGACAATTGAGTATAAAAAATAATGTCTCAGATCGAGGGGAACAGAGTACACTGGTGATCACGAGTGTGGCTTTTTCCACAGCGTCTAAGGAAGGTGAGCACCGTAAATCAGTGTTGGCTATACCACAACCTAAAAGAGCCAGTATGTGATGACAGTATCATGTCCCCTTTAAAGATATAAAGTGTCATGATCGCTCACTTTACTTTCTCCATTGCCGGGCATTATCCTTCCAAAAGAGTTTTTGATCTCAAGTGCCCTCATGGTAGTAGGTAGTGTGTAGGCTCATTAGACGTAAAGCCAGGATTCGAGCCCCAGGCCAGACATCAAAACAAAATACAAAAAGTATTTCTTCGGCGACTTCCTCTCAGCAGATTTCTGACAAAAACTCTGAGTGTAAAATAAAAATTGGCATGAAAAGTTTCTCAAAAATCTGTCGTTCGGAGTCGAATTTAAACTGTAGTTCCCACCACTCATGTATAAAAATTAACACACACAACATAAGTGGTGTGAGAAACTAGGACGTTGTACAATGGGTCAATTCGACCTCCGGGTACTGTACTTGTCTTAATTGACAAGTACACGTCCTCTAACCTAACCTAACCTAACTGATATCCTGTAAACAACACAATCATCAACTCTGTTAGACGGTCAGAAGGCAGACAATTGAGTATAAAAAATAATGTCTCAGATCGAGTGGAACAGAGTGCACTGGTGATCACGACATTGCTTTTTCCACAACGTCTACCGAACATGAGCACCGTAAATCAGTGTTGGCTATACCACAACCTAAAAGAGCCAGTATGTGATGACAGGATCGTGTCCCCTTTAAAGATATAAAGTGCCATGGTAGCTCTCTTTACCTTCTCCATTGAATGGCATTATCCTTCCAAGAGAGTTTTTGATCTCAAGTACCCTCATGGGTGAATATAGTTGAACCCGACGACAATCACCATTCGTTTATAAACCTTAAGACCTTATTGCACCACAATGAAAGGATGTGGGGATCAAGCTCAGATGCCACTAAACAACAGATGTTATGTTGCTAATCATACGGAAAAAGTTTTGACCTTCCATTCAGAATTTGTTTGCAATTGACTTTTTTCTTGGTCAGGGCTTCAGCAAGCAATTGGCATTCAAAAGCGTTTCTTATTTAAAAATTGAAACAAAAGACTGTCGAAATATTTAATATAAAATAAAATTTATTGACATTTAAATTTTATTACTTTCAAATTCAAGGTTTTATTTGCAATGCCTGGATATTTCTTTATTGGCTTTCCCATTCAAATTCAATGCTCAAGAGCTCATGGTCGAGGACTTTTGTGCAATCCTTCAGAACATTGTCATACAATTGAGTTTTATTTGCATTTATTTGCTTTGGCATTTAAGGCTAATCAAGACAATAAAGAAATTAATTAAAACCCCCCACACTACACTTAAGCTCAAGAATCGTTTTAAAACTAGACGTTGAGTTGCACATAAAAACTTAATTAAACAAGCCTTGATTGCTCCAACAACAACTCTCCTACAGATTTCCTTAAGCAACAAGTGTTAAGGCAGAGATAAAACTGGAAAAATTTAAAACGAAAGAGGTCAGTAATCCTTTATTAAAAAAAGAAAAAGAAAAAGGCAAAGGTCTACAGAATTTAAATAAAAATAAATTGGTATTCAAATGAAAAACAAAAAAAAACGAAACGAAACATAAAAATTAAACAAAAATTCTTAACATACAGTCATGCATAAAATTAAGGACCCAACAACCCCAACAACAACAGATAATTTCATTACTTGGCAGGAAAAATACAAAAAAAGAAACCCAAAGGAAGAAATAAGAATAAGAGTAAGAAGACAGAGGAGTAATCTGAGGCATTTGTTATTAAGAAAACAAATGATTTAATTAAATATGCAAATAAAATAAAACCAAGCGTACGGGTGGAGGTGGCGAATGTTGAATAAAACCGAAATTAAGGAAATAAATATTAAGTATACGCCTCAGTAAGGAAGACAAAAAAAATAAATCATATTAATTATACGCCTTGAAGTGTAAAAAAAATATGAAAAATATTCTTATTAATCAACAAGTAACACTGAATCATGAGATTTCAAAAGAAAAAGAAAAAAATGGAAAAAATTTAAAATTTTCAAAGTAACAGGGTTACTGGGATCACTTTCTTGTGATTCATTTAAATCACATGGGAATGTAACTTAGCCTAGAACACTTAAGATTCTACAGAAGGTGCGAGTCAAACAAAATACCAACAGAAGCATTTCGTCTTAAATAAAATTATTTAATTAAAATAAATAAAATTAAATTTGCAAAATTATACAGACGGAGCGAGTGGAAGTCCTTTAGAATTAAAGAAGATTGCAGCAAGATGCTCTAGATAAAGAATTCTTATTGAGTGCTAATGACAACTATATTGTAGTATATTTAAACTGCTTATAGAATTTTCGGCCAGTTGGTCACACCAATCAATGACATGGTTTCCTCAATTTCCAACGCAGACAAGGTCATAGGTTAGGTTAGGTTAGGTTTGAGAACGTGTACTTGTGAATTAGCACCCGGAGGTCGAATTAACCAATTGTACAACGTTCTAGTTTCTCACACCACTTATTTTATGTGCGTTAATTTTTATACATGAGTGGTGGGACCTTCAGTTTAAAGTCAACTCCGAACGACAGATTTTTGAGAAACTTTTTCAGGGCAAGTTTTTGCCAGAAATCTGCTGAGAGGAACTCGTCAAAGAAATACTTTTTGTATTTTGTATTCATTTTGTCATCCTCTAAGTGGACTTCACGCATCAAATACCCAACTGAGCCGGGAGTTTAACCACAGTTTAAAATCGACTCCGGCTGAACATGGTAATTTTTTTGTACTCCCACAGTGTTTTCCAAAAATCTGCTGAGAGAAAGTCGCCAAAGAATTATTTTGTATATTTAGAGATGTCAACACACAACCTACTAGACTACGGCGACTGCTCCATGTGCTCTCGTCTAACAATCAAACACATTATCTACTAGACTACGACGACTTCAAGTAGGTTTATATAGTTCCCAGGAAGACTGTTCAGAGCATAATTTTCCAAAGAAGCCTATGATTTTCAAGAACTTAAAGGGACTAAAAGCGTATGATTATTAAGCTTTCAAGAATCATAAGCCGTAAGCTCGTTTAATTATGGTAATTCGCAAAAAGTTTAAAACATTGCAATTATTGGATGGAATAGAGGCAGTATTTCTTAAGAGATTTTACTCTTTACTAAAGGTGTTTAGATGTAAGGCATGTCAAAACACACTTTAACTTACTACCTTAACTCAACAAGGGATATGCATGATATGATAATCGTTTGCTAAGCTTGTAGAGAAGAAGACGAACCTAGCATTGCGTAGGCAGAAACAGTAGCGCTCCTGCAAATGCTAGCCTGTCACTATATGTCAGCAATAAGTGTACATTATAATGACAGAATCCGATGCTATCCATGAAGATACGCTGAGTCGTATAAGGAAGGCTAGAAAACAGTCATTCCGCTAGCTAAGCACGGAGATCCTATCCGCATTAAATGCAACATGTATGAAACATGTAAGTATTGTTACATAGTTGTGAAAATTACAAATCGCTAACCGAACAGGCTTTATATGTATTTGGTAACCGGTGTCTGTGTAACTACTCTACGGTTTTACTGGTTGAACACCACACATAAATAATTGATCATTACAACCCTTCATTCTCCCACATTTTATGTTGCATGTGTTAATTTTATACATGAGTGGCGGGATCAACAGTTTGATTTCTGGGAAACCGCTAGATTTCTGGGAAACCGTTTCATAGCAATTTTTATTGGCCTCTCAGAGTTTTTCCCAGAAAAATGCTGAGAGAAAGTCGCCAAAGAAATATTTTTTGCTTTCATATTTCGTTGAGTTAGAGATGTCTGACCTAGGCTTAGAACCGTACCCTGACGCCTAATAAGCCAACATACTACTTACAAGACTACGGCGAATTCACCATCAGACGAACTGCCATATGCCATGAAAATGAGTATCCCAGAAGATAATACGAAACATAAGAGCTATGTACGGGAATGGAGAACTCTGAATTCTTCACCACGGCAATATAAGTCAGCCATTTCACACAAATGCTAGAGTAAAACAAGGATGCTCCCTAACACCTCAGATATTCACCATAGTGCTTGATGATATCATGAATGAAAAGTGTTCAGAGAGAAGAGATATAACATTGCTCCGAGACTTTTTGCCAGAAATCTTTTGAGAGCAAGACGCCCAAGAAATATTTTTTCATATTTTCGTTTTGATGTCCTGGGGTTTGAACCGTGGCCTAACGTCTAATAAGCCAATACACTATCCACTAGACCACTGCTAGCTATTCTCCAGTGATTTAATAGGATATCCTATTAAATGTGGAGATAAAACACGGTAAATGAAGTTCGTTTGGTGACAAGGCCGGCATACAACACTAGATAAATACATAATATATGCCATTTACACATAAATGGTCATTACAACACTTCAGTCAGGATTACGACCTAGTTTCTCACACCACTTATGTTGTGTGTGTTAATTTTATACATGAGTGGTGGGACATACAGTTTAAAGTCGGCTCCGAACGACAGATTTTTGAGAAACTTTTTCATGGTAATTTTATTTTCTCTCAGAGTAAATCTGCTGAGAGGAAGTCGCCGAAGAAATACTTTTTGTATTTTGTCTTGATGTCTGGCCTGGGGCTCGAACCCTGGCTTTACGTCTAATAAGCCAACACACTAGCTACTAGACTACGGCGACTTCGACACTAGATGACACAGTTTAGAGATTATCCTTCAGATTTGTATCTACAAGAAAAATCTTAGGAAAAACTTTAATGTTTTAAAGTAGAAGGGGGGTTTATTTGGAAGTAGAAATTTGGTTTCTTTTGTAAGATAGATGGGCCATTATCCACTTCATTTCGCTTTTGTGCAGGAGAAGGCCGATGGATTTCCAGAGAACTATCTAGGGTAGAAGGGTTAGGTTAGTTTCAGTCCTCGGTTGTGCGAGGACTGGAACTAAATGCGAAGCTGTATAATTTCAAGTGTAAGTAGCTTAGGTTGAATTCTAAGCAAAATTTCTAACACTAACTGATCCCAAATCCGCACATATTTGAACCAATTGGAGGGGGGGGGGGATAAAGCATTAAGGATATCAAAAATCAGAAATTTTTCTTTCTTTTTCTTTTAAATTTTTTTCTGTTTCTTATATTTCCTAATAAACAACCTAAAAGGTTGTGCAGCCCTTACGCTGACCAACTTCTTCCTCTTCCCTGATTTTGATGAAACTTTGTCAGTACAGGGACTGCGTCCCACAGTGACATCACAACGGGCCGCTATGCGTGCTCAAGTGAGCTTTGTAATATCAGAGCTACCACTCCGACCTAAACCTAAAAACCTAACCTAAAAAGTTCAAAGTTCAAATGAAATAAAATAAAAATTTCTTCGCAATTTTTCTTCAGCACACACGCAATTTTCAAATCTAATCAAGTCAATGAAATAAATTATCCCAAAAACCAAAAGCGAGAAACCAACAAGAAAAACCAAAAAAAGTTTGCGATAACAACTAAATTGTGTGGCCAAAAATAGCTACTTAATCTTCATTAATTCTCTGTCCTAAATAAGGAAAGCTAAAGTTGGAAGAAAACAAGAAAAGAAAAGAAAAGAAAATTTGTTCACACAACAGAAGCCACTTTCACTCATTAATCTCCGTCTAATTTTAGTTTTGAAACTAAAAAATTTCCTCGGATGCCTTTTAAAGCAACAGCAGAGCTGTTAACATACCATTACCAAGGCAAATGAAGATAAGACAGGGCTTGAAAATGAGTTTAGCTTGACTGCAAATAAAGCGATCAACTAAAAGCGACAACAGAATAACCACAGTGAAGTGAGTTGAAGAAAACTTACCACATTCAATAGCATGCCAAATAAAACACAAAATTTAATGACAGCCAAAGGATGAAGATGCTGCTGCTGCTGCTGCCGCTGCTGCTGATGATGTTTTAGTTGCGACATGTTGCTGCCGTTAATAAATAGCAAATCTAGTAGGCGAAGACTAGGCTGAAATTTAAATTAACTGTTAAGCAAACCGGTTTTCGTTTAAAAAAAAATTTTTTTTCTTTACTTTTTCTTTTTAAAATTTTATTCTCTCAATTCGTTTTGAAATAATTTTTCTTTTTTTTAAATATTTTTTTTCAACCAAAAACAAGGAACTTTTTGTTTTAAAAAATTATTAACAACTGAAAAATATTTTGTTTTTAATTTTTTTGTATGTTTTTAATTTCAACTACTTTTTATTTTCTATTTTCTATTTTTTTATTTTCTATTTTTCTCTACTGCTATACAGGCAGCAAAGTCGTTATTGATACTAATCACTGTGAGCAGGATGCCAGGGCTTTTATACCACAAACTCTCTTCGCTGTAACAGGACTTTTTCGTTTCCAGTAATTGTTGCCTGTGTTATAAGAGAGCATTGAAATATTCTCTGGGGAGAGCATATGGAATTTGAGGTTAATTGTACTCTTCTTGTTGCTCGTTTCTTATATTTCTTGTATTTCTTTTACGGATAATGAGAGTGTTTCAGTTTATTTGAACTGTTGCTGTATTTTATTGCAAAAAGCAAATCAAAAAAAAATAAAAAACAACAACAGAATTATGGAAAAACCGACACCGCCTATCATAACAGCTATGACGTCATTAACGACATGGTTTAGTATATGAAAAGTATACATTTTGTTTGTTGCTATAACGGCGGATATCCTTACATAGTAGTTGCTGTGCTACAAATGTGCAAAATTGCATGGCATTTAACAGTGGAACACAATTTAGGTTAGAAGCCTTGTATTCCTTTTCTTGCAATTGTTATATGAAGTACAACAGTGGAGGTCGATTGGATATGCACCAAATAAAAATGTTACCACCAGAGATCAGCAATGAATCGTTCTTTCGCTACTCATAAGTTTTAAAATTTTAAATATAAGTGAGTTGACAATATTGAAATTTAACTATGTACTCTGATTCATTAATACTCAACTGCAACGTTGATTTATAAGTATGAGTGCAATGAGTATGCGTACAACGTGTTGACATCAAACTCATACCATTCGAAATATGTTTGATTACTTATACATACATACTTATAATACTAATAGACAGACAGAGCAACAAGCAGAGCAAGTACACAACCAATAAGTGAGTATTTTACTGTTCGTATGCGAATCATACTTATGTTGTACTTCCTGTACATGTTAAGTTATGGAGAGTCGAAATCAATAACAACATCATACGTGTTGTTAAGTAACTTCAAACTTTGAATATGAGTAGAGGTTCAATGATATTAAAATAAGTATGAATGCGAGTCGTCGTAGTCTAGTAGGTAGTGTGTTGGTTTATTAGACGTAAAGCCAGGGTTCGAGCCCCTGGCCAGACATCAAAACAAAATACAAAAAGAATTTCTTCAGCGACTTCCTCTCATCAGATTTCTGGCAAAAACTCTGAGAGTAAATAAAATTGCCATGAAAAGTTTCTCAAAAAATCTGTCGTTCGGAGTCGACTTTAAACTGTAGGTCCCTTTACTTATGGATAAAATTAACACACCCAACATAAGTGGTGTGAGAAACTAGGTCGTAATCCTGACTGAAGGGTTGTAATGGCCAATTATGTATGTATGTATGCGTATAAGTATCAGAAATTATGAGCACGATTCGATTCTATTCAACTTTTTGAATACTCATTACTGATCTCTTATTACCATGCTCTACGTCAACTAATTACGCTGCCGTATAACTTTGTTGTTCAGGCTGAAGTATCGACAATATAGCCTGCGGCACAAATCGGAAGTAGGAGTGTATTTACCATACTTTTTGACAGCAAGGCAGCTATCAAAGCACTGAATTCCAACGTAATGGAAATCCGCCTTAGGGCTTATTGCTATCGCAGATATCTCAATGAAGTAGCAGAACGATGTGATGTCCACATCGTATGGGTACCATGGCAAAGCGATATTCCAGTTAACCGCAGAGCAGTTGAACTGGTCAGATGTAACACAACCGTGGTTGGCGTGGTCTAGTAGGTAATGTGTTGGCTTATTAAACGTGAGGCCACGTTTCAAATCCCAGGTCAGACAGCAAAACGAAAATATAAAAAATGTTTATACGGCGACTTCCTCTCTGTGAGTGTAAAATAAAGTTGCCTTGGAAAGTTTCTCAAACAAAATCTGTCGTTCGGAGTCGACTTTAAACTGTAGGTCCCGCCACTCATGTGTAAAATTAACACACGCAGCATAAGTGGTGTGAGAAGCTAGGTTGTAATCCAGACTAAAGGGTTGTAATGACCAATTATGTATGTATGTGATGTGATGTCCATATAATTTGGGTATCATGTCACAGACATATTCTAGGTAGGTTTAGGTTTAGGTTAGAGGACGTGTACTTGTCAATTGAGACAAGTATAGTCCTGGAGATCAAGTTGACCCCTTGTACAGACATCCTAAAGGGGAGAGGATAATAGAGGGTATAGAGAAAAAGGGGAGGAAGTAGGAAAGGGAGAATAAGGAAGCGGACGAATTAAACAGACTACCAAAACACCCAAGAGAGCGCGACTACACTATTGAAGCTCTAGTACTTCTCAACCACCTCAAACTAATAATGAATCTATGGAGAGCCTTGATGTCGGCTCTCGACACAGAATTCAAACCCAAAAAGAAGCCCCTGCCAAGGGTCTTCAACCTCAACCTACTAAGGGCTGGACAGTTGTAGAAGAGGTGCTCGATAGTCTCCAACTCCTCCTTATCCCAACATACCCTGCAATAGTCCGGTTGGAATCTGTTCCAGATACTTGTCAGCGATCTAATCACGCAGTGCCCCGTAATAAATTCAATAATTACCCTTAAGCTGGTTTTATCCAAGCCCAGCAGACAACCTGTTCTTACACTGTCTATAGCAGGCTATCGATACCTAGATACTATTCCAAGGTAACTGTAGATCAGATAAACTGGCCAGCTGTGGCTCAATGAACTGTCCAATTAATTTTCAACTCTGGGAATACTGGGCGAAACGTCGCAGAAAATCTGATTAAAACTGGATGGACGGCACACAACAAATCTGCTAAAATTCCAAAGAAGTATGGTTGTCGGGATCATTAAGGGGCATTGCATTAAGGGCACATAAGCGAGATGAATTGGTCTAGGGCACTTTGAAAATGATTTCTGCAGAAGATGTAGGATGAGAATATTCTTCAGATGGTCCGGAGGAACTGTCATGCGTTGACCTTGATTGGTCTGAGTTGTTTCATCAGAAGTTCCAAGTGGTTGCAGGACTAGGCGATAACGGAAAGCTGCGGTAACAAAATGGGTCTAATTTTTGTCCATCAAACTGCCTTGGGGGCAGTCAACTATATCTACCTACCTAGACAAGGTTTTGGTTTAGGTTAGAGGACGTGTACTTGCCAGTTGAGAGAAGCACAGTACCCGAAGGTCCCGATGACCCATTGTACAACGTCCTAAAGGCGAGAGGATAATAGAAGAAATAGGGAAAAAGGAGAGGTAGTAGGAAAGGCAGACTAAGCAAACACAAGCACCTAGACAAGGCTGGTCGGAAATCAAAAGAGTAATCAAAAGCCTTAACAATCATTAGGATATTGCACGTGCTGAGCTAGATTCCCCCCCATAATGTTAACAAATTTTACTTTCTCAACCACACTGTGCCCCTGACCGAGCCTTTAAAAGAGCTTCATATTACCACCATATTGTAATGAATTTTATCCGTTTCTCTTTACAATCCCTTAAGAGAGTTACCATATGCTACACAAAATCTAAGGACCGGCGCATTAAAAGCCTGCAATATTACACCATTCTTGTGTAGATGGAAGGAGGGAGGCTAAAGGATACCTTTTTAAATGGTAGATGGAATGTACGTATACGATGGATAAGTTCTTTGTTTGTTAATAAAGTCGTAAGAAATTTGATTTTTAATAACGACCATCAGCATCAGCATCAGCATCAGCTCGTCAACATCAACAACATTAACACCCATAGCATAGCCTTCATCTTCAGATCCTTGCAGAAGGATTCAAAATATAAACACACACTCCTCTAAATAAATAGACAGACAAAGAGACAGAGAGACAGACAGACAGACAGCCATATAAATGGACAGGCAGTCAGGATAAGTACAAGACAAGGCAGGCAATCTTAACAATATGGACACAAGCATCACAAGATGCTTAAGAACATGATAATGTTGTTGATGACAATTGATATTGTGGTGTTGTTGGTGCTTCTCTAACAGTTGCTGCTGCTGCTGCTGCTGCTACAATTGAAGGTCTCCAAGGATTTTAAGGCTTTCTGTGGTGTGTTGTAAAGCTGCAAGTATTATAACGAAGCTGTGCTGTACTGTGTGTTACTGTTACTAGAGTAGACAAATACTGCCTTTAAACGCCTGATACTCCCTGTGAGTGTTAAGGAAAATTATTATTATTACGACGTAATTTTTGCGGCGGAATTATAAAATTCAAATTCAAATTTTAATTGTTTCAGCAGAAAATGTTTTGAATTTAAAATTTTTTTAAAAATATAAACGTAAGATATTTGAAGCGATTTATTTTTTGTTGGGACCTATCTGTCTATGCCAAGGACTTATAGGGCACCTCAATCTCTATATAATGGGTGTTTTATATAGAGGTATAGAACTTTAAGTTGGCATTACTTTTCAAGATGGCGATCGATTTAACAGCTGTCAAGTGATTTATTCTCAGTTTGGTTTGGCAATTCATCATGAATAGACTCACGCCTGAACAACGCTTGCAAATAGTGCAATTTTATTTCGAAAATAATGGTTCTGTGCCGAAAACGTATCGCGCACTACGTCCATTTTATCGTCGACAAAATCGTCCATCAGAGCAGTTAATTCGATTAACCATGGAACGTTTTCGCACCACGTTTACTCTTATTGATAACTCGCATCCCCAGAGACGCTGTACGGTGCGTACATAAGTAGCTATTGCTACTGTAGAGCGTAGCATTGAGGAAGACCCGAATGAGTTCATTCGCCATCGAGCACAGGAATTGAATCTGTGTCCATCCACTTTATGGAAGATTTTGTTGAAGGATCTTGGTTTGCGTGCTTACAAAATCCAACTCGTGCAAGATTTGAAGCCAAACGATCATCAAGTAAGGCGTAGATACGTCGAATGGGCCCAAAACGAGATTACCGTTGTTCCCGATTTTCATAAGCGAATTTTGTTTAGCGATGAAGCGCACTTCTGGTTGAATGGCTACGTCAACAAACAAAACTGCCGCATTTGGAGTGAAGGTAATCCTCAAGTGTATGTGGAAACACCGTTACATCCAGAAAAACTGACTGTTTAGTGCGCTTTATGGGCTGGTGGAATCATTGGTCCGTACTTTTTCAAAAGCGATGGTGGCCAGAACGTTACAGTCAATGGTGATCGGTATAGAGCCATGATTACAAACTTTTTCATTCCTGAATTGAATAACCATGATGTCCAGGAGATGTGGTTTCAACAAGACGGCGCAACATGTCAGACAGCTCGTGCCACAATAGATTTATTGAAAGACACGATTGGTGACCGCCTCCAAAATCTTGTGCTTTAACACGGCTAGACTACTTTCTGTGGGGCTATGTAAAGTCATTGGTCTATGCGGTAAAGCCACAACCGCTTGACCATTTGGAAGACAAAATTCGTCGGATTATTGCCGATATACGGCCACAAATGTTGGAAAAAGTCATCGAAAATTGGACGTCCAGATTGGACTACATCCGCGCCAGCCGTGCCGGTCATATGCCAGAAATCATATTTAACATGTAATGCCACAAGATTATCTTTCGGATAAATAAAATTCATGTCAATCGAATAATCCATCGTTGTTTTATTGCAACTTAAAGTTCTATACCTCTATAAAAAACACCCTTTAGTTTTCCTGTAATACTCGTTGCCAGTAAACATAAGTTCTTGTCGGAAATGCTTTAACGCGGCATTTGTTCTCAGCATGTGTTTTGATGATTCGTTTTCCTTAACCCATACAGTGAGCATTAAAAGAAACTGCACTGTAAGGATAAAATTCTAATAATCCTCAAACTCAACTTTTACCACTTACGGAGAGTGCCCGAAAAAATTTGTTAATATTTCGAAATTTTTTTGTCATTTTTTTTTTGTTTCAATTTTAAAAACTGCCAATGAAACAATTTTTGAAAATAAAAATAACGGTAATTTATTAATATAAATTTTTTTTATGATACATAAACTTTTGGCGCTTACTGTAAGCTACTTGTCTTCAGAATAAATAGTCCCTGAATCTATAAGACATAGTCAGGAGGCCGTTTATCATTCTCAGGCCTCTTGTAGATAGTTTTATGCAAGACTCGAGCCTCTGTCTCCACTGTAATTTCCCAGCAAAAGTGGAAAATGTCTTAAAAACCCTGTGACTTCAGAAGAATCTCCGCCTCTCTCTATTTTTCCCTTCGCCAAGAAAACCTTCACAAACTTCAAAAATGATGTCCCGCCCTCCAAATATTGGCTGCCAATTTGAAAATATGAGGTGCTAAGGGAAAAGGCTCAAATCACTTATTTTCAATGCCTCCAACTGCACTGAATTCAGTTTTTCTTTGTATCACAGACATGTTTGAAGTTTTCTAGTCTTTGGTTCAGACCCTAGGTTTTTACCTCTTGTCATACATGAGGACTATGCGGATGACATATGTTTATTAAGCCATTCTTTCTCCGACATGCAGTCGAAACTGGATCTAGTTAGCGAAACCGCAAAGTTAGCTGGATTAAAGATGAGTATCCACAAAACTAAATCACTCAGAATGAATGCTAATGCAACGGAGAAATTCCTAATATACGGCAAGGAAATTGATGAAGTGGAGTCCTTCTGCTATCTAGGCAGTATAATCGATAAATCCGTCGGTTCAACAGCAGATATTGCCAGCCGCATTCATAAGGCACGCAAACCTTTCGCCCAACTTAACCCTGTTTGGAAATCATCTAATATATCGAGACGCACCAAAATTAAAATTTTCAACTCCAGCGTCAAATCCACATTACTTTATGGTTGCGAAACGTGGAATATGGCACCCCGAGATTCCCAGTCTATTCAAGTATTTGTGCACAAATGCCTGCGTAGAATCATGCGTGTTTACTGGCCCTCAATAATATCCAACGCCCAACTCTGGTCAGATACAAACCAACAACCAATAGAGATGGAAATAAGAAGACGCAAGTGGGGCTGGCTTGGGCACACTCTTCGCAAGCCATTACATGACATCACAAGGAAAGCCATTGATTGGAACCCCCAGGGAAGCAGGCGCATCGGACGACCATCACATACCTGGAAACGCAAAATCACAATCGAATTATACAAACTACATCTACAGTGGAACGAAGTGAAACACCGCGCTGACGATCGGGTTTATTGGAACCAACTTGTTGCGGCCCTATGCTCCCTAGAGGAGTAAGAGGAACATATATATACATGAGCCCCGTTGGCAGTAAGCAGTCGACTACAATATTGCTTAGCATTGCAAAAACTGTCACCAGACTTAACGACTATTAAACGATGATTTTTTTGCTTTGCCAGCTAGCATCGAAAACCTTTTTAAAATACATACACGCTAAATAATACGTAACGTATTTACGCAGCCAGCTTGACCGTTTGGGGAACACAGAATTAAAGGCATCAAAGGGACTTTTATTCACGATTAAAGCAATAACTTGACAGCGCATTTCTTTTTTATATTCATTTTCATTTCTTGAAAAGTTCTACACCTTACCCTGCTCCTAAACCAGGATTACTCTTATTTGGATACAAGCACATTAATCACCATATCTGGTCACCTACCTAGTACGGTAGCCTAGCAGCCCTAAAAGACTTGGATATGTGTTTATACGACATGCAATTAATGCTGTTATAAACATGACTCCATCAATTATCAAAATCCACGATGAGCCTATGACGTCATTTGTCATAATTCAATTTGTTCTCATACTGTTTATTGATCTATTGCCGTTGAAATCAATAGATCGTGGTGTTCGTTTTTGGCAACTAATTTTATTTGAATAAATCTGTGGCAAATAAATTACCTCATTACAGATTGTAATACCCAGAAAGCTAGTTTCCTGGATGCTGTTGGCTTTTCATACATCACCACACAGTTGATGTTTCAGCACTGCTCTTTTACGTCTGTTCTTTCCGTGGTCCTCTAATAATTGTGTATTTGAAGATACCGAACTGAACGATATGTGTTCTCACAAAGGCGGTGCCACGAGTCAAACAACGAGTCACACGATGAGTCTATGACGTCATTTGTCATAATTCAATGTATTTTCATATTATTTGCTGATAGGTGCTTGTCAATTAAGACAAGTACAGTACCCGGAGGTCGAATGGACCCATTGTACCATTTGCTGATATATTTTCGTAGAAATCAATAGGTCGCGGGGTGTCCGTTTTTGGCAATCGTTTTTATCTGAATGAATATGTCGGAAATAAATTAACTCATTAAAGATTGTAATACCCGAAAAGTTAGTTTCCTGTATGCTGTTGGCTATTCATACAGCACCACACAGTTGATGTTTAGCACTACTTTTTCGCGCCAGTACTTTCTATGGTCGTGAGCAGAGATCAGCAATGAGTTATCAAAAAGATGAGTAGAATCGAATCATACTCATAATTTCTGATACTTATACGCATTCATACTTATTTTAATATCATGGAACCACCTCTACTCATTGAAGTACCCATCATACATCATACTTAACAACACGTATGATGATGTTATTGATTTCAACTCTCCATAACTCAACATATACACGAAGCACAAAATAAGTATGAATCGCGTACGAACACTGCAATACTCACTAAAAGGTTGTGTGTTTGCTCTGCTTGCTGTTCTGTCTGTCTTTTTTCTCTTTTTGTAAATGCAACAACAACTATGACTGTAAATTTTGATGAATGATTTGAGTCACTCGAGTCATTCATAAGTATTATAAGTATTTTTCTAAAGTCATGAATATTGATGAGTAGGGGCTTATGAATCAAACATATTTCGAATGGTATGAGTTTGATGTCAACACGTTGTACGCGTTGTACGCATTGCAACCTGTACTTATAAATCAACGTTGTAGTGGAGGTATGAATGAATCAGAGTACAGAGTTAAATTTCAATATTGTTGACTCACTTATATTCAAAATTTTATGAGTGCTTATGAGTAGCGAAAGAGCGATTCATTGCGGAACTCTGGTCTTGTGAAAAAAACTTTTTTCTGTCTTGCAATGGAAGATAATGACATGAACGATATGTGTTCTCAACAAGGCTGCAACACGAGTAACACAACGTGAACGATTTCGGTTTTGTTGCAATAAAAGTTTCCAGGAAGTCATTTTAAATTTCCACGACATCAATTGGTCATTATCAAATGCCTTAAAATCTATGGAGATTTTAATTAAATTCAATGAAATTTTTAATTAATTTTTCTTAATTAAAATCTTGTTATAACATTTTTTTAAGGCATTTCAACTTTAAACTTTTTTGGCCCTTTTTTAAGAAATATAAGAAACAGAAAAAATTTTAAAAGAAAAATGAGAAAAACTTATGATTTTTGATATTCTTAATGCTTTACCACAGTATTGGTTCATAGACTGAGCGCCAAAAGCGAGTAAACACCACTGAAATAATTCATTTTCTTAGGATAGCGAGAAAAGTAAATGAGAATAGTCGAATAAATTTCCAAAAATAAAAACGTTTATTTATTACTTATAAAATGTTAAAACAAAAACAACAATTCATGATAAAGGAACTTTTTTTTATACTTAAGAACAAAACTGTTTTATACATAAGAACATAAGTCTTGACTCACTTATGGCTCTCAGTGTATATGTGTGGCTTTGCGGCCATATAGCGCCGGAGTTTTTGGTTAGAATTCAGTCTAGAGTACTTACAGTTGAAACTATTCAGCTACATACTAGTCTATCAGGCCATTTTACAAAAGAAACCAAATTTCTACTTCCATAAGATTTTTTTTTTTGTAGATTCAAAATCCTTCTTTCAGATTCAAATCGGAAGGATAATCTCTAAACAGTGTCATCTAGTATTGTATACCAGTCTTCTTTGCCGCATTTCATCTCCATATTTAATGTATGAAGCAGTCGCCGTAGTCTAGTAGGTAGTGTGTCGGCTTGTTAGACATAAGGCCATGGTTCAAACGCCAGTTCAGACATCAAAACGAAAATATGAAAAAAAATTTCTTCGGTTGCTTCCTATCAGCAGATTTCTGGCAAAAACTCTGAGAATAAATAAAATTGCCATGAAAAGTTTATCAAAAATCGAACGTTCGGAGTCGAGTTTAAACTGTAGGTCCCCCCACTCATGTATTAAATTAACACACACAACATAAGTGGTGTGAGAAACTAGGACGTTGTACAAGGGGTCAATTTGACCTCCGGGTACTGTACTTCTTTTAATTGACAAGTACACGTCCTCTAACCTAACATAAACTATTTACTCTCAGAGTTTTTGCCAGAAGGAAGTCACCAGAAAAATATTTTTTCGTATTTCGTTTTGATGGGGTCATGGGGTTTGAACTGTGGGATCACGTCTGGTAAGCCAACACACTACCTACTAGCCTATATATTTATTTATTTTTAATACACATACGGCACGGAACAGAAAACCTATCGACTTATTCGTGTTCCTCACATACAAGACAAAAACATCTGATTTGGAACGTAACTACACGAAAAGCCCTGTTTAGTCAAACACCGAAGGAACGTAATGTAACATACGTTTGTTTTTAGCATATGAAGAGCAATGCAAATACTTACCGATATTATATTACGGTTCTGAAAACGTTTTCATTGCGTTTCGTATTCTAAAAACAAATGTATGTTCCATGGACGTTTGGCTAACCGGGCCTAAGGCCTGTTTCTGCTTTTAGCAATGCATTGAACCTGTTGCTAATGCATAAATAGCTGAAAAGTGCCAGACATAAAATATGTCTGTAGTAATAAAAAGTTGCGAAAGCGTCGCGGGGGTACTGCGGGATTTTTGAAAAGAAAAAGTACTGAAAAAGTTACAAAAGTACTGAATTTTTCAACATTGTGTTCAGCACTGCTTTTTCGCGCCTTTCCTTTTTATGGTCGTGAGATAAACTTTTTTCTGGCTTGCGATGGAAGATAATGAGTTGAACGATATGTGTTCTCAACAAGGCGGTGCCACGAGTCACACAACGTAAACGATTTTGGTTTTGTTGCATTAAAAGTTTCGCGGAAGCGTAATTTTTCGCGAGATCAAGAAAGAAAACCTTTACAAACTTCAAAAATGACGTTATATTCTCTAAAATAATGGCTGCCAATTTGAAAACAAGATGTGTCAAAGGAAATGTTTCATATCACGTATTTTTAATGCCAGCAACTGCATTGAGTTGAGCTAGACTGGTAAGTTACAACATCTCTGTGTCACAGACAGTTTTCGTTTAGACCCCAGATTTTTACGTCTTGTCGTGCATGAGCCCCGCTGACAGTAAGCAGTCAAGAACAATATTGCTTAGCGTTGTATTAAAACTTTCCAGGAAGAGTAATTTTTGGCGACATCAATTGGGCATTATCTAATGCCTTAAAATCTATGGAAATTTTAATTAAATTCAATGAAATTTTTAATTAAATTTTCTGCCCAATTAAAATCATTAATTAACTTTGTTTTCTAATCAATTTTATTTATATTTTTTTTATTTCGTTTTTATTTCATACAATATTTTAATATTTTTTTTTAATAGAATTATTATATTCAATTTAATTTGATTTTAAAGGTATACATATAAACGTTATTATATCATCATTACCCAGTAAACAAATTGTCCGAATCAATTCCGATTTTAATTAGAAAAATTTTCCTGTGCTTTTTTGCTCAGACATATGTCATAAGCCTCAGACAAGTTTCATACATTTTATGGTTCTTATCATCATTGTCATCATTATCTTAAATATTTAAATATTTAATTAAAATGAATATTATTTTCCATGATTTTGTTTGTTTTTTTTTTTTAATTTTAGAAAAAAATAGTAAAACGAACACATTTCTTTAAGCTTTTCACAAGAGTTTTAAACAATTTTTTATGTCATATGCACAGTCAATATAATTTTTATTTTATTTTTTTTTTAATTCTTAATAGATTTTAATATACTTTAAAATATCACTGGTTTAAGAGTTGTTTTTTTATTTTTTATTTTAATTTTTATATCGTTTTATACATATAAAGAGCTAAGATTATACGGGTCATTCCCTTTAGCAGTTAAAAAAAGTTTTTTTTTAAATATTTCCCAGAAAAAATTGTTCAATTTTGTGCTTTTTTAAAGGCTTTTCTCTTAAGGGTGGTTATGATTTTTTTTGTTTCATATTCGTTTTTTTTTTAATATTGTTTTATGAAATGACCCATATGTTATATATTTGAATTTGAATGTATTTTTTTTTTAATTATTTTTTCATTCGTTTCTAATGTTTCATGTTTAGTTTAAATTAAAAATTTAGTTTCTTATTTAATATTTATTTCATATGCAAATAATATGCTAAATAAGCAACAAAAATATATTTATTTCATGTATACATATTTATTATATCTCGTATTTATTTAATTATTTAAATATTTTCATAGGCATACTTTGCAATTGTACATGTAATTGATTTTTTAAAAGATAGGGAGATAGGCATTTAAAATAAGCTCTTAAAAGCATTAGGACGATAGTAGTACTTAAGACGGAAATAATGTTTTTAAAAAGAAAAAGCACAAATAAAACCGAAACACAATTATGGCGTCAGGCGACAAGCCAGCACTATATAGATTTGAGGTTTTTAAAATAATATCTTTACAGTGATAGGACGATAGTAGTACTTAAGAAGGAAATAATAGGCAAAAATGATTAAAACGGAAAACACAATTATAGCGTCAGGCGACAGGCAACACAATATAGATTTGAGGCATTAAAAATAAGCTCTTAAAAGCATTAGGACGATAGTAGTACTTAAGACGGAAATAATGTTTTTAAAAGAAAAAGAAAAAATAAAACCGAAACACAATTATAGCGTGAGGCGACAGCCAGCACAATATACATAGATTTGAGGCATTTAAAACAATATCTTTACAGTGATAGGATGATAGTAGTACTCAAGAAGGAAATTAAAAGCAAAAGTGATTAAAACGTAAAACAAAATTATAGCGTCAGGCGACAGGTAATACAATATAGATTTGAGGCATTAAAACAAGCTCTTAAAAGCATTAGGACTATAGTAGTACTTAAGAATAATGAATAATAATTGGCCATTAATACCCTTCAGTCGGGATTACAACCTAGCTTCTCACATCACTCATGTTGTGTGTGTTAATTTTTATACATGAGCGGTGGGACCTACAGTTTAAAGTCTACTCCGGACGACAGATTTTTGAGAAAATTTTTCATGGCAATTTTCTATTTACTCTCAGAGTTTTTGCCAGAAATCTGCTGAGAGAAAGTTGCCGAAGAAATATTTTTTTGTATTTCGTTTAGTTGGAGATGACTGACCTGGGGTTTTAACCGTGGCCTTACGCCTAATAAGCTGACACACTACCTATTAGACTACGGCTATTTAAAAACTAGATTAAAGGCATTTAAAAACATAAGGGCGATAGTAATAATTGAGATGGGAATAATATTTCAAAAGAAAAAGAGCTAATTAAACGGAAAACACAATTACAGCATCAGGCGACAAGCTGCAGTAGACAGGTAATAAAATAATGGATGGGCATTTAAAAGCGTTACAAAGATAATAGTTTTTTTAGATGAAATTTTGATTTTAAAAGGTAAAGCAAATATAAAAATAAACCACAACAACAACGTCTGGTAATAAACAGAAAGTGACTCTTAAGCCTCTCTTCTCTTTAAAGCGTTGGGATCGCTGACGTTTTGTTCCTGAAAGGAGAAAATTGTAAATGGGAAACGCAATAACAACGTGCAGCAGAAATCAACAGACGAGAGGTAATTAACAAAGGACAGAGGCTTTGAAAATACGTACATAATTGGCCATTAATACCCTTCAGTCAGAATTACAACCTAGTTTGTCACACCACTCATGTTGTATGTGTTAATTTTATACATGAGAGGCGAGACCTACAGTTTAAAATCGATTCCGAACGACATATTTTTAAGAAACTTTTCATGACTATTTTATTTACTCTCAGAGTTTTTGCCAGAAATCTCCTGAGAGGTATTGGGGTTTGAACCAAGGCCTCACGTCTAATAAGCCAACACACTACCTACTAGACTACGCCTAAGCCCTTAAAAATTATGGCGAAGGAAAGGGGAAAAAAGGAAAGGATTTTAAAAAAGAAAAGGAAAGGTAAGGGAAGGAAGGTTCATTTTTCAATAGAATCCATTTTTCTTTAAACATTATAAAATTCTGGATTTGTTTTAAAATTATTTTAGTATAAAACGCTTGTCGCCTAACGTTTTAATTGTGTTTTAAAGCATATATACAAAATATAATATTATTGTTATTTAAAATGTTCTTGTCTTAAATAAATTACTACACATTAATTACAATATTTTAAACTACATAAAGCCTTACATTATTAGCATTAATTCTAAAACAATAAAACAATACGAATAAATTATGCATTAAAGTCAATGAATTTCAAAATTTAAATTTAAATTTATTAACATATGGATGGCAACCCCAGGAAGAAAATCAAATTGTAACAAAAACATAAATTTTCATAAATTAAATCATTTTTCTTCTATTTCTGCGTACTTTTTTATTTTTTTTTTTTGTTGGCATATGAAAAGTGTATGAATTTGGCCAACAACTTCACTCATCACCACTACCAACCACTTGCAAAAACTCACGGTGCATAAAATAAAATTTTTTTTCTCCTCTCGTGCATATAAACCAAGAATTGTAATGCATGGGTGAATTTGGTAAAAAAAAAAAATAAAAAAACATGCCAGTGAAAACAGGCAAACTAAGCAAGCAGTAAAGTTAGGTTAGGTTTTCATAGAAAGAGAGACAGAGAGAGAGAGGAAATATATGAGCCGTCAAGTTTAAGGTCAATAACTTTAAAATGCTGTTGCATTTTATAAAACGGTTTGAATTAAAAATTTAATCGTAAATAATACGTGGATAGAATTAGACCAAAAATGATGTTAATAACTGTTTCAATATCATCATGATTTAATTAAATTTTTAATTGATTTCAGTTAATTGTTTCAATTAAATTTTTAGTACATTTTTATCAAGAAATTTCCCTTCAATTTAATTAAAATAATAATCATTTTAAAGAATTTTTTAATTAACATGGAGTTATAATACAATATTCTAAGACGTAATATAGATTTCCCTGAAAAAAAAAGAATGGCGGCTGATAAATATTTTTCATTTGAAATGTGCTTTCTTCACAAGTGTCGTGGGTATGCTGTTTGAATGCAGAGTAACAGGCTTTCAATGCTGAAATTTCAATCAGGCTTTTTTCAGCCATGAAGCTCATATATTACTCGTTGAATAAGTCAACAAGTAGGATATGGGGCCTTCAGAAACCAAAAGACAGACATTTCATCCAGAAGACTGTGGTCTGTAGTGCCGTTGGGTCGAATTCACCCTGGAAGAATTGTTGCCTTCAATTGGGAGCGTAATATCTATACAATAACGCACTTTTTTTTGCTTTAATTCGAGAATATTAACAGGAACGTTACGTGGTTTAAACAAAACGGTGCTTGGAACCATACAACACGACCAACTTTGTCTCTTTTATATGAAAAATTTTCAGAAAGAGTAATTTTACACATATTTTCAGCGACTAAACCCCTTTCAAACCCCAGGTCAGACATCGAAATGAAAATATGAAAACATATTTCTTCGGTGACTTCCCCTTAGCAGATTTTTGGCAAAAGCTCTGAGAGTAAATAACAAATTGTCATGAAAAGTTTCTCAAAAATTTGTCGTTCGGAATCGACTTTAAACTGAAGGTCCCGCCACTCATGTATAAAATTAACACACACAACATAAGTGGAGTGAGAAACTAGGCCGTAATCCTGACTAAAGGGTTATAATGACCATTTATGTATGTATGTGTGTAAATAGCTGTAATCATACAGCTGCTGGCAAAATAGAATGCTCCTTGTGAAGTTTAGTTGGTCGGTAGGAGGCTAGGTAGAGTATAGAGGACAGCATCCAACCAAGAATATTATCCTTATTGGCATACATGTAAACATTCAAGTAGGTTTCCTATGCACTCACCATTAGGGGTGTCAACCGTTCTTTCTATAGGAAGTCTGAATTTGAAACAAACTTTCTTATCTTCTTCCAATTTACTCCTCTGAAATGAACTATGCCTAGTATAGTGTACTTCTCAAAATAATGGGATCTCAAACATTCGAAACCTGGGCACTGGCATAAAAAGTGTTCCATTAATTTGATGTTTTTACGCTATGCTCTGCATACATTAGTATCTACCGCAACTATTCGGTTTAGATGTACGTATCAGAGATCAGCAATGAATCGTTTTTTCTCTACTCATAAGCACTCATGAAATATTGAATATAAGTGAGTCAACAATATTGAAATTTAACTATGTACTCTGGATTCATTCATACCACAACTACAATGTTGATTGATAAGTACAGGTTGCAGTGAGTATGTGTACAACGTGTTGACATCAAACTCATACCATTCGAAATATGTTTGATTCAAAAGCCTACTCATTTAGATTCATAACTTTAGAAAAATACTTATAAATAATACGAGTGACTCAAATCATTCATCAAAATTTACAGTCTTAGTTATTGTTGCATTTACAAACAAACAAAAAAAGCCTCATAAGCAAAAAAGACAGATAGAGCAGCAAGCTGATCGAACACACAACCCTCTAGTAAGTATTTTAGTGTTCGTATGCGATTCATACTTATTTTGTGCTTCGTGTATATGTTGAGTTATGGAGAGTGGAAATCAATAACAACATCATACGTGTTGTTAAGTATGATGTATGATGAGTACTTCAAACTTTGAATATGAGTAGAGGTTCCATGATATTAAAAGAAGTATGAATGCGTATAAGTGTCAGAAATTAAAAGTATGATTCGATTCTACTGATCTTTTTGAATACTCATTGGTGATCTCTGATGTAAACCATCAAGTAAGTTTAGTATGCGCTCGCAATTAGGGGTATCAATTGTTTTGCTTAGATAAGCTATCTTCCGCTATCATATGCGTAGTAAAGTGTGTTTACCAAACTGGTGGGATCTCAAGCATTCAAATCCTTAGCAGTGGCATAAAAAGTGTTCCATATGTCCTGCATTCATTGCTATCTACTTATCTATTTAGATGTACGTATAAAACGGAGTGCCCCGTAAGGACATTGATCCGAGAACTGATCAGAAGCTTAGGTTAGGTTAGAGGACGTTAAGACAAGTACAGTACCCGGAGGCCGAATTGATCCATTGTACAACGCCCTAGTTTCTCACACCACATATGTTGTGTGTGTTAATTTTTTATACATGAGTGGTGGGACCTACAGTTTAAAGTCGTCACCGAATGACAGATTTTTGAAAAATCTTTTCATGACCATTTTATTTACTCTCAGAGTTTTTGCCAGAAATCTGCTGAGAGCAAGTCGTCGAAGAAATACTTTTTTTGTATTTTATTTTAATGTTTGGCCTGAGGCTCGAACCCTGGCTTTTACGTCTAATAAGCCAACACACTACCTACTAGACTACGGTGACTTCAAATGGTTTAGATATACGTATAAAACGGAGTGTCCCGTAAGGATACTGATCCGGGTATTGATCAGAAATTTAACCCAAATGTTTTATGACAGGAGTAGAGGATTTGATGATTTGGATTATGAGGACAATGTCTATTAAATTTTCGGATATCTAGGCAAAGCTAAATTTGGTTCTAGAAGTTGACAGCTATGTACGTATTGTGTGCTGTGGGACACAGAATCGATGCAATCGATTTGATTTTTATTTTTTTTTTAATTTTTAATTGATTTTCGTTTAAACAACTTTATATTGTGGATGTCATATTAACAACATTTAGAAGGTATTTATTTCAATATTTATTTAAAGAATTATCGTTAGCTAACAAAAAACATCATTTCTGTTTTGAAAGAAAAATAAAATTTTTTTTATATAAAATTAAAGCCAGAAGCTTATGTCATGTATTTGTTTCAAATTAAGCCGGTTTATTAAATGAATTAAAAAAAAAAAACAAAATAAAACTGTATTCTTTTATTTAATTTTTATTTAATTTATTTACTTTTTTGTTATTTATTTTCTTTTTTTGTGATTTCTAGTATGCGAGTATATTTTTCAACACCAGCAGCGCAGAACCAATTCTTTTAACCAAATTAACATGTTTTGCATTATAATTAACTTGGCCAGACAGCATGGCCAAAACGCAGAGTGGACTGGGGGGGAATTTCATAACATTCTCTACTGTATAACTGCGTTTTGGTTTGAAATAAAAATAAAAAAAAAAAATTAAAAAAGAACATAAAATCGGGATGTAATTGTTGTACAATGACGGTCTCTGGCATAGATAACACACGTAATTATTTTCAATTTCAGACTATAAATCAATTCATGTGGTTGTTGTTGTTGTTGTTGTTGGTTTTTTCGGTTCTCCGCTTTTAACGTAATTAATGGCTTTGGTGGCTAACAAAATAATGTCAACAATTTAATATTATTTACTGGGGTTTTAAATGTGAAAATCAAATTGTAAAAAAGAAATTCAATTCAATTGTAATTAAAAAAAAAATTATATGGAAACGAAATAAAAATAAAAAACACCCCCTTTTAAGCCAAGGCGGCTTCAAAATTAAACCACCTGTAGTATGGTGGCAGTAATTTGAAATAATTTACTTCACAGAAAAGCAATAACTTTATAAAACATATCTGACGGAACTTCAAATTGCCAGTTATCAAAAAAAGTAGTCGCCGTGTCTAGTAGGTAGTGTGTTGGACCGTAAGGCCACGGTTCAAACCCCAGGTCAGTCTTCTCGAACAAAACGAAATATGAAAAAATATTTCTTAGGCGACTTCCTCTCAGCAGATTTCTGGCAAAATCTCTGAGAGTAAAATGAAAAATTGCCATGAAAAGTTTCTCAAAAATGTGTTTCGAAGTCGACTTGAAACTGTAGGTTCCGCCATTCATGTATAAAATTAACACATGCAACATAAGTGATATGAGAAGCTAGGCTGTAATCCTGACTGAAGGGTTGTAATGGCCAAATTATCCACGTTATGCAGTACATTGTGCTGGAATTGGATGCTGCAGTTGAATGTTGAATTATTGTTCTACAAATTTTAAGAAAAAATAATAAACTACAGTCCCTGATGGGAATTGAACTAGAGTACCATGGCAATCCTATAACTACACACAGTTACTAAAGTATACGTACGGTTAAAAAATTGCTGAAATTTTGTAACTAATCCGTTTTCGTTGAAAATCTTTATAGTTTCTTTGATGTTAAGACGGCCTCTTGCATTGTTTAAAAAATTTCTGAAATTGAACTGAATTGTGGCCCACAAAGCTATGCATCCGATTAACAAATTTCACAAATTTCTGAACCAATGCAAAAGACCGTCTTAAAATCGAAGAAAGATGTCAGACAATTACAAAGATTTTCAACGAAAAGGGATTAGTTAAAAAATTTCTCAAATTTGTTATTCGTATGTGTACTTTTGTGGCTGAGTGTATCTGAATTAATTGGGACAGACATCACGCATCATCGCATTGTCTTTATGGTGGACAATCCAGTCCTCCAGTGTATTAAATGGCTGCTCATTACATACATAATTGGTCATTACAGCCCTTTAGTCATGATTACAACCTAGCTTCTCACACCACTGATGTTGTGTGCGTTAATTTTATACATGAGGGCCGGGACCTACAGTTTAAGGTCGACTCCGAACGATCAAGACAAAATACAAAAAATATTTCTTCGGCGACTTTCTCTCAGCAGATTTCTGGCAAAAACTCTGAGAGTAAATAAAATTGCCGTGAAAAATTTTCTCAAAAATCTGTCGTTCGGAGTCGACTTTAAGCTGTAGGTCCCACCACTCATGTATAAAATTAACACACACAACATAAGTGGTGTGAGAAACTAGAACGTTGTACAATGGGTCAATTCGACCTCCGGGTACTGTACTTGTCTTAATTGACAAGTACACGTCCTCTTTCATGGCAATTTTATTTACACTCAGAGAATTTTTACCAGAAATCTGCTGAGAGGAAGTCGCCGAAGCAATATTTTTTTTCATATTTCGTTTTGATGTCTGACCTGGGGTTTAAACCGTGGCCTTACGTCTAATAAGCCAACACACTATCTACTAGACTACGGCGACTTCAAATCCTATAAATATCTAAATTAACTGGGACATCACGCATTATCGCAGTGTCCTTTAGATGGAAGTCTTGACTATTCTTAAGTCAATTAAATGGCTGATCATTAGCGTAGATTATTCCTGTAGAATGTGCACAGATCTACTCGGACTATAAGGCTGCCTAAGTCTTCACATCCGTCATGTGGGCGTCCGAAAGTGTCCAACAAATTAAAATCAAAATATTTTTTTTTCTACAAATTGTCTTAAATCCTTTAAATTCTGTGACCAGGGTTACCATTAAATCAAAAAAATTAATAAATAAAAAAATTTTGCGACAAAGAAAATATTTTTGAATTTTAAAAATAAAAATTTATTTTTAGCAAAAAAGAAAAAAAAAACGCAATTAAAATTAAATTTAATTAATTATACATTTTACATATACATGGACTTATTGTTTAAACATTCTATTTGTTTATATATATGTATTGTTTTTTATTATTGTTTTATAATTAAAATTTTGATTTAATTTTTCTTCTTCCCTTTATTTTAACATATTTTTTCTTAATATTCTTATGCAGTTACACTTTAAATTTAAAATTAAATTTAAAAAATAAGAAATATGTTTTGTTTTAATTTAAACAATCATTATAAAGAATTTTTTTTATTTATATTTAAAAAAAATATTTCAAGAAGGCTTAAAAGCTAAAATTATTTTTTAAAACTTTTTTTATACACATTAAAAATAATTTTTATTTTTGTTTTTTTTTTGTATGATTTTTGTTTTATTTTTTATTTAATATTTATAAACTAATTTGTTTTATTTAAAAAGGAAAAAACATGTGATAAAACTTAATTAAAAAATACATAAAAAGCATGCAATATAAAACACTTCGATTTAAGATTTTAAATTGGAAAATTAAAAACAATTTTAATGAAAGTTTTTTTTTTATAAAAATTATTCAAAAGTTAAATCTGTTATCATTTTTAGAGTGCTTTAAAGCTTATTTCAAAGTTATAGAATAGTAAGCCTTTTAGTTTTTCATTTATCTGAACTATTAAGGTTTTAGGTTTACAAAAAAAAGCTTTAAGATGTCAGTTAAAATTGCAAAAAAAACCTTTCGAAAGCTTGTTTATTTTGAAAGCTGCATTCAGGTTTTTTTTTGATGCGTATATGGCTCTAAAAAGACTATTTTTTAACCTTTAAATTTATAATTTTTTAAGCTCTAATCCATACAATATCAGCTGATACGAGTATAATATCGATGATCAAGCACTGTGAAAAACTTTTGCTGTCTGTTGGGATATTGTTTTAGAGTTACCTTACTCTTGTAAGGAAAAACACGTTGGATGTTATCAACTGTCAAAATTCGGAAGAGCTGTTTGAGAAAACGCGATATAATTTACCCGTAACTGGTTCATATCGTGAGTTGCTAAATCAATAGAGACCTATTTTCTTGTATTAGAAATTAAGTAAGGTCCAAATATAATCTAATACAAGAACAGACATTTTCTAGCTGCCTACTCAACATTTGAGTTTAAAACCGTGCCTGTTAGAAAAAAAGGATAGAAATAGAATAGAAGGAATAGATGGGATCGGCAATATAATAGCTCCCTGTGACACACTTAGCTGCCACATGGAATATCAAGTGAAGTAATCAGTTAACTGACAAGTCCTGCTTAAACATTCTCCGCAATTACACATCACGTGATTTCGCATTACAACATGATTTCCTAAGAATCAAGGGGAATTTGCCTAAAATTATAAAAAAAATCTGTGGTAGATCTCATAACAAACAACGATAACTCAGAGTAACGAGAAAGGCTCAACTCAATAAGAGAAGTCTGTGCAGAATCAGTGACAGACCCCAGCAAATAAAGTGTATAACACTCTGTCACGCTCAACCGATCTACAATATCTGCAGAAGTCATTTACAGATAACACTCTGTCACGCTCATAGATAACACTCTGTCACGCTCAACCGATCTACAATATCTGCTGAAGTTATTTACAGATAAATAAAGTCTTCCCACAGGCCTATCCATTACGCAATAACCCTTAAGAATACATAAAATAATAGAGATGTTCCAACTATCCAATTTAAAGAGTTGATAAGCACGTTTCTTATGGAATCTAGCACTAGTAAGTCTGGCAATGAAGAAAAATTAGCTTTCAGAATAACTATTCAGCAAACAATGACCCTTGAAAACAGATGCAGTGAAAGGAGTTATCCCCACTAACCAATTCAAACACTTGATTGTTATCTTTGTTATCTAATTTAGACTAGATAAGCTTTGCAATCATATAGGATTCCTCTCAATCCATGGTTTTTCTAATAAACGGCATGGTTTAGTATTCGCTAGTAGCGTGTCTAATCTATCAGGTCCATCAGCTGCACAATTATTTGCGATATTCATGATATCGTAAAAAAGCAATGCAAATAATAGGCATTTTTCTTCAGGCCAATGCTAACGAACACACCACTTACAGTACAAATTGCTTAAACATCTACAGTCGTGTGGCTTTATAGTGCCACCACTGTTTATAGTGCCAGCACTGATAGTTAAGTTTACTCGTTAAGTTTGTTTATTCGTTAAGTTAGTTAAATTTATTCGGTAAGTTTTTTATATAAAAGGAGAATCAAATATTTTATAAAAACAGTTCAGTTTTGACTGTAAACCAATAAAATTCAGAGTTTCTAGCGGAAGGGGGGTGTGGGAGACTAAAAACATGCACGGAGAGACAGTAAATATCTCAACGATGTCAGAAAGCGAGCCATACAACGCTAACAAGAGAAATGGAACACTGAAACAAGTGGTAGATGAACGGCAAAACTTCTCCCAGATATTACCCGCTGGATTGAGAGGAAATTTGGTGAACTTAATTACTATTTAACACAGCTATTATCTGGACACGGTTATTTTTATAAATATCTGTTTAAAATGGGGAAGATGGAACGACCAAATTGCATTTATGACGATGTGTTGATTGATGGAGCGGAACACACTTTATTTTATTGTGAGAGATGGAGTTTAGAAAGAACGAATCTTGAGGCCAAAGCCGACGTCTATACTGTCGAAAACTTCTACGATATGCTTCTGGACAGCGAAGAAAATTGGAATAGCAGAGCCAGTTATACTGTAGTCCTGTTGAAATCTGAAAAAACTCAACTTGCATGAGAGAACACACTTTCTTTCATTGTAAGAGATGGAGTTTAAAAAGAACAAATCTTGAGGCCAAAGTCGGCGTCTGTACTGGCGAAAACTTCTGAGATATGCTTGTGGACAGCGAAGAAAATTGGAATAGCAAAGCCAGTTATACTGAAGTCTTGTTGAAATCTAAAAAACTTGACTTGGATGAGAAGATTAGTAGATGTTTCTCTTTTCGTTTCGCAATCCGCATGCGGAAATGCTTATAAAGGGGCTAACTGGCCAATAGGACTCCACTTTGAAGTAATACTACAGTAGTTTCGGACAAAGAGTCCAAAAGCCTCTTACATGGGGGATAGTGACGACTTTCCTACGTTGCGTAGTTCCAGAGTGTGCACAAAGAGTCCAAACGAGGAGGGGCAGATTTAGTGGGTGAGGGCCCCTTACCTGGGGGATAGCGACGATTTTCCTACAGTGCGGTTAGATATATTTGCTCTTTGCAGTTCTGTGGCTTCTTTGCTATGTGTAACACTCAGGGGAGGACCCCTACTCATATAGTAAATTGGAGTTAACACTGGGAAACTAAGCTGTAAGGTAGAGAAGTATTTTTAAATGTTTGTTTAATTTTTTAATTTTCTTTTTTTATAGAAAATCTTGAATGTTTTATATTGTAGTGTTCTTTTTATTTATTTTTAAATTATTTAAATTAATAAAAATAAAATTATTTTTTTTCATATTTTATTTAAGGAATATTTAGATGTTTTAGATTGTTTTGCGACCAAATTTTTTTATATAATTTTCATGATTTTTTTTTTAATTTTTTTTTATTGCAAATTAAAAAAATATTATTTTTTTTTTTGTATTATTTTATACATATACTCTGTTTGTTTTATATATAAATATATATATTTATTTTTAGCAAAATTTAAAAAAGAAAAAAAAATTCTATTCTGCATATCCTTTAATACCCATCCATCCATTCAACCGATCGTACCTTAATTTACTTGCATATTAAAAAAAAATTTTTTTTTTGTTTTTTTTTATTATTTTATTTTGAAGCTGATTCTTTTTGCATTATTTAGCCATATAGACGGGTCTACAACAGGTACAACAACAAGAAAAATAAAAATAATAAAATGCTATCCTAGTTAAAGTTAAAAAATAAAAACAAAAATAAAAAATTATTCAAAAAAAAAGAAAATTTTCGTTTTTGAAATCAAAATGTTAAGCAATTTTTTTTATACATAAAGATGATGTTTTATATTTTGTTTTGTTTTTTTAATTAAATTTAAAATTTATAATTAATAATTAAACATTTTGTTTTTAAAATTTTTTTGTTTTTTATTTTTTTTTTTTAATTTAAATTTAAATCAACATATTTCTACATACAATTAAAACGTAAAACTAAAAATAGAGTTGCCAAACTAACAGTAAAAACAAGCAATTGTTGTTGGTTTATTCGATTACAGGCGCCGGAGTTAGGGGAGCCTGCACCTATGCCAGCCAAAGCGGTATTTTGATGTTTGGCGGCAATATTTTCGGGCTTATCTTGTGGTATTTCATTACTTGCCGAAGGTTCATCTTTCATGGATTTCTCTAATGAATCGGGTCCCGAGTGTACAGGGCCCATATTTGTCATTTGCACTACGGGTGGTTCATGTATGGGTGTTGGGGTGCCAGCACTGGTAGTGGTGGCATGTGTAGTTGTTGATGTTGTGGAAGTAGAAGTCGATGCCACGGGCACAAATGAACCATTTACAATCCAATAGGGATTGGTTAGCTCCAGTTTTACATCCTTCAAATAGGATTTGCGTACCTTATTTATGGCAATAAAAAAAAATCGTAAAAACACGTGTAAATTTTTTTAAAAAAAAATTCTCTTCATTTACCTCGGCTTTAATTTTACGCGAAACACTATCCTCACTGCCGGCATAGAAGGCATACAATTTGGCACTGTAGGGTGCATCTAAGGTGACATAATTGCCCTTCAATGTGACATTTATGGCAGTGCCAGGCCACAGTTTAGTATTCACCGATTTGGTTTCAAAACGTTTCTCGCTTTTCTTCAAGGCCCAATTGATTTCTGCCGGCTTGCCGTTATCATTTTCATACACCGAGGTCGGTAAGCCACGGGCCACACCTTCATGGGAACCCCAGTATTGTACATGATCAAAACCATAGGTTAAGGCAGTCTCCACAACACTGTACTTATCGCCCGTATTGGCCAAGACACCAAAAGCTATTTGGAACATTGATTTAAAAAGAAAAACTTCATAAGAAAACTGGTTTAAAACTTACCCAACTCGGTGATATTGTCTCTGACATCCAAACGTATGTGATCCAATCTTATGTCCTTCAATTCATAACGGAAGGGTTCAGTTTCCACTAACACCTCACCCTCATCGTAATCCTTTTCCACAGTGCCTTCCATAACTTTTATTTTGCCCAAGCCTACTGGATCCAAGCGGCCCAAATTGAAATCTGCGCCCTGTTGTTGTTGTTGTGCCTGCTCCTCGGCATTATTATCCTTTTGTGGGGCCTTGTGCCTGCCTATGTAGGCATCTTCACCTATGCGTATGGCTCCCACAGGCACGCCTACATTAAATTTACGCCAATGCTTCCATGAAACCTTGCCCAAGTGGCCCTTATTGATTAACACATCGAAACTTTTATTCTCTTTATTTTTGTAATGGGCCGCCTTACAAATGTGCGACTGTTGTACCTTCTCCGTATGACCAATGGTGCCCACGCCATCAATGGTCACACGACACACATAGATGGGATAATGCTCCTCTTCGGTAACATATTTACCACCTTCGACGGCATATTGCAATTGTTTGGTATCCTTGCGATCATAGGTCTCCCATAGCAGAGTACTGGAGGTGACCAGTTGCCCTAGCAAAGTGGAGGCATTTTTATAGGTCAACACAGAATGGACGGCTGATTGGCTCGATTGTATGAACAGGAAGATGGCTAAAGTTACACTGAAGACATTGGTTGGTAGAAACCTTGATAACGTCGGTGGTTTTTTATGTGAAGACAACATTTTTGTTTAGATTTTTTGGTCCACAGCGAAAAAGTTATAGAGAGACTGGGTTTGAGAAAGGAACTGTAATTATAGAGAAAGAGAAGAAGAAAAATTATTAAAAATCTTAAGTATTATCAGGTTTTTTAAGGAATTTAATTGCTGTTGGAAAGCTTTAAATTCACTTAAGTTTTCTGGACATTATCCTGACTAAGAGATTTCATTTTTTCTCATCCCTTGACTGCCGTATCAAAGTAATTTAATGAAAACTCTCTCTCCCTCCCTGTTGTAAATTTTAATTATTCCTTCAAATAAATCCTTCAAATCCTTTACTTAATTGAATTCAAGTTTTTATTCATCTTTTTTCTATTCAAGTATTCTATTTGAATGGAATTTGTTCTAAAACCGGCGTCAAAAGATTTAATCGGCAAATCAAATCAAACACCAGCATGTAAAAACTCTCAACATTTTCAATCAACAACTTTAAGTGAAAAACAAATTCAATTTCGTAAACAAAAAAAAATTAAAAATGACCACAGGGTCAATAACAAACTCCATTGCAAATAAAACTCTTTCTTGTACTCAAAGAATTCCAATGAATGAACAAGTGCTGGATAACATTCTTAAAATGTAAATCATCATCATTATGATGATTCTGTACGTACATATTTTCATTATCCTTAATCATGCTTATGATGTTTTAACACACAAAATAAACAACACACAGCTGATGAAGAAAACACAAGACAGGACAGGACAATATTTTACTAATGAACACACTTTAGTTTTGCTGCACTCATTAAAAAGGATTACTTAAGTGTTGGTTGGCAAATCTGTGTGCATACATGCATTCATATATGTATGCATGTATGTATGTATGTATGTATGTATGTGTGTGTTTATCCCATAAACCGGCTTTTAAATAAAGAGAGTTAATAAGAGAGTGATGGCAGCATATGAAATTCATTTCCGTTATACTACATACAGTGAGCGTTAAAAGAAACTGTATACTAAGAATAAAATTATACATACATATATAATTGACCGTTACAACCCTTCTGTCAGGATTACGACCTAGTTTCTCACACCGCTCATGTTGTGTGTGTTAATTTTATACATGAGCGGCGGCACCTACAGTTTAAAGTCGACTCCGAACGACAGATTTTTGAGAAACTTTTCATGGCAATTTACTCTCAGAGTTTTTGCCAGAAATCTGTTGAGAGGAAGTCGCCGAAGAAATACTTTTTGTATTTTATCTTGATGTCTGGCCTGGGGCTCGACTTACTTTTACTTTTAATAAGCCAACACACTACCTACTAGACTACGGCGACTTCTAAGAATAAAATTCTAACAATCACCAAATTAAAGATCAGCAATGAATCGTTTTTCGCTACTCATAAGCCCACCTGAAATTTTGAATATAAGTGAATCAACAATATTGAAATTTAACTATGTACTCTGGATTCATTCGTACTCAACTACAACGTTGATTTATAAGTACAGGTTGCAATGAGTATGCGTACAACGTGTTGACATCAAACTCATGCATACATAACATACATAATTCGTCATTACAACCCTTCAGTCATAATTATGGACCTAGTTCCTCACACCACTTATGTTGTGTGTGTTAATTTTATACATGAGTGGTGGTGGCACCTACAGTTTAAAGTCGACTCCGAAAGCTAGATTTTTGAGAAACTTTTCATGGCAATTTTATTTATTCTCAGAGTTTTTGCCAGAAATCTGCTGAGAGGAAGTCACCGAAGAAATATTTTTTTTATATTTTCGTTTTGTTGCCTGACCTGGGGTTTGAACCGTGAATTTACGTCTAGTAAGCCAACACACTGTCCACTAGAAAATCGAATCATCATCGAATCATTCATCAAAATTTACAGTCTTAGTTGTTTTTGCATTTACAAAAAAAGAAAAAGAACACATAAGCAAAAAAGACAGACTACACCAGAAGATGCCGATTTTGGCAAAAAAAAATCATCTTTTCAGATGAAGCTCATTTTGATTTTGGCGGGTATGTAAACAAGCAAAATTGTCGCATTTGGGGCACAGAAAACCCGCACGCATACATTGAAAAGCCGACGCCCTCAAAACGAGTCACTGTTTAGTGCGGATTTTGGTCCAGAGGCATAATTGGGCCATTTTTCTTCGAAAATGAGCAAGGAGTGGCCGTTACAGTCAATGGCGATCGCTATCGGGCCATGTTGAACGAATTTTTGTTCACAAATATTGAAGAGGAGGATATTGGCAACATTTAGTTTCAGCAGGACGGCGCTACGTGCCACACAGCCGAAGCTGCACTCGATGTTTTGCGCCCTGTTTTTGAAGATCGCATTATCAGCCGCAGAGCTGATGTCGTTTGGCCACCACGGAGCTGCGATTTGACACCGTTGGACTATTATTTGTGGGGGTGCCGTCAAATATAAGTGTTACGCCGACAAGCCAAAGACAATTGACGCTTTAAAGGACAATATTCGCAATCGATAATGTGCTTAAAAATTGGACCGATCGTGTAGGCTACTGCATGGCCAGCCTGGGGCAGAAATTTGAATGAAATTATTTTCCATTATTAACCGGAAGGATTGTACTTTCAAATCAAAAAAGAAATTTGAGAAAATATTCAGTTGGTTTTTTTTTAAAGCATTTTCAAAAAAAATGTTATTTGGCGGACCCTTTATTAAGTATTTTAGTGTTCGTATGCGATTCATACTTATTTTGTGCATCGTGTATATGTTTAGTTGCGGAGAGTCGAAATCAACCACATCATACGTGTTGTTAATTATGATGTATGATGAGTACTTTACGTTTACGTTGAATATGAGTAGAGGTTTCATGATATTAAAATAAGTATGAATGCGTATAAGTATCATTCTACTCATCTTTTTGAATACTCATTGCTGATCTCTGCACCAAACTTAATTTTTAACCGAAAAAATTTGGAAATATTTTTAAATTCTTTGTAATTTTTTTTATTCTTTAATTTAAAAACCTTGCAATGAAACAATTTTAAAATAAAAATAACAGTAATTTATTAGTGTATGTATATATATTTATTAATGTACAGCTTCTTTTGACGCTCACTGTATATAAAGAAATTAAGCCATTAAGTAAAAAACAAAAAAAAAAAACACAAGGAGAGTAAATATTAGGGATATTCACTTAAAAGCTTTAAAAGTTTATGGCATATTGATGGTCTTAAAAAAAAGGAAACGAAGGAACGACCACACATTTTGCATTGCAACATGTTTACATTGTTATTCACACACTCTCTCTCTCTCCGTCTCCTCGCCCCTCTTTGTTTTTTGTTCAATTTGTTTCGTAGGGTCATTTACATGTCTGTGTTTGTTATTCACCAAAAACACAAAAAACAAAAAACTAATGACCCAATGGTGTGTGTAACAGCATTGTGTTCTCTTTTTTCTCTCTCTCGCTCAGTCACTTTACAATTTTTCTGGTACCAACTAAGTGTACTCTTTGCACACAATTAAAGTTTTTGTTTTGTTTTGTATTTTTTTGGCAAATAACTGTAAAAGCATACCGTAGTCTGTAGTCCAAACTATGTATTGAATTTCATTAAATATTTACTTTAGTGTTGGATACCATCACCATACATGTGCTATACTTGCATACACATTTACAATGTTGGTGTTGTCCTTCGCTATTTAATCCACACACACACACACTCAGCTCAGCTATCCATTCATTTAGTCATCCATCCATCTGTAGCTGTGTATGGCTTAGTCAAGTTAATATTTATGGTTGTCATTTATGTTGTTGAGTTGCAAAATAAAAGCTTTTGTTGTTTTGTTTGCATGTGTGCTGCACACAAAAAAACCCGAATCCATCTTTACACACATACACTGACTTATGTCACTTGAGTGGTTTCTATTACATCAACACACACATACGCATGCATATGCTTACGTTCATATGCAATTGAAAACTGAAAAGTTCTTACACACACATTTCATATAAGCGACACGTATGGGTCATTTCAACTGAAACTTAATAATGGGTGATCTTTTTAAGAGCTATAGGAAAATTTTTCAAAACAAAAACACATAAAATTCAGAAAAAAATGCATGAAATCTTTATTTGAATCGATAATACGGTCCACATAATTTAATGTTTGAAGATTATTTCATGCAAATGTTGACCGCGACTACGCCTCAAATGGTCCATCCGCTTAGTCCAGTTTTGGCATACTCTTTCCAACATTTCGGCCGGTATCTCACGAATAAATCCTTCAATGTTGTCTTCCAATGCGTCAATTGAAGCGGGCTTGTCTGTATAGACATGAGCTTTAACATGGCCCCACAAAAACAAGAGTCTAAAGGCGTTAAATCGCACGATCTAGGCGGCCAATTGACCGGTCCTGAACGTGAAATAAAATGTTCACCGAACTCGCCTCTCAATAAGTCCATTGTTACGTGTGCTGTGTGGCATGTGGCACCGTCTTGTTGAAACCACATGTCATGCAAGTCAAGCTCTTGCAAAAAGTTGGATATCATCTCACGGTAGCGCTCACCATTCACAGTTACGTTACGATTCGCAGCATCTTTGAAGAAGTACGGTCCAATGATGCCATCAGCCCATAAACCGCACCAAACTGTGACTTTTTCTGGATGCATTGGTAGTTTTTGCAATGCTTCTGGCTGATCTTCACTCAAAAATCGACAATTCTGCTTATTTACGTATCCATTGAGCCAAAAAAGAGCTTCGTCGCTCAACACAATTTTGCGATAAAGAAGTGGATCTTCGGCCAACTTTCCAAGAGCCCATTCACCAAAAATTCTGCGTTGCGGTAGGTCGTTCGGCTTCAATTCTTGCACCAGCTGTATTTTAAAAGGCTTCACACCGAAATCCTTCCGCAAAATTTTCCACGTTGTTGAGTAACAGAGGCCCAATTGCTGCGAACGGCGACGAATCGATAATTGGTGGTGGTGATCATTAACACTGGCCGATGGCAGCTGCGATATTTTCTTCAGTTCGCACTCTACGTAAGCATGTTGGTGGTTTAATGTCCAACAATGTAAATTTGGTGCGAAATTTAGTCACAATAGCCCGAATAGCCGCTTCAGTGGGTCGATTAAACTGACCATAAAATGGAAGAAGCGCGCGATGAACGTTCTTTCTTTACAGAGCATGCATTTTGATAATGAAATTCAATGATTTGCAAGCGTTGTTCGTTTGTAAGACGATTCATGGTTAAATTATTGACCAAGCTGAAGATGTTTGACAGTGAAACAAAACACGAAACGTGCGTGAGCTGTTTAAACCAGTGTTGCCAGAAAGATAATGGCTGAAAAATCACCCGTTATAAACAATGCTGTGGTATTTTTCTTCTTGTGTATGTACTTTCTAGTGAAATGTCTCTCATATGTATGTATGTATGCATATATGTACGTGTAGGTTATGTCATATTTTTTTTTTTGTCATCCATCATTACAACAATATTTTAGTATTTATTTATACTTGTTGTTGGTTGTTGTAAGGACCTCTTTTAAGTATGTATTTCAATTCATTTCTTTTTTGCTTTTTATTTTTCGTTTTTGTTTTTGTACCTTTATATGCTGCCAAGAACAATTGTTTTTTGAGTAGACATTTTATAAAAGAAGACTTAAGAAAAAAAACATTTTAACAAAATCCTTTTTTATTCCTGTCTAAGACGTTTACGAACAATATATCACCAATATGTGCTTATAAAAGAATTTTTTTAGTTTTTATTTCCTTTTTTCTTTTAAGTTAGAAAAGTCTGCAAAAAAATAAATACTGGGTTATCCATTTAAAGGTATCAAAACCATTGGATTGGCAAGGTTATCATGTGTTAAATACCTTTCAACTGAAGTGCGATTTATTTAGGGAAACGATTGCTGTTTGCCTATGCGGATCATTTAACAACCGAAGAGTGCGTAAAACTGATAACAAAAGCGGTGATTCAAATGTGAGCATTGTTTGAGCCTTTAAGGATGCTTATAAACGGCATAATGGACTTATTGTGTAGGGAATTGCCCATCCAATCTACAATTTTCGTTTTTGTTAGAAAAAGTGTGACAGATAATCAATATTTGTCGATTTCACGGTATTTTCAGTATTTCAGGCCTATGTTACGGCTCATTAAAAACCTTCAGTCGGGATTAATACCTAGTTTCTCATACCACGTATGTTGAAGGCGTGAATTTTTTTACATGAGTGGTGAGATCGACAGTTTAAGGTTGACTCCGAACGACAGAGTTTTGAGAAACTTTTCTCATAGTGTGGCTGACTTTCAAAATGTATCAATACAAAGTTTGTATGCAGTTCTACTACGGTACACCCAATTCTGTTTTTACACGGTCTTTTTTTACACGGTTTTGATATAACACGGTTTGAAAATAAAATACTTTTAATTTTTTTTAAACGATTCTTTTCCATTTAGCACGATTTAAAATTTTTTGTGCTTAATTTTTTTTGTCAAATTTAATTTATGCAAAGTATGTTCATATCACAAATTTAAGGGAATTCCCTTTTTGCGCGTACAATCAAATTTACTGGTCAAAGCAATTGTAAATGGCATGAATTTAGGGGAATTCCCTTTTTGTGCATACAAGCACAAAGGTCAGAGCAATTGAAATGTGTTAATATTTTATATTTATTAAGTTATTTATGTTTTAAATTTTGTTAAATATTTTATGAATCCCTAAAAGAAAATGTCAAATACAAAACTTCTTAAAAAATCCTTGTTTTTCACTAATTTTAATAGGTTTTAGAGATTAGGAACCAATCACCTATTTTTGCATACGAATAGTGTCTTTTTTTACACGGTTTTTTCTGGAACCAATCTACCGTGTAAAAACAGAATTAGGTGTATATAAATTTTGTAGATATGCAAAGTTATTACACAATGCATCAACTATTAATCCGATGCCTGATTGCTTTTTGACTGCGTTCAAAATACACATTGACGACGTTTTGAAATAGTATACATTGTAAACATTTTGTACAGCGGCTTTATGAAACACTATACTTTGTTCAAACACAAATCAACTAACATTTTAGAAGTCAGCCTGTTTGCGAGAAATCTGGTGAGCGGAAGTCGCCGAAGAAATATTTCTTTTCATATTTCGTTTAGTTGGAGATGTCTGACCAGGGGTCTGAACCGTGGCCTCACGTCTAATAAGCCAACATACTACCTACTAGGCCACGGCGACTTCGTGTAAGGAATTGCCAAGATTAAAAATAAATTTGAAGACACAGTAAGCGTTTCTGATGTGGTTAGGCCTGTACCTCACAATAATGTAAGCACTGTTCCATAATTTTCGCTTCATTTAGAAAAAGTGTGACAGACAATCCAATTTGTCGATTCCACAACGTTTTCAATAACTGGGCCTATCTTACGACTCATTACAGTGTGTTTATTGAATTGAATTTGCCCCGTCAACCAATTTAACGCAACTGGCATGTCATTACACCGCAGAAATGTATGCGAATTGGTTGCTAGAGCCATTGACTTTTAAAGTTATTTTTCGAAACAAAGCTTTCTGTAGAGATGAGGCGTATTTCTCACACATAAACAACAAAATTGTCGCATATAGGGCTCGGAGAACCCAGAGAACATTCATAGCAATTAAAAAGATTTACTGCTTGGTACTGATTATGGTCTGGAAATATTACTGAGGCATGTTTTTTTTGCAAATGACCCTGGAAGAACTACTATCTTACTGTCATTTCAATATTTTAAGGTCGTACGATAAGCATTTCGTTTTGACCTTCAACTGAAGCTAATGAATTGGATGATAAAGAAAACAGTTCCATGCGTCACTTAGTAAATCGACTTTGGCTTAATTGCATAAGAAATTTCTAGAAAAAGAAATTTCATGTTTTGGCCACCGTAATGGGACTACAAGTCGCAGTAGTCTAGTAGGTAGTGTGTTGGCTTATTAGACGTAAGGATTCGGTTGAAACCCCAGGTCAGACATCTACAACATCTACTACAAATTGTCATTAAAAGTTTCTCAAAAATCTGTCGCTCGGAATCGACTGTAGGTCCCGCCACTCTTGTATAAAATTAAAGCACACAACATAAGTAGTATGAGAAGCTAGGTTCTAGTCCTGACTGAAGTTTTCCGCTGTCACGTTTTGTTAGTGGTTATAAGTCAAAGGCAATCGCAATGGGAATAAATATTTGAAAATTAACATTCGTCAAGTTATCTCCAAGAAACTGCCTGAAATGTGAGCAAAAGTTATCGAAAAATAGCTTTAAAGGATTGACAGCTGCACGCAATCCAGAGGCAGTCATTTAAATAGCATTGTACTCCATTCCCATGTAAGTGCTGGGTTCAAGTATTATAATGAAATAACAGGTATTTTACACTTACAGCCGTATGTGTATTTTTTTACTTTTGAAACACGGAAATTGGATAACCCTTTACCCTTAAAGAGTTTAAGAAAAACTTCAAAAAGAAATTTTTAAATATTTAAAGTTTAAAAAGTATTTAAATACGAAACAAAACTATTATTTTTATGGTTAATGAATCGCTTTTTCAAAACTTTAAACATTTATTTATAAAAAAAAATTAATTCACATGCGGTAGAAATAAAAGAATATTTTTGTTCGAAATTATAATTAAAAAAGAAGCCTTTGGAGATAATTTAAGCCGCCCTTTTCTATTAAATACGCACCAGCCTTAAACAGCGTGTGAGTTTTTTTTATATTTTGTTTCTCTAATTCATTAAACACTTACTGTTATGGCCTCCACTTTATACAGAGTGTTTATAAAATTGTCTCATTTACATTTTTTAACCCTGACCTTCAAATTAATCACAAGCCTCCGAAACATAGGGGGAAAAAACACAGAAAAAAATAAACACAATAAAGTTTACACTTTTGTAACACTGTAAGCATACATACATATGGTAATTAATCAAAGAGCAAGTAATTGATTGAAATTAATTAAGAATTGATAAATGAAAAACAGCAGATCTCTCACATGAGAAGATGTAAGCACAGCTTGTTTGTGTAGCATTATGATTACTAATGAGCCTCGCTCTCTCTATCTCTCTCTTGGGGTAAAGTTTAAAACACTGTTAAATAGAAACGTTATGGTATTGAAACAGTAGTTTTCTTTTAATACTCGTATCATGAGATTGCTGTGTACGTCTGTGTACGTATGTAGTTGTGTGGTAAAAACACGTGCTTAAGTGGTTGACTTTATTTTGGTAACATTTCTTTCCTTTTCGTTTTTTTATTTCTTTTTTCGTTAATGAACCGGTTTCTTAAACCACATCGTGACCAAAAAAGCCATTTAAACATGCGCTTAAAGCTCTTTTATAGGTTTGTTTTGATTGTTGTTGCTTTTTTTTTCTTTCTTTATTTTGAACCTGGTCGAACAGAGTAAACAAGTATGTTTATAAGTATGTGTGTCAACAAAGTATTTATTTGTGTTTGTTTGTTTATTTATAATGTTTTTAAACGTTTTATTCTTTTGTTATTGTTATTTATGCATGTGTGAGTGCCTTCAACTCTCTTCCAATTAAGAATTGGAGCAGTAAACTAAGGTTCGTTTCGGGTTTATTTGTCGTCGTTGTTTTTTTTTCGTTTTTTTTTCGGTATTAAATGTCTGGTTCTCTTGTGTTTAAAAATAACAAACCAACTCAAGGTAAATGACGTCATGTGTGAGTTTTTCGATGGTCTAATAAACACAATTAAACTTGGTTTTTTCCTGTTTTTTCTTTCTTCTTTTTTCTCTGGTTTCTGTATATAAATGTTATGTTTATTGTTTTTGTGATTTCTATTTGTCACACTCTCTTTAGTAACAATTAATAAAAATTTTCATTTTTGTGGTTATTTTTTATTCTTCTTTTTTTCTTTTAATTTTCTCTCGTTCATTAAACTTTTCTATTGTATTACTGTATATATGAATGTATGTATGTGTGTATGGGTATGAGTTGCAATTCATTTTATCTCTTTAAGAAAAAAGACGCCAATTTGACGTTGTTTTCTTTTCTTTTTTCTTTTTTCGATTTTTTTTATTGTGTTTAGTTTGTTTATTTTCTTTTTTTCCGTTTATTATTAATGCCTTATGAAACTTAAGCTCTGCAGCAGCTGACAGGGCATTTGCTTGCTGCTATACAGTGCAAGCAATAAAAAATCGTATAAATTTAGTTGAAAATTTTCAAAGTTTTCTTTTTGCGGTTAGCAATTAAACTTAGCAAGAGAAGCAATTTCTCAATTCTAGTCTGACTATCATCTGCGCTGGCTTAGCGTAATACGACTGCAAACATTTTTGTATGACGTTATCGTACTCTCTACTTCAAAAAACGCTTGAATAACCGCTTCTTAATTTCAGATAAGTGCTGACTACATTAGCATTCTGATGGTATTTTGAATCGATAACAAAACTACAGACAATGATTTAGCCGATACCCTAAAGAACCTTAATAGTCTGGTAGCTGGACCTCGGTATTTACAAAGAAAATTAATGTTTACGTATCAGAAGTGTTATGAACAGACGCCACATAGAGAACATGATAAAAATGTGAGTGTATTTGTGAGAGGCCTGTGTTAACCCAGAGTAAAATTGTTAGTAATATTTTCAAGTCTACTTATTAACCCAATAATATGTATGTATATGTGAGCGGAAAATATATAGAAAAATTGTACTGCGCTAAATCCCTAAAGACACCGTATTTAACTTGGCAAGTATTCTTCCAAAAATCGAAATCATTTCTCATTGATATTGTTGAATCATACTGTAATATTTCTTTGGGTGTATAATTGAAGTCTGAAAAAAAGCGACACTAACCTTCTTATTTAGAAACTGACATGCAACTGAATGCATTTTTACTCTCATTTCACTCAATTATCACTGTTGATGTTCGTGTCCTCTGTGTGTAAAAAGCCGAAGATGTTCTTCCCCTGGGGGCCATTGGTGCCGACGTCTGGTTACTAATGATATGGATATGGAAATGGATATCTATTTATTCTATGCTCTCCTATGAAAAAGTGTAGAGGCTTCGCCCATGATGACAGTTATAAAGCAGCAAACATCCCATGTGGTCCTTCCAACAAATTCTTTAGTTCTGTTAGAAAGATATCATCGTGGTTTTGTGTTTCGATATGGCTTCAATACGATTCATGAATTACTGAAAAGCTTATGTTCGTCATCTGGAAGAACATAAGAACTAAAGACGACTTATTACTAGGCGATGCAAGGAACTTGATGAACTTCAATTTTGTCTAACTTTTTCCAGTATTTCGTGCAGTATCTTACCAATGACAGGGCTTGACCTCCAGACAAAACAATTATCCCCACAAAATCACAAAGTACTCAGCATGTAATATGCTACAGGTGTCCGGCTATGCTGCAGAGCTGGTAGATTCGAAAAAATCATTATTCCCCATCAAGTCGCCGTAGTCTAGTAGGTAGTGTGTTGGCTTATTAGACGTAAAGCCAGGGTTCGAGCCCCAGACATCAAAATAAAATACAAAAAATATTTCTGCGGCGACTTCCTCTCAGCAGATTTCTAACAAATACTCTGAGAGTAAATAAAAATTGCCATGAAAAAGTTTCTCAAAAAATCTAGCGTTCGGAGTTGACTTTAAACTGTAGGTCATGGCACTCATGTGTAAAATTAACGCACACAACATAAGTAGTGTGAGAAACTAGGTCCATAATCCTGACTGAAGGGTTGTAATGACCAATTATGTATGTATGTATGACCACAGGCGAGGAATTATTACGTCAATAAGAAATGGTTTTAAACGGACAATCAGACTTACATACGTACTCAACCAGGTTTCAAGAGTTTCGATTGAGTTTGAAGCAATTTGTGCAATGAAATAGCACAAAAGGGTAAGGATCTTTACCTATTCTCTGCTCTCCAACGCATAAGTCTGCAGATTTTGCTTTCGACGACAGTTCTAGGCCAGCAAATTTCCGAGCAGATTCATATCGCCCCCATGGTTGTTAGAACAACGCTGTCAGAGATATCGTTCCTTTGTGTTTTAGTACCAAGATTAATAAAAATGGTCACGCATTACTGAGGAGCTTCATCTCCTCCATCTTATATGAGAGACCTAAGGACCAGTTGCTTTATTTTTGACATACTTTTTGTTTAGTATTTCGAACAATATCTCGCCAAGGACTGCAGTAACGTTGTGTTCGAAATTTTTAATTGGGACTGGCTTGCCTCTGTACTTAAGAAACTTCTGGCTTTCGCCTGTACTTTGCTACAAGTGTCTGGTTATGCTGCAGAGTTAAAAGACTGGAAAAAATCATCGTCCACCATATAGAATAGCATTGACGAGCATTGCGTAAAGGCTGCAGTGTGAAAAGGCCCAGAAATTTTGTTTTTAACGTATTATTAAACGATTTTGGCGTCTAGTAGGTAGTGTTTTGGCTTATTAGACGTAAAGACAGGGTTCGAGACCTAGGCCAGACATCAAAATAAAATACAAAAAAAGTATTTCTTCGGCTTCTTCCTCTCAGCAGATTTGTGGCAAAAACTCTGAGAGGAAATAAAAATTGTCATGAAAAAGTTTCTCAAAAATCTGTCGTTCGGAGTCGACTTTAAACTGTAGATCCCCCAACTCTTATATAAAATTAACACACACAACATAAGTGGTGTGAGAAACTAGGACGTTGTACAATGGGTCAATTCGACCTAACCTTATTCCCCATACTGTATACCAATCAATTTATGAGGAGTGATTCTCCTCTGCAATTCCCTTCCAAGAAAAACGTAAGTGGCCTACTTAGCAATGAAAGAATGAAAGAAACAAGAACAAATTTATTTTTAATGTGACTCATATGTTGCATACTTTTTGTTTACACTGTAAATAATGAATGCAGACATAATGTATGTGTTTCCCTAACCACAGATAGTGTGATAAATAAATAATTATTGCAGATGCAATTATTTCTCATTCATTTTTTTTGTTTTCATTATTTTAAAACCACATTTTTTATAAGATAAACATTAAATAGGATTCATTGCAAGCATTTAAAAGAAAAAATAAATTTTTTTTTAAATTTCAAATTTTATTCATACCAGTGAGACACAAAAAAAAAGACACAAAAAATAAAAAAAAAAATTTAAAAGAAAAATAATTTTTTTTTTAATTTTAAAATAAGACTGTGATTACCCGTATTTAATAAAGGGTGTTTTTTATAGAGGTATAGAACTTTAAGTTGGCATTACTTTTCAAGATGGCGACCGATTTAACAGCTGTCAAGTGATTTATTCTCAGTTTGGTTTGGCAATTCATCATGAATAGACTCACGCCTAAACAACGCTTGCAAGCTAGTGCAATTTTATTTCGAAAATAATGGTTCTGTGCGGAAAACGTATCGCGCACTACGTCCATTTTATCGTCGACAAAATCGTCCATCAGAGCAGTGAATTCGAATAACCATGGAACGTTTTTGCACCACGTTTACTCTTATTGATAACTCGCATCCCCAGAGACGCTGTACGGTGGTGCGTACAGAAGAAGCTATTGCTGCTGTAGAGCGTAGCATTGAGGAAGACCCGAATGAGTCCATCCGCCATCGAGCACAGGAATTGGATATGTGTCCATCCACTTTATGGAAGATTTTGCGGAAGGATCTTGGTTTGCGTGCTTACAAAATCCAACTCGTGCAAGATTTGAAGCCAAACGATCATCAACTAAGGCGTAGATTCGTCGAATGGGCCCAAAACGAGATTACCATTGTTGCCGATTTTCATAAGCGAATTTTGTTTAGCGATGAAGCGCACTTCTGGTTGAATGGCTACGTCAACAAACAAAACCGCCGCATTTGGAGTGAAGGTAATCCTCAAGTGTATGCGGAAACACCGTTACATCCAGAAAAACTGACTGTTTGGTGCGCTTTATGGGCTGGTGGAATCATTGGTCCGTACTTTTTCAAAAACGATGGTGGCCAGAACGTTACAGTCAATGGTGATCGGTATAGAGCCATGATTACTAACTTTTTCATTCCTGAATTGAATAACCATGATGTCCAGGAGATGTGGTTTCAACAAGACGGCGCAACATGTCACACAGCTCGTGCCACAATAGATTTATTGAAAGACACGTTTGGTGACCGCCTAATTTCACGTTTTGGAGCTGTGAATTGGCCTCCAAGATCTTGTGATTTAACACCGCTAGACTACTTTCTGTGGGGCTATGTAAAGTCATTGGTCTATGCGGTAAAGCCACAAACGCTTGACCATTTGGAAGACAACATTCGTCGTATTATTGCCGATATAAGGCCACAAATGTTGGAAAAAGTCAACGAAAATTGGTCGTCCAGATTGGACTACATCCGCGCCAGCCGTGGCGGTCATATGCCAGAAATCATATTTAAAATGTAATGCCACAAGATTATCTTTCGGATAAATAAAATTCATGTCAATCGAATAATCCATCGTTGTTTTGTTGCAACTTAAAGTTCTATACCTCTATAAAAAACACCCTTTATTTCTTTGGATCTAATTAAACAATCTTTTTTATTTCTATTGATAAATAAAAATATTTTGAATTTAAAATTAATGTATTATTAACCAGTTTCTGTTTAATAAATTCATTTGTAGTTGAACAATATTTATGAGACCAGTTTCTTTAAATTTAAAATGCAAAAAAAGAATTGTTAAGTGCCACCCCTCCAAAAAAAAAAAATCCAAAATGTTTAAAATTTTAAATTGAAAGTGATTTTAATTAATATGTTAACTAAACACAAAAAACAAATTGGTTTTTAACAAAAAAAATAAAATCATAAAAAATAAAAAACAAATTTAAATAAATTACAAAATAACCCCCCTGTTTTTTTTTGGTAATTTACAAGTCTTGCTTAAATTTAAATTTATGCTTGTGTCTCTGATCTGTGAAATAAAAGGCCCTTTAATGTTTAATTTTTGTTTGTTTTTTTATTTAAAAATTTTCTCCCCTTCCCAAATAAACAACCTTAATTGAAGGCGATTAAATAATTGACATAATTTTTTGCGCATTAAAACAAACAAACAAACAAACAAATAAAATTATCGAACAAGTGTAGCCATAGCTTTGAGAGTCTTTGGGTTTGGGAGACGTGCAAATTATAATACAAATTTAAAAAGATATTTCCATTCCATCTCCTCCATTTGCTCCTCCTCCTCTTCTCTCTTTTTATAACATATTAAATGCCTGTTAAAGAAATATGAAAGAAAATTATGCCTTACAGTAGCATATAAGAATTCCAGAATTAAATAAAATTCTTGTCATAACAAGACATTCATTAAAGTCTCCACTGTTTTTAAGCTGGCGACTTGAGAAAGCAATTCTTTATGCTAAATTGGCAAGATTCCAAATTGTATGACAACCAACCAACATCACATAACACAACATAACATATCTCTTTCTCTCTCTCTCTCTCTCCCTCTTTTAATAAGGCTAGTATCCCACATGAAATACAATTTAAAATGAAGAAAAACTTATAAAAAGGAGTTCAATTACTCTGTAAAGGTTCAAATTATTTAAACAAACGTTAAGTTTATAAAGGGAAAGAATAGTTTCTACTTAGCTAAAGCCCGTTGTGATTCGTTGCACCTTTTGCCTGCAAAAAAATTCTGAAACTGAGAAGGTCAAGCATGAATCTTTCTTTATTGCCAGACTCACATGGTATAAATTGAATAAAAAAGGTAACGATTACATACATACGTAAATAACTAGTCATTACAACCCTTCAGCCAGGATTACCACCTAGCTTCTCCCACCACTTATGTTGTGTGCGGGACCTACATTTTAAAGTCGTCCCCGAACGCTAGATTTCTGAAAAACTTTTTACGACAAATTTTCTTTTTCTCACAGAGTTTTTGCCAGTAAACTGCTGAGAGGAAACCGCCGAGGAAATACTTTTTTCAAATTTTCGTTTTGATGTCCGACCTGGAGTCTTAACCGAGGCCTTTCACGTCTAATAAGCCAACACACTACCTACTAGACTACGGTGACTAGTCTAGTGCCGATTATTATATTTAAATTAGATCGTAAGGACATCTCTCAATTACTGTACATAACTATTCTCACTAGAACCTTACATAATTGGTTATTATATCCCTTTATTCAGGATTACAGCCTAGCTTTTCACACTACCCCAATTGTGTGTGTTAATTTTATACATGGGTGCTAGGACCTACAATTTAAAGTCTACTTCGAACGACCGATTTTTGAGAAACTCACAGTTTTTGCCAGTAAACTGCTGAGAGGAAGTGCCAGAAAGAAATATTTTTTCATATTTCGTTTTGTTCGTGATATCCCAGCTGAAGTGTAAACCACGGGCTCTCCTCTGATTGCACAACACACCACTTACTAATCCTATTGAAATCGCCGTAGTCTAGTAGGTAGTGTGTTGGCTTATTAGACGCAAAAGCCTGGGTTCGAGCCCCAGGCCAGACATCAAGACAAAATACAAAAAAATATTTTTTCGGCGACTTCCTCTCAGTAGATTTTTGGCAAAAACTTTGAGAGAAAAATAAAAATTGCCATGAAAATGTTTCTCAAAAAATCTGTCGTTCGGACTCGACTTTAAACTGTAGGTCCCACCACTCATGTATAAAATTAACACACACAACATAAGCGGTGTGAGAAACTAGGACGTTGTACAATGGGTCAATTCGACCTCCGGGTACTGTACTTGTCTTAATTGACAAGTACACGTCCTCTAACCTAACCTAATAATCCTACACTACTTACTAATTTCAAACGAAAATTGCAAAATACCCTCCAAATAATTCATCAAAGAACGCAAGAACAATAAAAATGTTAAGCATGACAAGCCACAACACCCACTTCTTTTACAATCGGCCTGATGTTTAATGCTTTCTAATGTATAGAGTCAGAGATCAGCAATGAGTATTCAAAAAAATGAGTAGAATCGAATCATACTCATAATTTCTAATACTTATACGCATTCATACTTATTTTAATATCATGGAACCTCTACTTATATTCAAAGTTTGAAGTACTCATCATACATCATACCTAACAACACGTATGATGTTGTTATTGATTTCGTATCTCCATAACTCAGCATATACACGAAGCACAAAATAAGTATGAATCGCGTACGAACACTAAAATACTCACTAAATGGTTGTGTGTTTGCTCTGCTTGTTGCTCTGTCTGTCTTTTTTGCTTATGTGGCTTTTTTATTTTTTTGTAAATGCAACAACAACTACGAGTGTAAATTTTGATCGAATGATTGGAGTCACTCGAATCATTTATAAGTATTTTCTAAAGTTCTGAATCTGAATGAGTAGAGGCTTATGAATCAAACATATTTCGAATGGTATGAGTTTGATGTCAACACGTTGTACGCGTTGTACGCATTGCAACCTGTGCTTATAAATCAACATTGTAGTGGGGATATGAATGAATCCAGAGTACATAGTTAAATTTCAATATTGTTGACTCACATAAATTTTATGAGTGCTTATGAGTAGCGAAGATACGATTCATTGCTGATCTCTGGTCTAGACCTTGTATTAGTTGAGTAATGTCTCGGTTGTTCAAAATCTCAAAAATTACAGCGATGGAGTTGTGAAGTTACCCGAATAAGTTTACTATTTACATACATAATTGGTTATTACAACCCTTCAGTCAGGATTACAACCTAGTTTCTCACACCACTTATGTTGTGTGTGTTAATTTTATACATGAGTGGTGGGACCTACAGTTTAAAGTCGACTCCGAACGACAGAGTTTTTGAGAAACTTTTCATGGCAATTTGTTATTTACTTTCAGAGTTTTTGCCAGAAATCTGCTGAGAGGAAGTCGCCGACGGAATACTTTTTGTATTTTGTTTTAATGTCTGGCCTGGGACACGAACCCTGGCTTTACGTCTAATAAGCCAACACACTACCTACTAGAATACGGCGTCTACGATTAGGTAAGTCATGTGGAAAAAAGATAAATAATTCTGTAATACCCATGTGCGACGTAGAAGAACTAAACTTTTACAACAAGCAATTGGCGTTAATTGCTGTGAAGTACAGCTTGATTGATCCTTTACACATACAGCGACCGTTATCAACTGCAATGAGAGGCGTTTTCACTAAAACAATCCCATCTCCTCTTCTAGGGAGACTTCTTTCTGCAATGGCTATAAGAATTAATTCGAGAAGAACCATAACGATCCCCTGAAAACGACTGGCCTCTACTCGACACATTTATTGAAGTCTTTTTTAAAGGCAGATTGTCTCGTTTTGACGAATTCACGGATTGTTTTGAACCACCCTACTGTGTATGTGATGAATACCCATCTGTTAATGCAAATTTTGCTGTCGAAATCACGTTTTTTGAAAAATCAATTATTTTTTCTTAATAAATAACAACAACAGCAACAGCAGCAACAGCAGCAACAACAATAGCGATAACAATTGTTGTTAATTATTGCAATAATTCGTTCAGAGTAACAAATTACCTGTGGTCGTTTGACCAAACCCTGTAATTTAAAATAAAAAAAAATTTGCTTCTCGTGTTTGTATTGCTGCGTTGCTATTAAGAGTTGAAAAAAAAAATGTTGCATGAATAAGGCAAATAGTTTGGCTTGCAGTTGCAAGTTGTTTAACAAGACATGCCATGCCGTAACACAATTCCAAATCGGAGAAATGTATCAATTAAACGCAGAAAGTTTGTTTGCGGAGCACGTAAAGCCGAAGTAAGATACGCTACAAGTGCAAATTTTTATAAAAAAAAGTGTTTTAAAACTAATTCCAATCTTTATTTCATATTTAAATTTATTTCTTAAATTTCCATTGTTTTTTTCTTTAATTTTCCAAAAAAAAAAAAAAAAAAATTATTTTTGCTTCAACTTCCCATCCAGGCCTTATAAGCAGCGTCTGCTATGGTCGTCGTCGCTAGTATTGTTTTTCAATTATTACGTGATATTTTCTTTCTTTTTTTTTAAATTTTATTTTTTTTTTAAATTTATTGTTGTTGTTGTTATTGTATTTGTTTATTTAAAAAATAATTTAATTGATATTCTCTCGCTCTATATATGGGGAAAAACGTTTCATTTACGTTTTCATTATAAATTTTTGCTGACAGCAAAAAGCGCGCGCCTTCTTTTTTATCAAATTGCGTTGATGTTTTGATTTTTGGCGCCCCTATTAATTTAACGAAAAAAACATTCCATTTTAAAGATTGTTTATGCCTGATAAAAATTATTACATTTCAAGTGTTTAAAAGTGGTTAAAAAAATAAATAAAAACAAATTAGGCTTAAGTTAGTAAACAAATTATGATGGAAATCTGAAAATATTGCCTGTAAGCCAGGCTTTCATGTTTTGGTTTAAGTAATGCTAACAATATAACTTAGAAATGCGGAATTAGTGGAACAACGCTTGCAAATCATTGAATTTTATTATCAAAAGGCGTTCTCTGTTAAGAAATTTCATTGCGCGCTTCTTCCATTTTATGGTCAGTTTAATCGACCCACTGAAGCGGCTATTCGGGCTATTGTGACTAAATTTCGCACCAAATTTACATTCTTGGACATTAAACCACCAACACGCTTACGTAGAGTGCGAACTGAAGAAAATATCGCAGCTGTATCGGCCAGTGTTAATGATGACCATCAATTATCGATTCGTCGCCGTTCGCAGCAATTCGGCATCCGTTACTCAGCAACGTGGAATATTTTGCGGAAAGATTTAGGTGTGAAGCCTTTCAAAATACAGCTGGTGCAAGAATTGAAGCCGAAACGCAGAATTTTTGGTGAATGGGAAAGTTGACCGAAGATCCACTTCTTTATCGAAAAATTGTGTTCAGCGACGAAGCTCATTTTTAACTCAATGGATACGTAAATAAGCAGAATTGTCGATTTTGGAGTGAAGATCAGCCAGAAGCATTGCAAAAACTACCAATGCATTCAGAAAAAGTCACAGTCTGGTGCGGTTTATGGGTTGGTGGCATCATTGGACCGTACTTCTTTAAAGATGCTGCGAATTGTAACGTAACTGTGAATGGTGAGCGCTACCGTGACGTGATATCCAACTTTTTTTGCCCAAAATGCAAGAGCAACAAGACGTTGCCACATGCCACACGCGTAACAATGGACTTGTTGAGAAACGAGTTCGGTGAACATTTTATTTCACGTTCGGGACCTGCCAATTGGCCGCCTATATCGTACGATTTAACGCCTTTAGACTCTTGTTTTTGTAGGGCTATGTTAAAGCTCATGTCTATACAGACAAGCCCGCTTCAATTGACGCATTGGAAGACAACATTGAAGTATTTATTCGTGAGATACCGGCCGAAATGTTGGAAAGAGTATGCCAAAATTGGACTAAGCGGATGGACCATTTGAGGCGCAGTCGCGGTCTACATTTCCATGAAAATCTTCAAACATTAAATTATATGGACCGTACGTACTATCGATTCAAATAAAGATTTCATGCATTTTTCTGAATTTTATTTGTTTTTCTTTGAAAAATGTTCCTATAGCTCTTAAAAAATCACCCATTATATTTAAATTAGATTGTAAGGACATCTCTCAAATACTATACATATATATTCCCACTAGACATACGGAGAGACCTCGCTTTCCTTACATAATTGATCATTATAACCGTTTAGTTAGGCTTACGATCTACCTTAACACACCAACCCATTTGTGTGTGTTAATCTTATACATGAGTGTTAGAACCCACAGTGTAAAGTCGATTTAGAACGACAGATTTTTTGAGATACTTTTCGTGACAATTCTTTTATTGACCTCTCAGAGTTTTTTGCCAGAAATCTGTTGAGAGGCAGTCGTCGAAGAAATCTGCTTTCATATTTCGTTTTGCTTAAGATGTCTGATCTGGGTTTTGAACCTTGGCTTTACGTCTAATAAGCCAACACACTACCTACTACAATGCGGCGACATAATTTACATACTTACTGGTTACATTACAACCCTTTAGTCAGGATTAAAACCTAGCTTCTCACAGCACCCATGTTGACCTGCAGTTTAACCGTTTGACTGCTACGCGGCGCAAAAGCGCTGCGTTCATTTGTTACGAAAATCACATTTGGGCTGCGAATTTCAGTGTAAAAATTTAGTCAAAAAGCAAAAATAAAATTAAAAGATGAGATATAGGGTCTTCTCTTTATACATAGGTTATTAGAATTTTGTAGATTTTTTTATTATAATAATTAATTGTAGTTTTCGAGCAGTGTTCGTTCGAACGTTCTCACCAGAATCGCTTAGCAGTCAAGCGGTTAAAGCCTTTAAATTTAATTTAAATTTTTGATTTATTTAAAATTGCCTGCCTGGCTCTAGTTGTTTATTTGTAATAAATAGGCTCCTTGACATTTAAATAAATTTTAAAATAATTTTTTTTTTATTTCAAATGTAGTTTTCATATGTATGCTTTCGCATGCCAACAAATTTCAAACTCAAATAGTGATCAAATGCTCATAAATATTCAAGTCCGCAAAATCCAATTATTTTTTTACTGCCAAGCCTGCACTTGAAACTGGCCGCTCTCCCCTATCTGGCTGCAATTGTATAAAGCCCCTCTCTATATACGGCCTTTTAAAGAAGGTGACAAAATGTTGTGCACAATTTTTAAAACGTGTTGCAGCAACAACAACAACAACAACAAGAACTAGAATGTGTAAACAATTCAATTCAACATTTTTTAAAAAGCAAATAAAAAAACAACAACAAACAAAAGCTTTTCAAACACTTTTAAACAACATTTTAATTACTCTATTAAAAACGCAACAATAAAAACAACAACAATAAATCCAACAAAAAAAAAACAGAAAGGAAAAAAAAAACTTGGCATACAACTCGAGACAAGCCAAACAATAATGCAAAAAAAAGGTTTGAAATAAATTAAACAGGCAGAGAGAGAGCGTCAAATCAGGTGGCCGGCCTATAATTCAGGCATTAAATTGTTTGTCATCACTGCAATGCTTTGTAACAACAACAACACCTTATACCGCAATCACTACACTGCGTTACAATTGTAAGTTTACTTTTGTTTGTAAGTGTTTGTCGACAAACCAACTGACCATATCGATTAAATCAAAACACATCATCACATTAATGGCATAGGTATGTATGTATACTGTGTTCCAAATACTTACTTACATACATACATACATACATACATATGTACATACATACATACATACATATGTTTGAATTCTCTGATTTAAATAAAATACTGCGAAATATTTACAATTAAATGAGGCATAGAAATCGAAACAAAAAGCAACAGCAACAACAACAACAAAACACTTGGCTTAATGCTGTACAAAAAAGGTAAACAATAAAAACAACAACAACAACAAGCAACAATAACATCAAAACCTTTAGAAGAAAAATTTTGAATTGAAAAGAAAAAAATAATGAAATGTTGCCATAGAATCCATAAAACACGTGGGCCACGTGTGTCTTTTGAACATTTCCTTCAAGCCTTTTCTGGTTAGAACACATTCGAAAGAGATAAGAAAACAATGTTTTAAAACAATACATAGAGTAAATATTACGACTGGCATGATACAATACACCTCCATTTGCAACCAAACAACAAGGCTCTCTAAAGTCCATGAAATTGGTTTCAGCAATCAAATACGATTTCGAAGACAAATATTCTTAAGGAGCAGATGAGGGATTTCACCGCCTAAATAGATAGAATGATGGTTTCAACAATCAAACACGATTTCGAAGAAAAACATTCTAAAGGTGCATATGGGGGATTTCACCGCCGCCATCGCTAAAATGATGGAATGTGCTATCAAATGGAGTTCTGTGAGAAAGTTTTGTTGTATGCAAACTAAAGGGTCCGCCAAATAACTTTTTTTTTTTAAATGCTTTAAAAAGAAAAACTATTGAATATTTGTTCAAATTTCTTTTTTATTTGAAAGTACAATCCTTCCGTTTAATAATGGAAAATAATTTCATTCAAATGGCTGCCCCAGGCTGGCCATGCAGTAGCCTACACCAGAAGATGCCGATTTTGGCAAAAAAAAAATCATCTTTTCAGATGAAGCTCATTTTGATCTTGGCGGGTATGTAAACAAGCAAAATTGTCGCATTTGGGGCACAGAAAACCCGCACGCATACATTGAGAAGCCGACGCACCCAAAACGAGTCACTGTTTGGTGCGGATTTTGGTCCAGAGGCATAATTGGGCCATTTTTTCTTCGAAAATGAGCAAGGAGTGACCGTTACAGTCAATGGCGATCGTTATCGGGCCATGTTGAACGAATTTTTGTTCACAAAAATTGAAGAGGAGGATATTGGCAACATTTGGTTTCAACAGGACGACGCTATATCCAACACAGCCGAAGCTACACTCGATGTTTTGCGCCCTGTTTTTGAAGATCGCATTATCAGTCGCAGAGCTGATGTCGTTTGCCCGCCTCGGATCTGCGATTTGACACCGTTGGACTATTATTTGTGGGATGCCGTCAAAGATAAGTGTTACGCCGTCAAAGCCAGAGACAATTGACACTTTAAAAGACAATATTCGTGAAGCCATTGGTTAAATACAGCTGCACACAAGCGATAATGTGCTTAAAAATTGGACCGATCGTGTAGGCGACTGCATGGCCAGCCGAGACAGACATTTGAATGAAATTATTTTCCATTATTAAACGGCAGGATTGTACTTTCAAATAAAAAAAGGAAATTTGAGAAAATATTCAGTAGTTTTTCTTTTTTAAAGCATTTTCAAAAAAAAAGTTATTTGGCAGACCCTTTAGTAGGGTGGTTCAAAATAACCCAACTAACACCGTGAAGACCTAAGGAAGACTTCGATGCGATTCATCAAAACGAGACAAGCTGCCTTTAAAAAAGACTTCAATAAACGTGTCACGCAGAGGCCAGTCATTTTCAGAGGATCGTTATGGTTCTTCTCGAATTAATTCTTATAGCCATTGCAGAAAGAAGTCTCCCTAGAAGAGGAGATGGAATTGTTTTAGTGAAAACGCCTCTCCAGGCAGTTAATGACGGTCGCTGTATGTGTAAAGATAAATCAATCTGTACTTCACAGCAATTAATGGTAATTGCTTGCTAGGAATACTTATTTGTTGTAAAAGTTTAGTTCTTCTACCTCCCACAGGGGTATTACAGAATTCTTTTCGTTTTTTTCCTTTTGACTTATCTAACCTCACTTTATATGCATGCCAAGCAATGTTTTTTTTAAATGTACGCATGTATTGCATGCAGTTGTTGTTACATTATTTAGATTTTTTTTTGTTTAATTGCCTTTAAATTTAATTAAAATTTAAAAATGAGAAATTCCTCTTGAAAATATTCCGTTTTTTTTTATTAAATTTTTCTCAACTTTGACTTGAAAATTATTTAACAAAAACTAAAAATAGCCTGGTCTGGCCTGGCCATGTATGTATGTATGTATGTTAAGCTGCCATTAATGAATAGATGACTTGAGAAAATAAATTAATGGGTGGATATTTAAAATACTCTAGTAGAATACAATGGTGATGATGACAAAGAAGGAGAAGAAGAAGAAGTGAATGAATAGCATTTAATTAAACAATAAAAATTGTTTGAATATTGAAACTAAAGTTTTTTATTGAATTTAATTAATAAGTCATCACACTCTTCTCACTCGCTCTCTCTCCCTTCGTTTATCAGCATATGGACGACGACAAATGCACGTTATTTAGCAGGGTCGCTTGGGTACACATATTTAAATTCCTAGATTCTAATAAAAAAATTAAAAAAAACAGATTTTGTTTGTAATTATTTCCGTTTAATTTTATTGCTTTTTTAAAAGAAGAAAAATTAAGATTTATTAACAAATACGGGTGTTTGTTAATGACACATAATAAACGGCAAACAATGTGTGAACATTTCCCCATAACATAACCCCACTCTTTTTTCCAACAGTTTTTATATTTGATTTGTTTTTTGGTTGCAAGCCATAAATCCTTACGAAAACAACTACTGTTACACACATGCACTTAGCAGCCAACACACACAGTTTCTTAAATCTGTATGGTGACCTCAAAAGTCATTCATTGAACTTTGAACTCGTCTATTTAAAACACGAAAACTATTCTCAATGCTTTCATACACTTACACTTACACATGTGTTGTTGGGTAATTGTATGATATGGTGGTCGTGTGTCTCTGCTCTCTTTTTCCTTTTCTCTTTTTTTACTAAGCAGTTGTTGTTGTTGTTTTAAACATAACTTTGATAAATTACAGGAAATATGATCAATGCTGCTTTGGTTTTTAGTGTTGTTGTCACTTTAGTTATGTTTTATTTGTTGTTGTTGCTTGTGGTAACTGTTTTACTTGTTCGTGTTCATGCAGCAAACATTCTTCTTTTTATTCTTCTGCATTTGCAATGAACGTGTCTCTTGTTAACAAGCATTTCATTACAATTATTATTACTGCGGTTACTTTACTACTGTATTCTTACTCTTATTGGTGTTGTTTTGTTTTTGTTTTGTTCGTGTGTTAATCTTATATTGTGGTTGTTGTTACAGATTGTGTCGTATGCAAACAAAAATACAAGAAGTCAGTAAATTTTTTTGTATAAAAAAACAACTGAAAATATTTCTATAGAGACTCTGTTTTCTTATTATTTCTATTTCTAAAGGAAAGTTTTTAATAAAATTCACATAAAGCCAGAATTTCATTGAAAAATTAATTGAAATAATCCGTTCTGCAGCGGTGGCAGTAGGCAATACTTTTAAGGTGGTTTTCAATTACTTTTTTACACATTCCGGGCGAAATCTTGGTAATTAAGCGCTTCAACTGTAACGCAGCCCTAGAAAAATATATCCTCAAATTATTATTCTGAGAAGTATTAGATAAGACAACATTGTATGCCTTATTTTAAGCATTATACAACACTGTCACATGTTGTCTACGACATGGGCAGCATCTTAGCGGACAAATTTTAGAAGAAAAAAGCATGTCACAGGGTGGCTTATTATAACCACTGCTTTTCAACACCGTACTCGTAGCCTTAATGTAGCAGGTGTCCAAATCCATATGAGGAATTAACTGGGAAGTAAATCGAAAACTTTATGATGGTAATTGCATGGACGACATCTGCCCGCTGTCCAAGCATTCAGAAATATCCCCATACTAGCCGGATTATCCATCAAATCTACGCTTATTAAGCGTATTAAAAATTATCGCTTGATTTCTGTGACTGATACCCTAATTAATTACGTATATTCATTATATTACCGCGATAATACTACAGCAAGACATCAGCTGTCTAAGCATTCCGACATCTTCCAACACAAGCAGCCCTACAATAAGGCCTAAGAACTTCAAAAAACATAACCTTAATGGCAAATTAACGTGGACGAAACGTAAAATTACGTTTTCTAGTTTAATTTTAGTTTTAATTTGTAAGTTTTCTTGTTTTTTATTGAAATTTCAATTAATTTAACAATGCTTTGCTTAAAATATAAGAAAAAACAAATAAAATAATCCACTTGAATAACAAATCATCTTTTTGCCCTGATCTTTAATTAAAATACCCACACACACGCTCATTACAACAATAAAATAAAAAGAAGCAATAAAAAACAAACGAAAAAAAACTTAAAAAGGCTTAAAATATTAAATAAGAAACAACAACAATAACACATTAAGTACTCGTAAAGAGCTAAAGTATTAACATATGATTTCTATGGGCCATGTAACCCAAATTAATAATGAACACACAAACAAACAAATAAAAAAACAACAAAGAAAAAGGAGAATGAAAGAGAAAAAAAAGAGCATAAAATATATTTCAAAGTCAAAAAGTCAAATTAAATAATTTAACATACAATGCTTACATGCACTTGCAATCACACACATAAACATCAACATCAACATCCAACAACATCATCTTCATCATCATTCAATCGTTCAATCACTTATTTAAGCATCATATTCATGCATTCATTCATTCATTTGCTCATTGAATATGTCTACAGTTACATGAACACTGGCATTATAACAACAGCCTACATATTAAAATTAAATAAGCATATGCAGTTCTTTATGTATGTATGTGTGTATATATGTCGGCAGGCAAATATGCTTTCGTATACTTTCGTATTTATTTGTTCATAATGCTTGTCTTGCAATGCAATTTTTTAAGACCCTCTTGATTATTTTTCGCCTTTAATAAAGTGGAAGTCAATCATCGCTCGCTTCAAAACAACTTTATTTAAACACTCCTTTTACTCTTTTACTCTCTCTCACTCTCACAGTATTTAAAGAGTGTTTTTACTGTTGTTTTTTCTTTACTTATTTCTTAAGGAGTAAGTAAATAAAAAATTAAATTCTTATAATTTTTAAGTGTAAGTAAATTACCATAACAACAATAACAATAAACAAGAACAACGGGGCCTTAATAAGAGTACGCAAACATATTTGTTAATCATAATTTCTCTGTATGTGTGTGTGTTTGTTCGTTTTTTTCATGCAATTGCTGTGCTGTGCTGTGCTGTGCTGTGCTGTTCATCTGAATTAATGTCGGCATTCATGCATGTTCACACACATGTAGTGTTCATGTTATGTTTGGTCCAGGCACAGAAGATTACCAACCTCATGTACGAATTTAATTTGTAGCTTTGTAAGAGAGGAGGAAACACACAAACAACAACAAGAACACAAAGATTGTGGTCTCTTTGAAAAAGGAGATATGCATTGTTTTTGTATGTAATTTTTTAGTTTTTTTTTTTCACTTTTTTGTACGTGTAATTGCAATCAGGAGAAGCATTACTTGTATAACGGACAACGGTATCTTTCTTATGTTTTTTTTTTTGTTTGCACAAAAATGGCTCTTCAATAACAAAAAAAATTTAAAGAAATTTTGTTGCAACTGGGAGATTACATGGGAAAAGATGATGTTTATTAAATAGGCTACCAAATCCATAACCATGAAAAATTAAACATCAAGGTCACTAGTTCAGCTAGTATCTAAAGCACCGATACATAAGCATGGTAGATCAACAGTGATGCCTTATTCTGCAAGGCAGTTTACAATAAGGTCCCATACTGGTCATACTACAGCGGTATAGAAATGAATAGAGGCCAACCATAGCGGTTTTTACTCTTTGAACAGCGTACTGCCTGAAACTCAACTTTGTTGTTCAAATTAATGTCCTTTCGAAACGCTGTAAGCACTTAGTTTAACATATTCTAACCCGGGATACCAGAAAATCGGCTGCCATATCAGTATTCAAATCAAATAACGTTCTCCCAATCCCGATATTACAACCTCAGAGTATTATACTGAGCAGTATTAGTTAAGATAACATTGTATGCCTTATCAAAGGCAAAATTCAGTTGTATACGACATGGACAGTAAAACATGTCCATCGATATGGCTAAGCAAAGCAGGCGAGTAAGTTAGTAAAAGTTCAGTCAGTCTTGTGTGAAGACGCTGTGCGTTTGAAGTAAGTAATCGTGGTTTGAAGATCTTCGCTACACAGATCTGTCGAACAATTGTCTTGTAATTGTTATAAAGGGTGTTTTTTTATAGAGGTATAGAACTTTAAGTTGCAATAAAACAACGATGGATTATTCGATTGACATGAATTTTATTTATCCGAAAGATAATCTTGTGGCATTACATTTTAAATATGATTTCTGGCATATGACCGCCACGGCTGGCGCGGATGTAGTCCAATCTGGACGTCCAATTTTCGATGACTTTTTCCAACATTTGTGGCCGTATATCGGCAATAATACGGCGAATGTTGTCTTCCAAATGGTCAAGCGTTTGTGGCTTTACCGCATAGACCAATGACTTTACATAGCCCCACAGAAAGTAGTCTAGCGGTGTTAAATCACAAGATCTTGGAGGCCAATTCACAGGTCCACCAAAACGTGAAATTAGGCGGTCACCAAACGTGTCTTTCAATAAATCTATTGTGGCACGAGCTGTGTGACATGTTGCGCCGTCTTGTTGAAACCACATCCCCTGGACATCATGGTTATTCAATTCAGGAATGAAAAAGTTAGTAATCATGGCTCTATACCGATCACCATTGACTGTAACGTTCTGGCCACCATCGTTTTTGAAAAAGTACGGACCAATGATTCCACCAGCCCATAACACCGCCCGCACCAAACAGTCAGTTTTTCTGGATGTAACGGTGCTTCCACATACATTTGAGGATTACCTTCACTCCAAATGCGGCAGTTTTGTTTGTTGACGTAGCCATTCAACCAGAAGTGCGCTTCATCGCTAAACAAAATTCGCTTATGAAAATCGGTAACAACGGTAATCTCGTTTTGGGCCCATTCGACGAATCTACGCCTTATTTGTTGATCGTTTGGCTTCAATTCACGCACGAGTTGGATTTTGTAAGCACGCAAACCAAGGTCCTTCCGCAAAATTTTCCATAAAGTGGATGGACACAGATCCAATTCCTGTGCTCGATGGCGGATGGACTCATTCGGGTCTTCCTCAATAATACGCTCTACAGCAGCAATAGCTTCTTCTGTACGCACCACCGTACAGCGTCTCTGGGGATGCGAGTTATCAATAAGAGTAAACGTGGTGCGAAGACGTTCCATGGTTAATCGAATTAACTGCTCTGATGGACGATTTTGTCGACGATAAAATGGACGTAGTGCGCGATATGTTTTCCGCACAGAACCATTATTTTCGAAATAAAATTGTACTAGCTTGCAAGCGTTGTTCAGGCGTGAGTCTATTCATGATGAATTGCCAAACCAAACTGAGAATAAATCACTTGACAGCTGTTAAATCGGTCGCCATCTTGAAAAGTAATGCCAACTTAAAGTTCTATACCTCTATAAAAAACACCCTTTAGTTTATGTAAACAGAGGAATAAAAAACAAAGCAGTTGTTGTTGTTTACATCAAGTTGTGAACAGTGGCATACAGAGTTGTGCGAATAATAAAGAATTTTAATTAAAACTAAACACAGATTTATTTTTATTTTATTTGCAATCTACGAGCCTATATTTTAAAGGTTTTTGAAAGGTAAAGGCCTTCTATAGAGTCTGATACTGGAGTACACTAAGATCATAAGGAAAGTATTCTTCGCTTGTCTTCCAATGGTATTACTGTAGGGTAGAGGAATGCTCTTCATATTGAACCTTCCTGGTTGTAGAGGCATTCTTTAACGATATGCCTTAATGGGCGTTCTTCCAAGAATGGGTGTACACGAGTACTGTTGTGAATTAAATGTTGAAACTACTTCGTGGATGAACAAATTACCGAGGCTAGGGAGCTCTCATTACTAGAAGAATAGAAAAAGGGAACTACACAAGTGTTATTGTGCCTCCTATGAAATCTTGTGATCAACGATCTGCTGATGAGATAACGAGATGAGATGTGGATGATGTCTGCTATCGTGGAAGTATCATAACAACTACAGGAGGTCCTGTTGAAGACATAGGAATTCGTATGAACAAAGATCATGGGAGTATCATAACAACTACAGGAGATTTTGTTGAAGACATAGTGGCTCGTATGGAGAAATATTGCGAAGCTTTTAATTGACCTGAAAAGGTTGGAAAATCAACAAGTATTTCAAGGAGCATAAACATAAAATTATTCAGTCTGTAGTTTTAATTCAATTTCTTTATAATTCTTCTATGAAAACTTTAATTTACATTACCCAACAATTTAAAACCCAATTTGTTGAAATCCTTTTTAACATTAAAACGAAATAAATATTAAATTTGTTTTCAAAACGAGAAACATTTTGTGGCAGACACATTTCAGTTGAACGTCAACTTTATGGTTGTAATTTAAAATGCTGCAAAAATGCGACGATGACAACAGCCGCAACAACAACTTGCGTTTTAATCATCAATAATCATTAAGAGACTCATTTGATTTGATGTGTACTGTAATGCCATGACGCTAAATAAACCGTTGTTGCTCTCTTTAAATTCGAGACAGCCAAGCTTACGACAAAGCCGGCCTCTGCATAAAACTTAATTAAGCAATTAAACAGAAATTACAGGCGTTTAGTTTTGCATTTATTTTAACGTACATATGTGTTTAGGGTACCTATTATTCTGAACATTACTGTACTATATTCTGAGTATAAATACGTTAATTTTATTAACATGTTTGTGTTTCAAAAAACAAAAACAAAAAACTATTAATTTGACATGCATTGTACAACAGCAGCATGACCAGAGCAGGACGTACTATAAATTATGTTACTGATGTTGTGATAGCCAGCCTGCCTGCCTGCCTGCCTGCCTGCCTGGCTGGCCAAGTCAATTAGCCAGGGAATTTGTATTTGTGCAACACAAATCACACGTTATGCCGTACACATGTGCCACATGCATATGGACTTAAGGCAAATGTAATCAAAATAAAAACAATTTTATTTTTATTTTTAATTCTTCTCTTTAAATTGTTAATTTAATTAGAAAATCAAATCAAATAAAATCGATTAATCGAAAGGGTGTATCGATTTTGTGGTTCGATTTTGATTAAGACTTGCACAATGGCTTTCGATGATTTCAATGAAACTTTGATTTGTTTACACCTTACTTGCCATGCTGTATGAACTTCAATGTCATTTAAATGATCTTCTTAAAATAGTTTCGATACTTTTAAGATAATTTTCCACCACTTAGTACCCCATTTCGGGCAATAAAACAGTCTTCTTTCAAGATTATCACAGGGTCTCCACATTTCAGGGGAATAAAATAGATTCCTTGCAAGGATATGAAAATGACTCGAAATTTCTTTGGTAAAACAGTTTTCCTTTAATGGTACTTTTTTTTATCAAAAGGTACTTTTTTTACAAAAAGTACTTTTTTCCATTAAAGAATATTTTTTCCCAAAAAGTACTTTTTTCTACCAGAATATGAAAAAATACCGCAAAAAGTTTTTTTTACCTTTTTTATTAAAAGGTACTTTTTGCAAAAATATGCTTTTTTCTACCAAAGTGTAAATTTTTACCAATCGTACATTTTTATCAAAAGGTACTTTTTGGCAGAAAGTACTTTTTTCTATCAAAGTGTACTTTTTTCCAAAATATGAAAAAACACGCTACAAAAAGTTCATCTTTACCATTTTCTCTTAAAAGGTACTTTTTGCAAAGAAGTAGTGTTTCCCAAAATATGAAAAAAGTTCCTTTTTACCTTTTTTTTATTAAAAGCTACTTATTGGAAAAATAGTACTTTTTCCCAAAATATGAAAAGGTTATTTTTTACCCAATCGTACAATTTTTTTTATCGAAAGGTACTTTTTTCAAAAAGTACTTTTTTCTATCAAAGTATACTTTTTCCCAAAAAGTACTTTTTTCTTCCAAAGTGTACCTTTATTAAAAATATGAAAAAATGCCTTAAAAAGTTCCTTTTTCCCTTTTTTATTAAAAGGTACTTTTAGCATAAATGTACTTTTTTCTACCAAATTGTAAATTTTTTCCAAAATATGAAAAAAGTTCTTTTTTAACTAATCGCACATTTTTTATCAAAAGGTACTTTTCGGCAGAAAGTACTTTTTTCCATCAAAGTGTACTTTTTTCCAAAATAACACAAAAGTTCTTTTTTACCTGAAGTCGCCGTGGTCTATAGTCTGTAGTGTTTTGGCTAATCAGACGTGAGGCCTCGGTTCAAACCCCAAAATTTCTTCGGCGACTTCCTCTCAGCAGATTTTTGGCAAAAACTCTGTTAGTAAATAAAATTGCCATGAAAAGTTTCTCAAAAATCTGTCGTTCGAAGTCGACTTAAAACTGTAGGTCTCGCCACTCATGTATAAAAATTAACGCACACAACATAAGTGGTGTGAGAAACCAGGTCGTAACCCTGACTAAAGGGCCAATTGTGAATGTTATGTGACTTTTTAACCTAATTGTACATTTTTTATCAAAAGGTACTTTCTTCAAAAAAGTACTTTTTTCTATCAAAGAGTACTTTTTCTCAAAATAAAAAAATCTTTCCGTCTTTTGTAAAAAAGAAACCTTTTTAAAAAAGCCTAATTCTTGTGTAATTTTTCTATCAAAGAGTACTTTTTCCCAAAATATGAAAGACGTTATTTTTTACCCAATCGTACAATTTTTTATCGAAAGGTACTTTTTTCAAAAAGTACTTTTTTTCTATCAAAATATGAAAAAAGTTTTTTTTTTACCTAATTGTACATTTTTTTTATCAAAAGGTACTTTTTTAAAAAAGGGACTTTTTTCTATCAAAGAGTACTTTTTCTCAAAATAAGAAAAATTTAACGTCTTTTTTAAAAAAGGAAGGAATTCTTGTGTAATTTTTCAAAAGCATTATTTCCTAAACACTTTGCCTACCAATACAGATCATTTTTACAAAAAAGGTACTTTCCTAAACACTTCCCTTCAACTTTTAATGCATTTCTAATTGTAATTTCCTCTCCTTTTGGCTTAATAGCCCTGCATTTAAACTTAACTAGGCTTAAAAGTCTAATGCTGTTAATTTACTGTCCATTATAGTCTAGGTAATGTGATACGACTAGAAAGGGGGTAAAAAAATAAGCCTTAAGGCAAGAGAAAAACGAACCAAGCAAAAAAGAAAACGTTTGTCAAATGGAAAATTATTATTAAGACTGTTTTTGTTTGTTTTTTTTTCTTATTTAGAAATACTGGCATAAAACAAAAAAATACAAAAAGAAATACTAGACTTATGTTAGAATGGCCACATCACCTTGGAAGACGTTGTTTTGTATGTAATTACCGGCAGAAATATACTCGTACACTCAGATTAACCCCTTTTTTAAGCATGATGAGGCTAAAATGGAAGGAAATGTAAACAGGAAAAGGAGGTAAAAGGTTAGCATTAAGCAACTGAAAGGAAAACAGAAGAAATGTAATGTTCATCATGGTCTTGCATTACAAGTTCAAGGAGTATTTTGTACAGTCTCAAAGAATGAAAAGACTGCGTTTGGTACCTTCTAGTGAAAGGTACGACTTCTCTTTACTCAGGATTCTCCCCTAAACCACATCCATACATGCACTTACTATTTTTCAAAGCACTATTGCATCCCGATCCAAAAAGAATCCACAAATCTGTCCGTAATTGTAAAACCCATGTTATCTGCATGGGCATTTGGTCCACATCTTATCTCGTTACCTCACCAGCAGATCGTTCATCACAAGATTCCATAGGAGGCACGATAACACTTGTGGAATTCCCTTTTCTATCCTTCTGGTAATGAGTGAGCTCCATAGCATCGGGTAAATTGTTCCTCCACGAAGTAGTTTCAACATTTAATTCACAACAGTACTCGTGTGCACCCATTCTTGGCAGTACGCCCATTAAGGCATATCGTTAAAGAATGCCTCTGAAATCGCCACAGTCTAGTAGGTAGTGTGTTGGCTTATCAGACGTAAAAGCCAGGGTTCGATCCCCAGGCCAGACATCAAGACAAAATACAAAAAGTATTCCGTCGGCGACTTCCTCTCAGCAGATTTCTGGCAAAAACTCTGAGAGTAAATAAAACTTCCATGAAAAAGTTTCTCAAAAATCTGTCATTCGGAGTCGACTTTAAACTGTAGGTCCCACCACTCATGTATAAAATTAACACACACAACATAAGTGGTGTGAGAAACTAGGACATTGTACAATGTGTCAATTCGACCTCCGGGTACTGTACTTGTCTTAATTTGACAAGTACACGTCCTCTAACCTAACCTAACATAACCTAAAGAATGCCTCTACAACCAGAAAGATTCAATATAGAGACCACTCCTCTACCCTACATCATAACATTGGAAGACAAGCGAAGAATACTATTAGTGTGCTCCAGTATCAGACTCTATAGAAGGCCAGAATATTGTTACGTTTTTACCTTTTAAAAACATTTAAAATATGAGCTCGGAGATTGCAAATAAAATGAAAATAAATTTGTGTTTAGTTTTAATTAAAATTCCTCATTATTCGCACAATTCTGTGTGCCACTGTTTACAACTTAATGTAAACAACAACAATTGCTCCTCTGTTTACACCCTTGCATAAACAATAACAATAACTCAATAATTGCTCGACAGATCTGTCTACTGGAGATCTTCAAACTACGATTACTCTCTTCAAACACACAGCGTCTTCACACAAGACTAACTGAACTTCACTAACTCACTCGTCTGCTTTGCGTTGCCTTTTATATGGCAGGGTAATCCAGTCATGATCTTCTCTTCTTACTCACTGGATAATGTAAATGACCAAGTGGCACTAATTCAGGAAAATGTTCGTCTGCTATATGACAGTTGTGTTCCTGTCAAAACAAAACTTGTTAAAGCCAAACACCAACCGTGGTTTAATGCTGAAATTAAAGCATTAATTGATAATCGCGACATTGCCTACAGGCGATGGAAGAGGTTCAGAACGAACTCGTGGTGAGGTTACCAAACGCATTAAAGGTGCAAAAACATTGTTTTTCGCTTCCGCGTTGGACAATAGAGCTAAATAGAAGGTAATCCGCGATATCGGTATTGGACGAAAATGTCATAATACTTCTCCTGATGTCGATGTAAACGCTCTCAATGACAAATTTGTTAACATTAGTGTTCCGATCACCTGATAACATATATAACGACCTTTGTTTTATTCCGCTCGAAATTCCCTTTAATTTTCGTTGTGTTAGTCAGCTCGAGGTTTTGGAATGCTTATCGAATGGGGCTGGTTCTGATGACTTGGATCCTCTGTTTTTGAAAGCATTGTCACCCAGACTTTTGCCGTATATTATCCATTTATTCAACACGGTTTTAACTATGTCCTCCTTCCCTAATGAATGGAAACAGTCGAAAACCATTCCCATCCCTAAATCCAACAACGAATTCAGGCCAATTGCCATTCTTCCATTTCTGTCTGAAGTAATGGAAAATCCAATAGCTAGACAAATTAACAATTATCTCGTGAATAACAATTTCATATCTGATAAACAATCGGGGTTTATGAAATCTAGGAGCTGCACTATTGATTTAGTCAATGTAATTGAGGACCTTAGGTTGAAACTGGATGAAAATCACATATCCTTTTTAGTTCTTTTGGATCACACCAAGGCTTCCGACACGGTTGGTCACAAAATATTATTGAAGAAGCCACAGACTCTCTTTCATTTTTCCAATTCAGCTTGCAGTCTTATATGCTCTTACCTTATGGACAGATCACAACGAGTTTACTCAATGATCATTCAATGATTTTTTATTACTTTTTTGGTGAACTCCCATAGCACTCTCATTTATAAGATTAATATCTTGTTGTGCTATGATTAATATTAAATAAATAAATAAATAAAAAATAAATAAAATAAATAAACAGTCTGACGAATGTTCTTGAAGGCGAATGTTCGTGGCTTCGCCTTCTGGAAATCTCTATAAATGTAAACATAGTTGTTTGTGTATTTTGTTTACATTTATTATTGTAGTATTTGTTGTTGTATTTTTGTTTACTTGTTTATTATTATTATATTAAGCAATACGATAATTTGTAAACAGGTTTGTTTACTGCATTGTTTTGTTTTTGTAGCTTTTGTTTACAATTTTAATGTTAAGCGATGTAAAAGCAAAATACCAGCATCTAGATTCTTCATTTTCGTAACAATATATTGCATGCGATACCAAATTCTTCAAAGGTTTAAAGGTAATCTATTTAACTGCATCTCATCTGTTTCTTGCACTACCCTAATGGGTTAATATTTCCGCAATAATGTAAACAAAACTGAACTCTAAAGAACTGCCTCCATAAAAAAATGAAAAAAAACAAAAAAACGAAAGGCTAACAAAGAAACTTAAAACATTTCAAAGTCTTAGGCTGGGGTAATATGATGCGATTATTAGTCAAGTGTTAAATGGTAATGACAAGTTTTATCTGCCCCCCCCTCCCTACCTACTTATTACCTCCCTTATTCGCTGCTGATTATGCAAAATAGAAACAAAACGTTGCGTCTGAATGTAAGGGAATCTACAGACGTTTTATTTGAACAAAGAATTCAAATGAAATTTTATCTCAAACGGAATCTCTAACAGGCCATGACGACCATAACAAATGTAGGAAAATGAAGTGAATTTTGTTGAAACAACTTAATAAAAATATGAAAACAATTCAAATGAATTTATTTAAGTCAAGACAAGATGAAAGAGAAAGAGGGAGAGAGGGGAAAAATATAAAAATTCAAAAACAGGACCTTTTTTGCAATACAAAGCTAAACGAGAATGCTTATGAAAATAAAAACAAAAGTCCTTCAGTAAGAAAATTTTTATTTCTTTTTGCTTGAAGAGATATTTGTGAAGCTGACAGCTTTTCATTTATGTTATGAGGTCAGCTTAAGATAGGTTTTTATGACGTAAAATGAACGATTCATATGGCGCAAATATAGGTCATGGCGTAAATATTTGCAAATATGCTTCCGAATATTTCAAAAAAATTCTTGCTTTGCTTTACATGATATAATGTGAAATGCTTTGGCAAATAGCCATACATTCCAGAATGCATGATGCAAAGCATTTCAAAGTGTTCCAACAAATTTATCAGAAGATAATCACTTGGTTTACAGACAACAAGAATTTCTACAACACATTCCGTAATCAAAATACATTCTTAAACAAGCACACCCACTGTGGCGTCACCACAGTGGCCAAGGACTTTAACAGGTCAAGCTAACCCAACAAACCAATGCAATGCCAGACATTAAAATCACATTCAATTCAAAAAAATATAAAAAATTTAAAAGAAAAAAAGAAAAAAAAACATTGATTGTCACAAATAAAATAAATACTTTGCAAATCCGTTCCACTTTGCCAGTGAAATAGAAAATTACTTCGCAACAGAAGAAAAAAACGAAAAAAAAACACGCACATGTCAGGAAAAATGATACACAGACGACAGACACCAACAATATTAACGAATTTAAACGCAATGTAATGCAATGAATGACACACAGACAATGTGCAGCAGCAGCAATACTTTGATTACGGCTCAAAGTGTGAACACAAGAAAGTTTTTACGAAAAATAAAAAATACTTAATGAGTGCATAACAATAACTCTTTAATTTTAAAATTTAGTTGGCTTAACCAAAAAGTTTTCTGTTGAGCTGCTGTAAAACTTAGGCATTCCCAAAAGAACTTATGAAGCTTGGGGAAAATGGCTTCAAAGTGGTAGGTTATCCAGATGATCTAACCATAGCTATACCAGGCATGTACCTCAGAACGCTATCGAAGCGGCTAAACGTTGTTTACACAATTCCTTTAAGTGGGGCTAAGTAAATGTAAAATAATGGTCTTGAGATTCAATCCCCCAAAAATTGAAGGAATTAAACTCTGCTTAACCTCTACTGACAGCGATCCTCTTATACAAACGTAAATCATTTTTTTTTTTTTAGAATGCTTTAAAAAAAACTACTGAATATTTTCTCAAATTTCTTTTTTTATTTGAAAGTACAATCCTTCCGGTTAATAATGGAAAAGAAATTTCATTCAAATGGCTGCCTCGGCTGGCCATGCAGTAGCCCTACACCAGAAGATGCCGATTTTGGCAAAAAAAAACTCATCTTTTCAGATGAAGCTCATTTTGATCTTGGCGGGTATGTAAACAAGCAAAATTGTCGCATTTGGGGCACAGAAAACCCGCACGCATACATTGAAAAGCCGACGCACCCAAAACGAGTCACTGTTTGGTGCGGATTTTGGTCCAGAGGCATAATTGGGCCATTTTTCTTCCAAAATGAGCAAGGAGTGGCCGTTACAGTCAATGGCGATCGTTATCGGGCCATGTTGAACGAATTTTTGTTCACAAAAATTGAAGAGGAGGATATTGGCAACATTCGGTTTCAACAGGACGGCGCTACGTGTCACACAGCCGAAGCTACACTCGATGTTTTGCGCCCCTGTTTTTGAAGATCGCATTATCAGCCGCAGAGTTGATGTCGTTTGGCCACCTCGGAGCTGCGATTTGACACCGTCGGACTATTATTTGTGGGGTGCCGTCAAAGATAAGTGTTACGCCGACAAGCCAGTGATAATTGACGCTTTAAAGAACAATACTCGTGAAGCCATTGGTGAAATACAGCTGCAAGCACAATCGATAATGTGCTTAAAAATTGGATCGATCGCGTAGGCTACTGCATGGCCAGCCGAGACAGCCATTTGAATGAAATTATTTTCCATTCTTAACCGGAAGGATTGTACTTTCAAATAAAAAAAGAAATTTGAGAAAATATTCAGTAGCTTCTCTTTAAAGCATTTTCAAAAAAAAAAGTTATTTGGCGGGCTCTTTATGTATCCATGTATGTCTGATCCATTCATACTCAACTACAACGTTGGTTTATAAGTACAGGTTGCAATGAGTATGCGTACAATGTGTTGACATCAAACTCATACCATTCGAAATATTTTTGATTCATACTTTAGTGACTCTGCTATTTTAGTGTTCGTACACGATTCACACTTATTTTGTGCTTCGTGTATATGTTAAGTCATGGAGAGTCGAAATCAATAACAACATCATACGTGTTGTTAAGTATGATGTATGATGAGTACTTCAAACTTTGAATATGAGTAGAGGTTCCATGATATTCAAATATGAATGCGTATAAGCATCAGAAATTATGAGGATCAGAAAAATAAGTAGTCGCCGTAGTCTAGTAGGTAGTGTGTTGGTTTATTAGACGTAAAGCCAGGCTTCGAGCTCCAGGCCAGACATCAAAGACAAAATACAAAAAAGTATTTCTTCGGCGACTTCCTCTCAGCAGATTTCTGGCAAAAACTCTGAGAGTAAATAACAAATTGCCATGAAAAAGTTTCTTAAAAATCTAACGTTCGGAGTCGACTTTAAACTGTAGGTCCCACCACTCATGTATAAAATTAACACACACAACATGAGTGGTGTGAAAAGCTAGGCCGTAATCCTGACTGAAGGGTTGTAATGGCCAAATTATGTATGTTATGTATGTAATTATGAGTATGATTCTAATCTACTCATCTTCTTGAATACTCATTGCTGATCTCTGATAGCCGCAAAAAAAGAAAGGAGAAGTAATCACGTTAGGCGAATGGAATTTTCCAAAAAATTCTCAAACAAATTAAATTAGTACGTGCGGCACATAAAATAACAAGAATTTTAATCACATTTCCTACTTACGGCAAAGATCTTAATAGACTCCACTCAAATCTAAATATAAAATAAAGAATTTTTATTGCAAAATTCCTTTCTTAAGTGTTTCTAATTATTTTTCAACATTCCACGCAATTTTTCACGAAAAAAATTTTGCGTAAAAATTTAAATACTTCCGCATGACCTTATTTAAGTGTGTCACTTCACTGCCAAACAGTAGTGACTTTACTTTGAAGAAACTCACGCTTACACACATACACACATGCATGCAGAAATTATTATAACATCCGGTATAAAAAAAAGAAGAAGAAAGAGTGACAGGATATTTAAAGAAATTAAAACCGTGACACTAAAAATACTTGAATAATGACCGAATCAGTACAGTGACAGGTGTGTGTATGATACACTCTACGCTACACTGTTCCGTCATCTAATAATTGAAGGCAAAGGCACATAGTTTTACTTGAAACTCTTTAAAGAGCCAGGAGAGGGGTAACCACAGCAGTAACTAAAACAAGAATTGAAAGTAAAAAACAACAAAAAAGTGTCACAATGGGAACAAAAAAAAAGTGAATGATTAAATGAGCAAATAATTGAATGAATGAGTGAGTGAGTGAGTGAGTGAGTGAGCGAGTGAGTGAATGTGAGTGAAATGAGCGCATATTTCTAATGTTTAACTACACAATTATTTAATTGTGACTGACAGCTGTCATCGTCGTTGGACAGACATGTCAGTTGAGTATCATTTTTAATTATAAGGCGTTCAAAACTCAGGAGAGCAGAATAAAAACAAAAAAAAAATAGCATGACAGTTGGAAGAAAAACTAAAGCAAAAAATAGTGTCAAGTAGGTCGGTGATGCAAAAAAAAAACCCCGTGATTAAATTTGTATAGAAATGTGGGTTTTTTTGCCTCTTAATCAAGACAATAGAAAAATTAAGAAAATTAAGAAAATTGAAAAATTTAATTAAATTGTAACGATTAACGAGAGAGTGGCAAAAAAGAAGGCGTCTTCTTTAATACACTTAAACACGAAGTTGAGATTGTTTAACATGATTTTCTATGACAATTATTTTCAATTATTTTTCCTCGTTTTTCCATTTGCTTTATACAAATAAAATCATATGTGGTGGGACAGACAGACCTACAAACATAACGATGGTGATGACATCGTTTTGATAACATTGACATATTGCAAAAACAACTATAACACCAGCTACAACAACAACATTTAATAATAATAATAATAATATGTAGCAATAATAACACATACATTTCAGCAAATCAAACAGAATGTAGAAGAACAAAAAAAAAGAAGAAAAAAAAAGAACCTGCAATGGATAGATGTCATCATCATCATCATCATCATCATCATCATCATCAGCATGTTTATTCGCTCCTTCAGCTATAAACATGCCGGCTATAAAATTATATGCAAATCCATAACTGTTACAAAAACACAGACTGCACCCAGAGAAAAGTTTACAAAAAAAAAGAAAACAAAAAAATTCCAAAAAAGTACAGGCTTTATCAGATGGATAGCCCTCTTTAGAAGCTTTACTCGAGAACCATTAGAACTATGGTTGCCTTTTAGAAACTGCAAAATCTCTTCCTTAGTTTGTAAAACGTAACTAACCAGCAACCTGTGTCTGAACTTTTAAGACTAGCACGTTTGCAAAATGCGCTCACTCGTAGTACAACGTGTTGACATCAAACTCATACCATTCGAAATATGTTTGATTCATAAGCCTCTACACATTTATATTCAAAACTTTAGAAAAAATACTTAGAATACTTATAAATGATACGAGTGACTCCAATCATTTATTTGTTTATATTTGGCAGATTTCTGAAGGCGTCATAGTTTAGTTGGTAGTGTGTTGGCTTATTAGACGTAAGGCCACGGTTCAAACCCCAGGTCAAACATCAACACGAAAACATTAAAAAAAATTCTTCGGCGACTTTCTCTCAGCAGATATCTGGCAAAAACTCTGAGAGTAAATAAAATTGCCATGAAAAGTTTCTCAAAAATCTAGCGTTCGGAGTCGACTGTATGTTCCTTCACTTATGGATAAAATTAACACACACAACAAAAGTGGTGGGGTGAGAAACTAGTTCGTAATCCAGACTGAAGGGTTGTAGATGGATAGTCCTCTTTAACAAGTTGACTGCCGCTGCAATTTTCTGGCCGAGCAAGTCAACATTGACTTTTTGTTCTTTTCCCAGAAGCCATTTATCGATACTAGCACTGATATAATACGATTTTATTCGCAGCTACACAAAAATGGCAGGTTTAGCGAGTACGTGATAAATCGTAGTTGGCACCCTAGAAGGGAACACAATCTACGAGTTATCTAGTAGTCGGCAGTCAATGTGTTAACAGATTCACTCGCGTAACCACTAGGACTATCGATTTCTTTCTGACACTGTAAGATCTCTTCCTTAGTTTGTAAAACCTAGACAACCTGTCCGACCTTTTAAAATAGGCTATAAGAAACGCTTTCACTCTGCTTAACAATATTTAGCAGATTACTTACAGAAAACTAGAATTCAAATCATCATTAGAATGTTAAGTTCATCATGCTGCTGTATGTTATAGAATACGGCATTAAAAAACGATGATACTATCGATAGGCCTTACTGTTTTGGCTTATTAGACATGAGGCAACGATCAAACCAGAGATCAGGAATTTAGAATCGTTCTTTCGCTACTCATAAGCACTCATGAAATTTTGAATATAAGTGAGTCAACAATATTGAAACTTAACAATGTACTCTGGATTCATTCGTACTCAACTACAACGTTGATTTATAAGCACAGGTTGCAATGAATATGCATACAACGTGTTGACATCAAACTCATGCCATTCGAAATATGTTTGATTCAGAAGCCTCTACTCATTTAGATTCATATTCAGAAAAATATTTATAAATGATTCGAGTGATTCGAATCACTCATTAAAATTTACAGTTTTAGTTGTTGTTGCATTTGCAAAGAAAGGAAAAAGACAGACAGACCAGCAAGCAGAGCAAACACACAACCTTCTTGTAAAATTGTTCGTAGTGTCGTACGCGATTCATACTTATTTTATGCTTCGTGTAAGTATATGTTGAGTTATGGAGAGTCTCAACAACATCATACGTGTTGTTAAGTATGATGTATGATGAGTACTTCAAACTTTAAATATGAGTAGAGGTTCCATGATATTAAAATAAGTATGAATGCGTATAAGTATCAGGAATTATGAGTATGATTCGATTCTACCCATCTTTTAGAATACTCATTGCTGATCTCTGGCGTACATAAGGCAATTAATTTATTTTTCTTTTAAAAAATTTGTTTTTTGGCATGTTAAGTAAAGTGAAGTAAGTCACTGTTTGGTGCGGATTTTGGTCCAGAGGCATAATTGGGCCATTTTTCGTCGAAAATGAGCAAGGAGTGGCCGTTACAGTGAATGGCGATGGTTATCGGGCCATGTTGAATGAATTTTTGTTCACAAAAATTCAAGAGGAGGATATTGGCAACATTTGGTTTCAACAGGACGGCGCTACGTGCCACACAGCCGAAGCTATACTCGATGCTTTGCGCCCTGTTTTTGAAGATCGCATTATCAGCCGCAGAGCTGATGTCGTTTGGCCACCTCGGAGCTGCGATTTTACACCGTTGGACTATTATTTGTGGGGTGCCGTCAAAGATGAGTGTTACGCGGACAAGCCAGAGACAATTGACGCTTTAAAGGACAATATTCGTGAAGCCATTGATGAAATACAGCTGCAAGCACAATCGATAATGTGCTTAAAAATTGGACCGATCGTGTAGGGTACTGCATGGCCAGCCGAGGCAGCAATTTGAATGAAATTATTTTCCATTATTAACCGGAAGGAAGTATTCAGTAGTTTTTTCTTTAAAGCATTTTCAAAAAATTTATTTTGCGGACCGTTTATTATTTTCTCATGTATTCATGGCTGCATCATAAATTGCAGCTATTGACACTTGTTTTTTGACATCAGTTTAGTTTCGGCAAGACACCTCTTGCCTGTTTTAAAGCAAATTTCTTTTAAAAACATTTATTTTTTCTTTTTTTTGTTTTATTTGAAGTGCTTTCTTAAAGTACTTTTAAGCTGTTAAACAAAGTCGAAATGAAACAACCCACATAAATTTATGACACAATAAAGCGAAAAATAGTTTTCTTTTTTTTCTGTTAATTATTTTATATGTTCTTGCAAATAATGTTGAAAAATTAAATCTCAGTGCTTGAAATGATTTATGGCAACTATTTAAACACTTTTAAACTAATCTTGATTAATGAAATAAAATTTCATAAAAAAATATCGTATGAAATCGAAATAATTTTTAAAATTCAAAATGACATCATTTAAGACAACAACAAACAAACATTACATGTGTTATAATAAAAATAAAAAATAATAAAAAAAAACAAATTCAAATAATTATTTCAGATATTTCCGATAGAAATTATTTTAAAGCCAATGCCGCAAAAGCAAAAAGCCGGTAATTGTTTATAATTCGTAGAGAAGAGAAGAGAAGAGAATTTTCAACAAATTTAGCGAAAAAAATCTTGCCAATAAAACAATCATTGCGGCATACTGCGAATATTAAATTAAAAATAAAAAATAAAAATAAAAAATTTTAATTGGAAAATTGACCAAAAAGGCCTTTTATTTTATAATCTTTTAAATAATTTCAATATAATTTCAGGTTGTTGTTGTTGTTGTTGTTGCGTCGCCTTTTGACAGATAAACTGACTTTTAAGTCAATAACAATTTCATACATATCTTCTACAGAGAGAGAAGATAAACAAAAAAATTTAAACAATTTTTTTAAACGCAATAAAATTTATGCACATTTTTGCGTTTTAAAAATAATAAAAAAAACAACAACAACAACAAAAGTGTCAATGTAAATTTGTTTTGCAAGTTTTTTTAAACAAAAAAAAAGTGAATTTTAAATGGAAATCATTTGTATTTATTAAGGACGCTCACTTAACATTAGACACACTGGCAGATAGACAGATAAACAGACACAGACAGAGAGACAGAGTGACGTTTTGAAAATATATTTAAGAGAGTTTATTTGACTCCGAGGTATTATTATTAACTGTGATGAAATCAAAATAAAAATAATATTTCATTTCATTCCATTTACAAAAAAAAACCTTCAATTAGATATATACACTCAGCCACAAAAGTATACATACGGTTAACAAATTTCAGAAATTTTTTAACCAATCCGTTTTCGTTGAAAATCTTTATAATTGTCTGACATCTTTCTTCGATTTTAAGGCGATCTTTTCCATTGGTTCGGAAATTTGTGAAATTTGTAAATCGAATGCATACCTTTGTGGGCCTGTGCAGGGCCACATTTCAGTTCAATTTCAGAAATTTGTTAACCAATGCAAAAGACCGTCTTAACATCAAGGAAACTATAAAGATTTTCAACGAAAACGGATTATGTATACTTTAGTAACTGTATGTATACTTTAGTAACTGTGTGTAAATAAAGATTTTAAAAAATAACTCAACAATTGGATACAGTAGAACCTCGATAAGTCAATGCAACATAGTATTTCTTATATCTTTAATAATAACGATTATGCTTATTGCACTTAAGTTCCGCCTCATGGCTTCTCGACCACGCATTCTATGATCAGCGTTGTTAAAAACAACCTAAAGTCTATACAGTGAGTTGGTGAGCACATCTATTCGGGAGAGGAACTATTTGCTAGCCTTTATAAATCAATATCCCGGGCATATTATTCGAATTTACTAGCCAGACACGGTATCATATCAAGAGTTCTGGAGTTTTACGTAGTAGTAATGATTGGAAAGATGAGTAGGTAGGTAGCAGAGATCAGCAATGAGTATTCAAAAAAATGAGTAGAATCGAATCGTATTCATAATTTCTGATACTTATACACACTCATACTTCTTTTCAAATCATGGAACCTCTACTCATACTTAAAGTTTGAAGTACTCATCATACATCATACTTAACAACACGTATGATGATGATGTTGGTTTCGACTCCGCATAACTCAACATATACACGAATTACAAAATAAGTATGAATCGCTTACGAACACCAAAATACTCACAAAATGGTTGTGTGTTTACTCTGCATGCTGCTTTGTCTGTCTTTTTTGCTTATGTGGCTTTTTTTGTAAGACTTTAAGACTCGAATCGAATAATCGAATAAATAATAATCGAATAAATATTATAAGTATTTTTCTAAATTTATGAATTTGAATAAATAGGCTTATGAATCAAACATATTTCGAATGGTATGAGTTTGATGTCAACATGTTGTACGCATACTCATTGCAACCTGTACTTATAAATCAACGTTGTAGTTGAGTATGAATGAATCAGAATACATAGTTAAATTTCAATATTGTTGACTCACTTATATTCAAAATATCATGAGTGCTTATGAGTAGCGAAAAAACGATTCATTAATGATCTATGGTAGGTAGGTAGATTGAAGTGGTAGCCTTGATACAAAAGCACGCAAAGCGGCCCGTTGTGATGCCAGTGGAAGAAGTTGGTCTGCTCAAGGTCTGCACAGGAATATGGGTAGATCCACTCTATTTTTTAAGGGAACCAAAAAAGATAATAAAAGAAGCTGCTTCTTGTTACGCAGCAGTATATTCTCTACGCCCTCTTCCCATCTGAGACAAAGAAATAGCTAAGGAAGTGATCTGAAAAGTAAGAATCTTATCGAAAGTACGATAAGACAATGACGTCTGCAAGTAGGAGCGCATAGTATTCTAATCGTTACATGTTGGATGAATTGCTTACTCGAATATAATTTCCAAAGCTTCAAAAGACAGTCTAAAAATTGGTTAATAAAGAAAGGTGATTCCTGGATATGGGTTTCACTATAACGTCTCCCCTAAATATGTTGTCTTGACGAACTTAAAGATCCTGTCAGTAAGGTTTACACCCTGTCTAGTTTCTGAGAAGTCCTCACATATATCCTACCAAACTTCATCAACATCTCAGAGATTTCAAGTATGAGGTCTACTCATTGCAGCATCTGCTTAGACTAGTCTCAGCTGCAGTCCGTCCTAAAGTTCTTACCCTGAGAGTCATGTAACTATTTTTACTAATCATCATCGTAACCAGCATGTAATAATCCTGTAGCCTTGTGAGCTACTTCTACCTGCCTACTCTAAAAAGAGCTCTCCACACAAAATCCTTTAAATTTCCAAAAATAAGTGAAAATTTGTATGGAGTCGTTCACTGTCCCATTATCCTCTATCCGGAATGGACATTCTGAATTTCCCCGAGCATATGTGATCGCCATTCAATCCAAGCCATTGTCCAATCGCCTATAGATGGCAAATGTAGGTCAAATGTACAATCAAGATAAGAAGATCCACATACATAATTGGTCATTACAACCCTTCAGTCAGAATTATGACGTAGTTTCTCACACCTCTAATGTTGTGTGCGTTAATTTTATACATGAGTGGCGGGACCTACAGTTTAAAGTTGACTCCGAACGACAGATTTTTGAGAAGCTTTTCATGGCAATTTTATTTCCCTCTCAGAAGTTTTAGCTAGAAATCTGCGGAGAGGCAGTCGCGAAGAAATATTTTCGTCTTGATGTCTGTCCTGGGGTTTGAACCGTGGCCTTACGTATAATACGCCAACACACTATCTAAAAGGTCCGCCAAATAACTTTTTTTTTTTGAAAATGCTTTGAAAAGAAAAACCTACTGAATATTTTCTCAAATTTCTTTTTTATTTGAAAGTACAATCCTTTCGGTTAATAATGGAAAATAATTTCATTCAAATGGCTGCCTCGGCTGGCCATGCAGTAGCCTACACGATCGGTCCAATTTTTAAGCACATTATCGATTGTGTGCAGCTGTATTTCACCAATGGCTTCACGAATATTGTCCTTTAAAGCGTCAATTGTCTCTGACGTGTCCGTGTAACACTTATCTTTGACGGCACCCCACAAATAATAGTCCAACAGTGTCAAATCGCAGCTCCGAGGTGGACAAACGATATCAGCTCTGCGGCTGATAATGCGATCTTCAAAAACAGGGCATAAAACATCGAATGTAGCTTCGGCTGTGTGGTACGTAGCGCCGTCCTGTTGAAACCAAATGTTGCCAATATTCTCCTCTTCAATTTTTGTGAACAAAAATTTGTTCAACATGGCCCGATAACGATCGCCATTGACTGTAATTTTCGAAGAAAAATGGCCCAATTATGCCTCTGGACCAAAACCAGCACCAAACAGTGACTCGTTTTGGGTGCGTCGGCTTTTCAATGTATGCGTGCAGGTTTTCTGTGCCCCAAATGCGACAATTTTGCTTGTTTGCATACCCGCCAAGATCAAAATGAGCTTCAACTGAAAAGATGATTTTTTTTTTGCCAATATCGGCATCTTCTGGTGTAGGCTACTGCATGGCCAGCCGAGGCAGTCATTTGAATGAAATCATTTTCCATTATTAACCGGAAGGATTGTACTTTCAAATAAAAAAAGAAATTTGAGAAAATATTCAGTTGTTTTTCTTTTTAAAGCATTTTCAAAAAAAAAAGTTATTTGGCGAATAGACTACGGTGACTACAAGAAGATCTATTTGGGTATAATTTTTTAATGCCTTCTTAGTAATTGGAGGCCTATTTAGTGTATTTAAAGCATTTTAGATGATAAAAAACCATATCACTGCAATGCAAATTTGCTTTTCCTTTAGGAATTCTATTTACCAAGAAATTATTCCGTGCCTGTGTATACCGATCGACACTCCACTGTTTATGTTTTATTTATTGTCGTCGTCATGATGTTTGCTAAAATAATCCACTGGAGGGCATACATACATACATACATATGTACCCACTGTGTCTACAATTGTACATTGAATTGTATTGTACAGTGAATGTAGTTTAAGTAGAGATAAGTCAACTAAAATAGTTGGTTTGCTGTTGGCTTGTTGTTGGCTGGTTGCGTTTCAATTCAAATATGGTTCAAGGTACTCTCTCAAACGCTTACTGAATAGTAGCAGTAGCACCTCTACATCACATACGGATTTTATTATTCTTTTTTATTTTTTTTTTATTTATTTTTTTTTGCTTTTTTTACATTTTTAAGCATTTGTAATCAGCATGTATTTTGAAATGTTCCAAGAATAGAACAAATGATTTGAAAAAAAAACTTGAAACTGAAATTGAAAGCGAAATTAAAAGTAAAAATCGTTGACATTTGCATAAAAACGATTTTCAAGTGCAGAATTCTTGTTTTTTTTTTTTTTTTGTTCAAACATAAAAGCTGAAAAATAGAAACAAAATTAGAAATAAAAAAGAGAGTGATAAGTTAGGTTTAAACCGCGGATTTCATTTAATTTTTAGGAGAAGAAAATTTCTATAAAACAGGGGCCCTAAAACAAATTTTAGAAAAATATACGCCATAACGCTCACATAAAACTATGATTTCGATGAGTTTTTTTATATCCATGTATTGTTTGGAACCACTTGCCTTTATGTTGGATATCATTTAAACAATCACCTCTAGATTCACCCCCGTTCCACATATTTCGTTTGATATTTTTGATATTTTTGATATTATTCGTGGGGTGCCGTCAAAGATAAGTGTTACGCCAACAAGCCAAAGAAAATTGACGCTTTAAAGGACAATATTCGTGAAGCCATTGGTGAAATACAGCTGCACACAATCGATAATGTGCTTAAAAATTGGACCGATCGTGTAGGCTACTGCTACTGGCCAGCCGAGGCAGCCATTTGAATGAAATTATTTTCCATTAGTAACCGGAAGGATTGTACTTTCAAATAAAAAAAGAAATTTGAGAAAATATTCAGTTGGTTTTTTCTTGAAAGCATTTAAAAAAAAAAAAGTTATTTGGCGGACCCTTTAGACATGCTCTTTAACGCAGCTCCACAAAATAGTTTAAAGGCATTGAGTAGTATAACCTTGGCAAAACGTGAAACTATTCTTTCTGGAAACTTCTATTGGCATATACATACATACATACATACATACAAAGTTGGTCATTATGACCCTTTAGTCAAGATTACAACCTAGTTTCTAACACTGCATACGTTGGGTGTGTTAATTTTATACATGAGCGGCGGGTCCTACAGTTTAATGTCGTCACCGAACGACAGATTTTTGAGAAACTTTTCATGGCAATTTTCTATTTACTCACAGACTTTTTGCCAGAAATCTGCTGAGAGGAAGTCGCCGAAGAAATATTTTTTGTATTTTGTTTGATGTCTGGCCTGGGGTTTGAACCCTGGCTTTACATATAATAAGCCAACACACTACCTACTAGACTGCGGCGACTTCATACATATATACATACAAACATTCGTACAAAGTCGGTCATTACAACCCTTCAGTCAGGATTACAACCTAGTTTCTCACATCACTTATGTTGTGAGTGATAACTTTATACACGAGTGGCAGGATCTACAGGTTAAAGTTGATTCCGAACGACAGATTTGTGAGAAACTCTTCATGACAATTTTTTATTTACTCTCAGACTTTTTGCCAGAAATCTGCTGAGAGGAAGTCGCCGAAGAAATATTTTTTTTATATTCGGTTTTTGTTCGAGATATCTTAGCTGAAGTTTGAACCAAGGGCTGTCGTCCAATAAGACAACTCACTACTTACAAGACTATGACGTCGAACAGAGTAGCTCCACAAATTCATCTAACGACGTAGATCGCATTACTTTGACAAAACGTAAATTATTCTTACTGGCGACTTCTATTGGCATATAACCAACAATAATTGTCTCCATTAAGTCATGGCAAGATCTTGTTGAAACCACAGATCGTCTAGTCCATACTCTTCAAGTGCTGTCTAAAAAAATTGCGTTTCTCATACCACTCTAGATGACTGAATTCATGGCAACAGTTCTTCTGGCGTCATTGTTGAAAAAAATCAGAACAACGATAATGAATTCCAGACCTTAAAGCTTAACAAACAATCAGTTTTTCCGAAAACCAGTAACATTTCACACTCACTTTTGAATTTTCTGAGCCCCATATGCAAAAGTGTTGCTTGTTGGCATAACCACCGAGTGGGAAATAGTTGCCCAGCATTGGAATGACTGCCAACTAATGTCTGTACTTAGATTGTGAAAATCACTAAAAAAAAAAAGTGTAAATTCAACAGCCAGTTTAATGGTTTAGATGACAACCACATTTGCTCATTGATGAACAAGTAACTGACGTATGTATATACCAGAGATTAGCAATCTGGAATCGTTTTTTCGCTACTCATAACTACTCATGAAATTTTGAATAAAAGTGAGTCAATAATACTGGAATTTAACTATGTACACTGGATTCATTCATACTCAACTAGAACGTTGATTTATAAGAACAGGTTGCAATGCGTACAACGCGTACAACGTGTTGTGATCAAACTCATACCATTCGAAATATGTTTGATTCATAAGCCTACTGCTCATTTAGATTCATAACTTTAGAAAAATACTTATAATACTTATAAATGACTCAGAAGTCGCCGTAGTCTAGTATGTAGTGTGTTGGCTTATTAGAAGTAAAGCCAGGGTTCGAGCCCTAAGCCAGACATCAATACAAAATACAAAAAAAAAGTATTTCTTTGGCGACTTCCTCTATGCAGATTTCTGGCAAAAATTCTGAGAGTAAATAAAATTGCCATGAAAAAGTTTCTCAAAAATCTGTCGACTTTAACTGTAGGTCCCACCGCTCATGTATAAAATTAACGCACACAACATAAGCGGTGTGAGAAACTAGGACGTTTTACAATGGATCAATTCGACTGTACTTGTTTTAATTGACAAGTACACGTTCTCTAACCTAACCTAACCTATAAATGACTCGAGTGACTCGAATCATTCATCAAACATTTACAGTCTTAGTTGTTGTTGCATTTACAACTAAAGAAAAAAGACAGACAGAGCAGCAAGCAGAGCAAACACACAACCTTCTAGTGAGTATTTTAGTGTTCGTACGCTAATCATACTTACTTTGTGATTCGTGTATATGTTGAGTAATGGAGAGTCGAAATCAATAACATCATCATACGTGTTGTCAAATATGATGTATGATGAGTACTTCAAACTTTGAATATGAGTAGAGGTTCCATGATATTAAAAGATGTATGAAAGTGTATGAAGTCGCCGTGGTCTAGTAGGCAGTGTGTTGGCTTATTAGACGAAAAGCCAGGGTTCTAGCCCCAGGCCAGACATCAAAATAAAATACAAAAAGTATTTCTGCGGCGACTTCCTCTCAGCAGATTTCTGGCAAAAACTCTGAGGGCAAAATAAAATTGCTTTAAAGAGTTTCTCAAAAAATCTGTCGTTCGGAGTCGACTTAAAACTGTAGGTCCCACCACTCATGTCTAAAAGTAACACACACAACATAAGTGGTGTGAGAAACTAGATCGTAATCCTGACTGAAGGGTTGTAATGACCAATTATGTATGTGTATGTATATATGAAAGCGTATAAGTATCAGAAATTAAAAGTATGATTCGATTCTACTCATCTTTTTGAGTACTCATTGCTGATCTCTGATATACAAGGCACTCGTTACGAAAGGGGTAACACACCTGGCAACATTTTTTTCTTTTTTTTTTTTTCTTTTTGCAATTCATGAGAATAAATTCTTTCATAGAAAATCAAACATTTTCAATGCAAAATAATAAAAAGTTTTTAATTCGTTCTGTGCATATAAGACTAATCGGTTGTATTAGTGTTAAATTTTCTTCCCAAAGTAAAGATAACAAGATGCGGCCAAATTTTATGCTTTTTAGCCAACTATTTCACAGACAACAAAATTCAATTAAAAACGAAAAATACTTCTTGTCTTTCTATCACTCTAGCTATCATTGGGTATTGGATGGAACAACAATTTCCAAAAACAATTTTTGCTTAATTTTAATGAATATTTTTTCTATATATTTTTTATTTTTTGTATTTCAAATTCAGTATCTTGTTTTAATTTGTTATTCTGGTACTTATAAAAATAAAATAAAAAAATAACAAAACAAACCTGTTCTTCTGCCGCTTTCAAACAATTAAAAAAAATTGTCTATAAAATCTGTAAAGAAATAAAAAAAAATTAGAAAAAATAAAATGAGTTTTAAGCAATTATTTAAAAACATTTTAACAATTTTAATTCTAAGATTTCTTTTCCATTTTTTCTTTATTTTTTTGGTTCTAAAAATTGTCATTAAAAATGTAATAAAAACAAGAGTTAGAAAACAAACAAACAAATAAAACAACACAGTAATAAAAAAATCTCATTTTGAGTACTTGAAATAGTTTTTTAAAAACACACAAACAATTTCCCAGAAACCCTATAGCATGTGAGATTTTAAAATAAAGAAGCACGGCTCTTAAAAAGGCGGCAAATATCATATACATTCCTTAACGCTCTTTAGGCACGAAGGGCTAAGTTACTGTTATCAGATCCTATATACTTCAAATCAACTCACAAATCTTCACATAGTCCGTCAAAATTTGGCGAATTGTCTAGATGTTGGGGTGCCTAGCAGCTATCGTCTGTACTTAGATTGTAGGGCTCGATTAATTATTGCGTAAATTCAACAGCTAGAGTCTGATGGCAGCCCTCATTGACGGCATGACCGTGCATTTAAGTGACAACTCACAGACATCAGCAATGAGTATACAAAAAGATGATGAGAATCGAATCATACTCATAATTTCTGATACTTATATGCATTCATACTTATTTTAATATCATGGAACCTCTACTCATATTCAAAGTTTGAAGCACTCATCATACATCATACTTAACAACACGTATGATGATGTTATTGATTTCGACTCTCCATTACTCAACATATAAACGAAACACAAAATAAGTATGATTCACGTACGAACACTAAAATACTCACAAGAAGGTTGTGTAAATGCAACAACAACTAAGACTGTAAATTTTTAATGAATGATTCGAGTCACTCGATAGGTATTGTTGTTGTGTGTTGGCTGGGTTCGAGGCCCAGGCCAGACATCAAAACAAAATACAAAAAGTATTTTATCGGCGACTTCCTCTCAGCAGATTTCTGGCAAAAACTCTGAGAGTAAATAAAATTGCCATTCAAAGTTTCTAAAAAATCTGCCGTTCGAAGTCGACTTTAAACTGTAGCTACCGCCACTCATGTATAAAATTAACACACACAACATAAGTGGTGTGAGAAACTAGGTCGTAATCCTGACTGAAGGGTTGTAATGACCAATTATGTATGTATGTATGAATGAGTAGGCTTATGAATCAAAAATATTTCGAATGGTATGAGTTTGACGTCAACACGTTGTACGCATACTCATTGCAACCCCTGTACTTATAAATCAACGTTGTAGTGGGAGTATGAATGAATCAGCGTACATCGTTAAATTTCAATATTTTTGATTCAAAATTTCATGAGCGCTGATTCCTGTGGTACCCACCAATAACAATTTCCGTAGGGTACCCGAAAAGTGTTTTTTAAAACGTAAAAGTCAACAACAGCGTTTTTATTTTTTATTTTTGTAAGTACAATAATGGCAACAATAAAAATAGAGAAAAACAACAACAACTACAGCAACAATTGCTTCACGGAAACTAAAGCTTAAGAAGAATAAGAAAAAAAATAGAAAAGAAACGAAACGAAACGAAAATACCTTATCGAACAGCGACCAACAATAAGAGGAGAGGTAAAGCCGGTTCAATAAACTTTTTGAATATTCCAACAGCAATAACAGCAGCATCAGCATCAGCAGCAGCATCAGCATCAACATTAACAACAGCAATAATAGCAACAACAATAAAAACAAACGATTTAAACTTTTAAAGATTTTATTTCTTATTTTTCAAGAAACTTAACAACAAAAAAGTTTTTATTGCTGTTGTTGTTGTAGTAATGAATACCAAAAACAAAAAAGAAAAAGAAAAAGAAAACCGAAATAGAAACTGATTTGTTTTACTCTTTTCTTTGGGAATCATGACAGATGTTTTGTTTTTGGCATCATAAAATTGGGTATCGAAAGGAGGCGAAAAAACGAAACATAACCCCGCTGAAAAGTTTCATGTACAATACCCCCCCCCCCCCCACCATTAAGGCGGGGCACCATAACAAATTGTTACAAAGTAGTAGCGTTCCTTTCTTTCGTTTGGTATTGTTTTCTAATCGTTAAACAATAAAGGAATTAAAAAAACAACAACAACAAGAATTTAATTAGATTTTGTTAAGAAAACAAAACAGAAATGGGTGGGGAAAAAATAAGAAAATTTATTTCAGGATTTTTATTAAATTTTTTATTTTAAAGAAATTCTAATTCCGTAAATAACAAGTCACATACATAACATAATTGGTCATTACAACCCTTCAGTCAGGATTACAGCCTAGCTTCTCACATCACTCATGTTGTGTGTGTTAATTTTATATGTGAGTGGCAGCACCTACATAAAGTCGACTCCGAACGCTAGATTTTAAGGAAACTTTTCATGACAATCTTTTCTTACTCTCAGAGTTTTTGCCAGAAATCTGCTTAGAGGAAGTCGCCAAAGAAATATTTGTTCATATTTCGTTTTGATGTCGGACTTGGGGTTTGAACCCGAGCCTTACGTCTAATAAGCCAACACACTACCTATTAGACTACGGCGACTTCAGTAATATACTTCAGCATAAATAACAAGTACAAGCATTAAAAGAAACGATTTTGAAAATCCATGTCTCATGGTAAATATACACAAAATCAAATCCATGACACAATACGTACGTATCCTTCAGTCAGGATTACGACCTAGTTTCTCACACCACTTATGTTGTGTGTGTTAATTTTATACATGAGTGGTGGAACCTACAGTTTAAAGTCGACTCCGAACGACAGATTTTTGAGAAACTTTTTCATGGCAATTTTTATTTACTAACAGAGTTTTTGCCAGAAATCTGCTGAGAGGAAGTCGCCGAAGAAATACTTTTTTTGTATTTTATTTTGATGTCTGGCCTGGGGCTCGAACCCTGGCTTTTCGTCTAATAAGCCAACACACTACCTAATAGACTACGGCGACTTCAGACATATATGACACAATAACGCCGAAAATATCAAAAACTTTACATGGAAGCCGCAGTAGTTTAAAGACGTCGAGTCATTGTGCTATCTAGACGGTATTATTACAACAAACAATGGCTCTAGAGAGGATATTGGGAGAAGATATCAGCCATCTGGAATCATTTTTATGCTACTCATAAGCACTCATGAAATTTTGAATATAACTGAGTCAACAATATTGAAATTTAACTATGTACTCTGGATTCATTCATACTCAACTAGAACGTTGATTTATAAGTACAGGTTGCAATGAGTATGCGTACAACGTGTTGACATCAAACTCATACCATTCGAAATATGTTTGATTCATAAGCCTCTACTCATTTAGATTCATAGCTTTAGAAAAATACTTATAATACGAGTGACTCGAAATATTCGTAAAAATTTACAGTCTTAGTTGTTGAGCATTTACAGGCACATAAGCAAGAACCACAGACAGAGCAGCAAGCAGAGCAAACACACAACTATTGAGTGAGTATTTTAGTGTTCGTATGCGATTCCTACTTATTTTGTGCTTCGTGTATATTTATGTTGAGTTGTGGAGAGTCGAAATCAATAACATCATCATACGTGTTGTTAAGTATGATGTATGATGAGTACTTCAAACTTTGAATATGAGTAGAGGTTCCATGATATTAAAAGAAGTTAGAATGCGTATAAGCATCAGAAATTATGAGTATGATTCGATTCTACTCATCTTTTTAAATACTCATTCGTGATCTCTGGTTGGGAACCGTATTAACAAGACCCAATAAAACTATGACCAGCTACAGCCAAAGCAGAACTGCAGACACAGCTGGCAACGTACTACAAACTGAATATTCCTAACAGCTGTGTGAATTCAGTTGCTTGCTTCAAGGATACAGCTTCATAATGGGATACAGCTCGTTAAGACCTCAAAACCAACAAGATCTTTGTCAACCGATTCTTGAGACAATTTTAAGAGATATTTTGACCAAATGCTATCAACAAAACTGAACTTTGGGTATCAAACTGGGCAAATCTAAATTCAGATCGAGAATAAAGATGGGCCGTAAACTGTGCAGATCTGAATTCAGATCGAAAAGTGAAGACAGAAATAGACAGGATCAAAGATCTTTATCAACCGATACCTGAGACGATACCAACAGTTTTTCTGGCCAAACACTATCAACAATACTGCACTCTGAAAGGGTCGCAAACTGGGCAGATCCGAATTCTGATCGAGAATGAAGACGCGTCGTAAACTGCGCAAATCTAAATTCATATCGAGATGTGAAAACGGAAATAGAGAGGCTCCATCCATGGTATATGCAGACCAAGGCAAGACTACGATTGAATACACACAGTGTGGAACCATGGACACATTTCTCGAAGCACTAAACTAAACATTTTCAAATGCTGTGCAAAGTCATTGTAGTCTAGTAAGTAGTAATTAAGTTTATTAGACGTCTGACATTATATATCTACGGTGACTTCCTCTCAACAGATTTCTGGCAAAAATTCTGAGAGTAAATAAAATTGCCATGAAAAGTTTCTCTCTTCGGAGTCGACTTTAAACTGTAGATCACGCCACTCATGTATAAAATTAAAACACATAACCTAAGTGGTGTGAGAAGCTGGGTCGTAATGTGACTGAAGGATTGTAATGACCAATTATGTTGTGTATGTGTAAAGTCTATTACCTTAAACGAATGCAAATCGTAGAATGCAGTTCCATGTGATCTCAGGATATAACAGATTCTTGTCAAACAATCTCTGAAGCTAATCCAGCAGATTTTTTCCAATACTCTCCTCTCTGGGCACAAGCTAAGCAGATCTGTGATCAAGATTCATGGAAAGAAATAGAAATCTATTTTATGCAGACCACTAATTGACACAACCAGGACTGCATTTGCCTGGAATCCCCAGGGCAGTCATTGGAGGGGCTACCAAAGCGAAGACCTCTGGAAATAAATCATAATTGAACTGAAACCTGAAGCCATAGTTACAGAGAAGCATTTAGCCAATGCTGACACTGATTGACACAACTAGGATTGCATTTGCCTGGAATCCCCAGGGCAGTCTTTGGAGGGGATGCCCAAACGAAGACATCTGGAAATAATTCGTAAATGGTACTGAAACCTGAAACCATAGTTGCAGAAGCATTGTTAAATCAAAGACTGTAATTACTGAGAACAACAATAATTTCAAAACAAAAGAAAATAATTTGAACTTTAACCTTTTATTAGAATCAGCTGCTAACTGTTATTATTAGTGGTTAGTGGTTAGTGGTGGTGGTAGATATTGCGAATTTTCTTTTTAGCAATTGCTTTACGGAAAATACACAAAACAAACTAAACAAATGCCAATAAAATCTATTCCCCCTTAATAACATAGAGTGCTTATGGTTGTAAACAATTTATAATTTACCCCAGTCCCAGCTTAGCAAATGTTCTGTGAAATTTTATTTCTAATTTTCTTTTTCTTCTTCTTTTTTTGTTTGCCATATTTTTGTATTTCGATACGTATGGATATTGAAATTAATCCTCAAATATAAATTGCCAGTGACATTGCCACTGTTTTGTTTACTAAGCTTGGGACAGACAGACAGACAGAGACTACCTACGACAACAATAAGTCCAAAGGCAACGAAGGCAGTAGCAGTAGCAGCAAGTTATGGAAACACTACGGCTACTGAACGTACTGAACGGGGGTGTTTTTTGTTTTCAATGAATATACTTGAGCTGGGAAAAATTATCATTTACAGCGCGATTCACACTATGTATGCTGCTGCTTCGCTGGCGAGTAAATTAAAAACGATTGAAACCCCTTAAATGATGAAATTGATGTCGTGGCAGTAAAAGTAGTGTTTGCGGTAGGGGTTAGAGGCTTATAATGTGTTGTATTTGTTGTAATGAACAAACAAACAATGGCGTTTTCATATGCTACGTGCCTGTGTAATTTTACGAAACGTAATTTCATGGTTTTCATATGTTTGAGACGAATTTATTGTTGTTGAGCGTTTTATTTTCACGCACAGCAATAATGGTTTTGAAATTTATATCGCACTCCCACCCCCCTGGAAAAAAAGTGGCATACAAAATGTACTTTTCATTGATGGCTTGTGACACCAAGTGAGCCATTTAATTTGGCTTTGACTGTACTGGCTTGTATGGTTTTTCTGCTTTCAAGCGGGAATTAAACAAAACAGTGGCATACAAAATGTATTTTTCATTGATGGCTTGTGACACCAAGTGAGCCATTTTATTTGGCTTTGACTGTATTTGCTTGTATAGTTTTTTTGTTTTGCTTTCAAGCGGGACTTAAACAAAATTTATTAAATTTACATACGATAAGCAAATGTGTGGGTAGTTTTAAAAAAATGAAAGAAAAAAACGGCAACAAATATAAACAAATATAAACAACAACAAAAAAAGAAATAAATTTTTCAAAATTAATTTCATGTTTTGTTTACACTGTATCTCAAGTATTATTTTACGTTCAACACATAAAAATGTTCATGCCTGATACGGAATAATAATCAAAACACAACTCATAAGGGTGGCAGTGCTAGAGGTAGAGGTAGAGGTAGAGATGGTGGTATCGGTGGCTGATGATGTTATCGATATACAACATCTATATATGTATGTATCTACCACCAGCCAAAAAGCAAATATTGTTTCTGTTTCGGTTTTTTTTATTTCAAAATAAACTCGAAATTAAGCATTTTGTCGGTTTAAATATTTATCATCGTCATCATCGCCAACCATCACCATTAACCGGCCACAAAACAGCTCTTGCTGTGGCTGCATATCGATAAATCGTTTCAATTTTCCTTCCATTCGTTCGATTTTTTATTTTGCTTTCGTATGTAAAATATTTTTAAAATTCAAATTGCGTGTAGAATGTTAATAAAAACAAAAAATAAAAACAAAAAAAAAATACGTAAATTTGTGGCCACAAAGGCCTGCCAAGCCAAAAAGATCTTATATTTGCTGATGGCTTTTGATTAATCGTTAACCTATAGAAGGTCATATTGATAGCAATATGGCCTTGACATTCAATTCAAAAGAATTAAAAATGAATTTAGATTGGAAAAAACAAAATTCATAAAATGTTTCAGACACGGACAAACGTAATTAAACACAAAATTATTACAAAATTTATTACATTTTCTAAATTAATTTTTCTTTAATTTAAATTATAAAAATTAAGTTTGGAAGTTATTGGTGGTTGGCATGAAAATAGTAAAGGGTGGTTTTTATAGAGGTATAGAACTTTAAGTTGCAATAAAACACCGATGGATTATTCGATTGACATGAATTTTATTCATCCGAAAGATAAACTTGTGGCATTACATTTTAAATATGATTTCTGGCATATAACCGCCACGGCTGGCGCGGATGTAGTCCAATCTGGACGTCCAATTTTCGATGAATTTTTCCAACATTTGTGGCCGTATATCGGCAATAATACGGCTAATGTTGTCTTCCAAATGGTCAAGCGTTTGTGGCTTTACCGCATAGACCAATGACTTTACACAGCCCCACAGAAAGTAGTCTAGCGGTGTTAAATCACAAGATCTTGCAGGCCAATTCACAGGTGTCAAAAACGTGAAATTAGGCGGTCACCAAACGTGTCTTTCAATAAATCTATTGTGGCACGAGCTGTGCGACATGTTGCGCCGTCTTGTTGAAACCACATCTCAGGGACATCATGGTTATTCAATTCAGGAATGCAAAAGTTAGTAATCATGGTTCTATACCGATCACCATTGACTGTAACGTTCTGGCCACCATTGTTTTTGAAAAAGTACGAACCAATGATTCCACCAGCCCATAAAGCGCACCAAACAGTCAGTTTTTCTGGATGTAACGGCAGTTTAGTTTGTTGACGTAGCCATTCAACCAGATGTGCGCTTCATCGCTAAACACAATTCGCTTATGAAAATCGGGAACAACGGTAATCTCGTTTTGGGCCCATTCGACGAATCTACGCCTTACTTGATGATCGTTTGGCTTCAATCCTTTGCACGAGTTGGATTTTGTAAGCACGCAAACGAAGATCCTTCCGCAAAATCTTCCATAAAGTGGATGGACACAGATCCAATTCCTGTGCTCGATGGCGGATGGACTCATTCGGGTCTTCCTCAATGCTACGCTCTACAGCAGCAATAGCTTCTTCTGTACGCACCACCGTACAGCGTCTCTGGGGATGCGAGTTATCAATAAGAGTAAACGTGGTGCGAAAACGTTCCATGGTTAATCGAATTAACTGCTCTGATGGACGATTTTGTCGACGATAAAATGAACCGCACAGAACCATTATTTTCGAAATAAAATTGCACTATTTGCAAGCGTTGTTCAGGCGTGAGTCTATTCATGATGAATTGCCAAACCAAACTGAGAATAAATCACTTGGCAGCTGTTCAATCGGTCGCCATCTTGAAAAGTAATGCCAACTTAAAGTTCTATACCTCTATAAAAAACACCCTTTATTTGAATTTGCATCACAGTTTTCCTAAAACATTTATTAAAGTCACCCTTGACCTTTTAGTGCCTTAAAGGGTTAAGGGTTTTCAAGTAATGAATAAAATAATTCATGAGTATAATTAACATGCCACTTAATTTAGAAAAGCTTTTCAACCAAAAAAAAAGTAATAAATTCAACGGATTTAAAGTGTTAGAAACGCTACATTAGACAATATGGTAGCGTGATAATAAAAAGGGGAATCAAAGAAATATTTTTAAAGTCTTAAATTGTTGTTAAAAAGTTCTTGAAATTTTTAAAAACATTCTTAGAGGCCTATTAAGGAATATAAATTAAAAAAAATTATATTTTATTTTATCACAATATGGATTGGAGGCCTATTTAGCGTGGCATAAGCAGTTAAGCCAATTATTTACTGGAACTAATTATTATTAAAAATTTCTTTGTTCTTTGTCTTCAAACTGCCTTTAAGGCTCGTTTCTAGGCTTTACAGTGTAAATTGCTCAACATTTTCTTGTTCACTTTCATAATTTTATACTCATTTCGTTTCACTGGCTGACTGACAGCCAAACTGGTGAACTGAGCGGCTTTTCTTTCCTTTTTTTTCTTTCTCAGTTTCCCCCCCCCCCCCCCCCATTCTGTTTTAATGATTAGTTCAAGCCTGTATATTTTATGCATCATTAGTACATTCGACTGACAGCATAAGAGATGGATGGCGTTGATGATGACGATGGTGATGGTGCGCTGTTGTTCCATGACTATGCCATTGGTGACTGGGACTGCGACGACGACAATGACAATGACAATGACAATGACAAGGTGTTGAGTTAAGTTGTTGATGAGCTGAGGTTCACATAAAGTCAACATTCAACACTTGAGGCAAAGTTAAGTCAAAACATTACTTGGGGCCATAATTCTCTACACCTCTATTCATATGTATTTACATACATGAGTTACACATATGTATGTATATATATTTAAACAAATAAGCAAACAAACAAATAAATAATGAATATGTGTAAATGAGTTTGTGCAAATAAAAACATAAAATCAAATGAGAGGAAAATATTATGGCTGTAGGTCATGCAGTGAGGCAGGCTATGTTTACAAGGGGCCTTAAACAAAAGTGTTACAAAACACTGCAGAGATGAATATCTGTATGTAGGACGATGAGCTTTGTCGCTAAAGAGCTATCAAGAGTATCGACTCTACATAATGCCACACTACGGCTTCTCGAGTAAGCTAGGAACATGCGTTCTGGAAAGAGAAGCTAGGGAAAGTAATATAACGCACCCTGAAGATCAAGCGCAGGATCACTCTTGCCAACAGGTGCTACTATGGTCTCAATAGGCAATTGAGTAGCAGAGATCTCCCTCGTGCAACAAAACTAACACTTTACAAGACACTCATCCTACTCGTGCTTCTTTATGGCGCAGAGGCATGGACCCTATTAAGTGCAGATGCAGCGGCCTTAAGAGTGTTCGAGAGAAAAGTACTACGCAAGATCTTCGGTCCAGTGCGAGTTAGCGATGATTTCCGTATCCGATCCAACAGTGAGCTGTGTCTGCTCCTCAACGACATAGACGTTGTACAGCGTATTAATATCCAGCGGCTGAGCTGGCTCGGCCATGTCGTTCGAATGGAGGAGGATGCTCCAGCGAGACGGGTATTTGATGCGGGAATCTGCGGAAGTCGGCGAAGAGGACGACCTTGCATCCGTTGGAAGGACCAAATCGAGGAAGCTCTGTCATCGATTGGTGTGACCAACTAGCGTAGGCGCGCACGAAGCAAAGGCGCCTGGAAGGATGTGTTACGGCAGGCCGAAATCCGTTAAACGGGTTGTTATGGCCAATTAAGTAAGTAAATAAGTAAGTAATGCAACGCACCCAGCAATCGGCTCTCTTCAGGTTTTCACTAATGCTTCTAAAATAGATGGAACTGCGAAGTGGTGGAAACTTTTTGTAGGCATAGCCCACTTGATAAGGACCACTGCAGTGTCTTCCAGGCCAAAAATGTCGGCTGTACAAGCTTTTATAAGGATTATTCACGAGCAAAATAAATCTAGAATGGACATTAACACAGTTTCTAAACAGGCGGTTACCAAAACACTGGTTTCTAGCAATACAGTAATGGATTCGGTCAACGCCACATGGGCCAAGATAGTGCAGCAAATTTTCCCAAAACTAGACAGAAGCCGCCGTAATCTAGTAGACGTAAAGCCAGGGTTCGAGCCCCAGGCCAGACATCAAGACGAAATACAAAAAGTATTTCTTTCGACGACTTCCTCTCTGCAGATTTCTGGCAAAAACTCTGAGAGTAAATAAAATTGCCATGAAAAGTTATTCAAAAATTTGTCGCTCGGAATACGACTTTAAACTGAAGGTTCCTCCACTCATGGATGAAATTAACGCACACAACATAAGTGGTGTGAGAAGGTAGGTCGTAATCCTGACTGAAGGATTGTAATGACCAATTATGTTATGTATGTCAGCCAGTACAGTTGCAGTCCACTGGTAGGTAAAGTGTTTAGGTCCCAACTCACGGACAAAATGAAATATGAAAAGAATTATTTCCTTAGGCGACTTCCTCTCAGTAGATTTCTGACAAAAAATAGGAGATAAAAATAAAATGGTCATGAAGGTTTCTGAGAAATCTAGCGTTCGGCGTTGACGTTAGACTGTAGGTCCCTTTACTTATGGGTAAAATTAACACACACAACATAAGTGGTGGTGTGAGAAACTACGTCATAATCCTGACTGCAGGGTTGTAATGAGCAATTATGTACACATGTAGATAAACACCATACATATGGTAAATCAGTTCTCTAGAAGCTGTAGAGACAAGGAAACTATTCTTCATATCCACCACTACATCGAAGAACCCCTTGTTGTCTACTATGCACACGATCTAAATGGTAATTTTGATTCATCACAAGCTCTGGGTGATTCCAAGACTAGGGGATATGGACGACTGTGGCAGCACAATGGGTCAAGTAGGCCTATCCATGGGTTGACAGCTAAGTAGGGGCCTACCATTAGCTTTAAAAGCCTGTTGTTCTAGCACCCAATCGGCGTAGCTACGGCAGTGGGAATGGTCAGCCGGCTCTAACTATTACGTCAATTGGACTTTATATGGACGGAGGTGTAAATCCCAATGTAAAATACATCATAATGAGCCGTGAGTGAGGCTCAATAGCTGAAAATGCCACCGCAACGATAAATTCGGAATATTCAGCACATTTTCTAAAACAGAAACTCTATTGTTGGTGGTGTGTATAGCGAGAGCTAGCTGTTTACATTTATAGAGATTTCGGGAAAGCGAATTCTAGAACTTTCGCCTTCAAAAACATTCATTAGACTGTTTACCCTGACATATAAAAGGCAAAGCAAAGCAGGCAAGTTAGTTAGTAAAAGTTCAGTCAGTCTTGTGTGAAAACGAGGTGTGTTTGAAGAGAATAATCGTGGTTTGAAGATCTCCGTTACAAAGATTTGTCGTGTATTTGCTTAGTGATTGTTATTGTTTATGCAAAGGATGTAAACACAGGAATTTTTCTCAAAACTAGACAGAAGTCGCCATGGTCTAGTAGGTAGTGTGTTGGCTTATTAGACGAAAAGCCAGGGTTCGAGCCCCAGGCCAGACATCAAATTAAAATACAAAAAGTATTTCTTCGGCGACTTCCCCTCAGCAGATTTCTGGCATAAACTTTGAGAGCAAAATAAAATTGCCATGAAAAGTTTCTCAAAAATCTGTCGTTCGGAGTCGACTTTAATCTGTACTTCCCGCCACTCATGTATAAAAATTAACGCACACAACATTAGTGGTGTGAGAAACTAGGTCGTAATCCTGACTGAAGCGTTGTAATATCCAATTATGTATGTATGTATTGTTTATACAAAGGGTGTAAACAGAGGAATAACAAAGAAGAGCAATTGTTGTTGTTTACATCAAGTTGTAAACAGTGGCACACAGAATTGTGCGAATTATAAAGAATTTTAATTAAAAACTAAGCACAATTTTATTTTTATTTAATTTGCAAACTACGAGCCTATATTTTAAAGGTTTTTAAAAGGTAAAAACGTAAAAATACTGATGGTTTGGAATTGGCCTAAAGTGGGCCCATAAAAGGACAGGGCCTGTGTTTACTCTTTAACTTCCCATGAGATTTGTAGATGAGTGCTTATTCATCATGCAATGCCTGTGCCATAATTGTATGTATAAGTCTAAGTACTCAAAAGTGGTTTTTGGCAATGTGTCGTATAAAATTGCGGAAATATCACATCAACAACAGCCGTTATCATCCAGGGCTGAAGAATACAATGGCACAAGGGCTCGGCAGCACCAAGGAACCCAGCAGATGTGGAAAAGAGAGTAAAGGAATGCAACGATATTGTGTCTGGAATGCAGCATCATCATCATCATCATCATTATCATGTAAAACACAACTTGACACTTGACTCATAAACATTTATGAATAAAATTTATTTGGTGCCTTAAAAATAACAAAAAAAAACAAGGAATTTAATTTTTTCTTTATGTAATACTGGTTGTAGTTGTTGTATGTTTGATGTTCATGTTGGGTTTTTGTTTTTGTTTATATGCTCGAGTGCACTTTATTAATTTTAATCCGAAAAACAAAAGCTTTGTTAAACTAAACCCCAAAAAAAAATTGTGAAAAAAAACATAATGCTGGCGACATATTGTTTGTTGTTAACATACATACAACAAAAACAAAAACAACAAAAAAAAACTGTAGTTTCTCTGTTCATTTCAAAACATTCATTCCTTCACATCATGGTGCTCATGGCTCACGGCTCACGGCTCATGGCTCATGATGTTTTGCTTTTCTTCTTCAATTGCATTCATGAAGTTCATGTTCAATGATGGTTTAGAGAGACAAACGTTGCTGTCTAGTCTTGTCTTCTCTTTACAATCGCTCTGCGGCAAACTCAAAAGCGTGAAAAAATACAGTTTAAAACCAAAAAGAAAAAAACGGAAAACAAAAACAAAATCAAATAGGAATTCCTCCTACTTTTGCTAAGCCTTCACATAAATTTTCTTCGTTTTTCTTTTTGCAATTCACTCAACTGTATTGTAAATGCGTTGCATTGCTTGGAAATTATTTCGTTTTCATTGTATTGGAACACATTAAAGCGAGTTCCAGATAACAGAAGAAAGAGTAGCAAAAGAGAACAACACAAAGAAAAAATTTACCGTTAAAATATTTAAGCATACCGTTAATGGAAATACACTTAAAAATATCTGCTATTGAGGTGAACTACAATTTTCCCCCAGAAAATAAATATGAATTCAAGAAAAAGTTTTGTAGTAACCTTCAATTAACCTTGAAAAACTAAAAATACACTCAAATGTGTATTAAAAAGGGGGGTTTGAAAGCAAACTGAATGTATTGTTACGTTTTTGGCTTTTAAAAATGTTTAAAATATGAGCTCGTAGATTTCAAATAAAATAAAAATTAAAATTATATGTACCACTGTTCACAACTTGATGTAAACAACAACAATTGCGTTTCTTTGTTATTCCTCTCATTTATTCGACAGATCTTTGTAACGAAGATCTTCAAACCACGATTACTCTCTTCAAACGCACTGCGTTTTCACGCAAGACTAACTGAACTTCACTAACTCACTCGACTGCTTTGCCTTGCCATTTATATGGCAAGGTCACGGATATTTTAGGAAATATCTGCACAGAATGGGCAAGACCGCCTCCTCTTACTGTCTTTACGAGGAAGGGGAGATAATTGATGACACAGAGCTCACTGTTTTCGAGTGTGCGCTCTGCACTGACGTCGATAGTTGGGACGATCACGGCCGGCAGCATTGTCGGGGTTATGATCGCGAGTAGAGAAAATTGGACCTCAGTGGCGAATTACGTATAGAGCATTCTAAGGCTGAAGAAGAGGGATCTTAAGGCTGCGGACCATGTGGGCACACCGTCATAGATGAAAGTGTCACAAGTGTCAGGCGAAATTCGAAGCAGGGACGTATACGAATGGAATAGTGGAGACACTTGGATGTCTCTTCAACTTTCGACACGTAATCCGGACGCGGAAATGAACACGCAGGGGCCAAAGGGACTCCACTCCTAAGTAATACCACCGTAGTTCCGGGTCCACGAGACGAGGGGGGGATTTAGTGGGTAAGGGCCCCACACACAGAGGTTGTGACGACTTCCTCTATGGTGCAGTTATATACATTTACCCCTCCTCGGCGTAAGAAAAAATTATATGGCAACGTAAATAGTCTGATGAATGTTCTTGAAGGCGAACGTTTATGACTTCGCCTTCTTGAAATCTCTATAACTATACACATCGTTGTTTCCGTTTATTATTGTAGTGTTGTTTGTGTATTTTTGTTTACTTGTTTACCATTTTTTTTATGCTGGCGTTTGTTGTTATATTAAGCAATACGATAATTTGTAAACAGGTTTGTTTACTTGCATTGTTTTGTTTTTTGTAGCTTTTGTTTATAATTTTAATGTTAAGCGATGTAAGAGCAAAACGCCAGTATCTAGATTTTTCATTTTCGTAACAATATTTTCTTTTGGATATAGTAATGAACAATGGCAGAGAATCCCCTCAACATAAAATTTTAAAAATTCGTGGAATGCACGAAACAGTTGAGAAAACTCCAGGTATCTCGAAAAACAAAATTTCGAAGTCGAACTATTCATTGAGACAAGCCCTCTAGAAATCTTAGAAGACCAGCTACATTTAAACCTTCTCAGTATAGCACAATATCTGTCTGTCAAGCCATAAATACAATGATATTCTGCTGAAAACCATTCGTTACCAGCAGATATGTCTCTTTTCAATGTTGTTATTGCCGTGAAGAGTAAAATTTCAGTTAGTCTTGTGTGAAAACGCGGTGTGTTTGAAGATCTCTGAACAATTCTTACTGTTTACGCAAAGGCTGTAAACAAAGAGAGCAAACAAAGCAATTGTTGTTGTTTACATCAAGTTGTAAACAGTGGCACACAGAATTGTGAGAACAATAAAGAATTTTAATTAAAATTAAACACAAATTTATTTTTATTTTATTTGCAATCTAGGAGCTTATATTTTAAACGTTTTTAAAAGGTAAAAACGTAACAATTGGTGTTGTGACGATACAATCTATTGAACTCCCCTCAAACTATATAAGGTATCCCTATAATATCTCCTCCAAAACTATTGCCTTAATATAATTCAAGATGCTGCTGGATAGTCAGATGCAGGACTTTGATCTCCTGTTATTGTAATTTGCCAAACAAGTTTTGATTGTCTCAAAACCTACTTGGTTTGAGAAGAGCCTTTGCCTCTCTTGAACTACCATTTTATTAAATATAATTTTCGAAACATTAGCTCCCACTTCACAGAAGCTGCCGTGCTAGCAAACTCATCTGCTTACTCAGTGTCGAGGACTCCCACATAATCTGAAAACTTGCCAAGGGTAACCTTATTTTCCCTTTCTAGCTCATTCAACTTCTACAGACAATCCCATACATGTTTTTATTTTAACCTTAAAAGAGCTCAAAGGGAATTCTGACCGTCAGATAGCATTGCTCTATGTCTTGTCAACTCCTGTCCAAGTTTAATTGAGCACTTCTTTTGATGGCATAGACTTTCGCTGGTAAGACATCCGCGAGTTTCCCCCTTGGTTTTGGAATATTTCATTCTGGAAGCATAAATTTCTGTTCTAATATTCGTACTTGACCCATTTGTATACCACAAAATAGCTTTTCTCTTACTCTATTCAGTTTTCAGTACTAAATCTTATTGCAAAGTATTTCTTAAAATCCTAGAGTTCTGTACAAGTGCTCGTTAAGAGGGTCTTTAAAGCTTTGAAATCGTAGAAATGTTCTTTCTAGATCTTTGACCTCCATTTGCTGTTGTATTGAGCGAATAATTAACTTCTTTTCTGTTTTCATTTATCTTGCCTCGACTGTTTCTGGTGACTTTGATATCAGCTGCACTCAAAGAAATTTCTTTTCTTCAGTAATTTTCTTTGCTTTTCATAGCAAAAATTAAAAAAAAAGAACATGAAAGAATAGAAATTAAATTACAAAACATTTGCCAGCAGTAAATGGGAAAAAACGCAACAAAATCTGCAGAAATAAGAATGAATTTCACAATCGAAAAACAGTAGAAAAAAAAAGAAATAAAATTTACCACCCCTGTGTTACACAAATGTCTAGGCAAATACACACACACACACAGGCAACGTAATGATGTGGATGATGGTAATTGTGCTGATGATGGCGATGACGATGACGATGACGAAGACGACTGCTAAAGCTGTAGCTGAAGATGAAGACTACAAAGGAAGAACAATTTCAACATCAGAGGATATTTTTGGGCAAAAATAATAACAAATGGAATCAGCCAAGCAAACTACCCTTACAACTTAAGCAAACAAAAACGAATGGCAAAGCAAAAAATCACAACAATAACAACAAATATTTACAATGAAAACTGAATGAAATGAATGATTATGCAGCAGCATGTGTAGTATCATCATAGGTGAAGCAGCATAACAGCAACAGCAGTAGCAGCTTTAAACGCAGCTGCTCCTAAGGCTATTTAACACACACACCGTTACACAACAGCATAATTTTTATAACAAAAAAAAAAGAAATGGGAAATAAACTGCTGATTTGGCTGCTGCTGATGATGGCTACAATACGCGTGGCGTCTGCACAAAATATTCGTTTTAAGAATAAAATTTACCACGTACCACCACAATAGTAGATTTATATGCCACACTGCATTGAATGATTTTTTGTTTTTACAAAAACAAAAAACCAAAAGCAAACACGAGACAAAGAATAATTTTTGTATGGCAAATAAAATTTATATTTTAACAACAACTGCAACAACAACAACAATAGCAGCAATATTATTAACAACAACAATAAAAAAATCATGTGCATTTAAAAAATTCCAACAGCAAGGAAACAGAGCAAAAAAATAGGATTTTTTCTCTCTGAAAAGAAAGAGAAAAATGTTTCAATACCAAAATGTTCCTGTAACATCTATGGAGTTTTACAGGCGAATATAGTAAAAGAAAACTTTTGGAGCATTTCCAATCTAAAGGAAAAACCGAAAATCAAGCTGCTTAAAGAGTTCTCACGTATCCCTACATAAGCAAGACTTTGAAGTCCTCAAAAAATTGGATAAAATTCGATAGGATTTAAACAAACCTTGTGGGCTGGATAGCAATTGGATCAAGGACCTTTGGGACTGGAGTTATAGGGGACAAAGCCAACTTTTTTATAAGAACAAAAAAGTGAGTTGTATACAACGGGAAAAATTCGATAAAATTCAAAAAGTTTCGGTTAACAGACCTAGTGGGCTGCATAGTCATGATATCAAGGATTCCAAAACAGTTTTCCTCACGATCGAGCTTTACTCGGAACCAGAGATATAGGCGACGTTTCTAATTGTTTTCTTTAAATGAGCAACAAAAAAGTGGGCTATATAATCGGGCTAACTCGTATAAAAAATGGACCTGTGGGCGAAATGGACCAAGTGTGCTAGATAGTCATGATAGCAAGGATTCCAAAACTGTTTTCCGCACAGTCGAGCTTCACTCGGGACCAGAGACGTTTTTAATTGTTTTCTTTAAATGAGCAACAAAAAAGTGGTCTTTATAATCGGTCTAACTCGTATAAAAAATGGACCTAGTGTGCTAGATAGTCATGATAACAAGGATTCTAAAACAATTATGCGTATGGTCGAGCTTTACTCGGGACCAGAGATATATGTAGGGAACAAAGCCAATTATTTTCTTTAAATGAGCAACTAGAAAAGTGGTTTATAATATCGGGCTAAATCGGATAAAAAATGGACCTATGGGCGGAATGGACCTAGTGGGCTGGTTAGTCATGATATCAAGGATACCAAAACAGTATTCCTCACTGTCGAGCTTTACTCGGGACCAGAGATATAGGCAACGTTTCTAATTGTTTTATTTAAATGAGCAACAAAAAAAGTGGTCTATATAATTGGGCTAACTCATATAAAAAATGGACGTGTGGGCGAAATAGACCTTGTGGGCTGGATAGCCATGATATCAAGGGTACCAAAACAGGTTTCCTTATACTCGGGGGTTAATTCAGATCGGAAATATAGGCGACGAAGCTATCATTTTGATAAATTAGCAAAAAACAAAAAAGTGCTTTATATAAACGAACTTAAAAATGTTAATAATTCTCATTGAGTTAATATGTATTTATACATATATTATAGATCCAACAAATTGTCGAATTTTTCGCAAGTTGCATTTTTTGGTCGATGACATGCATGTTTTTGGTCAATAATTTACATTTCTTGTAGATGACTTGCGTTTTTTTTTTTTTGTAGATGACTTGCATTTTTTGGTAGATGACTTGCACTTCTGTTGGTAGATGACGTGAATTTTTTTGTAGATGACTTGCACTTTTGTTGGTAGTTGACTTGCATTTTTTGGGCGATGACTAGCATTTTTAGGTCAATGACTTGCATTTTTTGGTCGAAGGCTTGCATTTTTTTTTTTTGATCGATGACTTGCATTTTTTAGTTGGATGACCTGAACTTTTCTGCAGATGAGTTGCATTTTTTGGTCGATGGGTTGCCTGTTTTGCCGATGACTTGCATTTTTTTGGGCAATGACATGCATTTTTTTAAATAGATCAATTTTTTTTTGCTGATTTGAAGAAAACAATCAGCTTCGTCGCCTATATCTCCGATTCCAAATAATGGCCAACAGCAAGGAAACCCATTTCAGAATCCTTGATCCACTAGCTATTCAGCCCACTGGCTCCATTTTTCCCACAAGGCAATTTTTTATCCGATTTAGTATGATTTATAAAAAGAACTTTTTTTTGCTCATCTGAAGAAAATAATTTGCTTCGACGGCTATGTCTCCGATCCCAAAGGCTACCCGAGCGAAATAAAAACTGTTTTGAAATCCTTGATCCAATAGCAGCTGTCCATCTCACTAGGTCCGAAAACCGAATTTGTTTAAATTTTATCGAATTTTACCCGATTTATGGAGGGCATATTTTGTAAAAATTATTATATTGCTAGTCGCCGTAGTCTAGTAGGTAGTGTGTTGGATTACCAGACGTAAGGCCGCGATTCAAACACCAGGTCAGACATCAGAACGAAATAAGAAAAAGTTTTTATACGGCAACTTCCTCTCAGTAGATTTCTGGCAAAAACTCTGAGAAGTAAATAGAACTGCCATGGAAAGTTTCTCAAAACATCTGTCGTTCGGAATCGACTTTAAACTGTAGTAGGTCCTGCCACTCACGTATAAAATCAACGCACACAACTTGAGTGGTGTGAGAAGCTAGACTGTAATCCTGACTGAAGGGTTGTAATGGCCAATTATGTAGTTATGTATTATATTGCCAACAATTAGGTTCAACAGACAGTATTTTACATTTTTTGTCATGAGGAACTAGAGATTCTTTAAGATGCGAGACAAATTACCTTTAAAATGATACGACTTTATGGAAAAATAATTGATTTCTTTTCACGGTAGCTCTTGCTTTACAAAACACATTCTTGAACAGAAAATCTATAAACCATTAAAGAATTGTTAATTAATTTTGTTTGAAAAACTTTTCATAACAACCAAGAGAAATTGCATGTGAAATGAAATCTTTGAAGAATTCTTTGATAATTTTTTTTTCTTTTTCTTTGCGCATAATATTTATGACTGAAAGAAATGTGATAGAAAGCAAGCAATAAATGATATCATCATCAATGGTTATCACAAGCATACCCATACCCATACTCATAGTCATTTTCGTTATTATAAACATTTATTTAAGAAATTTATTTATTTATTGAAGCAAATAAACCTGACTGCCTAACTGCCGGGCTGGACTGGACTGCCTCCCTACTTTGAGGCAAAATATGTGTGAATAAAATTTATTATGACTCATCATGTTTTGCCTCATCATGTTTTGCAAGAAAGAAAACGAAATTCTTTCATTCATTTTTATTCAATAAAACGAATAAATAAATGAATGAATGAATGAATCAAGAGGAATATTTTTCATATTTTTTTTTAATTTTTTTTATTATAAAATAGAGGCCATTTTTATAATAAAAAAAACAACAAAATTTTGTTAGTCGCATAGTCTTTAGTTTTTCTAGTTTTACTGGAGATTTGTTCCACGTCTCATTGGCATACTCATCAAAAAAAAAATATTTTTTATTTATTTTTTTTTTGTTGCTGTTTTCTGTTAATATTTAAATGATGACAAGATGTCGGAAATAACCTTTTGACATTCGCACATAATAAACACATACAATACGACAGAGGTTTTGCAGTTTTTCAGTTCAGTTTGCACAAGAAAAAGCAAAAAAAATTGGAACTCATTTATGGCTGAATAATAAACAGACGTATGGATGGAGAGACAGATACATTGTGTGTATAAATAATAAATAAAAAATGAATTTTTAACTACTTTTTCCTTTCTTCCACTTTAGTTTTGCACTTCAGACAATTATTTGCTTTTAAAAGAAAATTTGCAAAAAATAAAAATTTTAAAAGCAAACTTGATAAGGAAAAAGCAAACAAACGGTAGAAAAATAAATATTTGATGAGTTGGGGACTTTATTTTTGTTGCTCCTTCTCTCTCTCTCTCTCTCTCTCTCTCTCTCTTTCTCTAAAGGTTTGAGGATGACATCAATTATGGTTTATTCAGGACAACCAACAACAAGAAAAATAGTTTTCAAAACCAAACTTTTAAAAGTAAATGAATGACAAATGCTTGTCAATCATATGCTTGTCAATCATATGCTTGTCAATCATATGCCATACAACCCTTTAGTCAGAATTGCAACCTAGTTTCTCACACCACTTACGTTGTGTGTGTTAATTTTATACATGAGTGGCAGGACCTAAAGTTCAAAAGTCGACTCCAAACGCTCCGTACTTTTAATAATAAAGGGTGTTTTTTTATAGAGGTATAGAACTTTAAGTTACAATAAAACAACGATGGATTATTCGATTGACATGAATTTTATTTATCCGAAAGATAATCTTGTGGCATTACATTTTAAATATGATTTCTGGCATATGACCGCCACGGCTGGCGCGGATGTAGTCCAATCTGGACGTCCAATTTTCGATGACTTTTTCCAACATTTGTGGCCATATATCGGCAATAATACGGCGAATGTTGTCTTCCAAATGGTCAAGCGTTTGTGGCTTTACCGCATAGACCAATGACTTTACATAGCCCCACCGAAAGTAGTCTAGCGGTGTTAAATCACAAGATATTGGAGGCCAATTCACAGGTCGAAAACGTGAAATTAGGCGGTCACCAAACGTGTCTTTCAATAAATCTATTGTGGCACGAGCTGTGTGACATGTTGCGCCGTCTTGTTGAAACCACATCTCCTGGACATCATGGTTATTCAATTCAGGAATGAAAAAGTTTGTAATCATGGCTCTATACCGATCACCATTGACTGTAACGTTCTGGCCACCATCGTTTTTGAAAAAGTACGGACCAATGATTCCACCAGCCCATAAAGCGCACCAAACAGTCAGTTTTTCTGGATGTAACGGTGTTTCCACATACACTTGAGGATTAGCTTCACTCCAAATGCGGCAGTTTTGTTTGTTGACGTAGCCATTCAACCAGAAGTGCGCAAACCAAGATCCTTCCGCAAAATCTTCCATAAAGTGGATGGACACAGATCCAATTCCTGTGCTCGATGGCGGATGGACTCATTCGGGTCTTCCTCAATAATACGCTCTACAGCAGCAATAGCTTCTTCTGTACGCACCACCGTACAGCGTCTCTGGGGATGCGAGTTATCAATAAGAGTAAACGTGGTGCGAAAACGTTCCATGGTTAATCGAATTAACTGCTCTGATGGACGATTTTGTCGACGATAAAATGGACGTAGTGCGCGATACGTTGTCCGCACAGAACCATTATTTTCGAAATAAAATTGCACTATTTGCAAGCGTTGTTCAGGCGTGAGTCTATTCATGATGAATTGCCAAACCAAACTTAGAATAAATCACTTGACGGCTGTTAAATCGGTCGCCATCTTGAAAAGTAATGCCAACTTAAAGTTCTATACCTCTATAAAAAACACACTTTACCAAGGAGTACCATCTTTGCACTTTTTAATAAAAATTTTAATCATGTTTCGAAAGCTCATTCAATGGCGATTTATTGTTATTCTCGTGCAGTCTCCGAAAGGGATTAAGAAGCAATTCTACTCGATAGATTCAAGATATGACGTAGATATGACGATTGGGTGCTAGAACAACAGGCTTTTACAGCGTACGGTAGGCAGAGGTGGCTGGTCAATCCATGCAATTGGGATAGACACACTTGACCCATTGTAGTCCCCTAGTTCTGGAGCCATCCAGAGCTTGTGATGAATCCAAATTACCATTTAGATCGTGTGCATAGTAGACACCAATTGGTTTACTTCTTCTTCGATGTAGTGCTGGATATGAAGAATTGTTTCCTTATCTCTACAGCTCCTAGAGAACTGATTTACCATATGTATGATGTTTACCTAAATGTGTACATAATTGCTCATTACAACCCTGCAGTCAGGATTATGACGTAGTTTCTCACACCATCACTTATGTTGTGTGTGTTAATTTTATCCATAAGTGAATGGATCTACAATTTGACGTCAACGCCGAACGCTAGATTTCTGAGAAACTTTTCCATTGTAATTTTATTTTACTCTCCTAAATTTTACCAGAGAACTGCTGAGGGGAAGGCGCCTAAGAAATATTTTTTTTATATTTCGTTTTGTCTGTAAGCTGGGAGTTAAACACTTAACCTACTAGTGGACGGAACTGGAAAGTCTGTTAAGAGAGAAGAAGATTTAAATGAAGTTTCTCAGAGCAACTCGAGAATTCGTACATACACATGCATACATAATTGATCATTGCAACCCTGTAGTCAGGATTATGGCCTACCTTCACACACCACTTATGTTGTGGCCGTTAATTTTATACATGAGTGGCGGGACCGAATGACAGATTTTTTTTAAACTTTTCATGTGCAATTTTATTTGCTTTCAGAATTTTTGCCAGAAATCTGCTTAGAGGAAGTCACCGAAGAATATTTTCATATTTTCGTTTTGATGTCCGACCTGGGGTTTGAACCGTGGCCTTACTTCTAATAAGCCGGCACACTACCTAATATACTACGGCGACTTCGAATTCGAATTATGCGGATAATATTTGTCTACTCTAGTACAAGATCTTCAATATACCACAGAATAAAAGTACAGGTGCAAGCAAAATACTCATTAAAGCGTTGGCAGAAGTTAAACGATTGCATTCAATACATTACAGTACAGGAAAGGTGTCGCAAAGTCATATGCCTGATATTCTAATCCATCTTATAAGAGGGATTTTAATAATACTACGATCTTACATGGGGAGAAGCAGAAATAACAGCAGCAAACCGAGAAAGATGCGAGAAGCTTCGTGAAAGCCTTCTGATCCAAGAGAGAGAGAGAGTATAAAACTTGCTCAGCAAATTTCTCGTACAGCTTATTCCTAAAGTAGCGCAAGCCTTAAACCACTTATAAAGGGTCCGCCAAAAAACTTTTTTTTTTGAAAATGCTTTAAAAAGAAAAACCAACTGAATATTTTCTCATATTTCTTTTTTTATTTGAAAGTACAATCCTTCCGGTTAATAATGGAAAATAATTTCATTCAAATGGCTGCCCAAGGCTGGCCATGCAGTAGACTATACGATCGCTTCAATTTTTAAGCACATTATCGATTGTGTGCAGCTGTATTTCACCAATGGCTTCACGAATATTGTCCATTAAAGCGTTAACTGTCTTTGGCTTGTCGGTGTAACACTTATCTTTGACGACATCCCACAAATAATAGTCCAACGGTGCCAAATCGCAGCTCCGAGGTGGCCAAACGACATCAGCTCTGCGGCTGATAATACATACATACATACATAATTGGTCATTACAACCCTTCAGTCAGGATTACGACCTAGTTTCTGATAATGCGATCTTCAAAAACAGGGCGCAAAACATCGAGTGTATCTTCCTTCGGCTGTGTGGCACGTAGCGCCGTTCTGTTGAAACCAAATGTTGCCAATATTCTCCTCTTCAATTTTTGTGAACAAAACTTCGCACAACATGGCCCAATAACGATCGCCATTGACTGTAACGGCCACTCCTTGCTCATTTTCGAAGAAAAATGGCAAAATTATGCCTCTGGACCAAAATCCGCACCAAACAGTGACTCGTTTTGGGTGCGTTGGCTTTTCAATGTATGCGTGCGGGTTTTCTGTGCCCCAAATGCGACAATTTTGCTTGTTTACATACCCGCCAAGATTGAAAAGAGCTTTATCTGTAAGTCGATCGCAGGCCCACTTAGCGAAGCAAAAACGCATTGGAAAAATCATATTCGTTCAGCGGAAGGATAAAACTAATTATCTGCCAAATCAGACATGAGCTAAGTCTTACCATTCACGAAATAAGCACTAGTTGAAAAAAAACGTTAGATGGCCCGATAGTATTCTAACGTTGCACTTTCCATTCACTGATGGCCACCAGAGATCAGAAATGAAACGTTTTTTTGCTACTCGTAAGCACTCATGAAATATTGAATATAAGTGAGTCAACAATATTGAAATTTAACTATGTATTCTCATTCATTCATACTCAACTACAACGTTAATTTATAAGTACAGGGGTTGCAATGAGTATGCATACAACGTGTTGACATCAAACTCATGCCATTCGAAATATGTTTGATTCATAAGCCTACTCATTCATACATACATACATAATTGGTCATTACAACTCTTCAGTCAGGATTACGACCTAGTTTCTCACACCACTTATGTTGTGTGTGTTAATTTTATACATGAGTGGCGGTAGCTACAGTTTAAAGTCGACTTCGAACGGCAGATTTTTTAGAAACTTTGAATGGCAATTTTATTTGACTCTCAGAGTTTTTGCCAGAAATCTGCTGCGAGAAAGTCGCCGAAGAAATAGTTTTTGTTTTTTTGTTTTGATGTCTGGCCTGGGGCTCGAACCCTGGCTTTACGTCTACCTATTAGACTACGGCGACTTATATAGATTCATAACTTTAGAAAAATACTTATATATGATTCGTGTGTTTACAGTCTTAGGCTCATAAGCAAAAAAGCAGAGCAAACACACAACCTTCTAGTGAGTATTTTAGCGTTCGTACGCGCTTCATATTTATTTTGTGCTTCGTGTATATGTTGAGTCATAGAGAGTCGAAATCAATAACATCATACGTGTTGTTAAGTATGATGTATGATGAGTACTTCAAACTTTGAATATGAGTAGAGGTTCCATGATATTAAAAGAAGTATGAATGCGTAGACATAAGTATGAGAAATAATAAGTATGATTCGATTCTACTCATCTTTTTGAGTACTAATTGCTAATGTCTGATGGCCACCATACTACTGACAAGCCTGTTAAATTGTTTAATAATGCTCAACTTATTCAAGAAAAAGGGTAGCCGTGGTCTAGTAGGTAGTGTGTTGGCTTATTAGACGTAAAGTCAGGGTTCGAGCCCCAGGCCAAAATAAAATCAAAATAAAATACAAAAAGTATTTCTTCGGCGACTTCCTCTCAGCAGATTTCTGGCAAAAACTCTGAGCGTAAATAAAATTGCCATGTAAAGTTTCTCAAAAATCTGTCGTTCGGAGTTCGGACTTTAAAATGTTGGTCCCACCACTCATGTATAAAATTAACACACACAACATAAGTGGTGGTGTGAGAAACTAGGTCGTAATCCTGAATGAAGGGATGTAATGACCAATTATGTATGTATGTATGTTATTCAATAAAAACAAGAAAAAAAAATCCTTAAATATGTAGGTTACTGCTGAAGCCTTGCAATAGGCCATAAAATCTTAATCAAAACCAGAAATTTCCCAGAAAATTGTTGAAAACAAATCCACATTTTCAATCAACATGATTTGCTGAAGTATGTATGTCTGTGTGTGTGTGTTTGGCTTTTATGATTGTTTACTGATTGTATAGGTTAGTTGTGATATAAATAATGTTATTAGATCATAATTTTTTTATTTTCTTTTTGTTTTTGTACAAAAACGCACTCCCACAATCCTTGAATTCAATATCGTTTTTGCTTAAAAGCAGGCAAAACAACACACAAAACGAACATAAAAATATTTATGAGCCTAAAGGCTCCAGTCGGGAGCAGCTTTAGAAAACAATAAAAAACAAACAAAAAAAAAACAAAAACAAAATTATTATTAAATAGAGCAGCAGCAACAACAAGCAGAATTACAACAATATCACCCACGCACATGCACACACATACACACAATACACTAACAAAAGAGGAAGGATAACAAGCATACAGAAACCGTAAGTATGTGTGCGCGTGTATATGTAAACAGAAAACGACGACACAGAACACAAGAAATTATCAGAACAATTGTATTTAAAATATTCTGACGTTTCCTGCGCTAAAGTTTACACAGGATGACTCATATTAAGTGGCAAATGCAAACACCCACTCAAACACACACAAACCCTCACTTACTTTCTAACGGGAGCAAAAGGACATACGCTGTCACACACACACAAACACACACACATATACTCTCATAATTTAAACTCGGAGTATAAATACTAAAACCAGTGGCAGGCGTACAATAAATAATTATTTGTTAAGGAAAATTATTTTCTAAGAAATAAAATAAATTGTGGGAAAAAGTACCAAAAGTAATGGTGGTACTTTTTTTTGTTATTATATCCCTCTAGGAATTTTTGTTGATTTATTAAGAGAATTGCAACGAAAGATTGTAATTCGAAACTTTAAATAGAAAAGTACTTGTAAAAGAACTTGAAAAAAGTACTATTTTTTATGGTACTTTTTGTTAATATTTTCTCCTCTAAAAAGTCAAGGGAATTGGAACTGCAATATTTAAAAAATTAAATTTTGAAAAGGTACTTTTTGACCTTTATTTTTTCTTAAAACCTGAAGGGTGTTTTTTATAGAGGTATAGAACTTTAAGTTGGCATTACTTTTCAAGATAGCGACCGATTTAACAGCTGTCAAGTGATTTATTCTCAGTTTGGTTTGGCAATTCATCATGAATAGACTCACGCCTGAACAACGCTTGCAAGCTAGTGCAATTTTATTTCGAAAATAATGGTTCTGTGCGGAAAACGTATCGCGCACTACGTCCATTTTATCGTCGACAAAATCGTCCATCAGAGCAGTTAATTCGATTAACCATGGAACGTTTTCGCACCACGTTTACTCTTATTGATAACTCGCATCCCCAGAGACGCTGTACGGTGCGTACAGAAGAAGCTATTGCTGCTGTAGAGCGTAGCATTGAGGAAGACCCGAATGAGTCCAACCGCCATCGAGCACAGGAATTGGATCTGTGTCCATCCACTTTATGGAAGATTTTGCGGAAGGGTCTTGGTTTGCGTGCTTACAAAATCCAACTCGTGCAAGTAAGGCGTAGATTCGTCGAATGGGCCCAAAACCAGATTACCGTTGTTCCCGATTTTCATAAGCGAATTTTGTTTAGCGATGAAGCGCACTTCAGCTACGTCAACAAACAAAACTGCCGCATTTGGAGTGAAGGTAATCCTCAAGTGTATGTGGAAACACCGTTACATCCAGGAAAACTGACTGTTTGGTGCGCTTTATGGGCTGGTGGAATTATTGATTGGTCCGTACTTTTTCAAAAACGATGGTGGCCAGAACGTTACAGTCAATGGTGATCGGTATCGAGCCATGATTACTAACTGTTTCATTCCTGATTTGAATAACCATGATGTCCAGGAGATGTGGTTTCAACAAGACGGCGCAACATGTCACACAGCTCGTGCCACAATAGATTTATTGAAAGACACGTTTGGTGACCGCCTAATTTCACGTTTTGGACCTGTGAATTGGCCTCCAAGATCTTGTGATTTAACACCGCTAGACTACTTTCTGTGGGGCTATGTAAAGTCATTGGTCTATGCGGTAAAGCCACAAACGCTTGACCATTTGGAAGACAACATTCGCCGTATTATTGCCGATATACGGCCACAAATGTTGGAAAAAGTCATCGAAAATTGGACGTCCAGATTGGACTACATCCGCGCCAGCCGTGGCGGTCATATGCCAGAAATCATATTTAAAATGTAATGCCACAAGATTATCTTTCGGATAAATAAAATTCATGTCAATCGAATAATCCATCGTTGTTTTATTGCAACTTAAAGTTCTATACCTCTATAAAAAACACCCTTTAGAAGGTAGTCGTTCAGCATGGCTTTATAATGGAGCTCTAAGTGATCGTTTACAATAAACAATAACGCCTCCAAAGTAAACACCACATCATACAGTAACTTTGAAAGTGTATAACTGCTCTTGGTGAGTTATAAGACGATAATTGCTCATCCAGAAGCAATAATTCTGGTTGTTCAAGTATCCGCGGGTAAAAAATAGTACCTGCTCGTTCAATATGATTTTTTTAATGAATGTTGTCTTCATCTTAGTTCATATTCCTAGTAGTTCGAGTATTAGAAGGAATCATACTCAAGTCTTTCACTCAAATAATCAATAAAAATTGACAATTAATGCTCTTCGTACCAAGTACTTTTTGCTATTTAAAATAAAGTACTTTTTAAAAAGTACTTTTTCTTTTCTAACTGCTATGCGTTAAATTTTCATTCAATGAAAACTATTGTGTTTTTCAACCAAAAATATGAGAATTTTATTTAAAATGCTCCCACCTTTATGCTGAACTATATTTCTTATGAAATAATATCGCGTTGGCTTAATAGCATTTCATTTCTCTAATGCCGCCCACAATTTTTATGTATTTTAACTGTAATTTCCTGTGGTACCAAGGTAATTTTAGTACGTTCTATTGGTTTTTAGTTCATTACATAAGGGAAACAGGGGGTGTGGAGAGAACAAATTAGTAAAGAAACGGTAATAAATATTAGAAAGCCAATATAAAGTCATAAAACTATTTATAAAAGCAATACAACAGAACTTATTTCTGTAGCTGATGTAAATACACACAAAGCGTGCAAAGTTATTGAGCATTGGGGAACAAAATGTACAAAATGTAATAACATGAGTTATTTCTAACTGAAAAAAAAAGTTTTTAATTGAAAAGAGCCATTACTTGCAGCCTTGACTGTATCCATGTATCAACTACAATGTATAAATAACCCCAGCTAAATGGATTGAGTGTGGTAAAGTTCTTATCTCTAACACACACACACACACACAATTATACAGAGAGAGACATCCCTGTGGCGCCTGATAAATGACATTGACAACTCAAGATATGCTATAAGCAACCACACCACGATAAAATTTACAATAAAAAATACGTTATAAATATCCGCGGTATGACATAAACTTTGCTAAGAAATAAAACTTTTTAGTTTTTTTTTCTGTTAGTTTAGTTACTGAAGTTAATTGTCATCAGCTGTTTTTGGCGAAAAAAATCAATAATTTTTCCATTTCTTTATGAGGTTTAAAGTATTTCCTTTCAAGAAGAAAAGAAATAAGAACTAAATTCAAGCATAATTTAAGGCTTCACACATAGGACATCTTTTTATTTTGTTTTTGTTTTTGTTTTATTTACAATTCAAACAAAACTGTTATGCTTTCTCGCTCTCTCTGTCTCTCTCTTTGATGAGTTATGGCAGTGCATGCCATGTACAATACAAATACAAAAACTAATTTGGAATGGCACGTGTTTCATTTATTATGTTGTGTTGTGTTGTGTTGTTTTTCAATAGCAAATACCAGTAATACCAACAACGGCAACAACACAAACAACTGCCAGGACAATAACATCATCAACAACAACAACAGCAGCAGCAACAGCAACATGAAGAACATAACAGAACAAGTCCCCATGGTATAGAAACACAGACGCCACATAGACACATACACACACTCATACACAGACAACATGTACTGAACAAAACAAAACTTAATCAAAAGCAATAAAAACAAAATAAAAGTTCTGAGAGAATTTAAACTACATGTGTACAGAGTTAGGGAGCATAAGAGAAACACACATATATGCACGCACTCTGGAAGAAAACTTTACTTTACAGTTTACACAACACAACACAACTGGCTACTTTAGTATGTATGAAATGTTTACATAGGTGTGCTCTAAAGTAATAAGAAATCAAATACAATAAAAACAATAAACACAAGCAAAATGCGTAAGTATTAAAGGTAATGTTAGCAGCTAAATAACGTAAAAAAACGCTTTAAAATTGAAAAAGAAGAGACATTTTCCATTAAAACTTGTAAAGAAAAAATCAAAACCAAGCAGTTCAAAGGAAATAAAATTTTGATTTCCTCTTAAGACATAATAGAAAAGGATTTTAATGTTTTAAATTTATTTCCTTTCCATTATCTTAATCATACCCTTCAACTATGTGAAATTCAACAGAGCTTCCAGCTTCCCATTATCCTAACCAAAGCTCTGGTCTTCCCTACACTGTGAAATACAACAGGGTTTTTTGCCTTTGTTAAACCAACCTAAGCTAGTCTCTGTATCTTATCCAATTCCATTTGAATAGTTTTCAGATTTGTTCTGTCTGCCCAGGCAATGGCTCCATTGGCCTTTTGCAAACAATAAGACAATTGTCTTTCGAAATTTTATATGCAATAACTAAGCAATATTTATCGATTATCGATTACATCGATAACAAAATTTTTCATTTAGTGCTATTAAATTAAAGAAAATTTTTCGTCTATTATATCGTAAATTTTTAATACAAAAAATTTTTTAATAAATTTATCGATAACAAAATTTTTAATTTTCTTGCAAAACGATATTTTATCAGAGATAATTAAGCAATATTTATTGATTATCGATAACTTCGATAACAAAATTTTTCAATCAGTGCTTGCTATTGAATTAATAGAAATGTTTTCTTTATTATATCGAAAATTTGAAATTTAAAATAATTTTTTTAAAAAATTTATCGATAACAAAATTTTTAATTTTCTTTATTTCCTTATTTCCTTAGAAATTAAGGAATAATAAAGACAATATTGAATAAGGAAAAAAAGTTATCGATAACAAAAATTTTGTAAGAATATTTTTCGATAACTACAAAAAATAATTATATTTTAATGTTTCGTATTTTATTTAAAAAATTTTTCTTTTTTTATTTATAAGTTAAAGGACTCAAAAAGAAGGAATAAAGTTATCGAAAGGAAGAAAAACTTTATCGATAACAAATATTTTATAAAAAATTTACTTTAATGTTTCATATTTTATCTAAAAAATATTAAAATGACTCAAAAGGACAGAACAAAGTTATCGGAAGGAGAAAAGGAAGGAAAAAACAAAGTTGTGGATAGCATATATTTAATAAAAAAATTTCGATAACTTTACAAAAAAAATTTTGTTTAATGTTTCAAATTTTATTTAAAAAAATATTTTACTTTGCTTTATAAGTTAAATGACCCAAAAAGAAGGAACAAAGTTATCGAAGGGAGGAAAATAAGGAAAAAACAAAGTTATCGATAACAAAAATTTTTCGATAACTTTACAAAAAATTAATTTTAATGTTTCGTTGTTTATTTAAGAAATATTTTACATTGTTTTATAAGTTAAATGACCCAAAATGCGTTGTACTTCAAGGATAATTACCATTTTTGTTTTGTTTTTTGTAATTCAAAGTCTTTACACAAGGACTTAGGCATGGGCTTGTAAGTTTATTCAGTGCGTGTATGTGCGTATATGTTAATTTAAATGCGTTTTAAAGGATTTCTTTTTTGTTTCATTTTTTTCTTCCTCTCTCTTGCTTAACCGGAAATATTGCGTTTTAATTATTTCCCTCTGCTTAAGGAACAACAAAAGGAAAATGACAAAAAGACAATGACAATTGACTTCATTATTTATGCTGCTGCTTATTTTTCTTCTTCTTCTTGTGAATTTATATTTGGCATCATCAACATAATAATTTATTTTCCTTTCAATTCTGGTTTTTTTCCTTAAAAAATTAGTTTTACAACTTTTTTCTGTTTTGCTGTTGTTGCTGTTGTTGTTTTTGCATTAGAATTGAATTTTCCATTTGGCGTCGCTTTCCTTGTTTGAGCAGCATAAGACAATACGCGATTGGAAAATGCAAAAAAAAAAACGTGACAAATAAACGTGATTATCGAAAATAACACGTACGACCTAAAAAGCAACAAAATTTTATAAAAAAAAAATAAAAAAAAAATGACGAGAGAAATAAAACAACGAAGAAGAATCAAATTTGATAGAACGTCTGTCATATCATGCCTTTGAGAATAAAATGAAATTTATTTTTAAAGAAATACTCTTGTAGACGTATTTTATTGAGTTTAAGATAAAAAAGGCAACAAAATATAATACAGGAGCCCCTTTATGATGAGAGAGAGAAACTGTCAGAATTGGTTGCTCTTAATGGCATCGATTATTTGATAGAATTTAATAAAAACGTGAAGATTTTTAACAATTTGTAAATGAAAAAATCGTTCACAAAGAATTTTAAATATTTTCCGTATTTAAAAATTAAATATTAAAGGCCTTAAAAGCTTTAGGCCTCTTTAGAATGTATTTTTTTTTGTAATCTTATTAAAGAAAATTAATGGGCCCTTTAAGTAACTTCTATGTCCTTCTTGGTTCTTCTCCCTTTCCTACTTCCTTTCCTTTTCCCTTATCTCCCCTATTATCTTCTTCCCCTTAGGACGTTGTACAATGGGCCTGCTGGACCTCCGGGTACTGTACTTGTCTCAATTGGCAAGTACACGTCCTCTAACCTAAAGTAACTTCTTCTTTAACATTTTATTTTCCTTAGACTGCAGCGAATACAACCAGAGTCGGTGGCCTTTATAAAGGGTGTTTTTTTATAGAGGTATAGAACTTTAAGTTGGCATTACTTTTCAAGATGGCGACCGATTTAACAGCTGTCAAGTGATTTATTCTCAGTTTGATTTGGCAATTCATCATGAATAGACTCACGTCTGAACAACGCTTGCAAATAGTGCAATTTTATTTCGAAAATAATGGTTCTGTGCGGAAAACGTATCGCGCACTACGTCCATTTTATCGTCGACAAAATCGTCCATCAGAGCAGTTAATTCGATTAACCATGGAACGTTTTCGCACCACGTTTACTCTTATTGATAACTCGCATCCCCAGAGACGCTGTACGGTGCTTACAGAAGAAGCTATTGCTGCTGTAGAGCGTAGCATTGAGGAAGACCCGAATGAGTCCATCCGCCATCGAGCACAGGAATTGAATCTGTGTCCATCCACTTTATGGAAGATTTTGCGGAAGGATCTTGGTTTGCGTGCTTACAACATCCAACTCGTGCAAGATTTGAAGCCAAACGATCATCAAGTAAGGCGTAGATTCGTCGAATGGGCCCAAAACGAGATTACCGTTGTTCCCGATTTTCATAAGCGAATTTTGTTTAGCGATGAAGCGCACTTCAGCTACGTCAACAAACAAAACTGCCGCATTTGGAGTGAAGGTAATCCTCAAGTGTATGTGGAAACACCGTTACATCCAGAAAAACTGACTGTTTGGTGCGCTTTATGGGCTGGTGGAATCATTGGTCCGTACTTTTTCAAAAACGATGGTGGCCAGAACGTTACAGTCAATGGTGATCGGCATAGAGCCATGATTACTAACTTTTTCATGCCTGAATTGAATAACCATGATGTCCAGGAGATGTGGTTTCAACAAGACGGCGCAACATGTCACACAGCTTGTGCCACAATAGATTTATTGAAAGACACGTTTGCTGACCGCCTAATTTCACGTTTTTGACCTGTGAATTGGCCTCCAAGATCTTGTGATTTAACACCGCTAGACTACTTTCTGTGGGGCTATGTAAAGTCATTGGTCTATGCGGTAAAGCCACAAACGCTTGACCATTTGGAAGACAACATTCGCCGTATTATTGCCGATATACGACCACAAATGTTGGAAAAAGTCATCGAAAATTGGACATCCAGATTGGACTACATCCGCGTCAGCCGTGGCGGTCATATGCCAGAAATCATATTTAAAATGTAATGCCACAAGATTACCTTTCGGATAAATAAAATTCATGTCAATCGAATAGTTCATCGTTGTTTTATTGCAACTTAAAGTTCTATACTTCTATAAAAAACACCCTTTAGAATAGCAAAGGACCCCAAAGGCCGCCATATTATCAGTATCGAGCTCCGACACCAGGTCCTGCTAGAACTGATACGGGAACAATATATTCTGAAGAAGCTTTAGGTACGGACAACATCAATATGGAGCAGCTTAAGAGTGATTTAATTATTACCGCAAAGCTCATACTTGCCTACTTACTTACTCACTTAATTGGTCATTACAAACCCTTTAAGGGTTACGACCCAGCTTCACACAACACTTATACCCCGAACGGAGGATATTTGAGAAACTTTTCATGTCTGTTTTATTTGACTCTCAGAGTTTTTGCCATAAATCTGCTGACAGGAAGTCGCTGAAAGAAATATTTCCTTTCATATTTCGTTTTGTGTGAGATATTTGGGCTGTGATTTGAACTACGAACTCACATCTAAGAAGTCGCCGTGGTCTAGTAGGTAGTGTGTTGGCTTATTAGACGAAAAGCCAGGGTTCGAGCCACAGGCCAGACATGAAAATAAAATACAAAAAGTATTTTTTCGGCGTCTTCCTCTCAGCAGATTTCTGGCAAAAACTCTGAGAGTAAATAAAATTGCCATGAAAAGTTTCTCAAACATCTGTCGTTCGGAGTCGACTTTAAGCTGTAGGTCCCGCCACTCATGTATAAAATTAACACACACAACATAAGTGGTGTGAGAAACTAGGTCGTAATCCTGACTGAAGGGTTTTAATGACCAATTATGTATGTATGTATGTCTAGGGTTACGACCCAGCTTCTCAAAACACTTATGTTGTGAGTATAAATTTTGTATATGAATGGCGGGTCCTACAGTTTAAAATCCACCCCGAACGTAGGATTTTTGACAAACTTTTCATTCTGCTGACAGCAAGTCACCGAAAGAAATATTTCTTTTCATATTTCGTTTTTTGTGAGATATCTGGACTGGGGTTTGAACTACGAACTCACGTCTAATAATTTAAAACACTACCTACTAGACTACGGTCACGTCGAAAAGCTTATAAAGCCTATAATCTGAACTTAACTTAGGAGTTATAATTCAATTATAATGGGTAATTTTTTAAGAGCTATAGGAAAAATTTTCAAAAGAAAACACATAAAATTCAGAAAATGCACGAAATCTTTATTTGAATCGATAGTACGGTCCATATAATTTAATGTTTGAAGATTATTTCATGCAAATGTTGACCGCGACTGCGTCTCAGATGGTCCATCCGCTTAGTACAATTTTGGCATACTCTTTCCAACATTTCGGCCGGTATCTCACGAATAAATGCTTCAATGTTGTCTTCAAATGCGTCAATTGAAGCGGGCTTGTCTGTATAAACATGAGCTTTAACATGGCCCCACAAAAACAAAAGTCTAAAGGCGTTAAATCGCACAATTTAGGCGGCCAATTGACCGGTCTTGAACGTGAAATAAAATGTTCACCGAACTCGCCTCTCAATAAGTCCATTGTTACGCGTACTGTGTTGCATGTGGCACCGTCTTGTTGAAACCACATGTCATGCAAGTCAAGCTCTTGCATTTTGGGCAAAAAAAAGTTGGATATCATCTCACGGTAGCGCTCACCAGTCACAGTTACGTTACGATTCGCAGCATCTTTGAAGAAGTACGGTCCAATGATGCCACCAGCCCATAAACCGCACCAAATTGTGACTTTTTCTGAATGCATTGGTAGCTTTTGCAATGCTTCTGGCTGATCTTCACTCCAAAATCGACAATTCTACTTATTTACGTATCCATTGAGCCAAAAATGAGCTTCGTCGCTGAACATAATTTTTTCGATAAAGAAGTGGATCTTCGGCCAACTTTCCAAGCGCCCATTCACCAAAAATTCTGCATTGCGGTAGGTCGTTCGGCTTCAATTCTTACACCAGCTGTATTTTGAAAGGCTTCACACACCTAAATCCTTCTGCAAAATTTTCCACGTTGTTGAGTAACAGATGCCCAATTGCTGCGAACGGCGACGAATCGATAATTGATGGTCATCATTAACACTGGCCGATACAGCTGCGATATTTTCTTCAGTTCGCACTCTACGTAAGCGTGTTGGTGGTTTAATGTCCAACAATGTAAATTTGGTGCGTAATTTAGCCACAATAGCCCGAATAGCCGCTTCAGTGGGTCGATTAAACTGACCATAAAATGGAAGAAGCGCGCAATGAAATTTCTTAACAGAGAACGCCTTTTGATAATAAAATTCAATGATTTGCAAGCGTTGTTCGTTGTTTGTAAGTCAATTCGTGGTTAAATTATCGACCAAACTGAAGATGTTTGACAATGAAACAAAACACGAAATGTGCGTGAGCTGTTTAAACCAGTGTTGCCAAAAAGATAACAGCTAAAAAATCACCCATTATAAGTTCAAGTATCAATTCTGACGTGTTGACACCTCAGCAGTCTCCTGGCAAAAGCTCTGAGCATAAATCTGTCATTTGGAGCCTGAGTTAAACTGTGGGTTCCGTAACTCATTCCTTAAAATTAATACACAGCACAAGGATGATAAGAGAAGTTCGAACGTAATGCTGACTAAAGGGTTTTAACAGTAAATAATGTTTGTACAGTTACGGAAAAGGCTACAGATGGCGGAAATTGCAGATTCATAGCTCTTCTGTCATTAGTTTACAAGGTTTCTTGCACGACAGTTTAGCAACTTCAATTTCACCGGGTCTCAACAACAAACAAGCCGATGTTAGAGCTCAGCGCTTCTGTGTTGATCGCTTAAACATACGTAATTGGTCATTACAACACTTCAGTCTGGATTACGACCTAGTTTCTCACACCACTGATGTTGTGTGTGTTAATTTTATACATGAGTGGCGGGACCTACCGTTTAAAGTCGACTCCTAATGACAGATTTTTGAGAAACTCTTCATGGCAATTTTATTTCACTCTCAGAAGTTTTTGCTAGAAATCTCACCAATTTTTGCCAGAAATCTGCTGAGAAGCAGTCGCGAAGAAATATATTCATCTTGTTGTCTGTCCTGGGGTTTGAACCGTGGCTTTTTGAGAAACTTTTCATGGCAATTTTCTATTTACTTTCAGAGTTTTTGCCAGAAATTTGCTGAGAGGAGGTAGCCGAAGAAATATTTCTTTTCATATTTCGTTTTGTCTGTAAGCTGGCACTTAAACACTTTGACTTTGATGTCTGGCATGGGATTTGAACCGAGGCTTTACGTCTAATAAGCCAACTTACTACCTACTAGACTACGACGACTTCAATCGTCATCGTCAATGATCGCATAAATAACCTTAGAATAGTCGTCGATCAGTCTAATCTTTGATCTATGCTGGGGGCTTCTATATACACAATTTGAAAAGGACTTAAACGACTAAAAATGCTACTTTGTCAGGGAAACTTTAATGGAAAGTTGGAGAAAAACTTTACAAAATGTAAAAAATATCAGCACCACTGACCTGGCACTCAGCCATAATGTGATTTTTTGTCTTTTTTTAATAAAAAATTGAAATTCTCTTTCAAAAAAACAAAAAAATAGAAAGTTTAGCTGCTTGAATATAAATTCACAATATTCTCTTGCAGAATTAAAAATTGCAAGGAAGTATCAAAGGAGCGTTAACGTTTACAATTTTATTTCAAATAATAGGGATTTTTAAATCCATTTTTATTTTTAAATTTAATATTTTTAAATTTAATTTTCTTTTTAATTTTCTTTTTAATTTTTTTCAATTTAATTTTTTTTAAATTAAATTTTTTAAATTTAATATTTAATTTAAAAATTTTTTTTTTTAAAAAAATTTCAATTTAATTTTTTTTAATTAATTTTTTTAAATGTACTCACCTACTTTAATTGTAAATCCTTAAATTGTTCCTTCTTTTGTTTTGTTTGATTGATTTTATTTAACAATTGATGATTATCTTCGTTGATTTTATTCTTCCTTTTTTATTTTGTTTTCAAATATTATTTAAAAAATGTTTTTTTATTTTTTGTTTGTTTTTTTCTTTTAATCTAAAAAAATTTTAATTAAAACTGAAATAAATTTAATAAAAAAAAGAATTCAATTGGAAATTGATTAACTGACTGACTGACTGACACTTCATTAAATTGAAAAAATTTTCAATTTTGCACTTGAAAATGAAAACAAACGAAACCAGAAAACAAAAACACACGAAAACAAAGCATTAAACAAAGTTTGTGGCAGTGGCTGTAGCTGTAGCTGTAGTTGTGGCTGAGGCTGAGGCTGAGGACTGCACAAACAGTTTAAATTACTCGCAGTGCAATTTTCCACATAACTAAGCATTAAAGTACTCGATATTTATTTATTTACATTTTTTATACGTCTCCTCTCTGCTCTGCTCTCTTTTATGCTTTCTTTCTCTTTAAAACAAAAAAAATAGAAAATAAAAAGAAAAAACAACAATAACGGTATTAAAAGTTTTCAATGCTAAAGTTTAAGGGGTTTTAGTTTCTTCCTCTTAAGCAGGAAGAAAGCGTGAAAGAGAAACAGAGAGCAAACACACACACATATATGTATATATAAAATAAAAGCTGTTATAGGTGTTCACTGCACTTTGTTGTAATTTTTTTTTATTCTTTGCTACGTAGTAAGAGTCTTAAGCAGAAAACAAAAAAATTCAAAAGGAAAGTTTACAAATAAAGCAAAAAAACATCCTTAACACTCGCTAAGACACGCATACACACACAAACAAATGCAGCAGGAATTACTCGGGCATAGTGATAGACACATACACACACACACACACACACTTCAACTGAATCATTGAATGAATGAATTTCTTTTTTTTTTAATTTTTTGTTACTTCTTTCTTTACCTTCTTCTTCTCTTTTTTTTCTTAAAAATTTCCTTTTTGGTTTTTATTTAATTAAAGTGCAATTTAAGACATGAATTCCTTAATTATTTATTACTCTGCACTGGAATAAAAAAAATGATAACAAATCACACCACCACTCTCTTCTCTCTAGCAAAAATAAAACAAGAGATTTTTTTCTTCTTCCTTCCGTATATAAAAGAAAATAAAATTTTTTTTTCTAAGCGCGACGCGTCTGTTTCGTTTTACAGTCGTTTGAATTCTGACTTGATTCACTAACGTTATTAAAACACTTTGTGGAAAATAAACATACACTCCACACACACGCACACATACTTACGCAAACAATCTCTTTAAACGACAGAAACCCTCTTGTTTGATTGTCAATTCAATGATGTTACTTTAGTCATGCATGGTTTTGCTTTAATGATTTTGCTGTTATAAACGGAATGCATTGGCAAATGGAACATGCTAAGTTTCTAACACAGTAATTTGCCTTAAGAGAAGCTGTTAAGTAGAGCAGTAATTGAAACTCTGTTAATTTTCTACACTGTTATTGATAACAGCTGTTGTGCTGTTGTTATTTATTTAACAAAAATTATGTTAAGCTTTGATGGTAAGATTGGCAATGCAATTCTATTCCAATTTTTTTCTTTTCTGGTGCTGTTAAATTAAAAGACTGTAAATGGCAACTGTAATAGGAAGACTGTTGCAAAACATACGTTAGTTTTAAATTTAAATTTGGAAAATTAAAGCAGTTTCCATAGAAGGTAATAAGAAAAATCGAATTCAAATAGTAATTTCCGCATTGCATTCTGGTACTACAGGCTACTCCCAGGCCAGACATCAAAATAAAATAAAAAAAGTATTTCTTTGGCGACTTCCTCTCAACAGATTTCTGGCAAAAACTCTGAGAGTTCTGATCAAAATTGCCATGAAAAGTTTCTCAAAAATCTGTCGTTCGGAGTCGACTTTAAACTGTAGGTCCCACCACTCATGTATAAAATTAACACACACAACATAAGGACCAATTACGTTCTGGTACTACAGAGCCATTAGCCTTTCATTTTTCTCTGTGGAAGACTATGAAAAGATTAATGGATAGTTATCTACGCCAGACCTTCAATTATAATCTGTTATCCAAAGGACAACACGCATACAGTAAGGGTGAGATACATAAAGGGTCCGCCAAATAACTTTTTTTTTTGAAATGATTTAAAAAAAAACCAACTGAATATTTTCTCAAATTTCTTTTTTTTTTATTTGAAAGTACAATCCTTCCGGTTAATAATGGAAAATAATTTCATTCAAATGAATGCCTCGACTAGCCATGTAGTAGACTACACGATCGGTCCAATTGTTAAGCACATTATCGATTGTGTGCAGCTGTATTTCACCAATGGCTTCACGAATATTGTCCTTAAAAGCGTCAATTGTCTCTGGCTTGTCGGCGTAACACTTATCTTTGACGGCACCTCACAAATAATAGTCCAACGGTGTCAAAACGCAGCTGCGAGGTGGCCAAACGACATCAGCTCTGCGGCTGATAATGCGATCTTTAAAAACAGGGCGCAAAACATCGAGTGTAGCTTCGGCTGAGTGGCACGTAGCGCCGTCCTGTTGAAACCAAATGTTGCCAATATCCTCCTCCTTCAATTTTTGTGAACAAAAATTCGTTCAACATGGCCCGATAACGATCGCCATTGACTGTAACGGCCACTCCTTGCTCATTTTCGAAGAAAAATTGCCCAATTATGCCTCTGGACCAAAGTCCGCACCAAACAGTGACTCGTTTTGGGTGCGTCGGCTTTTCAATGTATGTGTGCGGGTTTTCTGTGCCCCAAATGCGACAATTTTGCTTGTTTACATGCCCGCCAAGATCAAAATGAGCTTCATCTGAAAAGACAATTTTTTTTGCCAAAATCGGCATCTTCTGGTGTAGGCTACTGCATGGCCAGCCGAGGCAGCCATTTGAATGAAATTATTTTCCATTATTAACCGGAAGGACTGTACTTTCAAATAAAAAAAAGAAATTTGAGAAAATATTCAGGAGTTTTTTTTTAAGCATTTTCAAAAAAAAAGTTATTTGGCGGACCCTTTAGTATATGGCGGCCTTACTATATTTCAATAACGTGTAAGTGGGTGCCATAGTGCGCTCTGTCGATATTGGGTGTACAGGATATTATGGTGGGCCGGGTAGTGAAATTAGTTCTTGGTAGAACAATCTCCACCAACGCTCAATTTGCGAATAGAAAGAGGAACCCCCCCCCCTTATTCTACTACGAAAACTTGCGATAAAAAAGGCTACTGGCGGCTTTGGAACAGATCAACAGTGGGATGACGTAGTTCCTACAATTTTGGGTAAATTCTTGCCTTCTACTAGGCATAGAATGCAACTAAGCTTTTGAGAAAGGTTAGCTAATTGACAACTAACTGCGGATTCAATGTTAACCCCAGGAAAGCTGAGGCGAAATTTATCCACAAAATGTTTACAAACCTGTTTCCCCGCCGTAGTCTAGTAGGTAGTGTGTTGGCTTATTAGACGTAAAAGCCAGGATTCGAGCCCCAGGCCAGACATCAGGACAAAATACAAAACACAAAATCCTCTCTGAGAGTAAATAAAATTGCCATGAAAAGTTTCTCAAGAAATAAAAATCTGTCGTTCGGAGTCGACTTTAAACTGTAGGTCCCACCACTCATGTATAAAATTAATACACACAACATAAGTGGTGTGAGAAACTAAGACGTTGTACAATGGGTCAATTCGATCTCCGGGTACTGTACTTGTCTTAATTGACAAGTACACGTCCTCAAACCCAACCTAACCTAACCTTCCCCAATTAGGTCATATGAATCAAATCTTAAAGTCAGGCCTGAGCTGAACTTCTTGAAGTTTGTTTTGGAAAGTAAACTGTTGTGAATGGCTACCAGGTACAAGATGCCCTCTATGGTCTCTCGGTTCTAGGATAAGATGGATAAAAAGATCCGCTTGCATAATGATACTACGTCTCCCAGCTACATGTCTATTGTAAAAGCTCAGCAGATAATATTAGCCAGTGATTATCGACAACAGAACAAAGGCATGGATTGACTGTTGATTACTAAAGAATCCTGACAGATCGTACAACACTATGACTTTTCGAGAAAGTTCAGAAAGCCCATTAAAGGAAGCAAATGGAAAAATGGTGTCACGCACCTTATGAACGACTCCATAATGGTGCCACAAGCCCGAATGGAAAATTATGAACGACTCCATAATGGCTCCACGAATGGTTCGAAACTCTGGGCTGAGGCATATTTGCGTAAGCAGGCGCATAAAATAGATTTGATAAGACTACTGGATCATTTCAGCGTACACCAGAATGGCAATATCTCTGGGAAGAACAAAAGCATGTTTTCTAACCAGGTGGCTGCCAAGGCACTAGGCTCTCATATATTTCCCTCTAGTATGGTCTGTGGGAAAACGTAGCCGAACGCAGTATATACCTGGGGTTCTCACTGATCTATTGGGAGTCTAAATGGCTTCATCAGAAACTTCGGATGGTTCGAGTGTGTCTTCTAGGCACCGAGATTCGAAGACTGTTGTGGAATACAAAAATTTTTGGTATCAATATTGTCTGTGTCTTTTCGTTTACAACTAAACAGCGCCAACCCTAATATTTCAGTCCCTGTGATTGGCAAAGCAGCTCTAAACGGCTTCAAAAAAAGGGTGTTTTTTATAGAGGTATAGAACTTTACGTTTACTTTACTTTTCAAGATGGCGACCGATTTAACAGCTGTCAAGTGATTTATTCTCAGTTTGGTTTGGCAATTCATCATGAATAGACTCACGCCTGAACAACGCTTGCAAATAGTGCAATTTTATTTCGAAAATAATGGTTCTGTGCGGAAAACGTATCGCGCACTACGTCCATTTTATCGTCGACAAAATCGTCCATCAGAGCAGTTAATTCGATTAACCATGGAACGTTTTCGCACCACGTTTACTCTTATTGATAACTCGCATCCCCAGAGACGCTGTACGGTGCGTACAGAAGAAGCTATTGCTGCTGTAGAGCGTAGCATTGAGGAAGACCCGAATGAGTCCATCCGCCATCGAGCATAGGAATTGGATCTGTGTCCATCCACTTTATGGAAGATTTTGCGGAAGGATCTTGGTTTGCGTGCTTACAAAATCCAACTCGTGCAAGAATTGAAGCCAAACAATCATCAAGTAAGGCGTAGATTCGTCGAATGGGCCCAAACCAAGATTACCGTTGTTCCCGATTTTCATAAGCGAATTTTGTTTAGCGATGAAGCGTACTTCTGGTCGAATGGCTACGTCAACAAACAAAACTGCCGCATTTGGAGTGAAGGTAATCTTCAAGTGTATGTGGAAACATCGTTACATCCAGAAAAACTGACTGTTTGGTGCGCTTTATGGGCTGGTGGAATCATTGGTCCGTACTTTTTCAAAAACAATGGTGGCCAGAACGTTACAGTCAATGGTGATCGGTATAGAGCCATGATTACTAATTTTTTCATTCCTGAATTGAATAACCACGATGTCCAGGAGATGTGGTTTCAACAAGACGGCGCAACATGTCACACAGCTCGTGCCACAATAGATTTATTGAAAGACACGTTTGGTGACCGCCTAATTTCACGTTTTGTACTTGTGAATTGGCCTCCAAGATCTTGTGATTTAACACCGCTAGACTACATTCTGTGGGGCTATGTAAAGTCGTTGGTCTATGCGGTAAAGCCACAAACGCTTGACCATTTGGAAGACAACATTCGTCGTATTATTGCCGATATACGGCCACAAATGTTGGAAAATGTCATCGAAAATTGGACGTCCAGATTGGACTACATCCGCGCCAGCCGTGGCGGTCATATACCAGAAATCATTTTAAAATGTAATGCCACAAGATTATCTTTCGGATAAATAAAATTCATGTCAATCGAATAATCCATCGTTGTTTTATTGCAACTTAAAGTTCTATACCTCTATAAAAAAACACGCTTTATAATCACTATCAAGATAGTTCGCGTTCTTATTCAATTAGAAAACATATGTCCATATAGACCCCTAAAGAACGGAATTTAAAATTGTTTTCCTGGTCGTGTATTACCATAACACACTGTAGAAGTGAAAATTCAACTCCCTTGCACCCACTATTCACTTTGAATTATTAAAACGCTTTGAAAAATTTAAAGAAAGAAAAAACTTTTTGAAAGTCATAAAACAACAATAAAAAAAATCGATAAATGCATTATTACACGGACACATACATACATACACATATTGTATACACATACTCGTATATAATATACAAGCAGCAGTAAAAAGCACATCGATCATCAGATTTTAAATTGTGTTTCCTTGGCATTATTTTTGTTTATTTAAAACAACAACAATAAAAAGGAAAAAAAACTTCGCTTATCATTGACTTTAAAAAAGAAACGAAGGAAATTACCACAATAATAATAAAAACAACAACAACAACATTAACAACAACAACAAATATTCCAACAATGTCACGCCATGGCTAAAGATAATGAAGCCACTAACTTTGTACACACTCAGTACACTCGCTCATTACATTCATTACAAGCACACTCGCATACATACATACATATGTATGTATACACACATAGGTCATACATTGTCAGTTATTATTACTTGAGGAGAGAACAAAAAAATTATTACAACACATATGCTAACATATCCATACAAACATATTCATAGACACACACACACACATACACATGCACATATAGAGGCTTTTTTATTTGGTTGTAAACAGAATTAAATAAAGAGAAAAAGCCAATATGGCTGACTTCCGTTTCAACAAACAATCCAAACCAATTTGCGCATTCATACTCATAACACAGGATGTGGCCTAACAAATGGAGACGGATTTGAAATTTTGTTTTTAATTTAAATTTTAAATTTCATACACACATACATACATACTTACATAGATATATAGATACATACATACATACATACATACATACATACATACATACATACATACATACATACATACATACATACATACATACATACATACATACATACATACATACATACATACATACATACATACATACATACATACATACATACATACATACATACATACATACATACATACATACATACATACATACATACATACATACATACATACATACATACATACATACATACATACATACATACATACATACATACATACATACATACATACATACATACATACATACATACATACATACATACATACATACATACATACATACATACATACATACATACATACATACATACATACATACATACATACATACATACATACATACATACATACATACATACATACATACATACATACATACATACATACATACATACATACATACATACATACATACATACATACATACATACATACATACATACATACATACATACATACATACATACATACATACATACATACATACATACATACATACATACATACATACATACATACATACATACATACATACATACATACATACATACATACATACATACATACATACATACATACATACATACATACATACATACATACATACATACATACATACATACATACATACATACATACATACATACATACATACATACATACATACATACATACATACATACATACATACATACATACATACATACATACATACATACATACATACATACATACATACATACATACATACATACATACATACATACATACATACATACATACATACATACATACATACATACATACATACATACATACATACATACATACATACATACATACATGAACACCCCCGTTATTATTGGAGGAGATTTTAACGCTTGGGCAACCGAATGGGGTAGTAGATATACTAACGCCAGGGGTCGCTGTCTCTTGGAAACGTTCGCTTCCCTTCCTGTGGCGCTGATGAATGATGGAAGAGAAAGCACATTTAGGAGAGCTGGATCGAGCTCGATAATAGATTTGTCGTTTGTGAGCGATGGCCTTATTTCGCGGACCGCGTGGAGGCTAACTGAGGACTTCACGAATAGTGACCACCAGGCAATCGTGATGACGGTTACTGGGCGCAACACGAGAGGAAACGGATTGCCGAAGTTTACGGGACCTAAATGGAAGGACTCCCGCTTTGACGAGGAGACGTATAGATTGATGTTGTCGTCTTTTCATACGACAGGCAGCACGGTCGAGGAATTAGTGAGCGGCGTATACGAAATGCTCAACACTGCATGTGATGCTGCTATGCCTAGGAGAACTGTGTGTAGGGGACGTTCCCCCTGCTACTGGTGGAATGACGAGATTCGAAGACTGCGGTCGGCGTGCTTTTGGGGCGAGAAGACGGGCCCAGCGCACGAGAGGAAGACCGACATGGGAAGTCGAACGGGCTTCGTATGAGGATCTAAGGCGTCAACTTAGAAGAGCCATTAAAAGGAGCAAGAAACTATCCTTTCAGCGGATATGCCAGGAAGCTGACATCAATCCTTTTGGGACGGCGTACAGAGTCGTCTGCAAGAGAATCGGTGCTCGTTCAGTTTTGCTACGGGAGATCATTGGTACATTATTCCCACGGGGCCAGCCCTACACTTTTATAAGTAGGGAGCCGGAGGCCATTCATACCATACCCGAGGTAACAGGAGAGGAGGTACTCGCAGCATGCACTGGAATAGGAGATAGGAAGACACCGGGGCCAGACGGAATCCCAAATAGGGCACTTAAGGTGGCTATCCGGCTCAGACCGGATATGTTCGCCAAGGTATTCCACAAGTGCTTCGTCGAGGGTGTTTTTCCACATAGGTGGAAGAAGCAGAAATTGGTTCTCATTCCAAAACCTGGCAAACCACCAGGGGAACCATCGTCGTATCGGCCCATCTGTCTACTTGACACGATGGGAAAACTACTGGAGAGGATAATATACAATCGACTACTGACGTGTGCCGAGGCAGGAGGAGCTCTCTCGGACCTGCATTACGGATTTAGGAAAGGACGGTCCACTATTGACGCGATAAGAAGAGTGGTCGACATTGCAAGAGATGCAGATTGGCAGCAAGGAATACTGCGCGGTTGTCACACTTGACGTTAGAAACGCGTTCAACTCGGCGAATTGGGGGCGTATTATGAGAGCCCTCTTTAACATGGCTACGCCGCCATACTTAATGGAGATACTGAACAATTACTTTCAGGACAGGAAGCTAATATACCTAACGGATGAAGGAGAGCAGGAATACGTAGTGACGTCGGGAGTCCCTCAGGGCTCCGTACTTGGGCCACTACTATGGAACATTATGTACGATGGAGTACTTCGACTGCGATTGCCAAGAGGGAGTACAATTGTGGGCTTTGCAGATGACATTGCCATAGTCTCGGTAGCTAAAACGGTAGGAGAAATAGAGGAGAAGACGAACACAGCGATTCGAAAAGTTGGAGCATGGCTTGATGAGGCAGGTTTAACACTTGCCGCACATAAAACGGAGGCCGTCTTGATAAGCGGCCGAAAGATAGTGGAGAAGATGGAAGTGACCGTTTGAGGCACAAGGATCGAATCGAAGAGGGCGATAAAATACCTGGGAGTGATTATCGACGACAGGTTGAACTTCAAGGAGCACGTGAAATACATCGGCGAAAAAGCATCTGTAACACAGGGAGCATTGGCGAGGATGATGCCAAATATTGGAGGACCAGGTCCATTCAAAAGGAGGATAATTTCGGCGGTAATAACGTCAATAATGCTGTATGCTTGCCCAATATGGTCGGAGGCACTCTCAGTGGGGACGACGAGGAGGATACTGTCCTCGGTGTATCGTCTAAGCGCGATTAGGCGGATAAGTGGCTTCAGGACAGTGTCTGATGAAGCAGTTTTGGTATTGGCAAAGACAATACCAATAGATATACTGGCGGATGAGATGAGAAGGATATACTTTCGCCATCTCGAGTACCCGGGACAAATAGCAGCTATGAAAGCGGAGGAACGAAGGACTTCCATGCACAAATGGCAGTCACGATGGGAAAGCAGTTTAAAGGGAAGATTAACATTTCGTCTTGTCCCTGATGTAACCCTTTGGATGAAGAACGGACATTGCGAATTGAACTACTACGTGACCCAGTTCCTAACTGGTCATGAGTGCTTCAGGAAGTATCTGCACAGATTTGGTCATGCCCAAACTGTGTAGACGAGGAGGAAGATGCGGAGCATATTCTAATATGCTGTCCCAGATTAAGATGGCCCGGGGAAACGAGTTTAGGACCAAACCGGCTAATGGAAGAGCTGTTGAATCGTAGGATTCTATGGAGTCAATATAGCCAGAGAATGGCTGAAGTTTTGATAGTACTCCGAAGACTGGAGGAACGGAGGCGAAATTTGAATTAACGTGATAAAGCTTTCAAGCTAACCAGCTCTCCGCGAAGTAATACCTTACGGCAGTCCCGCGGAGGGAGAGTGGTTGAAGTGTGTAGGGGGTGGGTTTAGTACGTAGGCACCAGTGATGGTGAATCGTGCACTCTTTTGTTGGAACAAAAGTGTCTTTCGAAGATTCCCACCTCCGGCTCAAGACAAAAAAAATACATACATACATACATACATACATACATACATACGTACATACATACATATGTACATACATACATACATACTAGAAGCAGCCTACAGGTTCCCTAGAAGCGCCCTGCGGGAGATCCGCTCTCATGGTAATTTCTGCCTTCCGCACAGTGCAGCTTTGGTGATTGCGGGGATGATGCCCCTGAAGCTAGTAGTGGACGTAGAGAGAAGGAAACATGTAACAAGGAGTGGAATAGATCTTTCGTACCCTGTTCAATTAGTGGATGATGCTATGGATAAATGGCAGCAAGACTGGTCCAATTCCAACAAGGGAAGATGGACCTATAGACTCATACCGAGTATAGGCGAATGGAACAAAAGGAAACACGGCCAGGTGAACTTACACCTGACACAGTTGCTAACCGGCAGTGGATGTTACAGAACATATCTCTACAAGTGCGGTCAAGACGTGGATTAAGCATGCCCTGAATGCCGGAATGAAAGGGAAACGGCAGAGCATGTTTTTTTTTACTTGCCCGCGATATGATGATCAACGAAATTTGCTTTGAGTGGACAATAGGATACCAAGTAGCGCCCGATAACGTGGTTAACCTGATGTTAACCGCATATGACAATTGGAACGCAGTATGTATTTTCGCAAGTAAGGTATTGATGCAGCAAAGATTGGCTGAGAGAGCAAGGTGAGCAGAATTGGAAGGCAGCACTCGCTGAATCTTTACCTTTCCCGATGTAATACTTGATTGTGGTCCCAGGGTGGGGGCGACTGGTTGAAAGTGTGACGGACGAGGTTGAGTTTAGTACGCAGGCGCTCAGCAAGCCGAGAGTAAGCCTTGCGGCGAATCGTGCACATTGTGTGGGCCGGGCTATTAATGTCTTTTGAAGATTCTCAGCCTTTAGCTCGTAAAGCTATAAAAAACATACATATGTACATACATACATGCATGCATACATACATACATACATACTATGGGGCTTAGCTACTGGGTACCATGTGGGTCAGTAGGTGGCGTACAACTGAACGGACTACCCTATGTAGATCAGCTGCGAATAACCAATAAGCGGTCCCCGACCAAGAGCGGCAAATGCGGAGGCGTACTACGTGCGAAAGCTGGCCGAAATGGCTGTCGGGCTAATGCTGTCATTGCCCCGCGTCGTTGAAATGACGGCAAGTCTGTCGGTATGTTCCTGATTTATCACCCTTAAGTTGATTTTGTAGGACCAGATGTGAATCACTGGGTTACCTCGACCTGGCTCTGAACACGTATTCCCATGAGGTTATGTGTCAACCCTTGCTTGGCCTCCCAGCTTATGCACAAATAACCATAGGGTCTTTCGTGACGACTACAACGATAGATTAGGATAGAGGTCGAGAGTTGGGACCCAAATGAAATGATGCGCAATAGATGTAAAACTACGAATAAAACCAACGAATTCATCTGAGATGAATACTTTGGAGCTGAATGCATTCGAGCAGAGCTCAAGGATTCCGAGATCTGCCGTGTGGAATGGTGAAATGAACCCATTTGGTCATAGTACGAGGACTCCGAGATCCACAGTAAATGGAGAATCTTTAGGATTGGTGGCATCGGTGTCGGAACCAACGTCAAGCAACCCGACGCCATAAACCAACGGAATTCTTGGTCAACACGGGGACCAAATTAGGAGCTTAATTGATATGCTGGAGGATGGAATAAGGAAATCAATCTACCAGCCGATGAGGTATGCAATTGATTCTATTAAGACCCTATACGACCTGTAGGCAGGTGAGTTAAGGGGCCAGACAACCAATGAGTAGAGTTGCAGCAGTTCTGATACACAAACTTCACCTTGGATGAGAAGTCAGAAGAAGAAGAGGATATAGGAGGAAACTGTTGAGATTCCAGAAGCTAAGAGAAGAACTCTAAGTCCTGCAACAAAAGTTTCGCTGAATAACAGACTTTCCGTACACAGTTAGTTACTCTCACATGTTTTTTGCAGATAGAGTTACTATGTCCCGCCCTCTGTACTTTCTGTCCATGTTGAATTGAGCACACCTTTCTCTAAACCTCTGCCAGAAAGATGCTCTCGAGTTTTGCCATGAGTTGTTAATATTTTACTTTGGGACCGTGTTCTACTATCCGTACACCACAAAAACTCCTGCTGTATGTAATGTCAGTCTTTCTTTGTGTCTACAATCCATATGGCCACATCCTGTAATCTCTTTCTCTCTCTCTCTCTCTCTCTCTCGCCCACTTAAATGCCACCATCTTACACTTGCTTAAACACATTAGCTGTCTTTTCTGTGACGATAATGACAACAAGACCTCGACTTTGCCAAGGAAATTTTTCGTTCAATGTTGTTATTGCCATTAACATTATGGCTGATTGCTATTGTTGTTGTTGTTGTTGTTGTGTTTTCTTTAAAAAATTTATTTCCTATTGTTTTATGGAAAAATTTCACGCTTATGAAATCAAGTTCATAGTAAATTCAACAACAACAGCAACAACAAGATTATTTTGCTTTAAATGGCAAACTTCCAAAAATAACAACAAAAAAAGAGGCCTTTTTCCAATGATTATTTAAAAAAAAATTGTTTTTGTTGTTGTTTTTTAATAAATCCAAAAGGAGAGAGGGAGAGAGGGTTACAGAAACAAAAGAAATGCTTTAAGAAAAATTGAAAGCAAACAAGCAAGCCAATGGAAGGGTTAAAGGAAATAATGCCAAGCAATGCTTATCTTATGGGCTAGAAATGTTAAATGAACAGTTAACCAAGAAAATTTAGGTTAAACCAAAAGACTAATAAAACAAGAAGAAAAAAAATTACCGTTATATATACAAATACATATAAAAAGGACAAAATATCTGTGTTGGTGTGTTTGGTTGTTTTCGAAATTAAAAGGATTTTGTTTTTTTAATTTTGTTTTAGCCCCCTCGCTTGTTTTTTAATAATTTAGTTGGGTTTTTTAAAAGTTTTATTTTTTTAGATTCTTTTTTCATAATTTAAATAAACGTTTAGTTTTTTTATATTTTTGTCTTTACTTTTTCTTATCCGAATAACACTGTGCAACACAAGTCATTACATGCAATAGTAATTCCTGTTTGTTGGAGTGCATAGATTATAATAACATTGACAATGTTTTTTTTTTTCTTTTTTTTTTGCAGTAATCGATAAAAACTATTAAGATTTCCACATTCTATAGACTAAGATTCGATTGAAATAGATTTGCCACATGAGCCCATGTGTACATATGTATGTACGTGTATATATGTGCATATTTTTCTGTTACTTTTCTTACACATTGTAATCCAGCTGTACGACAAATTTTTTTTCCTTCTAAAAGTGAAGTAAATACACTCGAAAAAGGAAATTAGAGAGCCATAAGGCTACAGTTCATTATTTCAACTCAGCGGTTGTTAAAACCCTTAGACAGGCTCCCATTATCCTGGCAGATATTCCTTTAGTCACCCTAACACAGATTGTATTACCGTCATGGGCATTGATCCAGATGAAGGTATTGACATCATCGTGCAGCAAAATCATTTCCATTAATTTTCCGAATGTTAATATCTTACCGATGATGGATTTAATTTTCAGAGGGTACTCTGTCGCCCTGGTTTAGGAGGTAGTGTGTTGGCTTATTAGACGTAATGGCCACGGTTCAAGCCCCATGCCAGACATCAAAACGAAAATATAAAATAAAAAATATTCCTTCAGCGACTTCCTCTCAGCAGATTTCTGGCAAAAACTCTAAGAGTAAATAAAATTGCCATGAAAAGTTTCTCAAAAATCTTGGTTCGGAGTCGACTTTAAACCGTAGGTCGCGCCACTCATGTATAAAATTACAACACACAACCTAAGTGGTGTGGGAAACTAGGTCGTAATCCTTTCTAAAGGGTTGTATTGATCAATTTATTTGTTAGGTAAGATAAAAAGATTAATAAGGTTCAAGTAGTCGTCACAGGCCGATTTATGGCACTTTTCCATCAATCTTGCAAGACATTCCAACGATAGATTCAGGCGTTCTCGACGAATATTTTTTGTCGACGCCAAGAGTCTCTAGACTTCTAGATAACCCGTAAAACGGAGTCTACATCGAATTAATTTGGCCAACCATGGCATATATCCAGAAGTCGCCGTAGTCTAGTAGGTAGTGTGTTGGCTTATTAGACGTAAAGCTAGGGTTCGAGCTCCAGGCCAGACATCAAGACAAAATACAAAAAATATTTCTTCGGTGACTTCCTCTCAGAAGATTTCGGGCAAAAACTCTGAGAATGAAATAAAATTGCCATGAAAAAATTTTCTCAAAAATCTGTCGCTCGGAGTCGACTTGAAACTGCAGGTCCCACCACTCATGTATAAAATTAACACACACAACATAAGTGGTGTAAGAAACTAGGACGTTGTGCAATAGGTCAATTCGACCTCCGGGTACTGTACTTGCCTTAATTGACAAGTACACGCCCTCTAACCTAACCTAACCTATGGCATATATCCAAAGCCATAAATTAGGTGACCTGGAAATGCAATCTGTATGCCATGCTTGTAAACATACACCATTGTTTCCTCTTGTTGTGACCACATATTTTCCCGATTCCAATTCATCCAATTGAAGTAGAAGGAAGTCGTTCAGCATGGCTCTATAATGAAGCTCTAAGAGATCGTTTGTCTCGCGGAGTTTTTGTAAAAATAGGAACAAATAACGCCTGCAAAGTAAACACCACATCATACAGCAACTTTGAAAGCGTATAATTGCTCTTGGTGAGTTATAAGAGGATAATTGCTCCTCCAAAAGCAATAATTCAGCTTGTTCAAGTATCCACGGAGAAGAGAATAGGATCTGATGGCCCTTCTTCCTCTTGGGCGAGACTCCTGATAATTCGAGCATTTGTTGCATGTACGGTCTGCAGTTTTTAAGCGACCATTCTCAAGGTTTTCACGAAAATATTCAATAAAAATAACCGATTACTTTACTTTTTATTTGTACAATGGGTCAATTCGACCTCCGGGTACTGTACTTGCCTTTATTGACAAGTACACGTCCTCTAACCTTACTTTTTATTCGAGTATTGGTTACATGTACGGTCTGCACTTATCAATAAAAACTGTGTTCTAATGACCAATTATGTATGCAGTAAAATTACTTCTACTAAATTTCCGATAACATCTTACCAGTGACGAATTTAATTTAAGATTGCATTATGTGAAGACTTTTCTTTGAAAAGTGTGGTCATTCGACAAGCTCTCCAACGAAATAAGCGATCGTGATATAATTTAGCCTCTTAAAAAGTGAGATTACAAGAGATTTCTTAAAAGGCGGCACTACCTGACCTTCCTGTGATGTTCATGTTGTTGATGTTCTTGTCTTTTGGGGGCTCAGGGGGCTAAAGGCTTAATACATCGGTTATCTGCAGGCAAATTGATGTCCATAAAATTGAAAAGTTTCCACAACCATGATGAAAATTTTTGCGTTATTTCCCGGAGTCGGATAATTTCCTCACAGTTGTGAGTTTTCACTTACATTCCTTAGGCAATTGACAAACATATGCTCACAATTATTTTCATTTCCTTAAGCATGCATTTCAAACACTGACTTCATTGCGTGAGTGTATTAAAAATACGAGGAAGTTCCCATTATCCGACCTTCGCGTGTAGATAATAATTTATATTCGGTTACTATTAATATAACATACGACTCACTCTCAGTCTCTTTTTCTCCATCTCTCCCTACATTCTTATAAAAACATAAAAAATAACAAGTAAACAGACTACATGTTACCGTTATAAACACTCTCTTTCAGTTTTCATAAACACGTACGATGGCATACGAATCCAAACACACACATGATATTCATATGTACACACATACTCCCGAAACATACGATAATCGCATGGCCATATTAAAGAATATTTGTTTATAGGAGTACGCAAGGCTGTGTGTTAGCGGCCATACATGATATATATGTGTATGCGTGTGTGTTTAATTCATTGAATATATATTTTTCATTTATTACACCGCTTTCCTTGTGTTTATTATTGCCTTTAACGTTGCGTTAGTTGCTGTTGCGGCATTACTATTGAAAAATAGAGCCGTAAACTGTACTTTAGTGTTTTTTTATTCACTAAACGGTTTGTACGGCAGGTAATTGTTTTTGGGTACTCTATACCCGGTGTAGGTTGGTCATTAAAGTGCTATGTAATGAAGTGAAGGTATTAATTTCTATATTAAAGCAAATATATTTGATGAATTTCTTTGATAAATTATTCTTTCTGAACAATGCTAGATGGCAACTCTATTATTCTAGAATATGCTAGTAAAAAACTGAAAATTGGAATGAAAATGCTTTGTGTTAGAAGTCACCGGAGTCTAGTAGATAGTGTCTTGACTTATTAGACGTAAGGCCATGCTTCAAACCCCAGGTCAGACATCAAAACGAACATATCAAACGAAAATGTTTCTTCGGCGACTTCCTCTCAGCAAATTTCTGGCAAAAAATCTGAGAGAAAATAGAAAATTGCCATGAAAAGTTTCTCAAAAATCTGTCGTTCGGAGTCTACTTTAAAGTGTAGGTCGCGCCACTCATGTATAAAATTAACACACACAACATAAATGGTTCTAGGTCTTAATTCTGACTGAAGGGTTGTAATGACCAATGATGTGTGTACGTATGCTTTGAATTACTCTAATGGTCCCCAAAGAAAGAAAATAATAGGCTTCACTAAGAGTGAAGCTTGAAAAATGATTTTCCTTACATGTTTTCGTTTTAACTAAACGAATTAATGTTGCCCGATATATGGGCATCGGTTGCCTATGTTAGATAATCAATCAGGGACTGTGTGATTTACCCATGCCTGCATATCTGTGTATTTAGCGTACAAATGCCATCTCATTTATAAATGCCAAATACGCCTTGTCCAGTATAGAAGTTGCATATCTTCCGGCAAAGCCTATATAACGCCTACATAAAGCCTATGGACGTATAAGGATAAGGACATAGCAATACCATCCGAGAGCACCACCACCATCTAAGTTCTCAGCTTCTATGAGATTAACGCGAGATTGGCATTGAGACTGTGTGAGCAAGCTAAACCAAGCAGGCAGGAGAAATAAGGGCGCCGTATGCTGTATACTAGACTATATTGGAATTCATGGCAATGAGGTGACATATAAATTTGAGAGGAGGTGAGCTTAAAAGGGAAAGAAGTTTTTAATAGTATACTCCTGGAAAAGGACGATTCTTCTCAATTCGGTTGAAACAATCTGTACTTTTGCCAGGTGATTATGAGAGGAAGCGGTAAGATAAAAGTGGGGATAGTAATCGACTGTCTGGTAGGGTACTGCAGTCTCAGAACATTTGTTTAGAATAAGGAGCGTTCCAAGGTCAATATGTATACTCAGTATACGACGTTTATATTCGTCGTTCGATTTTACTTGCGATAAAACCCCCTTGTGTTTTGCGTCTTTATTCTAACAAGCGATCTTATATTGCAAGCAATAACTCTGCATTAACTCTCCAATATGCACTAAAAGTGTGCTTAAGCTGAGACGTTTATATTCGTCATACAGCTTTATTTGCTTAAATTTAATTGCAATGAAACCTCCTTGTTTTTTGCGTCTTTGTTTTAACAAGCGACCTTGTATTCCAAACAATAAAAACTATTTTAATTCATCAATAGACTTTACAAGTGACATTAAGCTGAGACGTTTATATACGTCATAAGGCTTTGTTTGCTTAAATTTTATTTGCAATTAAACTTCATTGTCTTCTGGTGGATCTGAAGGACTTAAGTGTACATCCATAGTTGCATTCACTAAATATATTCCTTATGACGTACATACATATATGTATGTAAGTATGTCCATATAAGCATATAAGAAGACACATACTTGGAATCTGTGCGGTATTAATGCATCTCAGAAGGAAACAGGTTCTTATCAAGTACTAAGCAAGGATACATTCTGGAATTCATGAGGGGAAGAGGGTTAGAAGAGATATTACAGAGAAACCCTCGTAAGGTTGCAGTACTCTGGCAACTATACCCGCTACTAAGAAAATGAATAAGAGCCTGTGGGCATTACCTTTATAGTGTAGGGTATCATATGGTCGCTATTGTTGATTTCTTACCTATTTACGGCCATATTTCAGTGCGTGTATTGAAATCATTTTTCTATGAATTATTGCAAACAAAAAAAAACAATACGGCAAAATGATGGCAAATAATTTCCTGGCAAAAAGAACTAAACGTGGCTTATAACTTTATATGACATTATGGCTAATGACATGTGTTAAATAAAATTTTATGGTTTAATTAAATACACACTGAGCAAGCAGCACCAAACAGAAACTTTTCATACTTTCGTCTCTTTTGTCTTCAAATAAATTGTCACTTAAAATATGTTTTCAAATGTTTTTCTTGTTATTTTTATTCTTTATTTCTTTATTAACTATGTACATATATATGTGTGTGTGTATGTGTTAGTAGAGACAAACGACCCAATTTCCATTGGCTAGAGACGAACGTCAAGTGAAACTCTAAGACCTTGAGTTTAGTTGCCATCAATTTCCCTTCCTTTCCTTTCTGTCTTCAATTCGATTTCTATTTCATTGTATTTGTTATTGTTTTTATTGTTGTTTTTTTGTTTTTTAATTTTTGTTTCAATTTTATTGTGAAATTCTTATAAAATCGACAAAAATTTCTCTAGAGTTTTAAACCGTCTCAATACAGTTTATTTAAAATAACTATTCTAACGCTCTCTATCTCTTTCTTTTCTCTCACTCTCTCTCTCTCTCCTTAACCTTTATGGCTTTCGTTTTCGAGCCACTTTAAGAAATTGTCCTCAAAAAAATGAAGAATAAAACGAAGACGAAAAAAACATTCATTTTACAAGAGTTTAGATTTGTTGTTGAGATTGTCTTGTTGTTGGCCACAATCTGGGCAATAAATTTTATTTGTATTTTTCCTAATCACTGATACAAACACAGATAAGATACTTATACACACTGACACACACACACACACACATACTAATACACTTGTTCACATTATATTAACAAGACAACAAATTATGTTCGCTGAAAACAAAAAGAAAAAAGTACTTCAGTTTTAAAGTGGCCACTTTTTTTTATTTTTCTTTTTCCCACTTGGAAACATGCACGCTACAATAAGCATAATAAGTGACTAGAAGGGAAAGGAGACCGGAACTTTAATTAATCTTTGTGACGACGTGACCTCGACGAATCAATAAAACCGGTGGTGATCATAAGTAAAGATGCCTTTAGAACTGCATTACCCAAGGCATTGTGTATTATCCTTGACTGACTACGACACACAACATTGGTGGTGTGAGAAACTAGATTGTTTTCCTGACTAAAGGATTGTAATGAGCGATTAAGTAAGCAAGTAAGCTAAACTAGGCAAGCTGGCGAAACAAGTGAGTTGGTGAGCACATCTAGTCGGGAGAGGAACTACCTGCTAGCCTTTGTAAAACAATATCTCAGGCATATTGTTCGAATTTATTGGCCAGCCACGGTATCATATCAAGAGGTCTGGAGTTTCACGTAGTAGTAATGATCGGAATATGGGTAGGTGGGTAGCAGAGATCAGCAATAAGTATTTAAAAACGTGAGTAGAATCAAATCATACTCATAATTTCTTATACTTATACGCATTCATACTTATTTTAATATCATGGAACATCTAGGTTAGGTGAGGTTAGGTTAGGTTAGAGGGCGTGTACTTGTCAATTAAGGCAAGTACAGTACCCGGAGGTCGAATTGACCTATTGTACAACGTCCTAGTTTCTCACATCACTTATGTTGTGTGTGTTAATTTCTATACATGAGTGGCGGGACCTACAGTTTAAAGTCGATTCCGAACGACAGATTTTTGTGAAACTTTTCATGGCAATTTTATTTACTCTCAGAGTTTTTGCCAGAGGAAGTTGAGAGGAAGTCGCCGAAGAAATACTTTTTGTATTTTGTCTTAGATGTCTGGCCTGGGGCTCGAACCCTGGCTTTACGTCTAATAAGCCAACACACTACCTACTAGACTACGGCCTAGAGGCCTATTTACATTCTTAAAATTCTCAAAAATAAAAAACCCCAGAAAATATATTTTTAAGAAACGAATCATAAGAACTTTGAGCGATAATACCTACTCCATCATATAACCACAGCTCTTATGATAACTTTATGACGATATGGTTTCCTTTTTCAGCTAGACAGGTTCTCCCAACAAATTCTGGCTGCCTAAAAATCCTTCGTTTCAGATTCTCAACTGCAGGATTGTAACAGCAGATATTCTACGGTCTTGTTATTACAGCAGAAGTCTTTCCCTTCCTCCGAGAATTTGGACGCAGGGAATAAAGCCACCTATAACTGCTGTGAGGTTCTTCAAATTTACTTTGATTGGACTTAACGATACTTTCTTTCTGCATTTATCCATATCGAGCCAGATTTATCGGGACTCTAAATAATTGGGTTCATGATGTTGCCCGATCCCATCTTTCCAAATGAGTAAACTTTGCGTGCGATCGTTTGTCTGCTGCACTGCAGGGGATTAACAATCTAACGTATGAATTCGTTTAAATTTTCTGTTGTATCCGTCTTTACTAGAAGTCGCCGTAGTCTAGTAGGTAGTGTGTTGGCTTATTAGACGTAAGGCCGCGGTTCAAACTCCAGGATCAAAGCGGCATATGAACAAATATTTCTTCGGCAACTTCCTCTCAGCAGATTTCTGGCAAAAACTCTGAGAGTAAATAAAAATTGCCATGAAAAAGTTTCTCAAAAAATCCGTCGTTCGGAGTCGTCTTTAAACTGTAGGTCCCGCCACTCATGTATAAAATTAACGCACGCAACATAAATGGTGTGAGAAGCTAGGTCGTAATCCTGACTGAAGGGTTGTAATGACCAATTATGTATGTATGTATCCGTCTTTACAAGTGTGTCAGCTTGTTCTTGCCTTCAATGTTCCCATATCCGGAAAACCATATGAAGGTAACTGTTTCCTCCCAAAATTCTTAGTCAATCTTAAATGAATCCAGTGGCCCCAAATGTACATCTCCAGTCGCTATATTCTGATGCCGAATTCCTATAGCTATGCAGTTTATAATCTCAATAGTACAAAAGTAATCGAGTAACACAAGGAAAAAAATTTAAGATTCTACTGTTTTAAAAAGATTCCATATCCGACTTTACCGGGTTATTTGGTTCCGTTAATGAATAATTGAATGACATGCCATCATATTCGTAATAATATTCGTAATAATATTCGTAGTAATGATCTGCAGTATTTGTCTTGTCCATACCTGTAAAATTTCGATTACGATTAGTAATCAATTACATTACTTTTTAAAAAGAATCGTAGTGATTATATAATTCTATGAACAATTTTTTCGAATTACTAATTGATTACGATTACCAAAGAATCAAAAAATAATCAGGATTACTGACGATTAATCTAATAATCAAAAAGAATCAAAAGAAGTCTATAAAATAATAAAATGTTTTAAATAATTTATTTTTGATTATTTTCAAATATTCAAAAAGAATTCAAAGTAATTACTGAAAATAAATTGATTACTTTTGGATTACTTTTGATTCTTTTTGATTATTAGACTAATCGCCAGTAATCCTGATTACATTTTGATTATTTTGTAATCGTAATCAATTATTAACTATTTTAACCAAAAATAATCGTAATTGTAATCATTATTTCACCATTCAAAAAAAAGTAATCAAATTACTAATCATTACGATTACTAATCATTACTTAACAGGTATGGTCTTGTCACCATTAGTTTCATTGCTGCGTCTTAGCTACTTGTTTTGCCAGCATGCCTAGTCGTAATCTTGCTTGCTTACTTAATTGGTCATTACAACCCCTTAGCCAGGATCAGAGATCAGCAATGAATCGTTTTTTTTTTCGTTACTCATAGGCACTCATAAAATTTTGAATATAAGTGAGTCAACAATATTGAAATTTAACTATGTACTCTGATTCATTCATACTCAACTACAACGTTGATTTGTAAGTACATGTTGCAATGAGACTGCGTACAACATGTTGACATCAAACTCATACCATTCGAAAGATGTTTGATTCATAAGCCTCTACTCATTTAGATTCATAACTTTAGAAAAATACTTATAAATGATTCGAGTCGCAGTTTACAGTCTTAGTTGTTGTTGCATTTACAAAAAAAGAAAAAAGACAGACAGAGCACCAAGCACTGCAAACACACTCTTTTAGTGAGTATTTTAGTGTTCGTACGCGAATCATACTTACTTTGTGCTTCGTGTATATGTTGAGTTACGGAGGGTCGAACTTAATAACATCATCATACGTGTTGTTAAGTATGATGTATGATGAGTACTTCAAACTTTGATTATGAGTAGATGTTCCATGAGAAGTCGCCGTAGTCTCGTAGGTAGTGTGTTGGCTTATTAGACGCAAAGCCAGGGTTCGAGCCCCAGGCCAAGACAAAATACAAAAAATATTTCTTCGGCGACTTTCTCTCAGCAGATTTCTGGCAAAAACTCTGAGAGTAAATAAAATTGCCGTGAAAAAGTTTCTCAAAAATCTGTCGTTCGGAGTCGACTTTAAACTGTAGGTCCCACCACTCATGTATAAAAATTAACACACACAACATAAGTGGTGTGAGAAACTAGAACTTTGTACAATAGGTCTAGTAGGCAGTGTGTTGGCTTATTAGACGTAAGGCCACGGTTCAAACCCCCAGGTCAGATATCAAAACGAAAATATGAAAATAAAATATTTCTTCCTCTCAGAAGATTTCTGGCAAAAACTCTGTGAAAGGAAATAGAAAATTGCCATGAAAAGTTTCACAAAAATCTAGCGTTCGGAATCGACTTTAAACTGTAGACCCCGCCGCTCATGCATACAATTAACACACACAACATAAGTGCTGTGAGAAACTAGGTCCATAATCCTGACTGAAGGATTGTAATGACCAATTATGTATGTACTCGTATGTATGTAAATAGGCCTCTAATGAAAATTTGAATGCTGTTTAGCATGCCTAAATGCTGTCTTATTTTATTTTAAACAATTTTTATGACTGTGCGAGCAATGTTTGTCACATGGAAAATAGGCCTCTAGTGAGAAAAAAAACCAAATTCCTATGTTGTTTTTTCTTTTTTTATTTTTCTATTCCTTCCTGTTTTTGGAAGCATTTCTGCCATGAAGAAACTACTTTTTTTTTTGATTTATGCCTCATAATTGACCCATGCATTTTGAAATGCTTAATTGCAGTTGGAATGTTTGGAACATGCTTGCTTGCTTGCATTGGTCTCATGTATCCATCCTCGCCTTGAGTCGTATTATGCACAAGAGTCTAGAGCCTCAACACCAAATTATTTCATTTGAGTATACGTTGGTTGCTTGGTTGGTTGCTTGGTTGGCTATAAGACACTTCAAAAACATTTTGACGCACTTTATGCCACATGTAACACGTTAAAAATAAATATTTATTTGCAATACAAGCACAAACACACATACATACAGACATACACCCCAAAACTAGATGGATTTCAAACCAACAAAAAAAGGAAGGAAAAAACTGAAATAAAATTGCAAGAAAGAGGACAACTTACAACTGAAGTACAACACTCTCTAACATTTCAAGTATTTTCGAGTGTGTGTATGTGTGTGTATGTGTGTTGAGAGCATTTACCGGCCCGTTAATAAAAAGGAAAAACACCAAAAATGTCTGTATATGACGATTGTCTGTGCCTTTAGCTCCACTACCGCGCTACAACAAACTTGCCTGCGTGCCTGTCTGCCTGCCCGCCTACACATATGACGGCGTAAGTGAGCAGCAGCAATACCTTGGCCACTTGGCATACAAACTTACTCACTGACAGACACAGACAGACAGACAGACGTAAACGTAAACGTAACGTGCATATATTTTAAACCGAAAACGAAAATAATTTTTTTTATTTTTATTTTTATTTCATTTTATTTAAAGAGAGAGAAAAATGAAACAAAAAAAATTGAAGAGAATATTTTGTTGTTAACGTTTGAATTTGGCGCCTAGAAATTTTGTACAAAAACGTATAATTTCTTACCCTTGGCTCTTCAGTTTTCTGACAAACATACATATACGCCATGTCTTGAGTAAACAGACATACATTTAGAGACAGACATGAGAGAGAGAGAGCAAGAAATGTTTACACACACTTACATACAAAAAAAAGTCGAAAATATAATTTTCATACATTTTAAGACACTGCACTATGGCTCCAAGATGTTCAAAATGCACGTAGTTTTCTTTAGTTTTTGTTTGATTAGATTTTTACCAGGTTCTCTCAAGCGTTCGTTAGGTCTACTCATATAATTGATAAGAAAAATATCCAGAGTTTCCTGTTCTTTCTCTAATCTCTTAAAAAAGACGCCATTTTGTTGTAGTCGTGTACGGTCTTCAATCAATTGAGTATTCCTATAATATCTCCTTTGATTCTAGTGTCCTAACAAACCTCGGAATGCTGCTCGGGTCTATACGATTCCCATACTGATAATATTGTTACGTTTTTACCCTTTTAAAAACGTTCAAATACGAGTTCGTCAATTGCAAATCAAGTAAAAACAAATATGCGTTTATTTTCTCTTAAACTCTCTTTATTCTTTACACTACTTTTGTGTGCCACCGTATACAACTTAACGATACAACAATAATAATCTGTTTTATTCACTTTACTAGTTCACACAAGTATTCAGTGGATCTTTACAACCACGACTTATTTTGTTCATACGCAACTTCACACAAGGCTGACTGAATTCTTACTGGCTGCTGCCTGCTTTGTCCAGCCCTTTTATAGTCCCATACAACCAGTCTAATGAACATTCTTGAAGTGGAAGGTTCGTGATATCGCCTTCTCGAGAGTTCTATTGCTAATACATTGTTGTTTGTGTACCTTGCTTATGTTGTCTATTACATATTTGTCGTAGCTGGTTTACTTTATGTTGTTGTTGGTACCAGCCGCAACCAGGTTCGTCATACATATGTGTGTGTGTGCAGCTTTAGATAATCAACACGTTCATTGTATTCCTTGTGTTAGTGTGTATTTGTATCGTGTGGCTTTTGTTTATGGTTTTTGTTGTTAAACGATATTAGGTCGTTTCGATTTGCGTAACACTATATTCTTTTAGTCTGCCGAGCCCTGCTAAAAGGCCGATTACTACATACATAGGTTAGAGGACGTGTCCTTGTCAATTAAGACAAGTACAGTACCTGGAGGTCGAATTGACCCATTGCACAACGTCCTAGTTTCTCATACCACTCATGTTGTGTGTGTTAATTTTATACATGAGTGGCGGGACCTACAGTTTAAAGTCGATTCCGAACGCCAGAGTTTTTTGAGAAACTTTACATAGCAATTTTTAATTACTCGCAGAGTTTTTTGCCAGAAATCTGCTGAGAGGAAGCCGCCGAAGAAATATTTTCTTCATATTTTCGTTTTGACGTCTGACCTGGGGTTTGAACCGTGAGCTTACATCTAATACGCCAACACACTATTTTAGAAAATATCTGCACAGAATGGGCAAGACCGCCTCCCCTTACTGTCTTTACGAGTAAGGGGAGATAATTGATGACGCAGGGCACACCGTTTTCGAGTGTTTGACGTCGATAGTTGGGACGATCACGGCCGGTAACATTGTCGGGGTTATGATCGCGAGTAGAGAAAATTGGTCCTCAGTGGCGAATTACGTGGATTACTTGAGGCTGCAGAACATGAGGACACGCCGGAATAGATGAAACTGGCACACGCGTCAAGCAAAATTCGAAGCAGGGACCTGGACGAAAGGAATAGTGGAGACACTTAGATGTCTCTTCAACTTTCGACACGCAATCCGCACGTGGATATGAACACGCAGGGGCCAAAGGGCCAAAGGGACTCCACTCCGAAGTAATACCACCGTAGCTCCGGGGTGGGCACAACAAGTCCACGAGACGAGGGGGGATTTAGTGGGTGAAGGCCCCACACACGGAGGATGTGACGACTTCCACTATGGTGCGGTGAAAAAAAACCTTAGATTATTCTTGGATAGTCTGATACATGATTTAAATCTCTTTTTATTGAGATTCTCTAACCCATTTAGTAGTCTCTCTACCTCTCTACCTTCACTTTTGCTGAATATACCCTTCCAAACCACTTTCCCCACTCCAAAGAAATGTTCTGGCCTCATCAGCAGTTTGGAAGCTGTTGGGTGTCTTCTGGTTTCAATTTGTGTGGCATCTAATGTCGTATCTTTTTCATGACTCCTGCTGCTTGTGAACATTTAGAAATTGTTGATAATTCTGATCCTTGAACTTAACATTAATCTCTCATGGAGTCGTGCCTTCAATCCCTTTTTTGCCCGACTTTCTTGTGAAACTTGCTTGTGAACATTGCTCATAATTTTGCTCCTTGAATTTAGCAGCAATCTTAATGGAATCAAGCCTCCAACTCATTGTTTGCCCGACTTTCCTATGTGACCTGCTTGTGAACATTGCTGAGAATTCTGTTTCTTGAATTTAACAACAATTTTCATGGAGTCATGCCTCCAATTCATTATCTTCCTCTCCGACTTTCTTGTGCGACCTGCTTGTGAACATTGCTGATAATTCTGCGCCATGAATTTAATAATAATCTTCATGCCCTCAATTCATTATCTCCCCGACTTTCTGGTGTGACCTAAATTTTATTGTCTAACGGCCCATTGTGCTGGTTGGTTAGATCTCTCTACACAACACTAATAACAGTGGTTCGCTAGTTTTTTGGGTTTTTTATTAAGATTTGCTGCCTTAAAAAATTTAACAAAAATTAAATAAATTTTATCTCTTACGACCCATTGTGCTGATCAGCTAAATCTCATTGCACTACTAACAACAGCATTCCATTTGTTTTTGGTTTATTTTTTATTAAGATTTGTTGCCTTAAAAAATTTAACAAAAATTAAATAAATTTTATTGTCTAACGACCCATTGTGCTCGCTGGCTAGATCTCTCTACACAACACTAATAACAGTGGTTCGTTAGTTTTTTTGGGTTTTTGTTTTTTTTTTTTCTTTCATACAATACTTGCTCGGCTATATTTGATTGTTCATAACGGTCGTGTAAATATGCATGAGTGAAATGTGTGTGTGTGATTGTGTGTGTTTATGGGGTATATGTTACGTCGCCAACAATTCTTGTGTGTCCTAGTGTAGTTGTGATGGGGCATGAGTAATTGTGGCGTAGTAGTAGTAGTCGTAGTGCCAGTAATATTATCATCAACACAATGTGTTCGTTTGTATGTTGTTGTGTATGTGTGAGAGAGATATTCGGTAGAAAACCGTTAAGGGCATAAATACTTACACTTACATTGTGGGCTATAGGACATCTAGCAAACAATTCGTTTATGAATTGCTTTTGTAGTTGTTAGTATTTTTTTTCTTTTTCTGTTCGTGTGGTTGTTGTTGTTTTTGTTTTTTATTATTTTATTTGTTGTGTTTCTTTCGGTTGTATTATAAGAATGAATTCATTTTTTTAGTATTTTATTAGCGCTCTAGCGGTAAACACTCGGTTTCTTAATCTCTTTTAAGCGTATGCACGACTCTTAACGTGTCTTAAACCCAGCAAACACGCGTAAAGTCGGGATTATTTTGTTTTTTTGTTTAAAAAAAAATATAAAAGTTTCAACAAAAATAATAAAAAATATTAAATTTTAAAAACAAATAAAATGTAATTTAGAATTTACACAAAAAAAACAAAAAAAGAAAAAAAAGAAAATTTCTCATCGTACCACTTTCATTAAAAAGCAAATTGAATGGACAATTAAGGCGCAATTATCATACAACTGGGTACCACTTTCATATTGTATTACAAGTCATATTCATGCATATACGATACCACTGGACATGTGATGTCATATGAAAATTCACACAGGACATTAGTACTTTACTTAGGGAGGCGCGCTAACTAAGTAATCCGAAAGCCTTTTTTATGCAGGCAATTTAATTCAATTTCAATTAAAAATGCATTAAAGAAATCAGTTTTTCTTTTCTTATGAAAATAAAATAAAATAAAAATTTAAAGAAAGTCATATGTGAACTACCAAAAGTGTTTAAAAGTTTCCAAGAAATCATTGCTAAAGACGCAGTTGATCTCCTAAACAGTTCTGAATCCATAGAAATCAAATTCATAATCGGATTTCTATAAATATAAGCCTCTTTTTTATATTATAACTTATAAATAGGCCCTTTATTAAGAAAGACAAGACCTCAAATCGCCACATACTGGAAAATATGAACGCATTATATTGTATGATTTTATTTGAAGTGCCTTTATATAGTGATGAAGATGAGTTGAATCGAATCATACTCATAATTTCTCATACTTATACGCATTCATACATGATTGGTCATTACAACCCTTCAGTCAGGATCACGCCACTTATGCTGTGTGTGTTAATTTTATACATGAGAGGCGGGACCTACAATTTAAAGTCGATTCCGAATGACAGATTTTGTTGAGTAAAAGTCGTCGCAGAAATATTTTTTCATAATTTCGTTTTGAATCTGAACTGGGATTTGAACCGGGCCTTTATTTCTAATAAGCCAACACACTACCTGCTAGACTAAGACGACTTCCTACTAGACTACGATGCATTCATACGTATTTTAATATCATGCTTATACTACTCATATTCAAAGTTTGAAGTACTCATCATACATCATACTTAACAACACGTATGATGTTCTCGATTTCGACTCTCCATGACTCAACATGGAGTCACTTGAATCATCTATAAGTATTAAAAGGATTTTTCTAAAGTTATGAATCTAAATGAGTAGAGGCTTATGAATCAAACATATTTCCAATGGTATGAGTTTGATGTCAACACGTTGTATGCATACTCATTGCAACCTGCACTTATAAATCAACGTTGTAGTGAGTATGAATGAATCAGAATACATAGTTAAATTTCAATATTGTTGACTCACTTATATTCAAAATTCCATGAGTACTTATGAGTAGCGAAAAACGATTCATTGCTGATCTCTGGTGCTTCAGTTGATAGCAGAATTGTAAAAGAAATTTTAGGCATTTTAAAAAACTAGGAGCCTTTTTTCCCCTTCGAATAGTCCATCCAGAAGCCGTCTGTCTTTCTTTTAAGGAAGGCAGACCAAAAGCAAATTTCCTCATTCAATACAGCATCATAATGCATTCTGGAAGAGGATATTTTTACTCAGCAATGACATATAGTCGCCGTAGTCTAGCAGCTAGTGTGTTGGCGTGTTAGACGTGAGACCTGTTTTCCTTTTTAAGCACGTTCCGTACAATGGATCAATTCGACCTCCGGGTACTGTACTCGTCTTAATTAACAAGTACACGTCCTCTAACCTAAAACCTAAAACCTATATGTGAGGTCACAGTTCAAACCCCAAGTCAGACAAGACATCTCGAACTAAACAAAATATGACAGAAAATATTACTTCGGCGACTTTCTCTCAGCAGATTTCTGGCAAAAACTGTGAGAGTCAATAAAACTTGTCATGAAAAGTTTCTCAAAAATCCCTCCACTAATTTGTAAATTTAAGACACACAACAAAAGTGTCGTGAGAAGCTAGGTCGTAATCCTGACTGATGGGATTGTATTCACCAAATATTATATGTATGTATGCGACATATGACAACCCTATGGTTCTAGACCCTGCAACAGTAAATCAGTCACCTGCTGAAGGAAATTGAAACTAAGCCAAGAAGCCTGCGCAATTAGATAGGTTCTTACGAATCCCTAAATAAACAACACTATTGGCTCGAATAGTATTCCAGCTTTCACCTCCCTTAGCTAACCATCTCAGTAGCTTATACCGTATCGGTGTTTATCTATTTTGTTGGAACATGTTTATGGAACTCTAATCCTTAAAAAGGATGAGGCTAATAACTGCGAAAATTGGCGTCTACCAGCAAAATGTCCCATATGTTCCAAAGACATGAAAAATCTAATCAGCAGCAAGCAGTATAATTTCCTGTTGCCGTCACCCACTGAAAAACTGTACCAGTTCATCCCATGATTTTATGAAAGCAGGCTTCTGGGTCTAAGCATTTTCAAGGCATTTGACAGAGTGTGACACGATATATTTTTAGTGAAACTGTTTCCATTTGGCTTGGCAATTACGTAGGTAGGTTAGAATGGTAGCTTTGATACCTAAAGCTCAATTGAGCACGCTTAGCGGCCCGTTGTGACGCCACAGGTGAACGCAGTCCCTTTGCTGACCAAGTTCCACCAAGTCAGGGAAGAAGAAGAAGTTGGTCAGCGGAAGGACTGCACAAGGCTTGACAATTACTTCTCACGATTTATACTATATTGGCTGAATATGATACGATTCCATCAAATGCGTTTCTATTTTATTTTCAACTCTATTGCTTAGAAAGTAAAATTTTTTAAACATCGTTACGTTTTTACCTTTTAAAAACGTTTAAACTATGAGCTCGTAGTTTAAAAATAAAATAAAAATAAATTTGTGTTTCGTTTTTAATTAAAATTCTTTATTGTTCGCACAATTCTGTGTGCCACTGTTTACAACTTGATGTAAACAACAACAATTGCTTTTCTTTGTTATTCCTTATACCCTTTGCATAAGCAATAACAATTATTAGACAATTATTCTACAGATCTTTGTAACGAAGATCTTCAAACCACGATTGCTCGCTTCAAACACGCCGCGTCTTCACACAAGACTGACTGAACTTTACTCACTCAGTTGCCTGCTTTGCCTTGCCTTTATATGGTAGAGTAAACAGTCTGATGAATGTTCTTGAAGGCGAATGTTCATGACTTCGCCTTCATGAAATCTCTATAAATGTAAACATCGTAGTTTACATTTATTATTGTAGTGTTGTTTGTGTATTTTTGTTTACTTGTTTACCATTTATTTTATGCTGGTGTTTGTTTATAAAGGGTCCGCCAAATAACTTTTTTTTGAAAATGCTTTAAAAAAAAATACTGAATATTTTCTCAAATTTCTTTTTTATTTGAAAGTACAATACTTCCGGTTAATAATGGAAAATAATTTCATTCAAATGGCTGCCTCGGCTGGCCATGCAGTAGCCTACACCAGAAGATGCCGATTTTGGCAAAAAAAATCATCTTTTCAGATGAAGCTCATTTTGATCTTGGCGGGTATGTAAACAAGCAAAATTGTCGCATTTGGGGCACAGAAAACCCGCACGCATACATTGAAAAGCCGACGCACCCAAAACGAGTCAATGTTTGGTGCGGATTTTGGTCCAGAGGCATAATTGGGCCATTTTTCTTCGAAAATGAGCAAGGAGTGGCCGTTACAGTCAATGGCGATCGTTATCGGGCCATGTTGAACGAATTTTTGTTCACAAAAATTGAAGAGGAGGATATTGGCAACACTTGGTTTCAACAGGACGGCGCTACGTGCCACACAGCCGAAGCTACACTCGATGTATTGCGCCCTGTTTTTGAAGCTCGCATTATCAGCCGCAGAGCTGATGTTGTTTGGCCACCTCGGATCTGCAATTTGACACCGTTGGACTATTATTTGTGGGGTGCCGTCAAAAGTAAGTGTTACGCCGACAAGCCAGAGACAATTGACGCTTTAAAGGACAATATTCGTGAAGCCATTGGTGAAATACAGCTGCACACAATCGATAATGTGCTTAAAAATTGGACCGATCGTGTAGGCTACTGCATGGCCAGCCGAGGCAGCCATTTGAATGAAATTATTTTCCATTATTAATCGGAAGGATTGTACTTTCAAATAAAAAAAGAAATTTGAAAAAATATTCAGTAGTTTTTTTTTAAAGCATTTTCAAAAAGAAAAGTTATTTGGCGGACCCTTTACATATATTAAGCAGTACGATAAATTGTAAACAGGTTTGTTTGCTTGCATTGTTTTGTTCTTGTAGCTGTTGTTTATAATTTTAATGTTAAGCGATGTAAAAGCAAAGCGCCAGTATCTAGATTTTCATTTTCGTAACAATATTTTCATAGAAAAACATGATTTTAATGGCCATTAACAGCATTGCTTGAACAGGTATTCACGTTTGAACCATCATCAGTCAATTTTTAAGATTTTTATACATTCTTTGGTTGGGAAACCATCCATATTCGTAAATAGCAAACCATTCGCTTAATAATTGACACTCCTTATGGGCTCCTAAGGAAAGGAAACAACAATCCTAACGAGTATTCACATACCAAACCCTGACCATAATAACGCCATCATAAATAGACCCTCATTAGAAATTAGAACCTTTTAATCTAATGCTCGTTAGATCATAAGTCCATTGTAAAGGGTGTTTTTATAGAGGTATAGAACTTTAAGTTGGCATTACTTTTCAAGATGGCGACCGATTTAACAGCTGTTAAGTGATTTATACTCAGTTTGGTTTGGCAATTCATCATGAATAGACTCACGCCTGAACAACGCTTGCAAGCTAGTGCAATTTTATTTCGAAAATAATGGTTCTGTGCGGAAAACGTATCGCGCACTACGTCCATTTTATCGTCGACAAAATCGTCCATCAGAGCAGTTAATTCGATTAACCATGGAACGTTTTCGCACCACGTTTACTCTTATTGATAACTCGCATCCCCAGAGACGCTGTACGGTGCGTACAGAAGTAGCTGTTGGGCCCAAAACGAGATTACCTTTGTTCCCGATTTTCATAAGCGAATTTTGTTTAGCGATGAAGCTCACTTCTGGTTGAATGGCTACGTCAACAAACAAAACTGCCGCATTTGGAGTGAAGGTAATCCTCAAGTGTATGTGGAAACACCGTTACATCCAGAAAAACTGACTGTTTGGTGCGCTTTATTGGCTGGTGGAATCATTGGTCCGTACTTTTTCAAAAACGATGTTGGTCAGAACGTTACAATCAATGGTGATCGGTATAGAGCCATGATTACTAACTTTTTCATTCCTGAGTTGAATAACCATGATGTCCAGGAGATGTGGTTTCAACAAGACGGCGCAACATGTCACACAGCTCGTGCCACAATAGATTTATTGAAAGACACGTTTGGTGACTGCCTAATTTCACGTTTTGAACCTGTGAATTGGCCTCCAAGATCTTGAGATTTAACACCGCTAGACTACTTTCTGTGGGGCTATGTAAAGTCATTGGTCTATGCGGTAAAGCCACAAACGCTTGACCATTTGGAAGACAACATTCGCCGTATTATTGCCGATATACGGCCACAAATGTTGGAAAAAGTCATCGAAAATTGGACGTCCAGATTGGACTACATCCGCGCCAGCCGTGGCGGTCATATGCCAGAAATCATATTTAAAATGTAATGCCACAAGATTATCTTTCGGATGAATAAAATTCATGTCAATCGAATAATCCATCGTTGTTTTATTGCAACTTAAAGTTCTATACCTCTATAAAAAACACCCTTTATTATAAAGTTTAATTGAATTGTATTATAATTTAATAAACCAAACAAACACCGTTTTGAAATCGTTTTTTTTCTCAAATTTTCCAGTACATGTGGTATTATGTCCTTTTTATCGCCTTTGCTAAAATTGGAAAACCTTTCGACGACACCCATTATGAGTTTGGATCATGTGCCCGAAGAGAAACGTTATAATAAAAATAATATTGTGGCCAAATGGTGTGCACCAATTAATGGTAAAATGTATCGTATTGAATTGGAGCATGGCACAACCAGTGGTCGCCGTATGATATGGGTTAATGGCAAGGTTCGTAACTATGCTGGTGGTAATCACATTAGTAGAGTCAGTACCTTAAAATTTGTTTTTGTTTTTTTTTTCTGTATTCTTCAGGAAGTTTTAAGACGCGATTGGATGTTTAAACTGGTTGGTGAAGATACATTTTATATCGATAATGCTCGTTGCATTATACGCGTTGATCCGGCTCCAGGCTTTAAGTATGAGTATCTTTTGTTTATCGATGGCAAATCACATGATCAGTATACCGAGGAACAAACAAAGCAGTATCGTTTATGGTTGACCACAATAAATGGCATCGAGTATCGTATAATGTTGGAACTGGACACATTGAATTTGTATATAAATGATCAGCTAAGGAATGAAACGGTAAGTAGCGAGAAGATCATGTCGGTCAAGATCAATTCTTTCATTTCATGGGCAAAAAAAAAGTCGGTAATCGTTGTATTTAGACCATTGAAGAATCCCCAAACAATGATCTTAAGTTTCCGCTATTGTACAGCTAGGCAGACCCGACTCTCCAACGCTATCACAAACAGAAAGTAGGAGGCTCTGATCACACCTACGAACCCTGGTCCTAAAGATGCAAAGCTCCTTTAAAAACACCTATCAAGACTGTAATAGATATCCTTTCCAGTTCCAGGACCTATTCCATTCTAGTATGGTCCAACCTGGCTCATTTGTAGCTGGAGTTTCTGAAATCCCTGATATTCTACCATGAAAACTCCACTCTTCGTTCCAAAGAAGTGTCCCGAACTCTCTATTATGCTCGCGCCCTTTACCGTTTCTCTTCTTAATAATTCATTTGCAGCCTCATTGCACCACAGTTCTCAATGAACCAAACACAATACCTTTTGCATTGTTCCTACCCAGAAGAATAGTGAGAGCCTGCAAGCAGACTAAAACTAATCTCGTGTTAACATAGCACTGGGCCAGTGCCATCATAACAGCTTGTTCCCGTATCCCCCCACGCAAAACATTTTCAAACCAGCTCCGCTGCCTGGTTGGTAACACTGTTCTAATCAAGGACCCTATAGGACAGCTTAATGCCACTCACAAAATAGGTCCCATCCCAGTGTCAGCCTCAACATTCGAGCCGCTGGTAAACAATAGGTTTAGGTTTAGGTTAGAGGACGTGTACTTGTCAATTGAGACAAGTACTGTACCCGAAGGTCCAGTTGATTCATTGTACAACGCCCTAAAGGGGAGAGGATAATAGGGGAGATAGGGAAAAAGGAGAGAAAGTAGGAAAGGGAGAATAGGGAAGCAGAGGAATTACCCAGACTAACAAAATACACAGGAGAGCTCAACTACACTATTGAAGCCCTAGCACCTCTCAACCAGCTCAAACTAATAACGAATCTATGGAGAGCCTTGATTTCGGCTCTCGACACAGAATTCAAACCCTCAAAGAAGCCCCTGCCAAGGGTCTTCAACCTCAACCTACTAAGGGCTGGACAGTTACAGAGGAGGTGCTCGATAGTCTTCAACTGCTCTTCAGCCCAACATACCATGCAATAGTCCGGTTCATGGTAAACAAAACATGACCGTCAAGCAAGCTACACCGACATCACACCATTGCTTACATACATAACATAATTTGTCATTACAACCCTTCAGTCAGGATTACGACCTAGTTTCTCACACCACTTATGTTGTGTGTGTTGATTTTATACATGAGTGGCGGGACCTACAGTTTAAAGTCGACTCCGAACGACAGATTTTTGAGACACTTTTTCATGGCAATTTTATTTGACTCTCAGAGTTTTTGCCAGAAATCTGCTGAGAGGAAGTCGCCGACGAAATACTTTTTGTATTTTGTTCTGATGTCTGGCCTGGGGCTCGAACCCTGGCATTACGTCTAATAAGCCAACACACTACCTACTAGACTACGGCGACTTCGCACCATTGCTTCCTGTCTGTTAAAAATAACAGTCTATAGAAGGTCCATACCGTACCCATATAGTCCGCAAAATTCGGATTCACAAACCCTAACGATTCTGGTAAGTCTAAAGTCCCCTAACTCAAGAAGTTAATGGCCGTCTCAGAATCACTTCCAACGTAACCAAAGAAGTACACCTGACTGCATTCGAAATGTCCAAAGAAACGCATATTTAGACCTCATCCCGCAACTTTATCCGACTCGCCGTCTCCAAAGGCTAAGCACCTTTAAACCCCACAATATTTACTAATTTGTCCGCCCTGTTATGTTTTTATTTTACAGGCTGAATTCGTTGATGGCGGTACAGATACTGTGGTCCATGAAAACGATGTTGAATTCCGTTTGCAGACACGATCGAGCGGTAACAAGCTAAGCGGCATTGTGCACACACTTTTAGCCAATCAAGTTGAAATACCCGAAGCTAAAATACAAGAAATTATGCAGGAACCCTGTTCCATTTTATCATCCTAGGCTTTTGAAGAAGAACAAAAAAAAAACGAACAAGAAACCAATTGTGATTTTTCTTTTTTCTTTTTTTAGAGGATATGCTGTGTATTATTAAATAAAAATTTAAATAAAATTTAATACGAATTAATTAATTAAAACGTTATTTTATGTAAATAAATTTAAAGGAACCCTGGGGTAAATCAGCGGTTTCACGGTCCACAAATTCCAAATAAAATAAACGATTTTCTTCGCTATCCTGCCACACTTCTTGAAGAGATGGTAGAATAAATTTTAAGCCACTTGGGCAAGGTTCGCCGTACATGAAAACACGCCATGATGAGTCAACAGTTGTTAATTGCAGGAGTATTGACCTGGTTACACTTACAGATTTGGGCAATTTTATAAAGTGTGTGGAACCACCGGCTACATAGCCAAAATTGGGTTGGATAATCGAAGATGAGCTATCGTATATAGGGTGAGTAAAGGTTGTGGCACCCATAGCTACTTTACAGCCGGTGTGGAAATCATAAATGTAGGGTGTAAAACCGATATAAACCTGAACGAAAAAAAAATTTACAAAAAAAATTTAAATCAGGATGAAAATGAAATTTTAAATTAAAAAAAATGATATCTTAATTAAAAAAGAATTAAATTCTAAATTAAAGTATTTTTTAAATTGAAAAATAAAATTAATTTCAAATTACATATCAGAGATCAGCAATGAGTATTCAAACAGATGAGTAGAATCGAATCATACTCATAATTTCTGATACTTATACGCATTCATACTTATTTTAATATCATGGAAGCTCTACTCATATTCAAAGTTTGAAGTACTCATCATACATCATACTTAACAACACGTATGATGTTGTTGATTTCGACTCTCCATAACTCAACGATAAATATACACGAAGCACAAAATAAGTAACGGTTGATTTTTTTAGCTATTATCTTTTTGGCAACACTGGTTTAAACAGCTCACGCACATTTCGTGTTTTGTTTCACTGTCAAACATCTTCAGTTTGGTCCATAATTTAACCATGAATCGTCTTACAAACGAACAACGCTTGCAAATCATTGAATTTCATTATCAAACTGCGTGCTCTGTTAAGAAAGTTCATCGAGCGCTTCTTCCATTTGATGGTCAGTTTAATCGACCCACTGAAGCGGCTATACGGGCTATTGTGACTAAATTTCGCATCAAATTTACATTGTTGGACATTAAACCACCAACACGCTTACGTAGAGTGCGAACTGAAGAAAATATCGCAGCTGCCAGCGGCCAGTGTTAATGATGACCATCAATTATCGAGATTCGTTGCCGTTCGCAGCAATTGGGCCTGTGTTACTCAAAAACGTGGAAAATTTTGCGGAAGGATTTAGGTATGTGAAGCCTTTCAAAATATAGCTGGTACAAGAATTGAAGCCGAAACGCAGAATTTTTGGTGAATGGGTAAGTTGGCCGAAGATCCACTTCTTTATGGAAAAATTGTGTTCAGCGACGAAGCTCATTTTTGGCTCAATGGATACGTAAATAAGCAGAATTGTCGATTTTGGAGTGAAGATCAGCCAGAAGCATTGCAAAAGCTACCAATGCATACAGAAAAAGGATGCACAATTTGGTGCGGTTTATGGGCTGGTGGCATCATTGGACCATACTTCTTCAAAGATGCTGCAAATCGTAACGTAACTGTGAATGGTGAGCGCTACCGTGAGATGATATTAAACTTTTTGCAAGAGCTTCACTTGCATGACATGTGGTTTCAACAAGACGGTGCCACATGCCACACAGCACGCGTAACAATGGACTTATTGAGAGGCGAGTTCGGTGAACATTTTATTTCACGTTCGGGACCGGTCAATTGGCCGCCTAGATCGTGCGATTTAACGCCTTTAGACTCTTGTTTTTGTTGGGCTATGTTAAAGCTCATGTCTATACAGACAAGCCCGCTTCAATTGACGCATTGGAAGACAACATTGAAGCATTTATTCGTGAGATACCGGCCGAAATGTTGGAAAGAGTATGCCAAAATTGGACTAAGCGGATGGACCATTTGAGGCGCAGTCGCGGTCAACATTTGCATGAAATAATCTTCAAACATTAAATTATATGGACCGTACTATCGATTCAAATAAAGATTTCATGTATTTTTCTGAATTTTATGTGTTTTTTTTCTTGAAAAATATTCCTATAGCTCTTAAAAAATCACCCTTTATGATTCGGGTACAAGAAGGTTGTGTGTTTGCTCTGCTTGATGCTCTGTCTGTCTGTTTTCTTTCTTTGTAAATGCAACAACAACTAAGACTGTAACTCGAATCATTTATAAGTATTTTTCTAAAGTTCTAAATCTAAAGAAGTAGGCTTATGAATCAAACATATTTCGAATGGTATGAGTTTGATGTCAACACGTCGTACGCATACTCCTTGCAACCTGTACTTATAAATCAACGTTCTAGTTGAGTATGAATGAATCAGAGTACATAATTAAATTTCAATATTGTTCAGTCACTTATATTCAAAATTCCATGAGTGCTTATGAGTAGCATTTGCAAAATGGAACAATTCGACCTCCGGGTACTGTACTTGTCTTAATTGACAAGTACACGTCCTCTAACCTATGAGTAGCATAAAAACGATTAATTGCTGATCTCTGTTACATACCTTGTCCTCAAGTGGCATGTTGTCATAGTCTGTTGCCAATATATTCTCTATACGATCCAGATCCGTTGCAGTTATATTCTGGCCATATTGCCATTTCTGTAAATCTCTTAATTTATTTTTAATTCTTTTAAATTTGCTCTTATTGCTCTCCTTCCGTATGTGACAATTTTCCAGTTTGTATTTGTAATAACCGGAAGAGACTCGTTCCATTCTACGCACCATAAACGTTGAATCTAAATTGTCCTTTTGTTTTATACCATACGGCGCTAAGCGTATTGGTTCCATTTGCGCATAGACATCGATAACAACATAAACAATATGTGTGTCATCATCGTTAGCTGTACAGAGCACATATTCACATTCCAATGTTTTATTTTTTTTAATCAGACTATCATAACAGAAATTTTCAGTGGGTAGGGGTTGTTGATAAATGTAACCGAAATTGAATTCCATGGTACAAGGTGCTAGGAGCTGTAAGTAAATCGCAAAAATTCATCTATGAATTCAATTGCACTCAATTTCAATACGGGTCTTTCCCGAATATTATTTGCAATTGCAGTGCTTCATACGTGTGGGCATTTATACAAACTGTTTACTTACATGTTTCTTTGTGTGAGTGCGCGATAAAAAATTGTAATTCAACAAAGCGTTCTTAGTACCGTGTTCTTAGACGTTCACTGTTCGAATAAAATGTGAAAAAAATGTGAATGTCGCTTGCTCTCTCTCTATCTGTGTGGGCGCAAACTTTAAAGCTTTAAAGGGAAATTCCTTAGGGCAAGAACCGCGAAGCTTAAATTTCTTCATGCTGCTGAAATGGGCGATCGTGTTTTTTAAGGGAAGATCCTTAAGGCAATAAAAAGCGGAACCGCAATTTCATCATGAAGCATAATGATCGCTTAAGCTTTGTGTTTTCTTCTACCAACTAAAAGAAACTTAGGGAAAAAGCTCTCTTTAAAGCGCTTTTAAGGGCAAGTACCAAAAGGCCATTAACTTTCAGAGAATATGATAATGACAACAATCCTATGGACTTTTCCTTTTTTTATTGGATAAATACGTAGAGTTTCAAAAGTACACCACTTCTTGGCATCCCACAGATCGAATGTTTACATACATATATTCGAATAGTATAATTTTGACTTAAATGCCACGCCCACATTTACTTTCTTTTTAAGACAAGCAAGAATAAATTTGCCACAAAATGTGCCTCGTGTATTTGTCACTCTTTCAAGCACAGCTCTGATGTTTTCACGAATACTTTTAATAGCATTCTAAGGTTACTCTAAACCATGAGCCAAAGATCATGGTTTTCAAATGTATAACGTTAAGAGGCTTCAATTTGGTGCAAATGGTTTTTCTAATAGGTACATAGGTAGGTAGAAGTGGCTGTCCCTTCCATGGAGTCATGAGCGGACACACTTAAGCCGCACAGAGAGCCCATTGTGATACCACAATTTCACATTCTCTCTAGTCCAGGAACCACCAGGAGCTTTCGACGAAGCTGCTCAGACTACCAATATACATGCAAGACAGTTCAGCCAGATACTTCATGTAGTAGGCACCCAGGTGCCTCTTTCTCCTCCGATCAAGTGCTGGGCACACACACAGCTTCTACAGAAATTATTTGCAAGGTGTCCAAGACCAATACGCCTCGCATACGTTCCTATAATACAATGCCCCGTAATAACCCCGATAAGTGCTGAGTTTACTTCTTTGGAGGTTAAGCAGAGCCGCCGCGCGCCTCTTGTCCACCCTTGGCTAGATTTTCTGCCCGTGTCCGAAACTGCACAGTTTCACATTCTCTCTAGTCCAGAAACCACTCGGAGCTTTCGACGAAGCGGCTCAGACTACCATATCCATGCATGACAGTTGATCCAGATCCTCCATGTAGTAGGCACCCAGGTGCCTATTTCTCCTCCGACCAAGTGCTGGGAACACACACAGCTTCTACAGAAATCATTTGCAAAGTGTCCAAGACCAATACGCCTCGCATGCTATCCTATAATACAATGCCCCGTAATAACCCCGATAACAGTTAGGTTAGGTCGGAGTGGTAGCTCTCTTATCACAAAGCTCACTTGAGCACGCATAGCGGCCCGTTGTGATGCCACGGGTGAACGCAGTCCCTGTACTAACCGAGTTCCACCAAAATCAGGGAAATGGAAGAAGTTGGTCAGTGAAAGGGCTGCACCCCGATAACAGTGCTGATCTCATTTCTTTGGAGTTTAAGAAGAGCCGCCGCGCGCCTCTTATCCAGCCTTGGCCAGATTTCCTGCGCCGTTCTGCCCGTGTCCGAAGCTGCCCATCTACTGTTGACAAGGTCCAGGATTGCATTGTCAAATTTAAGTTTGCAAGTATCCAAAGGGATCCCTAATGTAAAGAATTCATCAGAGAGTTCGATGGTCGTGCCCCTTCTGGCCAGTTCAACCATACATACATACATAATTGGTCATTACAACCCTTCAGTCAGGATTACGACCGAGTTTCTCACACCACTTATGTTGTGTGTGTTAATTTTATACATGAGTGGCGGGACCTACAGTTTAAAGTCGACTCCGAACGACAGATTTTTGAGAAACTTTTCATGGCAATTTTATTTACTCTCAGCGTTTTTACCAGAAATCTGCTGAGAGGAAGTCGCCGAAGAAATACTTTTCGTATTTTATTTTGATGTCTGGCCTGGGGCTCGAACCCTGGCTTTTCGTCTAATAAGCCAACACACTACCTACTAGACCACGGCGACTGCAGTTCATCCGCTCTGCAGTTACCGGGAATGTCCCTATGTCCCGGTACCCATGTGATACAAACATCATATCGATTTACCGCCTTGTAAAGACATCTGCGACAGTCATATACCGTCCTGGAGTTCATTACATTTGAATCCAATGCCCTGATAGCCGCTTAAATATTGGAAAGTATGGTGATTTTCCACCTGTGTACACTTTTTGTCCACAATAATTTTCACCGCAGCCTGAATGGCCGACATCCTTCTAATAACGACAACAACAAATATTATGGGAAGATCAGTTAGAGAAATTGAAATTGAAAATCTTGAAAAATATACACTTAAATTACCATTACGCCCAAGGCTATAAAGCTGCTCGAGAGGCTTTTGCAGCCACGGCTTACTGCTGCTATTGAGAATAGTGGAGGACTGTCTGCTCAGCAATATGGTTTGCGACCCGGTCGGTCAACAATTGGCGCTTTAAGAGAGGTGACTGAAGCGGCTATGGTCACGCAGCGTGGGAGTCACTGTACGAGGCCTGTGGTACTGCTTGCCACTTTGGACGTCACAAACGCGTTTAATAGCCTTAGGTGGAGCGATGTACTGGATGCTTTGGAGAACAATTTCTCTGTGCCACCCTGCATTCTGGCCATGATAAGAAGTTATTTGAGTAACAGGCAGCTGGTGTATAACACAAGCTCGGGATCAAGAGTGAAACAAGTAACATCAGGAGCGGCACAAGGATCTATCCTCGGCCCCAGCCTAGCTAAAATGGAATTCTGAGGGAGGATATGCCGGACGGAACTTTCTTGGTTGGATATGCAGACGATATCGCAGCTGTTATCACGGCCAGGAACACGGAAGAGGCACAACGAAAATTGAGACGCGTTATGCTAAGGACAAAAGCATGGTCGGATTCCCACGGCCTAGACCTGGCCATGCATAAAACGGAATTGCTGCTAATCACTGGTCGTCGTATCCCCTTGCATGTGGACATGAGTATTGGAAACAAGGCAATTAGGACCGAGAGCTCGGTGAAATACCTAGGAATAAGGCTGGACCCCAGACTGATATTCTCGTATCAGATTCAGTACTCGGCTATCAAGGCCCAGAAGATCGTTGGACAGGTCAGCAGATTAATGGCGAATATTGGAGAACCGCTACCGGCGAGACGGAGACTCCTGATGGATGTTGGAAACAGCATTATGCTTTATGGGAGCGAAATTTGGGCCGAAACACTAGATGTTAAGAAGAGGGCAAACTCACTTGTATCGGTACAGAGAACGGCTGCATTGCGTGTCGCGTCGGCGTACCGTACAGTGTCCGCTCCGGCCGTACTGGTTATAGCGGGTATAATCCCTGTGGATCTGCTGGCGGCAGAGCGGATGGAGATTTATAAGGCGAAATCGTCTGAAAATCACATAATCGGTTACTTCAGGGAAAACACCATTTCAAAATGGCAACAACGATGGAACGAGGAAGATGCTATCGGGTCACGGATATTTTAGGAAATATCTGAACAGAATGGGCAAGGCCGCCTCCCCTTACTGTCTGTACGAGGAAGGGGACGAATAGTTTTTTGTTTTCTTACCCTGGTTCTTACTCTGGTGTCTGCAATGAAAGGCCGTTCAAATTTCTTAATATCGTATGAAGTAATTTCAATTTTATTTCAAATTATTAGTTTTTCTTCTTTTATTTTTTTTAACAATTTTCTTGTTGTAATTGTATGTTTTTTTATTTATAAATTTAATTTGTTTTTTTCTTTACTTTATATTTGTTTTTTTTTTATGAATAATTTTCATTATTTTTTTTTGTTTTTGTTTTTTGTTTAATAAAATATTTTGAAATGATTTTTTTTTTTTGTGAAAAAGAAAGTGAAAAACAAAATCAAGTTTTTCTTTTAATTAAAAATAAATGTTTGTTTGTATAGACTTTATAAATAAATTTTAAAAAATATGTTAAAAGATGGTCTAAAATAAAACATAAAATTGAAAAATTTTTAATAAATTGTGAAAATGAAAAAATAAAAAATATGATAAGAAGAAGAGTAAAGCTTTTAATGTTAAGGTTGGTTGTTAATGTAAACTTAGTTTGTAAGTTTATTTTAAAGTTTTAGAATTTGTTCTTGTTCTGGTTGTTGTTTTTTTAGTTTATAATGTATGTGTATATATATATATAATTGTTTTTAAATTTAGATTACTTGTCTACTTGAGTTAAAAAAAGTTTCAACTTTTTCATTTCAAACGGTTTTGCTTAAGTGCCCTTTTTTTAAAAATTGTTTTTTTTATATTTAAAGTCAATTTAATTTAATTTAATTTATTTTTTTTTTTTATATTTAATATAGTATAAGTCATCATTTACAAAGGTGCTTTATTATTTAAATTTTTATTTTTCGTTTATTTTTATTTTCTTTTTTTTTTTTGCTAAAAAATTTTTAACTATAAATTTATTTAAATTTCTTGTTTAATTTTTTGTCTTTATTTCAAATTTAATTTAATAATGCAGTAACAAACAACACAGTTTAATTTTTCGTTTTCTTGGTTGATTTTTTTTCTATAATTTAATTAAAAACTTTGCTTTTAAATATAATTTTTTTTTTAATATTTATAATAGGTTTTGGGGATAGGAAAACTTAATAAAAAAAATGGAAAATAAATTAAAACAAAATTTGAAATTTATTAAACAAATTTAAATACTCAAATACTTCTAAGCAAACTGCCACGCCCATAATTACTTTTTAATTTTCCACAAAAGCAGAAAACAAGCTGCTCTATATTAAAATAATACAAAAAGTATTTGAAAAACTCACTAGAACAGCGAATATACATACATTTTGACATAAATGCCACGCCCACATTTTCTTTCTGTTTAAGACAAGCGACCAGAAAAGTACTGTAACGCCCATAATTACTTTTTAATTTTCCTAAAAAGCAGAAAGCAAGCTGCCCAATATTAAAATAATACGAAAAAAATTTAAAAACAGTTTTAGAACAGCACATATACATACATTTTGACATAAATGCCACGCCCACATTTTCTTTCTTTTTAAGACAAGCGACCAGAAATTTGGCTCAAACTGTGCCTCATGTATTTGTCATTCATTCAAGAGCAGCTCTGGTGTTTTCAAGAATACTTCTTAGGTATGGGTTTGAACTATACGTATGAGGACTGTGTTCTGTTAACTACAATCAAAGGAGCCTCCTTACATCCTTAACATCGTTTTCTTTGCCGTAGTACCTAAAGAACATAAACAATTAAGCATTTGACTTAACGCTTATTGCTGCCTGCATAGAAAAGTGATTGCCCTTTGAAATCACCATAGGTTAGGTTAGGTGACCAGAAGCGGTCAATAAAAGTGGGTAAAACTAAACATGCATACATAATTAAGCCCACTTCACACGGTAATACTTTACGTATGTAAAGTCTAATGAAAAAGTAAAATGAAATTCCATCCGTATGACAAAAAAGAGAATAAAAGTCGTATGATTTATATTTTTTGCGTTTACATGATCGGTATAAGACAATAACAAAGCAAAATGAAAACAGCTGTTACACATTTTTTCTATGTGTTTAATAAAAATACATCCCTGATCTAATGCGACTTGCTTGTTTTTTGAATCATTTCAAAAAATTAAGAGAGCCATACGACTGTCAAACTTTTCATCCGTATTTTCTCTCAATGTGTGATGGTTTCATTACATAGTACGTTTAGACGATCACATCCGTACTCTTCTACACAAAATTTTGACAGATCATATTACTTGTGGGACCGTGTAAAGTAGGCTTAACTACAATCAAAGGAGCCTTACATCCTTAACATCGTTTTCTTGGCCGTAGTACCTAAAGAACATAAACAATTAAGCATTTGACTAAACACGTATTGCTGCCTGCATAGAAAAGTGATTACCCTTTAAAATCACCAGAGATTAGGTTAGGTGACCAGAAACGGCTAATAAAAGTGGGTAAAACCAAACATACATACATAATTAGCCACTACAACCCTTCAGTCAGGATTACGGCCTAGCTACTCACACCATTCATGTTGTGTGTGTTAATTTTATACGTGAGTGGCGGGACCTACAGTTGAAAGTCGACTCCGAACGACAGATTTTTTGAGAAACTTTTTCATGGCAATTTTTATTTACTCTCAGAGTTTTTGTTAGAAATCTGCCACTGAAGAAATACTTTTTGTATTTTTGTTTTGATGTCTGGCCTGGGGCTCGAATCCTGGCTTTACGTCAAATAAGCCAACACACTACCTGCTAGACTACGGCGACTTAAAACCAAACATAGTTACTATAAAAATAAGATACATTAGGAAAAAAGAAAGGAAAAAAGGAATAAAGAGCCATACCACAAGGCAACTACTGCCAAAAGATGAAACTTTCGATATAAGAAAGCCCAGCAAGCTTACCAAGGCCAGTAAAGTAACTCTGCCGGGACAGAGGCACAGAATAGGCTTAACAGGCTCCATATCCAGCTGAAAGAGATGAAACTTTCGATATCAGAAAGCCCAGCACGCTCACCAAAGCCAGTAAAGGAACTCTGCCGGGAAAGAAGCACAGATTAGGCTTAACAGGCTCCATATCGAGCTGAAAGAGATGAAACTTTCAATATCAGAAACCCCAGCAAGATCACCAAAGCCAGTAAAGTAAGTCTGCCGGGACAGAAGCACAAATTAGGTTAGGTTAGGTTAGGTTAGCGTGGTAGCTTTAATTTACCAAAAAGCTCACTTGAGCAAGCATAGCGGCCCATTGTGATGCCACAGGTGAACGCAGCCTTTGCACTGACCAAGTTCCTCCGATCCAAGGAGGGGGGAAGTTGGTCAGTACAAGGGCTTAACAGATTAGGCAGATTAGGCTTAACAGGCTCCATTTCCAGCTACAAGAAAAAGCATACTCCCGCCTCATATACTAGTTGGAATTTCCATAACCCTAACTTATAAGCTTCTAAAGAGCCTACGATTTACGTTAAACCTACATAAACTTCATTTTAGAAAGTTTATATCGTCTGCTTTGAATACCAAAGGAAGGAAAATCCGTTACAACGGCTTTTGCAGAAACTATAATGAAAAGTAAAAAGCGAACATTTCCTCTATCAAGGAGACAAATGAAATTTAGGACACCTAGAAATTATCGCAATAATTTGCCTAGTCCAAGCAAAGTTTGTAAGATCCGTGTCTTTATGTAATTAACCGAAGGAAGGCTTTGAAAAGAAAGAAGTGAACATTTCCTCTATCAGAGAGACAAATGAAATTTAGGGCACCTAGAAATTATCGTGATAATTTGCCTAGTCCAAGCAGACTTTGTAAGACCCATGTCTTTATGTAATTAACCGAAGAAAGGCTTTTAATGAACGGGTTTCAACATAATATTCTACAATGTAGCTGTTCTGAGTTTCAAAAAGAAGTCTTTTTTTTAATTGATTTACGAAAAAGAATTTTCATTTAAAATTTGTTTTAAACATTATACAGTACAAGCAAAAAACTATCATACGTTTCGTTATAAATTGTTTTAAAAAGAAAAAGAATTTTATTTAAAATAAAATATAAAAATATGAAAGCAAATCTTAAACAAAACAAAATTTAACACAAATTTCTTTTTAAATAATAATTTTTTGCTAAGTACATACATACATACACAAAAGAAAAGAAAAAGAACATATTAATTATAGTTATATTAGAATATATAATTATTTAGAGGTTAGGTTTAGAGGCTAAATAGTAAAAAGGAATGTTTTCAACTTGTCAGGTTATATTTTTGTTTTATATGTATATAATTTATTAATTTAACATTATAAATTAAAAAAAAATATATATTGTATGTATATGTTGAGACGGAAAATGTTTTTGTTTTTGTTTTTTCTTTTAGAATGAAGTTTTCTTTTTTGTTTTTTTTTTTTTTTTAATTTATTTTATACTTAATTATAAACTAGTTTTTGTTTAAAATAAAATAAAAAAATACTCACACAATAATACAGAGACATACACGATAATAATAATAATAATCATAATAATTATACTCATAATAAATAATTTGTAACATATTAAAACTTATTTTGCTTTATTTTGAATTGTGTTTCTAATAATAGAAAAGACTTTTCCCTTAGAAAAGTTCTTTTAAGGGTTATTTTTTCTTTTTTTTTAATTTTTATGTTCGAAAGAATATTTTTTTTGTTTGTTTTTTTTTTTTAATATTTTAAAACAGTTCTTTGGTATAGAGGAAAAACAAAAATAAATTTGAATACATGATATGCTAAAGTGTTAATAAATTAATTAAAAAAATATATAAAAAATTGAAATATAATTAAATCTTCTCAATGATAAGGAAGTTAAGACATGAGATGGTCCAATAAATATCGAATCGAACATAGAAGATGAAAAACTAACTGCAGCGAGCTGTGTAAAATGAACTTTATACCGAATGAATTATTCAAATTGCAATGCAAATATCATAGAAACAAATGGTCGTGACATACAGTGGGCGCCATAAGTGAGTCAACACTTTTGTTCTTAAGTATAAAACAGTTTTGTTCTTAAGTATAAAAAAAGTTCCTTTATCATGAATTGTTGTTTTTGTTTTAACATTTTATAAATAATAAATAAACGTTTTTATTTTTGGAAATTTATTCGAATATTCTCTTTTACTTTTCTCACTATCCTAAGAAAATGAATTATTTCAGTGGTGTTTACTCACTTTTGGCGCTCAGTGTATCTATGAAAGTGTGAAAAAATTTTATTGTTCATATTTAGTCTGCTCTACAGATTTAATATTAAAAAGGTTTTCTAAAAAATATTTAATGGAAAACAGTCTTTAGTTCTTTTCAAAGTGGGCGTGGCATTAGGTTCACATTATCTAGTGTTTCCTTTTAGTAATTTTAAATAAAAATTGTAAGCATGCCATAGCATTTAAATGCCTAAAACTATTTAAAAGTATTTGCCATCCGCAAAAATATTTATATTTTAATTTAGATTTTAATTTAAACGGAGTCTCTAAACAATATTAACCCTTTCATGCCCGAATTTTTTGAGCCAGAGCTAAAAATTTTTTAAGGACATGTGTTTGTTTGTCATTGACCTAAATATGAAGTGATATTAAATTCAGAGTCGTACGTATTCTGGTTTCACACGTTTTTAACCAAGCTTGTATGCAAAAAAAAATCTTTTAAAAAAATTAAAAATTACGGAATTTATGAACAAAAACAAAACATCGGGCATGAAAGGGTTAAAATAAAACAGAACACATTTATAATGGGCGTGGCACATGCATTTTTACTTTGATGATAATGAGAAATCCGGAATTTATGGCAAATATTTTCTAAGAAATGTGAGGTTTAAAGTTCAAATCTTTTATAGTGGGCGTGGCACATTGTTTTTTTTTTTAATTTGAATCAATATTAATAGAGACCTAGAAAGATAGTTTGATGATAATGAGAAATCTGGAAATCATGGCAGACATTTTCAAACATTTAAAATTTAAAGTACAAACTTTAGTTCGAGAATTTTTTCAATTAATTGTTACACGGGAACTGTCAAAAGTTTTGGCTTTATAAAACCAACATATCTAATATTTATAGAGCTATTACCGGATGTTCGATTCCTTGTTGGAAAAATGGCATCACAATTTATAATAGCGAAGGAAATAAAGTAAGACAGAAGCTTAAGACTGATTTTAAGAAACATATAGGCTTTGAGCCGGTAATACAACTTTTAGGGCCATTTTTTTAATGCAAGTTTAAACTCGAGATTAAGTTAATCTCCAGTTAAACAACTTCGTTTTCAGTTTCTGAATTTACTTAATCTTGAGTTTAACCTTACGGTTAAGCAGTTAATCTCGAGTTTAAACCACCAACGTAGCTGGTTTAAACTCGAGATTAACTATGAAAAGTAGTTGACAAATTTTATTAAAAAAAAAAAAGCTTTTAAGTGAGGGAAAGCCGAATAATACAAATATTTAAGTGACTATGAATTATATAAAACACAAATTGACAATAGACAGTCTTAATTTAGTTATTATTTTAAGAAAATAAAATTTTTTTACATAAAGATCAATAATATTCAGCTTTTGTTTGTTTGTTTTTATTATATACAAAAGCAAATTGTTGTGAAACACTTTGCAAAAGTAGTAAAAACACAACATAATAAACGAAAAAAATGTTGCCATAAGTACGGCAGCTCTACAAGGTTAATCTCCAGTTAAATTCCCATTCAAAAAATGAAAACTGAGTTAACTGAGAATTAAATTTAACTGGAGATTAACTTAATCTCGAGTTTAAACTTGCATTCAAAAAGTGGCCCTTAACAGTTGACAGTTAACTTGTTCTGTTTAGTTTGCTTTCATTTCGCCATACTCTTCAAATGTTAGCCTAATTTTACAGCTTTTAAATTATTACAGACAGTGAGGATTATTAGTAAATAAAACTACAGTAAACGCTAGCCTCGCTCGCCGATGGGAAGATCGATAACATATTTCATCAGTATTTCCTTAATACTAAAGATGACATAAATATTTTCAATTAATTTTAATAACAAATTTAAATTTTAAAAAATTTACAATTACGAGGCTCTTGAAGATATTTCATTGGTTGGTGATTCACTCCTGGTGTCATCTTTGTTTTAATACTTTTAATAGAATGCCAAAATATGAAGAATATTTTTGAAATGAACTTGTGAAGCAACATTTTTTTTTAAAGAGCACATTGAATTATTTTATAATTTTATTATTAAACTGACCTTCTTAAAAACTACTCTCAACCAGAACTGTTTTTAAAATATTAACGTTTTTTTTGTTTTGTATTTTTTTTGTCTTGTCTTCGTGGATAAATAAATATGTAAACGTGTATGTATATAGAGGGAGGATATAATTAAGTTCTTTTAACACATCACATGCATCATATTAGCATCACTAACGTCATCATCATCATCATCATCATTCGTAACAAATGTTTATGATAATGATTCAATTGGAATCTATATAATCTTAAGAATAATGCGTTGTTGTTGTGGTGGTGGTGGTTATGGTTGTGGTTGTGGTTGTTGGTATAGAAAAATGTGTGTTGGTAAGTTACATACATGTTATCTTTTTTTTTTGTTTTGTTTTGTTTTTGTTCTCCTTACTTAATTATTATTTCTAATTTTATTTCTTATTTTCAATAATTTTTTTGTTTGTTTTTGTTTTTCTTGTGTTTAACTATATAATCATATTGACAGAGTGAAAGTGATTTGTTTTTTTATGTTGCTTTGTGTTTTTTTTTACTTGTCATTGACAACATTTAAGTTAATGATGATGGAAAAATGTATTGCAATGGAAAAATGGAAAAATGGAAATATAGAGTTGATATCGTTTTTTTTTAATTTGTATTCTAAAAGGATTTTGTTCTTAATTTGTTTTCTTCTTCTTTTTTTTGTATTATTTATTATATTTGTAGTTGTAATAGTTGTTGTTGTTGTTGTTGTTGCAAATTTAAATATCATAATTTGTTTGTTTTTTCATTTTCTTATGTTTTTGTTAAGAGTAATTCTATTGTTTCTAAATCGCTTTCGCATTCGTTCATATGTATGTATTTAAATTAGTTTAATGGAAGGCAAAACATGTGCTGTAATAAACTTTTATTATTGTTTGCATTATTTGTATTATTATTGTTACCATTATGAGAATGTTGCTGTTGTTGCTGTTGCTGTTGCTGTTGATGATGTTGTTCTTGATATTGTTGTTGAGGATCATGCGTATGTAATTGCTGTTCATGATGTAAATGATGATGTTGATGTAATTGCTGTTGTTGTTGTTGTGGCTGCTGCTGTTGTTGTTGTTGTTGGTGATCATTATTAGTATAATTATTTAAATGTGTAATTAAATTATTATTAGGAGCATTTAAACGTAATAAACTTAAATCGTCAGCAACTGAGTCATAGTCACTGGAATCTTCGCCATAAAGCTGAAACAAAACAAAACAATTCGTAAAGAGAATTTCAATTAAGAAATTAAAATAACATGAAATTATGATATAATATGTGAGTAAGCTGCTAAAAGGTACGCCTTTAAAAAAAACCAACTGAATATTTTCTCAAATTTCTTTTTTTTTATTTGAAAGTACAATCCTTCCGGTTAATAATGGAAAATAATTTCATTCAAATGGCTGCCTCGGCTGGTCATGCAGTAGCCTACACGATCGGTCCAATTTTTATAGACATTATCGATTGTGTGCAGCTGTATTTCACCAATGGCTTCACGAATATTGTCTCTGGCTTGTCGGCGTAACACTTATCTTTGACGGCACCCCACAAATAATAGTCCAACGATGTCAAATCGCAGCTCCGAGGTGGCTAAACGACATCACATCTGCGGCTGATAATGCGATCTTCAAAAACAGGGCGCAAAACATCGAGTGTAGCTTCGGCTGTGTCGCACGTAGCGCCGTCCTGTTGAAACGAAATGTTGCCAATATCCTCCTCTTCAATTTTTGTAAACAAAAATTCGTTCAACATGGCCCGATAACGATCGCCATTGACTGTAACGGCCACTCCTTGCTCATTTTCGAAGAAAAATGGCCCAATTATGCCTCTGGGTCAAAATCCGCACCAAACAGTGACTCGTTTTGGGTGCGTCGGCTTTTCAATGTATGCGTGCAGGTTTTCTGTGCCCCAAATGCGACAATTTTGCTTGTTTACATACCCGCCAAGATCAAAATGAGCTTCATCTGAAAAGATGAGTTTTTTTTTGCCAAAATCGGCATCTTCTGGTGTAGGCTACTGCATGGCCAGCCGAGGCAGCCATGTGAATGAAATTATTTTCCATTATTAACCGGAAGGATTGTACTTTCAAATAAAAAAGAAATTTGAGAAAATATTCAGTAGTTTTTTAAACATTTTCAAAAAAAAGTTATTTGGCGGACCCTTTATAAATATATAATCTGGTTAAGAGATTTATGGAGTAAAGCTGTTCGTTACAATCATGGGGTCTATGTTTCCGAGTAATGTTGTTCAGAACTAAATGTCTTGCCAACATCCACCCGAAAGCAATATCCACAATTTTATATATTTCAGCACATATTTTTGCATGGAACAGTAGTTTGATGGTGCCCTCTTATTATTGTCTTGTACTAGTACTACAATACTGCGGTCATACGCTCTATTATACTGCCTTCAATCTGTATACGATATTCCTATAATGCCACCCGCAATCCTATTGGCTTTAGAGTATTAGGCGGTGTTAGTAAGCATAAATGTCTGGATATTTTTAATAAGCAACCAAATGTATCCTTGAGAGATGCATTAACACACTGGTTCCAAGTAATTGTTATGATGATTCATTCTCCTCATCACAAAAACTACATATAAAGCTTAAAACGATCTCTATTTTGAACAAGTGTTCTTTGAGTCTACAGTGATCGGTCAGAAGGACGGTTAGGTTAGGTTAGGTTAGGTTAGGTCGGAGTGGTAGCTCTGTTATCACAAGGCTTACTTGAGCACGCATAGCGGCCCGTTGTGATGCCACGGGTATTCGCAGTCCCTGTACTAACCAAGTTCCACCAAAATCAGGGAAAAGGAAGAAGTTGGTCAGCGCAAGGGCTGCACAACAAAAGAAGGACGGTTACTATCCTCAAACTATTTCTGGATAGTCTGACGTATGACTTAAACACAACTTAGCAAAAGTTGTGCGGTGACATGTTCTTTGGTCTACAGTGCTCGGTCAGAAGGACGGTTACTATCCTCAAACTAGTTCTGGAAAAGCTGACGTATGACTTAAACCTCTCCCTTTTTAATTACCTAGCAAAAGTTGTGCTGTGACATGTTCTTTGTGGCTACAGGGCTCGGTCAGAAGGACGGTTACTTTCCTCAGATTAGTTCTGCAAAGGATTGTATTTATAATTACCTAACAAAAGTTTAGATAACTCAAACTAGAATCTCGAGCTTACAAAAGTTGTGCTGTGACAAGAAAAGTTTCATTGTTTTTATTTTAATTTAACGTTTTGAAACCGAATTGGATTTAAATGGCGGCTAAAATCGAACTATTTTATTTAAAAGAGGGCAGTTATTAGAGGCCAAGGGACAAAAGTTATGCGAAAACCATTTGAACTAAAACTTGTTCGAAATTATTAGAACTAAATTTTTAAATTTAATTTTTTTTAAGTTGTTATTGAAATAACTGTGTACATAACTATAAAATAAAATAGCAGCCATGCTTTAGTAAATTTCTATACTTACACGCATATTATAGGGATGTAAATCACAAAACTCGTGATGTCAAACTTCATCTTCCAAAGACATTAGCAATGGATTAACATATTCGAAACCTTCAAATTCTGATTGATCAATATTATCAATAACACGACTGTATAATAAGAAAATAGAGGAAAAAAGAAAAATATTAATAAAAAAAGAATTATGTTTCATATATAAATTTAAAAAAAAGAAATTCATTAAAAAAGAATTGTAAAATTTACACAAAAACAAAGTTACATTAATACATTACAAGTATACTATGTATGTTTATATTTAAAATAACTGAGAATAAAACATAAACTTACTCATCATCTGGTGTTAATTGTACAGCCTCGCCTGTAAATTCTGGTGGGAAATTGGCCAAATCACGATCTGAGTCTAAACGTGGTTTAAATGGTGGTGTAACTTGTTTATAAGCAAGCTGATTGATTGATTGATTGTTTGATTGATTGATTGATTGGTGTTTAAACGAATTGCAATAATATTTGTTTGTTTGTTTTTTATGATTTGAACATGAAATTAAAATATGATTGAAAATGTTCGTAATTAATTTCAAAATTAGAAAATAAAATAAAAAAATTATTTTTAAAAAATTAAATAAAAACATAACATAAAAGAAAATTAAAATTTTTAAAACAAAGAAAAACCAAATATCGATAGTAAAAACAGTAGATAGACTAATGAAATATTGATGATTATTTTTTATTATTGTTTGTTTATGAAAAAAAAAACCGAAAGAAAATGCACTTGTTTTTAAGGAAGATGATTTACTATCAATGGAAATTTCTTTTTTTTTAATTTATTTTTAACATGATCCATATAACATACCATCATATATTGTATTGTTTAGTAGTTGACCTCTCTTTAGAAAAGTACTTAAATTAAGACATTTAATAAAAAAATATAAGGAGTTTGTTGACTTTGAGCGAGTTAAGTTTAAATTGTTAGAATAGTAGGGAAATTACACATGCTTCCTTTAGTTAAAGAAAATCACAGAAAACTTATTATCGCAGTAGAAAATTAAAGCATTAAGCATTTTTATATATTAAAGTAGTCTATAAAATATAATTTAAAATTTAATTATTAACAAAAATATAAAAATTCTATATTTTTAATTCACGGAGTAATGCTACGATTTAAAATTCTAAAAATTCTCAAAACTAAGGACTTTCTAAAAACAAATTTTAACTAAGTGCTGCCGTTTATTTAACATGCGTATGGCAAAGCACTTTTCAACAATCAAACGGCCGTAATAGCTAATAATGTATGAGAGGAATCTTTATGTATAGTTAGTGATCTGATTACAAAACAATCAAATCGTTTTGAGATTCCGATGAGCCTACACAGCCTGCTAACATCCATAGATAAATCAAGCAGACAAAGGCTACCTTCCAAAATGTATCAATACAAAGTTTGTATGCAGTTCTACTACTGTATATAAACTATGTAGATATGCTAAGTAACCAAACAATGCATCAACTATAAATCCGATGCCTGATTGCTTTTTGACTGCGTTAAAAATACACATTGACGACACATTTTGTACAGCGGCATTATGAAACACGATACTTTGTTCAAACACAAAGCAACTAACATTTTGGAAGGCAGCCAAACTCTTCTAATTATTTCCATGTGCATATGGCCCCTCCAACTAGTAATCAAAACTGTTGTTTTTTTGTGATTGCAATGGCCCAAATCTGTCTTGTTTCTTGAACCATCTGACCTATTACCAGGATAATAACCTATTACCGACAAGGTCAATGTCATTGCTCGCATAATCATACCCCCAGGCAAGGGCAACAATTGAATCACCCTCATATGCATATGACCCTTGTGACTACTGGTCAAGGCCGATAATCTTTTGTCTTTGTAATGAAGTGAAATCTATTTTATTATAGCACAGACAGGTTCCCGGAATCATCTGAATTGTGGCAAGAAAATAAGTAAAAGCCTTAGCTCATCTATAAACGACTGGATTACCATCAGTGCTTGCATAATCATGCTACAAAGTAAGGGTAACACTTGAATAATTCGCCTTCTCAATCAAAAATGTACGAGCGGCATTTTTGAATCAGAATAGATAGACGCTCAGTTTACGAACTTCGTAACTGCTTGACTTGAAGTCGCCGTGGTCTAGTAGGTAATGTGTTGGCTTATTAGACGAAAAGCCAGGGTTCGAGCCCCAGGCCAGAGATCAAAATAAAATACAAAAAAAGTATTTCTTCGGCTACTTCCTCTCAGCAGATTTCTGGTAAAAACTCTGAGAGCAAATAAAAATTACCATGAAAAGTTTCTCAAAAATCTGTCGTTCGGAGTCAACTTTAAACTGTAGGTCCCACCATTCATGCATAAAATTAACACACACAACAGAAGTGGTGTGAGAAACTAGGGCGTAATCCTGAGTGAAGGGTTGTAATGACCAATTATGTATGTAATGGAGTGAAATCTATTTTATTATAGCACAGACAGGTTCCCGGAACCATCTGAATTGTGTCAAGAAACTAAGTAAAAGCCTTAGCTCATCTATAAACGACTGGATAACCATCAGTGCTCCAAAGTAAGGGTAACACTTGAATAATTCGCCTTCTCAATCAAAGATGTACGGCATTTTTGAATCAGGATAGATAGACTCTCGGTTTAAACACTACGTAACTGCTTGACTTACTATACTTAGACAGTCTAAATCTCTAGCAATAGCAGACACTTCAACTTAAGCAAATCATTTTATAAATTCGTCCGATGTAGAGTCCAAATTCGACCCATGTCTTTACTTTAGAGAAGAGGGAAAAATAATCCAGAATTTCCATTCACGAATCTCTGCATAATTGTAATAAAATAGACATATTTTTATCGTGTAGAGGAATGCCTGTAAACAAACCACGTCAAACTAGGATTGAAGGGATTTTGAGGTGTGCGGGGTAAGATAAGTGACTGATTTATGGCCGCTTCTTGATCTAATAGGAAAGTGATTGCCTTTCATCAGAATAACGCATGACGATTCATATTAATAGTGAATCGCCTAAAGCTCAGGGAGCTTTGTTTAAAGGAACTTGCTAATAAATTCCATCCAGTTTTTTACCCCCAGAAGATGGTTTATTTTACATAGACAGTCTAAATCTCTAACAATAGCAGGCACTTCGACTTGAAGTAAGTCTCATGTAGAGTCCACATTCGACCAATGCCTTCACTTTAGAGGAGAAGCTATCAAAGAGAGAGAAATAATCCAGAATTCCATTCGCGAATCTGTGATAAAAGAGACATATTTTTGTCGTGTAGAGGAATACCTGGAAACAAACCAGTTCAAACCAGGTTTGCGGGGTAATATAAGAGACTGATTAATGGCCACCACTTGATCTACACTTTTTGATCTAATAGGTAAGTGATTGCCTTTCATCAGAATAACGCTAGACGATTCATATTAATAGAAGTCGCTGTAGTCTAGTAGGTAGTGTGTTGGCTTATTAGACGTAAAGCCAGGGTTCGAGCCCCAGGCCAGGCATCAACCCAAAATACAAAAAGTATTTCTTCGGCGACTTCCGCTCAGCAGATTTCTGGCAAAAACTCTGAGGGTAAATAAAATTGCCATGAAAAGTTTCTAAAAAATCTGTCGTTCGGAGTCGACTTTAAACTGTAGGTCCCGCCACTAATGTAAAGGGTGTTTTTTATAGAGGTATAGAACTTTAAGTTGCAATAAAACAACGATAGATTATTCGATTGACATGAATTTTATTTTTATCCGAAAGATAATCTTGTGGCATTACATTTTAAATATGATTTCTGGCATATGACCGCCACGGCTGACGCGGATGTAGTCCAATCTGGACGTCCAATTTTCGATGACTTTTTCCAACATTCGTGGCCGTATATAATACGGCGAATGTTGTCTTCCAAATGGTCAAGCGTTTGTGGCTTTACGGCATAGACCAATGACTTTACATAGCCCCACAGAAAGTAGTCTAGGGGTGTTAAATCACAAGATCTTGGAGGCCAATTCACAGGTCCAAAACGTGAAATTAGGCGGTCACCAAACGTGTCTTTCAATAAATCTATTGTGGCACGAGCTGTGTGACATGTTGTGCCGTCTTGTTGAAACCACATCTCCTGGACATCATGGTTATTCAATTCAGGAATGAAAAATTTAGTAATCATGGCTCTATACCGATCACCATTGACTGTAACGTTCTGGCCACCATCGTTTTTGAAAAAGTACGGACCAATGATTCCACCAGCCCATAAAGCGCACCAAACAGTCAGTTTTTCTGGATGTAACGGTGTTTCCACATACACTTGAGGATTACCTTCCCTCCAAATGCGGCAGTTTTGTTTGTTGACGTAGCCATTCAACCAGAAGTGGGTTTCATCGCTAAACAAAATTCGCTTATGAAAATCGGGAACAACGGTAATCTCGTTTTGGGCCCATTCGACGAATCTACGCCTTACTTGATGATCGTTTGGCTTCAAATCTTGCACGAGTTGGATTTTGTAAGCACGCAAACCAAGATCCTTCCGCAAAATCTTCCATAAAGTGGATGGACACAGATCCAATTCCTGTGCTCGATGGCGGATGGACTCATTCGGGTCTTCCTCAATGCTACGCTCTACAGCAGCAATAGCTTCTTCTGTACGCACCGTACAGCGTCTCTGGGGATGCGAGTTATCAATAAGAGTAAACGTGGTGGGAAAACGTTCCATGGTTAATCGAATTAACTGCTCTGATGAACGATTTTGTCAACGATAAAATGGACGAAGTGCGCGATACGTTTTCCGCACAGAACCATTATTTTCGAAATAAAATTGCACTATTTGCAAGCGTTGTTCAGGCGTGAGTCTATTCATGATGAATTGCCAAACCAAACTGAGAATAAATCACTTGACAGCTGTTAAATCGGTCGCCATCTTGAAAAGTAATGCCAACTTAAAGTTCGATACCTCTATAAAAAACACCCTTTATAAAATTTAACACACAACATAAGTGGTGTGAGAAACTAGGTCGTAATCCTGACTGAAGGGTTGTAATGACCAATTATGTATGTATGTATGATTCATATTAATAGTGAATCGCCTGAAGCTCAGGGAGCTTTGTTTATCAGCAGAAGATGGTTTATTTGAAAGATACTTAATGGAATTCAATACCTGCAAAATGGCAGCAAAGTTAACGAACAAATTGGTGTATAGTTCTCCTAGATGGGATCATTCTAACTGCACTAAATAAAACCTTATATTGAAGCAAAAATTAATAATCGATTGGTAGATATTTCAACTTATATGAGAAACAATTACATGCATGTAGGTTTACCTTTAGCGTCTATTAAGAGTAAATAACATGACATGGCAAATATTAAAACTTTATTGCTTCATTGGCCTCTAACAGCGGGCCTTACGATTTTCTAATAATTTTTTTTTCGTTATTTCTACACAAACAAAATCGAATAAATTAAGCGATAATAAAACTAAAACTGTCTAAAATTGCATTCAGAGTTTAAATAACTAAAATCGATTATTTCTTTGAAAAAGAATAAAAATAAAGTTACTGAAATAAACACAGGAAAACATTCAACATTTTATTTTGGGAAAATTAATTATCATTCCACTGTCATTAAAACATATTTTATGGCATACATAAAATAATTTTTATTATTTAAAGGGAAGCTTATTTGGGTTTGTTTTTCACACACAAAAGAAAAAATAGAAATAAAAAAAACAATTTTATTTCAACTATAAACTTACGGATCATCTGGCGTCAATTCAGCCGGTTCTCTGGTAAATTGAATGTCAAAATTTGTTGTCATATATGGATCGCCAGGATCGAATGTAGGTATATATGGTGGTGGTACTTCCTTACGTGCAATCTTACAAGAAATTTGTTTGGTTTTTTGTTTTTTTTTTTTTTGGGGAAGGTTTTCATATTTTGTTTTTGTTTATTATAATACAAAATCATAAAAGTTATAATAGTAATAATAATAATTATAGTAAACAAAAATTAAAAAAACGTTTAATTTAAACGAATTCCAAAATATAATCATCAAAATTTCACCACTGCTTAACAAATTACCAAAAAAGAGAGAATAAAAAAATCGAAGTTTAACTTACCATTTCCCAGTCAATAACTTTAAAGAATGGATGATTTTTAATATCCATAAAGGCGGTTTCACGATGACAACCCAAACGATCGGCTGGATTTTTATTTAAGAAACCTTTGAGTACTGAAGCAGCTTTAACGCTTAGCGAACGTGGTATACGTATGGTTTTCTCCAAAATCACTTGGAATAGATAATCCTCAGTATTCTATTAAAAATATCGAATTAAGAATGTTTTCAAATTCTATTTTAAAATTAAGATTACCTGATCTGGATTTTCTGAAGCACCGGCTATATCAAAGGGACTGCGTCCAGCTAACATTTCATATAGCAAAACACCCAATGCCCACCAATCCACAGAGAAACCATAATCTTCGCCTCTTAAAATTTCCGGTGCTATATAATTAGGTGTGCCACAGAATGTGGATGTTGTATCGCCCGGACGTATGCCCTCTTTACACATGCCATAATCGGTTAGCTTAATATGACCCTCATGATCCAACAGAACGTTATCCAATTTCAAATCACGATATATGATGCCTTTCTCATGCAAAAAATTCAAAGCCAAACTGATTTCGGCTGCATAGAAACGGGCATGTTCTTCGGGCAAACGCCGTTGACGTTGCATATGATACATAAGATCGCCGCCGCGTACAAACTCAATAACAAAGAAGAGACGCGAAGGCGTCTGGAAGCACGAGTGTAGGCCAACCAAAAATGGATGATTGGAGGCTGTTTCGAAAACATGCTTTTCCGTTTGCACCCAATCAATATCCTCATCATCGGTAACCAAGGCCTTTTTAATTACTTTCATGGCATAAATACGTCTAGTCTTTTTCAGTTCGACCATTAAAACCTTGGCATAACTGCCACGTCCAATGACGCGTATCAACTCGAAATCATCCAATGAGAATTGACGCTGTGAACCCATTTCGATTTCTTCTTTATTTTGTGTGCCGCCCATATGACTGCCAAACTGGCCACTAGAGGCCATAGGCATACCTTCTTGATCGGAGGAGATGCAAGACTCATCATTGCCCGGATGCATGGGTGGATAGTCGGGTATGGGTGGCGGCATTTGGGGTAATTGTTCGGCGAAATCATCTTCGCTACCCTTGGGCACCAAAGGTTTGACATCCTCATTCGAACAGGGTTTCTTAACTAATTTGTGGCATTTTTTGTGTACCAACAACTTGCACTGAATACACTTGAAACCTTGACGTCCCAGACCCCAGATGCGATCTTGGCAATAAGCACAAAATGCACGCTTTACAAAAAAAAAAAAAACGACAGAAAATGCAAAAAAAGAAAAAGAAAAGGAAAAAAAGAAAATAAATTTCAATCAATTTTTTTAAAGCAAATTGACAATAATTTCACTGAGACGGACTTACTCTATTAAAACGTTTAGCTTGGAATATATGACCATTAACCCTATACAGTTTGCGCCATCTTCTGGCACCACGTCTATAAATGCTGCCTGTAAGTTACATGAAAAAGACAAAGAAAAGAAATATAAAAAAAAAGGTTTTTGATGTAAGCAACAACAACAGCAAATTACTTACGATCTTCACCATCACATAGTAAACCAGGTGCTGCAGGAACATTTGGAAAAACTGGAGGCATAGAAATAAAAAGAAATTTTTAATAAAATTTTAAACAAATCAGAAGAAATTAATTAAAAAGAGAGCAAGTAATTAGCATAAGAAAATCAAATTTATAAAAAAAAAACTTAAAATTTAAAAATTAAAAATAAATATTAAAGGCCTTGCAAGGTTTTACGCCTCAATCTAAGAATACATATCAGCTGGTTTTAATTTTTTCGTTCAATTTACACATGATATACCAAAAGCTACTCCAGAGGAGCTTCTGGCTTCCAGCTGCTTATAAGTTAAACTAAAATTTTAATTAATATAAAAATGAATGTTTGTTTGTATGTAATTAATAGAATCGTAAACTATGATCATGTTATGATCTTTAGAAAAGTTGTTGCGCATGAGCCGGGGAAGGTTCCTAAGTTGTTATGACCAATTTAGGACAGGTGGCGCCACTGAAAATTACTAAAAATGATTTAAATCGTAAACTGTGCATTTAATCATGTGATGATCTTTAGCAAAGTTTTTGCGCATGAGTCGACGAAGGTTTCTAAGTTGGTATGACCAATTTCCGACAGGTGGCGCCACTGGAAATTACTAAAAATGATTTAAATCGTAAACTATGCATTTAATCATGTTATGATCCTAAGCAAAGTTGTTGCGTATGAGCCGGGGAAGGTTCCTAAGTTGGTATGACCAATATCCGACAGGTGGCGCCACTGAAAATTACTCAAAATGAATTAAATCGTAAACTGTGCATTTAATCATGTTATGATCTTTAGCAAAGTTGTTGCGCATGAGCCGACGAAAGTTTCTAAGTTGGTATGACCAATATCCGACAGGTGGCGCTACTGAAAATTACTCAAAATGAATTGAATCGTAAACTATGCATTTGATCATGTTATGATATTTAGCAAAGTTGTTGCGCATGAGCCGGGGAAGGTTCCTAAGTTGGTATGACCAATATCCGACAGGTGGCGCCACTGAAAATTACTAAAAATGATTTAAATCGTAAACTATGCATTTAATCATGTGATGATCTTTAGCAAAGTTGTTGCGCATGAGCCGACGAAGGTTCATAATTTGGTATGACCAATTTCCGACAGCTGGCGACACTGAAAATTGCTAAAAATGATTAAAATCGTAAACTGTGCATTTAATCATGTTATGATCTTTAGAAAAGTTGTTGCGTATGAGCCGGGGAAGGTTCCTAAGTTGGTGTGACCAATTTTCGGCAGGTGGCGCCACTGAAAATTACTAAAAATTATTTAAATCGTAAACTGTGCATTTAATCATGTTATGATCTTTAGCAAAGTAGTTGCGCATGAGCCGGGGAAGTTTTATAAGTTGGCATGACCAATTTAAGACAGGTGGCGCCACTGAAAATTACTAAAAATGAATTAAATGGTAAACTGTGCATTTAATCATGTTATGATTTTTGGCAAAGTAGTTGCGCATGAGCCGACGAAGTTTTCTCAGTTGGTGCGATTAATTTCCGATAGATGGCGGCACTAAGAATTATTCAAAATGAAATAATCGTAAACTGTGCATTTGATCATGTTATGATATTTAGCAAAGTAGTTGCGCATGAGCCGACGAAGTTTTCTAAGTTGGTATGACCAATTTCCGACAGGTGGCGACACTGAAAATTGCTAAAAAATTAATTAAATCGTAAACTGTGCATTTGATCATGTGATGATCTTTAGCAAGTTGTTGCGCATGAGCCGGCGAAGGTTTCTAAGTTGGTGCGATTAATTTCCGATAGATGGCGCCACTAAGAATTATTCAAAATTAATTGAATCGTAAACTAGGCATTTGATCATGTGTTGATCGGGCAAATACCAGACGTTTTAGCATTTATCATTTATGATTTTAATAACATTTAGTATAACCAAAGAAAATAAAGTATAAAGAATGTGCATTTTAACATATTTTGGAATATTTTTCAAAAATATTTCAGGACGCGGGGGGAAAGATAGAAGGGAAGGATACAGAAACCAAGAGCGTAAAAATGCGTTGTTCTCATCGTGCGTTTTTGTTGTTTGACCACTTTTTTATTTATTTTTCGGCAGCAATGTCCCTCAGGGGAAGAACATCTTCGGCTTTTTACACACATAGGACACGAACATCAAGAATATTCGTTAAACAGAGCGTAAAAATTTTGTCAGCTTTTAAAGAAGAAGGTTCATGTCGCTTTTTTCAGACTTCAATTATACGCCCAAAGAAATATCACAGTAGTATTAACTAATATCAATGAGAAATGATGTCGATTTTTGGAAGAATACTTGCCAAGTTAAACACGGTGTCTTTAGGGATTTTGTGCAGTACAATTTGTTTATATTTTCCGATCACATATACATATCATTGGGTTAATAAGTAGACTTGAAATTATTACTAACAATTTTCCTCTAGGTTAACACATGCCTATGGTTATGGATTAGTGAGTGAGAGAGAGAGAAAATAAGTTGAGAGATTTTATTTATTTACAGCCATATAAAAGTGTTAGTAATATACTCTATTTTTATTTTCATTTCATCAACATACATCTGTAAAGCTGTCAATCTTTGGCTTAATAATTTTAGATAAATAAAAATAAAATAAAACATCGATTTTATTATTAAAAGAACATAAAGCTATCCATCTTTGGCTTAAAAATTAGGCCATGTTTTTTAGATAAATAAAAATAAAAAGAATAAAAAACCATTTTTTATTAAAAGAAAAAAAACGAGCATACCAAAGCATTTAAAAAAATTATACTATGGGACAAAATAAAATACGCCCAGGTAATGACATAGAACATTTTTAACACAAAATATTCTTCGAGTGTTTTTCTGAAATAAAATGATAAAGCATCCGCAGCACATGTATCTTGCCGCAGCCTGATCGACAACTAAATCAAAAAACACAAGAATACATACACATGTACATACGTGCGATGAGAGCAACACATTGTTACGCTTTTTGTTTGTGTTCCTTTTCCTGCTGTCTTCCTCCCCCCTCATCTAGAAATTATTTTTAAAAAGATTTTGGTGAGAGCGGGTCGCAATGTTACGACCCGCCATAAGAAATTTTACTTCTACATGATGCGCATTCTTTATATCGATATTCTTTGGTATAACTCATTCCCGAAAAATTTGAAACATTTTAATTTTGGACAATTTTTTAAAAATGCTGTTGGGTTCAATTAGATTGGGTACATTGTGAGATTCTAAGAAATTTAACACATTTTTCACCGCGTTCCCGTGCAATCATGCCTCCAAAGCGGCAAGCAATGCGGTCGACCTACACCTCGAGCACGGAAGAAAAACCATTACGAGGCTCAGAATCAGACGGGCAACTAGCATTGAGACTAGAAAATTTTTGAGTACATGCCGCTGAGAACCGTTGGCATTAATCACTTGTACAACGAGAAGTGAGATTAGAAACTGATCGAATGCGTACTACTCACGCCTGTTCGTCAGAATCATCTGGACAACGGAAAACAAAATCAATAAAATGATTCAGAATTAATTGGACATTTCTGTAATGTCTTTCCTTCAAATTTATTTTAGTTGGTGGAGCAGCAACACGCGCAGGGTACAGCTAGTTTTTAATAAAAATCTTTAAAGAAAGCAAACAAAATACCATAAACTTATAAAAGTCAGCTGTGGTTTTCAGTATAAGCATTTTAAATAAATTTCTAGGGAGCAGAGCAGCTATCCACAGGCAAAAAAACGTAATCTTTAGAATTTATTTTCATAGTTTTTGCCCTCGTTAAGTGGAGGGGATTTACACACACACGATAAAAACTAGGTATTCAAAATGAATCATGGAAAGTGATAGATAATAAATAAAATAATTCCATTTTATTTTTATTTGATTTGATTTGAATTTTTTTATTTGTTATTATAATAAAAAAAAAAACTTTTTTCACACAAGAAATTCGCAATTATTCAATTTGGTTTGTTAGGTTTTTTCCTCAAATGATAAACAATTTATCGTTTTAAAACGAAAGAATTATTTGCGAAAAAATGAGAAAAAAGAATACGTTTGGGCATAATGGAAGCTATAAAATACAGAAATAAATTGAATATAAATCTTACACAAGGCTACAACAAGTAAAAAAAATTTGTATATAAAGGGTGTTTTTTATAGAGGTATAGAACTTTAAGTTGCAATAAAACAACGATGGATTATTCGATTGACATGAATTTTATTTATCCGAAAGATAATCTTGTGGCATTACATTTTAAATATGATTTCTGGCATATGACCGCCAAGGCTGGCGCGGATGTAGTCCAATCTGGACGTCCAATTTTCGTTGACTTTTTCCAACATTTGTGGCCGTATATCGGCAATAATACGGCGAATGTTGTCTTCGAAATGGTCAAGCGTTTGTGGCTTTACCGCATAGACCAATGACTTTACATAGCCCCACAGAAAGTAGTCTAGCGGTGTTAAATCACAAGATCTTGGAGGCCAATTCACAGGTCCAAAACGTGAAATTAGGCGGTCACCAAACGCGTCTTTCAATAAATCGATTGTAGCACGAGCTGTATGACATGTTGCGCCGTCTTGTTGAAACCACATCTCCTGGACATCATGGTTATTCAATTCAGGAATGAAAAAGTTTGTAATCACGGCTCTATACCGATCACCATTGACTGTAACGTTCTGGCCACCTTCGTTTTTGAAAAAGTACGGACCAATGATTCTACCAGCCCATAAAGCGCACCAAACAGTTAGTTTTTGTGGATGTAGCGGTGTTTCCACATACACTTGAGGATTACCTTCACTCCAAATGCGGCAGTTTTGTTTGTTGACGTAGCCATTCAACCAGAAGTGCGCTTCATCGCTAAACAAAATTCGCTTATGAAAATCGTGAACAACGGTAATCTCGTTTTGGGCCCATTCGACGAATCTACGCCTTACTTGATGATCGTTTGGCTTCAAATCTTGCACGAGTTGGATTTTGTAAGCACGCAAACCAAGATCCTTCCGCAAAATCTTCCATAAAGTGGATGGACACAGATCCAATTCCTGTGCTCGATGGCGGATGGACTCATTCGGGTCTTCCTCAATGCTACGCTCTACAGCAGCAATAGCTTCTTCTGTACGCACCGTACAGCATCTCTGGGGATGCGAGTTATCAATAAGAGTAAACGTGGTGCGAAAACGTTCCATGGTTAATCGAATTAACTGCTCTGATGGACGATTTTCTCGACGATAAAATGGACGTAGTGCGCGATACGTTTTCCGCACAGAACCATTATTTTCGAAATAAAATTGCGTCTATTTGCAAGCGTTGTTCAGGCGTGAGTCTATTCACGATGAATTGCCAAACCAAACTGAGAATAAATCACTTGACAGCTGTTAAATCGGTCGCCATCTTGAAAAGTAATGTCAACTTAAAGTTCTATACCTCTATAAAAAACACCCTTTAGAAGGATATTAATTAAAATATAATCTCTAGTTTTCTTTTGTTATCGTGAGAATAAAACAAGGGATTTAAATATCAGAAGCTGTTTTAACAGCGCATAAAAAAATATATTATAACGCCCACTTTAAAGAGGGAGTGGCATTTATCAAAAATATCTGGTAACTATAAAAATGCAATTGGTAAGCTTTCTAGACAAGATTTGATATATGCTCTGCATATCTGTCGTTCGAATTCAAGCGAAATGAAGAGGATAATCGACCACCGACGTCTGCTAATACCTGTTCAATTTAGAATTTCGCTTCCTGTTTATAGCCTATCCCGCAGGCAACAGTTCTTCTAACAATTCAAAGTAATGTAGCGTATACTAATGTATATTTTTCTTCTGCTAGGGGTCTAACCCATTCGCTGCCAAGCCTAAATTATGTGAAGTCATTCCCATTGCCATTTATATTTTGAGCGTTATTGTTTACCAAAACCCTGTTATTTCTTGGTAAGAGCACATACTTATATTATCATACATAATCATTTACAAGCAGAAAACCGAAGACGAGTTGCTTTAAAATTTTGTTATAAATACATGATGAAGTTGATTTTTGCGTGAAGAATAAGGTATTATTTTTGCAAAAAACAAATTATTTGTATTATTTTTCAAGTTTTTTACATATTTTTATTATGTTTGTGGCAAAAAAAACTTTGCTAATTCAAAAACCTGCTTGTTATAATATATTTAAAGTAGGACGAGTATATTCGTCTTGGCAGTGCAGTATACTCTGTCAAAGACGAGTATACTCGTCCTTGGCAGCGAATGGGCTAATATGCAAATTTCATCTCCAGAAAGCTGGGCATGAAGGGTGCCGTAGCAATAAACTCTACTAAAGTTTGTATTATATCGCTCCTATTAATCCAACGTATGAATTTTAATGTAAAAATTTAATGCAAGTCATCGTAGTCTAGTAGGTAGTGTGTTGGCTTATTAGACGTGAGCGCGTGGTTCAAACCCCAGTTCACACATCTCCAACAAAATGAAAAACGAATAATATTTCTTCGGTGACTTCATCTCAGCAGATTTCTAGCAAAAACTTTGGGGGAAAATAAAATTAACATTAAAATTTTCTCAACAAAATCTGTCGTTCGTTCATTCATGTATAAAAATTAGCACACAACATAAGTGATGTGAGAAGCTAGGTCGTAATCCTGCTTAAAGGGTTGTAATGACCAATTATGGATGTGTAGTGCACAATGATGTACTTTTTTCTGTTAGAGATTTAATAGACTCGAAGTTTGAAGCTAGTTTTATCTCCAGAAAGCTGGGCATGAATGACGCAGTTTGTATAGTTTCTTTTTGTATCATATCGCTGCTATTAATCCAGCACATAAATTTAAAACTGTGGTTAAAAAGTCTGCACTCGTTGGAGAAGCTTGTTCATTTTAATACAAACGATCTCCCGCTTAGATGTGTATAGATTTGGTATAAGACAGAAATTTGTACCTTTGTACTCCCCGATTATGATTTCTAAAGTTAGAAAGAAATTAAACAAACACAGGATGGGTGGCGTGAGAAGACATACTGTAATTCTGGCTAAAGGGTTATAATGCCTAACCAATATGATCAAAATATTCGGAAAAAGTTATCGTGAGACACATAGATGCTATTTAACCATCATAAAGTATTCGACGTAGTTTAATAACTTTTAATTTCAGTATTAAGACATTTTTGTTTATACACTAGAGGCGCTGCTAAAATCCTGGTTGCAGTTTGTACACATTTTAAGAGAGGCATATTTGAAAACAAAACAATAATTTTTGTGAGATATTAACACAGGTCTTCTTATATAGACATGATATTCAATTGGGGTATTCACACGGTCGTCATAAAGTCATATATCATAAAATAATAACACGAAAAAATATGACTGCTGTGAGCAACCCTCATAAGTTAGTGTGCTATTTTAAATTTGAGTCAGCTGATAAAAGAAAAATACACTTATAAAAAATTACAAATATTTTTAATTATAAATGCCAAAAACAAGTAAAAAAACTGAAATAATAACGGGTTTGTGCGAAAAATATATATTGGACATTATTATGGCTGATTCAAGTAAATAGAAAAATAAAATAATTACATGTTTACATTTAAATAAATCTCTTTCAAGGTGATGATGACGATGAAGAACAACTAAATGAAATGTTCTTAACAAACGTCGCTAGTTCGCTCATTAATCGCAGAAGCATCCACCTTGGAGTTCCAAAATCCAATAAGTGGAACCAAAACGTGTTAAAAATGTTTGACGACAGCCGATTTAATCAAATGATTAGGGTTCGGCCAGAGGAATTTGTGAATATACTGAACTTGATTAAAGACGATGATGTGTTTAACACAGGTCCAAAAACAGCACAGCTTCCAATTGATGTGCAGTTAAAAATCGTACTTTATCTGTTGGGATCCTCTGGCGATGGACTTTCAACACGAAAAGTAGCTACCCTCTTTGGAGTGGGTGACGGAGGCACAATACAAAAGGTCACAAAACGTGTTTTTAAAGCACTTTTAAATTTGAAAGAAAAATTTTTAAGCTGGCCTAATGCAGAAGAACGACAACAAATTCTGTTCGCAACTAAAGACGAAATGCTTGGTTGCGTAGGGTATATAGACTGCTCTGAAATAAAATTATCTGAAGCACCTGCCAAACACCACGAGTTATTTTTTTCTCGAAAACTCCAATATGCCGTTAAAGTTCAAGCAGTTTGTGACTACAAATTACGAATAAAACAACTAACAATAGGTTATCCAGGTAGCGTACATGACGCAAAAATTTTTTTAAACTCTCCACTAGCAAAACACCCTGAACGATTTTTGTCGCCACCAAAATGGATTGCTGGTGATAGCGCTTATCCCCTAAAGTCATTTTTGTTGACGCCTTTTAGAAGAAACAGCATCGAACATTCCAAAGCTGAAAGGGATCTCTACAACAAACACTTTTCTAAATATCGAGTTCGCATTGAGAATTGTTTTGGTATTTTAAAGGAGAAATTTTTTGTTTAGTTATGACAAAACAATAAACACATCACAAAAGGTGTTATTATTTTATGACTTTTTTCTTTGAAGCACAACAACAGTTTTTTTAAACTATCATAAAATTTTAGTATTTTATGCCAATAAGACTAGATAGCACACCGTGTGAATACCCCAAATATTTTTATATGCTAGAGCATATAACCTAAACACGAAATTATGACCAGTTTTTAAAAATATTCAGAACATATAAGATTTTCTTTACATGAAAGAATTATTCATTTCAAGAGAGAAAAAAATTTTATAACTTCCTGGAATTTCTAAAAAAATATAAATTTCAAGTGGTGTAATCTATAGTTATCTAAGCCGATAATTAAATCAAGGTTATATATAGAAATATACAAACAATTTTTAGTCATTAAAACTAAAAAGAACAAAAAAAATTTAAATTTTTTCAAACAGAAGTCATACAAAAGCCATTGAAAACACCCAAAAAAAAAGGTCAAAAGATTCCCAAAAAAAAAAACAAAATTCACAAACGAAAATATTTGGTGTTTTATAAAGCTTTTATATAAAAAAATTAATTTAAATTAACAAAAAAAAAAACAATACAAAATACTAACAACCAGCAGCACCACACATAAAAAAGGCTGAAGTCTGTACACCATAAATGCAGGCTGCATCACAAATGCCATTCCAAATGATCATAATGAATAGGAATTTTCTCTTTTTTTTTTTTTGTAGTAGTTTTTGCAGTTTTTGTATTTTTTGCTAAAACAAAAAACCTTATCGAATAGAAGAGAGGAGCATTTAAATAAATCAAAAACGCTTTCTTTTTTTGTTTTATTTTTTCTTTGGAGCAAAAGCAAAAAATCCCACACAAACACTACACATGAAATAGATTTTGTTTACGTATTTATTTTATTGTTAATCAGAATTCATAATTCCTTTAGTTAAACGATAGCAAACGATAACATTATTATGATTCTAAAATTACAATTCGCACGTCTTTCTTTATTGAATGAATAGCAGGCACGACACACTGTTCATTGGCGAAAATTTTTGATAAAACTAATAAACGAAACGAATGGTGATGGTCTTTCGAAGTCAGTAGTAAGGGAAGACCTCTCTCAAAAATATTGAAATCTATCAGTCACTCACTATCCCTCCATACCATACCACCACACATATACTGTACATACTCGTACATACTCACTTGCAAACGCATATGAAAACAATAATCAAATAAAAAACAGTTCCATCTCTATGCCCCCTAAATATCTACCATATACTCGTATATGACAGCAAGTATTTGCTATGTGTGCTATTATAAGGAGAGTAAAATCCATATAGAATGTATACTCATTGTATACAAAGAATGAAATACAAACAAATCAACAAACAAACAAACAAATACAGAAAAAAAATAATAAATTGCTTAATAAATTGTCCAATATTTGTAGTAAGCAATACAAACAAGTATACATACATCATCGTCCATATACTAACTTACAATATAATAACAGGCCTTCGGTCGTCACTCTAGCTCAGAACAATAAGAGAAATGATGAGCAATAAGAGCACCACCACAATTCGAAATCGAATAAAAAAACCGTTTCGTTTCGTTTCATTTCGAAGTGTGTATTGAGCATCGAATGTTTGAGAGTCTATAAGTGTGGTGCTCATAATTGATTAGACTAATTAAAAGCGCTTAAGATAGCAAATAAAAATAAACAAATAAATAGTGTGGGTATATTAAATTTGAATAAAAGAAAAAGGAAAACAAAAAAAAGAAAGAAAAACACTTAAGTTCGTAGGAAAACAAATTAATCCATTATAGTTGCCTTAAGTGAAAGACGTTTTTTATTTTAGGTTAGGTTAGATAGAAAGATTTTTACAAATCAAATTCGGACACATTGCTTTGAATATAAAAATCCAAATCCTTATTAGCAAAAGAAAAATTGCCAATTGATCTTCACTTCATTCTATTGAGACTAACTTCTCATCTACAAATTACCGTTATAGTTGCCTTAAGTAAAAGACGGTTTTTAGGTTAGTTTAGATAGAAATCCTCCTTATTAGCAAAAGAAAAATTGCCAACCGATAACTTCTTATCTACAAATTATTCGCCAAAGACAGTTAACGATGGTAACTGCTCTGTCAAGTTCAGACAAGAACCTTACAAACCATCACCCTTAACAAAATTATTCACCAAAGACTTTAAAGTAGAGTTTAAAATCCTCCCAATGTTTGGAAGGCTAAGCTGTAGAAAGTCATTATCACCAGAGCTTTGTCCTAATGGAGAACAATCCCTGTTCTGGTGACCAAAAATCACAACTAGTGGACGACTACACGATAGTGTTGACAGTATAGATTCGATTTAAAAGGTAGATCGTAGGAAAACAACTCTTACATACATACATACATAATTGGTCATTGGAAGGTCAGGCAGCGATACCTCTTGAAAAATACACACACACGTTCAAAGTCGGTTATTACAACCCTTCAGTCAGGATTGCGACCTATCTTCTCACACCACTTACATATGTTGTGTGCGTTAATTTTAAATATGAGTGGCAGGACCTACAAATTAAAGTCGACTCCGAACGACAGATTTCTGAGAAACTTTTTATGGCTAAGAAAACAACTCTTACCACATGATTATCTATAAGCAGACAGCAAAACCTGACTACTCACTTGAAATTGCCACTTTTTAACATTAGTTTTGAAAAAAAAAATTTTTTCTTGTAGTCCAGCACCATTGTTTCTGCCCATAAGTTGGAGTCAGAAACTAAATTCAAACAGAAGATACTGTTTAGCAATTAGTGGATATCGTGGAATGTGGTTTTCAAAGAATTACAGCCTCCTCATCCTGCCGAAGACTAAATTACATTACAAAGTGATGCTGAAATGTCTTGGCATCTTCTAAAAATTTGTTTTCTATTCACTTAAATGATTTGTTATAGTGTATACGCCTAGTAGAATATTCCAAATATCGTATAAATCAATTTGTAAAGTATACTAGGCGCAACGCCTTATAGGCATTAAACAGTATCCCGATGTTCGTCAGGGTGAGTTAGGGAAGACATTATAAGGAAACAATACATGAGTTGAGGTAGTACCAAAGTAGTTAGGTCACACTACTTTAGTACATCTACACAATAATACAATGCGAGTATTGTGTCTTCGGACAACTATTTCTTACAATAAGCTTACAAATAAGTATTAAATTATTCCGCACAATCAAATAATTACAATACAATTAAGAATACAATAAATTTAAAGTGTTAATAAATAAGTTAAAGGAGCCCTATAGTGAGGTATAAACAATTAAATAAAAAAAATCATTAATTTAACTTAAACTGAAATAGGTTTTATCAGTTTAACTTTTTTATTTATGAAAAAAATAGATGACGTAGTCAAATGTTTATTTATTTAGTAGCTTGCCGGGTATTGCAATATCAAAGTTCAAAAATTAATTAAAAATAGAAAACAATAACTATTTAAGTAAATAAAATAAAGATTAAACAAATTATAGTATATTTTTAGGGGTTTTTAAAAAATATTACGGAGTTATATAAAGGGTCCGCCAAATAACTTTTTTTTGAAAATGCTTTAAAAAAACTACTGAATATTTTCGCAAATTTCTTTTTTTATTTGAAAGTACAATCCTTCCGGTTAATAATGGAAAATGATTTCATTCAAATGGCTGCCTCGGCTGGCCATGCAGTAGCCTACACGATCGGTGCAATTTTTAAGCACATTATCGATTGTGTGCAGCTGTATTTCACCAATGGCTTCACGAATATTGTCCTTTAAAGCGTTAATTGTCTCTGGCTTGTCGGCGTAACACTTCTCTTTGACGGCATCCCACAAATAATAGTCCAACGGTGTCAAATCGCAGCTCCGAGGTGGCCAAACGACATCAGCTCTGCGGCTGATAATACGATCTTCAAAAACAGGGCGCAGGGCGAGTGTAGCTTCGGCTGTGTGGCACGTAGCGCCGTCCTGTTGAAACCAAATGTTGCCAATATCCTCCTCTTCAATTTTTGTGAACAAAAATTCATTCAACATGGCCCGATAACGATCGCCATTCACTGTAACGGCCACTCCTTGCTCATTTTCGAAGAAAAATGGCCCAATTATGCCTCTGGACAAAAATCCGCACCAAACAGTGACGCGTTTTGGGTGCGTCGGCTTTTCAATGTATGCGTGCGGGTTTTCTGTGCCACAAATGCGACAATTTTGCTTGTTTACATACCCGCCAAGATCAAAATGAGCTTCATCTGCCAAAATCGGCATCTTCTGGTGTAGGGCTACTGCATGGCCAGCCTGGGGCAGCCATTTGAATGAAATTATTTTCCATTATTAACCCGAAGGATTGTACTTTCAAATAAAAAAAGAAATTTGAGAAAATATTCAGTAGTTTTTTTTTTAAAGCATTTTCAAAAAAAAAAGTTATTTGGCGGACCGACCCTTTAGTATATAAATTATTAATAAATTATAAATTATATGATAATTTAACAAGCTATCTATTTAAAATCATAGTTTAGGGGTAAAGTAAAAGAAATTTAATAGAGATTTAATAGAAATGTTTTCTAGCCCAATAGGCTTTTTAAAATACAGCTTGAAGATTTCAATAGTTTTTTATAGAGGTATAGAACTTTAAGTTGGCATTACTTTTCAAGATGGCGACCGTTTTAACAGCTGTCAAGTGATTTATTCTCAGTTTGGTTTGGCAATTCATCATGAATAGACTCACGCCTGAACAACGCTTGCAAATAGTGCAATTTTATTTCGAAAATAATGGTTCTGTGCGGAAAACGTATCGCGCATCATAAGCGAATTTTGTTTAGCGATGAAGCGCACTGCTGGTTGAATGGCTACGTCAACAAACAAAACTGCCGCATTTGGAGTGAAGGCAATCCTCAAGTGTATGTGGAAACACCGTTACATCCAGAAAAACTGACTGTTTGGTGCGCTTTATGGGCTGGTGGAATCATTGATTGGTCCGTACTTTTTCAAAAACGATGGTGGCCAGAACGTTACAGTCAATGGTGATCGGTATAGAGCCATGATTACTAACTTTTTCATTCCTGAATTGAATAACCATGATGTCCAGGAGATGTGGTTTCAACAAGACGGCGCAACATGTCATACAGCTCGTGCCACAATAGATTTATTGAAAGACACGTTTGGTGACCGCCTAATTTCATGTTTTGGACCTGTGAATTGGCCTCCAAGATCTTGTGATTTAACACCGCTAGACTACTTTATGTGGGGCTATGTAAAGTCATTGGTCTATGCGGTAAAGCCACAAACGCTTGACCATTTGGAAGACAACATTCGCCGTATTATTGCCGATATACGGCCACAAATGTTGGAAAAAGTCATCGAAAATTGGACGTCCAGATTGGACTACATCCGCGCCAGCCGTGGCGGTCATATGCCAGAAATCATATTTAAAATGTAATGCCACAAAATTATCTTTCGGATAAATAAAATTCATGTCAATCGAATAACCCATCGTTGTTTTATTGCAACTTAAAGTTCTATACCTCTATAAAAAACACCCTTTATTTTAAAATTGTTTATATTCAAAAGATTCAAATCAAAACTAACAACACAGTTTTTAAATTTTAATACATTTCGGTGATTAGTTTATAATTAATAGTATTTAATAGGATTGTCTATAATAAAATAATTACTTTACGTTTCTCTATAAAATGTTCTCTAACAAATGCAGCCATTAATTAATAATTTTTGTATTTTTTTTTTTTTCTCTTTCAATGAATAACAAAAAATATTTGTTGTCACAAATAAATAAAAAATATATTTTATTAGCACATCGTATTTTTTCCTCTTTCATTACAAATTAACACTGTTTAATAAAAATGTTAGAAAACAACTGAATAAATTACCAACGAAAAGAAAATAAAGTGACGACACAGCAGAGCCACTTATTTGCTTATTTCAATTTATCTAACCCAATGCCAGCTCTCGCTCTCTCTCTATTAATGGAGTAGAGCAGAGTAGAGTAGAATAGAGTAAACAAATAAGAGGGCATATCTATTAGCTTGTTCTATATATACTATATACGTAGATAAGATTAGCATGAGGCTTATGTTAAAGAAGCCTGCCTGTATGTACACTATGCAGCGTGCTGGTTATCAGCAGCAACAAACAAATATTTGAAATCAAACAGCCGTTACCACATAAAAACAAGAGAGAATCTGTATTTTAATTCTCTTCTTTTCTTTTTAAATCATAACTGTAATTAAAACAAAAGATAAAAAAAAAGAAATTAAAAATTAATTATTCAAATAAAGAAAAAGAAAACACATGCAATATATGCTATGTAGGGGGTTTTACCTGTTGCATATGCCGGTTCGATTTCCTCCTCCGATTGCAATTGCTGTTGCTGATGTGTGGTTGGCACAGTGGGTATGGGCACTGGTATGGGCAAACGTTCATAATGTATACACTCGTGATGATACTGATGATGACCATGACCATTATGTATGGTGCTAAGAGAACTATTACGTCCTCCACTGCCGCCACTACCACAACCATTGAGACCACTGCCAGCACTGCCATGACGTACGATGTGATGATGTTGATGGGGTGCGGCGGTCTGTTCGAGACCACCCATGCAGGGACCGCTGCCAAAGACACTACCACCACTACCGCCACCGGAATCGTCCGTGGTTGTGGTGGTATTATGGCAGCGACTCGAGCAACGACCCAACGAACCACTGCCGCCACTGTGAGTATGATGACCGCCAGCCATGCCCACCAAATGGGCAGACATATGGCCTATGTGGCCGCCACCACCTGCCATTATAGAGCCGCAACCTTGGCTAGAATCGGAACCGGAATCATGACCAGGACATGGACCGGCCGATCCCGGTCTTGAGCCTATCAAACTCATAGTGGAATGTGGCGGAGTAATGGATGATGATGTCTGCATATAATGATGTGTATATGGATGAGGATGTGGTACATCATAGTCGCCAGTGTCAATAGGACCACCAGCCAACATGCCCACACTTCCACTGCTGCCATGCACCACATTCACCAGATGGCCCGTGCTGCCCTGTAAACAGCCCATCGAACCGTGGGCACTGCCCGGTCCCACTGCTACGTGACTGCCATGATGACTACCGCCACCATGTATGCTGCCATGAGCACTGCCGCTGCGGCTGTGCAATGAAACTCCTCGTGTTAAAGTATTATTGGCCGATTGTATGGAAGAGACAACAGCACCGCGACACATAATATCGGACAGTTGATTGGCCTGTATATCAAAATATTTGGACTTTTGTAACAGAATACACACATACACACACACACATACAGGCAATATAAAGGCAATGCAAATATGTATGTAATCACACAGGCGATGAGAAAGAAATTCGTTTAAAAATAATTGAAATCCAATGAAATGATCCGATGAAGATAGAGAGAGAGTCCATCAATAAACAAAAAATATACAATGCAGGATGCCATGATTAAGTTTTTTTTTTCAATTTCAAAAGAATTAGAAAATGTAGTAAAAATAGTTGTGAAATGATTTCTTTTATGCAAAACGAAAGGAAAGGCAAAAAGTTAATATTTAAGCCTTAATGTAGGCAATAATTTTAAAAACATTTTAATAAAATAAACGTTTCAACTACATTTTTAAGAAAAATATTGATTTATTTTGCTTTTATTTTACCTTAAACCGGTAAATATTTGTTTTATAAAAAACAGTTTATTGTTTTATTGCATACTTTTAGGAACATATTAATCTCTTACGGCATTATACAATATTTTTAAAGAATTTATTTACAAAATATTCAAAATTCTGTTCAAAACATTTTCTTCAGAAAATTAAATTCTATAAATGAATTTCATTACCTTAAGGTATGCAGCATTTTAGAAAAAAAACATTACTTCTTTCTCTGCTTACAAGGAAAAAGAAAAAGAATTATTTCCCTTGTAACAAGTAAGATATTTAAGGTAAATGGCAAAAAGGCAACATACTTAACATATAATTATTTCCTGGCATACTTTTAGGATCATTATTTTCAACAGGAAGTTATAACTCCATTATGACCTTAAGCAATTCGAAACAATTTAATAATTATGCAGTTTTGAACTTGAAAGAAAGTAATAACCCGCTGAAACTAGAAGTACTGGCAGTTTTAAACTAAAATAAGTCATTGTAGTTGTTAAGGAGGGGAAAAGTTTTAAAAATTCTGCATACTTTTAGGAACATTGCATTTAACACAGGAAGTTTATTAACTTAATATGACCTTTAGACTATTTTTTTTTTAATTTATAAGCCATTTTTAAATTTTCTATAACACCTTAAGGTAGACTTTAGTTTTTATAAAAGTTTACTTTAAAAACTAACCATCTTGCCTTTCTTTCGCTTTGTTTTATAGTTTTTTTTTTTAATAGAAAAATTATAAAAATTCAATATGTTTACAATATGTAGAGCTTTTAAGTTTCTTGACACGTGGGAACAATTTACGATACCTTAGTATAAGTCCATACCTGAGGACTATCCAAACGATCCAAAGACTGACGCCGCGATGGATAATCATCAGCGGCAAATAATTGTTGAGCAGCTGGACAATTTTTATTCGAATGCTGATGTAAATACTGTTGCGAAGATGTTAGGGGGTGAGGTGGTGGAGGAGGCGGTGTTATAGAACCGCAGGGACTGCCCGGACATGGGCTACCCGGACAAGGACTACTACAACGACTGCGACATGTGGGTGAATAACAAAGATTGGCTTGGGTACCTGACGGTGTATTGGGACAAGTATTCGAATTTGTTGTCGTCGTAGCCGTAGTTTGCGTTACCGCCGCCGCCGCACCAGCTGCTGCAGCTGCAGCTGCAACGGTGGTGGTGTTGGTAACGCAGGGCTCTTCTTCGGGTTGTTGTAGATTTACAGGTAAAGGGGTACACTGGGTATTACGGCGTGGAGAACGGCCACGATCGACAGTGGTGGCACTCCAATAACCCCAAGCCATGTTTTTAGGTGTTTTTTTTAAATGTTTCTTTTTTAATTTGTTTTATTTTTTTTTTTTTCTTTTTAATTACGAACTTAATTCCTTGAGTTTAGTTTTAGCTTGAGTTGAAGTTGTAGTTAATTTTCATGGTATTTTCTTTTTTGTAAACTTATTTTAATTTTGAATGTGTATTATATCCTTAAGATTCGAAGAAAAACCACACCTTTTTTTTAAAACGAGTTATAATTGTGTAATATTTTTCTTTCTTTTCTTTCGATTTTATTTTATTTTATTTTTTTTTTTTGTGTTTTTCTTCTTTTATTTTATATTCGTTTTATTATTATGTTTCTATAGATAAAATGCAATTACAAAACAAACTTTCTCACAGGACTTTCGTTATTATTCTTGTCCATCTCGGCATTTTGGCACTTAAACCACTTTTCTTTTTCGTTATTTTCATAAATTTCCTTAACTGCACTCGAAAATTTCGCTTTTCACTTTAGCAACTCAAATATTCACAAAAAAAACGCACAAAACACGTACAGGAAGGGGGTGTAATGAGAGAAGGCCGTAGAAAAATAATCTTTAACTTTCAATGGAAATGATGATAAAATTGTGTATAAATCAGTAGAATTCTTGTTTTTTCTTCTGCTTTTTTTATGAGAATTTTTTTTCCAATTTTTTGGCTTTGATTTCCATTCCAAGTAGTTTTCTTATGCTTGAATACCTTTAATCCATACCGTGATGTTGTGATAAATGATTACAATAACCATAAAGAGGTAGTAAGACGGGGTGATGGTGATTTAAAAGCAAGGAGCAGCAGCAGCAGCTAGCCAAGGCACACAGAAGAAGACTATGATGTAAAGACTATACAAACATTTTGCGGTTGGCAAAGTCAAAAGTACGAAAGTCTATAAAAAATAAGAAGAAGAAGAAGAAGGTACAATTCGAACGATTAATAATGCATTGCAGATGTTATATTCCAGTTGTTTTTTTTTATTGCTGTTACACTGTGCTGCCATTTGCTACTAATACAGCCGTTGTTTAATGTTGTTGCCTTTATTCGGCAAAAAAATATTCCTTGTTGTTGAGCTGAAGCACAAAATTCCGTAGCAAACGAAACAACGAAACTCAAAATGTTGTAAAGGAATGTCAAATGAAAAGTCAACATTTAAATTGAAAGGACTCTCTAGAGAAAGCACGAGAGAGAATGTAAAACAAACCCTGTACGAAAACCTTATAATATAATATTTAAAGTCATATGAACGGCGCGCGAGAGCGAGAGAGAGTATTCGTAAAAGAAACCGTCTTTGAAAAGGCAAAAGCAAGTGCAAGAGAGGAGAGAGAATAATTTCTAACATCTCATTTAGTTAGAGAGTTAAAATTGTAAAATCTCTTTTAAAAAGAGCTAAAAAGGAAAAATTTTAACGACTCTCTGTCTCTCTCCGCAAATTTAAACTGTTTTCCTATTTGAAAAGGCTTTCAATTACATTAGAATACTTGAAAGGTACTTTTTTGGTACTTTTTTCTAATAAATAGGCTTTAAAAGGACTTTTAAATTTAAACTATTTTCCTATTTGAAAAGGCTTTCAATTACATTAGAATACTTGAAAGGTACTTTTTTGGTACTTTTTTCTAATAAATAGTTTTTTAAAAGGACTTTTAAATTTAAATTAAAACTGTTTCGCAAATTTAACCTGTTTTGCTATTTGAAAAGGCTTTCAATTGTATTATAATACTTGAAAGGTACTTTTTTGGTACTTTTTTCTAATAAATAAGTTTTTAAAAGGACATTTCAATTTAAATTAAAACTGTTTCGCAAATTTAAACTGTTTTCCTATTTGAAAAGGCTTTCAATTGCATTAGAATACTTGAAAGGTACTTTTTTTGGCACTTTTTTGGTACTTTTTTCTAATAAATAGGCTTTTTTAAATTAAAAGGCACATGAAAGGTGCTTTTTTGTACTTTTGTTAATAAATAGGCTTTTTTTAAATTAAAAGGTACTTGAAAGGTACTTTTATTGGTACTTTTCTCTAATAAATAGGCATTTTTAAATTGAAAGGACTTTTGAAAATACTTAAGCAATTTGTTTTTAATCTTGTTTCTGTAGAATATTTAGCGGTAGCATGGGGAATGTTTTTACATTACAATTTACAAATCCGAGCAATTCAAATTCAAACTCTGTGGGGGGCGATAAAAACCCTTTCGAATTTAAGTCTAGAGATTCCGTTTAGGCAGAGATAATCAATAGATGGAGGTTATGCTATATGACAACCTAATATTCTTCCCCCTAATGTTCCAATTATTAAGAAAGTACTTTTTCAGAATACAGAATACCCCTCCCAAGAGAGTAGATTTTCTAAAAACCTAAAATAGAAATATTTGCCAAATTGAAAAGGCTTTCAACAGCATTGATAGTTAGAAAACCCCTTCTGAATTTGTTTTTTTGTGTATTAAAATCAAAAGTACTTTTTAAGTACCTTAAGTACAAAATAATACTCTTTATATTTTTGTTTGGTTTTTAAAACTTTTGTTTTAAATTACTTTTGTACAGAGTTTAAATGGTTTCCCTCTCTTTTATAGAGGAAAAATTTTAAAACTTAAAGAACTAAATTACTTTCCTATTTAAAGGGGCTTTCAGTAGCTTTAATGTAATTAAAAGGTACTTTTAGGGTACTAAAAAAAGTTGCTTTTTTTTAGAACCTCTTTTCTTTTTCTATCGTAATGAAAGTCTGGTCTGTTTGCGCTTTTTAAAGACAGTACTTTTTTAGGATAGATGGACCTAACACTGACTGAGTCAAAAGCACTACAAGTGGTTTTATAAACCGATTGCTCATAACCGGAATTGAGAGCCTGTTTCTCTGGTACCCAATCAGTAAATCTAGAGTGTTCTGAATGGTCAGCCGACTTTAATTATTATTTGAATTTGATTTTATATGAATGGAGATGCAAATCAAATGCGAATTACGCCATAATAAGCTGTAAGAGAGGCCTTTTTCTTGAGAACAGCATGGAATCAATAAATTCGGATTATAAGCCAGGCTTTCGCTAACAGAAGCGATATTTTTGTTATTGCCTGATCTGACTACATCTGTAACGTTTTCAGTTTCAAATTTCTTTCTTATCTTGCTTAAGTTAGCCGATTATGATGACCATAATCACGAGTTTCTTCAAATTTCTTTCTCGTCTTGTCTAAGTATGCAGATTATGATGACAATAATCACCACGTAATGCTCGAAGAGTGGTTACGTTTAAACAACCACTTTTGTGAGAAGTTTTACTATTTCTATGTGTTCTTTTATAAATAAGTCTTCTTCTTGAAATAACTGATGGAAGATATTTAACAACTTTACATGGAAATTTTGTTTACTCTCAGAGTTTTTGCCAGAAATCTGCCGAAAAGTCCCCGAACAAAATATTTTCTTCATATTTTCGTTTTGATGTTGAACCATGGCCTTACGTCTAATAAGCCAATACACTACCGACTAGACTCCGACGATTTCGAAATTACGAAAATTAATTTCAATCGAGGAAAACCCTGAAAGTAAAAGTTCCACAACAAATATCATAGAATGGTTGGGCTGCACTACTTTAACAGAAAGACTAGGACTGTAAATTCCTCACGATTATATTTAATACAACAACCCAATTGATTCTTATGCTAAGCTTTGCTACTAGACATGACACACCTGGCAACCCTATGATTCTAGATAAAAAAAAATTAAACTACGAAACAAAGTGAACAAAACTAGTAAAAAGGTAGGAGATACGTGATGGGAATACATCACAACAACGAGGACGAAAAGGAGATCCCATTTCATTGTCTGGCAGCTGGAAACCTGTGATGAAATATTTTTGTGCACCCAGAATTTATTGACATAATATGGCTGCCTTCCAAAAAATGTATCAATACAAAGTTTGTATGCAGTTCTACTACTGTACATAAGCTATGTAGATATGCAAAGTAACGAAACAATGCATCAACTTTAAATTCGATGCCTGATTGCTTTTTGACTGCGTTAAAAATACACATTGACGACGTTTTGAAATAGAATACATTGTATATATTTTGTACAGCGGCATTATGAAACACGATACTTTGTTCAAACACAAAGCAACTAACATTTTGGAAGGCAGCCTATGTCTAGCCACTACCTACTAGACTACGGCGACTTTGGCTTCAGAAGCTAGTTCGTAATACTGACTGAAGGATAGTAATGACCAATTATGTATGTATGTATGTATGTATGTATGTGTGTAAATATTTAACAGCTGACTTCCGGGTTTGTAAAGCAAATGAATAATCTTTCAGAATTCCAAACAAAATCTCAGAAATAAAAAGGAATTCTAAAACTAATTAAATATTAAGCAGCAAAAGATATTCTTATAATAATAAATAATTATAATATTAAAAAGGAAATTTAATTACTTTAGGACAGAGTTTGTTTTGTAACTAACTTGGCTGGCCAACAGATAAAAAAAAAAAGAAGAAAACTTCCTTTCTTTTTTTTCTCTAAAAACATTTTATCTTAATTGCCAATTTTTTTTGTTGCTTTTTTTACTTTTTTGTTTTTGTAGTTATTGCTGTTGTTTCTGCTGTTAACATGAGGGCTCTGCTGTTGCTGTTGTTCGTTTAGCTTCATTGGCATCGTTTATATCCAGGTTAATATAACAATTGACGTCAAAACCTTCAAATAAAACTGCTGCTGCTCTTACACCAAAAAAAAAAATGAAGAAAAAACAAACGCCAGAATAAAAAGTGAACAAAACTTTTTAATAAAAAAAAACTAAAAGAAAAAAAAACAACAAAATAATGTAAAAATATAAAAATGAAAAGCAGCAGCAGCAACAGCAACAACAGATAATATTCGTAAACAAAGGACTAAATGAAGAGAAAAGAAAAATCCCTCAATCACCAGAAAAGTATGCAGCAATTATGTTTAATGTCTTCTTTTCTTTTCTCTACCAATCGCCTAACCTCCTCTATTTTTTTGTCTTGTAGATTACATGGAAAAAAAACCCTCTCGCTGTACAACAAACACTTGAAAATGAAATGAAGCGGTGATGGGGGGGGCGATAAGGAAAAGAAGCGTTTAGCTAAAGAATAAATAACAGAAATCGAGAGAAAAATAAATAATGCATGTGCACAACAGCAACGACTACAACAACAACAGCAGCAACGTGTAAAAAAAATATAAAAAAACCTTAAAAATCATTTTACAAAGGAATGAAAAAAAAAAACGAAATGAATGAAAACGATGATTAATAGATGCTCAGCAAAACTAGTTCAGCAAAAGTTTTATGGCAAAGTCAAAAGAAAATTGTACTATTGCCGAAAAAACATATATTTTAACCTACAGCCTAGCAGTTGTTAAATAGCGCATAGCCTATAAGTAGGCAATATATTTTTAATATTACAAAATTACAATAAAAATTTCCTAGGAAATCACAGCAAATTACACATAAAACATTAAGTTCTTATTGTAAGGAATTAGGCATATTGTTATGCCATTAATTTCATTGCATACTTGGCAGGTTATTTTATTATTTTTAAAATATTTTTTAAGCCTAAAAAATTAATGCTTTTTTATACAATTTTCAACATCTGGTTAAAAATTTATAGCATACTTTTGGCATTCAAATTTCATTGCCTACTTTTTGGCGTTAAAAATAAAAATTAGGCAATATATTTTTATATATTAAAAAATTTCAATAAGAATTTCCTAGGAAATCACAGCAAATTACACATAAAACATCAAGTTCTTATTGTAAGAAATTATGCATATTGTTATGCCATAAATTTCATTGCATACTTGGCAGGTTATTTTATTATTTTTAAAATATTTTTCTAAGGCAAAAAAATTAATGCTTTTTTATAGAATTTTCAACATCTGGTTAAAAATTTATAGCATACTTTTGATATTAAAATTTCATTGCCTACTTTTTGGCGTAAAAAATAAAAATTAGGCAATATATTTTTAATATTACAAAATTTCAATAAGAATTTCCTAGGAAATCACAGCAAATTGCACATAAAACATTAAGTTCTTATTGTAAGGAATTAGGCATATTGTTATGCCATTAATTTCATTGCATACTTGGCAGGTTATTTTATTTAATTTTTTAAGCCTAAAAAATTAATGCTTTTTTACACAATTATCAACATCTGATTTAAAATTTATAGCATACTTTTGGCATTCAAATTTCATTGCCTACTTTTTGGCATTAAAAATAAAAATAAAATTAGTATGAATATTCCCAGAGGATTGTTACATTTGAAATTAATACGCCTAATGGCCATTTAAATACCCTAAAAATGAAGACAGAACAACAAATTCATGAGAGGGCTATACAAACGATTCTTCTTGAAAATTGTTAAAAAAAAGTTAAAATAAACTTTTTTGAGAACAAATAGAACTTCAAGAATTTTATACAATTGTGATCATAAAAGAAATCTGTATTAAATACTTTTAACTTCTTTAAAAACAAATAGAACTTCAAGAGTTTTACACAATTGTGATCATAAAAGAAAACTGTATTGCATACTTTTGGGAATCATTATTTATTATATTGCCTACTTTTTATCATTACAAACAAAAGTTTGTATGACATCGTATACATTTCTTTAATAACACCCAAATATCCTTAATCCGCTCCTGCCTAATGCATGTAATTAAATACACAAAACATTAAGTGATAAGAGTTGAATTTTTAAAGTGCAAAATACAGCTTACTACAGAAGAAGATAACATACCACAATAGCTAACCCTTGCTGTCATTATAAAAGCCCACAATAAGCATGACATAAATTAGTTATTTTATGAAAGAAACCGAAACCTGACCGATCTACCATTTGTTCCCTTGTTTTTATATAAAATCATGTATTTTTTAAAGCTTTTTTGTTACAACCCAATGACACCAGAGATAACGTTAAACTTGTTTTATTTGGCAAAACAAAACAAAATATAAACTTTTGCACTTGAACTAGGCTGTACTTTAATTAATTTGAAATCCCTAAAGTATGCTTTTCGTTTTTGTTAAAAGAAAATATTAAAACAACGACTAAGAATTCGTATTTTACATCGCAAACAACATTGTCAACATAAAGGCACATCATATTATGAGGTTTCTAGGTTTAATAAATAAAAAACATCAGAATTATTTTAAGCAAATCCAAAATAGAAAATAAATTCTAAATAGAGAATAGCAAATTAATTAGTAGTACCATCGGATTGCAACAACAAAAATGATGATTACATATTATCATGAATATATAATAGGACAACTCGATCCCATTACGTGATCCCGTGCTCTGAGGACTTCTACTATCCAATCTCTAACTTGTATTAACTTTAATATTTCCGTTCTTAAATGGGCTTTACTAACAGACGTTTAGTTAATTCTGTTTCTTAATATCCCGTTTTAATACAACAAAAAGCCTATCCATGGTACTCTAAGCAGTTTCCGATAGATCCATATTGCAAAGCCTTTATGATCTCCGATGTTATTGTCATTTCTTTATTTATTTGCTTTCAGTGTAGATCGCGTCCCTATGATTTTGACCATCCTGGTTGCCTTATTCACTGTAGATTGCAAGTAAATTGCCGGCTTGAGAAGGTTTACAAAGTATTTTACCAATCCAAACAAACTCTTGTCTTCTAATTTGATCTGATCCAAGCCATTAGTTATTACGAGTCGAGACTTCGCAAAGAGCCATTAACGATAACTTTTTTTTTTCTTATGCTGTCTGTAGTAAACCAAGTCTCACAGCCGTTAAGAAGCACCCCAGGAACTTCGAATTGAAAGTAATTATTTAAGCCCTAAAGCTGTAAACGTAAACTGCATATATGCAGCAATTGCCTACTTAATTCAGCTTTGAAGCAATTTTACAATTCCATCGCTTTCTATTATCATGCTACGCTGATATTGAAATTCTTCCACAGTGGAACTGGTGTCTGAGGAATATATAAAGATTGTATCCGAAAAGCTTAAGATGGTCATCATCAAATGTACATCACATTTTAATAATTACAAAAAAGAATTTGTATCGAGGAAGTCCTTTGACCCACCAGAAAATAAAACTTCCAAAACAAATATCATAGAAAGGTTAGGCAGCACTACTTTAACAGAAAGACTAGGACTGTAAATTCCTCACCATTACATTTAATACGAAAACCCAATTGATTGCCATGCTAAGCTTTGCTACCAGACACAACAGGCCTGGCAACCCTATGATTCTAGATAGAAAAATTAAATAAGGAAACAAAATGAACAAAACTAGATAGAAAGTAGGAGATACGTAGTGGGAATGCCTTACAAAAACGAGGACAAAGAGGACATCCCATTTCATTGTTTGGCACTTGGAAACCTATGACGAAATATTCTTGTGCACCCAGAAGTTATTAACATAACATATCTAGCCAAAGGAGATTTTTATAAAATCCACACTTTGATACAACTTTTGGGATGGTTGGGAGAGTAATGCCAACACAGATTTACAGTTAAATAACGGAATAAGTGCTATCGTTATTACATAACATAACATAATTGGTCATTACAACCCTGCAGTCAGGATTACGACCTAGTTTCTCACACCACTTATGTTGTGTGTGTTAATTTTATACATGAGTGGTGGGATCTACAGTTTAAAGTCGACTCCGAACGACATATTTTTGAGAAACTTTTCATGGCAATTTTATTTGCTCTCAGAGTTTTTGCCAGAAATCTGCTGAGAGGAAGTCGCCAAAGAAATACTTTTTTGTGTTTTGTTTTGATGTCTGGCCTGGGGCTCGAACCCTGGCTTTACGTCTAATAAGCCAACACACTACCTCTACTAGACCACGGCGACTTCAATCGTTATTACAACGGCAGTTTAAGCAAGCTATGCTTATTACGTCAATTTAGTCTTAAAAATTTCATATTTTAATTGCCAAACTTAAAAGATACGATTAAAGTGTCTGTAAACCCCTGCTTTTAAAATTTAGGGTTTTAACTACTACTATACCTTACTAATATTATTTACTAAATGAAAATAAAAACCATAAATAAAACATTAAGTTGTGAAGGCCCTTGGCAAATGTAAAACACAAAGAAATAAAGAAAAAATAATATAAATCCCTAAAGTATACTATATTATATTTCATTTTCACACTGTATACAATAGTAATTTACCCTTCTTATATGCTATGAATAAAAATTAACCTTACGCCTATAAGTATGCCTTGTTTTTATATTTCATATTTATTTACACAGATTAATGATTTTCTTCATCTTTACATTTTGTAGCAAGCCAAACACATTCTCTTTATAGTATTTAAAAGAAAAAGAGAATATAAAGAAGAAAAATTTGTTAAAATTTAAAATAAGTCATCTTATAAACCCATCATAAAGCCATAAAATAAATCTCCAAGAGAATGTGCTAAGTACTATACCCTTAACAAAATCAAAATCTAATGCTAATAAATAAATTAACGATTTCGAAAGTATAGGAAAAGCAAATATTGATAAGTAGGTTTATGAATAAAGATAAAGTTATAAAATTAATTTCTTTGGTTTATTAAGTAATTTTCATATTAGCAAAGGGCATAAGTTCGTTTTTTGTTTGTAAAGAAAAGTGGTTTAAGTTTTGGGTGGAGTTTTTTTTTTCTTTTTTCTTTACGTTTTGTATTAAAACGACTAAGCCTTTTATCGATTTATAAAATAAAAACGGAGTACTAAATTTTCACTTCGGTTTTCTTTTATTTTTTATTTGCACTTCTTTTCATGTTTTAATTTCATTACCTTTTTTATTTAATTTATAATTTTCTCTTTATTTAATTAGATTAGATTTTTATTATTTTATAATACATTTCTTTCTATTCGTATTATTATAAAAAAGTAACAGAAACTTAAATTTATTCTCACACACACTTGTTTTTTAATATATCATTAAAATACAATGAATATTTCATAAGAGCCTAAAGATAGGCTATCATTTTTGTATTATTGAAAAAAGCAATTTTTGCATAATTTTATTTCAACTTCATTTTAAATTTATTTTTTCTTTTTTTCTTTAATTTCTCTTTTTTCTAATATTTTCAATCAAATTTTGTACATCAAATATCGAACTGTTAAATATAAACGTCTATTTTCCACAAAATCTTATGCGCGAGTGTTCCGTTTTTACAGGCAAAAGCAGCTAAAGAGCGCTACTCGACAAAGACAACAAAAAAATGGAAATATTAACACACACAAAAAAAAAGTTCAGCTAAAAAGTCTGAACGAAAAAACAGAAAGAAAGTAAGAAAGAAAAAAAACACAGAAACGTTTAGCCAGCATAAAAATTTTCCATGGGAGAAAGTATGAGTTTTTTGGATTTCGTTGGCAGGATATTATGAAAAGCAACAACACACACACAAGCAATACCACTCACTCACTCTGTACACACAACACGGTATACGATTTCTATACAATAAAAGAAGAAGAGCCATAAATTGTTTTTTCCTTCCATTTTACACCACAGCACAGCAGTTGTTGTTGTTTTCTTATGCTCCCAGGCAACAAACACAACAACATTGAATCTTAGATTCAATGTCAATATATTGTTGTAATTTTCTCTAAACTTGCTCTCATTTCGAGTATTTCGAGGAGACTCTATTTAAAACTGACTTACGTACATTTATACATATGTATGTATGTACATACATACATATATACATACGTAACGTCCGAGTTAAATGTATGTGTATGTTAGCAGCCAGCCGTACTAGAGAGGCATGTAAAATCATTAAGAAAACGACCACGTCAACAACAATAGCAACAGCAAGAAAACGACAATGTTGTTGGTTGGTTGGTTGGTGGGTAAAAGTTTAACGTTGGCATTACAAAATATTGTTGCTGCTGGTAACAATTGAAAATAATTTCATGTTCAAGAAATTTTAATTCCAACTTTGTTAAACCAACAGAAAGCGTTTATTTTTTCAAAGTGGTTTACAAAATCTTATTTATCTCATGGAAATTCTAAGGAAAATTCATGAAAATTTTTTAAATAAAAAGAACAAAACTTTGTTTCCATCCTAAAACCAATAGAGCATTGCCACATTGAAATAAAATTGTCAACAAAATTTACAAAATCAGCTGGGATTTGCAAACGACAACTAAGCGCACAATCTCACTGCCTCTCTCTCTCTCTCTCACTCTCTCTCTTTGTGTTAAAGAGCATTTAACAATACGCAGGCCTAATCTCTCTCTCCAATATCCTTACCATATTTAACAATCGAAACAAAAACAACAAAAAATTGCCAACAAAAAATAAGAAAAAAACAAAAATCAAACACGGCCTCTGACTGACAACAAATAATGGATTTTTATTCCGGTTTAAACGAGTGTAGAATTTTATTATTCCTCTTCAATGCCTTGCTTGCTTGCTTGCTCTTCAAGAGCATCAGTTCGCATTAGCAGCAGGCAGTCAGCAGCAGCAGCAGCTTCCTAAATAAACGCCGTAGGTGTAAAATGATTTTTTTTATAAAGACATGTCAAAAACAACAACAACAACCATATAACAACTTATAATAGCAATGGCAACCAGCAATAGTTTTTATTTTTCTCTGTCAAACATGGCCAAGGTATTGTAAGGCTAAGAAGAAAAAAAAACAAAAGCATATGAATTTACATTTCTAACGTTCTTCTTCTGTTTGTTTGTTTGTTTAATTTTAATATTGTTGTTTTTGTTTTTGTTGTTGTTGTTATTGCAATTTTAATTAATAACAATTTAAAAAAGAAAAAGAACTTGAGTTCCTATGCATATTGCGGAATTTAAATATTAACAGCACCTTAAAGTAGACTTTAATAATTTCGTTTCATACAGGACTATTAAAAAGGATCGGATTTAACGGTAATATAAATGCTTCAATCTATCAAAACAGAATATTTATTTCTATCTTCTTGTATGGCATAGGATAACTTTCAATCCACTTTTGCAGCACCTTAAAGTAGACTCTAGAAATTCGTTTCATACAGATCTAATAAAAAAAGATATGATTAAAGGGTTATACAAATGATTCAAGCTATCAAAAGTTAGAATATTTATTTCTATCTTCTTGTATAACATAGGACAACATACAATCCACTTTTGCTGTACCATTTAAATATTAACACTACCTTAAAGTAGACTTTAATAATTTCGTTTCATACAGGACTATTAAAAAAGATCGAATTTAACGGTAATATAAATGCTTTAAGCTATCAAAACTTAGGATATTTACTTCTATCTTCTTGTATGGCATAGGATAACTTCCAATCCACTTTTGCTGCACCATTTAAATATTAACAGCACCTTAAAGTATACTTTAATAATTTCGTTTCATACAGGACTATTAAAAATGATAATGATTTAAGAGTAATAGGATAATAGTAATAGGATTAGGATATTAACTTCTATCTTCTTATATGGAATAGAATAACTTCCAATCCACTTTTGCTGCACTATTTAAATATTAACAGCACCTTAAAGTATACTTTAATAATTTCATATAAATGCTTCAAGCTATTAAAACTTAGGATATTCACTTCTATCTTCTTGTATGGAATAGGATAACCTCCAAACCACTTTTGCTGCAACATTAAAATATTAACACTACCTTAAAGTAGACTTTAATAATTTCCTTTCATACAGATCTATAAAAAATTATATGATTTAAGGGTGATAAAATGCTTTAAGCTATCAAAACTTAGGATATTTACATTTATCTTCTTGTATGGAATAGAATAACTTCCAATCCACTTTTGCTGCACTATTTAAATATTAACAGTACCTTAAAGTAGACTTTAATAATTTCCTTTCATACAGATCTATAAAAAAAAATTATATGATTTAAGGGTTATACAAATGCTTTAAGCTATCAAAAGTTAGGATATTTAGTTCTATCTTCTTGTGAGTAGTGACATAGAACATACGCAAACGGGGTAGCCTAAAAGATATGGCAATATAAATGGTTACCATTTACGTCTGTCGCAATCTAATAATTTTATTTCATTCTACGAATTTTTCATCATTGCAATCCAGTTCTCTCTTCCATCTAGGACCGTAACTTTTTTACCTTCTGCAGCCCCGAGGATTCCAATCAATGGCTGCCCTAGCTATAGCGTCTACTGTAGTTTGTGTCCGATTTTGAGTGGAGGTTGACTTGAGGTCGATATTAGCTATCAGATGTGGCCAAAAAAATTTAAAATTCTTCTCAGGCACCATTTGGGTCGATAGTGGCTATCAGATGTGACCAACAGATTTTGAAATCCATCTCACGCACCGTTTGGGTCGATATTGGCTATCAGATGTGGAGAAAAGATTTTGAAATCCTTCTCATGCGCCATTTGGGTCGATATTGGCTATCAGATGTGGAGAAAAGATTTTGTAATCATCCTCAGGCACCATTTGGGTCGATATTGGCTATCAGATGTGGAGAAAAGATTTTGAAATACTTCTCAGGCGCCATTTGGGTCGATATTCGCTATCAGATGTGGAGAAAAGATTTTGTAATCATCCTCAGGCACCATTTGGGTCGATATTGGCTATCAGATGTGGCCAAAAGATTTTGAAATCCTTCTCAGGCACCGTTTGGGAAACAATTTTATGTTGCGGTCAGTTAAATTCAATGTCTATACTCGTAGAGTAGCCTCGACTTGACTCTGGACTTGAATATATTAATCTTCACCCTTTAAATATATGGGACTCTTTCCATACTAGCTGCAGAAGACCAAAGGATGGCTGCGCACAGTTTATGCAGTTTACGATATCAACACCTATCAATAAAATTAAGAGACATTAAAGTTGAATACATCAACAAGTGGCACAGAGCCTCTATGTAGGATATTTTGGCCTCACGCCATCATCGCCGCGGGTCTCTAGAACTTAACCAACGAGGAACTTGCATACATACATACATAATTGGTCATTACAACCCTTCAGTCAGGATTACGACCTAGTTTCTCACACCACTTATGTTGTGTGTGTTAATTTTATACATGAGCGGCAGGACCTACAGTTTAAAGTCGACTCCGAACGACAGTTTTTTTGAGAAACTTTTCATGGCAAATTTATTTGACTCTCAGAGTTTTTGTCAGAAATCTGTTGAGAGGGAGTCGCCGAAGAAATATTTTGCCATATTTCGTTTAGATGGAGATGCCTGGCCTGGGGTTTGAACCGAGACCTTACGTCTAATAAGCCAACACACTACCTACTAGACCACGGCGACTTCACGAGGAACTCATTCTGCCTTAAATAAAAAGTAGAAAACAAAGTTGAATAAGCCGTATCATCAGAAGGAAGGCCGATAATAAATTTAACGATAAGGCTGAAGTAAAAATCCTTAAGGCTCAATATGGCTTGGTGGACCGAAAAAAAACCTGGAGACGTACAACACTCCAATAGCTAGGACAGTGAAATCTGACATGAAAGTGTGAAATCTAAGGTGGGTAGACATTAATAGCAGCAAACTTAGTAAGATGGAAATACTTTATCTATAGTGGCCTTTTAGAAATTATTTTTTTAAGTAGGTTATGTTAGGTTAGGTTAGAGGACGTGTACTTGTCAATTAAGACAAGTACAGTACCCGGAGATCGAATTGACCCATTGTACAACGTCCTAGTTTCTCACACCACTTATGTTGTGTGTGTTAACTTTTTTATACATGAGTGGTGGGACCTACAGTTTAAAGTCGACTCCGAACGATAGATTTTTGAAAAACTTTTTCATGGCAATTTTATTTACTCGCAGAGTTTTTGCCAGAAATCTGCTGAAAGAAAGTCGCCGAAGAAATACCTTTTTATATTTTGTCTTTGATGTCTGGCCTGGGGCACGAACCCTAGCTTTTCGTCTGATAAGCCAACACACTACCTATTAGACTACAGGAACTCATTCTGCCTTAAATTAAAAGTAGAAAACAAAGTTGAATTAGCTGTACCATTAGGAGGAAGGCCGATAATAAATTTGACGGTAAGGCTGAAGTAAAAATCTTTAAGGCTCAATATGTCTTGGTGTACCGAAAAAAAACCTGGAGACGTACAACACTCCAATAGTTAGGAGCTAAGGTGGCTAGACGTTAATAGCAGCAAACTTAGTAAGATGGAAATCCTTTATCTATGGTGGCCTTTTAGGAATTATTTTTTTAAGTAAAACTTGTTCAATTTCTGGCTTTAGTTTGTTTTTAATTTAAAGATAATTTCAAGCGTAATTTAATTTCAATTTTCTCCCCTATTAGGAACAGAGCAGTAAAGATAGAAAAAAAATCTTGAAAAATAAGATAAAAACTACAGCGATATGCTACAGGATATGCAACAAAAAACCAGAAACTTTCTTATGCTTCATATTTAGACAACAACAACAACAACAAATAACCACTTTAATGGTTTTTACTTAAAATATAAAATTTCTATAAACGTAGAATACCAACATCATCATCATCATACCCTGCCACTACTAACTGAGATTAAAAAAAATCTGCTCCTTTTTAATACAAAACAGGGACCAGAAAAACAAAAAAAAAACAAATGTAGAGGAAAAAAAGGAAACGAAGAAGAAAAGATGCATTGCTGGAGAAAATCGAAACAAAAACTAAATACAAGAGGAAAAAATTGTAACGCAACGTAGTAAATCTGGGCAAAATGTATGGAAAAAAGTGTATTGTGTGGTCCTTTAAACAATTGCAAGTAAAAACATAACGGCAATATATTGTAGTCAGAACACAACAGAGTACCGAACAAAGTACTGTAATCTAGTGTTGAAAATTTTCCATCTAACCACATACAATATCTACATATCTCACACAGCTTTTTTCTTCCTTACTACCAAAGTAAATACTCATCATGTGTTGTTGTAAAGGGTGTTTTTTATAGAGGTATAGAATTTTAAGTTGGCATTACTTTTCAAGATGGCGACCGATTTAACAGCTGTCAAGTGATTTATTCTCAGTTTGGTTTGGCAATGCATCATGAATAGACGCACGCCTGAACAACGCTTGCAAATAGTGCAATTTTATTTCGAAAATAATGGTTCTGTGGCGGAAAACGTATCGCGCACTACGTCCATTTTATCGTCGACAAAATCGTCCATCAGAGCATTTAATTCGATTAACCATGGAACGTTTTCGCACCACGTTTACTCTTATTGATAACTCGCATCCCCAGAGACGCTGTACGGTGCGTACAGAAGAAGCTATTGCTGCTGTAGAGCGTAGCATTGAGGAAGACCCGAATGAGTCCATCCGCCATCGAGCACAGGAATTGGATCTGTGTCCATCCACTTTATGGAAGATTTTGCGGAAGGATCTTGGTTTGCGTGCTTACAAAATCCAACTCGTGCAAGATTTGAAGCCAAACGATCATCAAGTAAGGCGTAGATTCGTCGAATGGGCCCAAAACAAGATTACCGTTGTTCCCGATTTTCATAAGCGAATTTTGTTTAGCGATGAAGCGCACTTCTGGTTGAATGGCTACGTCAACAAACAAAACTGCCGCATTTGGAGTGAAGGTAATCCTCAAGTGTATGTGGAAACACCGTTACATCCAGAAAAACTGACTGTTTGGTGCGCTTTATGGGCTGGTGGAATCATTGGTCCGTACTTTTTCAAAAACGATGGTGACCAGAACGTTACAGTCAATGGTGATCGGTATAGAGCCATGATTACTAACTTTTTCATTCCTGAATTGAATAACCATGATGTCCAGGAGATGTGGTTTCAACAAGACGGCGCAACATGTCACACAGCTCGTGCCACAATAGATTTATTGAAAGACACGTTTGGTGACCGCCTAATTTCACGTTTTGGTGGACCTGTGAATTGGCCTCCAAGATCTTGTGATTTAACACCGCTAGACTAGTTTCTGTGGGGCTATGTAATGTCATTGGTCTATGCGGTAAAGCCACAAACGCTTGACCATTTGGAAGACAACATTCGCCGTATTATTGCCGATATATGGCCACAAATGTTGGAAAAAGTCATCGAAAATTGGACTCATCGAAGATTGGACTATATCCGCGCCAGCCGTGGCGGTCATATGCCAGAAATCATATTTAAAATGTAATGCCACAAGATTATCTTTCGGATAAATAAAATTCATGTCAATCGAATAATCCATCGTTGTTTTATTGCAACTTAAAGTTCTATACCTCTATAAAAAAACACCCTTTATTTTCTACTGCATGCTCTTGCTTGCTTCCTAGTGCTCTTGGTTGCGGAAATGCGTCTGCTGGTGTTGATAATTATAATGTTAATGATAATAGAGTTGCTTGCTACATTCACATTCACTTGTTTTATACCGCTTTTATGTTATGCTTCCATAGATTTTTATTTTTGCTACTACAAAATTTGTCTTTATTCTTCATCATCAAAACTCTTGTAAGTTTTTATTCTAATCAGCAAAAACAGTGGCTTGTCTTGATACACTAATGTGTGGCCTAAAACAATAGTTTAGAAAACGTAGTGCAAAACCCTTTCAAACAAGAGATCACATTATTATTTTTATGTTCGACTTTAGCATAGTAGTTGTATGCCAATGAAGTACTTTTTTTTTTGTTTGTTGTTGGCTTTAATTTGAATTCATTTCAGCCAAGGCTTAAGTCTCTTAATAAAACACTTTCGTTTTAGTTTTTTACACTTGTTTTTTCGTTTGTTTTTTTGGCAAATTTATATGAATTATTAATTTTAATGATATGAAATTATAATGAAAGTTTATGTTGCTGCTCACGGTTTTAAGGCTTAAAAGGGTAGGTCAATTCATAATTAAGTTAAAAACAATCGGGGTAGTTAATAAAAGCCACAAATTTTCTTAAGCCCTGAAAGTCGACTGAAAAGTCGCCGTAGTCTAGTAGGTAGTGTGTTGTCTTATTAGACGTAAAGCCAGGGTGCATGCCCAAGCCAGACATCAAAACAAAATACAAAAAGTATTTCTACGGCGACTTCCTCTCAGCAGATTTCTGGCAAAAACCCTGAGGGTAAATAGAAAATTGCCATGAAAAGTTTCTCAAAATTCTGTCGTTCGGAGTCAACTTTAATCTGTAGGTCCCACCACTCATGCATAAAATTAACACACACAACATAAGTGGTGTGAGAAACTAGGTCGTAATCCTGACTGAAGGGTTGTAATGACCAATTATGTATGTATGTATGTATACATATGAAAAGTCAAGACTTTCTATATTCGCTCCTGATCCAGCTACAAAATCCCATTAGTCTTAAGGACAATATTGTTTCTGATATCGCAGAGAATACAGACACCAAATTACCAGTTCGAGATTGGAAGCGTTTTGTTTGTTTGGAGAGCAGGGTTATTGATGGCTGAGAAAAACATTGCAATCACAGTAGTTATTAGGATACTAGAGTCCTGGCAATGTCAGCTACGAGAATACCTACGTTTGTATTCCATTTGCTTTGCTTAAATCGATTTCGGAGTCAGGCTTATCGATTACATGCAACCTCTAAAATTTAAAATTTTAAATGTCCTGGCAATGTCAGCTACGAGAATACCTAGGCTTGTATTCCATTTGCTTTGCTTGAACCAATTTCGGAGTCAGGTTTATCTAAAATATAAAATTTTCTGTATTGCCTAGCAATCAGCGAAACCTTTACGATTAGGGAGTCAGACGAAAAGGACAAGTGTTCTGTGTAATAACTTCTGCAGCAGTTTTAATAATGTAGATTAGAAGAAGCTCTTTTTTGTTTCTAGGGGTTTAGAACTAAGGAAAGGTCTCTGAGCAGTACTACTGTCATTAATAATCTAAGCGATCTATAAAATAGCTCTAATGCGTCGCACTTAAGGTTAGAAGTGGATCCCATTAAATTTTAATCAATTTTCCAATTTCACTTGACTAAACATTTGACTCCTGCCCCTTTCCTAATGCCTTCTATGCAGTCGAAATGCCATAAGCAGGGTTTTCATTCAAGGATTGTGATGTAAATCTATGATACTGTGCACCTACCGCTCTCTCGTACTGCTGCATTGCATTTGGATCCAAACTAAAGAGTAATGGGTCCTAAAGCAGTGAATCTGGAAAAGTTGCCTAACGAACCTTTGCGCCTTAAGGGCTAAGTCCAGCAAATGGCCAGCAAGACGACCTAATTTCAGTCTCTAGGCTTTGTTTCTGCCTCTTCCCTCCTTTTCCTATTGTATTTTATTGTTTCATAGTAACTGTGTTTGGTTGGAACCGCCACCATGAAGGTTACGACAATAGAGAAAGTGTCTCACATACCTTAGGTTTTTTACGTATAAGTTAGAGGACGTGTACTTGCCAATTGAAGACAAGTACAGCACCCGGAAGTCCAGTTGATCCAATGTACGACATCCTAAAGCGGATAGGATAATAGGGGAGATAGGAAAAAAAGGAGATGAAGTAAGAAAGGGAGAATAAGGAAGCAGAGAAATTACCTAGACTAACAAAACACACAAGAGAGCGCGACTACACTATTGAAGCCCTAGCACTTCTCAACCAGCTTCTCAAACTAATAATGAATCTAAGGAGAGCCTTTATGTCGGCTCTCGACACAGAATTCAAACCCTCAAATAAGCCCCTGGCAAAGGTCTTTAACCTTAACTTACTAAGGGCTGGACAGTTACAGAGGAGAGGTGTTCGATAGTCTCCAACCCGTCCTCATCGCAACATACATACATAACATACATAATTGATCATTACAACCCTTCAGTCAGGATTATGACCTAGTTTCTCACACCACTTATGTTGTGGGTGTTAAATTTTTATACAGTCGACTCCGAACAACATATTTTTGAGAAACTTTTCATGGCAATATTTATTTACCCTCAGAGTTTTTACCAAAAATCTGCTGAGAGGAAGTCGCCGAAGAAATACTTTTTGTATTTTGTTTTGATGTCTCGCCTGGGGCTCGAACCCTGGCTTTACGTCTAATAAGCCAACACACTACCTACTAGACTATGGCGAGTTCGCAACATACCCTGCAATAATACTCACATACCTTCCTAACCTAACTTTTGTTTTAAAATAAAAAAAAATTATGAAACATTTCGCTCTCCTTCATAAGTTTTTAAATACAACAAAGTTATACAAACTTAGGCAATGATTTTAGAAACCTTTAAAACTCTCTACTCGAATATCATCAACTTAATTGAGCTCAAGTGCATACATAGATGTACGTTACACCATAAGATTTTTAATCAAATTATAGTTACTAGTATAAGTAGAAGCACATGACGAGCAAGTGTATAAGTGCATATATATATTCAGTTTATTAGTCCTTTGGTTGTATTTACATACACATTTGCATTTACATTACCCCAAAAAACATACACAGAGAGAGAGAGAGAGAGAGAGAGAGAGAGAGTTTATTTTGATACTCATAAGGAAAATATGGTTTCGGTAACTATAATGCAGTGTTCAAATATTGTATGAAACATATACTCACTCGTACATATATGGTTTTATTATTGTTATTTTTTTTTTCTTTTTTTCTTCTTGATAAAGTTGATGGGGGGGTTTAGGGGTATCCGTTATACGGCATAAGTTTTTATAGTGTAAATGGTTTGTGATACAACGATGCCGTTTAAATCGTTTTTGAAAAGGTAACGTTGTGCAGTCAGTCAGTCCGTCAGTCAGCCAGTCTGACAGTTTAGTATACACAATACTACTTATACGTTGACAGAATATGTAACAGATAAAAACAAATTACTGTTTTGTTGTTATAGTTATTTTTCTGTAATTTTTTTTTTCTCTTTTTATTTTTGGGGAAAAACGTTATTCACTCCTCATGACTTCACAACTACAAAATGTATGTAACTAAGATACCCGGTTTTATGAAGCGTTTGTTTGGTGTTTTTTTTTTCTCCTCGTATCTTATATTATTTTAAATTTCATTTCGTGTTTTTTATTTTAATTTTATTTTCTTTACATTATATCTACCTACTACTTGTTGTATGTGTTATTTCTGTCTTCTTCATTTTTTTTCGTTTTTCTTCTTCCTTTTTCGAATTAATGTTAAAACTGTGTTAGTGGGCAGATTAAATATTAATTACAATGAAAAATAAAGAGCCAGGAATAAAAAAAAATTAACGTACAAGTAAGAACTACAAGTAGGAAGATACAGTTTTCCACAGCAGCAGCAGCATAATGAAAATTTAATTTTATAGGTAACGAAATAATCAACATATGGAGAGAGAGAGACACGTTGTCATTAAACGTATCCTCTGTATGGGCAAAGCAAAAGGGTTAAAGAATTTTTCAGAATTGCAAGCAACATCGTTTAAGAGTTTGAATATTTTACAAAAAATATAAAAGGAAACGATATTTGCATAAGAAATTAAATGATTTTCTTTTTTAAATGTATTGAATTTAAACAAGATTTTTTTGTAGATCTTTATCTATTCATATCATATTATTTAAAAAAGAATATAAAAGAATGTTAATATTGTAGCCATACTTAAAGACAATATCGTTTTTCTCATTCTCAATAATAATACTTAAAGGACCTTAGTTATTATGAAATAAATGGCAGTAAGATGATATTTGAGATAGTTATTCCCCAAAGAAATGATTCCACTATTAGACAAAATAAGCTGCTAATAATTTCATAGTATTATTAACCCACTGTGCACTCCAACTTCATGGGCTATTTCCCTGTTTGGTACCCTGCGTACTAAAGGGTCCGCCAAATAACTTTTTTTTTTGAAAACGCTTTAAAAAAAAACTACTGAATATTTTCTCAAATTTCTGTTTTTATTTGAAAGTACAATCCTTCCGGTTAATAATGGAAAATAATTTCATTCAAATTGCTGCCACGGCTGGCCATGCAGTGGCCTACACGATCGGTATAATTTTTAAGCACATTATCGTTTGTGTGCAGCTGTATTTGACCAATGGCTTCACGAATATTGTCCTTTAAAGCGTCAATTACTCTGGCTTTGACGGCAAATCGCAGCTCCGAGGTGGCCAAACGACATCAACTCTGCGGCTGATAATGCGACCTTCAAAAACAGGGCGCAAAACATCGAGTGTAGCTGCGGCTATGTGTGGCACGTAGCGCCGTCCTGTTGAAACCAAATGTTGCCAATATCCTCCTCTTCAATTTTTGTGAACAAAAATTCATTCAACATGGCCCGATAACGATCGCCATTGACTGTAACGGCCACTCCTTGCTCATTTTCGACGAAAAATGGCCCAATTATGCCTCTGGACCAAAATCCGCACCAAACAGTGACTCGTTTTGGGTACGTCGGCTTTTCAATGTATGCGTGCGGGTTTTCTGTGCACCAAATGCGACAATTTTGCTTGTTTACATACCCGCCAAGATCAAAATGAAAAGATGATGTTTTTGCCAAAAATCAGCATCTTCTAGTGTAGACTACTGCATGGCCAGCCGAGGCAGCCATTTGAATGAAATTATTTTCCATTATTAACCGGAAGGATTGTACTTTCAAATAAAAAAAGAAATTTGAGAAAATATTCAGTAGTTTTTTTTAAAGCATTTTCAAAAAAAAAGTTATTTGGCGGACCCTTTATGTGCAGGTAACTTCACTGAATATTAAGTATTTCAGCCGGAAAAGTGCCTCTTAGTAGTACAAATATATGAAGATATTATCAAAGCTGTCAATCTCTGCTTTAAGCACGGCAGTAATGGACAACCAGATGTCATTGCTTGTCAGTTCGTTAATAATTAGCAAATAGATCATGTTTAATGTCCATTTTCTCATGTACCCAGGCCCAAGTCGATGTATAGCAAACTCGTTTAGGGATAACCAGCGTCTCTCAACAAGTGAAAATGTCATATACACTATCTCAGTATTTCGTTTAAAGATGTTTAGTATTCTTTGATTACAAAAACGTGACATCCACGCTTTCTAAGGCCCTTAAAGTGACTGATGATCAGTAAAAATAAAAATAAACGCTATATAGGTTGCGGGTAGTACAATAGACCATTTGGACGCAGTTCTTATGTACTTTTATACGAGAATACCATAGAATACAGAACCAAAATTATGTTCCTTACTGTATAAGGTATAGGTTAGGTGAGGTTAGAGGACGTGTACTTTGTCAATTAAGACAAGTACAGTACCCAGAGGTCGAATTGACCCATTGTACAATGTCCTAGTTTCTCACACCACTTATGTTGTGTTTAAAGTCGGCTCTGAACGACAGATTTTTTTTTTTAGAAAGTTTGCATGGCAATTTTTAATTACTCTTAAGAGTTTTTGCTAGAAATCTGCTGAGAGGAAGTCGCCGAAGAAATATTTTTCAAATTTCATTTTAATGTCTGACCTGGGGTTTTAACCGTGGCCTTACGTCTAATAAGCCAACACACTACCTACTAGACTACGATGACTCCAAGCCCTTAAAGTGACTGATTATCAGTAAAAATAAAAAATTAACGCTATACGGGTTACGGGTAGTACAATAGAACATTTGGACGCAGTTTTTATGCACTTTTACATGAGAATATCATACAATACAGAATCAAAATAATTACGAGAATCGCTTAAACTATTATCTTCCTTACTGTAGAAAGCATAAGACACAATGAAAATTCTAACCATCAGGGCATTTAATTAAGATTTTATAGTACCATGCATAGATTGATACAGTATAAATCCCTTCAACATCCCGATAACAAACTTATTGTCCGAGTTTTCTAACATCAACGACATTAAATTAAGAAATCGTATAGGAATGGATTGATTGATCTGTATCACTATCATGTTTACTCCTGAACGAGTTCGAAATAGTACAACAGAAAAGCAAAATTAGTATAATCAACACAAAAGTAAAGTGAATCTTCATTAATGAACCCTTCCCTACATCCTCTCCTTTTTATGCCTCTATTATCCTTCCCTCTGTAAGGACGTTGTACAATGGCTCAATTCGACCTACGGGTACTGTACTTGTCTTTATTGACAAGTACACATCCTCTAACCTAACATAACCTAACCTAACCTAACCTTCATTAATGAATGTAAGTCAGGAAGTAACTTCTAATCAATTCAGTATAAATCTCCACAAACAATCCTACGGATAGGTCATATTTTCAGAAAGCCTAAATTCAGTAGAAATAATACAATCAATAGTAAGAATCATACACTTCAAATAGATGTAAAAGGAAAAGATACACCATATGATAGACCTACAGAACATACCGACCTTCATAGGCCTTCAGATCCGCCTTTAAGGTAATCATGGTGGGAAATTTCTCTTGAGACAAAATTATAATATCAAATACATAAGCCACTAACTTACTAGTTTTTGAATTTTAATGCATGTTACAGCATGTTTAGCTTATTTTAATACTTTAATATTTAATATAACATAACAACATGTACCTGGACGTTTAGCTTTTGCTTTTGTCATCATTAAAACACTTCACTTTGCACAATATACAGTCTCTATATATATATTAAATTAAGTTCTAAACTTTAATTAAATTTGTACAAATGAAAAACTGTTGAAATTGTAAAAATTTCCAATAAAATTCGTTTAAAAACAAATTTTATGAAAGAATAGATTTTAAGATTTTTAAAAATTCAATTTTAAAACAAAGAGAGAAAATACAAATCACAGAAAATAACAAAAAAGAAATTGTCAAATTGTTTTTTAATGAAAAAAATACAAGCGATAAGTACTAATTAATTGTTATAGGAAAAAAATTCAGTAAGGCGCAATAAAAGCGATTCGCAATTATTTACATAAGATAGATAACGTTTAATACAAGGAAGGGCTGAGACGGTTTATTTTCTGTTTCTCATAAAAGCATGACAAATAACTTTAGAATTGAAATTGCTAAAAACCATTGAGGTTTTTATATTAAAAGAAACGTGTTTTTAGTAAAAAAAATGTTTAAATAGAATGACAACATGATTCTCAACTTTATAAAAAAAAATTAAATTCAAATTAATAAATTCTTAATGAAACAGTAAATTTTACAACGAAAAAATTTAATCTTGGGTTTAAGAACTAGAAAACTTTTCAAAATCCTAGAAAATATGAATTATTTTTGAAACTGAATATAAATTAATATTTGTAAACGGATAAGAAGTCTTATGCTAACCATCGCTCTCTTTTTGCAAACAAAACATCAAAAAAAAAAATAACATTTCCACTTACCATGTATAACCAATTCGGGATTATGATTCATTTCATATAAACGTATGGCCTCATCCAATTCCATTTGTGTTGATATCGTACATGGATCATGCTCTTCATCTACCCATTTAATGGTAAATGGCTATGAAATATAAAATAAAAATTCATTAAAAATATTTCCTCATATTTATGTTAAAAACAAAATTAGAATTTCTTTTTCTTTCAATACAAACTCACTTGATCCAATTCGAAGCGACAATTTCTGCGTATCTCATGGCATAGCTCTTCATAGGTGATATTGTAATTGATGTAGCTGATCATAACCTCGCCACTATAGGCGGTTTTAACTTTAATTTCATTACCAGCACCATCGCCATCTGGTAATATTTGTGAGGGCATTTTCTGCATTGGTTTTATTGCAATTGAGAGATGATTTTATTTTCTTTTATTTTATTTACACGATTTAGATAAGATTAATTAAATTGCAACAAAATAATTTAATAAATAATAACATTAACGAACTCTATTTATTGTTTCTTTAAACAAACAAAAAAGAAGCACATGCACTTTAAAACTTATAAGATAAACTGTAAGTAGAAATAATAAAGAAAAGAAATGCAAAACCAAAATTATTAAAAGAATTTAACAAAACTCATGAAATATTAATTTAAAACAGTTTATAATCGAATATCTTATCTAAGAGAATTTATACATTTAATTATTGAATATTACAAGAGTTTAAAGTATCATAGCTATTCTGTCTCGTTCTTAATGACACGTACTAACATAATGGAATCCTTTGCATTGAACTCAAGATGTGAATGGTATAGGTTTTCTTACTTCTCCCTACTACTTCTTGTACCAGGTACTAAACTGGTCATAATCTAAACAGAATCATGTTCAAATCAAAAACGAGTCTCATAGATCTTTTGGCATCAACGAAAACAGGTCAGCCATTACTATATGAATGTCTTGATCAACATATAATATGTCTTTCCCCTCTCTCGCAGGGCCAATCGATCTTGTACATAACTTGTACACCCCTACTCTTGACTGGAAACGGCGCCCGAGCGATCACTTCAGCATTCTGAATATTTTTTCCACAATAGCGGGTAACTGACTTCTTGATCGAGTCGCCAACTATATAGTGCCCTATATGTTTTTATCTGGTTTGAAATTTTTATTTATTTTGGATATTTTGGATAAATCGTATTGGATTTGTCGTATTTTGGATAAAAAGTGAATGTGAGAAGGCGGAGAACATCCAACCGCAAAGGCATAACCATCTTCACGGACGTTTCCAAACTGTATGGGGGGCAATAACTCTTTCTATCTTAATTATTTTTTCCTTTTTTGTTCTACCATTTCTTCTACTTTCGGAAGATCACAATGGGTTCAATTACCTCCGAGTGTTATTGTAATCGTTATCATGGGGGTACACGTCCTAACATTGACATTCGGTAAGTATACAAGTTGTTTTCTTGTTCACTGTATTTATATCTCTATGCTATATTTCCACTTCTACTTTACCCACAAACAAGAGATAATAATCTTATTTTTTGTGATTGAAGGCCTATTTCCAAATTGTCCAACATTTACCTTTCGGTTTGCATCAGTTTAAAGAAAAATACACACACGATCTGGCAGCCCTAATTGTTACAACAGCATCCTCCCTTTTTTTCGTTCTTCTTGTTCTTCCTTTTTGTTTTCTCTAACGTACAAACGTAAACAAAGAAAATTTATAGAAGAATAATCAACAAGTGGTTGTCAAAATTTACCATGACGAATATACCACAAACTTAAATAAATAAATTTTGCATTACTCTTTTTAATTCCACTAAATTTAAAGAATTTATTTAAAAGAGGAGTTTATCACTCACACATATACACTACACGACACTCACTAAACCAGGCTACACATAAAAACCTCTGCATTTTTTATAGTTTTCCAAAGAATTACAATTTCTTTACAATCACTTTTTTGTTGTTGCCACTTACTGGTTTCTTTTCACAATTTTCTCTCCTCTACAGTTTCCTTTTACACGATTTTTTTCAAGTTGTTACTGCTTTTTTTTATTTTTAGTTTTTCCAACTGAACATGCAACAATCTTTTTTTATTTTTTCTTTCTTTTTTGCATAAATTGCCTGTCGTTGGTAAGAGAGTGTGAGAAAATCTTAAAGAAAAATTTCTCCAGTCACTTTTTTCCTTTCCTTTTAGTTTAACTTCTTTATGCTTATTATTTATTATAAAATCATTGTTTTCGTAGATTTTCAACAAAATATTTAAACACTAAACAAAGCTTTTTATAAAATTGTAAATAAAAACAACAAAAAATATTAAAAATTTAATGATTTCTTAAAAAAAAATGTTACAAATTGTTCTTATTGAGGGAAATCAACGCAATATTTTATGTGTCACCTACTACTCTAACAAATAGTAGTAAACCGACCAAAGATGCTTAAAACGGTAACTACTAATGTAATAATTTATCCATGATAATGGCAATCCTAAGAAGTCAATGTAGCGCTTTTCCTAAAAAATAAAGTACTAAAAAGTAGTTCTAGACGCTGCACTACGAGCTTATAGTAGTTGTCTTCTCTTGGCAGCCTGTATATTATTTCCGAAAATATTGTTTTAAATATCACAAACCTTCATAAGGGCAATGTGGCCCATCGATTCCTACCTTTTTACCTTTATTATTCTAATTGGAGCATCCTCATACAAAATATTTTCAAATGATTGAGTGCTACATGCAATCCAGAAACAGCCGTTTAAATCAAATTCTATATTATTTATAATGGTTAGGAGGTCGTAATACCAGCTTCGTCTTTCGAGTAGCTTAAAGTTCCTTTTTCTTTAAGTTATTCTAAAATTCTTCCGATTTTAGCGTTTTTCTCTTAAAGCAGATCTGGCATCTCCTTTTTGAGCCACGCTGTTAAGGCAAGTTTTGCATAACACAGGGTTGTTTTATAGTACTGCACTGCTGTTAATGTAAGCCTTGCCAGATTAATACAAAACGTAATGGAAACCTTCAAACCTTCTTCTAAACAAAAAGCCAGCAACAACAACAACCAGTGCTGCCAGGAAATAAAAATATCGTGTAACCAACTACTTGAAAAAAGTAAAAAAAAATTATTTGTTTAGATTCGTAATAAAAAGAATTTACTGACACAATGGCAACACAACGTGGCTCCACCAACCCCTGTTATGTATGGTGGGTTTGTGATAACCCAATGGCTTTGCTAACAGAGGTGAAAATTACTTATTCTAGACACACACCAATAGTATTCATTACTGATAATTATGTAACCTATGGTAATCCAGTACCTATTTCGAATAATGGCACTTTGGGGAATTTCAATTTTATTTAACATGCCGGACAAATTTACCACACTTTGCAAAAACTCGCCACACTTCAAAAACTTACCATCATCTAAACTCACCGCACCGAATAAATTCACCACATTTCCCAAAAGTTCACCACGTCAAATTCACACCGTCAAATCCGACCAAATTCCAACGACTCACACGTAACAACCAACCCACCATAAACAACACAACTCCGTCTCCTAACCTGACGACACAGACAAATTTTTCGTTAACGATAAATAGGCTTAATTTTCATTTATACAAATCGGATAAGAAAAAAATATGTGCGAATTAATTATTGACGTTTGTTTTTAAACGAACAACGAATTTTTTAACCGTTAGTGTTACCAGAGGGAAAAAAATTTTTAATCAGCTCCTACTAAAGATTGAACAAACAATAACCAGTTTTGGGCGAACGACAACACTGGCAAAGACAACAACAAAACATAGATTAAGCTGTACTAAAAACCAAAGAAGAAAATAAACCTTAAAAAAGAGACAACAAAACCAGTTTCTCAGTAGATTTTCGCTAAGTGAGACGTTGTTTCGTGTAAAGAGAATCCTGTGTTTTTTTCTTTTTGTTTAAAGTATCGATGAAATATTTGTGTTTTTTTTACAAAAATGTTTAAATTGTTGTTGTTGAAAAGTGTTTTAAATAACAAGAAATACCATGTACGCCTACGTTTATAACTGAATTGTTTGTAAAAGATTATATTTGTGATTAACAAACAGCATAAATTTTGAAATGAAAAACCTTTACGAAATAAGGCACGCGCTTGTAATAAATAAAATGTAAATTCTGTTTTAATAGAAAAAAGTGGAAAATAAAATAATTAAATAGGTAAAGTGTGCTTGCATTAAAAAATAATGAGTTATTGAAACCTAAAAAGGAAGCAGTGCAAAAAATTTAAATCAAAAGAATCTCCATTTTATGTTAAAAAAAAAAGAAAAAGGAGAACAAGTGGAAAAAGGAATATTTTTTGAAAGAAAAAGGCGACACTTGCTTATACAAAATATGGAAAAAAATGACAGACAAACGAAATATGAAACGTTAATTAAAAAAGAAAACGGGCAAAAAAAAAAGAAAATTTTTTTGATTCAGAAAACGGGCTTTTTTCCCTGTGCTTGTGACTGGCTGCCTCCCATTCAAAATTAAAATTTTATGTGTCTTTTGGTTTTCTATTTTTTTTTTCTCGTATTTGTTTTTATTATTTTATTCCTTTTAATGGGTTTTCTCTCTGTTTTTATGACAGTTTCTTAATATTGCCAACGTTGTTGTTGTCGTTGTTGTAATTATTGCTGCGGCTGTCGTTATAAAAATTAACCAAGTGTTTTGCTATTAATGGCTGATGTTGTTGTTGTTTTTTTTGTTGTAAATCAACCTCAAAACTCACTTTATTACAACAATTTCTCTTACATATTTTTTCTTTAATTATAATTTATTTATTTTTTATTGTTGTTTTTGTTTTTTTTTAATATAATCTCTGCATGTAAATATAAAACCGGGTGTGTGTGTTCAGTAAGCTTTATACTGTGTGTGTGTGTAATTTGTTTGTTTGACATTTGATTTCTTAATAACAGATTATAATTACAAATAAAGTTTATGCTTTATCTCTGTATTTGTATTTGTGTTTGGTACTACTCTCCTTAACAACACGTTGTTGTTATTGTTATTGTCTTAAGTACAGTACAATTTTGAAGCAACAACAATAAAATCAAATAGAAAAACAAATACAATTTCTAGGAAAAGTCGTAAAATAAAAACAAAACAAAACGAAACTGTCGTTGTTATCAACACAGAGAGCATCAATAGAATGAAAGGGAGAGAGAAAGAGCATCAGCACAATAATATTCTTACCATGGCCCTGTGATAAACATATGAAATCTTTATAATTTATAGCCTTTAACCCAATTCTAATTGTAATTTTAGTGTTTCCTATAAAACAAATGCCACTAATAAAATACAAAAAATATTCTGTAATGAATGAAAATTGTTTTTAAAATACAAATAAAAAAAACCCCTTTAATAAATAAATACATTTACAAGTGTCATAAACATAAATGTCTAAAGTTGGCAACTCTCTGCATAAGCTAAAGGAACAACAGTGGTGCTATAGCGCTTTAATTAAAGCTTAAATATTAATGAACAGGTAAGAATCATAAAAATTTATTTATTTTACATTAGAACCTAAAAAATCATATTTTTATACTAATTTGGAAGCCTATTTTGTTCACTAAAGTAATAAATTAAATAATTTTTGGCGTGACAGTCCTGATAACTAAATTAAAATTGTTGTTTATTCTGTTCTCCGTGAAGTATAAGCGATTTAAATTTTATAGAACGAATTCTGAAATGAATTTCTTTGTTAGACGCTATTTATTCTTTAGTGTAGAGGCTTTAAACGCGGATGAAAAGGACCATAATGAGCTTGGAACGTTAAACTTATAACGCGTAAGCGCCAAGTCTCATTATTGAAAGTTTTGAATCATTTATAGTCCCTGGTAGACACTGGTAGAGGTGACTGCACACCCAAGGAAGTTGGATGAACATACTTAGGCCACACAGGGTCAATTGAGATATCATTGTTCCCCTAGCCTCGAAAACACTCGGAGCTATGATCAAGCGACTCAGACTGCCAATGTCAAGGCGTGACAGTTCTTCCAGATCATCCGATAAGCTAAACCTTTCTAACTGTATCTCCTGGCTTCATTTGGATTAGATTGCAACAGTTTTCGCTTAAATTTGCTGCGAGGTTTTACTGTGAAAAATTTCTCGCTATTAATGGGATTAATAACAATTCACAGAAAGGGAATTCGGTTTTTATTGCATAAACTCGAGCGGTTCCCAATCTGTTTCCTATCTAATTCAAAAGCAATGTATTGCTTGTAATTGCTGAAAAATCGTAAACAACTTTATAGAATTTCGTTTTTATCCCAGTATTGTTCCTGTAAATTGTCAATAAAGCACTATCTGCATTGGAATTTTGGTTTTTTTATGTTACTGTTTTCCTAAATTTTTTTACTTCCATTCCACTGTGCCAAATAATTGTTTTTGTGACAGCCTGTCTATTGGTTTTTTGACTTTGCAAGTGCTTGCCTATTAATGTGTGTTTATGTTTTGTGACTTGTGATAGTAGTGGTGTGGGTGTTTTAAGGGAAAGAGGAGAGACAGAGGGAGAATGTATGCAATTGTGTGTCATATTTATTATATTCCTTTATGTTTATGCTTATCATAGCATAATGTTATACGTCTCTGTTGTGTGTAGGTTTGTTTATTTGTTTTGTTTTTTTTCTCACTCTCTTTTCATTTCATACACTTCCTGTATTAAATTTGTTTTGTATCGATGTGTTTGTTATTATTACTGTGTATCATTTTGTTGTTGCTAATACATGTACTACTACTGCTGCTCCTTTATTTTGGCTGTTGGATTCAGTAGAGATGCCAGCTGTTTTAATGTCACTTTACAATACACATGACAGGGATGTATACACACAATTGCAAGGAATTATTAAAAAAAATGAGCGAAAAACAACTAAAACATGAATGAAATCTATAAATAAAAAAGGAGGAACCGAAGAAAAGGAAAAAAATGCGATAAAATTGTAAAGGGAGACATAAAAAGGAAATATAAGTCATTAAACAAAACATGTGTTTCTTCATCTTTTTTATCTTTTCATTCATGAGAGATTTTTGTTTAACGACACGAGCCAAAATATTTAAAAATGCTATTAAAGACAGATGTATTGTATTTAAATAGAAAATCATGTCATAAAAATAAATATTGGATTTATTAAAAGGAATTTATCAGTAAAAAAAAAAACAAACAAAAAATTCTATACAATTTAAGGTGTGTTCTCAGGTTTTATGCATTAAGAAAGTAATTTTTTATCTTTTTTTTCACTGAAAACTTAACATCCATAGCTTAAAATAGAAAAACTATAAAATTTTATAAAATATAGAAAAAATCTCTTATAACTCGTGCATTTTTATGACATGCATTTTCGTTTCGTTTGGTAATTTTTCAGGTTTATTTTTCTTTCCGCTTTTTTGCTTGCTTTTCTTAACACCCACATGATGATTTTTAAATACAGAACACGATAAGATTTAGCCACGTTAATATGCAGCGTTACTTTGATTTTATGGTTTTTAATATACAACACAAGTCACCTGCGGCCATATAATTCTCATATTGTATGTACCGCCAGTCCCCAGTGCGGGTATGAGTTTTTAGTTCACAGTCAACGTTGTTTTCATTCGTTGCACGCTTAATTATCTTTTTATATGCAAGTGAAGTCAGTGAATGAAGTTTTACTTCGCTTGCTTTTATTAATTTTTTTCTTCTTAAAGTAAATAAATGAACTAAATTTTATGCTATTTTTTGTTTTTCTTTTAAGAAATAAACACCAACACATGTTTTTTTAAACTTCATTAAAAAAAAACCGTTAATTTATCCTTTAACTTATACATGAATGTTGAAAATTAAATAAAAAATTCACGTTTCACTTTTAAAGCTAAGCCATTAAAATACAAGTCTTTTCTGTATTTCTATGGGAATTTCTTTTTTTCCCTTCTTTTCTGGCATCTGCGACAGCTGGAGAACTTATATTTTAAAGCAATTTCGTCTATGCCCTGGTCTGAAGTAAAGCGAATTCGAGTGACAGAATTATGTATCAAAGGAGGTAAATGATTAGGGAATATCTAATCTAGAAAGACCTATCTTGGCCTAGGGATTCCCAAGATTTCTGGAACTCCCTTTACAGGACCACTGAACTTCATAACGCTTTAGTAATAGTGATAATATTACACTCCTTTCTGCCGGACTGTTACTGTAATGGCTCAGCAGCTTGTAATAGTCAGAGCCTATCGACGATTGAATATCGGTTACACGATAATATTGACGCAATTGAAATTCTTAGAGAATATTAATTACATGCTACCGATAAAGTTCATAACTTTTAATAATGTTACGCATCTCGTAAATAACTCCATACAAAACTTTCCTTTTGTTTTCTTATGCGAAAAAACGCTCCGATACATTGTTATAAATTAACTAGTTATCATCACTGTTAGTTTCCTTGCTTCCCTACTAATATTTGCATATTCATTTACTATTCAATTTACCACAATAAAAGTAACTCTTTTGTTTTTCTATCAAACTCCCCCACTTTCTCTTGCTGGCTCTTTTTATCATTGTTTACAGCTCAACGAAATTAAATTCAAATCTCAGTAATTGACAACAAGAAAACAAAAACAACAACAACAACAACAACAACAACAAGCCACAAAAACTGTAAATAATAAATAAGTTCAAATCTATTGTCACCGTTTTTTAGGTTACCAACACACACCCATACATACATTTCAACATTTTAATCTCGATTATAATAGAGCGGAGTAATCAATTCATTTATTATCGTTATTATGATTATTTGTACTCCTTAAAACTTTGTGAGCACAGCTATTGTGCTTATTGCTCTTTACCTCTCGCTCTCTCTCTATCACTCCTTCCTCTTCATTAAAATCATTTGTTTTAAAATGCCTTTTGTGTTTGTGTGTGTGTCGTCTTTGTTGCTTTGATTTTATTGTAGTTTTACATTAAAACTGCTTTTCGTGTTTTTTCTTTTTCTTTTCCTTTTTCTATTTTGCATTGGTATTGTTGTTGTTTTAAGTTAGAGATGTTTTTTGTTGCTGTTGTTTTGATTATTGAGCAGGCAAAAACACATCATCAGTCGCATATAAATCAATAAGAAGCTCTGCTTTTGATATTTTTCTTTATACGTCGATAGTACATCGCAGTGATTGCGATCAGTGTTACCATAGTGCACAACTTGTAATTGTTTTATATGTTTTAGGAACTTTTCTTTAATTTTTTTTAATTCCTTGAAGTTGCTGAAGTTTAATAGGTAGTGTGTTAGCTTTTTAGACGAGAATTCGTGGTTCAATCCCTGGATCAGACATTTCGAACAAAACGAAAATTGAAAAAAATTTCTTTGGCTACTGTTTCTCAGCAGATTTCTGGCAAAAACTCTGAGAGTAAAATGCTATGAATCTGTCGTTCGGAGTCGACTTTAAAGTGTAGGTTCCGCCACTCGTGAATAAAATTAACGCACACAGTATGGCTGGTGTGAGAAGTTACGTTGAATCGTGACTAAAGGGCTTTAAAAACCAATTAAGTAAGTAAGGTGATCCTTAAAGAAATACTTTCTGTGCAGTGAGTGTCAATATACAATACACTCTTTAGAATCTTTTTATTAACATTGTTTTATTTGTGTTTTAATAAATTTTCCAGCCTTTGTTTTAACATCACCACGGTAACCCTACTTGAGATTTTGTGTGGGAATTGTTGTGGCATATATTTTCCCTCCTCCTCATAGCACTCTCTTACAAAACACACATTTTACAAACACATTCATGCATACACGTTCATATGTACATACATACATACATCCACATGCTTTTTCAAAGATAATTTTTATTAAGCCAAGTAGAAAATTTTCTTAATATTCCATACCATAAACGCTGCAGTCAACGCCACTATCGTATGCTGCTGACGTTGTGTGTATATATGTATGTGTGTGTGTGTGGACACCATCAGTTGGGTAGTTGTTTAGTTCAGTTTAGTTTGTTCCATATGATGCTTTTGTGTCGTATTAAATATTGTTTTCTTTTCCATTTTAAGAGAACTTAAAATGGAATGAGAGAGAACATAATAAGAATTACTCATTAAGAGTAATGGTATGAGTTACGCTCTTAGTTTTTGTTTTAAAAGGAATACAATAAAATGGTTAGGCGCATATAAAAACTCTCCTTAAAATCAGTGTTGCCGTGAAGCCCTTTTTCAATATTAGTTTAATATTTTGTTAGATTGAGTTTTAAATGGTTCTTATTTGCTGAAAGAAAAATATTTTTGACTTTAACTAATAGAATAGTGTGGAGTAAATATCCATACAAGGATTTTTTAAATAATTTTGTACATATTTTTCCGCCATTTCGAGATCTCAAACGTCCTCAAAAGGCATTTCGGACTAACTTTACTTGAAACTTAAGATTTGTTTTCTATACAATACCTGTTTAATATCACCGAACAAGTTACGATGTTTGAACTTCAAAGAATTTGTCTTCCCAAGCAATAGAACATTCGTTCTTCGCCTAAATATCATACCCCAGGACTTTAATGTGTCGAAAGTACTTGTTGTGTGGCTTCAAAATAAATTTTTTTGTCAAAAACTCCAGCATTGCAAAGCTTTTAATGCTTAAAACACTTTCTTTTCTTTCTCTTTTTCCTTTTGCTCACTCTCTTTCTCTAATCGATGTTGTAATAAATCCTTTTCGCATTTAATTTTAGTTTATTAAGCCGGTTATAACATGAAACTCTCATTACCTTTACAACAACCGGTTATTAAAAAGCTTTAAAAGCCGGTTTATATTCACACACATACATACATTCACATATTTTGCATACATTTGCATACTCCTCGTACATATACTACCTACACGTATGAGTAGTTTAGTACAGAGCATACACATCTCATATATGTACATATCTATTCTTGAATACACACATGATTTAATTGAGAAAACAAAAACAAAACAAATATTTCAATACGATTTTTGTTGTTTGTAGTAGTAGTAGAAGTAGAGTAGTTTCTACTGTTTTAAATTCATATACCGACACTTACAGTAGCGCTTAAAAAAGTAGCAGTAATCATTTTTTGACAATAATTTTCAAACTACGCCATAAACTTATCGCGCAAATGTAATGCCCTAAAAAGTTCCACCTTCCTAGTCCCAGGTGCTTTCTATTTGGTCCCCTTGAGAACCACGAAATGTATTAAGCAACGAATTGTATTAAGTCATGAACAATAATTCCATTATTTATCTCAATAATTAATTAAATAAAAAAAACTTTCCTTCCTAAAAATTAATTTTTTAAGTGAATTAAATATGTTTCTAATTTTCTTCAAATATAATCATTTTTGTGCTATTTTTTTGTCCATGTCTGTATTTAATTGCAATTGTATCCACACGTATTTTTCCAAGTGTGGGCATTAAGGAGCTCTCTCAAGTTGTACTTAACTTTACATACAATATTCTCTCTGTCATGCTCTTCTTTACTCATTCTCTTTCGATTTTTTTATTTCCTGTTATGCTACTCTTTTTTTTTGTGCTTAGTATAGTAAAGACTTCGTACAATTTTTCTAATGTGTCCTTACTCTAAACAACAACAAATACTTATATATGAGACAGTGTGGTCAATTCATTGTTTTGAAAACCGCTTTTAGTGTCTTCTTTTGCTTGTGCTCTGTAATTTGCTGCCCAAATATACTGAAACTATTAAGAATACTGAAGTATTTCTTCTTTGAAAGGTTATTCAGCGACTTTGAGAAAGCGTACGACAACTTAAACTAATCGGGAAATGCCGGAGTGACACAACCTACGGCATTGCGCTCGATGGTATCACAACCGGGCTCATAGGAGTCGGCCATCGGCGGAGGAAAAGGCTCTCCATTAACGCCTTTTCTCTTCAACTTTTTCAGTGAAAGTATTATGGCAAGAGATAGAACCTGTCGTTTATGTGGCTGCGTCGAAAACTTAGGATGTAGCTTGAAATGAAGAAGAATTCAGGCAAAAAAAACCTATCATAGTAGACTTCCCCACAGTATCAGGGTCCATTCCGTTCTAGAACAGTCGAACATGGGTTATAGTAGCTGTAATCTTCGCTTTCTGGTCTGATTGATCTCCCCGCAGAAGTGTTCATCAGTGTTTATCAGTTTTATCTCAATGCACTGTCGGTTGTGGCCTCATTGCACCACTCATCACAATACTGCAGAAACCAACACAGTGCCACCTGTCCAAGAGAGTTGTGAGGCCTTTTCACAAAGGTATGATTAGGCATCGAATATAGCTTTATTTACCTCCCATTTTTCTAAGTCGAGCTATTTAACGTGTATAAATATTTATGTATATGAAAACAATTCTTTAGTCAAATATTTTTAAAAAAATTTCGATCGTCAAAAATCAGGAATTAAGATTAAAAAAATTGCTTCAAAATTTGTGAAGTTCGCTAATATTTTCGCGTTTTTATGCTATTTGGCGTATTAGGCCCCCCAAAAGTTGACAATTCCTTTTAGAACACAGGTTTTTGTTTTTGTAACTGTGTTTTACAATTTAACTCTTATACTCTCTTATTATATGTACATTTTGTTTATGCTCTTAATTCAAGTGACTACTCTCTGTATGTATATGAGCATTGGTTTTGTTTTTGTTGTACGAAAAAACACAAAACAACTCAACGCAGCAGTACACAGAACACACACTAAAAACTCTTTGCATAAATTTTACTCTTGTGTTGTTAAGTTTTTCTTATTGTTGTTGTTGTTGGTGTTGTGTGTGAGTTATGTTTTATGAATGTGTGTAAGTGGAAATGTGTGTTGGAGTTTATGCGCTGCAATTCACCAGTTGTATGAACATTTTTTTTTTCGTTGGCCAAATAGAGAACGAAAAAAACGCAAAAAAAAAATGCAAAAAAGGCAAAAATCTAAAAAAACGTTTTTTTCAATAATAATCGTGGCTCCTTTGTCGTCATCGTTGTATCGTTTGTCGTTTGTCGGGAGTTGTTTCAATTATACACAGCAAACCGTACAACAATATCTTGTAGTTTCTTTTCATTTTATTTTATTGGGGCTTTAATTATAAAAAAAATTTAAATAAATTAAGGAATAGTAATCCTTTATTTATAAGAATATAAGAAAAAAGAAAAGAAAAGAATGGAGGCAGCTTAACTGTTTAAAAGGCTTTAAGTGTTGTAAAGGGTTTTGTTAATTAATTTTTTTATGCTGTTTTGAGAATTTTAAATATTTTAAATGCCTTGGAATATAAAAATAATTTCAATGAATGTGTGGAAAAAATAAATAAATTCATTATAAATGGCATAAAATAATAAAAATAAAAAATAATCATTTTAGCCCGTGAAAAAAAATAATTGCCATTTTTAAACAAGTGTTGGTTGATTATTGGTTGCTGTTTTACAGTGTGTTCTTGTGTGTGTGTTAAGTGTGGTAGTGAAACTTTAATTTTTTTTTCTTCATCATATTCGGTTCCAACGTTATTAAATCTCCCAATGAAGTGTGTATACGAAAAAATGGTAATAAAAAATTGTTTTTTTTTGCTCTCTTTTTAAAGTTACTTTTAAATCATAAGAAAACATTTGTTTTTAATTTTTAAAAATTACTGTTTAAAATATATATGAAATGTATTAATTTTTTTAAAATAAAACATAGTTTTTCGTAAATTTTCATTTAAAAAAAGAAATTTTTATAAAATTTCATTATTTTCAACTGTATAGCAATTCCTTTGCTTATTTTCCTCATCCCTCCCCCTTTTTTCAACTTCTTTCACTCCGTTAGTTTTTGTTTGTGCCATTAAGAGCAACCGTATGTGTGTGTGTGTGTGTGTCACAGGAGTAGAGTGTATGTAGTAAGAGAAGTAGAAGGAAAGTGGAGTGGAGTGGAGTGTGTACTGAGTATGGTAGTAAAATAAATCAAGCAAAAATCTATACAATTTTTTTTTTTATAAATGAGAGCGAGAGAAAGAGAGAGAGCAAAGGAACAGAGTTTTAGTTTTCTTGTTTGTGTATGTGTTCCAGTGTGTTTGTTCATTTGTTATACATAATGGTAGGGTAGTATTGTAATTTTCTTTTTTGTTGTTTTTATTCAGTTATATTTGGTTTATTGTAGCAAAAATGTTGTTTCTTATTGTTGTTATGGTTTTTGTTTTTGTTTTTGTTTTTCTTGTTACTTACACTCTGTTGTTGTTGTGTTAGGCCACTGTTTGTAAGAGCAAGTAGAGGAGGCTCTCTTATATTGCTTTGTACTTTCGTTTGCCTTTAAAACCCTTTAATTTGCATCATTCAACTCCGCATCACCTCATCTTTGTAATTCTAATTGAATTAAATTAAAAACGTAATTTTTACAAAAGTATTCTTGTTTATTTTTATTAAAATCTCTTTTCGTTGTCGATAGAAACTTCAACTCTTTATCGTGCCTGAATACCAATCAAACGGTGATCAATTACACAGCCCTGCAAATTTGAACTTTTTTTGTGCAAATAAGATGGCTTCAGGTATTTTCGAAGGCATTTGGCGCGCTAAACACGAATCTGGTTTCAAAAATTTTCCATCACGTCAGGTTTTCGAGAAAAAGGAGGTTGAAAACCCTAAAAATAGCGTTTTTGGCCATTTTTGAATTTGATTACAGATCTTCATTCAGATTTAAAAAATTCAAAATGGCGGCTCCAATATGGCGGTCAAGTACATCTGATTAATTTTTATAAACCTCGACCGCCATATTGGATCCGCCATTTTGAATTTTTTAAATCTGAATGAAGATCTGTAATCAGCGACCCCAAAAACCCCTGAGTAACAATTTTCAAGTAAATCTGATTAATTTTTAAGGACCTCCGTAACGTGTTTCTTTTTCTTTTGCACCCCTTGACATAAACCCACCCCCTACTTTAAGGGTGTATGCAAACAGTTTGGCTTTGGGCTCATTTTAAAGACCAAAGATCAATTGTCAATTTCTAACAAAAGCGATGGTTCTAGCACGTCAGTGTTGAGCTCTACAATGTTTCAAAAATGGCCAAAAACGCTATTTTTAGGGTTTTCAAACCACTTTTTCTCGAAAACCTGACGTAATGGAAAAAAGATTCGTGTTTAGCGCACAAAATCCCTTCGGAAACACCTGTTGCAATCTTATTTGCAAAACCCATGCAGGGCTGTGTTATTGTCGCAATCCTTATAACACGATGGCACATCGGAAGCCTCAACTTTTATGATCATCAGAGACCATGCTATTGCTCGTATAGGTTCATGTGTCTGAACTTACTTTATAAGCGGAACAAATTAAATAATCATTGGGCGCTCTAATCCCAGATTTAGGCATTAGCGGCCATAGTTTAGGCTAGTTAGGTAATCTTCCTTGCTTCTCCAAGGTTGTATACATCGAAACCCACAAACGATTTGACCATAAGAGCATTCAAAGTTGAAAAAGCCTAGTTGCCCCCAGAAGAATCACGTCTCAACAAGAGGAAACAAATTAAAGTTTGATAAAATGTCTAGGGTTTCCTCATTATTATCTACGATTATATGGTAATTGCTTCGTAATTCTTACCACAATATTGTACGATCCATAAAAAGCACTGCATTGAACACATTATTAGCTGTTGCTGCAACTCTTTAGTCAGAATTACGGTCTAGGTTTTCGCCTATGTATGGTGAGCCCTACAGTGAAACGTTGATTTCAAATTCAGATTTGAAAAGTTTTCTCACGGCTCTTTTCATCAGACTGCTGACAAGAGGCCCTTGAAAGAAATATTTTTGTTGTCTAAGAGCAAGCCATCACTCTGCCCACTAGTAAAGAAAAATATTTGTTCTGGAAAACATTCAAAACCCTTTTACCTTTTCTGTCAATGGAAAGACCGAGAACTCGCTTGATCTTTGGGAGCGAATCGAGTAGGGATTTTGACGTCCCTATTTACTAGGCATTGTTTGGGAACACATTCTGCCTATTATAGCAGTTGTTGGGTTAAGAAATTAGAGAAATCGGTACAATGGTTTACGCCCTTTGGTCCACGTTTATTCCATGATATGGACTGTCTCAAGTATATTTCACTGACAAATCTAGTCCAATTCGCTGGCACTACTGGTTGACTTACCGCGATAACGACTACGTGGATTGTACATTCTACTTTACATACATACATACATAATTGGTCATTACAACCCTTCAGTCAGGATTACGACCTAGTTTATCACACCACTTATGTTGTGTGTGTTAATTTTTATACATGAATGGTGGGACCTACAGTTTAAAGTCGACAGATTTTTGAGAAACTTTTCATGGCAATTTTATTTTACTCTCAGAGTTTTTGCCTGAAATCTGCTGAGAGGAAGTTGCCGAAGAAATACTTTTTGTATTTTGTTTTTGTTTGATGTCTGGCCTGGGGCTCGAACCCTGGCTTTTCGTCTAATAAGCCAACACACTACCCACTAGACTACGGCGACTTCAATTCTAGTTTAGGAAGAGAATTTGATTTGATGTTTGGCGTTACAGTACTAATGAACTGACCTGATTTGGTACATAGTAGAGCTTACAATTTCTGACTTTCTGATGCAGAGGTTAGGTGTTCCGATTGCCTCCGTTAAATTGGATATTCTCAGGTCGTTGAATAGGAAGGCTAGACTTTGCTGGACTAATCTCGACTACAATTGGTTATCACATGGCCTACCACCACCTTATTATTATGGTGCGCGCAGGCCACTATTGTATTGGAAGGCATACCGAAAGACTTGACAGTTTCTCGAATATTTTCTGTCGCAACTGTGGATAAGTAGGGCGGCAGGAGACTGTATGTTACTTCGTGTATGCGTGCCAGGTTCTTGTTATGAATAGCCGGAGGTTCTGGAACTCAATTTTTAATTGTTTGTAATTGAACTGTCCAAAATAAAAATTACCGCAATTGCGACATTTATGTTAAGATTGTATGGTTTCCTATGGCGGCTTTTAGATCTCGGGGTTGGAAATTGATTTTTAGTGGTCTTACCTCTGACCTTAGTAGGCCCTTAGTCTGTAAAGAGGATCTGTTGCATAACTTAACCTAGTTAAAATGTAACAAAATGGACCGCAAGGCTTCCGAGTACACTCGCTAACCGCGGGCAAACCAGGCAACCTTTTTCATCCAAAAAACGGACATAAGACCATTTCTTCTGTTTATTTATCGAACAAAACAGTGCCGATTAAAACACTTTGGATGCATTGCAAAATAAAGGGTGTTTTTTTATAGAGGTATAGAACTTTAAGTTGGCATTACTTTTCAAGATGGCGACCGATTTAACAGCTGTCAAGTGATTTATTCTCAGTTTGGTTTGGCAATTCATCATGAATAGACTCACGCCTGAACAACGCTTGCAAATAGTGCAATTTTATTTCGAAAATAATGGTTCTGTGCGGAAAACGTATCGCGCACTACGTCCATTTTATCGTCGACAAAATCGTCCATCAGAGCAGTTAATTCGATTAACCATGGAACGTTTGCGCACTACGTTTACTCTTATTGATAACTCGCATCCCCAGAGATGCTGTACAGTGCGTACAGAAGAAGCTATTGCTGCTGTAGAGCGTAGCATTGAGTAAGACCCGAATGAGTCCATCCGCCATCGAGCACAGGAATTGGATCTGTGTTCACATCCACTTTATGGAAGATTTTGCGGAAGGATCTTGGTTTGCGTGCTTACAAAATCCAACTCGTGCAAGATTTGAAGCCAAACGATCATCAAGTAAGGCGTAGATTCGTCGAATGGGCCCAAAACGAGATTACCGTTGTTCCCGATTTTCATAAGCGAATTTTGTTTAGCGATGAAGCGCACTTCTGGTTGAATGGCTACGTCAACAAACAAAACTGCCGCATTTGGAGTGAAGGTAATCCTCAAGTGTATGTGGAAACACCCTTACATCCAGAAAAACTGACTGTTTGGTGCGCTTTATCGGCTGGTGGAATCATTGGTCCGTACTTTTTCAAAAACGATGGTGGCCAGAACGTTACAGTCAATGGTGATCGGTATAGAGCCATGATTACTAACTTTTTCATTCCTGAATTGAATAACCATGATGTCCAAGAGATGTGGTTTCAACAAGACGGCGCAACATGTTACACAGCTCGTGCCACAATAGATTTATTGAAAGACACGTTTGGTGACCGCCTAATTTCACGTTTTGGACCTGTGAATTGGCCTCCAAGATCTTGTGATTTAACACCGCTAGACTACTTTCTGTGGGGCTATGTAAAGTCATTGGTCTATGCGGTAAAGCCACAAACGCTTGACCATTTGGAAGACAACATTCGCCGTATTATTGCCGATATACGGCCACAAATGTTGGAAAAAGTCATCGAAAATTGGACGTCCAGATTGGACTACATCCGCGCCAGCCGTGGCGGTCATATGCCAGAAATCATATTTAAAATGTAATGCCACAAGATTATCTTAAAGTTCTATACCTCTAAAAAAAAAACACCCTTTAGTATTCGAGTTGTTTTTTTTTTTAAGCAACAATTTTTCTCTGTGTGTACACAACACATTGGTCATGCTTGCGAGTCCACCATAATGCTGTAGTATTTTTTCAAAACGCTTTAAGTATTTTAGATGGGGTGTTTTTCGTTTGTTTTTTTCCAATTAAACAGAATTTTTTTTTTTCAAAATAAAATTTGCATTAAACACGTTCATTTCCATGGAATTGTGAATTGTAAAAATAATGTTGATGATGATGATGACGACGATGATGATGAAAATGAAAATTAATTTATCCTTTGGCCAATATTAGGGCGGCGTTGGCACGTTCCATGTCAGCTATAGTTGCAGCCACACTTGAGTTAAGCATGTGGCTGGCAGCATATAAACAATAGCAACAACAGCCATTGCAATAGCGTAGCGAACAAAACGTAACGCACGGCCTGAAAGAATGTCATCGTCATCGTCATCGTCACCATTAACGTCATTGTCATGTACTGTGTAAAGGTTTTGTGTGTGTGCGTGTGTTTGTGTTTTTGTTTATTTTGGCTTTTTTAAACACCAGCTATAAAGTTCAATGTAACTGTAAAATATAATACAAAACACCAACAACAACAACAACAACTATGTACATCTACAACGGCAACAACAACAACAATAACAATGGGAAAACAATGTTAAATTATTTTGAATTCCTATTCTTATTTAACCCACTGCTGTGAGACGGGCAGAAGTGGTGCAGCCAGCAGCAGTTGTGAGGGTGAGGGCAATGATCTACTCAAACAAAATTACGACAACAACAATAATAATAACAACAATTTGTTGTTGTTGTTGTTATTACTTATAAGGCACAAAAAAGATGTCATTTTTATTGTCCAAATATGTACAACCATGCAACCAGCCATACAAACATACATACAGTTGTGTTCATAAAAATAGAAGTGAGCCCATTGAAAAACAAAAGCTTAATTTTTAACAAAAAAAAAACCATGGTTTAATTCCACTTTTTTGGTGTAATGTAATGTTGTTTCAATACTAAATTATTTAAGTTCTTCATTAATTAAATAAAGCTTTCAACAAGTAAATAACAGGAAGTTTAAAAAAAATATCTTAAAAAGTGCTGTTCAAAATAATAGGAGTATTTCAGTTTTCATAACGATTTACTATTAAAAAAGTTAAAAATGCTTATGACTATAATCAGAAACTTTAAATACGATTAGTATTTGGTAGAATAGCCTTTACTTTTTATTACAGCAGCACATCTACGAGCCATGGAGTCAACTAAAGCTTGACATTGTTTTAGTGAAATTTTATTCCATCCATCTTGCACTACAGACCACAACTCAGTTGCATTTGACGGTTTTCTCTCGGCAACATATTTTTTAACATCCCTCATAGATGTTCTATGGGATTAAGGTCAGGAGACTGAGCTGGCCACGCCATAACCTTTACCCCATTAACCCGAAACCACTCATTTGCTAATTTACTGGTGTGTTTCGGGTCATTGTCTTGTTGGAATATCCATTTTAGATGCGTGGAATATGATAACATCACTTCTCACAAAATGTCGGCATAGACGTTCCTATCCATTATGTCTCTAATTCGATGTATTGGGCCTAAACCATTATATGAAAAGCTTCCCCATATCATTAGTTTTGCGCCACCATGTTTAACTGTCTTTTGTGTATACTGAGCTTTATATTTGGTGTTGGGCGGACGTCTAACATGCTGTCTAGACCCAATGCCACCAAATAAAACAATTTTGCCTTCGTCAGTCCACAGTATGTTTCTCCATTTTTCTTTCGGATATTTGATATGTTCTTGGGCAAACTTTAAGCGGGCTGCTGCCTGTTTTGTATGTCAACAATGGCACCGTTTGTGAACTTCTTGCGAATAAATTGTTGTCCATCAGACGTCTACGCATAGTAGGGACACTTACGGCAAGATTCAGATCCATTTGAATTTTATTTGAAGACGCCGAAGGATTTATTTTGCTGTATCGCACAATTCGGCGGTCATCGACAGTAGATGTTTTGGCCTTGCGCCCACGCGTTTCGGGCTTTTTTTATATTTTAATGCATTTGTGATCATTTGATCGGAGTAACTTAAAATTTCCTTAGTTCATTTGTAAGTTTTGCCTTTACATATTTCGAAAATTTTTAATTAGTTTTCTCTTCTCTTCAGTACAGTGCTTTTCTCGTCCTACTATTACAAAAATTTATGTGAATCACTGTAGAAAAAGTTTTAACTAAATTTTTTCGTACTTATTTTTCACTTTTTTCTTTTAAATTATATGCTGTTATATTTTTACTTTTAAAAGAACACTCACACTCCTATTTTTTTGATCAACTGAATTCAGGGGCAAACACAGAAATGAATCAATTTCATCGTAAATATTAAAGTTATTACGAGATTTTTTTTTGTATTTTATTTCTTACATATCGTTGTAACTACCATTAAAATATACCATGTTTTGCAAATTGGTAGAATAAAAAATTTTAACTTTGAAAATATTACATGGTAGCTCTCCTATTATTTTGAACACAGCTGTACATATGTTTTAACATCTGGAAATCATTGGTAATTGATGCATTTGTTGTTATTGCTTATTGTAGTTGTTGTTGTTGTTGCTGTTGTATGTAGTTCTTTTAGTTTTTCCTTAAAAAGCGAATTTATACAACAATGTTGTTGTTGTCTTAACCAAAAAAAACCCAATCGTCCACCTTATATGTATGTATAGTAGTCAGCCAGCTAGCCACCCATATATGGTGGCCTTTGTACATTTCAAACATGAATTTTATGTTTCATATGGACACAGACAGCCGAACGGATGGACAGGCGGACGAACGAACATTGAAACATAAAATGTTTACTCGTTCATTCGTTTTGTATTCTTCTTCATTTTCGCTCGTCTGCCATCGTCTACGTTGAGGTATTTGATGAGTATTTGAGCCTTTTTTGGCTTTTCAATTCCATGACATCTCTTAGGACTGTGCATGTGTGTGTGTGTTTATCTTTCTTGCTGCTTCCTCTTCTTGTTCTTCTTTTATATTGACTGGCCTGCTGCATTTCTTTTCGTTTTAAGCTTGGCTTGTTGGCTGAGTGGTTGACTGTTAGGCTGGCTGTGACTCGCTGGCTGGTTTAATTTCAAATATTACTCCTACGGCCATTTTTGGTTTAATACCAGCAACAACACAACAAATACCAGCTACAAACAATAGCTGTCTACAGCTTGTTCCCGTGACAAGGCATTATAGCCATATAAACAGTACAACAACAACAACGGCAACAACAGCAACAATGTAGACAATCTATATTATTAGTGGCAACAAAATCTAACTGTGTCTTAAAGGCAACAATGCTTAGCTTATTTTTTAATGTTAATGCTGCTTATCGCTGCCTGCCTCTGTTTTAAGTACCTCGGCCTACCTGCTAAACTTTTGTTGCAAACATAAACACAGGGTGCTGAGCACAGGGCGTGAGGAAGAGAAGTAGCAGTTTTGTAAAAAAATCAAAGTTTACTTTTGAGCCTACATAAAGCGATGGATTAAATCCAACTGACAACTTTAGATTGAACAGTTTCGACAATTGGCGTTAAATTAAGATGACAGCATCGAACCAAATGTAACACAGCCCTGCAAATTTGGACTTTTTTTGTGCTTCAGGTGTTTCCGAAGGCATTTTGTGCGCTAAACACGAATCTGGTTTCAAAAATTTTCCATCACGTCAGGTTTTCGAGAAAAAGGGGGTTGAAAACCCTAAAAATAGCGTTTTTGGCCATTTTTGAAACATTGTGGAGCTCAACACTGACGTGCTAGAACCATCGCTATTGTTAGAAATTGACAATTGATCTTTGCTCTTTAAAATGAGCCCAAAGCCAAATTGTTTGCATACACCCTTAAAGTAGGGAATGGTTTTATGTCAAGGGGTGCAAAAGAAAAAGAAACACATTACGGTCAGTCAGATTTACTTGAAAATTGTTACTCAGGGGTTTTTGGGGTCGCTGATTACAGATCTTCATTCAGATTTAAAAAAATTCAAAATGGCGGCTCCAATATGGCGGTCAAGTAAATCTGATTAATTTTTATAAACCTCGACCGCCATATTGGATCCGCCATTTTGAATTTTTTAAATCTGAATGATGATCTTTTTCTCGAAAACCTGACGTGATGGAAAATTTTTGAAACCAGAATCGTGTTTAGCGCACAAAATGCCTTCGGAAACACCTGGTGCAATCTTATTTGCAAAAACCATGCAGGGCTGTGTAATCTACCACCTCTGTAGAATTCATCAGTATCAGTAAACGGAGTCTCTCTCATCAAATATGATGAATGAAACTGAAACAAATCAAAAAAGAATGAAGGGAGGTGCCTTGTGACAGCCCTACCGTGTTTGATAAAGGAACCAAACAACCGTCCTTGCTTGGAACATTTCCTAGAAACTCGAACGATTCAATAAGGAACATCAAATTAAAAGAAATTTCAGTCACGAGATTCTAGCCCATGACGCTAAAGATGTTCTGCAGTTGTTATTAAGTTGTTGTTGCCTTTTAACGCAACCACATACATACATGCATACATAATTGGTCATTACAACCTTGTAGTCAGGACTACGACCTAGTTTCTCACACCACTTACGTTGTGTGCGTTAATTTTTTATACATGAATGGTGGGACCTAAAGTTTAAAGTCGACTCCGAACGACAGATTTTTGAGAAACTTTTTATGGCAATTTTATTTATTGTCAGAGTTCTTTGCCAGAAATCTGCTGAGAAGAAATATTTTCTTTATAGTTCGTTTTGATGTCTGGCCTGGGGCTCGAACCCTGGCATTACGTCTAATAAGCCAACACACTACCTACTAGACTACGGCGACCGTGTATTTTCCCATAACACAATGACCTGAAGCATGGCCACTGTGATCGAGATGACGTTCGAGTCGATTTATCGATCTACAGAACATGAATTGGAAGCTGTTGGATGTCATTTGGATAGGCTTCGTTCTTAATTCAAAAATTTTTTTTTGTTCACCTACCCAATCATCTAGAAATTGGCCTCATTGCGGAAGAGAATTTTTCGCTGAAAATTACGGTCAATTGCCAACTGCTCCAGAGCCCATTTAGCGCGGACACGTCTTTGTCTATTGTCGTTTACCTTCAGTTCCTAGGTATTTTACGGATGCAGGCCCAAAATCACAACGCAAAATTCTCGTAAGTTGTGGTCTATGAAAGACCAAGTTCTTGTGCATCAAGAAATCAACTGCCTCGGATACTCCAGCACTCTATCACGAGGTTAGATTAGGTTAGGTTAGAAGACGTGTACTTGTCAATTAAGACAAGTACAGTACCCGGAGGTCGAATTGACCCATTGTACAACGTCCTAGTTTCTCACACCACTTATGTTGTGTGTGTTAATTTTTTTATATGTATGAGTGGTGGGACCTACAGTTTAAAGTCGACTCCGAACGACAGATTTTTTTTCCTTGAGAAACTTTTTCATGGCAATTTTATTTACTTTCACAGAGTTTTAGCCAGAAATCTGCTGAGACGAAGTCGCCTAAGAAATATTTTTTCATATTTCGTTCAGTTGGAGATGCCAGACCTGGGATTATAACCGTGAGCTTAAGTCTAATATGCCAACACACCACCTACTAGACCACGGCGACTTCAACGAAGTCCAGATATTGAAAATTAATTGTTTCTGGACCTGATCAAAGGTTTTCTTCCGAGACTTATCGATTCCCTTTATGTTGTCATATTACATACACCGGCTTTTATACGGCCTAGATTTTCTTCTATGAAATTATCTTTAATGGGCAGGCTATTCGATCCACAAAATTGCTAGATTTTTATTGCTGCATTAATACTACCCCGTATTCACTTTCGTATGCATTCGTTACAATTCATCTGTAAAGACAAGATGCCACAGTATTATCATTGATTCCGATGAACGCAAAACAGTTGTCATAAACAGTTAACAAAATTGCCATTTTCTGCTGATAATAATTGACAGCTAATTTAATTATTATGTGTGTAACGCCCTGTAAATTATTTATTATTATCATCATTGTTGTTGTTGTTTTCCTTTTTTCTTTTTGACATTCATGCAGCCATTGTTACCATTTTTTTTCTGCTGTGTTCGCTTGTCAGACTACTTAACTTTTCTGGATGCTGGGATGAATGCCTTTGTTGTTACAGTTATTGTTGCTGTTGCTTTTGCTGCTGTTGTTGTATTGCGTTACCATCATATACAATTTCTTATAAGAATAAGACAATGCCTCCTCTTATGCCCATACAAATACTGCGTTTATTTTCCTTTTTTTCTGTTTTCTGTTTTCTTTTAAAAGTTCTTCTGCTGCTGCTTCTTTTGCTTTTCACTAACTAACGAAGAAAAGGAAGAATTTATTTTTTGTTGTCAGGAATAAGTGTGAGAGAGGAAAAGGAGAGCTTAATGGAAAAACATCAAAATATCTAAAACAAGTTTTGTTCATATTTTCTTTCACCTCCTCTCTTAACACGTTTTCGCTCTACTGTTTATGGGTGTATGTATGTAGGTTTTGCAAGTGTTTGTTTGTTTGTTTGTTTATATGTGTTAAGCTTCTTTTTTTTCAACATAACTTTTTTGTTCTTTCTGTTTTTGTTGTTGTTGTTTTATAAATATTTGTTGTTGTTATTATTACTGTGTTGCTATAAAAATTACTTTATTGTTGTTGTTTTACGTAAAAGAAAAACGCTAAAATGAAATGCTAAAAAAGAAGACACCAGAATTGTATTCCTTCTTTTTTTGTTGTTGTTATTCTCCTGTTAACAAAAACAACAAAGAAAATATTTTCTTTTCTCTTCTCTTCTTTTCATTTCTGCAACACAACAACACTATAGAGAGCACACACACATGCATATACACACAGCCATCATCTCAATTCAATTCATCTCTGCCCATCATCGTTGTTGCCTGCCTTCGTCGTTGTCATTATTATTATCATGTTATTGTCATACTCGGTATATTTTCCATTTTTTCCCCTTTGTTGTTGTGTTTGTTTTTATTGTATTTTGTTTATATTCATTACACTGCGAGAAAATAGTGAATAAAATGTAGAGGTTTTTCTGGTTGGATTGCCATTACATTAAGACAAAAAATTGTTAGTCATCGACAAAAAATGCAAGTTATCGACAAAAATGCAAGTCATCGTAAAAAATGCAATTCATCGACAAAAAAAAAATGCAAGTTATCGACAAAAAATGCAAGTAATCGATGAAAAATTGGGTTTATTATTTAATTATCACTGTAAAGACTGTGGAGATACTTATGAGAGGCAGATAATCATTCATTCTTAGACTATTAACGTTCCTTGATTTTGCCACTTTATAAAGCTTGAGCTAAATGCAGACCATAGCTGATGTCTGGACTTGCTTTCAAAGTACCAACTGTCCAACTAGCTTAATAGGATGAAAATTAGGCTCCTGAATTACTTTTTTTAATGCGTGGCTTAAACTAAACACCTCCCTCCCTCAAGTCGTGTTTACCAATATTTCCTTCTGAGTGTATGAACATTTATTGTATTCCAGTGATTTGTTGTAACAACTTCTTGTACAATTTGTTGTTATTGTATAACTTTTTTTGTTGTTTTTGTGTTAAAAAAAATCATTATTATCATATCATGGCTATTTGTGTTCTTCCGTTAATGTATTCATCATGTGTTTATGGCTATAAAGTTCAGTGGTTTTAGCCTCTTAGACTGAGTTCTCCACTTGGAATACATGATGATGGCCTATACAAGTTTAAAGCACAAGATGCGGAAGAAGATGCTTAAGATGCATATTTTGTATACAAAGTGTGTAAATAACGAAAACTAAGGCGCGGCTGTTCCCTTTTTCTCTGTGTGTTTAAACAATTTTGAAAATCATAATTTTTGTAAAACAAAAAATTTTCATTTTCTTTTTTTTTTAACACATTAAAGCAATTAAATTTTGTGTCTGATTGTTTGTCTGTCGTTAATACAATTCTTTTTTTTTTGTTTGTTTTATTTTTTGAAATTTAAATACGAAAGAAAAAATCGGCTCCAATGTGTGTAAAGCAGTATTCATGTTAAATTCAATTCAATTCAGTTTACATTAGTCGTCAGTCTAGAATTGGTTTTGGGTTAGCTTATGTGGGCTTTTTGGAATTTCTTTCAAAATCTTAACGGCTTGCCATAAGAAATCATGGTGGTTGGTTTTGTTTTTGGTGCCAATGGTTATAATTCCAGCCTAAAACACAAGGTGTTTCATTCACTTCTTCTGTTTCTCCTTTTTTTTTTCATAAATTAGACTAGTTTTACTGTGTAGTTGTTGTTGTTGTTGCTGTTGTACCATTTTTGGCATACAGTCGTCGTTGTCGTTCATCTATGAGAACCACAATTAGGAGCCATTATTTATGTTGTGCTCCAAAAGGCTGTTATTTGCTGCTAATCGCCGGAGATTACTTTTGAAAATGATTGATTTTGACGTTTACAATTTAAATATTGGCAGATTTGGCAGCCTTTTTTGATTTTTTCATTTCTAATCTATACACGAATTTCGTAAATATTTGACATGGGAAAATATTTCATTAAAGTGGGAAAAGATCGTAACTTAGGCAAGACAATTCGTTGAAACATTTTCTATTGAGTTAGATAACTACGCATAACAGGAGAAAAGTTAATGAACACATCCTCCTCTTTTACGTAGTTACAATATCTACAGAAGAGTTCCAATGGTGACAGTCTTTATTTACAAGAGTTCAGTGAAAGATAACAGGAAATGAGATGCTGAGATTGTCTCCTTTAGGTCACGACATTCTCAGCTCCTGCAAAAGTCATAGGAGTAAATGCTGAGTTTTTCCAGTGGAGCAACTAATAACCCTTCTGGTCAAAAGTTTTCATACAAAAGTCGCTATGCAATCACAATCTACAAGACCATCCGTGGTTTTATAATTAGAGCTGGGCCTTGATAAAGCAGGCGAATGATAATCGCCTTTTCCTCCTCAGATTCACAGCTTCTGCTGTAATAACTACTTCGTTCAATATTTCGCCTATAAACATTTCTACGCAATAACTAAATGGTGCACTGAAAACTGAGCTTAAGGGTTACTCTCAGAATTTCCACTCATAATTATCTGGAAAATATTCAACGAGAAGATGAGTTTCTCTTCTTTCATGATCTTCTCTTAAAAAGGCGCTTAATTGTACTTACCTAACCTAACTGTAATTTATGAAGGCATCTTTAAAAATAAATTTATAAAAACATAATATTTAGTGCTTTTTTGTACTTACTTAACCTCATTTCAATATATTGTGGCAAAAATTGTTTCAAGCGCTTTTTTGTCCCTCAAAAAAATCACTAAATTGTACTTACTTAACCTCACTTTAATCTATTAACAGACGTCTTTGGCTATTAGAAGTTGCTCGTTAATTGATTTGCCACAAAATTTAATGAATGGCAAAGCCATGTTGTTGTTTTCTTTCTTTTTGGCAAATCAATTGATAAAATCCTTGCACATCCTTTCAAGATTGATGATTTCATTCAGTCGAAACTCGTTTAGGGTACGGCATTTAAACTTTTACATCTCTCTTTCAGTCTAATTTATCGTCTTCCTTTGACTATAAATAGTTTATTTCCTCTTAAAAACGATGTTATTTTATGCACATGTGTGTCTCTGTAGTTCTAAATGAGAGTGAACACACACACACACACACAGACACAGGCAAAAAGGGGCATAAAAACAAACAACAACAAACGAAAGCATGAAAAACCTATTAATTCTACGGTAAATTAATTTCTTTCCTCAGTATTTAACACATAAACACTCTCTTTCCCTTTCTCTCATACTGTTTGCTCACAGATGATAATTATTTTTAGAACTTCTTCTTCGTAGTAATTCCTTCCCTCCATATCCTTTTGTTTTCTAAATTACTGCTCTGCAACCCCATAAAACTGTTTTTCCAAAGATTTTTCTTTTTAAAGCCGTTTTTAAACAATTTTTTTCTTCTTTTTCTTCGAACAAGTTATGAAGTTAAAACTCCCACGTCTTTGGTTAAATAAAAGAGTGCAGTCAAGTTTTGTTTTTTCTCTCTTTCTCTAATACAATTTAACTTGATTTTGTTGTTGGCGAATGCTATAAACCCAGTGTACATTATTTTTATTACACCACATTTTAAAACGGTACTTTTTTTGTTAGTTCTGCCTGTTCTTGTTGTTGCTGTTGTTGTTTTTATTTTGTTTTTTGTATTCTTCCTACAAAGGCGGCAATCAATAAATCTCTTACATTTTATAAACAAAAATTCATACATACATACACATGCAAGAGTATTTTCCATTATTATTCTGTGTGTATGTTTATAAGCAAAACAGCGCTTTAACCATTTTTATTATTATAGTTGCTGTTGTCGTCGTCATCATCGCCGTCATCGTCATCATCATCATCATCATCAAATGGGCCTTTTGTTTTCTCACACTCTTTTTTCCGTTTTGTTTTTGTATTCCTATGTTTATGGTTATTTTTTCTTTCATATTTATTCACTTATTCAGTCACTAACTCCAGAGAGCACTCTTCATTTAACACGTACCATCATCATATTTGAATTTAATGTGTATGTGCGTGTGTGTGTGTGCATGAATATTTTATATGAATGCAGTTATTCTAGTTCTATTCCTCTCTTGCTCTGCATAATGTAAAGTTATAAACAAAGTGTGGCCAACATTTTTTTTCTAGGAGCTTTTTAATTCAATGTAAAATGTTAAAGGTTTTCAATTAAAAATTATAGTTTCTAAACACAATGTGTAAAAAACAAACGTTTTATGACAACAAATCCTCAGAATTGTGTTTTTATCGTCAAAAATTCTTCAAAGAAGCATTTGTATACACATAAAAAGCACCACAAAAAGGATTTTTGCACTGAATTATGGCTAAATTTGGTGAACACCGTTCCCTAGATGCCTTTATTTTTAATAAAATTATCTCATTAGAATAAGAAGAAGAAAAAGATGTTTGGGTCTCATATGGACCGAATTTCTATTTGACAAAATGAATCGAAATCGAACAACAACCTGAACAAGCGATTTATACTGATCGCTATAGACAATAATTAACAAGATTGAAGCAAGCACTTTAAATAAAACCGACAGAGTTTATTAATAGATATTGTGTTCCATCATGTGATGACCTGACAGAGACTGATAGGGCTTAGCTGGGAAATTTTGCGGCATTCACCATATAGTCCAGATCTTGCAGCTTAAGATTATATGTTTCGATCTCTGCAGATCTCTCTTAGGTAGGAAGGTAAAAGTGGTTATTAACCCAAGTTGATAGACACACTTAGGCCGTGTATAACTCATTGTGTTACCACACTGATTCGTTTCCTATAATTCTGGAATCTTTCAGAGCTTCTCCTGAACCCATATTACACTCTCAATGTCGATCATTGACAGAACAGTGACATTATCCGCATAGTAGAAGTTTAGGTGTTTCCTACAGGAGACATATAACCAAGAGATAAAGAACAATTTCCTCGCTTCTACAACTCCTGCAGAAGTCATTGGTCGCATGGCAAGACATATGTACCTATTCAGATTTTAAAAATTAAAGTAAAAATATTTTTTTTTTAAATGTAAAAAATGAACGTTAAACGCTTATATTTTTAGCGTAACTGTTTGCCCCAAAATTTCACAGTGTTGTCCACATTAATCCGCCTTCTGTGGATTATTTCAAGCCATTAACATGCATTTATGTTTTGCTGGATTTTTGGTTAGTTGTACCATCTCTCGCCTCTCTCCGTCACTCTTCCAGTGATTACTCATTCAAGCATGTTTTTTGTTTTATATTGTTAAGCAACATATTAATGTTTTAGTCACCCACATTTTAACTCCCTCTCTTTACACTACAACTACAGACATACATACATATGTATATACATACATAAAGAACAAAAACCCCAAAATAACAACACACACACACAAGAAAAAGCACCAAATTATGCACTTTTACTAAAAGCACCAAAAGTAATAATAATACCAAGAACAACAACCACAATAAGACTGACTAGTTGTCAATGTTCGACAAGGCCTGTTTGCTGTGTGCATATGTGTGTGTGTTTGTAAGGTTTTTAGTATAATTTTTACTATTGTGTTTATTGTTTTTGTGATTTTATTTATAGGGTTTGTGTAAGTGTGACTGTGTGTGTGTGTGTTGTTTAAATGGCCACCCCAACTGTAGTGGCAAAGCTCTTGTTCTCTCTCAGTGTTGTATAGTGTCTTTCTGGTCTTTATCTTTTTACTCCACTTTAGATTAACCCATGCTGACATCAGCAGTAGTGTGCAATATTAATTCATAGAAAAACATGTCTACGTGTGTATATGTGTGTTTATAAAGAAAATAAACAGTTATAATAATGTTGGGTTGTTGGTGTTATTTATTTATTTTCATTTTGTTTTGTTTTTATTTTGGTTTCTTATAAAAACCGACACCGGTTCAACAACACCAATGCACTATTAATCTCCTCTATTTATGTATACTCATGTATTTACTCTACAATGAATGTACTCATTGTGTTATGTTGTTGTTGTTATGTTTTATTTTTTGTTTCTTTGTTTTTATATTTGCCTTACTTTTAGGGAACTCTCTCCCATTAGTCTCTCTCTCTCTATTTGTACTTAGCCATCCTTTTCTTTGCTCTCAGACTGTGTGGTTTTTTCTTTAATTTTTATTGTATTTTTGTAACAATGTTTTAGTGGGTAAGGAAACAACAAACGTACGTACAATACTAGTGTTGTAATAAAAATTAACTACGATTCCTCGGCAATATTGAACGTCTGTATGGGCATAGTACTAAACCCGTGCCACCCACAGTTGTTCGTTGTTTTTTTTTTTTTATTACACTTTAAGCGTTTTTTATTGTAATTGCAGGCCGTTCTTTGTTGTTGTTGTTTTTTTATTATTTTAGCTGTCGTGTTTTAATTTTTCGGATTTGTGTTGGTAAATTGAATTCTATTTTTTATTCCCAATTTTTATTTCCTTTATTTTATTTCATTTTTTGTCGTATTGACTGTTTTTTTATTCTTTTATCAGTTAAAAAAGTTTTATAATTAATTTAAACACATTGAAACTTAAAGGCATTTATCTTTGGGCTTAATTTTTATATATTTTATTGAGTTTTTTTTCATCAATTGTTTTTAAAGGCATTGGAAAGCAATCGAGTACATAATTTAAAAGGGTCAGTGACTTTAAACGGGTTGTAATAGATTTAAATAGGGCAAGAACTGAAACTGAAGACAGCTTTTTACGCATTAATTTTAAAGATTTCATTTAAAATTGGTTTGTATTCAAACAGATACCAAGACATTGCCCTTTAATTTCTTTGAATGCCTGAGAGACTGTCATCCACTTTTAGCCTTACTTGATGTCCGGCTGATCAATTCGAATACAGTTGCACGTAGACTTTGCTTAGCTTAACTTTCGGAAATCACCATTGGCTAATCACGTTCTGTCAATAAATTCTGGGTGCTTAAGAATCTTTCGGCACAGGTATCCAATAGCTAATCAAAGACCAAGAAAATCTTTCTGCGGTCTCATCATCTTCCTTTTGATTACAGCTTCTAAAGAAGTCATAGTATGTATGTATGTATGCAGAGTGTTCAGTTAGGTTAAAGGCAATTTTTGGACTGCAATCTTTGTCATCGCATCCGACCTACCCTTCAATTTTCGGATAGGATGGATTTTAAAGCCCGAAGGATTCTCGCTGCTGTTTATTAACTCACAAGGGTGACATTAACATTATATCACCAGTAACTAGTCGTGGTATTTAGAAGGTCTTGGTTTCATGATAAAAAAATTCAGGGCAATGTTAGCTGGGATCTATTCGAGTCTTCACAAGCGCGTAGGTGACTATTTATAATTAATTAATTGTTCATTAGACTACGGTTGCAATGTGGCATGTGTTTCACTAGTTTATGATTCCTTCATTGGAATGTACTCGAAGGAAATAAAGTGGATCGCACAAAGCGTATCAGAGAATATTCGTCCTTTAGCTGCACTATCCGTGTGTAGAACTTTCCAGCTGCATAGGTTTTTCCTGTCACTTATAATATAAACAGATTCTAATCTAATATCCAGAAACACTACTTACTCTTTCCTACCTCCCGCAATCTATTTTCTTAGTTCAGATGCAGTACACTGCACGATTAGTGGTTATCCCTTGATTTTTGGTAGTATGGAAATAAAATAAAATTTTCTTAGAGAGAAAGAAAATCGTACTTAACCTTTTAAATATACAATGCCCTACCAACCACTTATGCCCTTTATGTACATACATATTTACTCAACCCAAAAAAACACCCACAATATTCTTAAAATTGCATATTCTTTTCATTTCTGTAGAGTATATTGCGTAGAGCAATTTTTTTTAGCACATAAAAATGCCACAACCTTTAACCTTTTCTCAACAAAACTAACAAAAAAAAAATATTTATTTTCTCCATTGCTCTCCTACCAACTACATGCGTTAAGTACTATTTCTGTGTGCTTGTGTGTATTTCAGTACTATTTTCACTAACCATGTTTTATAGTATTTGGAAAATAATGAAAAAACGAAATAAAAACAAAAGCAAATGTATTGCAATTTTATTAACATTTGAACTTTTCAACACATACACCTACACCAATTGCACCTACACACATACACATCATACACACATTTGTAGTCTCTTCTAAGCATGTTTTCTCTTAAAAATTTTAATTTTTAGTATGTACACTAATATTTTACTCTTTGTATTTGTTAAGCTACACTAGCAAAAGCAACTAAAACTATAATTTTTCTATTAATGTGTGTGTGTATGTTTTTATTTTTCTCTGTTTAAAAAGAAAAACTAATAAAAGCAATAACAACAGCGAGCATATTAATATGCAATAGCTTTCTCTCCGTCGTATATAGTTCAGCTATAAATTACATCTCTCTCCTTCTCATTCTCTATGCCTCTGTTATGTATCCTTTTACTATGAATGCTTCTCTACTACTACGTTATTGACATTTTACGTTGCCAATGCTATTAAAGTTGTTGTAAAACAAACAGCCTCTATTAAATGCCGGGCCCACACACTCTCTCTCTCTCTCTCGTCCCATTTCTTTTCCGTTCTTTCCCGCTCTCGTTCTCTTTTATTCATTTCATTTATAGTAAATTTTATATTGGAAATCATGGAAACCTACAAATTTATTTATTTATGCCGTATTTTTTTTTTCTTCTTTTTTTTCAATGAATTTGTAATTTGACCTTTTGCGTGAGCCTACTTTTTTGTGAAATTTAAATGTTAAGCGTGATTAAGAAACAAAAAAGCATATAATTTTCTATGAATTAAATCTCAAACAGCAACAAAAACAAAAAGAAAAACTGTTAAGGCGAAAAGTCAAGCACAGACATGGGTGTGTTTTTTGTTTTTGGTAATTTTCATAAAATTTCAATGAAATTTTGCATGAAATTTAAAGGTTTTGTTTATAATAAAAAACAGACAGTGGTGCACAATCTGTTTTGAGATTTAGTTGCCTTTTTGCTAACACAATAAATATATGATGGCTAGTTGGCCAGCTACATATGTATGTATATTAGGAGGCGATCGTTTATTATTTATTACAACTGTCGTCGTGAAGTGGTGCCATAGTACTGACCGAACAATCTTTTGTAGTGTCCTCAATACTGGGTATCCGTATAATGCCTCGTTCAAATCTATTAATCTAACAAACTTCAGGATGCTGTTTGGTGTCAACGAGGACAACATCCTTTCTAGACTATGACCAAAGAAAATAAAGTATAAAGAATGTGCATTTTAACATATTTTGGAATATTTTTCAAACGCGGGGGGAAGATAGAAGGGAAGGTTACAGAAACCAAGAGCGTAACAATGCGTTGTTCTCATCATGCGTTGTTCTCATCGTGCGTTTTTGTTGTTTGACCACTTTTTTATTTATTTTTCTGGTGTTAAAAACAGACGTCGGCACCAATGACCCTCAGGGTAAGAACATCTTCGGCTTTTTACACACATAGGACACGAACATCAAGAATGTTCGTTAAAAAGAACATAAAAATCTTGTCAGTTTTTAAAGAAGAAGGTTCATGTCGCTTTTTTCAGACTTCAATGATACACCCAAAGAAATATCACAGTAGTATTCACTAATATCAATGAGAAATGATTTCGATTTTTGGAAGAATACTTGCCAAGTTAAATACGGTGTCTTAGTGTCTTAGTGCAGTACAATTTTTCTATATTTTCCGATCATATATACATACCATTGGGTTAATAAGTAGACTTGACATTATTACTAACAATTTTCCTCTAGGTTAACACATGCCTATGGTTATGGATTAGTGAGTGAGAGAGAGAAAATAAGTTGAGAGAATTTATTTATTTACAGCCATGTAAAAGTGTTAGTAATATACTCTATTTTTATTTTCATTTCATCAACATACATATGTAAAGCTGTCTATCTTTGGCTTAATAATTTTGGATAAATAAAAACAAAATAAAAAATCGATTTTATTATTAAAAGAACATAAAGCTATCCATCTTTGGCTTAAAAATTAGTTTTTTAGATAAATAAAAAAAACATTTTTTATTAAAAGAAAAAATCGAGCATATGGTCGTGATGTTACGACCCGCCATAATAAATTTTACTTCTACATGATGCGCATTCTTTATATCCATATTCTTTGCTATGACATACACCACCTCTGCTTGAAAAATACTTATACGTTTTCCCATGTGCTCGGAATATTTTATTCTGGGACCTCAAGGTCCTGTTCGCGTCCCAAGATCGACAAAATGCTTCCTCATATGAAAGAGTATGTAGCTTTCTAGTCGCCGTTTTGGCGAATAATTGTTTTATTCCACTCTAGAGAGTTTTTCTGTTGTTCCGTGAGTTTATAGGCTGGTTTATCATCTTAATCGGTTTATTATCATTAAGGTGGAAAGATTATTGGGTTAAGACCCTATTGGATGCGCAATTTTGTCTTGGGAGAACAATTTTCCAAGCCGTAGAGATTGAGAGAAATGCTTCTGAGATCATCGATTCATTCTTCTTCGGATTCTCCTTCAGAACTGTTGATTTGGACAATACCGTCTGACCAGCCCCCGAAGCATGTAATTTGATGGGATTAAATCTCACATTGACCTTATGAGTCTGTGAGCTATCTGGCTATTCGATTTCGACTAGGGCTTGGTTTGGGTTAGCACAACTAATGTCGTTCCGCTTAATAGAACCTAGTGCTACCACTCCACTATCCGGGATTTCCGTAGCATGTGATTTAATACAGCCAGATACCGAGACTGCAGTGGTTGGGCCTTTGGAGATTATGAAGCTTTCTTGCGGATGTAGAAGACGTGATTCTATTTTGTTACTCAATTATCTTCTTTTTTCTCGATTGTATTAGCTTTAGCGCCGCGGTTTTAAGTTATTTTTTAAGCTGAAACTTATTTTTAAGCTTTCTTTTCAATTTTAATTAACATTTCCTTTAATTTAATCTCTCTCTCAATGATTTCTTCTTTTTCCAGGATCATATACAACTGAAACACTCCAACTTGGCGTCATTGACTACTCCTATTACTACTACAACGATAACACCAACATTAGCATTAGTAGCAGTAAAAAGACAACAACTCGATTGTGGTTGTTATTACGATCATGCATCGTTCATTGAAACCACACGCACAAGCTAAAAAAATTACAAAAGTCGCACCGCCCGCATTACCCGGAGATCCTATACCGCCACAGCAAACGAATCAAGCGTCAGCATATCAACAGCAGATACCATTGTATCGCTTAGGTGGCAGTGTAACGAGTGCAGCTGGTAAAGTACAGCTGGAGGATGGGATTATAATGAGTAGTATGGTATCGTCACCATCGCTCGAAGAGGGCGGCTTTAATTTGCCACGTGAACCAACAGTAGCATTAAGAATAAAAGGTAAACAAAGAAGAAGAAGAAGAAACGAATCCAAATTCAATTCAATTCGAAAAAAAAATTATTTTCTTTTAAATTGCAGATGAACTAAACGATTATTCATCAGCCATGTCAACCTCAGGCTCTTCACAAACTTCAGCCTCGGCTGCTGCAGCAGCAGTCTCCAATAAAAACGCACAATCATCCTCTGCCGTGGCCTCGGCTGCCGTCGGCGGTGGTGTTAATCCTTTACTTTCCGCCTGTCCACCCAATTTAGTGCCATGCCCCCCGCCAGTGTTTTGTGCCACTTTACGTGAACCTCTCACCCATAAAGCGGCTGTCTACTATCATCAGCAGCTGGCTCTGCAAGAGGATCAAGGCATTGATCTTACACAATCACCGGGTCGTGATTCACCCGGTTCTTCCTCTGGTTCAGCTGGTTCTGGATCACGTCATTCTACCGCTAGTTTAGATTCAGGTCGTGCTTCATCATATCTCACTGGTGTCTCGGGTGCCGGTTCCATACGCAGCAGTGGTGGCGGTGGAGCCCTCTCATCGCCACGCTGTAGTTCCTTAAGCTCCTGTTCGATTGGTTCGATGGATCGCCAGCGTAATGAGGAATTAATCATTGATTGGCTTATGGAAATGAAATATGAAGAATATGCTCAATTGTTTATAACCGCTGGCTATGATTTGCCTACGATTGCCCGTATGACACCAGAGGATTTGACCGCCATTGGCATTAAGAATCCCCATCATAGGGAACGTATAAAGCAACGCATTGATAAATTGCAAGTGTTGGATAATCTGCCGCATTTTGTGCCGGTGAGTAGAAAAAAACAAGTTTCTTTCCAATTAAAATTAGATGTAAGTAAGAGAAAGAAGGAGGTATTAGATCATAATAGAACTTTATTAAAGGTTTATGGAGGAGAATTAGAGAATTTGTTTATTATCGTTTATTATTAAAAGACTTTCCTCAACTTTATTAGCTCATGTTGAGCTAAGAATTGTACTTTTTCCCTCAACCAATAATTTTAATTAAACATTACAAAAAGTGATTTTTATTCATTCTATAGCCGTATGTTTAACCCTTTCATACCCGAATTTTTTGGACCAGAGCTAAAAATTTTTTAAGGACATGTGTTTGTTAGTCATGGCTTAAATATGAAGTGATATTAAATTCAGAGTCCTACATATTCTGGTTTTATACGTTTTTAACCAAGCTTGTTTGCAAAAAAAAATATTTTAAAAAATTAAAAATTACGGAATTTATGAACAAAAATGTACAATGTTGCCTATAGGCAACATCGGCATGAAAGGGTTAAGATTCTTTACCTGGAATTCAATGCATCATCTTGTCGAAACTATGCCCCATCCAGTTTATAATCTTCAAATACTAGTCTCACAAAGTTGGCTATCATGCGATCCTAACGTTCTGAATTGTCGGTAAAGGTTCTTTAAGGAGCATTTTAGAAAAAACCAGACCATAATGCTCACCTAACAGTCATATTTTCCGAATGTAACGAAGTCGCCGTAGTCTAGTAGGTGGTGTGTTGGCTTATTAGACGTAAAGTCAGGGTTCGAGCCCCAAGCCAGACATCAAAACGAAAATATGAAAAAAAATATTTCTTCGGCGACTTCCTCTCAGCCGATTTCTGGCAAAAACTCTGAGAGTAAATAAAATTGCCATGAAAAGTTTCTCAAAAATATGTCGTACGGACTCGACTTTAAACTGTGGGTCCCGCCACTCGTGTATAAAATTAACACACACAACATGAGTGATGTGAGAAATTATGCCGTAATCCTGACTGAAGGGTTGTAATGACCAATTATGTTATGTATGTAATAGCTTTTCCACAAACAGTTCTAAATACTCCGAGTTTAATTGCAATAATTTTGCTTGTTGACGGAAACATAGAGTTTGGAACGAGCTTTCAACGCGAATGAAAATTACTCACCTAATCAGCTTATCTACGGTGTTGTGAATCATCAGTGGACTTTAATTGTTGAGTGAATTGGACTTTCCGCTCATGTTGAGCTAAGAATTGTACTTTTACCCTCAACCAATAATTTTAATTAAACATTAAAAAAAACTGTGATTTTTATTCATTCTATAGCCGTATGTTTAAGATTCTTTACCTGGAATTCAATGCAATTTTTTTTTATTGAAGGAGAAAAATATGTTTTTAAATTAAGTTTAACATTTTGGAATGTGGTTTGCAACAGCAACATCAACAGCAACAATTAGAATTTAATTGACATTTAATTAAATGGAAATTATTAACAATCAATGATTTTTTTGAAAATTGTTTAAAACTCTATTGAATTGCATTTCAACTAAAACTCAAGATAAATTTGCAATGAATGATTAACAACAACAAAATATCATTCGCATTGCATACGTTAAAATATTAATTTAATCACGTTTTTTCTATAATAAGTGTTGAGAGTTGAATAATTTGTTGACTGTGCAACTACAACAAGAAAAAAATAGTTTTTATTCATATCTTATCAGTTAATAAGCAGTTTTAATAAAACAAGTACGAAAACGTATTGTTTAAAAAACAATTCATGTTTATTAAGGTTTATTAATATTTTTTCTCAAAAAAAAAAGAAAAAAATACAAAAAATAACAATAAAAACATATTTTTTTTAAATGTGTATAGAATGTAAGGCCATATTGTAGTGTTTTTTATCTCTGTTACTATATAGTATTATGTGTACATATGTATATATTGTATGTATTTATGTATATTATTATAAGTATATATGCTTACAAATAACTTAATGACTTCACTTCACCTTTGTTTACGGATTTACAATATCTTTACATTAGTTTTTGTGTTCTTGTTCTTTCTCTGCCATCATACATACATACATAAAGGGTGTTTTTTATAGAGGTATAGAACTTTAAGTTGCAATAAAACAACGATGGATTATTCGATTGACATGAATTTTATTTATCCGAAAGATAATCTTGTGGCATTACATTTTAAATATGATTTCTGGCATGTGACCGCCACAGCTGGCGCGGATGTAGTCCAATCTGGACGTCCAATCTTCGATGACTTTTTCCAACATTTGTGGCCGTATATCGGCAATAATACGGCGAATGTTGTCTTCCAAATGGTCAAGCATTTGTGGCTTTACCGCATAGACCAATGACTACATAGCCGCACAGAAAGTAGTCTAGCGGTGTTAAATCACAAGATCTTGGAGGCCAATTCACAGGTCCAAAACGTGAAATTAGGCGGTCACCAAACGTGTCTTTCAATAAATCTATTGTGGCACGAGCTGTGTGACATGTTGCGCCGTCTTGTTGAAACCACATCTCCTGGACATCATGGTTATTCAATTCAGGAATGAAAAAGTTAGTAATCATGGCTCTATACCGATCACCATTGACTGTAACGTTCTGGCCACCATCGTTTTTGAAAAAGTACGGACCAATGATTCCACCAGCCCATAAAGCGCACCAAACAGTCAGTTTTTCTGGATGTAACGGTGTTTCCACATACACTTGAGGATTACCTTCACTCCAAATGCGGCAGTTTTGTTTGTTGACGTAGCCATTCAACCAGAAGTGCGCTTCATCGCTAAAAAAAATTCGCTTATGAAAATCGGGAACAACGGTAATCTCGTTTTAGGCCCATTCGACGAATCTACGCCTTACTTGATGATCGTTTGGCTTCAAATCTTGCACGAGTTGGATCAAGATCCTTCCGCAAAATCTTCCATAAAGTGGATGGACACAGATCCAATTCCTGTGCTCGATGGCGGATGGACTCATTCGGGTCTTCCTCAATGCTACGCTCTACAGCAGCAATAGCTTCTTCTGTACGCACCGTACAGCGTCTCTGGGGATGCGAGTTATCAATAAGAGTAAACGTGGTGCGAAAACGTTCCATGGTTAATCGAATTAACTGCTCTGATGGACGATTTTGTCGACGATAAAGTTTACGTTGTGGGCGATATGTTTTCCGCACAGAACCATTATTTTCGAAATAAAATTGCACTATTTGCAAGCGTTGTTCAGGCGTGAGTCTATTCATGATGCATTGCCAAACCAAACTGAGAATAAATCACTTGGCAGCTGTTAAATCGGTCGCCATCTTGAAAAGTAATGCCAACTTAAAGTTCTATACCTCTATAAAAAAACACCCTTTACATATACTGCTTATTTAAAATAAAAAGAGAGTACATATAGAAAACCTATTTAGGGTAAATGTGCATTTAAAAGCATTGACAAGCAAAGGTTTTAGAGCCTTTTACTAAAGGTCATAAAGTAGAAAATATTCTTAATTGCCTATAGCACAGTAAATTGACCTGCTTTAGAAAAATGGTTGGGAATATTTTCCATTTTATTTTATTCTTCTTTTTCCTTTACGCTAATTACACTACACTATTGCAGTGTACATATTAATTACGTATGCATACCTATATTAATACAAATGATTTCAGATTTAAGTCAAAGACCTTAATTTTTTTTCTTTAATTAGAATCAATCTTACTTACATATTCAGTTTCTTACAGAGTGTATTACGTTTCTTAGAAGAAAGATTGAAACTTAGTTTTATAATAACCTAAGCTAAGTTTCTCGTCGCCGTGGTCTAATAGGTAGCTTACTAGACATGAGGCCTCCGGTCAGACATCTCCAACAAAACGAAATATGAAAAAATATTTCTTCGGTGACTTCCTCTCCGCAGATTTCTGACAAAAACTCTGAGAGTAAATAAAATTATTTGAAACGTTTCTGAAAAATATGTTGGTTGGAGACGACTTTAAACTGTAGGTATCGCCACCCATGTAAAGGGTGTTTTTTATAGAGGTATAGGACTTTAAGTTGGCATTACTTTTCAAGATGGCGACCGATTTAACGGCTGTCAAGTGATTTATTCTCAGTTTGGTTTGGCAATTCATCATGAATAGACTCACGCCTGAACAACGCTTGCAAATAGTGCAATTTTATTTCGAAAATAATGGTTCTGTGCGGAAAACGTATCGAGCACTACGTCCATTTTATCGTCGACAAAATCGTCCATCAGAGCAGTTAATTCGATTAACCATGGAACGTTTTCGCACCACATTTACTCTTATTGATAACTCGCATCCCCAGAGACGCTGTACGGTGCGTACAGAAGAAGCTATTGCTGCTGTAGAGCGTAGCATTGAGGAAGACCCGAATGAGTCCATCCGACATCGAGCACAGGAATTGGATCTGTGTCCATCCACTTTATGGAAGATTTTGCGGAAGGATCTTGGTTTGCGTGCTTACAAAATCCAACTCGTGCAAGAATTGAAGCCAAACGATCATCAAGTAAGGCGTAGATTCGTCGAATGTACCCAAAACGAGATTACCGTTGTTCCCGATTTTCATAAGCGAATTTTTTTTAGCGATGAAGCGCACTTCTGGTTGAATGGCTACGTCAACAAACAAAACTGCCGCATTTGGAGTGAAGGTAATCCTCAAGTGTATGTGGAAACACCGTTACATCCAGAAAAACTGACTGTTTGGTGCGCTTTATGGGCTGGTGGAATCATTGATTGGTCCGTACTTTATCAAAAACGATGGTGGCCACAACGTTACAGTCAATGGTGATCGGTATAGAGTCATGATTACTAACTTTTTCATTCCTGAATTGAATAACCATGATGTCCAGGAGATGTGGTTTCAACAAGACGGCGCAACATGTCACACAGCTCGTGCCACAATAGATTTATTGAAAGACACGTTTGGTGACCGCCTAATTTCACGTTTTGGACCTGTGAATTGGCCTCCAAGATCTTGTGATTTAACACCGCTAGACTACTTTCTGTGGGGCTATGTAAAGTCATTGGTCTATGCGGTAAAGCCACAAACGCTTGACCATTTGGAAGACAACATTCGCCGTAAATGTTGGAAAAAGTCATCGAAAATTGGACGTCCAGATTGGACTACATCCGCGCCAGCCGTGGCGGTCATATGCCAGAAATCATATTTAAAATGTAATGCCACAAGATTATCTTTCGGATAAATAAAATTCATGTCAATCGAATAATCCATCGTTGTTTTATTGCAACTTAAAGTTCTATACCTCTATAAAAAAACACCATTTATAAAATTAACACACACAACATAAGTGGCGTGAGAAGCTAGATCGTAATCCTGACTGAAGGGTTGTAATGACCAATTATGTGTGTGTGTAACCTAAGCTTCTCATTATTGCCAGAAAATCTCTGTTGTTTAGATAATTGGCTTTCGAAACTTATTTCAGCTTTAAAGAATTTAAAAATTTGTCATTTAAGGCCTTTTACATGATAGTGTTACACTTCATTTATATTTGTGTTTAGCCATAATACATCTTTTTTATCTAAAGTGTCAACAAAATGTAGAATAAAAATATATGGCCATAAAACAATAAGATTTTATGAATATTAACTGAGAGACCCTCAGTCAGTCAGGCAGTCAGCCAAACAGCCAGTCGATCGTTCTGGTTTACCAAATGGCTGACAGATAGACAGACAAACGGCCAGACAGTGTGACATATGTATGTAAGTATAGATAATAGTTAGTCTGGTTTTTGTTTTCATATAAAGTAGAATAATCATAAATATTGTACAATATACAATACAACGATACAAAGAAATAAACAATGAAAATATGATGAGGTTCGGGAAAAAAAGTCCATAAGAAGTAAAGAAAGAGAAAAAAAAAGAATTAAAAAAAAAAATAATAAATATATGAAATCTAAGAATTTATACAGAGGTTCGAGACAAGTGTAAACATGGCATAATTTTTTTCCTTTTTTCCTTTTTTTTTTTCTTTTGCAAAACACGTTCATTATTTAAAGATGGTCTTTACAAAGCAGTCAACAGATAAATAAAAAAAGAAGGAGATAAAGTACAGTATATGAAAGCAATGTAAACCATATGCGGCATATTATTATTCATCTTGATTTTATTTATTTTTTTTTTTATATGGTTTTTCCAGTCTGTTTTAGTTTCTCGTAGTATTTATCAGTTTCTGTTTGTATTAACGTGTTAAATAAAATGAATCTTTGTAATCATATTCTATATGCTTTAAAGACTAGACAACTAACTAACTTATTATTATTATTGTACATGGCTTTTAACTGAGCAGCTAAAGCAAAATTAAACGAAAAATTAATCACAACTTCTTGCTGATTTTTCTACATACATATACATATGTACAGCTGTGTTCAAAATAATAGGAGTGCTACCATGTAATATTTCCAAAGTTAAAATTTTTTATTCTACCAATTTGCAAAACATGATATATTTTAATGGTAGTTACAACGATATGTAAGAAATAAAATACAAAAAAGAATCTCGTAATAACTTTAATATTTACGATGAAATTGGTTCATTTCTGTGTTTGCCTTTGAATTTAGTTGATCAAAAAATAGGAGTGTGAGTGTTCTTTTAAAAATAAAAATATAACAGCATATAATTTAAAGAAAAAAGTGAACAATAAGTACGAAAAAATTTAGTTAAAACTTTTTCTACAGTGATTCACATAAATTTTTGTAATAGTGGGACGAGGAAAGCACTGTACTGAAGAGAAGAGAAAACTAATTAAAAATTTTCGAAAAAAGGCAAAACTTCTAAAGAAACTAAGGAAATCTTAAGTTAATCCGATCAAATGATCACAAATACATTAAAATATAAAAAAGCCCGAAACGCGTGGGCGCAAGGCCAAAACATCCACTGTCGATGACCGCCGAATTGTGCGATACAGCCAAATAAATCCTTCAGCGTCTTCAAATAAAATTCAAAAGGATCTGAATCTTGCCGTAAGTGTCCCTACTATTCGTAGACGTCTGATGGACAACAATTTATTCATAAGAAGTTCACAAAAGGTGCCATTGTTGACATACAAAACAGGCAGCAGCACGCTTAAAGTTTGCCCAAGAACATATCAAATATCCGAAAGAAAAATGGAGAAACCTATTGTGAACCGACGAAAGCAAAATTGTTTTATTTGGTGGCACTGGGTCTAGACAGTATGTTAGACGCCCGACCAACACCAAATATAAAGCTCAGTATACACAAAAGACAGTTAAATATGGTGGTGCAAAACTAATGATATGGGGAAGGTTTTCATATAATGGTGTAGGTCCAATACATCCAATTAGAGACATAATGGATAGGAACGTCTATGTTGGCATTTTGAGAGAAGTGATGTTACCATATTCCACACCTCTAAAATGGATATTCCAACAAGACAATGACCCGAAACACACCAGTAAATTAGCAAATGAGTGGTTTCGGGTTAATGGGGTAAAGGTTATGGCGTGGCCAGCTCAGTCTCCTGACCTTAATCCCATAGAACATCTATGAGGGATGTTAAAAAATATGTCGCAGAGAGAAAACCGTCAAATGCAACTGAGTTGTGGTCTGTAGTGCAAGATGGGTGGAACGAAATTCTACTAAAACAATGTCAGGATTTAGTTGACTCCATGCCTCGTAGATGTGCTGCTATAATAAAAAGTAAAGGGTATTCTACCAAATACTAATCGTATTTAAAGTTTCTGATTATAGTCATAAGCATTTTTAACTTTTTTAATAGTAAATTTTTATGAAAACTGAAATACTCCTTTTATTTTGAACAACACATTTTAAGATATTTTTTTTTAAACTTCCTGTTACTTACTTGTTGAAAGCTTTATTTAATTAACGAAGAACTTAAATAATTTAGTATTGAATCAACATTACACCAAAAAAAATGGAATTAAACCATGTTTTTTTTTTTGTTGAAAATTAAGCTTTTGTTTTTCAATGGGCTCGCTCCTATTTTTATGAACACAACTGTATGTAAACATGTGTAAAACTCTAGGCTTTATTAAAAGTAAAGACAGGAAATAGCTTGGCTAGATTTACTTGTTTTTTTTTTTTTTCTTTACTTTGCTCTCTTCTTATATCAGTATACATATGTATGTAATAATAATTGCCTAGAATAATTGAATTCCAATACAATACAGGGTGTTTAACATCTAATACTCGTTAGTGAAAGATTAAATTTTCATGTTTTATTGCCATATGATGATGGAACAAAAATTTATACCCTTAGCAGGTAATATAAACGTTCCTAATTAGTTTATCAAGAATTAGAACGTTCGTAAATAAGACTCAAATAGATACAATAAGGACAACAGACACAACAGTATTTAAAAAGTAATTATTTATAATCCCATAGGTCGTCTATAAGTACGACTTGGGCGCCTAAATAAATGAAAAAGTGAATAAGCAAAAAATATTGCAGTTCAGAAAATTTAAATGGTCTTATAAAGGATATGCAGTTTGATTTAAATGAATTGGTGGCACCAGACAATTTTTTTGAGGTAGTTTTAGAAGACTTTTTCTTATATTTCGAATGATATCCGGGCACTAAGAACATTGGTTTTTAAATGTTCCTTAAGAACTTAAAGAGTTTATCCGCATAAACACTGTCTTTGACATTGCCTCACCAAAAGATCTAACGGTGCCAAATTATTTGATGGCCAATGGACATCGCCAGAATGTTAAAATACTGTTTTAGGAAACTTCTCATGCGATAAGACTGTATTAGGTGGGTCGCGCTATCATCTTGTCGATACTATGCCCCATCCAGTTTATAATCTTCAAATACTAGTCTCACAAAGTTGGCTATCATGCGATCCTAACGTTCTGAATTGTAGGTAAAGGTTCTTTAAGGATCATTTTAGAAAAAACCACACCATAATGCTCACCTAACAGTCATATTTCCCGAATGTAATGAAGCCGCCGTAGTCTAGTAGGTTGGGGTTCAAACCCCAGGTCAGACATCAAAACGAAATGTGAAAAATATTTCTTCGGCGACTTCCTCTCAGCAAATTTCTGACTCTGAGTAAATAAAGGGTGTTTTTTATAGAGGTATAGAACTTTAAGTTGCAATAAAACAACGATGGATTATTCGATTGACATGAATTTTATTTATCCGAAAGATAATCTTGTGGCATTACATTTTAAATATGATTTCTGGCATATGACCGCCACGGCTGGCGCGGATGTAGTCCAATCTGGACGTCCAATTTTCGATGATTTTTTCCAACATTTGTGGCCGTATATCGGCAATAATACGGCGAATGTTGTCTTCCAAATGGTCAAGCATTTGTGGCTTTACCGCATAGACCAATGACTTTACATAGCCCCACAGAGAGTAGTCTAGCGGTGTTAAATCACAAGATTTTGGAGGCCAATTCACAGGTCCAAAACGTGAAATTAGGCGGTCACCAAACGTGTCTTTCAATAAATCTATTGTGGCACGAGCTGTGTGACATGTTGCGCCGTCTTGTTGAAATCACATCTCCTGGACATCATGGTTATTCAATTCAGAAATGAAAAAGTTTGTAATCATGGCTCTATACCGATCACCAATTCCTGTGCTCGATGGCGGATGGACTCATTCGGGTCTTCCTCAATGCTACGCTCTACAGCAGCAATAGCTTCTTCTGTACGCACCGTACAGAGTTATCAATAAGAGTGAACGTGGTGCGAAGACGTTCCATGGTTAATCGAATTAACTGCTCTGATGGACGATTTTGTCGACGATAAAATGGACGTAGTGCGCGATACGTTTTCCGCACAGAACCGTTATTTTCGAAATAAAATTGCACTATTTGCAAGCGTTGTTCAGGCGTGAGTCTATTCATGATGAATTGCCAAACCAAACTGAGAATAAATCACTTGACAGCTGTTAAATCGGTCGCCATCTTGAAAAGTAATGCCAAATTAAAGTTCTACACCTCTATAAAAAACACCCTTTAGAAAATTGCCATGAAAAGTTTCTCAAAAATCTGTCGTACGGACTCGACTTTAAACTGTAGGTCCCACCGCTCATGTAGAAAATTAACACGCACAACATGAGTGGTGTGAGAAGCTATGCCGTAATCCTGACTGAAGGGTTGTAATGACCAATTATGTTATGTATGTAATGGCTTTTCCACAAACAGTTCTAAATACTCCGAGTTTAATTGCAACAATTTTGCTTGTTGACGGAAACATAGAGTTTGGAACGAGCTTTCGACGCTAATCAGCTTATCTACGGTGTTTTTAATCATCAGTGGACTTTAATTGTTACGTGATTTGGACTTCAATGGATAGAGGTGCAATTCCAAATGCAAAATATGCCATAATGAGTCATAAGATACATCACATTGCTGAGAACGCTATGGAATCGATGTATTTGGATTAACTGCCATACAGAAATGATATTTTCGTACAAATTATTAATTTCCTCTTTGTTTTTTGACAAAAAGTATTTTTTTTTTTTAATTTTAAAATTAACTCAGTTTATCATCATACGATAACATAAAAACATTAATATTTTTATATTAAATATTTATTTATCTGTCTATTCCAACTGTTTATTTACCTACATATTTAGTAATTTTAGTTTAAGCTGTTGTTGAAAATATTTCACACGTATTTGAAACCCAACCTTCTCATCTCATCTCATCTTGATTTTTGAGAGACCTTACACCATAATGTATTGTAATGTTGTTTATTTAGTTGTTTAGCACTTAAGTTCCATGTTCCATATTACTTTGTTAATAATATTTATTTAAATATTTAACGGTACATTTATTACAATTCTATATGGAATGTTTTCCATTCAGAAGTAGGTCTCTAGGTTTTTCAACAAACATTCGATCGATCGTGGCTTATTTTAGTTGATTTGTTTATTTAATTATAGAATGAGAAAAATAAACATATTTATTGTAAATCGTAATGCGTTGCTGCTATCAAAATTTATAGAAAGATTAGAATAATCTCAAGGATTTTAATTAATAAACAAATTTATTTCTTGATTTTTTGTAAATATTTGTTTAGCTGTGCCCTAGGGGCTTATGCGTTATTCCTAATACGAATATTTTCCAAAAATACTGAGCAAAACGAACGAGTAAAAATGTTAGTGTTGTTGTTGTTGTTGTTGTTGTTGTTGTAACAGTTCGGCTGTTGTCTCCGGAAGCCTTTCCCTGTATATAAGATAAAGATGGATTAGTAATTTTAGTTTATATGTTCTGTTGGTTGTGTGCCGTGTAATTCGGTGGGGATGGGATGGATTGGAGATGGGATTGTTGTTGTTGGTTGTATGTGTGTGTTGTCAACGTCATGTGGTAGGTAGTCCGAGGTTCAGCCATAGGTCTACGGGTCGTAGGGCTGTCGGTTTCGCTGGACAGCTAAAAATGTGCACCGTATCGTGTGGTGTCTGGTTGCACAATGGGCAGCTATGCTGGGTTCCCGGGATGATCCTAGCCCTGTAGTTATTCCGGAAGTTCGACCATCCTGATCTGAGCTGGGCCAGAATAGTTCTCGTAATTTTTGGAAGCTGCCTTTCCGAATCGGCTATAGGTGGTGGGTGTCGATTAATGACCCTATTATGGCTGAGCTCGTCTCTGGCCGTCGCGACGATGGTATTATGAAGGGTATTTTGTGCCTCCCTGACGGACAGTGTATCAGTTGTAGATAGTGAGGTCTTGTCTTATGCGGCGAGGAGGGGGATCATTCAATACTATGTGGTGGTTTGGATGGGAAGGTTGATAGCAGGCTATGAGGAATTGTTTAGTTAGCAGCTCGTTGTGTCTTCTAACCGTCAGCATCTTCGTCTCATCATGGAGGTGGTCTATACTAGTCATCCTCACGCATCCGGTGGCAGGGCGTTGTTCTATGACGTCTGTAGTGCCCTCCACTGTGTGTCACTCAGGAATGATGTCCAGATTGGAGCCGCATAGTTGAGGAGAGACCGTCCGATAGCCTTATAGGTGTAGAGGATGGTTTCCTTGTCCATTCTTCCCCATGTGGTGCCTGCCAGTGCCTTTAGGACCTTGTTTCTTTTCTTCACGCTGGCGTTGATGTTAGTCGCATGTGCGGCGAAGTGAAGTAAGTTGTCGAAGGTGGCCCCGAGGATCTTTGGGTACCTAACTGTGGGAATGATGTTTCCTTCCACTGCGACGTTTAACGTTCTTCTTACTTCCTTCGTCCATGTCGTGAAGAGGGACACCGTTGATTTTGGTGCAGATAATCGTAGTTTTCTTTCACGAAAGAATTCCACCAAGGACGAGAGGTAGGTCGTTATGTTGGAGCTGACTTCGTCGATGTTTACGCCATGTTAGTGTAGTTAGCTGTGCTACATGAAATGTGGCTTTTGTTCAAATGTCAAAAGCTGTCTAAGTCTTCATCTGAATATGTAACGAGAGCTTATATCTCGTCTGCATGCCAGCGAAATTTTCATCCAATCAAGTTGCTCTCCAGACCAAAATTCGCTGATGTTAGGTGATCATCATTGCGACATATGTTAGTTAAATCAGAATACACATCCTTTGAATTGACTAATTATACATACATAATTTTTTTTGGTCATTACAACCCTTCAGTCAGGATTACGACCTAGTTTCTCACACCACTTATGTTGTGTGGTAATTTTCTACATGAGCGGTGGGACCTACAGTTTAAAGTCGAGTCCGTACGACAGATTTTTGAGAAACTTTTCATGGCAATTTTATTTACTCTCAGAGTTTTTGCCAGCAATCTGCTGAGAGGAAGTCGCCGAAAAAATACTTTTTGTATTTTATTTTGATGTCTGGCCTGGGGTTTGAACCCTGGCTTTTCGTCTAATAAGCCAACACACTACCTACTAGACCACGGCGGCTAATTATACATAGAAATGAAATGCCAAACGATTGCTTTGTAAAGATGGATCCGGCTGTAATTTTTACAGAAGTCCAGATTGCAACTTATATTCCTCTGATTGGAATTGACAATTTTAGCGTTAAAAGGGCCCTAAAGAAAACTAGAACATGTAAGTGTAGATTAAGTTTTTCGACAATTAAAGTGCCACTCTGATGAATGATTCAAAACAACTCCATTTTATACATTCTGCTCGATATTGTACGAAAGTGAAATACGCAGAGAAAAGAAATAAATTTTCTTGTTTTCATTGTTTAATAATCTAGATTTGTGTAGATTTTTTTATACCATAACATATCGTATAATAATATATTCCTTGTTTTTTTTTTCTTCTTTGTTTTAATCGCACTACGGCTGCTCATATGCTCATAAATCTTATTATTTTTCTTCGATTCCTTTTTAATTTTTGTTTTGTTTTGCTGTCTTACGATTTAAATTAAAGTTTCAAAACACGAAATGAAAGTTGTTTAAAAGTCTGTTGGTTTTTGGCTTTTTATCGATTTCATTTTCGGTAGACTTATGTTTTAAAAATTAAAAAAAAAAAAACATTTTTTAGGTGGGATTTTTTTTTTTAATTCCTTAAAAAACATAAACCCTTCACCATAAGTAATGGGAGGAACAAAAATAAAATTCGAAACTTGAGTTAAAGCGTAAATGAAAAAAGGTGTTGAATTGAGACATGCCTGTTCTATAAACCGTGTAAAATAAAAGGTCGTATAGAAAACTTATAAAAATCGAAAATTTCTTTCTCTATATGCTATTAACAGTTTGTTATCTCTCATAGTAATAAAGGGTTATCCATATCATGGTTTCAAAAGCAAAAGAGCTATGATTTCAATGAAATTTTTATTTGATTATAATGCTTGGAACGGCCTCACCATTGTGTTCAAAACTCCATTTTAATTAGTGCCTCTGGATTCGTTGCCACAGTCGACTCTTTTCACATAGTTTTCAGCTACTTCTTTGCAAATTACAGGCGATATTTTGCCAGATTTATTCCTAAATATCTGTGAAGTCAAATGAAAGACGTTTATCGGCAGACAGTCTGGCCAGACTGGTGGTTTTGAAACTAAATGAATAGCTCGTTAGGAATTCTTCACTTTGGAATAAAGTTTTTCCTCGTTCAAAGTGAATATTGAGAGAAATCTAACCAAAAACCAGAGGTTTAGGTGAGAGGACGTGTACTTGCCAATTGAGACAAGTACAGTACCCGGAGGTCTAGTTGACCCATTGTACAAACGTCCTAAAGGGATGAGGATAATAGGGGAGTTAGGGAAAAAGGAGAGGAAGTAGGAAAGGGAGAATAAGGAAAGTAGAGGAATTAGAGACTTACAAAATACACAAGAGAGCGCGACTACACTGTTGAAGCCTTAGCAGTTCTCAACCAGCTCAAACAATTCATGAATTTATTGGAGAGCCTTTATGTGGTCGCCGTAGTCTAGTAGGTAGTGTGTTGGCTTATTAGACGTAAAGCCAGGGTTCAAACCCCAGGCCAGACATCAAACAAAATGCAAAAAGTATTTCTTCGGCGACTTCCTCTCAGCAGATTTCTGGCAAAAACTCTGAGTAAATAAAATTGCCATGAAAAATTTCTCAAAAATCTGTCGTTAGGAGTCGACTTTAAACTGTAAGTCCCGCCACTCATGTATAAAATTAACACACACAACATAAGTGGTGTCAGAAACTAGGTCGTATCCTGACTAAAGGGTTGTAATGACGAATTATGTATGTCTTTATGTCGACTCTCGACACAGAATTCAAACCCTCTAAGAGGCCCCTGCTAAGGGTCCTCAACCTGCTAAGGGCTGGACAGTTACAGAAAAGGTGCTCGATAGTCTCCAATTCCTCCTCAAGGTACCCTGCAATAGTCCGGCTGGGATCTGTTACAGATCCTTGTCAGCGACCTAATCTTGCAGTGCCCCGTAATAAACCCAATAACTAACCTTAAGCTGGCCTTATCCAAGCCCAGCAGCCAATCTGTTCTTACACTGTCTGTAGCAGGCCATAGAAACCTAGAAACATAACAATCCGATTTATTCCCCAAAAGCCTCTGCTCTTCCCCCTTGATCCATCCATTGATGAGGCCGCAGAGGTGGCAGATTGGGGGGATCAGGACCAAGTATCACATCGCCCAACTAAAAACTAAAAGTTTAATGATATTTTTTAAATAAAACGCTGTTGTTAAAGGACTTTATTTAAGCCAAATTTAGAACCTTCTTAATAATACCACACATTTTTATTTATTTATTAATTACAATGCAATTACAAATTATATCCTAATTATATACGAGCGAAGTAACTTGACTATGTGCTCGGTGTAGCGTCACAGACCAGAGTCTCTGGTGGGAATCGAACCCACGGCCCTCACGCTAATAGTCTAGCACACTACCCACTAGACTACCAGGGCACCCCACACATTTTTATAACACATGGAATACAGCATAGGAATGAAAATCTTAATGATTCAGTCTCAGATGTTTCTTTAAATTTCTGTTCTTTGTTAGAATTCAATTCAACTTCCATTCGATTCCTATTCTTTACTCCTCTTTCGACTGAGTGTGTGAGTGTATGTGTGTGTGTGTATTTATTTGTTTTTTTTTTCATTATTGTTTTGTCAATAGCGTGATATTTCTCTCGGTTTTATTTTTTAATTTAATATTTACAATTGTTGGTTATTTTCTATTTGCTTTTTTAAGTTAAGTTTTGTTTTCTTAACACTTTTTTCTTATTATTATTTTTCTTCTTAAATTGTTGTTGCATTTTTTATAGCAGTTTACAAATTTATTCTTTTTTTTTTCTTATAATTTTTCAACTTTTATGTGAAAAAAAGTCTTTTTACGCTTGTACTTCTTCCATATCGAATATTTTTTTTTGTTTTCAATTCATGTGCTCAATCTGTACATTGAACTTAAAAAAGACGATATTTTTTTAACTTAAAATTCCTGAGGCATTTATACCCAGATTGTATTTATTTTTATTTTTTTCTTTCTTTCTCTTTCTTTACCAAATAGATTTAAACTTTAAGATTTCTTTTACTTGGTTTACGTTTTCTTATACAAATTAATGGTTTTTATTTAATTTTTTACGATACTTTTTTGGTAGAGAAATTTATTTATTTGTGGTTTGGGTTTTTTTCGATAAAAAATAAATCGAAAGAAAACGTTCCTCGAGATGGTGGTTTGTTGTCTTGTTGAGATAAATAGAATATAAATTTGCTCTATTTAAGTACTTATTTTTAGGGCCCCACTTAAAACCATTTAAGTTAATTAAAGAACTTAAAACGCAGGCCTTATTTCCCACCATTTTTCTTTGCTTTATTCCTCTTGGCAGAAGTACAACAAAAAGTTTTCATCTTACATAGTTTGCTGCTGGTATTTTCGCTCTTTCGGCGAAATCACCGTAGTCTAGTAGGTAGTGTGTTGTCTTATTAGACATGAGTCCAAGGTTCAAACCCCAGGTCAGGCATCTCCAACTAAACGAAATATGAAGAAATATTTCTTCGACGACTTCCTCTCAGCAGATTTCTGTCAAGAACTCTGACAGTAAATAAAAATTGTCATGAAGTTCTCAGAAATCTAACGTTCGGAGTTGATTTTAAACTGTAGGTCCCGCCACTCACGTCTAAAATTAACGCACACAACATGAGTGGTGTCAGAAGCTAGGCCGTAATCCTTGACTAAAGGGTTGTAATGGCCAATTATGTATGTACAGTGGTGGCCTTATAATTAGAAACGATGTTTCTGGAAGAGAGTTCTCTGGAGTGACGAATCTAAGAATAATTTGTCCCAATCTGATGGGGACAAAGTATGTAAGACGACCTCCAAACAAAGCCTTTGATCCCAGGTACACAGTGAAAACTGTAAAACAAATTAACAAACATACATGTTCGAAGTCGTTTCTAATTATAAGGCTACCACTGTACGTATATGTTTTCGTTCTTTTAATTGAAAGGTTAGGTGTGGCGAATAGGATGACGATAAAGGAACCCAGTATATCCACTTGGATCCAATTAACAATCCCACTGTGATACCAGTATAGGACATAGTAAAGTTTACCACCTAACAGAGGGTATTGTAAATAGCAGTTTCAATAACTGCACTTAATAACAGAGCCTCTATATGTAAGAAGCGATAAAGGGTCATTTTTTATATAGAGATACTCCAGGTCAGACATCAAAACGAAATATAAAAAAATTTTCTTCGGCGACTTCCAGCAGCAGATTGCTGGTAAAAACTCTGAGAGTGAAATAAAATTGCCATGAAAAGTTTCTCAGAAATCTAGCATTCGGAGTCTTTAAACTGTAGGTCGCGCGCGCCACTCATATATAAAATTAACGCACACAACATTAGTGGTGTGAGAAGCTAGGTCGTAATCCTAACTGAAGGATTGTAATGACCAATTAGGTATGTAGGCGTATGATACTGTCAGTAGTGAACAGACTAAGCTACCACATACAGTGGTGGCCTTATAATTACAACATGTATGTTTGTTAATTTGTTTTACAGTTTTCACTGCGTACCTGGGATCAAAGGCTTTGTTTGGAGGACGTCTTACATACGTTTTTCCATCAGATTGGGATAAATTAAACTTAGATTCGTCACTCCAGAGAACTCTGTTCCAGAAACATCGTTTCTAATTATAAGGCCACCACAGTAGCTTGAGCTTAAATTTTTTGTGGCGTTGTAAAATGCCACAACCAAGTCTCACCACCCTTTAGGCACTTGAACACATTTCCTTTTTTTTCATGTTTAAATTAGACGGGTTAAAATCTATGCCACAAATATTTACAACTCAATAAGAAAAGCCGCAGTTTAAATACACCAGTGACCAATTGAGCAATTTTCTTATGTCTAATAATATATTCTACTCAAATTATTGTACAATTATAACTCCGACAAGTAGCTCTACCATATCGAATAACAAAAACTACTCTCATATTTTCATGACATACTCACGGCATTTATTGTAATATTTTTAATTATAAATTATAATGAAAAGAATTAATAATGTATGTATTAATACAGCATTGAAACACACTTTGAGATATAAATTGTCAATTATTTTCCAACCCTGAACCAGTTTCAATAGAAACCTCAGAAACAGAAACAGAAAACAGTAGCAAATCGTTACGATTGAATAGAAATCAATAGAATACACATTAATTCTCTAATAAAATAACCATACAAAACAATTAAACGTTTGTTTTTCTATCTCTTTTTTTGTTTATTTTTTCTTTCAATTGAATGGCATTGCAATTGAATAGTCAGTTAGTCAGTCATCACCTCTAACTAATAATCAAGCCTCCCAACGAATAAAATTAAAAGTTTTTAAGAAATCTAACCTCAAAAACAACAAAAGACAGAAGTAATAATAAAAAATCATAAAATATAGTCAAATAATTTAATTTTTTCTTTTAATATAAATTTCGCTGTTAAATAATTTGTAATTCCATTTAATTTTTTGTTTTAAATAATTCCTTGCCAACATAATCTAATCATATTACTACAACGAGGGTGAGATAAAAAAATGTCAAATTCCAATACCGAAAGCAAAAAATAAAAACAATTTTTGACAAGCGTGATAAATAACGTCTGATTCGAATAACCGCAAACAATTACTGACACCACTGAATGCCACCACCACCACCACCACCATCGCTCTTATTGAAAGTAAATCATTTTGAAATATTTCATTTCATTTACAATTAAATGCACATTTTACACTGAAGCGCACTCAGTTTTAAAGGAGGGGGCTAATAAAATATGAAGTCATATGGAATTTATTACAATTAAAAGTGCATATATACATATGCTTTTAAAATGTTTACTGGTTTATTTCCCGTTTACTCAAACGTTTTCAAACCATCAGTAAAAGAACAGATTCCACAGTCCAGTATTCTTTAGAAGTTAGTTTAAAACCATCATAGCTTCTTCCGAAGACTTATCAAGCAAACTGAGAAAAATCGAAAGATCAGGTTCATCATAATAAATATCCAACCTTGTATCCATCTTTAAGCATTCATTAAGAATTGCAATTGTGCTATTCTGAAGGACAGATTTGGCAGCTCAATTTAACAGTCAGTCTAATCCCTTAAGTCCTTTCGAAATTCAGAGCAGGTGTAACATGATCCCATCGTTCCCCCAAGGTTAGTTTAGCTATCGTTAGAGCCCTCCAGCATTTAAATGTGAATAAATCTTTTGTTTCTCGTACCATTGCTCGTTACCGTGATACTGACAGTGTTGCATCGCGTCCAAAAAGTGGACGAAAAAAAACGGTAACAACACCAGTTATGATCCGAAAAGTGAAGGCCAGATGTGATCGAAATCCACGCCGCAGTGGTAGAAAAATTGCTCGTGAGCTGAACATATAGCGAGAACGGATGCAAGACATATTGAAAAATGAGCTTGGACTAAAGCCATTGAAGTTCCAAAAAGTACAAGAGCTCACCGATGGACAAAAAAAGTTAGACTGGAAAGAGCCAAGGAGTTACTTCGCTTGCGCGAAAGTGGCTAGTTACCGAATTTAGTTTTCTCCGATGAGAAGCCATTCCAAATTGAGCAGTTTGTGAACAAACAAAATGATCGGGTTTACTTGCCAAAGAGGTCAGCTGAAAATTGGCCACCAGAACTCAAGCGCCGCCGATGGTAATGGTGTGGGCCGCCGTAACGGCCGATGGTCGCTCCCCGCTCGTATTCATCGACCGTGGGGTCAGAATAAATGCCGATTATTATCGGGAAAATGTCTTAAAGACAGTATTGAAGCCCTGGACAGACAAAGATTTCGGCCGCAGACCATGGACATTCCAACAGGACTCAGCACCACCGCACTCAGCACGCGTCAACCAAGAATGGCTTAAAAAGGAGGTTCCTCACTTCATTTCTACCGCACAATGGCCACCAAAATCTCCGGATCTCAATCGGTTGGACTTTTGCGCCTGGGGCATTTTGGAGAGTAAGGTTCTCACTGAAAAATACCAAAGTGTCGATCATGACAAGACGGCGCTTCGCCGGGAATGGGCAAAAATTTCGCAGAGCCACTTTCGTGCAGCCTGTGATGGCTTTGTCGGCCGTTTGAAGGCCATAATTCATACCAAAGGTGGCCAATTCGAACAAATCTAAACTGATTCTAAAATTTTATGTTATTTCCAACATTTTTTAAATAAAATTAAAAAAATATAGCGCTTTACTTTGTTGCATTATATATCAGCCACCCTGTACATAATTGGTCATTACAACCCTTGAGTCAGGATTATGGACCTAGCTTCGCACACCACTTATATTGTGTGTGTTAATTTTATACATGAGTGGCGGGACCTGCAGTTTAAAGTCGACTCCAAACGACAGATTTTTAAGAAACTTTTCATGGCAATTTTCTATTTACTCTCAGAGTTTTTGCCAGAAATCTGCTGAGCGGAAGTCGCTGAAAGAATACTTTTTCATATTTCGTTTAGTTGGAGATACCTAACCTGACGTTTGAACATAGGCCTCACGCCTAATATGCCGACACACTACCTACTAGACCACTAATCCCAAGATTAGTTCTGTAAAATCCTGCTGCAACCAAAGTCAGAGTGCCTCAGCTGTCTTGACTTCCTGAGTCTCAGTGTCCGCAGCATGCGGAAGGCCAAGTATGGTAATAGCAAGACAAGATAGTCTCCGCAACTAAATCAGAATCGTGAGGTGCGATCTTCGTCAACTTTCACCAGGCATGAGCAATATACATGGATGATTAAAAGTTGTATGTGTATATTCAAAGCACAATATGGCGTCTAAGGCCCCATATACATTTCGCAAAGAACAAATACAAACAGGGCAATGAAGCTATTGAATATAGCTAAGAAAACCCAACAGGCTAAAGTAATTTTTCCCAAATTTGTTGTGTTTTCTTTGTTCGATCGACCAATTATCGGAAGACCCTAGCATGCCAAGGTCGTGTAGTATCACAAAAATTTAAAGAAAAAAATATTTCATCGTTACTTTTTGCCTTTTAAAGAAATTTACAAAAATTTCCGGTCTACAGAAGAGAGCTCTTTTTGCATAAAGCAACACGAACGCTATTTTAAGTTTCTTACTGCATGATGATGATTTAAAGCTCAGCTGTTTTTTTTTTAGTGGATTTTGCATTCAGGTAGCATATGGCATGATATTTAATACGCTGTTATCTGTAATTCTCAAATGGTGGAGAAGAAAAAAAACAACAAAAACAACAACAAAAATTAGCTGACATTTCAAGGGGGGGGGGGGGAAATATTTTAGATTGCCACTACAGAGCTGCTCTAACTGCTTATATTCATAGTTTGAATGTTTATACACAGGAGAGCTGCTGCTGCTGCTGCTGCTGCTGAGGTATGAAATGAAATTCAGTTGAAGTACTTTGAAAATTAAAACCGGTTTAAGTCGTGGCAGGTTAGAAAAACTCAAATCTAAAGCTTCATAACAAAGCCAGCCAATAGAGGTATTTTTTTTTTTTTTGTATTTGTCAAGGTCGTAATAAGTTTTCGTTAAATATGCGTTCATTCGTTCGTTCTGCTATAAAATTAATAACTTTTTTTGTTGTTGTTTTAGTTTGTTTGTCTTGGTTTTTTTTTTCTTCTTTTTCTTCTTAAGCAATTCATAATTATTTTGCACTAAGAGAGAAGGAATACTTGTGAATATCTTGTGTTTTGTTTGTTTTAAATTTTAATTTATTTGTTTTCTTTTTTTTTTATTAGGGGCTTCCACATTTTTTTCCCTTTTTTTGTTGTTGTCGTTGTTAAACAATAAACAAAAAAAAAAATGCACAACAAAAAAAAACAAAGAAATGATAGTAATTAATAAAATAAAAATAAAAACAAAAACAAAATCTTACAAAAAACCCGTTTGCGTTGAATAATGATGCCATGTTTAGCGCTTAGAAAAAAATATGAAATAAACTAGACATTCCTTAATTATCTAGCCATGTAGTGATATGTATGTATGTATATTAATACTCATAATTTAAATTTTCTTTAAAATTAATTCGAAATTGAACTTGAGCTTTAAATAGACAAACAATTTCACACCTTTAACTGGAATTACATGAAAGATATTGCGGAATTTATTAACGTGCTTTGCTTAATTAACGTTACTTGAAATAAACCGTTAGGAAAATCATACATAAAAAACTTTTAAGAAATTTTATGACTTTTTCAAATGCACTTCATAAGTTAAAAAGCAAAACTTATTAAACAAAATCGTTATTTTACAAAGGCGATACCAAACTTAGTCTACCTAACGAAGAGAACAAAATAAATTTAAAAGAAATTTATTTATTATTCCTCCAAACTTTAGTTTTACACATTTTTACATTTTTACAATTTTTCTCCTAAGTATTGTCGTGTTTAGTATCTTAAAATAGCCTTAAAAGGCTTGCTGTACCTCCTTACATACATAATTGGTCATTACAATCCTTTAGTCAGGATTACGGCCTAGCTTCTCACGTCATTTGTGCTGTGTGTGTTAATTTTATACACCAGTGGCTTAACCTACAGTTTAAAGTCAACTCCAAACGACAGATTTTTGAAAAACTTTTCATGGCAATTTTATTTGCTCTCAGAGTTTTTGACAGAAATCTGCAGAAAGAACGCGCCGAAGACATATTTCTTCATATTTTATTTTGTTAGAGATGTTTGACCCGGGTTTAGAACCGAGACGCACTACATACTAGACTTCTGTATAACAGAGTTGGCTAAATCAGGGGTATAAGGTATGTGATGAAGCAATTGCAATTTCAATTTCTGGCAGGAGATTCATGGTTGAATTTCCTGACAGTGAAAGTTTGGGGATTGAAGGTTTATTTCAGAAAGAACCTGATCTAAACTGATATACCGACAGATCCAAAATGAACATTAGTGTCGGTGCTGCTGTTTATGATCTGAACCCAAAAATATCCGAAAAATCCGGCTGAGATTATGGCTATTGCCGGATATTCTGATATCAACCTGGACTCAAGTGGGCTCAAGAAAAGTATCATTAATGTACTCTCGAATAGCTGGACTGTTTTAAAAGCATTTGACTTTCATCGCAAGATATATAACGGATAACTGTGGTAACACAATGGGCTCAATGCGGCCTAAGTGAGTCCATCCAGAAATTTTTCTTGGGTGGGCAGCCACCTATACCTACCTACCTACCTATCGCAAGATATGTAAGCTTGACATACGTTGTAAAAACTGGCACTTGTGATTCAATAAGGCGCTGCTTACTATTATTCTCAATCTGACAAAAGATTTTAAAATTGACAAATGCATGGAAAACTGCAATGCCGAGAAGGAACTTAGGAGACTTGCAGAGTTGACAATCAGTCTTTGGCTTAAGATATTCTTAAGTATAGCAGGCCGGAACTGAAACTGAAGTGCAAGAAGTTTCCAATATAGATCCTAATTAATAGTTTCACTGTAGGGCAGCAGTTCATAGTAGATAAAATCCTAATAATCCCACCAAACACTCATCAAAACCTTGGTGATCTTAAATTTTGGTTTCAGCAGGCCTTTTTTTATCACCAGTCACCATCCAGGATTCACAGACTAAAATTCAATTCATGAGGATTTATTTTAAATTCAACAGGTTCCAAACGATTTCGTATGCAATATTCAGCTACTAAACAATCGAAATACTTTAATTATTTAAATTATATTCACAAAAATTTAATTTAAATTCTTATCTTCTTTTTCCAATAATTTCCAGGGTTCCATAGAGGAATGGCTGCAACTTTTGCGTTTGGAAGAGTATATTCAACCCTTATTGGATCAAAACTATAAAACAGTACGCGATGTTACCCAAGTAACCTGGGAAGATCTCGAAGATATTGGTATTGTTAAATTGGGACATCAAAAGAAAATTTTACTGGCCATAAAACGTGTCAAAGACATAATCAGCGGCAAATGGAATCCAGGTGGTTCAAATCCTTACAATCAACAGGTAATTTTAAGAATATTTCAATCAGATATTTAATTGTTTTATAATTTATCTTAAAGTTTAATGTAATTTTATTTATTTAAATATTATTTCTATTATTTACTTATGTTTTCCTTTTCCTTTTTATTTATAATTTTTTTTTTTTTAAATTTATTTGTTTCGTTTTATTTGTTTTAATTTTTTTTTTATTATAAATAATTTAGATTTATACCAAACCCTGGCAACAGTTGCCACCTACACCGACATATTTACCCACTACACGTATATCTTGGGATGATTCAAAAATATATGCCAATACATCCAGCACTGCCGATGCCTACTATTGCACTGGCAGCAATCATGAGTGTTGTAATGGCAATGATGTTGTTTTAATTAAGGTAACACAGTTTTAATCTCAATCTCAATCAACTGCAGCTCTTAGTTTAGTCTATGCATTTAGATTCATAGCGAAATATAAAAGAAATTTAAAGAAATATTTAAATATGGTCTTACTAGAGCGCTATTACGTTTAGGCTACAAAATTCTTTTGGACCCTTGATCAAAAATTTCTGTTTTTAAATTCATTTACTTCACATATTGTTTGTTATTGTTATGCAAAAAATGTTTATTTTTTCTGTAAATTTTTTATTTGAAATATTTACTAACAGTGTTACTGTTCTCCATTCAAAATAGGTACGTCAACCCCGTGGCAAGAGTTTAGAATCACTGGAGGATATACACGATAACAGTACACGCAGCCATTTAACCTTTAGCCATTATACTACAACCGACTATGGTTGGGCTACACCGCAAGTGCAGCATCAACAGGCCTTGCAGCAACAGCAACATTTACAGCAGGCTGCCTTAATGGCTGGCACTGCTGGTGCAGGCAATGTAGTCACCGCAGGTCCAGGCCAACGTATGTTAGGCAATCCAACCACGATGGTAAGTTTCAAAATATTTTTTTAATTTCATAAATAAAATCATTTTTAATAACATCATGTTTTCATCATTACTAATACACTTATAATTAAGAATTGGCGCCGTTCTTATGATGATGGTGACATAACACCCACCAATGATGCTGCTGCTCGTGAGCTTATGTACGAGGAGGGCGGTGGTACTTTGCCACGCCAACAGCGTGGCATTTTACAAAGAGCTGTTCTAAATACTATGCCTCCGTTGGAACATCATCATTATATGAATGCAGCTGCGGCTGCTGAATATGTATGCCATGCTGGCGGCCTAGGACCGGCCAATGCCAATGTAGTAGCCGGTACAACTGGTGTTGGTGCAGTGGCTGTAGGTCCTGGCAATGTTTTAGACAGTGCCAGTTTAACTAATGTTAGTATACTAACATAGATTTCTTTAAAAACAAAAGAAAAACGAATCTAATCTAATATTTAAAATAATTTATTTTTGTTTATTCGCATGAACTTACAGCCCTATTTAACTGGCAGTCCTATGACCACCAAGAAAATTGCTCCCGAACCACCACGTCGCCACTGTAGTATACGTAATTCACGTGCATTAAGTCAAGATGGTACTCAAATACAACCATCAAATGTTCCAGCTCATGGCATGTCACCGAGTATGTATTATGGTGCAAGCGGTGGCGGTGTTATAGGTCCTACCGGTGCGTCTATGCATCCACATGCTGCCTATTTGCAACAGCAGGCTTCCCAACCCATCTATGCCAACTATGCCACCATACAGCAAACCACCGCCGAAATACATTGTGAAAAATTCCATGACAATAAGGTAAATGCCATAAACTCGTAAATTCAAAAGTATTATTAATTAATCATGAATGAATTTTCTTCATTGCAGTCCAATTCAAGTATTGATTCTATTGATACGATTCCATTTGCCAATGAAAATACTGGTACGATCAAACAACGTTTACTTAATCGCCAAGAGTTGAGCGGAGGCGCAACTGGATCACAAGGTACACCCGGCAGCCATTTGCATTCCTCCTCTTCCTCATCATCATCATCTTCAACAAACACTATAGCCAATATTGCCCACTCATTCCATTCCCTTAAATCATCATCATCACTACACGATGCCTCCCTAATACGTAGTGAAAGTATTGGTTCAACCGCTAGTGGTGGTAGTGCTGGTTTATCTTTACTAAGATCACCTACTTTACAATATCCTCCCGTTAATGCCGCCGACAGTGCACCGTCATTGGCTGGTCTAGGTACTACAGACACAGATACCACAATTGCCGGCGATAATCCTAAAGATACAAGTGCCATAACGTCTGCTAATGCTGCTGCTGCTAGTGCCAATGCTGCTAGTGTAACGGGTGTAGCTGGTGTGAATGTGACAGCTGGTGGCGGCGGTCCAAAGGTTTCGGTTAATGTGCTCAATGATATTGGTAATATGTTGGCTAATCTCACCGATGAATTAGATGCCATGTTAGAGGAAGAGAAACGTGTTGGCTTAAACATAGACAGTGAGTAGAACAGAGAGGACACGTTTTATTAAACGTAGATTAAAATATATAAATTAAGAAAACGGTAAACTGAATACATATGATCTAAAAAAAACGGAAAAAACTGCATAAAAAACAGAAAAAAACAAAACAAGTGAGAATCAAAATGAATAACAATTCATTGCAACATAACAGGTGCTACACTATAAATCCCACTCTTTATCTTTGTATTTCTAAACTCTCTTACTCCAACTCTCTTTATCTAAACAAAATCCATCATCATCATCTATAAGTATTCACAAATTTTTCTAAGAATGCATCATAAAACCATATGGAAATACATATTAACAGAATCAAGAGGAATGATGAATAGTTTAAATATTCTTATTATAATATATGTATGGTAACTACATGCATACATAACAATATTTACATATATTTGTATGTACATATACATATGATATGTATGTATAATGTAGTATATAGTATAATATATATATAGTTTAGTTATTGTGTATATGTAAGTGTGGGTAGCCCTTAACAACTATAAAACAAACAAAAATAAGTATATAATATATCGTATATATTTTATATATTTTCTATAAAACATATATATTCAATCAGTGTATGTATTTATATTTGATTGTTTCAATCCTTTTTTTATTTTATTTTTTTAAATCTTATATATAATAACTGTTAATTATTGTGTTCTATCAGTTCATTTTGTTTCTTAACATCGTATTTTATTATTGGTTTTTTGACATGTAATGATTTGTAATTAAATGTTTATTATATAGTACATATATGTATGTATGTATAATGTAAGCAAATAGTTTAGAACTTTTTTATATAAAACGGAAACAAAAAAAAAATATATATATATATATAAATCAACATTTATTTAAGAGTTTAAAACTTAATATTTACAATGTATGTATGTAATAAGGTTAACTAGGCAAAAGCTTTAAATTGCCATTTCAAAAAAAAAAAAAAAAAACAAAACATTCCATAGCAAGGCAGCTACAATTTCCTTTAAGCAATTTCATTTGTTAAACATTTTTATCCTTGTATGGCAGCTAGTTTTAGAGCCGTAATATAGTTAATTCTAAAACTTATTCACCTAAGTTAGCAATCATTTTCACTACACAATCATTAAATTAATGGAACACTTTTTCTTTGAAATAGTTGTAAAAATGCATTTCCAAAATTAACCTTATCACGGTTTTTGTTAGTTAATCTGTTATAATGTGAAATCTATCTCGATTTATGGTACAGTAAGACTTAACTCTTAACGCTATTCCAGTATTACGGCGTAGTTTTGGGATTCCCCTAAATCGCACACTGTATTGAAACTTGTTGTATATGTGTGCAAATGAAACCATGCACTAACCAAAAGCGGTGCACTATTTAGCGACGGTGTATACTATGTATCTTTTTCAACGCTTTTTGTTAGTCTGACCAGAATAAAGATTCCAACTGTATGTACGTATTAAGTTGCCTCGTTTAACGCTGTTTCGTTTAGCGCCGGAACTCATTGGAATGTATTAAACTCCATTAACCATTAAACTCATTAAGTCTCTTCGAGGTTGAGTAACTTTCAACTTCAAATCATTGAAACTACAAGGAAAGGTATCCCCCGCGTTAAGCGTTGTCTTACTGTACTCCGTTATAATTCTACAGCCAGTTAAAAAATTTAAATTGTGTCTCAAGTTTTACGTGATTCAGATAACAGCAATAAGATCATGTTAATCACAATTTTCTTAATATTTCAATAGAAGACAATGCTCTGGAAATATTCTATTCAACTGCGGTTACTACAGTTTTTTTAGTATTATTTTAAAACAACGTTTTTAACTGATCAAATGTCTTTAATTTAGTTCGATACTGCAATACTGTTGCAATCTGAAGCCATTTAGACAGTAAATATCAATATTTGGCAGATCTAAGAGGTCATTTGCATTGTAGAACTCCATGTACTTTCTTCCTTTACGACATAGCACTGGAAAAGTGCCCAATTTTCTCTTCTTCCTCATTTCTAAAGCTAAAATATAAAAAAATAATAATAAAATAAAAAAATATTCTATTCAATTGCAGGCACTACAGTTTTTAGATTTATTTTAAAGCATTTAGACTCTGAAGCTATTTAGGCTCTAAATTTCCATATTCGGCATCACAATTTTCTCCATATTCCTATAGAATACAGTGCCCAGAAAATATTCTATTCAAATGCAGACACTAAAGTTTTTAGAATTATTTTCAAGCATTTAGACTCTAAATTTAAATATTCGGCAGATCTGTGAAATCATTTGTGTGGTAGAAATCCAGGTACTTTATTACCCTGCAACTTAGCACTGGAAAAGTGCCCAATTTTCTCTTCTTCCTCGTTTCTAAAGCTACTGTAGCAAGTCACTGGCATTATGGTTAAGACCAATGCCTCTCGCATAAGTAGCCAAGGTCAATAAAGGCTACTCTTTTAGCATGCACCTTTGTAGTTTGGGCATCTTTTCCTTGAGCCCTTCATTTAGCTTTAGTCAAAGTTGATGCGCTATCGTGTCCATTTTTGAAAATACTAACACGAATAGGGTTCCCAATAAAACTAAAATTAAACTTGGATGTTTGTATCGCATTTAGTTGAAAAATGCAAAAATTCCAATTTATTTTTAATTCTTATTTTATTCGCTTAAAAGGCATGAAGTTTATAACCTTCTACTTGCGATTATTTATAAATTTTATTCATTGCGCTGTGGATCACTTAGCAATACTTTAGGAAAGATTTTTCAATATCGATCAGAAATGAAAGATAGAAAAATGATTTCTGAAAGCGGCAAAGTTTTATTGACAAAGTTGAAGAAGCCAAAAGCTTCCAAGTATTATTTTTAACTGAAACATTTAGCCATAAAAAACATTCACAATTCCTATTTATTAACCATTTAAGCTTTTGTTAAGCTAACCTTGTTATATATAATAACATTTAAAACAAAAAACAGAATTCGAGTTATTAAATATAATAAACTGGAGGAATGCCTTTTTCCAATTTGATCTTCTTAAACAAAAATAAATAAATAATCTTATTAAATTAAGCAAATTAGTAAAGAAAAAAAATTAAATCGATAAAAAAAAGAGAAGGAAAAACAAAAAAAGAAGATTATTAATTATAAAAAAAATTAAATTAAAATCATATATAAAAAGGAAAGCTTTTTAAAAGTATACTTTTTGTACGTTTTCAAATAAAAAACATGTTAACATAACAAAAAAAATAAAAACAAATACTTATTATTAATAAAAATAATTTATAATAAAATATTATTAAAATGAACAACAAACTTTAATGAGGAATATTAACAAAAAAAAAATAAACAGAAACAGAAACATAAAATGTGTTAAGTAAATGATTAAAAAAAGAGAAAAAAGGGAAAAGAAAATTGTAGACTTTCTAGCACATTTATACTTACATAAAATAAATATTTAATAAAACATTTATAAATTAGCATAAATAATATAAAATAATTGCAAATTATTTATATTATACACTTAAAGAAAATCTTTAATAAAAAAGAAAATTGAAACAAAGCAAAAAAAAAAACTTAATTGAACTTTAAGGCTAGAATTAAAAAAAAAAGAAAAATAAAAGAAAAACTAGTATACAAACACTTTAAGTCCAATTGGATAAGAAAAAATTACCAATAACATCCAACGTAAAAAGCAAGATAACAAAGAGTTTGAAATTCCTTTAACAGAAATTTAAATTGAAGGCAATAAACTTAAATCGACTCTAACAAATTTAAATTAAATTAGAAATATTAGCAGTTTTTTATAAAAAAAAAAAAACTTTTTTTAAATTTTAAATTAAAAAATAATAATTTTTTAATCAATAATATTGGCAATTTAAATTTAAAAATATTTTTTCAATTTTTTTATTTAAAAATTGCTACAAAATTTTCAAGTAAATTTTGAAATAAAGTTTCTTTTATTTTATAATTTAAAGTTTGAATTTTTATTTAATTTTTGTGAAAAATAAATCAATTTAATTTTCATTCATTTTATTTATTTATTTTCTAGGAATTTCTCTCTCTCTCTCTCTCTCTAATTATGCCAGAATTATGTTAAAACAGTTTCTTACAGTTTCTATACAGAGTGTTTTTAGTAATTTCTTTTTTATTTAAACTTATAAGATTTTGTTGTTTTTTTTAAAAGATTTTTTATTATATAAAGCATATGCATTTTCATACATCCTTTTTTTTGGCTGCTAATCATTTGTGTAAGCATTAAATGTTTTGTTTTTAAGTTCTTTAATTTATAAGTTTATTTAAATAAATATATTTTATTTTTTTAATTTTGTTTGCCTTTACAATTACAATTTTTTTTTAATGTTTAATATTTTGTTTTTAAGCTTTTTAGGTGTTTTGATTTCTTTTAATATTTTATTTTAATTTTATTAATTTTTTTTAATAAAAAAAATGCTCTAAAAAGTATTTAATAAAAAAATAAAATCATAATTAAAGAAATAAATAAAATGATTATGTAAGTGTTATTCCATTTAATTAAAATTTATATACAAAAATAAATAAAATATAAAATAATATTAAACATTAGATGTGTTATTTATTTAGAAATTAAACCCATAAAAAATATATCTTTCATCTAAACTGCTTAGAAAACAAAAACCTATTAAACTTAAGTGGCTTTGAACAGTATACTAAGAAAACTATCAGGATATATTACAAGACCCGCTTTAGATCGAAACCCTTAATATTATAGACGACTACTATGGAAGTCAAATATGGAATGAAATTTCAAAGAGAGGTCGAAAAATAATTAAAATTTCTTAGGTTAGGTTAGGTTAGAGGACGTATCCTTGTCAATTTAGACAAGTACAGTACCCCGAGGTTGATTTGACCCATTGTACATAACGTTTTTAAGAAGGAAGGATAAAAGAAGGGATAGGAAAAAGGAGCGGAAGTAGGAAGGGAGAATGGAAAGCGAAGGGATTACACAGACCAAAACAAAACAAAATGGTAGAACGCGACCAAACCGATGAAGCCCTAGCACTGCTCAGCCAGCTCAAGTTACTAATGAATCTGTGGAGAGCCTTGATTCGGCTCTCAACACAGAATTCAAACCCTTGAAGCCCCTGCCGAGGGTCCTCAACCTCAACCTACCAAGGGCTGGGCAGTTACAGAGGAAGTGCTCGACAGTTTCCAACTCCTCCTCATCGCAACATACCCTGCAATAGTTCGGCTGGTATCTATTCCAGATACCCGTCAGCAACCTAATCTCGCAGTGCCCTGTGATAAACGCTATAATTAACCTTAAACTGACCTTATCCAAGCCCAGCAGCCAATCTGTTCTTTCACTGTCTATAGCAGGCCATGGACACCTAGAAACATAACAACCCGATCCACTTCCCCAACGCCTCTGCTCTTCCTACCTAAACCTTCCATCGATGAGTCCGTGGAGGTGGCAGATCGGAGGGTCCGGACCAACTATTAAATCGCACTCAGAAAGTGAACCTAACCTAGCGAGAGCATCCGCCGTCTCATTGCCCAGTATTCCACCACGACCCGGAACCCAGCATAGACGGATACGGTCTAGTTCAAAAGTCCTTAACGACTCCTTGCATTCGCGAACGAGCCGTGATTTGTAACAGACCGACACAATGACCCTTAGGGCAGCCTGGCTCAACGAAGATCATGTAGGATCCCGAAACTGAAGAGGGAGCACCAGCTATGGCCTCAACAGCCTTTAAGATTTCGAAAATCTCCACCTGAAACACACTTCAGTCATCACTTAACCTGAAGTGAAGTTCAAGACCGAGTTCCCGGCAGAAAACCCCAGCACCTGTACTTCCACCTAACTTAGGCCCATCTGTAAAGATGGGTATACATCTTTGCCCCTGGAGTACCCCACCATTCCATTGTGCCCTTTCCGGTATAAGTATTCTTAAACCAGGCAGGAACATAGCCTCAGACACAATATAATCGGTGGCTTTTTCCGAAAGTCCATACCTCCCATCAGGAAAGACGACATTTAGAACTCTGGAGTGACTTATCAAGCGTTGTTTCCAGCAGTCCGATTCCCTCAAACGTATGGCACTTCGCCACCACAAGCGGAGTCATGCAGACAATAGTGTCAAGAGCAGCCTGAGGGTAACTCTTCTTCACTCCAGTGATACTCAAGGAAAAAATTCCTTAAAAAAGGTTAGAAAATAATAATTAAACATTTCAACCACAATAGCAACAATTTATTTTTATCTTATTTACTAAATTTTTGACAATTGATTGCTTTTCTTAGTACATAATATGAATTTTTGTTTCAGTTGCGTTTGCGAGATGGCAACCCAACTCATATTGGAAACGAATGTCAACACAAAGCGTGTCGCCGAGTACTAAATACAAAAAACAGTCTACCAACAAAAGCCTTCGTGTGTAAACACAAACTACTTTATAGCACACACACATCCTACTACTACTAAATATAATTGCAGAATTTAGTACCCAGAGTTGTTTTATACACAGTCACAGGGATGGCACAACGAATTTTTAAATTGTACAAATTTGCATCAGGAACTACTTTTTTCAACTAAATTGATTGTACTAAAAGTATTTTTTTCACATTTATGCAATTTTATGGTTTTCTTCAATTGTACTAAATAAGCCGTTGGTATACCAGAGTACTTTTCGAGTAGGCAATTGTACCAAAAATGGTACAATTGTACCAAGTGAGCCATCTCTTAGTTGTACCGAGTACTTACACCAAACAACTACAAATTTGACATTAGTTGTTTTTCGTTGCTCGGGCAGCGCAGTTGCGTTTTTCGTCCCATTTGGTTTTTTATTTTTTAAGTAAAATCTTTGCTCCAAAGTGTAAATACCAATCGAAAAACGCAAAACGGTATATTTTCCTAACAAGAGTGGCGTTCAAAACAGCTTCCAACTAAAGGCTAATGCCAGTTGTTTAATAATTAAAGAAAATTTTCTCATATAAATTATATAATTTATGGATAAAAAGTAAAAATTATTTGTCAATTGCCGTTGTCGTCTGTCTGCTAAGGGAAACAAAAAGTACAACCAACATCCATTATTATTAGTAATGAAATAAAAGAAAACAACAACAACGAATTATCAGAAAGAAAGAAAAAAATATCTTCCTTCTCCCATGATTAAAAACGCAAATAAATAAAAACCATTACAAATATAATAACAAAATTAAGAAATTATCTTTGATCTGGGAAAATACAATTGATTAACGTTACTAATGATAATTTAGAAACGAAAAGAAAAACAGATTTCAAGTAGTGCAAAACAAGAAAACCACAAAGAGTAGAGTAGAAAGAAGTAGAAGAAACAAAAAAAAATATTGTATTAATAAATGTTGTTGTTGTTTATGCTAAGTGAGCATGTTGAGTTGTTAGTTCGTGTGCGTGTGTGTAAGTGTTAAATTTATTTGCCTGACTCCACGAGTGAGCAACAATACGAAATAAAAATTGTGCAAATGAATAATAAAAGCAAAACAAAATAGAAAAATTACAACAGCAACATTAGCAAAAGAGTACCAAGCAGCGACATCCCCAGCCATCATCATTGCACATTTTCCCAATTGTTTTTTCCTCCTGCTTTGATTTTTTTGCTTGTGGCAAAAAACAGAAACATTTGGTGCATTTGTTTTAATTTTTGCTGTAAAAGAGTTGTTGTCGCTGCCGTTGTGTTCATTATTTGTTTGCATTTGAAAACCAGCTAATTAAGTCAAAATGTCGTCTGATGACAGCGAGCTGGACCCGCGTATAAAGGTGAGTCACAAATTGATTTATTATTATTCGACATGTCATACATACTATATCAATAAATGGTAACCGATAAACGATATTTTAGCATGTGGTTTGTTTATTTAAATACTAATAAAGTGATATGTAGATATTTATCGCATGTGTGTGGCATATTAAAGTTAAAATTTGGTGAATATGTGCCCTTGACGAAAGCTTGCTGAGAATCTTAACGAGTCCATTACCGGATTGATGAAGAACAGCGATTAGCTTAAACAATTTCTGAAATTTTTCTAAATATACGTTTAAAGAAAGAGCTGTCTGCAGAGTCTTACAAAAAAGTATTATGGGATGAAAATTAACTGTTATTTCCTCTCAAGTAATTATCCTCGACTTTGAAGAAAGTTTGTTAGCAGGCCATATTCGTTTACTTTCTCATTAAGAATATCACTTTCGTTCTCTATAAGATTTATTGGGCATTTTTGTCTGAATTACTTGGAAGGGGAGTAAGTTCTCTTCATTTCGTGTAATTTAAACAAATCCAATGTAAAAAACATAGCCTTCTGCTGTATTCGAAACTGTAATGTTCGATTTGTAGTTTGTCAGGATAAGTTCGAATTAAGAGTTTGTAAGTGAGCAGGTTGTCTCTGACTTTGCAAACTTTTCTGTCACCTCATTGTGTCTCGACTATTGTTGTGATTCAGCAACGATGGGTAGGGGAAAATACCATTCTTAGGGATTTTTCCATTACATTCAGTGGAAACCCCATACGTTTAATTTCTCTATGTGATGTGCCTTATACGCCTTGAACGATTTTCAGAGCAAAGTTTTGCTTCTGGCTAATGGAAACAGTATTTAAATGTTAGCCGCAAACGACTATGGCTATATTAAGCTTGGTTCATAACTACGTTCCAGAATGAAATAGACGAAAGCAAAATGTATATTCTATTGTTATCGTTTCATTATAAACGCTGGCTATCATTACGTTTCATCTTTGTCATAAAAAACTGTAAAAAAACGTTCGATCGGACGAAGATGCAGATATTGTTCGGCATTCAAATCTATTCCCGTGTATTATCTTTAATAGTTGATTACATACAGTTTTTTGTAACAACCAAGGAATATCGGTTAATTCCTGGGTTACTGTTATATATACTGCTGTCAGACGAATTTGATTCTTTCAACAGACCTCACTTTTTTATAATAAACTCAGACACTGATGTTGAATACTAATGACTAGGGCTAATAGAAAGTCAGTTCATATACCTCGGTTTCGGTAGGAGCTATGAATTCTTTGGAACTCTCATAGATGTGTACGTGGATGACGCTGTTATGTCTGATTTAGCTAATGCTTGTCGCGACCTGGGGATCGGATATTGTAGTATTATATAGTGATATTATAAGAAACTTACAAGCGTTTTGAAGTATTTAGAAATTCATTTACAGTATTTTAAAACTATTTTCTGTACTGATGAATGAATGAATTCTAACAAAAAAAATTCAATTGTAAATTAAAGATATTCAAATTTGTATTTCTATACCCTCAACTAATCTAAATTATCTATCAAACTATAAAAACTAAATAAACCATTAACTTCGTTTACACCTCATTTTAGTTGATATAAAATGCGTGAAGAAATTTTCAAACAATTCATTCCCGATAGTAGCCAGCCATCATTGTACATATGTACGTATCAGTTGTTGCTCTTTGCATGGACACAACATAAGGGTATAGACTACAAATTTGTATAGACTTTGTTCGCTTTGCCAGAACAGCAAACAACGTGATTTGAATTTTGCATTTAAAGTCTTTTGTTTTGATTATTTTAAATAATTTAAACGTAATAAAAAAAAATTAAAGAAAAAATTCCAGAAATGCTTGGCATGTGGTGGTGATGTATTTGTTATTAAAAAGGCCCACACTTGGAAAACAATGGCCTGGAAATTTATAGAAATAGTAAAAGTAAACCTAACCACATGCCTTTTAAAGCTACAAAGAAATTTTTTTATTAAAAAAAAATCAAATAAACAAAGAAAAACAAAATGCAATAATTTAAATTGATTTGAACTTGTTTTCGTTAAATGGCAAATTGAATGGAATGACCTCTTTAACGCACCATTTATCTCCGCTTGTGATATTAAGCAAAAATTAAACAAAAATTTTTTACAAAATTTCGAAAATAAAAGACAAAAATCGAATCAACAATAACCAGTTTTATTGGTTTTTGTTAATAAACAACAAAAAAATAAAAAAACAACAACAATATTTTCGAATAAGCAATGTCATCAATATGATTAACAAATCGTCATGGAAAAACAAAATAAAAACGAAATAAAAACAAACAAAAAAAAACCATAAATCGTGTAGCAATACTTCCGACATCATTTAAGTATTAAATTCCATTAGTTTTTATTAAAAACAAAACAACAATAAAAAAAACAAAATTTTTAAATTTCAATTTAAAAATGCCTCTTCGAAAATTTTCATTTTATGGTTGATGTGACATTGTGGCTTGGAGGGCGTAACGTATTAATTTTTCTTTTTGAAATCACGTGTGGTTAAACTATAAAAAAAATCATTGTAGGTATACGATGGCGGTTCCAAAATTGGTTTGACTTAAGAAAGAAAATTAACCAAATTTGTGAAAGCATTTCTTTATTTGTCAAATTAATGTAATTTGCGCTGGAATCACTTTTCTTAGCGATATTCAATAGCGACGTTTATAGTTGGACCGGCATTGCTCCTTAACTCATTCGCTGCCAAGAACGAGTATACTCGTCTTTGACGGGGTATCCCGCACTGCCAAGACGAGTATACTCGTCCTACTTCAAATATATTATTATACGCAGGCTTTTGAATTAGCAATTTTTTGCCACAAACATAATATAAAATGAAAAAACTTTAAAAATACTACAAATAAATTTTTTTACAAAAATAATACTTTATTTCTTATAGAGAATGATCTTTCACGCAAAAATCAACTTCATCGTGTATTTATAACAAAATTTTATAGCAACTAAATCACTTATGATACCTTATCTTCATGATAGGATTTTTAATAAAGTCCAATACATAATGAAGTCCAATACATAAATGGCAATGGGAATGACTTCATATAATTTAGGCTTGGCAGCGAATGGTAATATAGCCATTCAACGATGTCTCTGCTCTTTAATTTGGTGGCAATGTTTCATTTTTTTACCTCAGAGCCATCAGCCATTTCAACAAGTTTAGGTTAAGAAGGCAGGCTGTGAAAAAACTCCACCCTGAGACCAGAAACTACAAAGCATTTATGGTTAGATGCAGATGAGTCTGCTTTAAATTTATTGGCGAAACGAAGTGTAAAGTCTAAAGTCGCCGTAGTCTAGTAGGTAGTGTGTTGGCTTATTAGATGTAAAGCCATGGTTCGAGCCCCAGGCATCACCGACTAAACGAAATACGAAAACATATTTCTTCAGTGACTTTCTATCAGCAGATTTCTGGCAAAAACTCTGAGAGTAAATAAACCTGCCATGAAATAATTTCTCAAAAATCTGTCGTTCGGAGTCGACTTTAAACTGTAGGTCCCACCACTCATGTATAAAATTAACACACACAAGTGGTGTGAGAAATTAGGTCGTAATTCTGACTGAAGCGTTGTATGTAACTGTAATTGATCGCGGTGTGTTCTGGGATCGCCGATTAAGGCCTTTGAAAAATTGTTCCCATTTAAGGGCTTTGTTATCAAGGTAAAGTTGTGCCAGACTTCATAAAGTCTTGTTTCGTCTTTCAATCTGTGATTTATCTCAGACCTGATCTTAACCTGAACGCAAAGCCTCAAAGAAATTGAAGAGAAAGTCCACATACAACTGCATCAATACAAGTTGGGGTAGTGGCCGTTGAAGGAGATTCTTCTGAATTCAGACAGGATTTGGTACAATCTAAACTTTTACTAGGCAATTATAGTGGAAAGAGATTTAAGTTTTGCGCCAGACTATACAGAAAGTTCTTGAGAATAAGATTCGGCGTTCTGAGCGGCTAAGTCACCGTATTCTAATAGATAGTGTGTTGGCTTATTAGACGTAAGGCAACGGTTCAAACCCCAGGTCAGACAGCAAAACGAAAAAATGAAATGAAAAAATATTTCTTCGGCATCTTCCTCTTAGCAGATTTCTGACAAAAACTCTGAGAGTAAATAAAATTGCCATGAAAAGTTCCTCAAAAATCTGTCGTACGGACTGGACTTTAAACTGTAGGTCCCGCCACTGATGTATAAAATTAACGCACACAACATAAGTGGTGTCAGAAGCTAGGTCGTATCCTGACTGAAGGGTTGTAATGACCAATTATGTGTGTGTGTTATCAAGGTAATGTTGTGTCAGACTTCATGGAGCATTGTTCCGTCATTCACTCTGTAATTTATGTCAAGCCTGAAATACAATTTTATCTTGAACATGCTGAATAGTTTTAAAGCGATTAACGGAAAGTCCATTTACAACTGTATTAAGTTTTTATTAAATAACACAATTTGGATTATCGGCCATTGAGGAGATTCTTCTTAATTCAAATGCGGATGAGATAATCTGAATTTTTACTAGGCAATTATAGTGCAGAGAGAAAGGAAAGCCTTAAGGATTATATTCTTCATTCTAATCGGGTATTGTGCATACATATCAGAGATCAACAATGAATCGCCTTTTCGCTACTCATAAGTACTCATGAAATTTTGAGTATAGTGAGTCAATAGTATTGAAATCCAACTACTCTGATTCATTCGTACTCAGTACAACATTGATTTATAAGTACAAGTTGCAATGAGTATGAGTACAACGTTGGCATCAAACTCATAACATTCGAACTATGTTTGATTCATACGCCGACTCGTTCAGATTCATAAATTTAGAAAAATACTTATAACACTTATAAATGATGCGAGAGATTCGAATCATTCGCCAAAATTTACAGTCTTAGTTGTTGTTGCATTTACAAAGAAAGAAGAAAGATACACAAACAAAAAAGAAGAAGACAGCAAGCAGAGCAAACACACAACCTTCTTGTGAGTATTGTAGTGTTCGTACACGAATCATACATATTTTGTGATTCGTTATACGATGAGTCGTGAAGAGTTGAAATCAATAACATCATGCGTATTGTTAAATACGAGTACCATGAGTATTTCAAACTTTGAGTATGAGTAGTATGAGTATGACAGTAAAATAAGTATGAATGCGTATAAGTATCAGAAATTGTAAGTATGATTCTAATCTACTCATCGTTTCGAATACTCGTTGCTGACCTCTGATACATATGTACATATTGTATGATATGCCGTGGCCTGGACGAGTTAATTGATCAAACTCTATTGTTTTTGACTCTGAATTCTCTGTCACCCAATGTTTATAGTCATAAACGAGGTATGCTTACATATGTATTTCATCTATACTCTAAGTTGACTAATTTCAATACCTCCCTCGTATAGTTCTCTTGAAATATTATTTATAATTAATAATGCTGCTATTTATTATATAAATTTCAAAACTGAAATTTTTTCTATAAATTAACAGGAAATTCCATAAGTTTTTCCAATAATCCATCCATTCATTCCAGCGTGTAGCGAGTAAAAATGTTGTTTGAAAAAATCTCCATCAAATCCAAAACGAAATCATGAATTATTATTATGGTATGCGCAATTAGCCACCAGGTAGAAAACGAAAACGAAAAAAACAAAAAACTCTGAATGAATGAATGTTTCATATGAGATGCATTTAATGAGTATGAAAAACATTTATTGTATTCAATAGGAGGAATTTTAATTTATTTTCTCGCTACTGGGGGAAAAAAAATTCATGGTTAAATTGTTTGTAAACAATGGTTGTTGCTGGGGAAAAAAAATCCATTTTCAAATGCAAATTTACGTGGGATTCAGATTCATGGATTATAAATTTCAATGCATGTAAATTCTGTACGTAAAAACTTGTTGTCATTGAACTTTTTAAACAAATCAATGCATGGCTGCCAGAGCTCCTTTTCAATGCTGGTTGTAATAGATGGGAAAATATTGAAATTGAAATCCAAGTCAAATGCAAAGAAAATCTGTGTTGAGTACATTGAGTCGGCATAACAAGGAAATTTTAACAGCACCCAGCCTTAAAGGTTAAGAAACATTGAAGGACCAGTTTCAGCATTTCAAACATTTTGGATATTCTGCATAGGCTTGATGTATTTCTACTATTTTAATACCAAAGTAGAAGATATTGGATGGAATCTACTCGATAACCATTCCAATGTCCGGCTTATCTCTAAGTTGTATGGCTAGAGATTTATATTTTTAGCCTTGCTTGGGGAGGATGTTCGATAATGCGGAAAAATGTGGCTTGCTGCAGGTATTCCACTATATACAAATTGAAGCCTAAGTTGCCCCTAATAAAACTCAATTAGTGGTGCATATATCGCAAATAATTTTGGAATTTGAAAAATCAGGCACATTCACGGAAACATTCACTATGTTAGCATGGTCTGGGGAGGATGATCGATATTGAGGATAAATTGCACTTGCTGTAGGAATGCCACTATATAACCATGGTATCAAGGATTCCAAAGCAGATGTCCTTACTATCGAGCGTTACTTAGAGATATAGCTAACGAAGCTAATTGTTTTCTTCAAATAAGGCAAAAAATAACGTGTTCTGTATAAATGGGGCTAAATCGGATAAAAATGGACTTGTAAGGGAAATGGATCTAGTGGGCTGGATAGCCATAATAGCAAGGATTTCAAAACTGGTGCCTTTACGGTCGGGCGTTACTTGAGACCAGAGATATAGACGTCGAAACTAATACAGGCGACAAAGCTAATATTTTTCTCATGGACAAAAGTAAAAAAATGCAAGTTATCGTTCAAAAAAGTGCAAGTCATCGTTCAAAAAAATGCAAGCCATCCAGCCAGAATACCAATTTATTATTTAAATTCTAATTTTGACTCAAAAATTTAATGACAATTGATTCTAATTTTACATAACTACAGGGGTTTTTTATATATTTATTTCATAAGATATCAAGTCATTGATCAGGAAATGCAAGTCATCAGGAAGATTATACAGAATACCAATTTATTATTTAAAATCTAATTTTGGCTCAAAAATTTTATGACAATTGCTTATAATTTTTCAAAACTGCAGGGGGTTTTTTATTTTATTTATTTATTTCATAGGATATCAAGTCTGCGATCAGGGAATGTAAAAATTTAATGACAATTGCTTATAATTTTACAAAACTGTAGGGGTTTTTGCTAGGTACCCGTATATATTTTTTTTATTTTTATTTCGTTAATAAAGTGCAGATTAGAATTTTGCTGAAATCTATGTTACGTACTATGTTTGGATATAATTTCCTTTAAAATAATATGTATTATTTTATATTTTTAGTTTAAGTATTTCTTCTTTTTTATTCTACTGACGCTGTACCATACAAAAATTCACGTTTTTAACATGTTATTCTTGTATAGTTTTTTTTTATTTTGTCTGTTTTCTATAACATATTGTATATTATATGAGTACAATACTTATGTACTTGTTTTTTTTTTTGTTCATACCCTTTTTTTCATAAACAATTGAAATAGTAGCATACTACTCTGTTGTATAAGTACTACTGTGCAGTACATGTCTAAAAACGTGCCCTTAATCAACCGAAAAAAAATCTACAAACAAAGTAGTACTAGTACTACCCTAGTACCCTTCTTTAACTTGTGTTTTTGTTTCTTTGATTTCAGTTTTAGTTTTCAAATAGAGGTCAAAGTTTTGTGATTCTAACGAAATTCGTATACATATACGACTGGTATAACAATTCTTGAGGCATAAACATGCACACCTAGTATACATACATATGTACCTCTACAATTGACGTCAATTTGAGCACGTTTATATCATATATTGTATACTTGGAAATAGTTTTCTCTGCCTTTATTATTATATTTTTATGCACGCATTTATATTTTATTTATATTTTAACACAAAATTTCTTAAGGATCACTCACTACTCCCTCTCTCTCTTACTTGTTTACCCCTTAAGGTGTTGTTATCTCAAGACTTTTCAAAGAAAATAAAAAATTTTAATATAAAGTATTTTGTTTTTTAGGTTCTAAAGCATATTGGCATTGAAATATTTAAAAATGAATCATTATACATATATTAGTTAACAATACATACAAACATACAATATATAATATTCCTTAAGGTCTTTCTTTCTTTATACAATACAACAGAAATACATATTTCCTTAAAAGTTTTTGCATAAACAAGTTTTGTACAAATATTTAAAACGTATTTTAAATTTCTTGAATAAAAAAAAAATAAAAAAATCACTTGGCAGCGGTGGGATTCGAACCCACGCCTCCGAGGAGACTGGTGCCTTAAACCAGCGCCTTAGACCGCTCGGCCACGCTACCTTAAGTTAGTGATAGCATAATATGTTGGTCTGTCATTTCATGTGTGTAAAGTTCTGTTCTATTTTTAGAACGTTAACAGCACCATGTTATTTAAATAACAGTGTTCAGTACAGTGGTTAACATACAAAGAGAATCAAAGATTTGTTCTTTTTACAATTTATTTTCAAAGTTTTTTTCGAAATCAAAATAAAAGGTGATGTATTAATCTACAACTACAACTTGTTGCAGGACTTCCCCAGTACTTTTATCTGCTGTTTACATTTTATAATGCCTAGGATTTTCGTATAATCTTCAACCGGGTTCTCGATATTTCTTGCCCGCTGTTGTCATAGTATTTATCATCTAATAACGCCTTCGGTCTTCAGTGATCGTTCCTAAAACTGAAATATTCTAATTTATTCAATTTACAGTTTGTCATCTACCGTCTCTTTTCATCAACAGATGGGCATTAAGGTCTCTCGAATGATCTTTCCCTGACTACAACTATCATTGGTTTCTGCATTTTCGCAAGATGTGTAGTCCTACAAGGGCGTTTAAGCTTTGTCTTACTGGCACCAAACAGTAACCTAAAGTTAGTCAGAGATATTCTAATCCCATTATAGGAAAACCCAGTAAAGATTAAGGGCGACCGTCTGGTAGCGGTTGATATCTGTTATAGTAATATAGCAACAAGGAACGCAACTAAAGTTTGATTGACCCATTTATCTTAAATTTTAACTAAACTGAGAGGGCTGGGATATACAGTACGTGGAAAAAATAAGTTGTCAAGACTAATATTTCAACAATGGTACGCAGTAAAATTTATTTCAGTGTTTTTTCTTTTAATTTGTTTAATGAATGCCATTTACATATCCCATAGTTTGAAATTAAAATATATTTTAAAACAAAAACCAACCTTATTCCAATTTTGAAAAAGAAACTAAATGATACAGTCGAAACTCATGTTGCAAAAGTAAGTTGTCAATAAATTAATATCCGCAGTGACCGAAGTTTTGAATGGCCATTTTGCCAAGTCTTTGTGTCATCGAGTCCACAAGCTTTAAACATTGATCCCTAGGAAAATTCGCCCAGTGTATTATTATGATACACTCTCTCAAATCTTCTATTTTTTGGGGCTTATCCTCCGAAATGCGCATTTTCAAACTTGCCCATGCATTTTCTATTGGAGACAGATCTGAACGCTATGGAGGCCAGTTTAGAACATTTATATTTTCCCTTCTAAAATAATCCTTTATTAATTTCGCTGTATGGATTGGCGCATTGTCCTGCTGTAGAATGAAATTTTGCCCTATTAGTCGTCTACCTTCTGGTATTGCAGTCTATTCAAGGATTTTCAAGTATACAGCGGCAGTCATTCTGCCTTCAAGAATAACTATACTACCAGTACCATATGCCGATAAGCATCCCCAAATCATTAAACCACTTTCTCACGACTTAAAGGTGGGTAGAGTACACTTGTGTGTAAGTTGTTCTTTTAGGTTGCGCCATACATACACCATGGCGTGCGAATATATAAGTCTAATCATGGACTTATCTGTCCAAAGCACCGTATACCAAAAATTTGGAAGCTTTAATATGTGTTCCTCATAAAATTGTCGTCTCTTGTTTGTTTTTCCTGCTTATAAACGGAATTTTACGAGCAACTCGACCATGCTTATTACTTTCACGCAATCGATTACGTATTGTATAGACCGAAGGCGCCTGTTTGCCTTCATTTAATAGTTGCGCCCGAATTTTCGGTGCAGATTTGAATGGATCAGCATTGGAAATTTCCAAAATTCGCCTACTTATTCTGTCAGTGGTTATTTTAGGACGCCCAGGTCGCATTTTTTCGCAAACTCGGTGTTCTTTCTTATACTTCGTGTTTACTTTCCAGATTGACGTTTGACTTTAATTAAATTTGTTTGCTATATATCTCTGTGTGTGACTGTCTTTATATAAATTAAGTATAGCAGATCGCTCTTTATTCTAGCTCTATCTATCGCTCTATCCTAGGAAAAAATACATGTTATTTATAAAAAATATAAAGAGACCTCCTTTTATAATAAAACTAACCAATTATACTTACAATTAAATACTTTCAATTTAGTTGTAGCTAGCCACAAAATTTTGCTTACTTACTTTTAGTTTTTTATATAAAAACCGATAGACACTTCAGATGACAACTTATTTTTGCAATGCCACACCAGCAACTATACCAATTTAAAACACCACCAAATACACATTGTTGAAGCAAATCGTACCAAAATGCACGTGCTTTTTTTCTTTATAACGGTACTTCAAAAATATATAAAAACAACACACAAAAAAAAACAGAGAAGGATCGTAAGATCATCTAAAAACTTAATTTTTGCTTTGACAACTTATTTTTTCCACATACTGTATGTATTCTTTCGATTTTTTTTAATAATTCCTTGACTGGATCATCTCAGCACTGACCCTGTGGTACTCGTTTTTAACCTCTGAAATTATTTCTGTTTTACTTTTTGAGGCCCACAACAGAAAATCTAATTTTTTTAAAAATTTCGATAAATTTCCTGTACGTATTCCATTAATATTTCTGAAGCTAAAAAGCTCAATCAGCTGACCTAATCGAAATCAGTATCCGACCATTGAAGGATTTACCAGCTCTCTTGATAGATTTAGGGCCATTTTTACAACTTGCCATTAACTAAAGGCAGGATTTTAACGGCCAGATTAAATTGTGTTTCATTATTATAAGTGGACAATATGGCAGAAGTGAGCGTTAAGCTGGAGGATCATCCTACCGGTAACTTTTAAAGTTAAGTTTATGTTTGAACTTGCCATATTAAATATTATTTACAATATGGCAACTTCAAATATAAACAAAATGAGCATATACAACAAAGAAACGAAGCCCGTCGTTACCACTGCGTTTAAAAAAAACTTGTTTAATTGAGCAGTGTTATCGTTATTGCTCCTCCGGCTCTGCCATATTTTTGAAAAAGTTAACTTTGTTTTATCATTAAGTTGTAATAACGAAAAGAAGTTAAAGGTGACTTTAAAGTTCACTTTAGCTAAAGTTAACTTTAAATAAACCCAACTTTAACGGGAACTTAAAATAATGGCCCTTAAAGAGTAAAATTTCTATTATGGCGGTACGAATGAGTTTACCTACATTCTAATTGTTATTATTGTGATATAAAATTCTTGATTTATGTACCACTATCATGTCTATGCGTCGTATTTATCAATTAAAAGTCATGCAATTGTTTGATTTTGATTGATTTGACATTTCCATGTCCTTTTTGTGTTGATTTTTATGCTTTTGATGAATAAATGATTGTCTCATTAGTTAAGTGGCAATTATTCGATTTGTATTGTCTTTTGTCATCCCCCATTTGTGCCTTTCCCCATGTGTGTGAAGATAAATTCAAATTTAACTAGCAAAGACAAAAACCAAAAATTTTAACAGAGGTAATGTTAAAGCTAACAGAGCCATGTTAAGTGGTTAACAGAAAATAGTCAAGGTAGGATTATCGATATTGTGGGCAAATAGGACATGCTGCACATATCCCACTATATACAAATTGTAGCCTAAGGTGTCCCTAATAAAACCCAAAAAGTCGTATATCCCAAATAATTTTGGAACTTGAGATATCGGGCTTCATATATACCCTATGTTAACAGTGGCTGGGTAGGATGACGGATGATGGATATTGTGGAAAAATGGGACTTGCTGCACATATCCCACTATATACAAATTGTAGCCTAAGGTGTCCCTAATAAAACCCAAAAAGTCGTATATCCCAAATAATTTTGGAACTTGAGATATCGGGCTTCATATATACCCTATGTTAACAGTGGCTGGGTAGGATGACGGATGATGGATATTGTGGAAAAATGGGACTTGCTGCACATATCCCACTATATACAAATTGTAGCCTAAGGTGTCCCTAATAAAACCCAAAAAGTCGTATATCCCAAATAATTTTGGAACTTGAGATATCGGACTTCAAATATAGCCTATGTTAACAGTGGCTGGGTAGGATGACGGATGATGGATATTGTGGAAAAATGGGACTTGCTGCACATATCCCACTATATACAAATTGTAGCCTAAGGTGTCCCTAATAAAACCCAAAAAGTCGTATATCCCAAATAATTTTGGAACTTGAGATATCGGGCTTCATATATACCCTATGTTAACAGTGGCTGGGTAGGATGACGGATGATGGATATTGTGGAAAAATGGGACTTGCTGCACATATCCCACTATATACAAATTGTAGCCTAAGGTGTCCCTAATAAAACCCAAAAAGTCGTATATCCCAAATAATTTTGGAACTTGAGATATCGGGCTTCATATATACCCTATGTTAACAGTGGCTGGGTAGGATGACGGATGATGGATATTGTGGAAAAATGGGACTTGCTGCACATATCCCACTATATACAAATTGTAGCCTAAGGTGTCCCTAATAAAACCCAAAAAGTCGTATATCCCAAATAATTTTGGAACTTGAGATATCGGGCTTCATATATACCCTATGTTAACAGTGGCTGGGTAGGATGACGGATGATGGATATTGTGGAAAAATGGGACTTGCTGCACATATCCCACTATATACAAATTGTAGCCTAAGGTGTCCCTAATAAAACCCAAAAAGTCGTATATCCCAAATAATTTTGGAACTTGAGATATCGGGCTTCATATATACCCTATGTTAACAGTGGCTGGGTAGGATGACGGATGATGGATATTGTGGAAAAATGGGACTTGCTGCACATATCCCACTATATACAAATTGTAGCCTAAGGTGTCCCTAATAAAACCCAAAAAGTCGTATATCCCAAATAATTTTGGAACTTGAGATATCGGACTTCAAATATAGCCTATGTTAACAGTGGCTGGGTAGGATGACGGATGATGGATATTGTGGAAAAATGGGACTTGCTGCACATATCCCACTATATACAAATTGTAGCCTAAGGTGTCCCTAATAAAACCCAAAAAGTCGTATATCCCAAATAATTTTGGAACTTGAGATATCGGGCTTCATATATACCCTATGTTAACAGTGGCTGGGTAGGATGACGGATGATGGATATTGTGGAAAAATGGGACTTGCTGCACATATCCCACTATATACAAATTGTAGCCTAAGGTGTCCCTAATAAAACCCAAAAAGTCGTATATCCCAAATAATTTTGGAACTTGAGATATCGGGCTTCATATATACCCTATGTTAACAGTGGCTGGGTAGGATGACGGATGATGGATATTGTGGAAAAATGGGACTTGCTGCACATATCCCACTATATACAAATTGTAGCCTAAGGTGTCCCTAATAAAACCCAAAAAGTCGTATATCCCAAATAATTTTGGAACTTGAGATATCGGACTTCAAATATAGCCTATGTTAACAGTGGCTGGGTAGGATGACGGATGATGGATATTGTGGAAAAATGGGACTTGCTGCACATATCCCACTATATACAAATTGTAGCCTAAGGTGTCCCTAATAAAACCCAAAAAGTCGTATATCCCAAATAATTTTGGAACTTGAGATATCGGGCTTCATATATACCCTATGTTAACAGTGGCTGGGTAGGATGACGGATGATGGATATTGTGGAAAAATGGGACTTGCTGCACATATCCCACTATATACAAATTGTAGCCTAAGGTGTCCCTAATAAAACCCAAAAAGTCGTATATCCCAAATAATTTTGGAACTTGAGATATCGGGCTTCATATATACCCTATGTTAACAGTGGCTGGGTAGGATGACGGATGATGGATATTGTGGAAAAATGGGACTTGCTGCACATATCCCACTATATACAAATTGTAGCCTAAGGTGTCCCTAATAAAACCCAAAAAGTCGTATATCCCAAATAATTTTGGAACTTGAGATATCGGACTTCAAATATAGCCTATGTTAACAGTGGCTGGGTAGGATGACGGATGATGGATATTGTGGAAAAATGGGACTTGCTGCACATATCCCACTATATACAAATTGTAGCCTAAGGTGTCCCTAATAAAACCCAAAAAGTCGTATATCCCAAATAATTTTGGAACTTGAGATATCGGGCTTCATATATACCCTATGTTAACAGTGGCTGGGTAGGATGACGGATGATGGATATTGTGGAAAAATGGGACTTGCTGCACATATCCCACTATATACAAATTGTAGCCTAAGGTGTCCCTAATAAAACCCAAAAAGTCGTATATCCCAAATAATTTTGGAACTTGAGATATCGGACTTCAAATATAGCCTATGTTAACAGTGGCTGGGTAGGATGACGGATGATGGATATTGTGGAAAAATGGGACTTGCTGCACATATCCCACTATATACAAATTGTAGCCTAAGGTGTCCCTAATAAAACCCAAAAAGTCGTATATCCCAAATAATTTTGGAACTTGAGATATCGGGCTTCATATATACCCTATGTTAACAGTGGCTGGGTAGGATGACGGATGATGGATATTGTGGAAAAATGGGACTTGCTGCACATATCCCACTATATACAAATTGTAGCCTAAGGTGTCCCTAATAAAACCCAAAAAGTCGTATATCCCAAATAATTTTGGAACTTGAGATATCGGACTTCAAATATAGCCTATGTTAACAGTGGCTGGGTAGGATGACGGATGATGGATATTGTGGAAAAATGGGACTTGCTGCACATATCCCACTATATACAAATTGTAGCCTAAGGTGTCCCTAATAAAACCCAAAAAGTCGTATATCCCAAATAATTTTGGAACTTGAGATATCGGGCTTCATATATACCCTATGTTAACAGTGGCTGGGTAGGATGACGGATGATGGATATTGTGGAAAAATGGGACTTGCTGCACATATCCCACTATATACAAATTGTAGCCTAAGGTGTCCCTAATAAAACCCAAAAAGTCGTATATCCCAAATAATTTTGGAACTTGAGATATCGGGCTTCATATATACCCTATGTTAACAGTGGCTGGGTAGGATGACGGATGATGGATATTGTGGAAAAATGGGACTTGCTGCACATATCCCACTATATACAAATTGTAGCCTAAGGTGTCCCTAATAAAACCCAAAAAGTCGTATATCCCAAATAATTTTGGAACTTGAGATATCGGGCTTCATATATACCCTATGTTAACAGTGGCTGGGTAGGATGACGGATGATGGATATTGTGGAAAAATGGGACTTGCTGCACATATCCCACTATATACAAATTGTAGCCTAAGGTGTCCCTAATAAAACCCAAAAAGTCGTATATCCCAAATAATTATGGAACTTGAGATATCGGGCTTCATATATACCCTATGTTAACAGTGCCTGGGTAGGATGACGGATGATGGATATTGTGGAAAAATGGGACTTGCTGCACATATCCCACTATATACAAATTGTAGCCTAAGGTGTCCCTAATAAAACCCAAAAAGTCGTATATCCCAAATAATTTTGGAACTTGAGATATCGGGCTTCATATATACCCTATGTTAACAGTGGCTGGGTAGGATGACGGATGATGGATATTGTGGAAAAATGGGACTTGCTGCACATATCCCACTATATACAAATTGTAGCCTAAGGTGTCCCTAATAAAACCCAAAAAGTCGTATATCCCAAATAATTTTGGAACTTGAGATATCGGGCTTCATATATACCCTATGTTAACAGTGGCTGGGTAGGATGACGGATGACGGATGATGGATATTGTGGAAAAATGGGACTTGGTGCACATATCCCACTATATACAAATTGTAGCCTAAGGTGTCCCTAATAAAACCCAAAAAGTCGTATATCCCAAATAATTTTGGAACTTGAGATATCGGGCTTCATATATACCCTATGTTAACAGTGGCTGGGTAGGATGACGGATGATGGATATTGTGGAAAAATGGGACTTGCTGCACATATCCCACTATATACAAATTGTAGCCTAAGGTGTCCCTAATAAAACCCAAAAAGTCGTATATCCCAAATAATTATGGAACTTGAGATATCGGGCTTCATATATACCCTATGTTAACAGTGCCTGGGTAGGATGACGGATGATGGATATTGTGGAAAAATGGGACTTGCTGCACATATCCCACTATATACAAATTGTAGCCTAAGGTGTCCCTAATAAAACCCAAAAAGTCGTATATCCCAAATAATTTTGGAACTTGAGATATCGGGCTTCATATATACCCTATGTTAACAGTGGCTGGGTAGGATGACGGATGATGGATATTGTGGAAAAATGGGACTTGCTGCACATATCCCACTATATACAAATTGTAGCCTAAGGTGTCCCTAATAAAACCCAAAAAGTCGTATATCCCAAATAATTTTGGAACTTGAGATATCGGGCTTCATATATACCCTATGTTAACAGTGGCTGGGTAGGATGACGGATGACGGATGATGGATATTGTGGAAAAATG